>OY998165.1:43636781-44886781 GCA_963921995.1 Oxystoma pomonae
TCAAGCAACACGGAGGCTGGAATTCTTCTACAGGGATACATAAGCGAGCCTCTATCGAAAAAATGCGAGGTTACCAGCTGCATAATATCAGGGAATATTCGTACCAATCCTACTTGAAGTGAGACATGCAAAGTTTTAAATATTTATTCTCCTGCAGAATTCAACAGTGGCAATAACAATGTTGGTTCAGAATTATCCTTCACTAATTTAACAAACTGTAACATTACTTTTTATTTTTGGGGTAGCAAATCCAGAACGATAAGCTGCGCTTTTTCTTCCATATCTTGTTTTTTTTTCAGAAAATTACATTTTTTAGAGATCGACGAACTAACACAGATGAATAAACAACACTCTTCTGTTTCAAACAATAACAATAAGCTTCCTAGCATAAGTCTACTAGATTGTTTTTTTTCATTTAATATTTGCATGGTGTTCTTTAGTTGCTGTCAAACAACAATACTTTACCTCACCGTACTGCGTAGTGATCCTTGTCGACAAGCGGGAATTATTATTGGGTAGTAGTCTAAATCAGATACATGTTTCTAGAGTAAAGTACATTTCCTCCCTTGGTATGTAAATAACTATTACGGGCCAATAATATCCTTGTGTGCTGGTTTCCTTATTCCACTTAGTAAATAAAGAAATATGTAGTTTATTTTGAAGCTAAAACAATTGACAATTTGTTTTTTTTTTAATTTTCCGTACTGACCCTTTTTAATTTATGTTGTGTAGCAAATTCTAAGATAAGTTTGATTAATCGTAATATTACTAATAATACTAATTAGAAAGTAATATTATGGTTTTCCTAAACATGTCTTTGTATTTTAATCGCTATTAGCTATTCTAAACTTGTAATTATATTCTTAATAACTATTTGGATTTTTTATTTAAAGGTCTTATTTATAACCTTATATCCAGTTTCAATTTTAAATTTGGAAAATATCTTTCTGTTAAAAATGAATTGAATTAATAGAGTTTTTATTAGCAACTATGAACCACTGCCTCAGTCTAAAAATAATATTGTTTTGCCAAAAATGGGTGGTTTTGAATGAAAAAACTTTGGTAAGTTTCGTTTTAAATCTTTACAACTTCTTTAAATAATGGGTGGTTGGAATTTTAAAAAATAAGGAAAAAAGTTCCCATAATATAAGGGTAAAAATTAATTTGTTTCCAAGTTATTTAGCTTTTAAAGTTCAAGAAATGCGGCAATCCAAAAAATTAAAAATTTAATAGTACCAAATATTTTTTTAGCTTAATGTGTTCAAAAAATAATTATTATTAATTGAGATTGAGAGAAAGAACAAGATTTGTTCTTGTCATGTATACCCAAGCACCTAGCTCTGTTAAATACCAAAAAATAATCGCATTGTTTTAAAATAGGCGCTCAAAAAATAAGTATTTTCTGTAAAATTTTAACACAATTGTTTTTGAAAAAAATAATAAATAACAATTTCATAGTCCTTCGCCCATTAAAAAGTTTATAGAGAAATTGTTTACACCCTGTAGGTAGGCTATATATGACAAGAAGTATTTTTTTAAATATAAAATATTATGGAAATCTTAAAATATTTAACCTTATCCTCTTAAACCATCTATCAAAATTAAATTTGAATCGTTTCTATGTTGTTAAATCGGTTGTGTATATCAAAAGTTAGAGGTTCAAAAAGTTTCACATTTTGTGGCCCACCCTATATATTCTATTTTCAGTACTAATTATACTATTAAACAAAATGAATAGCTATATGATATTAGTTTATCGACTTTAGATTGATATGACAATTTTTAGTGTGTGTAAAACAGATTGTAGTTTTGAAAGATTGCTCATGAAAAAGCAAAAAAATCATATTAATTCATACCAGTCTATATACCTTGCTTAACTTTTGTTTTTATAAATTTAGATATATTTTTTTAAGTGTTGCTGACTTCAATAAGAATTTTAATAAAAATGTATACTTACATCAGGCAAATCTAACGAATTTTGACTTATTTTGTGTAGCTAATTTTAAGATAAGTTTGATTAGTTTGATTAATTGTAACATTACTGATAATACTAATTAGACACTAATATTATGGTTATTCTAAACATGTGCTTGCATTTAAATCCCTACTAACTATTTTAAAATTGTAATTATATTCTTAATAACTATTTAGATTCCCTATTAAAAGCCCTTATTAATAACCTTGTATCTAGTATCAATTTTTAATTTGAAAAATATATTTCTGTTAAAAATGAATAGAATTATTGGAGTTTTTAATAGCAATTATGTACCCTTGCCTCAACCTAAAAATAATATTGTTTTGCCAAAAATGGATGGTTTTGAAAGAAAAACTTTTGAATATTTGGTAAGTTTTTTTAATTGTACACTTATAACTTTTTTAAATAATGGGTGATTTAAAATTAATAAAAAGAGTTCCCACAATATAGGGGTAAAAACGTATTTATTTCCAAGTTATTTGGTTTTTAATGTTCAAGAAATGGTGTATTCCAAAAATTAAATATTTAAGTACCAAATATTTTTTTCAGCTTATTTTCGCCTCTATGGGGGTCGAAAATGTCATTTTGTGACAAGGTAGTAGATAAAATTTTTAACACATGGGTTGACAGATTTAAAAAAATTATTTAATCGAATTTCTCTTTTAACAAGCTTTCCAAAAATGTTCCACAAATGGTACTTCCTCATGAAAGAAATGTTGGTAGGACCCAGACCTTCAGAGACGGCCCCCATATGGTCCTTTTCCTTCTTCTCTGAGTAAACAAAGAAATATGTAGTTTATTTTGAAGTTAAAACAATTGAAAAAAATAGATTTTTTTAAATTTTTGACACATTGGTTGACAGATATTAAGAAAAAACTAATGCGTTAAATTTATTTGTTAACAAGCTTTCCAAAAATGTGCCACAAGTGGTACCTTCTCATTACCTAGCTAAGGGACCCAATTTTTTTTTTATCATGGGAGCAAAGTCCGTAAAAAATCATTAAAGATTCGCTTTTAGCTTTTTTAAAACCTCTTCCCCAAAGTCGCTAGAAGCACCGTTTCATTTCAAGAATCCACTCTGTATATGGAAGTTACATAAGTTTATGGATAAAACAGTTGACTCTTTGAGCCAAATTGTCCTCCAAATCAATAAATATCTTGGACAAAATGAGTCGAAATCTTTTTTTAAAACTTATCAAAAGAAAATCTGTGTAAAATGAGAAGTATGCTGCTCATTTTGTCTAAGATGATTTTTGAACCAAAAAACCTTCCAATATATAGATAAGACAATAAGGATATTTGGAACGCTTTACTTGTGGTAATTACTGCGTCTGCGCAATAGCTAAACGTCACTCCGTAGTGGTAATTAACCACTACCACTGCCGTAAGCTACGAATCCATTTTGTTGTGGTTGTGGTTATTTTTCTAGTTAATTTTAGAAAATTTTGGCACAATTAATTTTAAAAATAATAAAATATTACCAGGTTCCAACATATAAGACACTTATTTTGTAATATAATGCCCAATTTTGTGTTTTTTCTCATATCTAAATTTTTTTACGAGTGACGATGTGTTCCAAAAACTCTGGTAAAATCGATGCGTGGTAGTGGTAGTGGTTGTTAAAAACTACCACAGCGGCTGTCAAATTTGTCAAAATTTTAAGCGTTGCTAAATATCTCTAATGATATAAGTCAAGAGACTTTGTAGATTTGTACATTTTAGTGAGACTATCTTTTTGAAATAAACTTTAAGGGTGGATTTGAATAAAAATGCGATTCTTCCTATTACTTAATCTAAACTGTAAAACAAATTTATATTGGAAATGGCTTTCGGCTAAATGTCATAATTTTTTTACTTTCTGAGATATGGAGCTTTAAAGTTGACGACGAAAGAAGAAAACGACCGTTTTTTTTAAAATGACAATTCTCATTTTCTTAAAACGAACGGCCAGATTTTCAAAATGTTTAGCTTAAACCATAAATTTCAAAAATGTTGGGCATTTTTAATGTTTTCTAATATTTTTGATATTGGAGAAATACGAAAAATGATTTTAAATATATTATAGGTAGTTTATAAAACCTTTTTATGAACAAATCCAATCCAAAAATTTAATACCAATGTTGGTACCCATTAGTACCCATTAGAACGAATTGTATAACATTTTTCCGGTTACTATTATCGTTTTTCTACAAGAACACTACTTAAGTGCGGAAATGTGGTTTTTACGCATACATTTGCATGCAAAAAGTTAAAACTCTTAAGATATTTTTAATATGGCTTTGTATTTTAAAAAAATCTCGGCTCGTTCCACCAGTCGAAGGAGTGTGCAAAGAGGTTTTCAAACGAGTTTTTTACGATACTTTGTATACGACTGCAAATAAACATAGACCAGAAAAATCAAAAAATCCCGCACGGATAACATGGTTTTATGACCTACCGTGAAAGTTGACCATTTTTTGATATTTTGAGTTAGGTGAAAAAAATAAAATTCTATGAGTATCGTATGTCTGTGTTAGGATGAAAGAACGTATGTCTACTAAACACCTACGGAGAATTTTTGTCGTAACTTGAAAAGTACTTTGGCAGATTTTCGTGATTGGGGTGTCATTTAAAAGATACTTAAATACTGCACAGAGGCGTAGCCAGGATTATACTTTTAGTATTTGGGAAAGTTAATTAAAAAAAAAATACGTAAGTGAGACTTAAAACTTTTTGTGTCTTATTTTCTCCGGTGGTTTTTTTTAAGGGGTAGTCTTATTAAAAAGGTAATTTAAGGGCGTAAGCAGAATATAATTTAAGGAGAGGCATGGGCTTTAAAAAGTCAATAAATAAGAAAAATGTTGAAAAAGCCAACTCTATTTTTTTGCATTAATACTTTTTATCTCATTTAATCAATGAAGTAAGTACTCTTTAAACGTATAGGCAGTGGCGTATGCAGGGGTAGGTTTAGGGATTTTCCCCGAGATCTAATGAATATTGAGTCCTAAAAATTCAACTCTCCAAAAAATAAAAAAATAAATTGTCATCTGGGACTATGTTGTTACTTAAGTGTCCTCTGAAACATCAAGCCCCCCCCCCTAGAAACAAAATTTCTGGATACGTCATTGAGTATGGGCCAAGGTTTGGTATTAGGTTGGGTTTGAAAGAAATGGAAAAAATCGGATTTAAAACATTGTTTTAGTCGGTTTTCTTTAAATATTTTTGTGTTGATTATTTTAATTTTATCATTTTAGATTATTTATCACATAAAAACAGTAGCGTAGTAATTACTTATATTAGAAAGAACAAAAACTTAGTGAGTAATTTAATTTTCAAACAAAACTTATAAATTGATACTTCTTTAATATCATACTATGCATATTTATTTTTAATAAAACAAAGTTTTTTGCTTCCTCGATCTGCTGTGGCGTTCTAAAACAAAAAACAATTTTCAATGACAGGTACATAGATATGTCAAAAATGCATCATGACCTCCTCCTAATTGTTTTTTAAAGCCAAGTCAAAACCCACTTAGTTTAAACTTATCTAAGTGAATATTATTACATTTTGTATTAATTTATATGGACCTCTCCAGGTATTTATGACTTCGCTAAAATAGAATTTTAGATACACTCCTGTAGCGTATTTAATGAGGCTAAATTTGCGGAAAACTAACAGCGAAAACAGAACAAAATTTTAACAAAATTTTTTTTAAAAGCAATTTGGCGCGGTTTGGGCCTTCCTAAGCACAACAACACATAATCCTACATACGACTCTGTAGACTAGTCCATTACCTTTTAAACGAGATCAGACTTGAAAAAAATCATTCCTCCAAACGGGATTAAATTAAGTTTTTACTTTTAATTTTTATGTTTTTTTTTTTTTTAAATTAACCCTATCCGACAATCAAGTTTTCCTAAAATATAATCATAAGTATACCTCTGTGCAGTATTCAAGTACCGTCCAAATGACACCCCAAGTACAAAAATCTACAAAGCACTTTTCAAATTATGGGAAAAATTCTCCGTATGTGTTTAGCAGACATACGTTCTTCCACGGCTCATATCCCTATCACAGACATACGATTTTCATAGAATTTCATTTTTTTCACCGAAATACAATATCTTCAAAACTTTCACAGTAGGCCATAAACCTATGTTATCCGTGCGGCATTCTTTCAATTTAACTCGTTTTTATTAATAAAATCCTCGAGAAAAACCATCATATAATTATTATCGAACTTCACTTAAGTAAGTTCGTTTGATATATTAGAGACCTTTTATCGCTTAATAACGCGTTGTGACGTAGCTAACGTCACGTTACTTTTAAGACAGCATTTTTAGTTTTTGCTTTTGATTTGTTTATGGCCGACTTTATACGGAATTTATTATTATAAAGATTTACAAAAAGAACTTGTCCAGTAATATTTTTTATTTAGAATATCTTATTCTTGTGTTGTTACGGTGAATTTTAATCATTAATAATCTTTAAAAACTCAAAAACACAACAGAGAAAAGGGAGGTTATGATAAACAGATCGGAATAACTTGCCATAGTTGCCAGTGCCAATCAATGTTTTACGTATCTTATAAAATTCTAGTTAAAGAAAATGATTAAACGAAAATTGACACTTATCTTCACAATTAAAAAGAATACAGAACATATCTGCATTCAAAAACCAATTTAAATTTTTTATTTTTCTTCTTAACGTTTTACTGTTTTAATGTCAATTATAAGAGATACGGTGTTTTCCCGCAAGTAACGTCAAATTTTATCGGTTAGTAAAGGATTCCATTATTACGTCGTAACTGCGCATGCCCGAAATAAGCGATAAAGTTAAAAGGCATCAAATTTATAGGTGCAAAAGATCTCTATTAATAATATTCTATTTGAAGTATCTAATCAACAAAACAAAGGAGCCGTGACGGTTGCTATGGAACTCAGCCAACTTATATTTTGGGTGATAACAACAAAAATCACAATGACGGGAGACTTGTGGGCAAAAATGACGTAAGTGTGTGCAAAACGTTTTACACAGGGCGTGCGCAAAATGCCGTTTTAAGATCTTGTTCTCCGTGCACAAAACCCCCTTTTTCAAGACAGTCGTATAAAAAATATTGGAAACTTAAATTTGATATTATGTTATTTTACCTTCTTGCTACGACAAAAAAGTTAGGTGCTTTCCATTGGTCTCAATTACCTTTTATTTTTAGTGTACTACTTAAGTAATTATGGTTAAATTAATTTTGGAGCCTTATTGATAATTATTATCCTGAGCTTCTTTGTTTCAGATATATGTTTCATGAAATTTTACTCCTATAGACCAAATATGTCGAACATTTAAGGCAAACTTTAATTAAGCAATATACTTAATTATGGTTTTATTGCTGGATTATAATCTAGAAATATTATTCTTAACGTTATAAAAATATAATTATATTGCTTAAAGTAATCCGTTTGCCTTAAATGTTGGTTATATTTGGTCTATAGGAGCAAAATTCCTTGAAACATATCTGGATATTTGGGGAATTTTATATTACATTTCTAAAAACAAAGAAGCTTAGGATTTATAAACTTTCCAGCGTTAATATCTTAAGACGCAAAAATGTTTGGCAAAAACGAAAAAGCATATCAATTTATATCGCAGTGGCATTTACTAAGATCTAAAATAGTAATCCCCACAGGTCGAAATATTTACACCCGTGGGGTTACTAAATTTTAAAACCCATTTTCAAAAAACACTCCCATACAGAAAACATACAAAGTTATTGATTATTTTGTATAGTTATTGCAAAATACCACAGAAACACTGCTTTTTTTCTCAAAATATTCCATATTTTAGGAGAAAATGCACTAAAACTAATTTTTTTCGACAGGTTTCAAGATGGTAAATGGTGAATATGCCAAAAATTTGGCACATAACAGCTTCATCATCTATGTTTGAGGTTATAAAGTTGATGATTTTTTAGACCACCTCTGGGAGGTGGTTTAAATGTGCCCCCAGAAAGGATTGTTTTGTGGCAATTGGTAATAAGTTCCTTTATAATTTCCCCAAGCAACCGTTTTTACAAGAATTAATTTACCTTACTTAATATCCCAAGTTGTTTATTAATCAATAAAACACCTCTAATTGTCCAGAAAAACGCCATATTTTGAGCCCGTTTTCAGCACAAAGAATATATTTATGAGGGCACTACGAGGCCAAACAAACATAAGCGAAGATCACTGATTATGCACGAAAACTGTCTCCAATGAAAAAAATCTCCTTTACATAATTTGTGTAGAAGAAAGTTTTATTTCGCCCCTCCCTTCAATCTGCACTTAATGTTATGCCAAATATATAATAAAGACCGCAGAGCATAATAAAATATTTCAGATTTAAATATTTCAAAAGTTTATTTTTGTAAATCTTAAAAGCTTCGTCGAAAATTCCGTGTTCATAAAATTAATGAAAAATGCAAGATAGAGGGAAAGTTGCCTTGTAAAATGACGTGCGAAAGACTATAGCGGCGTTGCCCTTGTTCGTGTCCGTAATCCTTGAATGTATATTTTTTCTGTTTCAAATAAGGTATATTTTTTGTCTTACCGAGTACCTTAGTACCTTACCTTAGTAATGTTTTATGCACAACCGCATGATCTTTGGAATCAAAAATATTTTGGTGTCAAAATCTCTCTAATATTTTGACAATAGATAAATCACCAGTTGAAAAATAGTTAAGTATTCATGTTGTGTGGTTATTTCTGTCATTCTCAATCAAGCAATGTGACACACAAACGGTTGCTTGTCATTAGCAACCATATCAACAAAGTCATCATTAAAAATAATGTTGCGTTTTAAGCTGGGTTCATACAGAAATAAAATAACATAAGATAAGATATATTCTTAAACTTAATAAAAACAACAGGCATATAGGTCATATTTACCGGGGTATAGGATAAACATCTGGGACGCCAGAGCAAAAAAAAATGTAATGAGGTTTGTTTATGGCTAAGATGTTAATTTCATCTCCGGCACTTAAAGTTTTTGCGTAGTGGTAAATTGGAAAAAACACCACAAAAAGCTGGTTTTTTAATTTTAGGTGGTATTTTCTAAGTCAATTAAGATTATGCATCAACTAAACTTTTTTTTAAAGTAAGCGGAGATAAGTCAATAAGAATTGATGGCCACCTTGTCATTTTTGGTTTTTAACAAAATTGAATAAAATAAAATATGGCCATATAACAACGCGTCATTGCTGAAAAAAAAATTTACAAAATTGTTGGAGTTGACCTTCTTATCTACGTTACCAAATTTGGTCCTCTTTTTTTGCCCGCCATCTTGAAAGATGTCGTCATACCAACCCAACCCAGCCCCTTCTACACGGATGCAAACAAAACACCTGGTAACACTTTCGTGTGACTAAAGAGCTATTCATCCCGCATAGTCACAAAACTCCTTTTCTGTTTCTGTACCACAATTTGAGAACGCTATATGATATTCCAACTTCCTCGACCAGTTCCAGACACATTTCTTGCTTGGAAAAATTTCGTTTTCGAATTCTTGGACTAGCGTTTCTTTTCGAATGGTGGGAAACTGCATTTTATTGCCTATAAAAATTTAGAATTTCATATAAGTACAGGGTCTTTCAACAAAAATTAGAGTAATTCAAGTGCTATTTTTAAATCAACTTTGAGCAGGTCGGGTTTTTGTTTATGGGGAAGGGGGGAAGGCAGGGTTTCTAGTATCTTAGCTCTGAAAAAAATGTATGCCTATTAGGTAGGTATCTGTTTTCTCAAAAGATGATACAAAAATTTGCTTTGAAAACGGTTGTACTTGCAACATTTTTTATATATATATTAGAGTCACTATTACCAATGCAACTTTTTACCATCAATTTTTAATAAAATAAAATTATATTTCTAGTACAAGCCTACGAAAATGTAGAAGCCATAAATACATAAATACTATACCATGAAAATAGAAGCATAGGTGGTTTAAGGGTAAGAAGTTGACATCTGTTGATTTATCCATAATACTCTGTTCGGTACTCTGTGCTTTATATTTGAAAAAAGAGTTCTCGGCATTAATGGGTTCCATTTATTTTTTATAGGTAACATTAACTTTATATTTAAACATACAGTGGCTTATAATAAACTAAATTTAATGGCTGAAAGCCCAAGTTATCATATTTATAGCATACCTTATGGATGTAAAGTGCCGTTTTCTTTTTGTCGCGGTTACGGTTAACCTTGGTCCTAAAATTTCCCAGAAGTATAAGCAAAAGAAGGAGATCTCGTTTGTGTAATATCTTTGAATATTGTTTAAATTTACAGGTAATTGTTAATGTTTACATGTGTAATCAAAAGTTTTAAATTTTTATTAATTTCCGGATTATACTTAAATTTTGATATCAAAAATGCTATGCTATGCTATGACGTCATGTATTAGCTGACATGAACACAAAAAATCGATGTAGACAGCACATCCTGTCATGTTCGATGTCTTGAGAATCGTAACCAGCCTATTTTGCCAATTCAGAATAGTTGCGGTTCTCAAGGTATGGATCTTCACAAGATGTGCTGTCTACGTCCATTTTTTCTGTTCATGTTAGTTAGCTAATAGATGATGTCATAGCATTTTTGAGGTGAAAATTTAAGTATAATCCGGAAATTCATAAAAATTAAAAACTTTTGATTATATGCACATGTAAACAATTATCTTTAAATTTAAAGAATATATATATAATATTTCTTTTGCTTATACTTCTGGGAAATTTTAGAACCAAGGTTAACCGTAACCGCGACAAAAAGAAAATGGCAAAGGATCTCTCTGGTCACGAGATGATTATTTATTATTTTGTTAAAAGATTTTTATTTTAAAACATTTCAATTGTTTTCCGGTATTGAATAATAGAGGTAGGTCCTTAGGCATACTAATGTTAGAGATTTTCTCTGAAATCTGAATAAACAAAAATAATTTTTCTTTACTCACTCCAGAAGTTTTTTACATAGCTTTTGCGCTCCTAACCTTTTATTGTTTAAAAAGTGTACAGAATCTTTGTGGATCATAACAAGTTAAAAAAATATTTGGTGCCCGACTTCTTGACCTTTAACAACCCAATAGCTTATAAATAAGTAAGGATGTGTTGACCATTGTAATATGAAAACTATTTTTTTTTGTAATTCCAATCACCAATTATCTAAAAAGTGCTTTAAAACTAATAAAACTTATACAATATTTAAAACTTTTTACTTGAAAACCACCCATTTTTGGTGAAACAATAGCTGCTGTAAAAAGTTCTATTGTTGTAATTAATTTTTCACTTAAAAATATTTTGCAGATTTAAAATTAAAACTAAATACAGGGTTTTAAATAGGGTCTTTAAATAGATAATCTAAATATTTCTAAGTTCTAAATGATTATAGCTATTAAAATACTACCAAAATACTACGTCCTAATTAGTATTATTAGTAATATTAGGATTAGTCATCCTTTTCTTAGAATTTGCTACACAAAATAGGTGTAAAACCATTAGGCTTACCTGGCGGAAAAATATCAAAATTCTTCTTGTACTTAATTTTACTAAAAGCAACTAAATATTTACAAATAAATGGTAAATAAATTATTCACACTCGTACAAATTAAATATTGTCTTTAAGAGCAATCTTTCAAAACTAAACTCTGTTTCACACACACTATTATTTAGTAAAACATTTACTTTAATAGAAAATACCTACACTTCTGGAAATAAAATATATCAGATTGGCCATAAACGTTGGGAATTTTTGA
Source organism: Oxystoma pomonae (assembly GCA_963921995.1). Classification (NCBI taxonomy): domain Eukaryota; kingdom Metazoa; phylum Arthropoda; class Insecta; order Coleoptera; family Brentidae; genus Oxystoma; species Oxystoma pomonae. The sequence continues at coordinate 43,648,505 of OY998165.1, forward strand.
ACCTTTAACTTTTTATCTGCTAAACCGATTTAAAGAAAATGGAAAATACCCAAATTTTAGGTTCAAGTTAAAAATTTGATTTTTTTACCCCCAGATGCACGGTAAAATTATTCGGATTATTTTATATAATCCATGCTTCCCCTTGGTTGATTTATGTGGAATCGAGAGAGAAAAATAATGATGAATAATGATTAGATAGCCAATCGCGATTAAGTGCTTACGATGAATTTAGGGCTGAGACACTTCAAAAAATGGATAATTCCGAAAAAAAATTGAAACATAGAACAATTTCAGTATAAAGCAGCAATTATTTCAATTGTTTAAGAAATAAAAATATTAAGGTTCTTTAAATTATGACTGTTCTGGCACTTTTGGGCATTTTTTTCTAAAGGGAAGTGTTAAAAAATTAGGAACATTCAAACCAATGTTGTATTTATAAGGAAAAAATTCATATTTATTTATATTTATATATTTTAGCTAGCATAGCATAAATTATATTACAATTATATTCAGCAAGCTAAGAAGAAATTATAACTTATAACTAAGACTAAAATAATGTAAGTAATAAAGGAATAATTGAGATATTGCAGCATAGAATTACATTTTTATAAAGAAAAACATAAATTTATGTATGTATATATACATTTTTTACCAAAATGCCCATCTAGCGTGTTTCAAAGCATATTTAGGGATATATCAAATATGTCAATTTGATTCAAAATAAGTTATAATTCTGTTGAATTCGATAGAAAGGTGCGTTATATCTAGTACATGAGTATGATCTAACATTTATATTTAAGTTTTGAAGTATATATTTTATATATAATATTAATAATATTATTAATCAATATCAAAAATATTCCCTAAAATCTAAAACTAATATTTTCAAACTTGGCACAAAATTTTTTTATTACTGTAGACGATGAGCTGAAAAGTTTTTGCTGGGGGTTGAACTCAGGAGCCGTGCTAACTAGCGACACGCGGTTAAGATATATAATTAAATTTTGCACAATAAAATTGTTTTTGTTTTAAGATAACGCCATTTAAAAAAAATATAACTACTGGACTGGAAACATATTTTGTCTGTAGGTAAATATGGGACAACAATTTTTTTTTCTTGTACTGAAAAGGTGTTTCTGGGTTATTAATTACCTAAACATTTAGGCAAACCTTTAACGGTTGGACCAATATAATTAAACCAATAAGTATATACATACGTTAAAAAACTACCAGTCCGCTAAATAAAAAGTTATTGAGGGCAAAAGTGTAGCAAAACATTCTTTTATTAACCAAGGTCATTATGTTTTTGTTCTTTTATTTTTAAAACTTTAAAAACAGATGGTACTTTTTGTTTTGAAACCTTTGACATTGTATTTTTCACAAACAGCTTGATTTTGCTAATTACGGCAAACATTGTTAAACTTCCAGTAAACAACCCTATAAAGAATTTGGAAAAATAATAGGTATCCTTAGATAACAAATATATATTTTGTAAAGATGAACTAAACATTGGGTTGACCCAAATGTAGATAATATTATCGTATAATCAAACAAGCAGAACTACTCTTCAACAACCTCTGATATAAAGTATCGTGTTCCAATAAGCCCCTTTCCCCCAAAGATCCTGAAAGATAATCAGATTCATTTAAATAATTCAACTTATTAACTATTTTATCAAAAAAAATAATTTAATTTACTTACTTACTTACTTAAACATCCCGTTTTCTCTCTACATCTTGGAAAATAAATCGCAAAAAGAGACCTTATTCGCCGCTTTTAAAGCATGTATTTGTTATGTTTGTACCTTTAATAAACACCGTTAATAAGTATAGATTATCACGCAACTAGATTACCCAATAATAACAAAGGCGGATACAGGATACTCCCTTTTGCGTCTTCTTCAAAATTTCTCCGAGTTTTGATAAAAAAAAATATCTAAAAACATTTAAAAAAAAATTTCCTGCAATTAAACCTTACTTTTCCACAAAGGTTCGCCTGGGGCTCTACTCTAAGTAAAAATTTTACGATACGGTTCATATACTTTAAAAAAATTCGTCTGCCGCATCATTTCTTTTAATTGAAATTACCTACATATTTTTCTAAAAATGTCTTTTTCATCAACGCTGTTCTGATTTGCATTTAAATTTTTGTTAAAAAAGTCATACTAAGTTCTGTAGTTAATTGTACAAAATAGGTCGAAACCACTTTTCCGCACATGTACTTTGCAACACATATGTGGAAATTCATGTTGACAGTTGACAACTCTACTTACTTTCAACAGCACCCTTTTTCACAGATGTGCGGAACAGTGTATTAAAAAAAACAAACTTTTAAAACAACTCTGCACACGAACTAGATATGTTGGTGTACTGAGCAGAAGGCGAGGTCCGTAAGTCGAGCGAGTGTGCAAAGTTTTAAAACGAGTTTTTTACGATACTTTTTATACGACTAGAAATAAAAACCAAATCGATTTGTTTTTTAGAAATTTAAAGAACCATGCGCAAATAATACACATAAGTGCGCAAAGTTGACACATCCATGCGCAAAATACTTTGCATACGGTAGGTGGAAAGTACCTTTTCTCCGTGCAAAATTTCCGCGTGCAATATAGATATAAAAAAAGTACTTTTTTATACCTTCATTAAAAAACATGATTTTAGTAACTCTCTGTGGATAACTAAAGCATAACTTTTTGGTTACTGATACAGAGATGACAAACAAACTTTTTTTTTTGATCACGGGTGCAAGAAAAAAAGATTTCTGTCCATTTTTTACCCAAAATTAAAGAGAAATAGCGAAAAATAATAATATTGGAAAAATGTAATTATTCTTGCCTATAAACTAAGCCATTACCGCCAGTTTTCACCAAGGATTTACGAGAAACTCATTTAAAAACATCGTCAAAATATCAAACTGTGAAATATTAAAATGTCGTAATAATGATCGGCACCTAGTAAAAATGCACATCGCTATGGAAACCATTGTTATTTCATTTGCCTTGATTTATAGTGTAAAGAGGGTGTGTTGCTCTTCGTTCGAGATTTTTAAAAATATTTTCGTGTTTTTCCTGGATTTTTTAATAAAGGTATTTAAAAAAAATAGTGTTAGCAACTCGCGGCTAAACTGTGCTTTTTTACTCGCGTTTTTAAATAACCAAGGTATGTAAAAAAAAGAACTATTTTGGCCAGTAGTTGTGAAAGCTACTATTTTCTACTAGTGTGCTTAAAAGTGTTATTTAACATAAAATTTAAAACTATCTTAGGCAAGTAGGAAATATTTTGTACCTGACACGTGCGAAAAGTGTATTTTCCACCGTTTGCGTCTTGCCCGAACTTCGCTCTCGCGTTGTTCGTATTCGTGCAACTGCCGTCGGAAAAATATCACTTTCCGCACTTTTTAGTAAATAACTATTTCTATAACTACCTCTGAAAATCGCGTTTTTCACACGCTACTTATTAGTTATTTATATTTTTGTTCTATCATCATCTTTTTGAAGTTTTGTAACAAAAAATAGTATCTAAAATAGGGGTTTTACAAGAGTGTTTTAAAGGACAAAAAAAGGGAGTGATTTAAAAACGCGAGTAAAAAAGACACTTTAGCCGCGAGTGGCAAACCTAATTTTAACTTTCATCAAAAAATTCAAAAAACCAGAAAAAACATACAAAAAAACTAAAATATAAAATTATTTGGGTATTTCACAACTGGCTATAATGTTTCCAAATTTTGCACGATATCCTTCTGTTGGCCGTTTGATTTTCTGACATTATTAATGTGCAAAAAAATAACAAAAATAATTTTTCTGAAAGTATAACAAATAGTAGTTTTAACAACTAGTGGCTAAAATAGTGCTTTTTTTACAACCGTTGGTTTAAATATTGAGCGCAGCGAGGTATTTAAAAAGGCGAGTAAAAAAAAGCACAGTATAGCCGCGAGTTGTTAACACTATTTTTTTTAATACCTGTATCAAAAAATCCAAGAAAAACAGGAAAATGCTTTTAAATGTCTCGAACGAAGAGCACTTCTCGAAACACACCATCTTTACACTATAAATCAAGGCGGCTGGTAAATGAAATAACAATCGTCTTCATAGCGATGTGTCTTTCAACGCGGTGACGTTCAGTGTTGCGCCATTTTAATCTTTGACTATTTGATATTTTGCCGATTTTTTTAAATGATTTTTTCGTAAATACTTGGTGAAAACTGACGGAAATGGCTTAGTTTTTAGGCAATAATAATCAGATAGCAATAATAATAATCCAATCAGATAGTAATAAACGGAAATAAATCTTTTTTTGCACCCGTGAACAAAAAAAAAGTTTTTTTGCATCGGTAACCAAAAGAACCATGCTTTGGTTATCTGCAGGCAGTTATTAAAATCATGTTTTTGATGAAGGTATACAAAAAAAGGATTTTCCACATACTAAATAAAATTTGTGGCTGCGTTTTTTGGTTGTTTTTATTTGCATTTGGGTTTTTGTTAAATATCTATTGTGCTAGTCTACAGTGAATATGTATTAGAATATTACCAAAAATGTGTAACAAAAACACTAGAAAAATTTAAATCCAAGCCCCTCCTCCACCTGGTATAACTTTACAACACTAAAATTAATCCTTAAATATCCACCCCAATTAGTATAGTTCTTCCAAAGAGTCACTCCCTTCGCCAACATAATTTTAATCCCTATCATTTTATTGGTCAAGTACTACTGTCACCAATAGGTATAAAATTCAACGTCTATAAATAAATAAGAACACCCAAATGTATCGTCAATTCATTGATAATTGTGGCAAATGTCTTAGTGTTTATATTTTGTTTTTCTTTTACTTTTTACATTGGTTTTTAATTTTTGTGCACAAGACACTTTGAATATTTTGATAAAAATGGTCAGTGCAGCTTCATTCATGGTTGAACTTGATGAATTTTTAGTTTTTTCATCTTCTTCGAGTGATCAATGCGATAAAAATTCGCCTGCTTCGAAAAAAAACTACAACTACGTGCACGCGGAATCACAAAATGTAAGTAACTTTTTTTTTTGTATGATTTTTAGCTCCAAAGTACAGGGTGTTTTTTTAGAACTGAAACAATCAATAAAATAGGGTACAGTAGTTCTTTATTTTTCTTTGTAACAATTTATAGAACACGTCAATATTATTTAGAAACAATTTTAGTATAGCATTGTAAAATTTTTACCAGTAAATTCAAGATTATTTCTAAAAAAACACAGTATCCTAATAAGATAAAAATGTAACACAAACATGACAGAACAGCATATAAAACTGGAAAAAGTATAAAAAACCACATCTTAATCTTAATATCTTAATAATATATAAATATAATATTTTTGCAAATCAGGAGAGAACATTATATTAAATTGCATAAATAATAAAATTTAAATATATCATCTTCACAAAACAGGACGTAACATTATATTAAAATTTTAAGAAAATAATGTTTCGTTCCAAAAATATTCATCTAACTAATAAAAAGCTTTACACATAAGGAATTTTTGTTTCTAAATATATGAAGAGCGTCGGTAGTTTTTATTGTAATCGGTAAATATCAAAAAATCCTCATTGGTAACCTCAATCCTAAATTAATATTTTAATATGGAATTGGATTGGATGAATTGGAATTAAATAGGAAATACTCGAACGAAGAGCGCTTCTCGCAACACACCATCGTTACACTATAAATCAAAGTGGCTGGTAAACGAAATAACAATGGTTTCCATAGCGATATGCCTTTTTACTCGATGGCTTTTACTGTTGCTACATTTTAATGTTTTATATTTTGTCGATGTTTTTAAATGATTTTTTCATAAATACTGAAATGAAAACTGGCGGGAATGGCTTAATTTTTAGGCAAGAATAATTAGATTTTTTCAATATTACTATTTTCCTTTTTGTTAAAAAAATGGACAGAAATCTTTTTTAGCACCTGTGAAAAAAGTTTTTTTATAGCTTCATCAAAACCATGATTTTAGTAACTCTCTCCAGGTATCTCAAACATATCTATTTTTTTTGATCACGGGTGTAAAAAAAAAGATATATGCCCGTTTTTTACCCAAAATTCAAGAGAAATAGCAGAAAATAGTAATATTGAAAAAATCTAATTAATCTTGCCTAAAAATTAAGCCATTTTCGCCAGTTTTCTCCAGTTATTTACGAAAAAATCATTTAAAAACCTCGTAAAAATATCAAACTGTCGGAGACTAAAATGAGGCCGCAATGAGCGTCACCGAGTAAAAAGGCACATCGCTATGGCGACCATATTATAAGGATGGTGTGTTTTGGGAGAAGTGCTCTTCGTACGAGATTTATAAAACTATTTTTTTACTATTTTTGCATCGGTAAACACAAATCCATGCTTGTGAAAGTTACTAAAATCATGTTTTTGATGAAGGTATAAAAAAGCAGTTTAGTTAATTTATAAAAGGCGGTTGACTGTGTGGCCAGACCATAAGCGAAAAATGTACTGCGCATGGGCAGCGGATTAAAGATCGAAAAACAAAAGGTCGAAGGACAAAAGGGTCGAAAACATAAGATCGAAAATTAAAAGATCGAAGCAACAAAAGATCGAAACTACAAAAGGTCGAATACCAAAAGGTCGAAAATGCAAAAGATCTAAATTACAAAAGGTCGAATGCAAAAAGGTCGACATTACAGAAGGTCGAAACTACAGAAGGTCGAAATTATAAAAGGTCGAATATCAAAAGATCAAATTTACAAAGGTCGAAACTACAGAAGGTCGAAATTATAAAAGGTCGAATATCAAAAGATCAAATTTACAAAAGTTCCAAATTATAAAAGATGAGAAGAAAGAAATGAAAAGGTCGAAATTACACAAGATCAAAAATGTACAAAGGTCGAAATATTAAAACATACTAAATTAAACCTAACCCAACTTGAATAAAACTCTAACCCAACCCTATCCCTCCTTAATCCAACCCTAATCCAAATAGATTTATTAACATACCTAAATGGTTTTAAACGAGTTAAACTACGTATTCTAAGCAAGAAACGACAAGCGGCATATTATGTATCAGAACCTCGCCCAGTTTGAGATTCGACCTTTCATTTTCTCGATCTTCTGTTATTTCGACCTTTTGTAGTTTCGATCTTCTGTAATGTCGACCTTTTTGCATTTGACCTTTTGTAACTCCGACATTTTGTAGTTTCGACCTTCGGTAATATCGACCTTTTTACATTCAATCTTTTGTAATTTCGATCTTTTGTATTTTCGACCTTTGGTATTTTCTACCTTTCGACTTTTGGTTTTTCGATCCTCTGCCCACTGCGCATACACTAACAAAGCCAGTCATACCAGTGTCGTAGTGACAATACGATAATTTTATGACAAGATATTAAATTGAGTGACAGTGACTCGAAAAAACAGAGAAGAAAGAAATGAAAAGGTCGAAATTACACAAGATCAAAAATGTACAAAGGTCGAAATATTAAAACATACTAAATTAAACCTAACCCAACTTGAATAAAACTCTAACCCAACCCTATCCCTCCTTAATCCAACCCTAATCCAAATAGATTTATTAACATACCTAAATGGTTTTAAACGAGTTAAACTACGTATTCTAAGCAAGAAACGACAAGCGGCATATTATGTATCAGAACCTCGCCCAGTTTTATTTTCGACCTTTTGAGATTCGACCTTTTATTTTCTCGATCTTCTGTTATTTCGACCTTTTGTAGTTTCGATCTTCTGTATTGTCGACCTTTTTGCATTTGACCTTTTGTAACTCCGACATTTTGTAGTTTCGACCTTCGGTAATATCGACCTTTTTACATTCAATCTTTTGTAATTTCGATCTTTTGTATTTTCGACCTTATGTAATTTCGACCTTTGGTATTTTCTATCTTTCGACTTTTGGTTTTTCGATCCTTCGTCCTCTGCCCACTGCGCATACACTAACAAAGCCAGCCATACCAGTGTCGTAGTGACAATACGATAATTTTATGACAAGATATTAAATTGAGTGACAGTGACTATTAATTGCATTTATTTGTTGTATTATGCATAAAACATCTCCAACCGCAAGTTTAACTTTACACACACGAGGACATGGAGCTCAAGTGCCGAACCCACAGGTGTGGTTTCGCCATTTTGTTTGTTTTATTATTGCGTTCTAAAAAATCCAGATTTTTGTTTTGTCCATGTAGAGAAATCCAATTGTCTAATACGAAGTTACGAGAAACACCAGACAACAATTTTGAAATTTTTTTCACGGTAGTGTCCACAACCTAAATTTTCGCTGTCAGATGGTTGTCAGTTGCTTTCAATACTGAGGCAATCGACGCGCTTGCCCGTTAGACTCCTGGTCTCTGGATTATTTCCAGGCTTACTTGATTGGAAGGACTAGGCCGTTATATCATCATATTTAAAAAACTGGGATATATATATTTTGAAATTTGAAAACGTGATCAAAACGAACGTAAATAATTTACAGGGTGAGGGTGAATTGAGATTGAAATATAAAATTTTGACACCCAGAATTAAAAAAAAACAAATTTATTTTTTTAAAGCTGTCAAAATTTCATGGATGGAGTACCGTTGGACGCAGATTGTTTGCAGAAATCCAAAATTTTAAAAATATATAGGGTGTCTCCTCTGAATATCGGAAGTTGAGGCCGTTTTCGTTGAAATCTGAAGTCACTGGAAGTCACGTGTTTTGACAAAAAACGTCAAATTCGATATTATATGATAGCCCCAAGATTCATTTTTCTGAAATATGCAGATAAAAAGGGTTGAACTACCCCTGTAATACACCCGGAATTCGGTAGCCCAAATATCCATTACTTAAAACACATTTGCTACCGGCGGGAGCTGACTCAAGAAAATACTGTTATTATTTATAAACTGCTATCCAGTATGTCCAGAAGAACCAGGTTGCTTTTTGTAGAAATATTCAAAAATTCAAAGCGGCTTCTCGGGACGGTTCTGAGTTTGGTAGCGAACGTATTAAAAAGTTTTTGTCCGATTTTAATCATTTTGAAAAGCTCAGACTTCAAAATTAAGGATTTGATGCAAGAATTCAAAATCTAAGATGGCGTATTTTTGAGTTCCTTTGCAATATTTTGATGGTAAAAAACTCGCCTAGGGCTTAAAGTTATGAATAGTTCATTTACGTGCGTTTGAAAAAACAAATATTCCGGCCAAAAAATCCTTTTCGCTTGGCTATGCTTTTGGATGCATCTGTATTATTTTATTTCTTGCTCACCCTTTTGAAAAGGCCAGGTTTACAAAATTTCTAGTTTTATGTAATTATTCATATTTTCAATAAATTCATGATTTTTTTTGGGCTGACTGAATGTCATTCACATAAAGCCCTCATTTGAACAAATTATAACTTTCTTGTCTCTTGCCTGATCTTAACATGCGAAACATTAATACACTCGGAAAAGACAGCTTTTTACCAAATAGGTCAAAAATAACGTTTAAAAATATGTCCGCCATCTTGGATATTCATAACTTGTCAATTTTGGCATGAAATTTTTAAAAATTTTTTATGGCTGAAAATTTTGGAATCGTAGAAAAACTGTAGCTCCGATATTTTTCCGCCTGTAAAGAATGGTAACTGATAACCGCTGTTGTTACCAGGCTTTAGTCAAATCCCTAACATTTTTAGATATGCATGCATAAGTTTTATTGTGCCTTTCTTCAGCCCCTTATATTGGTTGACAGACGCAGCGCTAGAGGCTTAACAATTTTGGCATTAGCACAACAAACACTCCATTATTATATTTTTTCACGACAATTTTCTACACTATAAAAGCAATAATTTTATTTGTAGTATTGAAGTCACTAATTTCCTTTACTATTTTCAGAATGAATTCTTACAGCAACATGGTGGTTCTACAACTGCTAACCCGGAAGTTAATAGTCATTCCCAAAAATTGGAAAACGTTGTACCACATCCTCAGATTTTTCCTATGCAAGCAGAAACTTACACGACCTGCTCCTATTCTCAAAAGTTTGAGGTAGATACTCAACCACAATGTGTTCCTGAAATTAACTTTGAAAACTTGCCTATGGCTTCACCTCAGGGGAACTATGCACATTCATTGATGGAAGAGTCATGGAATGAGTTAAATCAACATTTTCTAAAAACTAAAATTGAAGAATATCAAACACATCTAACAGGTAACCGTAATCTTGTTGAGGCGGCAAATATCTATCAGTTTTCAAAGGATTTTAATCTAAATTCTGCAGCAGAGTATCAACAGTCACACAAAAGAGAACTAAAACAGGCACATAGTTTTCAATACTCGCAAGAATTGGTTTCAAACTCTTTACCAGAACCTCAAATTCCATACCAGTCCTGTCCAGAATCAACTTCTGAAGAAGTATCATATAATTATCTCACTTCCCTAAGAGCGGAAATTCATTCTGATGGGCATAAACAATCTCGAACAGGTAATATATATATTTTTTAAATGTTAAATATGATTAATTTAAAAAATTAATGTTTACCGTTTCGATTAAATTTATTTTATTTATGTAAGAAGACCCTTGCTTTTTTTGTTTTAAGCTATGTACTTCTGGCTGTAGGCGGCGCTTTAATCATCGAAAGAACTACTTTACTGCGCCGATTAAAAACTTTTCTTATAACATAGTTATAATAAGAAAATGCGTTTACAACTTTTCAGTTCCCTTACTTGGCGTTCTTTGGCGAAAGTAGTTAACCAATAGCAATAGCAAGTTTCTTGTAAATTTTACGAGAAAAAACAACAGCAAAGCTTATGTTCAGTGAATGGGCTTAAGCTTTGTTGTTTTAAGACAAGAGTCTCTTGAACTTAAGGTTTGTTAACTTCTTTAAAATATTTTTTTCTTCCAGATTATCCGATGCCAACCACTAGCGGCAAAGTGCCTTCATCTGAGTTATCTGCCAAAAACAACCACAACAGAGATCTAGGAGGCAAGCGGTTAAGAAGAACTCAGTTTACACCCTATCAGATCAGTGAGTTGGAAAAAGCTTTTGAAGAACATGATCATATAAATAGGTCTAGAAAAGCATACCTGGCGCTTACGTTAAATTTAGCAGAAGAAAAGATTAAGGTGTGGTTTCAAAATAGAAGGCAGAAAGTACGAAGAGATAAAGTGGATCAAGGTTCTTCGAAAAAGCCATCACACAGCTGCTCAAAATATCCTAAGAATTTAAACAATCTGTCTTCTCTTGACCCTATTAAATCAGTCAACAGTACCCATGCCCACCAATATATACCTGTAAAATGTGAAGGCGTACCTGTCTCAGTTGGTAGTGTAACGTACCGTCCTGCGCCTCTTGTTATAAAAAATAACTCTTTTCAAACTCCGTTTAATAACTTTGATTTCCCTTCTTATCCATTTTATCGTACTTGCTCATCTACTTCACTTTATAATAATGATTTCTGGGCTACAACACAATCTCCAATCAACCAGCATATTAATATTACTCACTCCCCTATGCCAAAGAGTGCAGTAGAAAGTGGTCAGGATAGGCAAGTTTCACATATGATGGGTTTTTATCCTGATAATAATTATACGCCTAATGTAAATGTGCCTCAAATGTAGAAAAATAGATATTAAATTTTATTCATTTAATTTAAGTAATGTTATATTTTATTAAACTGCTTTAAGCAACATGCTCCCAAACAAAAAAACTGGTTCTTTGTTTTTCTAATATAATTTGTCCCTTACAAAATATATTTTTTTGTATATAATAATATCTACTTATCCTGTTAAGTAAGGTCAACACCAAATAAAAATATTGACAAAAAAGATTTCGTCCTGCATCCTTTTCTAATAAAATGTTATTTTTAATTGTATTGGATTCATTTGTAATATTTACATTGTTTTTGTATTTATTTTGTATCGTACCTGTAAAAAATGTTCTGCTTTTGCCAATTGTACTATAATATTTGTGTAAATAAAGACTTAATTTTAAATAAGTGCTTTTTTTGTTTTCCTTTTACTAAGCTCAGTTTTATGACGAACCCTAAAACAAAAATAATGTTTGTAACAGAATATACCAGTAAAAGAAAAAAATGTTTTCCACGGAATGAATCCAAGTAACATGTGTGAAATGTTTGTTTCTTATATTCGTTTTAAAATCTTCAAACGATAGAAAATACAGAAGCCATAAAACAGCGTTCATTCCGTCAAAAAAAGATAATAGACACTTAAAGTTAATTTTCGGTTTTATCAGCATTCGTATCATGGCGAATGCTGATAAAAAGAGAGAAAAAAAATTGTAAGCGGCGCCATTTTTATTTCGTGCTTTGTTTTTCTAACATTTTTGCGTTCGGCTAATTTAATTGAAAAATTTTTGCCTGCGGCGCCCTTTATCTTCTCACTAGAAACCAAGATCCTCCGTTTTAGGAAAACTGATCCCGTCTCTGTTTCTAAATTTTTTCGAATAAAAGTAGAGTATGACCATGGGAGAAATAATTTTTTTCTACGGTATGACGAAAATTTCGAGAAAGTTAAAGAAAAAATAAAAAAAGTGGCAGAGCTCAAGTTTTTCGTAAAAAAAAGTTTTTTGTAAAGAAACAGAGCAAAGCACTCCTTTTTGGGTGTTACAAATATTGGCAGCCCCTTATTTTTCGCTTTTACCCTCCCTCTAGTTTTGAAGAATTGGTTTGCTACATGTTTCGAGATCATGTCATAAAACACCTCGAAAATATCAAATGTAGTGTAGGGCCAGCTTTATTTAAAATCAATAATATCGCAAGCAAAAAGCTCTGCAGGAAAAACAGCGCCGTTTATTGATTTCTTTGGCTGCTAGTGCTAGCTGCATGGTTTGGCCGTTTCCGGATAGATGTCACTAGTAGAACAGAATGGAAATAAATTTAATTAAAAGCGAAGATATTTCTTTCTAATGTTAACAACCTCAAAAGTCTATCGCTCAGTATCGTAAATAATGGACCCTGCCGCCTCCTTTAAGCAAGAAAAAGCTGTCATCTAATTTTTTCCTCGATCATCTCATGGTCTGGCCGCCATCTAGCGGAATTTGCAGACATCTTGTCAACGGTTATTATTGCAACTATAATTTATGCTCACAATGAAAGAGAGGCGACAATTTTTTCTCATGAAAGCAGTCCGGAAATAATAACAAACTGGCACCATTGCTCAATATACCTGTTTCTTTTGTGCGTGCAGAACTTTCTATGCCATTTCTGTTTAATTTATTGAAATCCTATCCCTAAGGAAAATCTTAGGAACCCTGTATAAGACCACAGGGATACCATGTAGAATGGCTAACAACATATCTAGAATACGATTTTTCATCCATTTTCACGCAAAAACAAAAAAAAATCTTAGGTTAAAACAAAAATGTAGAATTTTGACGTATCTTCTATGCACGCGTCAGTTTTTAAACTAGAGTGGTTTCCGTTTCAAAATATTTTTTACCTGTTCAGATGTGACGTCACCGTTGCAACGCGAGAAAACAAATGTTTCAAACTTTTTAAAAACATTTTAAACCATTTCAACGCGAGAAAACGCTTCTAATCTTTTACCTCTGCTTGCACCTTGACTTACACCAACCTCTACTAATGAAAGCCACAGTTTTAAAATGAGTGGGCTTTGAGTAAAGAAAGCTTTTTTGACTGAGCTTTTAGATAATCTCAATGTTATACTTTTAGTTTTTAAATAAATTGTAAATGTTTAGACCTGTGGGGGTACTATTTTAAATCCTAGTAAATTTAAGTGTAAAATTGGCTGCATTTAATATTCAATTTGAATTATTAATATCTAAATTACAATTTAGGATAAAATAAACTGTTTTGAATAAAACATACTCTTATTTGCTATTTTTTCAGCATACACTATAATAATATCTTTTACTTTAAATTTAATTAAAAATTGTGTTTAACAACCACTACCACGTACGATTTTACCAGAGGTTTTGGAACACATTAAAAATAGAGATGAGAAAAAAATAAAAAAAATCAATTAATTTTACAAAATAAGTGTTTTACATGTTGGAACCTGGTAATATTTTATTATTTTTAAAATTAATTGCGCCAAAATTCTTTAAAATTAACCAGAAAAATAACCACAACCTCAACGAAATGGATTCGTAGCTGACGGCAGTGGTAGTGGTTAATTACCACAACGGAATGACGTTTAGCTATTGCGCAGACGCAGTAATTACCACAACCACTACAAAGTGTCAAATAAGCGTTCCAAAATATCCCTAATAAATATCATTTTCGGTTTTGCTGCTTTCGGGTAAGTTACAATAATATTTTTTCGGGCGGATTTTGCTCCGGGTGTCTTTCCGGGATCTTTCTTCCGTAATATTTATTTCTAGATCCTATACTTCTATCTAATCTACTGACTTTCACTCAATCGAAAAGAACGTTACATTAGCTAAGCTAATTCAAGTTTTTTTACGTTGAATATGGGGGTAAATCTGACAGAATAATTTTTGTACTAAGACTCAATTTCCGTTTAACACAAAAAATGGTGCTATATCATCAGACATTTAATACTGTGAGAATCCACATCGGAGATAAAAGACGTGATCTCAGAAACTGTCAATCAAAATTCAAGGGGGCATGCATAATCCGAGACGGTCTAGAAATGTAGCCATAATTCGTTAGGTTACGAATGAGAATTGAGGAACATTTAATTTTTTCGTAGGAATATATAGGGTGGGCTATAAGACATCAGACCTTTTGAGTTACCTTTAATTTTTAAACCAATAGACCAATTCACAAAGAAACTACATATCTCGACAGAATGTACTCCATATTTTTTCGAAGAAGTAGAAATAAAGATATTACTTAACAATTTAAAAATAGCAATTTTCTACACCTCTTAAAACTTTTTTCTGTGCGCCACTGGTACAAACATAATTTTGCTTTCTGAAAGTAGAATTTTCTTCGAGCAAAAATTGTATCGCTTGCGAAAATCGGTAAAGAATTAACAATGTAAGAAGTCTTCGTTCGTAGCGTATTTTTGCTATATTTTGCTGATTTTAATGAACTGAAGCATTTTAAAAACGCCAAATTTGACATTTTTAGAAATTTCAAAACTGCGCACATTAAAGTTGATTTTATTTAGTAAAAATTTAGCTTAATTTAATTATTTTTAATGTCTTTATTTTAAGGCCGATTTTTCTAGACGATACAGTTTTTTGTTCGTATTGGATAAAGCTTTCAAAAAATAAAGAAATACACAGCAAAATTGTTTCATGGGGTGAAAAATTGCAATTGTCCACCATCATAGGTTTTTACAAAACGTTGTTTTTGACAATTGTTCTGAAAAATAAGAAGCATATTCTCTCCATTCATAAATTAGTAATTCTTTTTTTAATCGGACCATTCTTTCTCAAATTATACGCAATCCAAAAACTTTCATATTTTGTGGGCTACCCTATGTAATAATAGTGTGCCAATAATTTGATGGCTGATAAGGAGGTGTCGGGCATTTTGAAAAAATGTTAATTGATCATCGGGTTGGTAAGTATTTGCTTAATTTTTCTTTGGTATAGTTGTTAAGGTTTAACAAAATAAATGGTGAAAAAATTACTAGAACTTTCTTCTTGGGGTAAATTGCTCTTTTATAGATAATTTAAAACAGAATTTACGTTTCAAACTGGATTTTATCTGCAACGGATATAAAGTTGGTATTTATTGTCTTACGGAATAACCTATTTATCGCCCTAGTAATATTTTTTTTATATTTTTATATATTTATTATTTATTTTATTCTCTTTCTGTTTTCATCATTTTTTTATTTCATTTTATCGATGTTTTTTTACTAGCCATAAAATAAAAATAAACAAAAAATAAAAAAAAAATAAAAAAAGACAAAATAAAAATCGGTTTAAAAAATAAAAAATTAACAATCAAGAAAAAAATAAGTCATTTCTTAAGAAAAATACCAATTTAGTGTTATATCTCAAAAACTAAATTTTATAGAAAAAAATTGTTTGACAAAAAATTATACTTTAAATTATCAATCACATTACACCAAAAAGACATTTTCAATAATAAAAAAGTTATAGACCAAATTCCAAAACACATATTTTTGAAAAAGACCCGTAGCTCACAAACGAATTCACATACTGACATGCGGTTTTCGCCATTACATTAGTGTTATATCTCAAAAACTAAATTTTATACAAAAAAATTCTACTTTAAATTATCCATCACCTTACACCAAAAAGACATTTTCAATAATAAAAAAGTTATAGGCCAAATTCCAAAACACATATTTTTTAAAAAGCCCCGTAGCTCAGAAACGAATTGACATACTAAAATGCGGTTTTCGTCATTACTTATTACTAAATTCTTAAAATTGAGCCTGCTATATGCGTATTAATTTTTCATTATCTCCCTTCCCAAGGAACAATTTGTCGACGTTTTAACATTACCAAAGACGACTTAACGTTGCGTGAAAACGGCGTTCTAGCAACTCGCTTTTGCAGCAATTTGGCGGTAATTTTTTTGAGTTACATTGACGTTTCCTGCGACTAGAGGTGCGTGCAACGTTTCGAAAACGTCGCCAAAGTGACTAGGGCTGGAGTGCCTTCTGGATAATATTTTTATTAATATAATTGATTTGAAATCAATACTTCCACGTCTGCAACCACAAATGGACTGATTTTGAAACACCATTTATTATTAATTTTAAAATACGTAGTTCTGTAACTTACAGTCAATTTATAACATTAATGTTTCCCATTTACTAAATTTCCCAACGCACCTTAGTTTTCCATAAAAAATTGATATTTTAGCTTAAAAAAATAAGCGGGGGTTCAACCCTTAATTTTTTTGTAAATTATTTTTTATTTAATACTGAAAATTTTAAAATTACTTTTAACATATTTTAAACTGTAGCCAGTCTAAAACAATACTTAAAAATACAAGAAACAAGATTTTCTTAACGATTTACTACAAATGACGTAGCGGCGCAAATCGTTTCTTGGTTTACTGAAAACCTAACCGTTTCGCGACCAAGGAGGTGCCCTCTATAGTTTTCAGACACAGTTATATTTTGAAATTGGCCGAAACTGCATTGATTATTTCGCCACTCTTGTCTCGTAAAGAGAAGCGTTGAAAGAACGTAAAATAGTTAACTCTAGTTAATTATTGTGTTGGCATCGTTGATCCATCGTTCATTGCGGTCGTTGAAAACCCCACAATATTCCAGTAAAAATAAACGTTAAAACAAAAGATAAAAATATCTTGGGTGGAAATAACGAAAATTCAAACTTGAATGATCATCACACAAGGAACACACAAAGGACTAAAGCGAAAAGAGAAATGATTAAACGATGTTTCGCTCTGGATAACCAGCGTGAGCTCATCGGTGGTTTCACTGGTCACCCTCTCCATACATCATTAAACACCATCATACACTTTGATTTTCAACCTTGAATCACTCACAAATAGGCATCGTTCCGCACTGGCACTTATCCAAGTTACCTGACACGGATTGTTCCTGGCGTGTGAATATTTCCAAATGGATTATGGTCCGAAGGCAATTAAAACAAAAAAAGAGGTTAGAAAAATTCCAAATCAGTTACTTCAACCGAAAAGAAAACAAAAGATCAAAATATCTTGGGTGCAAATAACGAAAATTCAAACGTGGATGAGCATCCCACAAGGAACACACAAAAGACCACAGCATAATCCTATTGGAAATATTAACACGCCAGGACGAATCCGTGCCAGGTAACTTGGATAAATGCCAGTGCGGAACGATGCCTATTTGTGAGTGATTCAAGGTTGAAAATCAAAGTGTATGATAGTGTTTAATGATGTATGGGGAGGGTAACCAGTGAAACCACTGATGAGCTCACGCTGGTTATCCAGAACAAAACATCGTGTAATCATTTCTCTTTTCGCTTTGGTCCTTTGTGTGTTCCTTGTGGGATGGTCATCCAAGTTTGAATTTTCGTTATTTCCACCCAAGATATTTTGATCTTTTGTTTTTTGGTTTCTTTTCGGTTGAAGTAACTGATTTGGAAGTTTTTTAGCTTCTTTTTTTGTAAAAATAAACGTTGTTAAAGGGTTGCCAAATTTACTTTAGTTAATAACAACGGTGGGGCGTCGTTTTCTCGTTCATCATAGCGGCCGTTGCACAAATGACTGGTTTTGTACTTTATGCAACGTTAATTTTAGTGTATTTCGTTCATACAAGGAATAGTCTTAGTCAATTGGTTAGTATTTGGTTTAGTTATAGTGTTAGTTATAGTTTTAGTCTTAACAATAGCTCACTGTTCTTACTTGTCTTTGTTATAGTCATAACAATCACTAAGCAAGTGCATTTAACCTCACTTTTTTGATGTTTTGTTTTGTTTGCTTTTATTTTGTTGTAGTTTCTTTTGAAAGAAAATAAGATTTAACGTTTAAAAGTATTTTTTTTTAACCTACAAAACACTTAGCAGCTATTTTTTTGCTTTTAATTTGCCTGTATAAAGTATTTAGTTATAAAAGTTGAAAGTTGCCAACTTTTCCTTAATGATAAAGACTGTAACAAAAATTACACCAGAAAGTAAGATGATGCCTTGTATGAACAATACTTTAGTTATGGCAACTAGGACAACTAAAAATTGTTACTTGGGTTGGAAATATCCAAAACCTCACAATTCCCTGGAATTTCGACCAATCTGTACAATTAATATTTAATTAATAATATAAGCAATGTTTATGATATTATCTATATGCAAGGTACGTCAAGCCAAATAGTTACATATTGATTTATAATTACGTTTTTAGTCAATATTTTCTAAAGCTTAAAATCGCCCTGCCTACTAGTTTTTGATATGGTAGCAAAAAATAGCACAATTTTTGAGTTTGACAAATTTAAAGATGTTAAAAAGACACCGCCTAATTTCAAAGCGAAATAAACTGAGCTGATAAAATCAGCACTATAATAATGGTCACTGACCATTTACTATACATAGGCATAATAAAATACAATGGAGCAAGTAACTTGTGAAAGTTTTTTCACCAAGTACTTGCCGGCGTGTATTCACTGTAGTCTCATTGTTTTGAAATTTATTGCGGCAAATTACTGTAGCAAGTTCGTTTGCTTAAGTAACGTGTATACACTCTTCCAGAAATATATCGAAATGTCGACTCAGCAAGTGGCTGCTGCGGTTGTGACATATATTCATTTAAAAAAAAACAAATAAAAAAAAAGGAAAATAACAAAAAGCGTAAAAAAATTTGGGTCAGACAATGGATTCAGAGATCTACTTTAGGTATACATGAGAAGATGCTCTCTGAATTGAGAATGGAAGATCCACAGCAGTCAAAACATTTTCCACGAATGTCTGCGGAAGATTTTGTTTTTTTTTCTGAATTTTAAAGTTCAAAATTTTCAGTTAACAGAAGAGTTTCTTCCCTATTCCAAACACGGCGTTCCTCCATTTATGCAAAAAAAATCAGAATTTTAATTCAGATTCAAAAAAGTAAATAATAATTTAAAATAGTTCCACAAAATTTCACTACTTACTGCAAATATTTCGAAACAGTCTCGAAATAAAAAAGTGGAAACTAATTTGCTTAGATTAGCCGTGTACACTACAAGCTCTAACAAGTCGAGCAAGTACTTAGCCCGAGAGTAAGCTTTCAGCAAAATTTCTCTAGCCCTGCTATTTACACGCATTGCAAGTGACTTGTGAGGGTATTCTAAGCAAATTTAATTGCTAGTGGACACGAGCCTTTATATTCCATTCCGAATTAGCATTTAAACGTCGTTTCGACGTTGGTGTAGACAACCTGTCTTCAGGAATCTACATCATATCGACCGCGCACCGACTCAAATTTATACCAAAATGAGGAATACAAATCCGGGTTGTACCGACGTGCCATACGTGGGTTCCATAGAGGGAATACCGAAATTTTTACTAGAAACTAAGTCGTGCTTAGTGCAAATATCTCAACGCCTGGACAACAAACAACAAGATACCCTTAGTGTTTCATGTCAAAATTATTACATACCCCATGAGAACATTGAGACTTGTTACTTGGGCGAGCTTGAAAACCAGGCTGAACACCAAAAATTACCAACGCATTTCACTTTACTGATACACTTGACCAATGCAGGGCCGAAAACGATCGCCACGAATCTTCTCACTTTATCAATAAAAAATAAGATTTTATTGAAAAAAAAACTTTACCATTCTTTTTATAATATGCCTATAACAATATTTTATTGCAAAGTTCATGGAATTTCATGATATTTCACACAAAAATACAAAATTTCCGATCGGCTTTATTATTTATCCAGAACTACCGCAAGGAAAAGATGGCTACATCAGAGAATTCCAGTATACTTTCCCGTACGCGTAGTAACAATTTAGCTCCGCCATAAACTAGTCCTGCAGAATATCTTTAAAATATTAAATTCACAAAATGTTAATAAAAAATGACGCTTAAAACGTTAGGATAAATATGAAAGTTGCTGTGTTTTTATTTTAAATGAGGCGATAAGTAAAAATCGCCACTTTCCAGAATTATGACGGCTGAGATTTTCGTCTCTGAAGAATCGCGACCATAAGACGAAATTTTAAAATTTCGAGATACTATTACGAAATTTTAAAATTTCGAGTTAGTAACACGAAATTTTAGAAATGAAAAAAAAAATAAAACTGGTGTGGCCCTTCTACGCCTTCGTATTTTTGAATTCAAAGACCAATGATAAATTTAATATTTTTAATTGATTTTGCCCCATTAATCGTTTCGTCCCAATTTTCACGGTTCACAAGTAATGGTCAAATATCAAATAAACTATAATATGTAGAAGGAAAGAAAGTCCTGTATGCTTCACAAATATTTTAGTTCAATAAACAGGACGCGTTTCGATTTTTTCTTTAAAAAACCATTTTGAAGTGTGCATTCTGTAATACAATAAAAACGAGGTGAAAATTAAATTTCAATAAAAAAAGATAAAAAAAGTACTTACAGAACGTCAAAAATCTGTCATTAATGGTAAAATTTAGGACACAAACTACACATAATTAAATAAATAAATAAAATATGTCGGACAGTCAAAAACATCTTATTCAAACATACACTAACAAAAAATTTAAAAAAATAAAACAAAGGAAACGAAAATAATAAATAAAATTCGAAACGAAACAACGAGCGTCATCTATTTATAATTATTAATAATTTTAATAATTATTATTAGTAACTTTGGCTCCTTATAGTGTGCGTTGCTGGGTTCATTCAAACTGACAGATGTAGGATCATTTTCCAACTTCGGTATTTCAAAATTCTCCAAAAAATTCAATTTCCTACCCTTGTAAGCATCATGTAGCATTTTAAAGTTATTCTCCAAATTATGGGTCACCGTCTCTCGCAAATGCATGCCAAACGCCGAACGCTTATCGGAAGGAGATTTTAAGTATTCTCGAAGTCTAACACGAAAACTGCGTCCAGTTTGGCCAACATATTTTGCAGAGCAAGAACCAAAAGAAAGCAAATAAACACCACTCTTTTCTAAAGATGGGACTGTATCTTTTAATCTGGAAAACAAACTTTTAAGTTTGAAGAAAGATTTATACACTAATTTGATGTTATTATTCAAAGAATTAAGAACATTACCCACTTTTAAAGAGATATCTCCCAGGTAAGTTAATTTCACATATTTTGGTGGTTGAAATGGTAAAATAGATGTGTCTTTGGGGTCCGAAAATAAATTTTTTAATAAATAATTCTATTTTTTTCTTATAAGCCTGTTAATTAAAGATGTAGCCATTTTGTTGGGAATTTGGAACCTTTGGTTGCACTAAAACAAAATTATGATTGTTTTCCACAAACCAAAACTACACTTTTTTGCAGTCGACGCGCGTTTCGCTAACAACGTTAGCATCATCAGGAGACGATAAACAATTGTTTATCGTCGAGTGCAAAAAAGTGTAGTTTTGGTTTGTGGAAAACTATCATAATTTTGTTTTGATGTAGCCATTATTAACTGCAATTTGATAAATTATGTTTTTCTCTTTTTCGAAATCCAATGGTAATAAAGGAACAGAAAAAAGCCGACGAATAAGACAATGAAATGAGGCACTCTTGTGAGCAAAAAAGTGATAGGAATCTGAAGGTATAACATCAGTTTGAGTAGATTTCCTATAAATCGAATATTCAAACTTATTGTTTTTTCTTTTTACTGTCAAATCTAAAAAATTCATACAACAATTTTCTTCTACTTCCATAGTAAACTGAATTTTCATATTTAACGAATTCAGAAAATCCAAAAACCTATTTAATTCTGATTTTGTACCATTCCAAACCACAAAAGTGTCATCTATATATCGGGCCCAAAACAAAATTTTCTTTAAAAACATACAATTACTTGAAAACAATTTTGTCTCAAAATCAGCCATAAAAATTTCAGCAAGGAGATAAACCTGAAGCCATAGAGAGACCATCTAGCATACGATAAAACTTGTTACTAAACTTACGATTCTATCAAATAAACCAATTCTTTTCCAAGCACCCTCAAAAAGTATTTTTAAGTGCGCCACTGTCTATGGTGAGCGTTTTTGTTAGGTTTTGACCAGTGGGTAAAGGATGTACTACTTCTCTTGATACAAATAAGGGCATAAAAAGTAAATTTTAAGGCCGGCAAAACCCGTTTTTAACCAAAAATAAAAAGAATCTGACGACAAAATGTCGTGTAAGATTCAAGATGGTGACGTTGAACTATTCGGTTTTATACAAAATTAACGCAAATTATAAGGTCAGTCAAGCCACCCCCCCGCATCCGAAAGATATTCGACTTTTGATATGATTATAATTATATACTTATAATTCCTGGTTTTTTTAATATTCAAAATGGGGGGTGCAGCCGGACGTCAAGCTACACCCCCCTTATTTAAAGCGTAGAGAAAAATAAAAAGCAACTATTCCAAAATTAAGAATTAATTTAGAACTCCTAATATCATCAAAAATAATTTGCAAAAACCCATTGGTAACCCAATTTTTTTTTAGAAAATATGGTGGGGGTGCAGGTTGATGTCAAGCCACACCCCCCCGCCTTCCCCCGAAAGATATTCGAGTTTTGATATGCTTATAATTTTGAATTAATTTCGAACTAATTTTGAACCACTTTTAAAAATTTTGAACTACACTCTCTCCTGGTTTTTTTTTATCTTGACGTCCGGCTGCACCTCCCATTTTGAATATTAAAAAAAAACCAGGAAGGAGTGTGGTTACACCAAAAAACCAGAAAGGAGTGTAACCACACTCCTTCTTGGTTTTTTTTTTTAATATTCAAAATGGGAGGTGCAGCCGGACGTCAAGATAAAAAAAAAACAGGAGAGAGTGTAGTTCAAAATTTTTAAAAGTGGTTCAAAATTAGTTCTAAATTATAAGCGTATCAAAACTCGAATATCTTTCGGTGGGGGGGGGGGGTGGCTTGATTGACCTAAATTATAGGTAGCTGCCCATGAATTCCCCGTCATTGAATGATATGGACGAATAGCAGACCTGGTAGGGCTTTTACGATAAAAACGCCATGACAGTAGATGCAGACTGCAAGCCATAATATCCAGTAAACACAACCGGAATATATATAAATTTTTAGAATATTCCTTCAGCATATGCTAAGAATATATACTACAGAGTATTCTAGAAACCTTGACCATACTTGATTCACTATTCTTTCACGTTTTTCTATTTTAGATAAATTGGGTTGAAAAATCTGCCCAGAGAGGCTTGGTTGGGATGGGATCTAATCTCAGTTTTAGATTTATTAGTGTAGGCGGCGCAGGCGAAAATTTAAAAAAAAAATATATTATTATTAAGTTTTTTTTAAAACGTTTGATTGATTTTGAGCTTATAGTACGGCAGGCAAATTATTATAAAATTTAAGATCATCTTTTTAATTTTTTTGGTAAAATATAGCCATAATGTGATGCGATATAACATAGATTTGACTATCCAAGTCCATTTCACACCTCTTGAAGCTTTTTTGAGTCAGGGTGGTCAAGCATGGGAAACCCATAGATACATAGGAATCGGATGTAGAATGAATATCCTATGCCTATTAGATAGGTATTTTATTTCTCAAATATTAATAAAAAAATATTCTTTGAAAAAGGTCGTAAATTCAATTTCTATTCAACTGTATTAAATTGATTAAGACTTATTTTTTATATAAAACTAACTATTACCAAGGCAGCACCATCAATTTTTAATAAAATAAAATTTAATTTCTAGCACTAGCCTGTATAAAATAATAGAAACATAATATTAACCATCCCAGCCTAGTATTTTATATCTGTTGAGATTTGCCTAGTAATTTTAATTTATTTTTTATACAGGGTGGAGGCTTTAATTGGAATATTGGCCATAGCGGGTTAAAAAAAATATTTTTTAGAAAAATCCAAAAACACTTCAACTAAGATTTTTAGCAGCTAAACTTTTAAACAAAAATTTTTGTTAACGAATCCTCAAAAAGCGGTCTTTTCACATACAATTTTTTTTTTCAAATGAGAAGAAAAACGCTTGTGTATTTTTTTTACATTTGACAAATGGATTGTTTGTCAAATAGTATATGTTATATGTATATATAGTAAATGTTTTGTAAGCACATATTTCAAAACAATGCGATTATTTTTTATATTGAATAGAGGTAGGTCATTAGGTATACATGACAAGAACATATCTTGATCTCTTTCTAAATGATAAGTTTTGTCTCTGGAATCTGAATAAATAAAAATATTTTTTTACCTGTTGCAGAGGTTTTTTAAATAGCTAGTACTTCCTAACCTACTATTGTTTAAAAACGGAATGTAATATTTTTGGATCACGATAAGCTGAAAAAAATATTTCGTACTATTAAATATTTAATTTTTTGGGATACCCCATTCCTTGAACATATAAAACCAAATAACTTGGAAATAAATACGTTTTTACCCTTATATTGTGGGAATTCTTTTTCTTAATTTTTAATCACGCATTATTTAAAAAAGTTGTAAGTGTAAAATTAAAAAAACTTACCAAATCTTCAAAAGTTTTCCCTTCAAAACCATCCATTTTTGGTAAAACAATATTATTTTTAGGTTGAGGCAAGGGTATATAGTTGCTATTAAAAACTCCAATAATTCTATTAATTTTTAACACAAATATATTTTGCAAATTAAAAATTGATACTAGATACAAGGTTATTAATAAGGGCTTTAAATAGGGAATCTAAATAGTTATTAAGAAGATAGTTACAATTTTAAAATAATTAATATTAGTTTCTAATTAGTATTATTAGTAATATTACGATTAATCAAACTAATCAAATTTATCTTAAATTTGCTACACAAGATAAGTCAAAAATCGTTAGACTTACCCGATGTAAGTATACATTAATACACATACAACAACAGGTAAGCAAGGTATTTAGACTGGTATGAATTAATGTTTTTTTTTTTGCTTTTTCATGAGCTATCTTTCAAAACTAAAATCTCTTTTACACACACTAAAAATTGTCATATCAATCTAAAGTCGATAAACTAATATCATATAGCTATTCATTTTGTTTAATAGTATAATTAGTACTGGAAATAGAATATATAGGGTGGGCCACAAAATGTGAAACTTTTTGAACCTCTGACTTTTGATCTAAACAACCGATTTAACAACATAGAAACGATTCAAATTTTAAATATTTTAAAAAAATGTTGATAGGTGGTTTAAGAGGATAAGGTTGAGTTCTGTTGAGATTTCCATAATATTTTATATTTAAAAAAATACTTCTTGCCATTAATGGGTTCATTTCAATTTATTTTTATAGGTACGTAGTTTTGATTTAACAAAGTTTTATGGCAAAATACCCAAATTATATTGTATGTAGCCTACCTACAGGGTGTAAACGATTTATCTGCAAACTTTTTAATGGGGGATGGTCTATGAGATTTTTTTTGATTATTTTTTTCAAAAACTTACCAAAAATAAATGGTGTTAAAATTTTACAGAAAATACTTGTGTTTTGAGCGCCTATTTTAAAACAATGCAATTATTTTTTGGTATTCAACAGAGGTAGGTCCTTGGGTATACATGACAAGAACATATCTTGTTCTTTTTCTAAGGTTTTTCTTGGCAATCTCAATTAATAATAATTATTTTTTGTTAACACATTAAGCTGGAAAAATATTTGGTACTATTAAATTTTTCATTCTTTGGAATTTCTTGAACTTCAAAAACCAAATAGCTTGGAAACAAAAACATTTTTACCCTTATATCATGGGAACTTTTTTCCTTATTTTTTAAAATTCCAACCACCCATTATTTAAACAAGTTGTAAAGAATTAAAACAAAACTTACCAAATTCAAAGTTTTTTCGTTTAAAACCATCAATTTTTGGCAAAACAATATTATTTTTAGGCTGAGGCAGTGGTTCATATTTGCTAATAAAAACTCTATTAATTCAATTCATTTTTAACAGAAAGATATTTTCCGAATTTAAAATTGAAACTGGATATAAGGTTATAAATAAGAACTTTAAATAAAGATTCTAAATAGTTTTTAAGAATATAATTACAAGTTTAGAATAGCTTATAGGGATTAAAATACAAAGACATGTTTAGGAAAACCATAATATTACTTTCTTATTAGTATTATTAGTAATATTACGATTACTCAAACTTATCTCAGAATTTGCTACACGACATAAGTTAAAAATGGTCAGACTTACCTGAAAATAAAAAAATAAAAATGTCAATTGTTCTAGCTTCAAAGTAAACTACATATTCCTTTATTTACTAAGTGGAATAAGGAAACTACCACACAAGGATATTATTGGCACGTAATAGTTATTTACATACCAAGGGAGGAAATGCACTTTACTCCAGAGGCATGTATCTGATTTTATCTACTACCTAATAATAATTCCCGCTTTTCGACAAAGATCACTACGCAGTACGGTGAGCTAAAGTATTGTTGTTTGACAACAACTAAAAAACACCATGCAAATATTAAATGAAAAAAACCAATCTAGTAGACTTATGCTAGGACGCTTTTGGCTATTGTTTGAAACACAAGAACATTGTTTATTCGTCTGTGTTAGTTCGTCGATCTCTAAAAAATGTAATTTTATGAAAAAAAAACAAGATATGAAAGAAAAAGCGAAGCTTATCGTGCTGGATTTGCTACCCCAAAAATCAAGAGAAAGGTATGAAAAGGAATATGGCCTGTTTCAGAAATGGATGGGGGAAAATAACGTGAGAAAAGTTTCTAAAAGTTCCGTTCTTGTGTGCTTCTCCATGCTGGCAGATAAACTAAAGCCGTCATCATTATGAAGCAAATACAGCATGATGCGGTCCTGCATTAGCTTAATATAGTGAATGCAGGTGGAGATTTACTTACAGTCAAGCAACACGGAGGCTGGAATTCTTCTACAATGGCCGAAGGATACATAAGCAAGTCTCTATCGAAAAAATGCGAGGTTGCCAGCCGCCTAATATTAGGGAATATTCCTACCAATCCTACTTGCAGTGAGACATGCAAAGTTTTAAATATTTATTCTCCTGCAGCATTCAACAGTGGCAATAACAATGTTGGTTCAGAATTATCCTTCACTAATTTAACAAACTGTAACATTACTTTCAATAATAATAAATTATTATTTGAGAAAAATCGACTATTTTTTGTTCAGTACAGAGAGGTAAAGCTGTCATTTTACCTTCCTCCGGGAGATAAAATATGTAAAACTCCCTAGGGAACTAAACTGACATTTTCGCCTCTCATATGTGTGTGTAATACCAAAAGTTGGCTCATGCTCAATGACGTTTGCAGAAATTTTGTTTCTAGGGGGAGGGGCTTGATGTTTCTGAGGACACTTAAGTAACAACATAGTCTCAGATGACAATTTATTTTTGGGAGATCTATAGGACTCAATATTCATTAGATCTAGGGGAAAGAGTACTCACTTCATTGATTAAATGAGATAAAAGTATTAATGCAAAAAAATAGAGTTGGTGTTTTTTAACATTTTTCTTATTTATTGACTTTTTAAAGCCCATGCCTCTCCTCAAATTATATTCTGCCTACGCCCTTAATTAACTCAAATGTATGCGTAAAAACCACATTTCCGCACTTAAGTAGGAAAAACACTTTACATCCTTTTTTTTTGTTCTTGTAGAAAAGCGGTAATAGTAGCCGGAAAAATGTTGTAAAATTCGTACCAATGGGTACTAATTGGTACTAACATATTGGTATTAAGCTTTTGGATTGGATATCTCCAATATCAAAAATAATAAAAAACATTAAAAATGCCTACCATTTTTGAAATTTATGGTACCAGGCTAAAATTTTTTTAACCAATTTTCATTATTTTTTATACAATATGTGAAAATTTTTAAAATCTGGCCGTTCGTTTAAAGAAAATGAGAATTGTCATTTTTAAAAAATTGGTCGTTTTCTTTTTTTTTAACTTACAAATCACTTTGGTCATTTGGTCAATCATTTTTGGTGGTACTAAAGAAACCATATAAAAACATTTTTATATGGGTGGAAGGGGTGTTTTATTCCAGACTAACAGAGATTCGAATCATTTTATTTCGTCGGTAATTAACAAAGTTGTGGAAAAAAACTTGGACCATGTCCAAAAATATAGCCTAAAAACACGTCAACTTTAAAGCTCCATATCTCAGAAAGTAATCCTTCTGTTTCCAGAGTTTTTGGAACACATTAGAAACTGTCACTCGTAAAAAAATTTAGATATTATTTTACCAAATTTCCATCTGCATTCACTATATCAAGCTAGTGTAGGGCCGCAGCATGCTCTATTTGCTCCATAATGATGATGGCTTCAGTTTGGATAAGCACATAAGAACGGAACTTTTAGAAACTTGTAAAAAAAGTAAATAAAATAAAGTGTCTTATGTGTTGGAACCTGGTAATATTTTATTATTTTTAACATTAATTGTGCCAAAATTTTCTAAAATTAACCAGAAAAATAACCAACGAAATAGATTCGTAGCTTACAGCAGTGGTAGTGGTTAATTACCACTACGGAATGACGTTTAGCTATTGCCCTGACGCAGTAATTACCACAACCACTACAAAGTGTCAAATAAGCGTTCCAAAATATCCCTATTGTCTTATTTATATATTGGAAGGTTTTTTGGTTCAAATCATTGAGCAGCATAATTCTCATTTTACACAGATTTTCTTTTGAGAAGTTTTAAAAAAAGAGTTCGACTCATTTTGTCCAAGATATTTATTGATTTAGACGACAATTTGGCTCAAAAAGAGTCAACTGTTTTATCCATAAGGTTATGTAACTTCCATATACAGAGTCGATGCTTTAGACGAAACGGTGTTTCTAGCGACTTAGAGGAAGAGGTTTTAAAAAAGCTAAAAGCGAATGTTTAATGATTTTTTACGGACTTTGCGCCCATGATAAAAAAAAAATTGGGTTCCCCAACTGAAGGCCCTGGTAATGACAAGGTACCACTAGTGGCACATTTTTGGAAAGCTTGTTAAAAAAGAAATTTAGCGCATTAGTTTTTTTAAAGATCCGTCAACTAATGTTTCAAAAATTTAAAAAAAACCTATTATTTCCAATTGTTTTAGCTTCAAAATAAATTACATATTTCTCTGTTTACTAAGAGAAGAAGGAGAAGGACCATATGGAGGCCGTATCTGAAGGTCTGGGTCCTACCAACATTTCTTTCATGAGGAGGTACCATTTGTGGAACCTTCTTGGAAAGCTTGTTAAAAGAGAAATACGATTAAATAATTTTTTTACATCTGTCAACTAATGTGTTAAAAGTTTTATCTACTACCTTGTTACAAAATGACAATTTCGACCCTCATATGAGGGGCGAAAATGTCACTTTAGCTCCCTAGGGAAATATTTTATTTCCCGGAGGGAGGTAAAGTCACAGCTTTACCTCCCAGTAACGCCCAGAACAAAGAATAGTCGTTTTTTCTCAAATAATAATTTATTATTATTGAAAGTAATGTTACAGTTTGTTAAATTGGTGAAGAATAATTCTGAACCAACATTGTTATTGCCACTGTTGAATGCTGCAGGAGAATAAATATTTAACACTTTGCATGTCTCACTGCAGGTGGGATTGGTAAGAATATTCCCTGATATTATGTAGCTGGCAACCTCGCATTTTTTCGATAGAGACTCGCTTATGTATCCTTAGGCCATTGTAGAAGAATTCCAGCCTCCGTGTTGCTTGAGTGTAAGTAAATCTCCATCTGCATTCACTATATCAAGCTAGTGTAGGACCGCAGCATGCTCTATTTGCTCCATAATGATGATGGCTTCAGTTTGGAGAAGCACATAAGAACGGAACTTTTAGAAACTTGATTTTTGGGCTAGCAAATCCAGAACGATAAGCATCGCTTTTTCTTCCATATCTTGTTTTTTTTTTCAGAAAATTACATTTTTTAGAGATCGACGAACTAACACAGACGAATAAACAACGCTCTTTTGTTTTAAACAATAACCATAAGCGTCCTAGCATAAGTTTTTTGGTTGCTGTCAAACAACAATACTTTACCTCACCGTACTGCGTAGTGATCCTTGTCGAAAAACGGGAATTATTATTAGGTAGTAGTCTAAATCAGATACATGCCTCTGGAGTAAAGAGCATTTCCTCCCTTGGTATGTAAATAACTATTACGTGTCAATAATATCCTTGTGTGCTGGTTTAATTCTAAGATAAGCTTGATTAATCGTAATATTACTAATAATACTAATTAGAAAGTAATATTATGGTTTTCCTAAACATGTCTTTGTATTTTAATCGCTATTAGCTATTCTAAACTTGTAATTATATTCTTAATAACTATTTGGATTCTTTATTTAAAGATCTTTTTTATAACCTTATATCTAGTTTCAATTTTAAATTTGGAAAATATCTTTCTGTTAAAAATGAATAGGAATTAATAGAGTTTTTATTAGCAACTATGAACCACTGCCTCAGTCTAAAAATAATATTGTTTTGCCAAAAATGGGTGGTTTTGAACGAAAAAACTTTGTATATTTGGTAAGTTTCGTTCTAATGCTTTACAGCTTGTTTAAATAATGGGTGGTTGAAATTTTAAAAAATAAAGAAAAAAGTTCCCACAATATAAGGATAAATGATTTTGTTTGCAAGTTATTTGGTTTTTAAAGTTCAAGAAATGCGGCATTCCAAAAAATGAAAAATATAATAGTACCAAAAATTTTTTTAGCTTAATGTGTTCAAAAAATAATTATTATTAATTGAGATTGAGAGAAGGTACAAGATATGTTTTTGTCATGTATACCCTAGCACCTACCTCTGTTAAATACCAAAAAATAATTGCATTGTTTTAAAATAGGCGCTCAAAAGACAAGTATTTTCTGTAAAATTTTAACACTTTTTTTTGGTAAGTTTTTGAAAAAAATAATAAATAACAATCTTATAGTCCTTCGCCCATTAAAAAGTTTGCAGAGAAATTGTTTACACCCTGTAGGTAGGCTACATATAATATAATATGGGCATTTTGCCATAAAACTCTATTTGTTAAATCAAAACTACTTACCTATAAAAGTAAATTGAAATGAACGCATTAATGGCAAGAAGTATTTTTTTAAATATAAAATATTATGGAAATCTTAAAATATGTAACCTTAGCCTCTTAAACTATCTATCAAAATTAAAAAAAAAAATTGAATCGTTTCTATGTTGTTAAATCGGTTGTGTATATCAAAAGTTAGAGGTTTAAAAAGTTTCACATTTTGTGGCCCACCCTATATATTCTATTGCCAGTACTAATTATACTATTAAACAAAATGAATAGCTATATAATATTAGTTTATCGACTTTAGATTGATATGACAATTTTGAGTGTGTGTAAAACAGATTTTAGTTTTGAAAGATTGCTCATGAAAAAGCAAAAAAATCATATTAATTCATACCAGTCTAAATACCTGGCTTACCTTTTGTTTTTATAAATTTAGATATATTTTTTTAAGTGTTGGTGACTGCAGTAAGAATTTTAATAAAAATATATACTTACATCAGGCAAATCTAAAAAGTTTTGACTTATTTTGTGTAGCAAGATTTAAGATAAGTTTGATTGGTTTGATTAATTGTAATATTACTAATAATACTAATTAGACACTAATATTATGGTTATTCTAAACATGTCCTTGCATTTAAATCGTTATTCACAATTTTAAAATTGTAATTATATTTTTAACTATTTAGGTTCCCTATTAAAAGCCCTTATTAATAACCTTGTATCTAGTATCAATTTTTAATTTGCAAAATATATTTCTGTTAAAAATTAATAAAATTATTGGAGTTTTTAATAGCAATTATGTACCCTTGCCTCAAACTAAAAATAATATTGTTTTGCCAAAAATGAATGGTTTTGAAGGAAAAACTTTTGAATATTTGGTAAGTTTTCTTAATTGTACACTTACAACTTTTTTAAATAATGGGTGTTTTAAAATTAAGAAAAATAGTTCCCACAATATAAGGGTAAAAACGTATTTATTTGCTTGTTATTTGGTTTTTAATGTTCAAGAAATGGGGTATTCCAAAAAATTAAATTTTAAGTAACAAATATTTTTTTCAGCTTATTTTCGCCTCTATGGGGGTCGAAAATGTCATTTTTCGACAAGGTAGTAGATAAAATTGTAAACACATGGGTTGACAGATGTAAAAAAATTATTTAATCGAATTTCTCTTTTAACAAGCTTTCCAAAAAGGTTCAAAAAATGGTACCTCCTCATGAAAAAAATGTTGGTAGGACCCAGACCTTCAGAGACGGCCCCCATATGGTCCTTCTCCTTCTTCTCTGAGTAAACAGAGAAATATGTAGTTTATTTTGAAGTTAAAACAATTCAAAAAAATAGATTTTTTTAAAATTTTTGACACATTGGTTGACAGATATCAAAAAAAAACTAATGCATTAAATTTATTTATTAACAAGCTTTCCAAAAATGTGCCACAAGTGGTACCTTCTCATTACCTGGGCCTCCAGCTGGGGAACCCAATTTTTTTTTATCATGGGCGCAAAGTCCGTAAAAAATCATTATAGATTCGCTTCCAGCTTTTTTAAAACCTCTTCCCCAGAGTCGCTAGAAGCACCGTTTCATTTAAAGAATCCACTCTGTATATGGAAGTTACATAAGTCCAAATCAATAAATTTCTTGGACAAAATGAGTCGAACTCTTTCTTTAAAACTTATCAAATGAAAATCTGTGTAAAATAAGAAGTATGCTGCTCATTTTGTCTAAGATGATTCTTGAACCAAAAAACCTTCCAATATATAGATAAGACAATAGGGATATTTGGAACGCTTTATTTGTGGTAATTACTGTGTCTGCGCAATAGCTAAACGTCATTCCGTAGTGGTAATTAACCACTACCACTGCCGTAAGCTACGAATCCATTTCGTTGTGGTTGTGGTTATTTTTCTGGTTAATTTTAAAAAATTTTGGCACAATTAATTTTAAAAATAATAAAATATTACCAGGTTCCAACATATAAGACAGTTATTTTGTAAAATTATGCCCAATTTTGTGTTTTTCTCATATCTAAATTATTTTACGAGTGACAGTTTCTAATGTGTTCCAAAAACTCTGGTAAAATCGATGCGTGGTAGTGGTAGTGGTTGTTAAACACTACCACAGCGGCTATCAAATTTGTCAAAATTTTAAGCGTTCCTAAATATCTCGAATGATATAAGTCAAGAGACTTTGTAGATTTGTACATTTTAGTGAGACCATCTTTTTGAAATAAACTTTAAGGGTGGATTTGAATAAAAATGAGATTCTTCCAATTACTTCATCTAAACTGTAAAACAAATATATATTAAATGTCATAATTTTTTTACTTTCTGTGATATGGAGCTTTAAAGTCGACGACGAAAGAAGAAAACGACCATTTTTTAAAAAATGACAATTCTCATTTTCTTTAAAAAGAACGGCCAGATTTTCATAATTTTTAGCTTAATACCATAAATTTCAAAAATGGTGGGCATTTTTAATGTTTTTTAATATTTTTGATATTGGAGAAATACGAAAAATTATTTTAAATATATTATAGGTAGGTTATAAAACCTTTTTATGAACAAATCTAATCCAAAAGCTTCATACCAATGTTGGTTACTATTACCGTTTTTCTACAAGAACAAAAAAAAGGAGGTAAAGTGTTTTTCCTACTTAAGTGCGGAAATATGGTTTTTACGCATACATTTGCGTGCAAAAAGTTAAAACTCTTAAGATATGTTTAATATGGCTTTGTATTTTAAAAAAATCTCGGCTCGGTCCACCAGACTGCTAATAAACAGAGACCAGAAAAATAAAAAAATCCCGCACGGATAACATGGTTTTATGGCCTACCGTGAAAGTTAACCATTTTTTGATATTTTGAAGATATTGTTCTTTAGGTGAAAAAAAATAAATTCTATGAGTATCGTATGTCTGTGATAGGAGATATGAGCTATGAAAGAACGTGTGTCTACTAAACACCTACGGAGAATTTTTGTCGTAACTTGAAAAGTACTTTGGCAGATTTTCGTGATTGGGATGTCATTTAAAAGGTACTTAAATACTGCACAGAGGCGTAGCCAGGATTATACTTTTAGTATTTGGGAAAGTTAATTTAAAAAAAAAATACGTAAATGAGACTTAAAATTTTTTGTGTTTTATTTTCTCCGGTGGTTTTTTTAAGGGTTAGTCTTATTAAAAAGGTAATTAAAGGGCGTAGGTAGAATAAAATTTGAGGAGAGGCATGGGCTTTAAAAAGTCAATAAATAAGAAAAATGTTGAAAAAAGCCAACTCTATTTTTTTTGCATTAATACTTTTTATCTCATTTAATCAATGAAGTAAGTACTCTTTAAAGGTATAGGCAGTGGCGTATGCAGGGGTAGGTTTAGGGAATTTTCCCTAGATCTAATGAATATTGAGTCCTACAGATTCAACTCTCCCAAAAATAAAAAATAAATTGTCATCTGAGACTATGTTGTTACTTAAGTGTCCTCAGAAACATGAAGCCCCCCCTCCCTAGAAACAAAATTTCTGCATACGTCATTGAGTATGGGCCAAGTTTTGGTATTAGGTTGGGTTTGAAAAATTTGAAAAAATCGGATTTAAAACATTGTTTTAGTCGGTTTTCTTTAAATATTTTCGTGTTCATTGTTTTAATTTTATCATTTTAGATTATTTATCACATAAAAACAGTAGCGTAGTAATTACTTATATTAGAAAGAACAAAAACTTAGCGAGTAATTTAATTTTCAAACAAAACTTATAAATTGATACTTCTTTAATATAAAGTTTTTTGCTTCCTCGATCTGCAGTGACTTCCTAAAACAAAAAACAATTTTCAGTGACATACATACATAGTACATAGATATGTCAAAAATGCATCATGACCTCCTCCTAATTGTTTTTTAAAGCAAAGTCAAAACCCACTTAGTTTAAACTTATCTAAGTGAATATTATTACATTTTGTATTAATTTATATGGAATTTATGACTTCGCTAAAATAGAATGTTAGATACACTCCTGTAGCGTATTTGATGAGGCTAAACTTACGGAAAACTAACAGCGAAAACAGAACAAAACTTTATCAACATTTTTTTTAAAAGCAATTTGGCGCGGCTTGGGCCTTCCTAGGCACGGCAACACATAATCCTACATACGACTCTGTAGGCTAGTCCATTACCTTTTAAACGAGATCAGACTTGAAAAAAATCATTCCTCCAAACGGGATTAAATTAAGTTTTTACTTTTAATTTTTATGTTTTTATTTAAATTAACCCTATCAGACAATCAAGTTTTCCTAAAATATAATCATTAGTACACCCCTGTGCAGTATTCAAGTACCGTCCAAATGACACCCCAAGTACAAAAATCTACAAAGCACTTTTCAAATTATGGGAAAAATTCTCCGTATGTGTTTAGCAGACATACGTTCTTCCACGGCTCATATCTCCCATCACAGACATACGATTTTCATAGAATTTCATTTTTTTCACCGAAAGTACAATATCTTCAAAACTTTCACGGTAGGCCATAAACCTATGTTATTTGTGCAGCATTCTTTCAATTTAACTCGTTTTTATTAATAAAATTCTCGAGAAAAACCATCATATAATTATTATCGAACTTCACTTAAGTAAGTTCGTTTGATATATTAGAGACCTTTTGCACCTCTTATAAAAAATGCCCGCTGGGTGACTTTATCGCTTAATAACGCGTTGTGACGTAGCTAACGTCACGTTATTTTTAAGACAGCATTTTTAGTTTTTACACGCCGCTTTTGATTTGTTTATGGTCGACTTTATACGGTACTTATTATTATAAAGATTTACAAAAAGAACTAGTCCAGTAATATGTTTCATTTAGAATATCTTATTCTTGTGTTTTTACGGTGAATTTTAATCATTAATAATCTTTAAAAACTCAAAAACACAACAGAGAAAAGGGAGGTTATGATAAACAGATCGGAATAACTTGCCATAGTTGCCAGTGCCAATCAATGTTTTACGTATCTTATAAAATTCTAGCTAAAGAAAATGATTAAACAAAAATTGACACTTATCTTCACAATTAAAAAGAATACAGAACATATCTGCATTCAAACACAAACTAAAATTTTTTATTTCTCTACTTAACGTTTTACTGTCGGCAACCATGTCAATTATAAGGGATACGGTATTTTCCCGCAGGTAACGTCAAACTTTATCGGTTAGTAAGGGATTCCATTATTACGTCGTAACTGCGCATGCCCGAAATAAGCGATAAAGTTAAAAGGCATCAAATATATAGGTGCAAAAGATCTCTATTAATAATATTCTATTTGAAGTATCTAATCAACAAAACAAAGGAGCCGTGACGGTTACTATGGAACTCAGGCAACTTATATTTGTGGGTGACAACAACAAAAATCACAATGACGGGAGACTTGTGGGCAAAAATGACGTAAGTGTGTGCAAAACGTTTTACACACGGCGTGCGCAAAATGCCGTTTTAAGATCTTGATCTCCGTGCACAAAACCCCCTTTTCCAAGACAGTCGTATAAAAAATATTGGAAACCTAAATTTGATATTATGTTATTTTACCTTCTTGCTACGACAAAAAAGTTAGGTGCTGTACATTGGTCTCAATTACCTTTTAATTGTAGTGTACTACTTAAGTAATTATGGTTAAATTAATTTTGGAGCCTAATTGACAATTATTATCCTAAGCTTCTTTGTTTCAGATATATGTTTCATGAAATTTTACTCCTATAGACCAAATATGTCGAACATTTAAGGCAAACTTTCATTAAGCAATATACTTAATTATGGTTTTCTTGATGGATTATAATCTAGAAATATTATTCTTAACGTAATAAAAACATAATTATATTGCTTAAAGTAATCCGTTTGCCTTAAATGTTGGTTATATTTGGTCTATAGGAGCAAAATTCCTTGAAACATATCTGGATATTTGGAGAATTTTATATTACATTTCTAAAAACAAAGAAGCTTAGGATTTATAAACTTTCCAGCGTTAATATCTTAAGACGCAAAAATGTTTGGCAAAAACGAAAAAGCATATCAATTTATATCGCAAAGGATTAACTTTTGCAGTGGAATTTACTAAGATCTAAAATAGTAACCCCCACAGGTCGAAATATTTACACCCGTGGGGGTACTAAATTTTAAAACCCATTTTCAAAAAACACTTACACATATATAAAACATACAAAGTTATTGATTATTTTGTATAGTTATTGCAAAATACCACAGAAACACTGCTTTTTTTCTCAAAATATTCCATATTTTAGGAGAAAATGCACTAAAACTAATTTTTTTCGACAGGTTTCAAAATGGCAAATGGTGAATACGCCAAAAATTTGGCACATAACAGCTTCATCATCTGTTTTTGAGGTTATAAAGTTGATGATTTTTTAGACCACCTCTGGGAGGTGGTTTAAATGTGCCCCCAGAAAAGATTGTTTTGTGGCAATTGGTAATAAGTTCCTTTATAATTTTCTCAAGCAACCGTTTTTACAATAATTAATTTACCTTACTTAATATCCCAAGTTGTTTATTAATCAATAAAACACCTGTAATTTTGTCCAGATAAACGCCATATTTTGAACCAGTTTTCAGCACAAAGAATATATTTTTGAGGGCACTACGAGGCCAAACAAACATAAGCGAAGGTCACTGATTATGCACGAAAACTGTCTCCAATGAAAAAAATCCAAAACAACTGTACCTATTCATTTATTTACAAACAGAACTGAAATTAAATCATTGAGTTTATCTAAAAGCTTAATCATCAAAAAAAGCTTTCCACTGAAAGATCGCACTCAAAGGTCTCAACTCTGCAGCACCGAACAGTTCGTTGACCCGATATGACTCCTTTGTGAACGCATCAGTTGGATTCAGATCTGTTTTTAGCCGCATTTTTTTACATGACCTACTTTGATGAAATATTTTTATTTCTGGTTTGCGATTGCGATGGGTTTGCGTTTGTAAAGTTTTTTCATACTTTTGATAGATAAAAACCGCTTTTAAATAAATACAAAGTTAATATAATTTTTATTTTATGATTACATATCGAAATGTTTTTGTGACAGTGACTATTACTCGCGAAAATCAATAAACAAGGACAAGTTTTGTTAAGAGTAACAATAAATTATTATACTTTCAAAATTTAAATATCTTAAAAATTTAATACGCCTTTAGATTGTGCCGATATTTTGGACTTTGGGGATATTTTCTTTTAAAATAAGGTTCCCATGAACTTGGCGGATATGGTAAATTTTTTTAACCCTAAAGACAAATCTGCAATGAAATTGTACAAACCAATATATAACTGAGAATTCAAGCTGCTTTTGAATTTTATATGATTACAGAGGCCTGCATGAACACATTTTAAAATTAATGTAGTAGATACTTTAAATTTTAGTTACTAACCCAATTCTATGGTACTGTTCAAGAAATTTATTAAGTAGGCTCTCATTACTTAAAATCTTTTATTATTTATTAATTGCTAAACTTATGGTAGTTTTGACAATATTTTTGGGAATTTTCACCTGTTAAATCTTTTTATTATGCCTTAACATTATTAGTAGAAAATACTGAAAACTTCTCAGCTTCCGGCTCCCTAAAGGCTATCGAGAGTGATTTTGAACCATCATCCTCAGGTCAAAACCAACCTCAACTGTTTTTACAAGCCGAACTGAATGATTTAGTAAGAGATTTCGTACTTTCAAAACATTTTTCTGATGTACTGGGGTATAGGTTGAAACAAAATATTCGTTTGCCCCAGAAACCACCTTCTTTTGAAGGACCACTTGTTACTACCAAGCTGATGTAGTTACTTGCCTCGGAGCTCCTGAGTACAGACTTTCTAACTGAAGACTTTTCATCGACTCTTCAAAAGGGAGCCTAAAAGCTGTTATTTTACATAATGACAATGTCTTTGCTTCTGTTCCGGTCGGTCTTTCAGTTCATTTAAAGGAAAACTACGAAAATTTAGAGTAATTTTCTAAGTATACAATATGAAAATCACAACTCGTAAGTGTGTTGAGATATAAAAGTATTAGGTCTTCTCTTGGTGCAGTCTGGATTTACTAAATTTTCGCGTTTCCTGTGTGAGTGGGATAGCAGGAATCCAAAACAACATTGGATAAAAAGAGACTGGCCACCTTAACAATTGGAACCAAAAATGGTATTGGCGAAAGTCTTATTGCCTCTCAAAAAGTCGTTTCACATAAAACTTGGACTTATAAAACAATACGTTAAGGCATTAAACAGAGAAGGAAATTGTTTTAAATATTTGTGTAAATAATATCCGACTTTGTCAGAGGCAAAATTCAAAGAGGAAATCTAGGCAGAAAGTTTTTCAAATAATTTTATCTCCTTTACATAATTTGTGTAGAAGAAAGTTTTATTACGCCCCTACCTTCAATCTGCACTTAATGTTATGCCAAATATATAATAAAGACCGCAGAGCATAATAAAATATTTTAGATTTAAATATTTCAAAAGTTTATTTTTGTAAATCTTAAAAGCTTCGTCGAAAATTCCGTGTTCATAAAATTAATGAAAAATGCAAGATAGAAGGAAAGTTGCCTTGTAAAATGACGTGCGAAAGACTATAGCGGCGTTGCCACTGTGCGTGTACATTTTTTTTCTTACCTAGTACCTTAGTACCTTACCTTAGTAATGTTTTATGCACAACCGCATGATTTTTGGAATCAAAAATATATTGGTGTCAAAATCTCTCTAATATTTTGACAATAGATAAATCACCAGTTGACAAATAGTTAAGTATTCATGTTGTATGGTTATTTCTGTGATTCTCAATCAAGCAATCTGACACACAAACAGTTGCTTGTCATTAGCAACCATATCAACAAAGTCATCATTAAAAATAATGTTGCGTTTTAAGCTGGGTTCATAAAGAAATAAAATAACATAAGATAAGATATATTCTTAAACTTAATAAAAACAACAGGTATATAGGTCATATTTACTGGGGTATAGGATAAACATCTGGGACGCCAGAGCAAAAAAAAATGTAAGAAGGTTTGTTTATGGCTAAGATGTTAATTTCATCTCCGGCACTTAAAGTTTTTGCTTAGTGGTAAATTGGAAAAAACACCACAAAAAGCTGGTTTTTCAATTTTAGGTGGTATTTTCTAAGTCAATTAAGATTATGCATCAACTAAATTTTTTTTTTAAAGTAAGCGGAGATAAGTCAACAAGAATTGATGGCCACATTGTCATTTTTGGTTTTTAACAAAATTGAATAAAACAAAATATGGCCATATAATAACGCGTCATAGCTGACAAAAAAAAATTTACAAAATTGTTGGACTTGACCTTCTTATCTACGTTACCAAATTTGGTCCTCTTTTACTTTAATAATTAATAAAAAATGCCCTTTAGTATGTTATTATTGCAATTTGTTAATTTGTTAATTTTTCTGGGGTATTTTTCAAGGTCATGAGGCTTCAAACTGCATAAAAGTCCAAGGATCCAATTTGGCATACATACCTAATAGTTTGAGGTAGGTACATTAAAAGTTGGTCTGACAAAGCGTCGAATTATTAAGATTATTTGAAGAGAAAATGACAAAAATCTTGTTTTTTGCTATTTTCAAGGTCATTTAAGGTCAGAATACCTTGAAAGATAATTTTTTGTCATCCTCGTCCTTGAATTATATAAAGTCGAGTATAATAATGCCCCGGTTGCGAAAGTCGCATTTTTTATGATTTTTGCACGCCATCTTGAAAGCTGTCGTCATACCAACCCAACCCAACCCCTTCTACACGGATGCAAACAAAACACCTGGTTACAATTTTGTGTGACTAAAGAAACTCCTTCATTAAAAATCTCACGGGATAGAAATTATCGATATATGTCCCTACACTATATATTTTTTTGTTTAATTAGAAATTACATTGAGTTCTGAAGTTGCTAATAGTTCGCTTTTACATTTTACAATAATTCACCTCCTTTATGTAGGTCTTTAAATTTTGCTTTTCTGTTTCTGTACCACAATTTAAGAACGCTATATGATATTCCAAATTCCTCAACCAGTTCCAGACACATTTCTTGCTTGGAAAAATTTCGATTTCGAATCCTTGGATTAGCATTTCTTTTTAAATGGTGGGAAACTGCATTTTATTGCCTATAAAAATTTTTAATTTCACATAAGTACAGGGTCTTTCAACAAAAATTAGAGTAATTCAAGTACGATTTTTAAATCAACTTTGAGCAGGTCGGGTTTTTCTTTATGGGGAAGGGGGGGGGGGAAGGGTTTCTAGTTTCTTAGCTCTGAAAAAAATGTATGCCTATTAGGTAGGTATCTGTTTTCTCAAAAGATGATACAAAAATTTGCTTTGAAAACGGTTGTACTTGCAACATTTTTTATATATATATTAGAGTCACTATTACCATTGCAGTTTTTTACCATCAATTTTTAATAAAATAAAATTATATTTCTAATACCAGCCTACGAAAATGTAGAAGCCATAAATACATAAATACCATACCATGAAAATAGTAGCATAGGTGGTTTAAGGGGAAGAAGTTGACATCTGTTGATTTATCCATAATATTCTGTTCGGTACTCTGTGCTTTATATTTGGAAAAAGAATTCTCGGCATTAATGGGTTCCATTTATTTTTTATAGGTAACATTAACTTTATACTTAAACATACAGTGGCTTATAATAAACTAAATTTAATGGCTCAAAGCCCAAGTTATCATATTTATAGCATACCTTATGGATGTAAAGTGCCGTTTTCTTTTTGTCGCGGTTGAATATTGTTTAAATTTACAGGTAATTGTTAATGTTTACATGTGTAATCAAAAGTTTTTATTTTTATGAATTTCCGGATTATGATATGCTATGCTATGACGTCATGTATTAGCTGACATGAACAGAAAAAATCGATGTAGACAGCGCATCCTGTCATGTTCGATGCCTTGAGAATCGTAACCAGCCTATTTTGCCAATTCAGAATAGTTGCGGTTCTCAAGGTATGGATCTTTAAAAGATGTGCTGTCTACGTCCATTTTTTCTGTTCATGTTAGTTAGCTAATAGATGACGTCATAGCATTTTTGTGCAAATTCATAAAAATTAAAAACTTTTGATTATATGCACATGTAAACATAAACAATTATCTTTAAATTTAAAGAATATATATATAATATTTCTTTTGCTTATACTTCTGGGAAATTTTAGAACCAAGGTTAACGTAACCGTGACAAAAAGAAAATGGCAAATGATCTCTCTGTACAATTTTGAATGGGTCACGAGATGATTATTTATTATTTTGTTAAAAGATTTTTATTTTAAACATTTCAATTGTTTTCCGGTATTGAATAATAGAGGTAGGTCCTTAGGCATACTAATGTTAGAGATTTTCTCTGAAATCTGAATAAATAAAAATCATTTTTCTTTACTCACTCCAGAAGTTTTTTACAT
The DNA here is from genome assembly GCA_963921995.1 of Oxystoma pomonae. Lineage (NCBI taxonomy): Eukaryota > Metazoa > Arthropoda > Insecta > Coleoptera > Brentidae > Oxystoma > Oxystoma pomonae. Next base: position 43,691,415 of record OY998165.1, read on the forward strand.
AGCTTTTGCGCTCCTAACATTTTATTGTTTAAAAAGTGTACAGAATCTTTGTGGATTATAACAAGTTAAAAAAATATTTGGTGCCCGACTTCTTGACCTTTAAAAAACCCAATAGCTTATAAATAAGTAAGGACGTGTTGACCATTGTAATATGAAAACTATTTTTTTTTAAATTCCAATCACCAATTATCTAAAAAGTGCTTAAAAACTAATAAACCTTATCCAATATTTAAAACTTTTTCCTTGAAAACCATCCATTTTTGGTGAAACAATAGCTGCTGTAAAAAATTCTATTGTTGTAATTAATTTTTCACTGAAAAATATTTTGCAGATTTAAAATTAAAACTAAATACAAGGTTTTAAATAGAGGCTTTAAATAGATAATCTAAATAGTTCTAAGTTCTAAATAATTATAGCGATTAAAATACTACCAAAATACTACGTCCTAATTAGTATTATTAGTAATATTAGGATTAGTCAAACTTTTCTTAGAATTTGCTACACAAAATAGGTGTAAAACCATTAGGCTTACCTGGCGGAAAAATATCAAAATTCTTCTTGTACTTAATTTCACTAAAAGCAACTAAATATTTACAAACAAATGGTAAATAAATTATTCACACTCGTAAAAATTAAATATTGTCTTTAAGAGCAATCTTTCAAAACTAAACTCTGTTTCACACACACTATTATTTAGTTACACATTTGCTTTAATAGAAAATACCTACACTTCTGGAAATAAAATGTATCAGATTGGCCATAAACGTTGAAAATTTTTGAACCTTTAACTTTTTATCTGCTAAACCGATTTAAAGAAAATGGAGAATACCCAAATTTTAGGTTCAAGTTAAAAATTTGATTTTTTTACCCCCAGATGCACGGTAAAATTATTCGGATTATTTTAGATAATCCATGCTTCCCCTTTGTTGATTTATGTGGAATCGAGAGAGAAAAATAATGGATTAGATAGCCAATCGCGATTAAGTGCTTACGGTGAATTTAGGGCTGAGACACTTCAAAAAATGGATAATTCCGAAAAAGAGTTGGAACATAGAACAATTTCAGTATAAAGCAGCAATTATTTCAATTGTTTAAGAAATAAAAATATTAAGGTTCTTTAAATTATGACTGTTCTCGCACTTTTGGGCATTTTTTTCTGAAGGGAACTGTTAAAAAATTAGGAACATTCAAATCAATGTTGTATTTACAAGGAAAAAATTTATATTTATTTATATTTATATTTATATATTTAAGCTAGCATAGCATAAATTATATTACAATTATATTCGGCAAGCTAAGAAGAAATTATAACTTATAACTAAGACTAAAATAATGTAAGTAATAAAGGAATAATTGAGATATTGCAGCATAGAATTACACTTTTATAAAGAAAAACATAAATATATGTATGTATATATATATTTTTTATCAAAATGCCCATCTAGCGTGTTTCAAAGCATATTCAGAGATATATCAAATATGTCAATTTGATTAAAAAATAAATTATAGTTCTGTTGAATTCGATACAAAGGTGCGTTATATCTAGTACATGAGTATGATCTAACATTTATATTTAAGTTTTGAAGTATATATGGGGTCTTGATATTGCCATTAATAGATTTATAATATTAATAATATTATTAATCAATATTAAAAAATATTCCCTAAAATCTAAAACAAATATTTTCAAACTTGGCACAAAAATTTTTTATTACTGTAGACGATGAGCTGAAAAGTTTTTGCTGGGGGTTGAACTCACGAGCCGTGCTAACTAGCGACACGCGGTTAAGATATATAATTAAATTTTGCACAAAAAAATTGTTTTTGTTTTAAGATGACGCCATTTAAAAAAAATATAACTACTATTTAATTGTTATTTGGTTTTAAAAGAGCAATGTTTTATTATTTGAAATTTTAAAACATTTTTTATGATTTGTGAACGTAATTATATATTTATTATCTATAGTCGAAGATATTTTATTAGGACTAGAAACATATTTTGTCTGTAGGTAAATATGGGACAACAATTTTTTTTTCTTGTACTGAAAAAGTGTTTCTGGGTTATTAATTACCTAAACATTTAGGCAAACTTTTAACGGTTCGACCAATATAATTAAAAGAAACAAGTATATTTGGAAATACGTTAAAAAACCACCAATCCGCTAAATACTATTCCGGTATAATTTTCGTCAAATGCACTCATTATTGAGAGCAAAAGTGTAGCAAAACATTCTTTCATTAACCAGGGTCATTATGTTTTTGTTCTTTTATTTTTAAAACTTTAAAAACAGATGGCACTTTTTGTTTTGAAACCTTTCACATTGTATTTTTCACAAACAGCTTGATTTTGCTAATTACGGCAAACATTGTAAAACTTCCAGTAAACAACCCTATAAAGAATTTGGAAAAATAATAGGTATCCTTAGATAACAAATATATATTTTGTAAAGATGAACTAAACATTGGGTTGACCCAAATGTAGATAATATTATCGTATAATCAAATAAGCAGAACTACTCTTCAACAACCTCTGATATAAAGTATCGTGTTCCAATAAGCCCCTTTCCCCCAAAGATCCTGAAAGATAATCAGATTCATTTAAATAATACAACTTATTAACTATTTTTATCAAAAAAATAATTTAACTTACTTACTTACTTAAACATCCCGTTTTCTCTCTACATCTTGGAAAATAAATCGCAAAAAGAGACCTTATTCGCCGCTTTTAAAGCATGTATTTGTTATGTTTGTACCTTTAATAAACACCGTTAATAAGTATAGATTATCACGTAACTAGATTACCCAATAATAACAAACCCGGATACAGGATACTCCCTTTTGCGTCTTCTTCAAAATTTCTCCGAGTTTTGATAAAAAAAAATATTTAAAAACATTTCAAAAAAATTTTCCTGCAATTAAACCTTACTTTTCCACAAAGGTTCGCCTGGGGCTCTACTCAAAGTAAAAATTTTACGATAAGGTTCATATACTTTAAAAAAATTCGTCTGCCACATCATTTCTTTTAATTGAAATTACCTACATATTTTTCTAAAAATGTCTTTTTCATCAACGCTGTTCTGATTTGCATTTTAATTTTTGTTAAAAAAGTCATACTAAGTTCTGTAGTTAATTGTACAAAATAGGTCGAAACCACTTTTCCGCACATGTACTTTGCAACACATATGTGGAAATTCATGTTGACAGTTGACAACTCTACTTACTTTCAACAGTACCCTTTTTCACAGATGTGCGGAACAGTGTATTAAAAAAAAACAAACTTTTAAAACAACTCTGCACAAGAGCCAGATATGTTGGTGTACTGAGCAGAAGGCGAGGTCCGTAAGTCGAGCGAGTGTGTAAAGTAGTTTTCAAACGAGTTTTTCACGATACTTTTTATACGAGTAGAAATAAAAACCAAATCGATTTGTTTTTTAGAAATTTAAAGAACCATGCGCAAATAATACACATTAGTGTGCAAAGTTGACACATCCATGCGCAAAATACTTTGCATACGGTAGGTGGAAAGTACCTTTTCTCCGTACAAAATTTCCGCGTGCAATATGGATATAAAAAAAGTACTTTTTTATTACTTCATTAAAAAACATGATTTTAATAACTCTCTGTGGATAACTAAAGCATAACTTTTTGGTTACCGATACAGAGATGACAAACAAACTTTTTTTTTTTTGATCACGGGTGCAAGAAAAAAAGGTTTCTGTCCATTTTTTACCCAAAATTAAAGAGAAATAGCGAAAAAAGTAATATTGAAAAAATCTAATTATTCTTGCCTATAAACTAAGGCATTACCGCCAGTTTTCACCAAGTATTTACGAAAATCTCATTTAAAAACATCGTCAAAATATCAAACTGTGAAATATTAAAATGTCGTAATAATGATCGTCACCTAGTAAAAATGCACATCGCTATGGAAACCATTGTTATTTTATTTGCCTTGATTTATAGTGTAAAGAGGGTGTGTTGCTCTTCGTTCGAGATTTTTAAAAATATTTTCGTGTTTCTCCTGGATTTTTTAATAAAGGTTTTTAAAAAAAATAGTGTTAGCAACTCGCGGCTAAACTGTACTTTTTTACTCGCGTTTTTAAGCATAACTTTTTGGTTACCGATACAAAGATAACAAACAAACTTTTTTTTTTGATCATGGGTGAAAAAAAAAGATTTCTGTCCATTTTTTACCCAAAATTATAGAGAAATAGCGAAAAATAATAATATTGGAAAAATGTAATTATTCTTGCCTATAAACTAAGCCATTACCGCCAGTTTTCAACAAGGATTTACGAGAAACTCATTTAAAAACATCGTCAAAATATCAAACTGTAAAATATTAAAATGTCGTAATAATGATCGTCACCTAGTAAAAATGCACATCGCTATGGAAACCATTGTTATTTCATTTGCCTTGATTTATAGTGTAAAGAGGGTGTGTTGCTCTTCGTTCGAGATTTTTAAAAATATTTTCGTGTTTTTCCTGGATTTTTTAATAAAGGTATTTAAAAAAAATAGTGTTAGAAACTCGCGGCTAAACTGTGCTTTTTAACTCGCGTTTTTAAATAACCAAGGCTTGTAAAAAAAAGAACTATTTTAGCCAGTAGTTGTGAAAGCTAGTATTTTCTACTAGTGTGCTTAAAAGTGTTATTTAACATAAATTTAAAACTATCTTAAGCAAGTAGGAAATATTTTGTACCTGACACGTGCGAAAAGTGTATTTTCCGCCGTTTGCGTCTGGCCCGAACTTCGCTCTCGCGTTGTTCGTATTCGTGCAACTGCCTTCGGAAAAATATCACTTTCCGCACTTGTTAGTAAATAACTATTTCTATAACTACCTCTGAAAATCACGTTTTTCACACGCTACTTATTAGTTATTTAAATTTGTGTTCTATCATCATCTTTTTGAAGTTTTGTAACAAAAAATAGTATCTAAAATAGGGGTTTTACAAGAGTGTTTTTAAAGGACAAGAAAAGCGAGTGATTTAAAAACGCGAGTAAAAAAGGCACTTTAGCCGCGAGTGGCAAACCTAATTTTAACTTTCATCAAAAAATTCAAAAAACCAGAAAAAACATACAAAAAACTAAAACACAAAAGTATTTGGGTATTTCACAACCGGCTATAATGTTTCCAAATTTTGCACCATATCCTTCTGTTGGCCGTTTGATTTTCTGACATTATTAATGTGCAAAAAAATAACAAAAATAATTTTTCTGAAGTTATCACAAATAGTAGTTTTAAAAACTAGTGGCTAAATAGTGCTTTTTTTACAACCGTTGGTTTAATTATCGAGGGCAGCGAGGTATTTAAAAAGGCGAGTAAAAAAAAGCACAGTATAGCCGCGAGATGTTAACACTATTTTTTTTAATACCTTTATCAAAAAATCCAAGAAAAACAGGAAAATGCTTTTAAATATCTTGAACGAAGAGCACTTCTCGAAACACACCATCTTTACACTATAAATCAAGACGGCTGGTAAATGAAATAACAATCGTTTTCATAGCGATGTGCCTTTCTACGCGGTGACGTTCAGTGTTGCGCCATTTTAATCTTTGACTGTTTGATATTTTGTCAATTTTTTTAAATGATTTTTTCGTAAATACTTGGTGAAAACTGGCGGAAATGGCTTAGTTTTTAGGCAATAATAATCAGATAGCAATAATAATAATCCAATCAGATAGTAATAAACGGAAAGAAATCTTTTTTTGCACCCGTGAACAAAAAAAAAGTTTTTTTGCATCGGTAACCAAAAGAACCATGCTTTGGTTATCTGCAGGCAGTTATTAAAATCATGTTTTTGATGAAGGTATACAAAAAAAGGATTTTCCACATACTAAATAAAATTTGTGGCTGCGTTTTTTGGTTGTTTTTATTTGCATTTGGGTTTCTGTTATATATCTATTGTGCTTGTCTACAGTGATTATGTATTAGAATATTACCAAAAATGTGTAACAAAAACACTAGAAAAATTTTAATCTAAGCCCCTCCTGCACCTGGTATAACTTTACAACACTAAAATTAATCCTTAAATATCCACCCCAATTAGTATAGTTCTTCCAAAGAGTCACTCCCTTCGCCAACATAATTTTAATCCCTATCATTTTATTGGTCAAGTACTACTACAAAAAATAGTATCTAAAATAGGGGTTTTACAAGAGTGTTTTTAAAGGACAAGAAAAGCGAGTGATTTAAAAACGCGAGTAAAAAAGGCACTTTAGCCGCGAGTGGCAAACCTAATTTTAACTTTCATCAAAAAATTCAAAAAACCAGAAAAAACATACAAAAAACTAAAACACAAAAGTATTTGGGTATTTCACAACCGGCTATAATGTTTCCAAATTTTGCACCATATCCTTCTGTTGGCCGTTTGATTTTCTGACATTATTAATGTGCAAAAAAATAACAAAAATAATTTTTCTGAAGTTATCACAAATAGTAGTTTTAAAAACTAGTGGCTAAATAGTGCTTTTTTTACAACCGTTGGTTTAATTATCGAGGGCAGCGAGGTATTTAAAAAGGCGAGTAAAAAAAAGCACAGTATAGCCGCGAGATGTTAACACTATTTTTTTTAATACCTTTATCAAAAAATCCAAGAAAAACAGGAAAATGCTTTTAAATATCTTGAACGAAGAGCACTTCTCGAAACACACCATCTTTACACTATAAATCAAGACGGCTGGTAAATGAAATAACAATCGTTTTCATAGCGATGTGCCTTTCTACGCGGTGACGTTCAGTGTTGCGCCATTTTAATCTTTGACTGTTTGATATTTTGTCAATTTTTTTAAATGATTTTTTCGTAAATACTTGGTGAAAACTGGCGGAAATGGCTTAGTTTTTAGGCAATAATAATCAGATAGCAATAATAATAATCCAATCAGATAGTAATAAACGGAAAGAAATCTTTTTTTGCACCCGTGAACAAAAAAAAAGTTTTTTTGCATCGGTAACCAAAAGAACCATGCTTTGGTTATCTGCAGGCAGTTATTAAAATCATGTTTTTGATGAAGGTATACAAAAAAAGGATTTTCCACATACTAAATAAAATTTGTGGCTGCGTTTTTTGGTTGTTTTTATTTGCATTTGGGTTTCTGTTATATATCTATTGTGCTTGTCTACAATGATTATGTATTAGAATATTACCAAAAATGTGTAACAAAAACACTAGAAAAATTTTAATCTAAGCCCCTCCTGCACCTGGTATAACTTTACAACACTAAAATTAATCCTTAAATATCCACCCCAATTAGTATAGTTCTTCCAAAGAGTCACTCCCTTCGCCAACATAATTTTAATCCCTATCATTTTATTGGTCAAGTACTACTGTCACCAATAGGTATAAAATTCAACGTCTATAAATAAATAAGAACACCCAAATGTATCGTCAATTCATTGATAATTGTGGCAAATGTCTTAGTGTTTATATTTTGTTTTTCTTTTACTTTTTACATTGGTTTTTAATTTTTGTGCACAAGACACTTTGAATATTTTGATAAAAATGGTCAGTGCAGCTTCATTCATGGTTGAGCTTGATGAATTTTTATTTTTTTCATCTTCTTCGAGTGATCAATGCGATAAAAATTCGCCTGCTTCGAGAAAAAACTACAACTACGTGCACGCGGAATCACAAAATGTAAGTAACTTTTTTTTTTGTATGATTTTTAGCTCCAAAGTACAGGGTGTTTTTTTAGAACTGAAACAATCAATAAAATAGGGTACAGTAGTTCTTTATTTTTCTTTGTAACAATTTATAGAACACGTCAATATTATTTAGAAACAATTTTAGTATAGCATTGTAAAATTTTTACCAGTAAATTCAAGATTATTTCTAAAAAAACACAGTATCCTAATAAGATAAAAATGTAACACAAACATGACAGAACAGCATATAAAACTGGAAAAAATATAAAAAACCACATTATCTATATATAATATTTTTGCAAATCAGGAGAGAACATTATATTAAATTGCATAAATAATAAAATTTAAATATATCATCTTCACAAAACAGGACGTAACGTTATATTAAAATTTTAAGAAAATAATGTTTCGTTCCAAAAATATTCATCTAACTAATAAAAAGCTTTACACATAAGGAATTTTTGTTTCTAAATATATGAAGAGCGTCGGTAGTTTTTATTGTAATCGGTAAATATCAAAAAATCCTCATTGGTAACCTCAATCCTAAATTAATATTTTAATATGGAATTGGATTGGATGAATTGGAATTAAATAGGAAATACTCGAACGAAGAGCGCTTCTCGCAACACACCATCGTTACACTATAAATCAAAGTGGCTGGTAAACGAAATAACAATGGTTTCCATAGCGATATGCCTTTTTACTCGATGGCTTTTACTGTTGCTACATTTTAATCTTTGACTGTTTTATATTTTGTCGATGTTTTTAAATGTATTTTTCATAAATACTGAAATGAAAACTGGCGGGAATTGCTTAATTTTTAGGCAAGAATAATTAGATTTTTTCAATATTACTATTTTCCTTTTTGTGTAAAAAAATGGACAGAAATCTTTTTTAGCACCTGTGAAAAAAGTTTTTTTTTATAGCTTCATCAAAACCATGATTTTAGTAACTCTCTCCAGGTATCTCAAATATATCTATTTTTTTTGATCACGGGTGTAAAAAAAAAGATATATGCCCGTTTCTTACCCAAAATTCAAGAGAAATAGCAGAAAATAGTAATATTGAAAAAATCTAATTAATGTTGCCTAAAAATTAAGCCATTTTTGCCAGTTTTCTCCAGTTATTTACGAAAAAATCATTTAAAAACCTCGTAAAAATATCAAACTGTCAGAGACTAAAATGAGGCCGCAATGAGCGTCACCGAGTAAAAAGGCACATCGCTATGGCGACCATTAACTATTGTTATTTATATTATAAAGATGGTGTGTTTTGCGAGAAATGCTCTTCGTACGAGATTATTTTTTTACTATTTTTGAATCGGTAAACACAAATCCATGCTTGTGAAAGTTACTAAAATCATGTTTTTGATGAAGGTATAAAAAAGCCTTTTTTTTAAAACCTCAGCAGTGCAGCAGTTTAGAAGCAAGAGAAGAAAAAAACAAATAATTTAATTTATAAAAGGCGGTTGACTGTGTGGCCAGACCATAAGCGAAAAATGTACTGCACATGGGCAGCGGATTAAAGATCGAAAAACAAAAGGTCGAAGGACAAAAGGGTCGAAAATTAAAAAATCGAAGCAACAAAAGATCGAAACTACAAAAGGTCGAATACCAAAAGGTCGAAAATGCAAAAGATCTAAATTACAAAAGGTCGAATGCAAAAAGGTCGACATTACAGAAGGTCGAAACTACAGAAGGTCGAAATTATAAAAGGTCGAATATCAAAAGGTCAAATTTACAAAAGGTCCACATTATAAAAGATGAGAAGAAAGAAATGAAAAGGTCGAAATTACACAAGATCAAAAATGTACAAAGGTCGAAATATTAAAACATACTAAATTAAACCTAACCCAACTTGAATAAAACTCTAACCCAACCCTATCCCTCCTTAATCCAACCCTAATCCAAATAGATTTATTAACATACTTAAATGGTTTTAAACGAGTTAAACTACGTAATCTAAGCAAGAAACGACAAGCGGCATATTATGTATCATCACCTCGCCCAGTTTTATTTTCGACCTTTTGAGATTCGACCTTTTATTTTCTCGATCTTCTGTTATTTCGACCTTTTGTAGTTTCGATCTTCTGTAATGTCGACCTTTTTGCATTTGACCTTTTGTAACTCCGACATTTTGTAGTTTCGACCTTCGGTAATATCGACCTTTTTACATTCAATCTTTTGTAATTTCGATCTTTTGTATTTTCGACCTTATGTAATTTCGACCTTTGGTATTTTCTACCTTTCGACTTTTGGTTTTTCGATCCTTCGTCCTCTGCCCACTGCGCATACACTAACAAAGCCAGCCATACCAGTGTCGTAGTGACAATACGATAATTTTATGACAAGATATTAAATTGAGTGACAGTGACTATTAATTGCATTTATTTGTTGTATTATGCATAAAACATCTCCAACCGCAAGTTTAACCTTACACACACGAGGACATGGAGCTCAAGTGCCGAACCCACAGGTGCGGTTTCGCCATTTTGTTTGTTTTATTATTGCGTTTTCGTTAAATAATACTCACCAGTTAATCCTAAAAAATCCAGATTTTTGTTTTGTCCATGTAGAGAAATCCAATTGTCTAATACGAAGTTACGAGAAACACCAGACAACAATTTTGAAATTTTTTTCACGGTAGTGTCCACAACCTAAATTTTCGCTGTCAGATGGTTGTCAGTTGCTTTCAATACTGAGGCAATCGACGCGCTTGCCCGTTAGACTCCTGGTCTCTGGATTATTTCCAGGCTTACTTGATTGGAAGGACAAGGCCGTTATATCATCATATTTAAAAAACTGGGATATATATATTTTGAAATTTGAAAACGTGATCAAAACGAACGTAAATAATTTACAGGGTGAGGGTGAATTGAGATTGAAATATAAAATTTTGACACCCAGAATTTAAAAAAAACAAATTTATTTTTTTAAAGCTGTCAAAATTTCATGTATGGAGTACCGTTGGACGCAGATTGTTTGCAGAAATCCAAAATTTTAAAAATATATAGGGTGTCTCCTCTGAATATCGAAAGTTGAGGCCGTTTTCGTTGAAACCTGAAGTAACTGGAAGTCACGTGTTTTGACAAAAAACGTCAAATTCGATATTATATGATAGCCCCAAGATTCATTTTTCTGAAATATGCAGATAAAAAGGGTTGAACTACCCCTGTAATACACCCGGAATTCGGTAGCCCAACTATCCATTACTTAAAACACATTTGCTACCGGCGGGAGCTGACTCAAGAAAATACTGTTATTATTTATAAACTGCTGTCCAGTATGTCCAGAAGAACCAGGTTGCTTTTTGTAGAAATATTCAAAAATTCAAAGCGGCTTCTCGGGACGGTTCTAAGTTTGGTAGCGAACGTATTAAAAAGTTTTTGTCCGATTTTAATCATTTTGAAAAGCTCAGACTTCAAAATTAAGGATTTGTTGCAAGAATTGAAAATCTAAGATGGCGTATTTTTGAGTTCCTTTGCAATATTTTGATGGTAAAAAACTCGCCTAGGGCTTAAAGTTATGAATAGTTCATTTATGTGCGTTTGAAAAAACAAATATTCTGGCCAAAAAATCCTTTTCGCTTGCCTATGCTTTTGGATGCATCTGTATTATTTTATTTCTTGCTCACCCTTTTGAAAAGGCCAGATTTACAAAATTTTTAGTTTTATGTAATTATTCATATTTTCAAGAAATTCATGATTTTTTTTGGGCTGACTGAATGTCATTCACATAAAGCCCTCATTTGAACAAATCATAACTTTCTTGTCTCTTGCCTGATCTTAACATGCGAGACATTAATACACTCGGAAAAGACAGCTTTTTACCAAATAGGTCAAAAATAACGTTTAAAAATATGTCCGCCATCTTGGATATTCATAACTTGTCAATTTTGGCATGAAATTTTTGAATTTTTGAAATTTTTTTATGGCTGAAAATTTTGGAATCGTAGAAAAACTGTAGCTCCGATATTTTTCCGCCTGTAAAGAATGGTAACTGATTTAAAAATATTTTTGTCCGCTGTTGTTACCAGGCTTTAGTCAAATCCCTAACATTTTTAGATATGCATGCATAAGTTTTATTGTGCCCTTCTTCAGCCCCTTATATTGGTTGACAGACGCAGCGCTAGAGGCTTAACAGTTTTGGCATTAGCACAACAAACATTCCATTATTATATTTTTTCACAACAATTTTCTACACTATAAAAGCAATAATTTTATTTGTAGTATTGAAGTCACTAATTTCCTTTACTATTTTCAGAATGAATTCTTACAGCAACATGGTGGTTCTACAACTGCTAACCCGGAAGTTATTAGTCATTCCCAAAAATTGGAAAACGTTGTACCACATCCTCAGATTTTTCCTATGCAAGCAGAAACTTACACGACCTGCTCCTATTCTCAAAAGTTGGAGGTAGATACTCAACCACAATGTGTTCCTGAAATTAACTTTGAAAACTTGCCTATGGCTTCACCTCAAGGGAACTATGCACATTCATTGATGGAAGAGTCATGGAATGAGTTAAATCAACATTTTCTAAAAACTAAAATTGAAGAATATCAAACACATCTAACAGGTAACCGTAATCTTGTTGAGGCGGCAAATATCTATCAGTTTTCAAAGGATTTTAATCTAAATTCTGCAGCAGAGTATCAACATTCACACAAAAGAGAACTAAAACAGGCACATAGTTTTCAATACTCGCAAGGATTGCTTTCAAACTCTTTACCAGAACCTCAAATTCCATACCAGTCCTGTCCAGAATCAACTTCTGAAGAAGTATCATATAATTATCTCACTTCCCTAAGAGCGGAAATTCATTCTGATGGGCATAAACAATCTCGAACAGGTAATATATATATTTTTTAAATGTTAAATATGATTAATTTAAAAAATTAATGTTTACCATTTCGATTAAATTTATTTTATTTATGTAAGAAGACCCTTGCTTTTTTTGTTTTAAGCTATGTACTTCTGGCTGTAGGCGGCGCTTTAATCATCGAAAGAACTACTTTACTGCGCCGATTAAAAATTTTTCTTATAACATAGTTATAATACGAAAATGCGTTGACAACTTTTCAGTTGCCTTACTTGGCGTTCTTTGGCAAAAGTAGTTAACCAATAGCAATAAAGTTTCTTGTAAATTTTACGAGAAAAAACAACAACAAAGCTTATGTTCAGTGAATGGGCTTAAGCTTTGTTGTTTTAAGACAAGAGTCTCTTCAACTTATGGTTTGTTAACTTCTTTAAAATATTTTTTTCTTCCAGATTATCCGATGCCAACCACTAGCGGCAAAGTGCCTTCATCTGAGTTATCTGCCAAAAACAACCACAACAGAGATCTAGGAGGCAAGCGGTTAAGAAGAACTCAGTTTACACCCTATCAGATCAGTGAGTTGGAAAAAGCTTTTGAAGAACATGATCATATAAATAGGTCTAGAAAAGCATACCTGGCGCTTACGTTAAATTTAGCAGAAGAAAAGATTAAGGTGTGGTTTCAAAATAGAAGGCAGAAAGTACGAAGAGATAAAGTGGATCAAGGTTCTTCGAAAAAGCCATCACAGAGCTGCTCAAAATATCCTGTGAATTTAAACAATCTGCCTTCTCTTGACCCTATTAAATCAGTCAACAGTACCCATGCCCACCAATATATACCTGTAAAATGTGAAGGCGTACCTGTCTCAGGTGGTAGTGTAACGTACCGTCCTGCGCCTCTTGTTATAAAAAATAACTCTTTTCAAACTCCGTTTAATAACTTTGATTACCCTTCTTATCCACTTTATCGTACTTGCTCATCTACTTCACTTTATAATAATGATTTCTGGGCTACAACACAATCTCCAATCAACCAGCATATTAATATTACTCACTCCCCTATGCCAAAGAGTGCAGTAGAAAGTGGTCAGGATAGGCAACTTTCACATATGATGGGTTTTTATCCTGATAATAATTATACGCCTAACGTAAATGTGCCTCAAATGTAGAAAAATAGATATTAAATTTTATTTATTTAATTTAAGTAATGTTATATTTTATTAAACTGCTTTAAGCAACATGCTCCTAAACAAAAAAACTGGTTCTTTGTTTTTCTAATATAATTTGTCCCTTACAAAATATATTTTTTTGTATATAATAATATGTACTTATCCTGTTAAGTAAGGTCAACACCAATCCTTTCTAATAAAATGTTATTTTTAATTGTATTGGATTAATTTGTAATATTTACATTGTTTTTGTATTTATTTTGTATCGTACCTGTAAAAAATGTTCTGCTTTTGCCAATTGTACTATAATATTTGTGTAAATAAAGACTTAATTTTAAATAAGTGCTTTTTTTGTTTTCCTTCTACTAAGCTCAGTTTTATGACGAACCCTAAAACAAAAATAATGTTTGTATATTAATAAAACGTAGGTAACAGAATATACCAGTAAAAGAAAAAAATGTTTTCCACGGAATGAATCCAAGTAACATGTGTGAAATGTTTGTTTCTTATATTCGTTTTAAAATCTTCAAACGATAGAAAATACAGAAGCCATAAAAAAGCGTTCATTCCGTCAAAAAAAGATAATAGACACTTAAAGTTAATTTTCGGTTTTATCAGCATTCGTATCATGGCGAATGCGTAACAGCTCCAGCTGATCGAATGCACGAAAACCTCGTTAGGTACGATAAGGGAGTCGTAACGTTACGACCATCCCTGCATACGAAATGATGTTTTCACGCATTTGATCAGCTGGAGCTGTGACGCATTCGCCATTGGTTTTTTGCGTTGCGAGAAAATTCTATTTTTTTCTTAAAAATTATACTCTTTACACCTATTTCTTTGTCCGAAATTACGTAATTTTTGAAAAAAAATTGTAAGCGGCGCCATTTTTATTTCGTGCTTTGTTTTTCGTTCGGCTAATTTAATTGAAAAATTTTTGCCTGCGGCGCCCTTTATCTTCTCACTAGAAACCAAGATCCTCCGTTTTAGGAAAACTGATCCCGTCTCTGTTTCTAAATTTTTTCGAATAAAAGTAGAGTATGACCATGGGAGAAATAATTTTTTTCTACGGTATGACGAAAATTTCGAGAAAGTTAAAGAAAAAATAAAAAAAGTGGCAGAGCTCAAGTTTTTCGTAAAAAAAAAGTTTTTTGTAAAGAAACAGAGCAAAATAAACCTTTTCACTCCTTTTTGGGTGTTACAAATATTGGCAGCCCCTTATTTTTCGCTTTTACCCTTCCGCTAGTTTTGAAGAATTGGTTCGCTACATGTTTCGAGATCATGTCATAAAACACCTCGAAAATATCAAATGTAGTGTAGGGCCAGCTTTATTTAAAATCAATAATATCGCAAGCAAAAAGCTCTGCAGGAAAAACAGCGCTGTTTATTGATTTCTTTGGCTGCTAGTGCTAGCTGCATGGTTTGGCCGTTTCCGGATAGATGTCACTAGTAGAACAGAATGGAAATAAATTTAATTAAAAGCGAAGATATTTCTTTCTAATGTTAACAACCTCAAGAGTTTATCGCTCAGTATCGTAAATAATGGACCCTGCCGCCTCCTTTAAGCAAGAAAAAGCTGTCATCTAATTTTTTCCTCGATCATCTCATGGTCTGGCCGCCATCTAGCGGAATTTGCAGACATCTTGTCAACGGTTATTATTGCAACTATGATTTATGCTCACAATGAAAGAGAGGCGACAATTTTTTCTCATGAAAGCAGTCCGGAAATAATAACAAACTGGCACCATTGCTCAATATACCTGTTTCTTTTGGGCGTGCAGAACTTTCTATGCCATTTCTGTTTAATTTATTGAAATCCTATCCCTAAGGAAAATCTTAGGAACCCTGTATAAGACCACAGGGATACCATGAAGAATGGCTAACAAGATATCTAGAATACGATTTTTCATCCATTTTCACGCAAAAACAAAAAAAAATCTTAGGTTAAAACAAAAATGTAGAATTTTGACGTATCTTCTATGCACGCGTCAGTTTTTAAACTAGGGTGGATTCCGTTTCAAAATATTTTTTACCTGTTTAGATGTGACGTCACCGTTGCAACGCGAGAAAACAAATGTTTCAAACTTTTTAAAAACATTTTAAACCATTTCAACGCGAGAAAACGCTTCTAATCTTTTACCTTTGCTTGCACCTTGACTTACACCAACCTCTACTAATGAAAGCCACAGTTTTAAAATGAGTGGGCTTTGAGTAAAGAAAGCTTTTTTGACTGAGCTTTTAGATAATCTCAATGTTTTACTTTTAGTTTTTAAATAAATTGTAAATATTTAGACCTGTTGGGGTACTATTTTAAATCCTAGTAAATTTAAGTGTAAAATTGGCTGCATTTAATATTAAATTTGAATTATTAATATCTAAATTACAATTTAGGATAAAATAAACTGTTTTGAATAAAACATACTCTTATTTGCTATTTTTTCAGCATATACTATAATAATATCTTTTACTTTAAATTTAATTAAAAATTGTGTTTAACAACCACTACCACTACCACGTACGATTTTACCAGAGGTTTTGGAACACATTAAAAATAGAGATGAGAAAAAAATAAAAAAAATCAATTAATTTTACAAAATAAGTGTTTTACATGTTGGAACCTGGTAATATTTTATTATTTTTAAAATTAATTGCGCCAAAATTCTTTAAAATTAACCAGAAAAATAACCACAAACTCAACGAAATGGATTCGTAGCTGACGGCAGTGGTAGTGGTTAATTACCACAACGGAATGACGTTTAGCTATTGCGCAGACGCAGTAATTACCACAACCACTACAAAGTGTCAAATAAGCGTTCCAAAATATCCCTAATAATATCATTTTCGGTTTTGCTGCTTTCGGGTAAGTTACAATAATATTTTTTCGGGCGGATTTTGCTCCGGGTGTCTTTCCGGGATCTTTCTTCCGTAATATTTATTTCTAGATCCTATACTTCTATCTAATTCACTGACTTTCACTCAATCGAAAAGAACGTTACATTAGCTAAGCTAATTCAAGTTTTTTTACGTTGAATGTGGGGGTGAATCTGACAGAATAATTTTTGTACTAAGACTCCATTTCCGTTTAACACAAAAAATGGTGCTATATCATCAGACATTTAATACTGTGAGAATCCACATCGGAGATAAAAGACGTGATCTCAGAAACTGTCAATCAAAATTCAAGGGGGCATGCATAATCCGAGAGGGTCTAGAAATGTAGCCATATTTCGTTAGGTTACGAATGAGAATTGAGGAACATTTAATTTTTTCGTAGGAATATATAGGGTGGGCTATAAGACATCAGACCTTTTGAGTTACCTTTAATTTTTAAACCAATAGACCAATTCACAAAGAAACTACATATCTGGACAGAATGTACTCCATATTTTTCCGAAGAAGTATAAATAAAGATATTACTTAACAATTTAAAAATAGCAATTTTCTACACCTCTTAAAACTTTTTTCTGTGCGCCACTGGTACAAACATAATTTTGCTTTCTGAAAGTAGAATTTTCTTCGAGCAAAAATTGTATCGCTTGCGAAAATTGGTAAAGAATTAACAATGTAAGAAGTCTTCGTTCGTAGCGTATTTTTGCTATATTTTGCTGATTTTAATGAACTGAAGCATTTTAAAAACGCCAAATTTGACATTTTTAGAAATTTCAAAACTGCGCACATTAAAGTTGATTTTATTTAGTAAAAATTTAGCTTAATTTAATTATTTTTAATGTCTTTATTTTAAGGCCGATTCCTCTAGACGATACAGTTTTTTGTTCGTATTGGATAAAGCTTTCAAAAAATAAAGAAATACACAGCAAAATTGTTTCATGGGGTGAAAAATTGCAATTGTCCACCATCATAGGTTTTTACAAAACGTTGTTTTTGACAATTGTTCTGAAAAATAAGAAGCATATTCTCTCCATTCATAAATTAGTAATTCTTTTTTTAATCGGACCATTCTTTCTCAAATTATACGCAATCCAAAAACTTTCATATTTTGTGGGCTACCCTATGTAATAATAGTGTGCCAATAATTTGATGGCTGATAAGGAGGTGTCGGGCATTTTGAAAAAATGTTAATTGATCATCGGGTTGGTAAGTATTTGCTTAATTTTTCTTTGGTATAGTTGTTAAGGTTTAACAAAATAAATGGTGAAAAAATTACTAGAACTTTCTTCTTGGGGTAAATTGCTCTTTTATAGATAATTTAAAACAGAATTTACGTTTCAAACTGGATTTTATCTGCAACGGATATAAATTTGGTATTTATTGTCTTACGGAATAACCTATTTATCGCCCTAGTAATATTTTTTTAATATTTTTATATATTTATTATTTATTTTATTCTCTTTCTGTTTTCATCATTTTTTTATTTCATTTTATCGATGTTTTTTTACTAGCCATAAAATAAAAATAAACAAAAAATAAAAAAAAATAAAAAAAGACAAAATAAAAATCGGTTTAAAAAATAAAAAATTAACAATCAAGAAAAAAATAAGTCATTTCTTAAGAAAAATACCAATTTAGTGTTATATCTCAAAAACTAAACTTTATAGAAAAAAATTGTTTGACAAAAAATTATACTTTAAATTATCAATCACATTACACCAAAAAGACATTTTCAATAATAAAAAAGTTATAGACCAAATTCCAAAACACATATTTTTGAAAAAGCCCCGTAGCTCACAAACGAATTCACATACTGACATGCGGTTTTCGCCATTACATTAGTGTTATATCTCAAAAACTAAATTTTATACAAAAAAATTCTACTTTAAATTATCCATCACCTTACACCAAAAAGACATTTTCAATAATAAAAAAGTTATAGGCCAAATTCCAAAACACATATTTTTTAAAAAGCCCCGTAGCTCAGAAACGAATTGACATACTAAAATGCGGTTTTCGTCATTACTAATTACTAAATTCTTAAAATTGAGCCTGCTATATGCGTATTAATTTTTCATTATCTCCCTTCCCAAGGAACAATTTGTCGACGTTTTAATATTACCAAAGACGACTTAACGTTGCGTGAAAACGGCGTTCTAGCAACTCGCTTTTGCAGCAATTTGGCGGTAATTTTTTTGAGTTACATTGACGTTTCCTGCGACTAGAGGTGCGTGCAACGTTTCGAAAACGTCGCCAAAGTGACTAGGGCTGGAGTGCCTTCTGGATAATATTTTTATTAATATAATTGATTTGAAATCAATACTTCCACGTCTACAACCACAAATGGACTGATTTTGAAACACCATTTATTATTAATTTTAAAATACGTAGTTCTGTAACTTACAGTCAATTTATAACATTAGTGTTTCCCATTTACTAAATTTCCCAACGCACCTTAGTTTTCCATAAAAAATTGATATTTTAGCTTAAAAAAATAAGCGGGGGTTCAACCCTTAATTTTTTTGTAAATTATTTTTTATTTAATACTGAAAATTTTAAAATTACTTTTAACATATTTTAAACTGTAGCCAGTCTAAAATAATACTTAAAAATACAAGAAACAAGATTTTCTTAACGATTTACTACAAATGACGTAGCGGCGCAAATCGTTTCTTGGTTTACTGAAAGCCTAACCGTTTCGCGACCAAGGAGGTGCCCTCTATAGTTTTCAGACACAGTTATATTTTGAAATTGGCCGAAACTGCATTGATTATTTCGCCACTCTTGTCTCGTAAAGAGAAGCGTTGAAAGAACGTAAAATAGTTAACTCTAGTTAATTATTGTGTTGGCATCGTTGATCCATCGTTCGTTGCGGTCGTTGAAAACCCCACAATATTCCAGTAAAAATAAACGTTAAAACAAAAGATAAAAATATCTTGGGTGGAAATAACGAAAATTCAAACTTGAATGATCATCACACAAGGAACACACAAAGGACTAAAGCGAAAAGAGAAATGATTAAACGATGTTTCGCTCTGGATAACCAGCGTGAGCTCATCAGTGGTTTCACTGGTCACCCTCTCCATACATCATTAAACACCATCATACACTTTGATTTTCAACCTTGAATCACTCACAAATAGGCATCGTTCCGCACTGGCACTTATCCAAGTTACCTGACACGGATTGTTCCTGGCGTGTGAATATTTCCAAATGGATTATGGTCCGAAGGCAATTAAAACAAAAAAAGAGGTTAGAAAAATTCCAAATCAGTTACTTCAACCGAAAAGAAAACAAAAGATCAAAATATCTTGGGTGGAAATAACGAAAATTCAAACGTGGATGAGCATCCCACAAGGAACACACAAAAGACCACAGCATAATCCTATTGGAAATATTAACACGCCAGGACGAATCCGTGCCAGGTAACTTGGATAAATGCCAGTGCGGAACGATGCCTATTTGTGAGTGATTCAAGGTTGAAAATCAAAGTGTATGATAGTGTTTAATGATGTATGGGGAGGGTAACCAGTGAAACCACTGATGAGCTCACGCTGGTTATCCAGAACAAAACATCGTGTAATCATTTCTCTTTTCGCTTTGGTCCTTTGTGTGTTCCTTGTGGGATGGTCATCCAAGTTTGAATTTTCGCTATTTCCACCCAAGATATTTTGATCTTTTGTTTTTTGGTTTCTTTTCGGTTGAAGTAACTGATTTGGAAGTTTTTTAGCTTCTTTTTTTGTAAAAATAAACGTTGTTAAAGGGTTGCCAACTTTACTTTAGTTAATAACAACGGTGGGGCGTCGTTTTCTCGTTCATCATAGCGGCCGTTGCGCAAATGACTGGTTTTTGTACTTTATGCAACGTTAATTTTAGTGTATTTCGTTCATACAAGGAATAGTCAATTGGTTAGTATTTGGTTTAGTTATAGTGTTAGTTATAGTTTTAGTCTTAACAATAGCTCACTGTTCTTACTTGTCTTTGTTATAGTCATAACAATCACTAAGCAAGTGCATTTAACCTCACTTTTTTGATGTTTTGTTTTGTTTGCTTTTATTTTGTTGTAGTTTCTTTTGAAAGAAAATAAGATTTAACGTTTAAAAGTATTTTTTTTTAACCTACAAAACACTTAGCAGCTATTTTTTTGCTTTTAATTTGCCTGTATAAAGTATTTAGTTATAAAAGTTGAAAGTTGCCAACTTTTCCTTAATGATAAAGACTGTAACAAAAATTACACCAGAAAGTAAGATGATGCCTTGTATGAACAATACTTTAGTTATGGCAACTAGGACAACTAAAAATTGTTACTTGGGTTGGAAATATCCAAAACCCCACAATTCCCTCGAATTTCGACCAATCTGTACAATTAATATTTAATTAATAATATAAGCAATGTTTATGATATTATCTATATGCAAGGTACGTCAAGCCAAATAGTTACATATTGATTTATAATTACGTTTTTAGTCAATATTTTCTAAAGCTTAAAATCGCACTGTCTACTAGTTTTTGATATGGTAGCAAAAAATAGCACAATTTTTGAGTTTGACAAATTTAAAGATGTTAAAAAGACACCGCCTAATTTCAAAGCGAAATAAACTGAGCTGATAAAATCAGCACTATAATAATGGTCACTGACCATTTACTATACATAGGCATAATAAAATACAATGGAGCAAGTAACTTGTGAAAGTTTTTTCACCAAGTACTTGCCGGCGTGTATTCACTGTAGTCTTATTGTTTTGAAATTTATTGCGGCAAATTACTGTAGCAAGTTCGTTTGCTTAAGTAACGTGTATACACTCTTCCAGAAAAATATCGAAATGTCGACTCAGCAAGTGGCTGCTGCGGTTGTGACATATATTCAGTTAAAAAAAAACAAATAAAAAAAAAGGAAAATAACAAAAAGCGTAAAAAAATTTGGGTCAGACAATGGATTCAGAGATCTACTTTAGGTATACATGAGAAGATGCTCTCTGAATTGAGAATGGAAGATCCACAGCAGTCAAAACATTTTCTACGAATGTCTGCGGAAGATTTTGTTTTTTTTTTCTGAATTTTACAGTTCAAGATTTTCAGTTAGCAGAAGAGTTTCTTCCCTATTCCAAACACGGCGTTCCTCCATTTATGCAAAAAAAATCAGAATTTTAATTCAGATTCAAAAAATGAAATAATAATTTAAAATAGTTTCACAAAATTTCACTACTTGCTGCATATATTTCGAAACTGTCTCGAAATAAAAAAGTGCAAACTAATTTGCTTAGATTAGCCGTGTACACTACAAGCTCTAACAAGTCGGGCAAGTACTTAGCCCGAGAGTAAGCTTTCAGCAAAATTTCTCTAGCGCTGCTATTTACACGCATTGCAAGTGACTTGTGAGGGTATTCTAAGCAAATTTAATTGCTAGTGAACACGAGCCTTTATATTCCATTCCGAATTAGCATTTGAAAAACGTTTCGACGTTGGCGTAGACAACCTGTCGTCAGGAATCTACGTCATATCGACCGCGCACCGACTCAAATTTACTCCAAAATGGGGAATACAAATCCGGGTTGTACCGACGTCGCCATACGTGGGTTCCATAGAGGGAATACCGAAATTTGTACTACAAACTAAGTCGTGCTTAGTGCAAATATCTCAACGCCTGGACAACAAACATCAAGATACCCTTAGTGTTTCATGTCAAAATTATTACATACCCCATGAGAACATTGAGACTTGTTACTTGGGCGAGCTTGAAAACCAGGCTGAACACCAAAAATTACCAACGCATTTCACTTTACTGATACACATGACCAATGCAGGGCCGAAAACGATCGCCACGAATCTTCTCACTTTATCAATAAAAAATAAGATTTTATTGAAAAAAAACTTCACCATTCTTTTTAAAATATGCCTATAACAATATTTTATTGCAAAGTTCATGGAATTTCATGATATTTCACACAAAAATACAAAATTTCCGATCGGCTTTATTATTTATCCAGAACTACCGCAAGGAAAATATGGCTACATCAGAGTATTCCCGTATACTTTCCCGTACGCGTAGTAACAATTTAGCTCCGCCATAAACTAGTCCTGCAGAATATCTTTAAAATATTAAATTCACAAAATGTTAATAAAAAATGACGCTTAAAACGTTAGGATAAATATGAAAGTTGCTGTGTTTTTATTTTAAATGAGGCAAATCGCCATTTTCCAGAATTATGACGGCTGAGATTTTCGTCTCTGAAGAATCGCGACCATAAGACGAAATTTTAAAATTTCGAGATACTATTACGAAATTTTAAAATTTCGAGTTAGTAACACGAAATTTTAGAAAAAAAAAATAAAACTGGTGTGGCCCTTCTACGCCTTCGTATTTTTGAATTCAAAGACCAATGATAAATTTATTATTTTTAATTGTCCCAATTTTCACAGTTCACAAGTAATGGTCAAATATCAAATAAACCATAGTAGGTAGAAGGAAAGAAAGTCCTGTATGCTTCACAAATATTTTAATTCAATAAACACGACGCGTTTCGATTTTTTTTAAAAAAAAATAAAAAAAGTACTTACAGAACGTCAAAAATCCATCATTAATCGTAAAATTTAGGACACAAACTACACATAATTAAATAAATAAATAAAATATGTCGGACAGTTAAAAACATCTTAGTCAAACATACACTAACAAAAAGTTAAAAAAAAAACAAAGGAAACGAAAATAATAAATAAAATTCGTAAAAAGTAGGATCATTTTCCAAGTTCGCTATTTCAAAATTCTCCAAAAAATTCAATTTTCTACCCTTGTAAGCATCATGTAGCATTTTAAAGTTATTCTCCAAATTACGGGTCACCGTCTCTCGCAAATGCATGCCAAACGCCGAATGCTTATCGGAAGGAGATTTTTGAGAATTTAAGTATTCTCGAAGTCTAACACGAAATCTGCATCCAGTTTGGCCAACATATTTTGCAGAGCAAGAACCACGATAAAACAAATAAACACCACTCTTTTCCAAAGATGGGACTGTATCTTTTAATCTGGAAAACAAACTTTTAAGGTTGAAGAAAGATTTATACACTAATTTGATATTATTATTCAAAGAATTAAGAACATTACCCACTTTTAAAGAGATATCTCCCAGGTAAGTTAATTTGACATTTTGGTGGTTGAAATGGTAAAATAGATGTGTCTTTGGGGTCCGAAAATAATTTTTTTAATAAATAATTCTATTTTTTTCTTATAAGCCTGTTAATTAAAGATGTAGCCATTATGTTGGGAATTTGGAACCTTTGGTTGCACTAAAACAAAATTATGATTGTTTTCCACAAACCAAAACTACACTTTTTTGCAGTCGACGCGCATTTCGCTAACAACGTTAGCATCATCAGGAGACGATAAACAATCGTTTATCGTCGAGTGCAAAAAAGTGTAGTTTTGGTTTGTGGAAAACAATCATAATTTTGTTTTGATGTAGCCATTATTAACTGCAATTTGATAAATTATGTTTTTCTCTTTTTCGAAATCCAATGGTAATAAAGGAACAGAAAAAAGCCGACGAATAAGACAATGAAAGGAGGCACTCTTGTGAGCAAAAAAGTGATTGGAATCTGAAGGTATAACATCAGTTTGAGTAGATTTCCTATAAATCGAATATTCAAACTTATTGTTTTTTCTTTTTACTGTCAAATCTAAAAAATTCAAACAAGAATTTTCTTCTACTTCCATAGTAAACTGAATTTTCATATTTAACGAATTCAGAAAATCCAAAAACTTATTTAATTCTGATTTTGTGCCATTCCAAACCACAAAAGTGTCATCTATATATCGGGCCCAAAACAAAATTTTCTTTAAATACATACAATTACTTGAAAACAATTTTGTCTCAAAATCAGCCATAAAAATTTCAGCAAGTAGATAAACCTGAAGCCATAGAGAGACCATCTAGCATACGATAAAACTTGTTACTAAACTTACGATTCTATCAAATAAACCAATTCTTTTCCAAGCACCCTCAAAAAGTATTTTTGGGTGCGCCACTGTCTATGGTGAGCGTCTTTGTTAGGTTTTGACCAGTGGGTAAAGTATGTACTACTTTTCTTGAATCAAATAAGGGCATAAAAAGTAAATTTTAAGGCCGACAAAACCCGTTTTTAACCAAAAATAAAAAGAATCTGACGACAAAATGTCGTGTAAGATTCAAGATGGTGACGTTGAACTATTCGGTTTTATACAAAATTAACGCAAATTATAAGGTCAGTCAAGCCACCCCCCCCCTCGCATCCGAAAGATATTCGACTTTTGATATGCTTATAATTATATACTTATAATTCCTGGTTTTTTTAATATTCAAAATGGGGGGTGCAGCCGGACGTCAAGCTACACCCCCCTTATTTAAAGCGTAGAGAAAAATAAAAAGCAACTATCCCAAAATTAAGAATTAATTTAGAACTCCTAATATCATCAAAAATAATTTGCAAAAACCCATTGGTAACCCAATTTTTTTTTAGAAAATATGGTGGGGGTGCAGGTTGATGTCAAGCCACACCCCCCCGCCTTCCCCCGAAAGATATTCGAGTTTTGATATGCTTATAATTTTGAATTAATTTCGAACTAATTTTGAACCACTTTTAAAAATTTTGAACTACACTCTCTCCTGGTTTTTTTTATCTTGACGTCCGGCTGCACCTCCCATTTTGAATATTAAAAAAAAAACAGGAAGGAGTGTGGTTACACCAAAAAACCAGAAAGGAGTGTAACCACACTCCTTCTTGGTTTTTTTTTTTAATATTCAAAATGGGAGGTGCAGCTGGACGTCAAGATAAAAAAACCAGGAGAGAGTGTGGTTCAAAATTTTTAAAAGTGGTTCAAAATTATAAGCGTATCAAAACTCGAATATCTTTCGGGGGGGGGGGGGGTGGCTTGATTGACCTAAATTATAGGTTGCTGCCCATGAATTTCCCGTCATTGAATGATATGGACGACTAGCAGACCTGGTAAGGCTTTTACGATAAAAACGCCATGACAGTAGATGCAGACTGCAAGCCATAATATCCAGTAAACACAACCGGAATATATATAAATTTTTAGAATATTCCTTCAGTATATGCTAAGAATATATACTACAGAGTATTCTAGGAACCTTGACCATAGTTGATTCACTATTCTTTCACGTTTTTCTACTTTAGATAAATTGGGTTGAAAAATCTGCTCAGAGAGGCTTGGTTGGGATGGGATCTAATCTCAGTTTTAGATTTATTAGTGTAGGCGGCGCAGGCGAAAATTTAAAAAAATATATATATTATTAAATTTTTTTTAAAACGTTTGAATGATTTTGAGCTTATAGTACGGCAGGCAAATTATTATAAAATTTAAGCTCATCTTTTTAATTTTTTTGGTAAAATATAGCCATAATGTGATGCGATATAACATAGATTTGACTATCCAAGTCCATTTCACACCTCTTGAAACTTTTTTGAGTCAGGGTGGTCAAGCATGGGAAACCCATAGATATATAGGAATCGGATGTAGAATGAATATCCTATGCCTATTAGATAGGTATTTTATTTCTCAAATATTAATAAAAAAATATTCTTTGAAAAAGGTCGTAAATTCAATTTCTATTCAACTGTATTAAATTGATTAATACTTATTTTTTATATAAAACTAACTATTACCAAGGCAGCAACATCATAGCCTGTATAAAATAATAGAAACATAATATTAACCATCCCAGCCTAGTATTTTATCTGTTGAGATTTGCCTAGTATTTTATATCTGTTGAGATTTGCCTAGTATTTTATATTTAAAAAAATAATTTTAATTTATTTTTTATACAGGGTGGAGGCTTTAATTGGAATATTGGCCATAGCGGGTTAAAAAAAATATTGTTTAGAAAAATCTAAAAACACTTTAACTAAGATTTTTAGCAGCTAAACTTTTAAGCAAAAATTTTTTGTGAACGAATCCTCAGAAAGCGGTCTATTCACATACAATTTTTTTTTCAAATGAGAAGAAAAACGCTTGTGTATTTTTTTTACATTTGACAAATGGATTGTTTGTCAAATAGTATATGTTATATGTATATATAGTAAATGTTTTGAAAGCACATATTTCAAAACAATGCGATTACTTTTTTATATTGAATAGAGGTAGGTCATTAGGTATACATGACAAGAACATATCTTGATCTCTTTCTAAATGATAAGTTTTGTCTCTGGAATCTGAATAAATAAAAATATTTTTTTA
This sequence comes from Oxystoma pomonae, assembly GCA_963921995.1. Taxonomy (NCBI): domain Eukaryota; kingdom Metazoa; phylum Arthropoda; class Insecta; order Coleoptera; family Brentidae; genus Oxystoma; species Oxystoma pomonae. The sequence goes on from OY998165.1 coordinate 43,718,166, forward strand.
CCTGTTGCAGAGGTTTTTTAAATAGCTAGTACTTCCTAACCTACTTTTGTTTAAAAACGGAATGTAATATTTTTGGATCACGATAAGCTGAAAAAAATATTTCGTACTATTAAATATTTAATTTTTTGGGATACCCCATTCCTTGAACATATAAAACCAAATAACTTGGAAATAAATACGTTTTTACCCTTATATTGTGGGAACTATTTTTCTTAATTTTTAATCACGCATTATTTAAAAAAGTTGTAAGTGTACAATTAAAAAAACTTACCAAATCTTCAAAAGTTTTCCCTTCAAAACCATCCATTTTTGGCAAAACAATATTATTTTTTGGTTGAGGCAAGGGTATATAGTTGCTATTAAAAACTCCAATAATTCTATTAATTTTTAACACAAATATATTTTGCAAATTAAAAATTGATACTAGATACAAGGTTATTAATAAGGGCTTTAAATAGGGAATCTAAATAGTTATTAAGAATATAGTTACAATTTTAAAATAATTAATATTAGTTTCTAATTAGTATTATTAGTAATATTACGATTAATCAAACTAATCAAATTTATCTTAAATTTGCTACACAAGATAAGTCAAAAATCGTTAGACTTACCCGATGTAAGTATACATTAATACACATACAACAACAGGTAAGCAAGGTATTTAGACTGGTATGAATTAATGTTTTTTTTTTGCTTTTTCATGAGCTATCTTTCAAAACTAAAATCTCTTTTACACACACTAAAAATTGTCATATCAATCTAAAGTCGATAAACTAATATCATATAGCTATTCATTTTGTTTAATAGTATAATTAGTACTGGAAATAGAATATATAGGGTGGGCCACAAAATGTGAAACTTTTTGAACCTCTGACTTTTGATCTAAACAACCGATTTAACAACATAGAAACGATTCAAATTTTAAATATTTTAAAAAAATGTTGATAGGTGGTTTAAGAGGATAAGGTTGAGTTCTGTTGAGATTTCCATAATATTTTATATTTAAAAAAATACTTCTTGCCATTAATGGGTTCATTTCAATTTATTTTTATAGGTACGTAGTTTTGATTTAACAAAGTTTTATGGCAAAATGCCCAAATTATATTGTATGTAGCCTACCTACAGGGTGTAAACGATTTATCTGCAAACTTTTTAATGGGGGATGGTCTATGAGATTTTTTTTGATTATTTTTTTCAAAAACTTACCAAAAATAAATGGTGTTAAAATTTTACAGAAAATACTTGTGTTTTGAGCGCCTATTTTAAAACAATGCAATTATTTTTTGGTATTCAACAGAGGTAGGTCCTTGACCTTGTCCATGACAAGAACATATCTTGTTCTTTTTCTAAGGTTTTTCTTGGCAATCTCAATTAAAAATAATTATTTTTTGTTAACACATTAAGCTGGAAAAATATTTGGTACTATTAAATTTTTCATTCTTTGGAATATCTTGAACTTCAAAAACCAAATAGCTTGGAAACAAAAACATTTTTACCCTTATATCATGGGAACTTTTTTCCTTATTTTTTAAAATTCCAACCACCCATTATTTAAACAAGTTGTAAAGAATTAAAACAAAACTTACCAAATTCAAAGTTTTTTCGTTTAAAACCATCAATTTTTGGCAAAACAATATTATTTTTAGGCTGAGGCAGTGGTTCATATTTGCTAATAAAAACCCTATTAATTCAATTCATTTTTAACAGAAAGATATTTTCCGAATTTAAAATTGAAACTGGATATAAGGTTATAAATAAGAACTTTAAATAAAGATTCTAAATAGTTTTCAAGAATATAATTACAAGTTTAGAATAGCTTATAGGGATTAAAATACAAAGACATGTTTAGGAAAACCATAATATTACTTTCTTATTAGTATTATTAGTAATATTACGATTACTCAAACTTATCTCAGAATTTGCTACACGACATAAGTTAAAAACGGTCAGACTTACCTGAAAATAAAAAAATAAAAATGTCAATTGTTCTAGCTTTAAAGTAAACTACATATTCCTTTATTTACTAAGTGGAATAAGGAAACTACCACACAAGGATATTATTGGCACGTAATAGTTATTTACATACCAAGGGAGGAAATGCACTTTACTCCAGAGGCATGTATCTGATTTTATCTACTACCTAATAATAATTCTCGCTTTTCGACAAAGATCACTACGCAGTACGGTGAGCTAAAGTATTGTTGTTTGACAACAACTAAAAAACACCATGCAAATATTAAATGAAAAAAACCAATCTAGTAGACTTATGCTAGGACGCTTTTGGCTATTGTTTGAAACACAAGAACATTGTTTATTCGTCTGTGTTAGTTCGTCGATCTCTAAAAAATGTAATTTTATGAAAAAAAAACAAGATATGAAAGAAAAAGCGAAGCTTATCGTGCTGGATTTGCTACCCCAAAAATCAAGAGAAAGGTATGAAAAGGAATATGGCCTGTTTAAGAAATGGATGGGGGAAAATAACGTGAGAAAAGTTTCTAAAAGTTCCGTTCTTGTGTGCTTCTCCATGCTGGCAGATAAACTAAAGCCGTCATCATTATGAAGCAAATACAGCATGATGCGGTCCTGCATTAGCTTAATATAGTGAATGCAGGTGGAGATTTACTTACAGTCAAGCAACACGGAGGCTGGAATTCTTCTACAATGGCCGAAGGATACATAAGCAAGTCTCTATCGAAAAAATGCGAGGTTGCCAGCCGCCTAATATTAGGGAATATTCCTACCAATCCTACTTGCAGTGAGACATGCAAAGTTTTAAATATTTATTCTCCTGCAGCATTCAACAGTGGCAATAACAATGTTGGTTCAGAATTATCCTTCACTAATTTAACAAACTGTAACATTACTTTCAATAATAATAAATTATTATTTGAGAAAAATCGACTATTTTTTGTTCAGTACAGAGAGGTAAAGCTGTCATTTTACCTTCCTCCGGGAGATAAAATATGTAAAACTCCCTAGGGAACTAAACTGACATTTTCGCCTCTCATATGTGTGTGTAATACCAAAAGTTGGCTCATGCTCAATGACGTTTGCAGAAATTTTGTTTCTAGGGGGAGGGGCTTGATGTTTCTGAGGACACTTAAGTAACAACATAGTCTCAGATGACAATTTATTTTTGGGAGATCTATAGGACTCAATATTCATTAGAAGGGGAAAGAGTACTCACTTCATTGATTAAATGAGATAAAAGTATTAATGCAAAAAAATAGAGTTGGTGTTTTTTAACATTTTTCTTATTTATTGACTTTTTAAAGCCCATGCCTCTCCTCAAATTATATTCTGCCTACGCCCTTAATTAACTCAAATGTATGCGTAAAAACCACATTTCCGCACTTAAGTAGGAAAAACACTTTACATCCTTTTTTTTTGTTCTTGTAGAAAAGCGGTAATAGTAGCCGAAAAAATGTTGTAAAATTCGTACCAATGGGTACTAATTGGTACTAACATATTGGTATTAAGCTTTTGGATTGGATATCTCCAATATCAAAAATAATAAAAAACATTAAAAATGCCTACCATTTTTGAAATTTATGGTACCAGGCTAAAATTTTTTTAACCAATTTTCATTATTTTTTATACAATATGTGAAAATTTTTAAAATCTGGCCGTTCGTTTAAAGAAAATGAGAATTGTCATTTTTAAAAAATTGGTCGTTTTCTTTTTTTTTAACTTACAAATCACTTTGGTCATTTGGTCAATCATTTTTGGTGGTACTAAAGAAACCATATAAAAACATTTTTATATGGGTGGAAGGGGTGTTTTATTCCAGACTAACAGAGATTCGAATCATTTTATTTCGTCGGTAATTAACAAAGTTGTGGAAAAAAACTTGGACCATGTCCAAAAATATAGCCTAAAAACACGTCAACTTTAATGCTCCATATCTCAGAAAGTAATCCTCCTGTTTCCAGAGTTTTTGGAACACATTAGAAACTGTCACTCGTAAAATAATTTAGATATGAGAAAAACACAAAATTGGGCATAATTTTACAAAATAACTGTCTTATATGTTGGAACCTGGTAATATTTTATTATTTTTAAAATTAATTGTGCCAAAATTTTCTAAAATTAACCAGAAAAATAACCACAACCACAACGAAATGGATTCGTAGCTTACGGCAGTGGTAGTGGTTAATTACCACTACGGAATGACGTTTAGCTATTGCGCAGACACAGTAATTACCACAAATAAAGCGTTCCAAATATCCCTATTGTCTTATCTATATATTGGAAGGTTTTTTGGTTCAAGAATCATCTTAGACAAAATGAGCAGCATACTTCTTATTTTACACAGATTTTCATTTGATAAGTTTTAAAGAAAGAGTTCGACTCATTTTGTCCAAGAAATTTATTGATTTGGACTTATGTAACTTCCATATACAGAGTGGATTCTTTAAATGAAACGGTGCTTCTAGCGACTCTGGGGAAGAGGTTTTAAAAAAGCTGGAAGCGAATCTATAATGATTTTTTACGGACTTTGCGCCCATGATAAAAAAAGTTGGGTTCCCCAGCTGGAGGCCCAGGTAATGAGAAGGTACCACTTGTGGCACATTTTTGGAAAGCTTGTTAATAAATAAATTTAATGCATTAGTTTTTTTTTGATATCTGTCAACCAATGTGTCAAAAATTTAAAAAAATCTATTTTTTTGAATTGTTTTAACTTCAAAATAAACTACATATTTCTCTGTTTACTCAGAGAAGAAGGAGAAGGACCATATGGGGGCCGTCTCTGAAGGTCTGGGTCCTACCAACATTTTTTTCATGAGGAGGTACCATTTTTTGAACCTTTTTGGAAAGCTTGTTAAAAGAGAAATTCAATTAAATAATTTTTTTACATCTGTCAACCCATGTGTTAAAAATTTTATCTACTACCTTGTCGAAAAATGACATTTTCGACCCCCATAGAGGCGAAAATAAGCTGAAAAAATATTTGTTACTTAAATATTTAATTTTTTGGAATACCCCATTTCTTACGTTTTTACCCTTATATTGTGGGAACTATTTTTCTTAATTTTAAAACACCCATTATTTAAAAAAGTTGTAAGTGTACAATTAAGAAAACTTACCAAATATTCAAAAGTTTTTCCTTCAAAACCATCCATTTTTGGCAAAACAATATTATTTTTAGTTTGAGGCAAGGGTACATAATTGCTATTAAAAACTCCAATAATTTTATTAATTTTTAACAGAAATATATTTTGCAAATTAAAAATTGATACTAGATACAAGGTTATTAATAAGGGCTTTTAATAGGGAACCTAAATAGTTAAAAATATAATTACAATTTTAAAATTGTTAATAACGATTTAAATGCAAGGACATGTTTAGAATAACCATAATATTAGTGTCTAATTAGTATGTATTATTAGTAATATTACAATTAATCAAACCAATCAAACTTATCTTAAAATTTGCTACACAAAATAAGTCAAAACTTTTTAGATTTGCCTGATGTAAGTATATATTTTTATTAAAATTCTTACTGCAGTCACCAACACTTAAAAAAATATATCTAAATTTATAAAAACAAAAGGTAAGCCAGGTATTTAGACTGGTATGAATTAATATGATTTTTTTGCTTTTTCATGAGCAATCTTTCAAAACTAAAATCTGTTTTACACACACTCAAAATTGTCATATCAATCTAAAGTCGATAAACTAATATTATATAGCTATTCATTTTGTTTAATAGTATAATTAGTACTGGCAATAGAATATATAGGGTGGGTCACAAAATGTGAAACTTTTTAAACCTCTAACTTTTGATATACACAACCGATTTAACAACATAGAAACGATTCAATTTTTTTTTTAAATTTTGATAGATAGTTTAAGAGGCTAAGGTTACATATTTTAAGATTTCCATAATATTTTATATTTAAAAAAATACTTCTTGCCATTAATGCGTTCATTTCAATTTACTTTTATAGGTAAGTAGTTTTGATTTAACAATTAGAGTTTTATGGCAAAATGCCCATATTATATTATATGTAGCCTACCTACAGGGTGTAAACAATTTCTCTGCAAACTTTTTAATGGGCGAAGGACTATAAGATTGTTATTTATTATTTTTTTCAAAAACTTACCAAAAAAAAGTGTTAAAATTTTACAGAAAATACTTGTCTTTTGAGCGCCTATTTTAAAACAATGCAATTATTTTTTGGTATTTAACAGAGGTAGGTGCTAGGGTATACATGACAAAAACATATCTTGTTCCTTCTCTCAATCTCAATTAATAATAATTATTTTTTGAACACATTAAGCTAAAAAAATTTTTGGTACTATTATATTTTTCATTTTTTATAATGCCGCATTTCTTGAACTTTAAAAACCAAATAACTTGCAAACAAAATCATTTATCCTTATATTGTGGGAACTTTTTTCTTTATTTTTTAAAATTTCAACCACCCATTATTTAAACAAGCTGTAAAGCATTAAAACGAAACTTACCAAATATACAAAGTTTTTTCGTTCAAAACCACCCATTTTTGGCAAAACAATATTATTTTTAGGCTGAGGCAGTGGTTCATAGTTGCTAATAAAAACTCTATTAATTCCTATTCATTTTTAACAGAAAGATATTTTCCAAATTTAAAATTGAAACTAGATATAAGGTTATAAAAAAGATCTTTAAATAAAGAATCCAAATAGTTATTAAGAATATAATTACAAGTTTAGAATAGCTAATAGCGATTAAAATACAAAGACATGTTTAGGAAAACAATAATATTACTTTCTAATTAGTATTATTAGTAATATTACGATTAATCAAGCTTATCTTAGAATTAAACCAGCACACAAGGATATTATTGACACGTAATAGTTATTTACATACCAAGGGAGTAAATGCTCTTTACTCCAGAGGCATGTATCTGATTTAGACTAATACCTAATAATAATTCCCGTTTTTCGACAAGGATGTTGTTTGACAGCAACCAAAAAACTTATGCTAGGACGCTTATGGTTATTGTTTAAAACAAAAGAGCGTTGTTTATTCGTCTGTGTTAGTTCGTCGATCTCTAAAAAATGTAATTTTCTGAAAAAAAAAACAAGATATGGAAGAAAAAGCGATGCTTATCGTTCTGGATTTGCTAGCCCAAAAATCAAGTTTCTAAAAGTTCCGTTCTTATGTGCTTCTCCAAACTGAAGCCATCATCATTATGGAGCAAATAGAGCATGCTGCGGTCCTACACTAGCTTGATATAGTGAATGCAGATTTACTTACACTCAAGCAACACGGAGGCTGGAATTCTTCTACAATGGCCTAAGGATACATAAGCGAGTCTCTATCGAAAAAATGCGAGGTTGCCAGCTGCATAATATCAGGGAATATTCTTACCAATCCCACCTGCAGTAAGACATGCAAAGTGTTAAATATTTATTCTCCTGCAGCATTCAACAGTGGCAATAACAATGTTGGTTCAGAATTATTCTTCACCAATTTAACAAACTGTAACATTACTTTCAATAATAATAAATTATTATTTGAGAAAAAACGACTATTCTTTGTTCTGGGCGTTACTGGGAGGTAAAGCTGTGACTTTACCTCCCTCCGGGAAATAAAATATTTCCCTAGGGAGCTAAAGTGACATTTTCGCCCCTCATATGAGGGTCGAAATTGTCATTTTGTAACAAGGTAGTAGATAAAACTTTTAACACATTAGTTGACAGATGTAAAAAAATTATTTAATCGTATTTCTCTTTTAACAAGCTTTCCAAGAAGGTTCCACAAATGGTACCTCCTCATGAAAGAAATGTTGGTAGGACCCAGACTTTCAGATACGGCCTCCATATGGTCCTTCTCCTTCTTCTCTTAGTAAACAGAGAAATATGTAATTTATTTTGAAGCTAAAACAATTGGAAATAATAGTTTTTTTTTAAATTTTTGAAACATTAGTTGACGGATGTTTAAAAAAACTAATGCGCTAAATTTCTTTTTTAACAAGCTTTCCAAAAATGTGCCACTAGTGGTACCTTGTCATTACCAGGGCCTTCAGTTGGGGAACCCAATTTTTTTTTTATCATGGGCGCAAAGTCCGTTAAAAATCATTAAACATTCGCTTTTAGCTTTTTTAAAACCTCTTCCTCTAAGTCGCTAGAAACACCGTTTCGTCTAAAGCATCGACTCTGTATATGGAAGTTACATAACCTTATGGATAAAACAGTTGACTCTTTTTGAGCCAAATTGTCGTCTAAATCAATAAATATCTTGGACAAAATGAGTCGAACTCTTTTTTTAAAATTTCTCAAAAGAAAATCTGTGTAAAATAAGAAGTATGCTGCTCATTTTGTCTAAGATGATTCTTGAACCAAAAAACCTTCCAATATATAGATAAGACAATAGGGATATTTGGAACGCTTTATTTGTGGTAATTACTGTGTCTGCGCAATAGCTAAACGTCATTCCGTAGTGGTAATTAACCACTACCACTGCCGTAAGCTACGAATCCATTTCGTTGTGGTTGTGGTTATTTTTCTGGTTAATTTTAGAAAATTTTGGCACAATTAATTTTAAAAATAATAAAATATTACCAGGTTCCAACATATAAGACAGTTATTTTGTAAAATTATGCCCAATTTTGTGTTTTTCTCATATCTAAATTATTTTACGAGTGACAGTTTCTAATGTGTTCCAAAAACTCTGGTAAAATCGATGCGTGGTAGTGGTAGTGGTTGTTAAACACTACCACAGCGGCTGTCAAATTTGTCAAAATTTTAAGCGTTCCTAAATATCTCGAATGATATAAGTCAAGAGACTTTGTAGATTTGTACATTTTAGTGAGACCATCTTTTTGAAATAAACTTTAAGGTTGGATTTGAATAAAAATGAGATTCTTCCAATTACTTCATCTAAACTGTAAAACAATTATATATTAAATATCATAATTTTTTTACTTTCTGTGATATGGAGCTTTAAAGTCGACGACGAAAGAAGAAAACGACCATTATTTAAAAAATGACAATTCTCATTTTCTTTAAAAAGAACGGCCAGATTTTACAAAATTTTTAGCTTAATACCATAAATTTCAAAAATGGTGGGCATTTTTAATGTTTTTTAATATTTTTGATATTGGAGAAATACGAAAAATGATTTTAAATATATTATAGGTAGGTTATAAAACCTTTTTATGAACAAATCCAATCCAAAAGCTTCATACCAATGTTGGTACCCATTAGTACCCATTGGTACGAATTTGATAACATTTTTCCGGTTACTATTACCGTTTTTCTACAAGAACAAAAAAAAGGAGGTAAAGTGTTTTTCCTACTTAAGTGCGGAAATATGGTTTTTACGCATACATTTGCGTGCAAAAAGTTAAAACTCTTAAGATATGTTTAATATGGCTTTGTATTTTAAAAAAATCTCGGCTCGGTCCACCAGACTGCAAATAAACAGAGACCAGAAAAATAAAAAAATCCCGCACGGATAACATGGTTTTATGGCCTACCGTGAAAGTTAACCATTTTTGTCGTACTTTGGCAGATTTTCGTGATTGGGATGTCATTTAAAAGGTACTTAAATACTGCACAGAGGCGTAGCCAGGATTATACTTTTAGTATTTGGGAAAGTTAATTTTTAAAAAAAATACGTAAATGAGACTTAAAATTTTTTGTGTTTTATTTTCTCCGGTGGTTTTTTTAAGGGTTAGTCTTATTAAAAAGGTAATTAAAGGGCGTAGGTAGAATAAAATTTGAGGAGAGGCATGGGCTTTAAAAAGTCAATAAATAAGAAAAATGTTGAAAAAAGCTAACTCTATTTTTTTTGCATTAATACTTTTTATCTCATTTAATCAATGAAGTAAGTACTCTTTAAAGGTATAGGCAGTGGCGTATGCAGGGGTAGGTTTAGGGAATTTTCCCTAGATCTAATGAATATTGAGTCCTAAAGATCAACTCTCCCAAAAATAAAAAATAAATTGTCATCTGAGACTATGTTGTTACTTAAGTGTCCTCAGAAACATGAAGCCCCCCCCCTTACCTAGAAACAAAATTTCTGCATACGTCATTGAGTATGGGCCAAGTTTTGGTATTAGGTTGGGTTTGAAAAAAATTGAAAAAATCGGATTTAAAACATTGTTTTAGTCGGTTTTCTTTAAATATTTTCGTGTTGATTGTTTTAATTTTATCATTTTAGATTATTTATCACATAAAAACAGTAGCGTAGTAATTACTTATATTAGAAAGAACAAAAACTTAGCGAGTAATTTAATTTTCAAACAACTTATAAATTGATACTTCTTTAATATAAAGTTTTTTGCTTCCTCGATCTGCAGTGACTTCCTAAAACAAAAAACAATTTTCAGTGACATACATACATAGGTACATAGATATGTCAAAAATGCATCATGACCTCTTCCTAATTGTTTTTTAAAGCAAAGTCAAAACCCACTTAGTTTAAACTTATCTAAGTGAATATTATTACATTTTGTATTAATTTATATGGAATTTATGACTTCGCTAAAATAGAATGTTAGATACGTTCCTGTAGCGTATTTGATGAGGCTAAACTTACGGAAAACTAACAGCGAAAACAGAACAAAACTTTACCAACATTTTTTTTTAAAGCAATTTGGCGCGGTTTGGGCCTTCCTAAGCACGGCAACAAATAATCCTACATACGATTCTGTAGACTAGTCCATTACCTTTTAAACGAGATCAGACTTGAAAAAAATCATTCCTCCAAACGGGATTAAATTAAGTTTTTACTTTTAATTTTTATGTTTTTTTTTTAAATTAACCCTATCAGACAATCAAGTTTTCCTAAAATATAATCATTAGTACACCCCCAAGTACCGTCCAAATGACACCCCAAGTACAAAAATCTACAAAGCACTTTTCAAATTATGGGAAAAATTCTCCGTATGTGTTTAGCAGACATACGTTCTTCCACGGCTCATATCTCCTATCACAGACATACGATTTTCATAGAATTTAATTTTTTTCACCGAAAGTACAATATCTTGACTTTTCGCTTAATAACGCGTTGTGACCTAGCTAACGTCATGTTATTTTTTAAACAGCATTTTTAGTTTTTGCACGCCGCATTTGATTTGGTTATGGCCGACTTTATACGGTATTTATTATTATAAAGATTTACAAAAAGAACTAATCCAGTAATATGTTTCATTTAGAATATCTTATTCTTGTGTTTTTACGGTGAATTTTAATCATTAATAATCTTTAAAAACTCAAAAACACAACAGAGAAAAGGGAGGTTATGATAAACAGATCGGAATAACTTGCCATAGTTGCCAGTTCCAATCAATGTTTTACGTATCTTATAAAATTCTAGCTAAAGAAAATGATTAAACAAAAATTGACACTTATCTTCACAATTAAAAAGAATACAGAACATATCTGCATTCAAAAACAAATTTAAATTTTTTATTTCTCTACTTAACGTTTTACTGTCGGCAACCATGTCAATTATAAGGGATACGGTATTTTCCCGCAGGTAACGTCAAACTTTATCGGTTAGTAAGGGATTCCATTATTACGTCGTAACTGCGCATGCCCGAAATAAGCGATAAAGTTAAAAGGTATCAAATATATAGGTGCAAAAGATCTCTATTAATAATATTCTATTTAAAGTATCTAATCAACAAAACAAAGGAGCGGTGACGGTTACTATGGAACTCAGGCAACTTATATTTGTGGGTGACAACAACAAAAATCACAATGACGGGAGACTTGTGGGCAAAAATGACGTAAGTGTGTGCAAAACGTTTTACACACGGCGTGCGCAAAATGCCGCTTTAAGATCTTGTTCTCCGTGCACAAAACCCCCTTTTTCAAGATAGTCAAAATATTGAAAACCTAAATTTGATATTATGTTATTTTACCTTCTTGCAACGACAAAAAAGTTAGGTGCTGTACATTGGTCTCAATTACCTTTTAATTGTAGTGTACTACTTAAGTAATTATTGTTAAATTAATTTTGGAGCCTAATTGACAATTATTATCCTAAGCTTCTTTGTTTCAGATATATGTTTCATGAAATTTTACTCCCATAGACCAAATATGTCGAACATTTAAGGCAAACTTTCATTAAGCAATATACTTAATTATGGTTTTATTGCTGGATTATAATCTAGAAATATTATTCTTAACGTAATAAAAACATAATTATATTGCTTAAAGTAATCCGTTTGCCTTAAATGTTGGTTATATTTGGTCTATAGGAGCAAAATTCCTTGAAACATATCTGGATATTTGAAGAATTTTATATTACATTTCTAAAAACAGCTTAGGATTTATAAACTTTCCAGCGTTAATATCTTAAGACGCAAAAATGATTGGCAAAAACGAAAAAGCATATCAATTTATATCGCAAAGGATTAACTTTTGCAGTGGAATTTACTAAGATCTAAAATAGTAACCCCCACAGGTCGAAATATTTACACCCGTGGGGGTACTAAATTTTAAAACCCATTTTCAAAAAACACTTACACATACATAAAACATACAAAGTTATTGATTATTTTGTATAGTCATTGCAAAATACCACAGAAAAACTGCTTTTTTTTGTCAAAATATTCCATATTTTAGGAGAAAATGCACTAAAACTAATTTTTTTCGACAGGTTTCAAAATGGCAAATGGTGAATACGCCAAAAATTTGGCACATAACAGCTTCATCATCTGTTTTTGAGGTTATAATGTTGATGATTTTTTAGACCACCTCTGGGAGGTGGTTTAAATGTGCCCCCAGAAAGGATTGTTTTGTGGCAATTGGTAATAAGTTTCTTTATAATTTCCCCAAGCAACCGTTTTTACAATAATTAATTTACCTTACTTAATATCCCAAGTTGTTTATTAATCAATAAAACACCTCTAATTTTGTCCAGAAAAACGCCATATTTTGAACCCGTTTTCAGCACAAAGAATATATTTATGAGGGCACTACGAGGCAAAACAAACATAAGCGAAGGTCACTGATTATGCACGAAAACTGTCTCCAATGAAAAAAATCCAAAACAACTGTACCTATTCATTTATTTACAAACAGAACTGAAATTAAATCATTGAGTTTATCTAAAAGCTTAATCATCAAACAAAGCTTTCCACTGAAAGATCGCACTCAAAGGTCTCAACTCTGCAGCACCGAACAGTTCGTTGACCCGATATGACCCCTTTGTGAACGCATCAGTTGGATTCAGATCTGTTTTTAGCCGCATTTTTTTACATTTTTACATTTGATGAAATATTTTTATTTCTGGTTTTGCGATTGCGATGGGTTTGCGTTTGTAAAGTTTTTTCATACTTTTAATAGATAAAATCCGCTTTTAAATAAATACAAAGTTAATATAATTTTTATTTTATGATTACATATCGAAATGTTTTTGTGACAGTGAGTATTACTCGCGAAAATCAATAAACAAGGGCAAGTTTTGTTAAGAGTAACAATAAATTTTTATACTTTCAAAATTTAAATATCTTAAAAATTTAATACGCCTTTAGATTGTGCCGATATTTTGGACTTTGGGGATATTTTCTTTTAAAATAAGGTTCCCATGAACTTGGCGGATAGGGTAATTTTTTTTAACCCTAAAGACCAATCTGCAATGAAATTGTACAAACCAATATATAACTGAGAATTCAAGCTGCTTTTACATTTTATATGATTACAGAGGCCTGCATGAAATTTGTTATGACGTATTTTTGTTTGTTAATCTAAGTTTTTATAGAAAAATAACTAAGTAAAATACAATTGGTCTCTATCAAAAAAAAAATATAAAAAAACTTGTAACAAACGTTTTAACACATTTTAAAATTAATGTAGTAGATACTTTAAATTTTAGTTACTAACCCAATTCTATGGTACTGTTCAAGAAATTTATTAAGTAGGCTCTCATTACTTAAAATCTTTTATTATTTATTAATTGCTAAACTTATGGTAGTTTTGACAATATTTTTGGGAATTTTCACCTGTTAAATCTTTTTATTATGCCTTAACATTATTAGTAGAAAATACTGAAAACTTCTCAGCTTCCGGCTCCCTAAAGGCTATCGAGAGTGATTTTGAACCATCATCCTTAGGTCAAAACCAACCTCAACTGTTTTTACAAGCCGAACTGAATGATTTAGTAAGAAATTTGTACTTTCAAAACATTTTTCTGATGTACTGGGGTATAGGTTGAAACAAAATATTCGTTTGCTCCAGAAACCACCTTCTTTTGGTGGACCACTTGTTACTACCAAGCAGTTGCTGATCTAGTTACTTGCCTCGGAGCTCCTGAGTACAGACTTTCTAACTGAAGACTTTTCATCGACTCTTCAAAAGGGAGCCTAAAAGCTGTTATTTTACATAATGACAATGTCTTTGCTTCTGTTCCGGTCGGTCTTTCAGTTCATTTAAAGGAAAACTACGAAAATTTAGAGTAATTTTCTAAGTATACAATATGAAAATCACAACTCGTAAGTGTGTTGAGATATAAAAGTATTAGGTCTTCTCTTGGTGCAGTCTGGATTTACTAAATTTTCGCGTTTCCTGTGTGAGTGGGATAGCAGGAATCCAAAACAACATTGGATAAAAAGAGTCTGGCCACCTTAACACTTGGAATCAAAAATGGTATTGGCGAAAGTCTTATTGCCTCTCAAAAAGTCGTTTCACATAAAACTTGGACTTATAAAACAATATGTTAAGGCATTAAACAGAGAAGGAAGTTGTTTTAAATATTTGTGTAAATAATATCCGACTTTGTCAGAGGCAAAATTCAAAGAGGAAATCTAGGCAGAAAGTTTTTCAAATAATTTTATCTCCTTTACATAATTTGTGTAGAAGAAAGTTTTATTACGCCCCTCCCGTCAATCTGCACTTAATGTTATGCCAAATATATAATAAAGACCGCAGAGCATAATAAAATATTTTAGATTTAAATATTTCAAAAGTTTATTTTTGTAAATCTTAAAAGCTTCGTCGAAAATTCCGTGTTCACAAAATTAATGAAAAATGCAAGATAGAAGGAAAGTTGCCTTGTAAAAAGACGTGCGAAAGACTATAGCGGCGTTGCCACTGTGCGTGTCCGTAATCCTTGAATGTATATTTTTTCTGTTTCAAATAAGGTACATTTTTTTTCTTACCTAGTACCTTAGTACCTTACCTTAGTAATGTTTTATGCACAACCGCATGATTTTTGGAATCAAAAATATATTGGTGTCAAAATCTCTCTAATATTTTGACAATAGATAAATCACCAGTTGACAAATAGTTAAGTATTCATGTTGTATGGTTATTTCTGTGATTCTCAATCAAGCAATCTGACACACAAACAGTTGCTTGTCATTAGCAACCATATCAACAAAGTCATCATTAAAAATAATGTTGCGTTTTAAGCTGGGTTCATACAGAAATAAAATAACATAAGATAAGATATATTCTTAAACTTAATAAAAACAACAGGCATATAGGTCATATTTACTGGGGTATAGGATAAACATCTGGGACGCCAGAGCAAAAAAAAAATGTAAGGAGGTTTGTTTATGGCTAAGATGTTAATTTCATCTCCGGCACTTAAAGATTTTGCTTAGTGGTAAATTGGAAAAAACATCACAAAAAGCTGGTTTTTCAATTTTAGGTGGTATTTTCTAAGTCAATTAAGATTATGCATCAAACTAAACTTTTTTTTTTTAAGTAAGCGGAGATAAGTCAACAAGAATTGATGGCCACCTTGTCATTTTTGGTTTTTAACAAAATTGAATAAAACAAAATATGGCCATATAATAACGCGTCATAGCTGACAAAAAAAAATTTACAAAATTGTTGGACTTGACCTTCTTATCTACGTTATCAAATTTGGTCCTCTTTTACTTTAATAATTCATAAAAAATGCCCTTTAGTATGTTATTTTTGTAATTTGTTAATTTTTCTGTTGGTCTGACAAAGCGTCGAATTATTAAGATTATTTGAAAAGAAAATGACAAAAATCTTGTTTTTTGCTATTTTCAAGGTCATTTAAGGTCAGAATACCTTGAAAGATAATTTTTTGTCATACTCGTCCTCGAATTATATAAAGTCGAGTATAATAATGCCCCGCTTGCGAAAGTTGCATTTTTTATGATTTTTGCACGCCATCTTCAAAGATGTCGTCATACCAACCCAACCCAACCCCTTCTACACGGATGCAAACAAAACACCTGGTTACACTTTTGTGTGACTAAAGAAACTCCTTCATTAAAAATCTCACGGGATAGAAATTATCGATATATGTCCCTACACTATATATTTTTTTGTTTAATTAGAAATTACATTGAGTTCTGAAGTTGCTAATAGTTCGCTTTTACATTTTACAATAATTCACCTCCTTTATGTAGGTCTTTAAATTTTGCTTTTCTGTTTCTGTACCACAATTTAAGAACGCTATATGATATTCCAACTTCCTCAACCAGTTCCAGACACATTTCTTGCTTGGAAAAATTTCGTTTTCGAATCCTTGGATTAGCATTTCTTTTTAAATGGTGGGAAACTGCATTTTATTGCCTATAAAAATTTTTAATTTCACATAAGTACAGGGTCTTTCAACAAAAATTAGAGTAATTCAAGTACGATTTTTAAATCAACTTTGAGCAGGTCTGGTTTTTCTTTATGGGGAAGGGGGGGGGGGGGGCAGGGTTTCTAGTTTCTTAGCTCTGAAAAAAATGTATGCCTATTAGGTAGGTATCTGTTTTCTCAAAAGATGATACAAAAATTTGCTTTGAAAACGGTTGTACTTGCAACATTTTTTATATATATATTAGAGTCACTATTACCATTGCAGTTTTTTACCATCAATTTTTAATAAAATAAAATTATATTTCTAATACCAGCCTACGAAAATGTAGAAGCCATAAATATATAAATACCATACCATGAAAATAGTAGCATAGGTGGTTTAAGGGGAAGAAGTTGACATCTGTTGATTTATCCATAATATTCTGTTCGGTACTCTGTGCTTTATATTTGGAAAAAGAATTCTCGGCATTAATGGGTTCCATTTATTTTTTATAGGTAACATTAACTTTATACTTAAACATACAGTGGCTTATAATAAACTAAATTTAATGGCTCAAAGCCCAAGTTATCATATTTATAGCATACCTTATGGATGTAAAGTGCCGTTTTCTTTTTGTCGCGGTTGAATATTGTTTAAATTTACAGGTAATTGTTAATGTTTACATGTGTAATCAAAAGTTTTTATTTTTATGAATTTCCGGATTATACTTAAATTTTGATATCAAAAATGATATGCTATGCTATGACGTCATGTATTAGCTGACATGAACAGAAAAAATCGATGTAGACAGCGCATCCTGTCATGTTCGATGCCTTGAGAATCGTAACCAGCCTATTTTGCCAATTCAGAATAGTTGCGGTTCTCAAGGTATGGATCTTCAAAAGATGTGCTGTCTACGTCCATTTTTTCTGTTCATGTTAGTTAGCTAATAGATGACGTCATAGCATTTTTGAGCAAATTCATAAAAATTTAAAACTTTTGATTATATGCACATGTAAACATAAACAATTATCTTTAGATTTAAAGAATATATACATAATATTTTTTTTGCTTATACTTCTGGGAAATTTTAGAACCAAGGTTAACGTAACCGCGACAAAAAGAAAATGGCAAAGGATCTCTCTGTACAATTTTGAATGGGTCACAAGATGATTATTTATTATTTTGTTAAAAGATTTTTATTTTAAAACATTTCAATTGTTTTCCGGTATTGAATAATAGAGGTAGGTCCTTAGGCATACTAATGTTAGAGATTTTCTCTGAAATCTGAATAAATAAAAATAATTTTTCTTTACTCACTCCAGAAGTTTTTTACATAGCTTTTGCGCTCCTAACATTTTATTGTTTAAAAAGTGTACAGAATCTTTGTGGATCATAACAAGTTAAAAAAATATTTGGTGCCCGACTTCTTGACCTTTGAAAACCCAATAGCTTATAAATAAGTAAGGACGTGTTGACCATTGTAATATGAAAACTATTTTTTTTTTAAATTCCAATCACCAATTATCTAAAAAGTGCTTAAAAACTAATAAAACTTATCCAATATTTAAAACTTTTTCCTTGAAAACCATCCATTTTTGGTGAAAAAATAGCTGCTGTAAAAAATTCTATTGTTGTAATTAATTTTTCACTGAAAAATATTTTGCAGATTTAAAATTAAAACTAAATAGAAGGTTTTAAATAGGGGCTTTAAATAGATAATCTAAATAGTTCAAAGTTCTAAATAATTATAGCGATTAAAATACTACCAAAATACTACGTCCTAATTAGTATTATTAGTAATATTAGGATTAGTCAAACTTTTCTTAGAATTTGCTACACAAAACAGGTGTAAAACCATTAGGCTTACCTGGCGGAAAAATATTAAAATTCTTCTTGTACTTAATTTCACTAGAAGCAACTAAATATTTACAAACAAATGGTAAATAAATTATTCACACTCGTACAAATTAAATATTGTCTTTAAGAGCAATCTTTCAAAACTAAACTCTGTTTCACACACACTATTATTTAGTTACACATTTGCTTTAATAGAAAATACCTACACTTCTGGAAATAAAATGTATCAGATTGGCCATAAACGTTGAAAATTTTTGAACCTTTAACTTTTTATCTGCTAAACCGATTTAAAGAAAATGGAAAATACCCAAATTTTAGGTTCAAGTTAAAAATTTGATTTGTTTACCCCCAGATGCACGGTAAAATTATTCGGATTATTTTAGATAATCCATGCTTCCCCTTTGTTGATTTATGTGGAATCGAGAGAGAAAAATAATGGATTAAACAGCCAATCGCGATTAAGTGCTTACGGTGAATTTAGGGCTGAGACACTTCAAAAAATGGATAATTCCGAAAAAGAGTTGGAACATAGAACAATTTCAGTATAAAGCAGAAATTATTTCAATTGTTTAAGAAATAAAAATATTAAGGTTCTTTAAATTATGACTGTTCTCGCACTTTTGGGCATTTTTTTCTGAAGGGAACTGTTAAAAAATTAGGAACATTCAAATCAATGTTGTATTTACAAGGAAAAAATTTATATCAATATGTCAATTTGATTAAAAAATAAGTTATAGTTCTGTTGAATTCGATACAAAGGTGCGTTATATCTAGTACATGAGTATGATCTAACATTTATATTTAAGTTTTGAAGAATATATGGGGTCTTGATATTGCCATTAATAGATTTATAATATTAATAATATTATTAATCAATATTAAAAAATATTCCCTAAAATCTAAAACAAATATTTTCAAACTTGGCCCAAAAAATTTTTTATTACTGTAGACGATGAGCTGAAAAGTTTTTGCTGGGTGTTGAACTCACGAGCCGTGCTAACTAGCGACACGCGGTCAAGATATATAATTAAATTTTGCACAAAAAAATTGTTTTTGTTTTAAGATGACGCCATTTAAAAAAAATATAACTACTATTTAATTGTTATTTTGTTTTTAAAAGAGCAATGTTTTATTATTTGAAATTTTAAAACATTTTTTATGATTTGTGAAGTTAATTGTATATTTATTATCTATAGTCGAAGATATTTTATTAGGACTGGAAACATATTTTGTCTGTAGGTAAATATGGGACAACAATTTTTTTTTCTTGTACTGAAAAAGTGTTTCTGGGTTATTAATTACCTAAACATTTAGGCAAACTTTTAACGGTTCGACCAATATAATTAAACCAACAAGTATATTTGGACATACGTTAAAAAACCACCAGTCCGCTAAATACTATTCCGGTATAATTTTCGTCAAATGCACTCAAATTCCCAGAAGTTATTGAGAGCAAACGTGTAGCAAAAGATTCTTTCATTAACCAGGGTCATTATGTTTTTGTTCTTTTATTTTTAAAACTTTAAAAACAGATGGCACTTTTTGTTTTGAAACCTTTGACATTGTATTTTTCACAAACAGCTTGATTTTGCTAATTACGGCAAACATTGTAAAACTTCCAGTAAACAACCCTATAAAGAATTTGGAAAAATAATAGGTATCCTTAGATAACAAATATATATTTTGTAAAGATGAACTAAACATTGGGTTGACCCAAATGTAGATAATATTATCGTATAATCAAACAAGCAGAACTACTCTTCAACAACCTCTGATATAAAGTATCGTGTTCCAATAAGCCCCTTTCCCCCAAAGATCCTGAAAGATAATAAGATTCATTTAAATAATTCAACTTATTAAATATTTTTATCAAAAAAATAATTTAACTTACTTACTTACTTAAACATCCCGTTTTCTCTCTACATCTTGGTAAATAAATCGCAAAAAGAGACCTTATTCGCCGCTTTTAAAGCATGTATTTGTTATGTTTGTACCTTTAATAAACACCGTTAATAAGTATAGATTATCACGTAACTAGATTACCCAATAATAACAAACCCGGATACAGGATACTCCCTTTTGCGTCTTCTTAAAAATTTCTCCGAGTTTTGATAAAAAAAAATATTTAAAAAAATTTCCAAAAAATTTTCCTGCAATTAAACTTTACTTTTCCACAAAGGTTCGCCTGGGGCTCTAGTCAAAGTAAAAATTTTACGATAAGGTTAATATATTTTAAAAAAATTCGTCTGCCACATCATTTCTTTTAATTGAAATTACCTACATATTTTTCTAAAAATGTCTTTTTCATCAACGCTGTTCTGATTTGCATTTTAATTTTTGTTAAAAAAGTCATACTAAGTTCTGTAGTTAATTGTACAAAATAGGTCGAAACCACTTTTCCGCACATGTACTTTGCAACACATATGTGGAAATTCATGTTGACAGTTGACAACTCTACTTACTTTCAACAGTACCCTTTTTCACAGATGTGCGGAACAGTGTATTAAAAAAAAACAAACTTTTAAAACAACTCTGCACAAGAGCCAGATATGTTGGTGTACTGAGCAGAAGGCGAGGTCCGTAAGTCGAGTCGAGAGAGTGTGCAAAGTGGTTTTCAAACAAGTTTTTCATGATACTTTTTATACGAGTAGAAATAAAAACCAAATCGATTTGTTTTTTAGAAATTTAAAGAACCATGCGCAAATAATACACATTAGTGTGCAAAGTTGACACATCCATGCGCAAAATACTTTGCATACGGTAGGTGGAAAGTACCTTTTCTCCGTACAAAATTTCCGCGTGCAATATGGATATAAAAAAAGTACTTTTTTATTACTTCATTAAAAAACATGATTTTAATAACTCTCTGTGGATAACTAAAGCATAACTTTTTGGTTACCGATACAGAGATGACAAACAAACTTTTTTTTTTTTGATCACGGGTGCAAGAAAAAAAGGTTTCTGTCCATTTTTTACCCAAAATTAAAGAGAAATAGCGAAAAAAGTAATATTGAAAAAATCTAATTATTCTTGCCTATAAACTAAGGCATTACCGCCAGTTTTCACCAAGTATTTACGAAAATCTCATTTAAAAACATCGTCAAAATATCAAACTGTGAAATATTAAAATGTCGTAATAATGATCGTCACCTAGTAAAAATGCACATCGCTATGGAAACCATTGTTATTTTATTTGCCTTGATTTATAGTGTAAAGAGGGTGTGTTGCTCTTCGTTCGAGATTTTTAAAAATATTTTCGTGTTTTTCCTGGATTTTTTAATAAAGGTATTTAAAAAAAATAGTCTTAGCAACTCGCGGCTAAACTGTACTTTTTTACTCGCGTTTTTAAGCATAACTTTTTGGTTACCGATACAAAGATAACAAACAAACTTTTTTTTTTGATCATGGGTGCAAAAAAATTTCTGTCCATTTTCTACCCAAAATTATAGAGAAATAGCGAAAAATAATAACATTGGAAAAATGTAATTATTCTTGCCTATAAACTAAGCCATTACCGCCAGTTTTCACCAAGGATTTACGAGAAACTCATTTAAAAACATCGTCAAAATATCAAACTGTAAAACATTAAAATGTCGTAATAATGATCGTCACCTAGTAAAAATGCACATCGCTATGGAAACCATTGTTTTTTTTAAAATATTTTCGTGTTTTTCCTGGATTTTTTAATAAAGGTATTTAAAAAAAATAGTGTTAGCAACTCGCGGCCAAACTGTGCTTTTTAACTCGCGTTTTAAAATAACCAAGGTTTGTAAAAAAAAGAACTATTTTAGCCAGTAGTTGTGAAAGCTACTATTTTCTACTAGTGTGCTTAAAAGTGTTATTTAACATAAAATTTAAAACTATCTTACGCAAGTAGGAAATATTTTGTACCTGACACGTGCGAAAAGTGTATTTTCCACCGTTTGCGTCTTGCCCGAACTTCGCTCTCGCGTTGTTCGTATTCGTGCAACTGCCTTCGGAAAAATATCACTTTCCGCACTTGTTAGTAAATAACTATTTCTGTAACTACCTCTGAAAATCGCGTTTTCCACACGCTACTTATTAGTTATTTATATTTGTGTTCTATCATCAACTTTTTCAAGTTTTGTAACAAAAAATAGTATCTAAAATAGGGTTTTTACAAGAGTGCTTTTAAAGGACAAGAAAAGCGAGTGATTTAAAAACGCGAGTAAAAAAGACCTAATTTTAAACTTTCATAAAAAAATTCAAAAAAAGAGAAAAAACATACAAAAAACTAAAACACAAAATTATTTCGTTATTTCACAACCGGCTATAATGTTTCCAAAGTTTGCATCATATCCTTCTGTTGGCACTTTGTTTTTCTGACATTGTTAATGTGCAAAAAAATAACAAAAATAATTTTTCTGAAAACTCGTGTTTTTGATGAAGGTATAACAAATAGTAGTTTTAACAACTAGTGGCTAAAATAGTGCTTTTTTTACAACCGTTGGTTTAAATGTCGAGCGCAGCGAGGTATTTAAGAAGGCGAGTAAAAAAAAGCACAGTTTAGCCGCGAGTTGTTAACTCTATTTTTTTTAATACCTTTATCAAAAAATCCAAGAAAAACAGGAAAATGTTTTTAAATATCTCGAACGAAGAGCACTTCTCGAAACACACCATCTTTACACTATAAATCAAGGCGGCTGGTAAATGAAATAACAATCGTTTTCATAGCGATGTGCCTTTCTACGCGGTGACGTTCAGTGTTGCGCCATATAAATCTTTGACTGTTTGGTATTTTGCCGAATTTTTTAAATGATTTTTTCGTAAATACTTGGTGAAAACTGACGGAAATGTCTTAGTTTTTAGGCAATAATAATCAGATTTTTTCAATATTACTACTTTCCGTTATTTCTTTTTAATTTTGGGTAAAAAACTGAAAGAAATCTTTTCTTGCACCCGTGAACAAAAAAAAAGTTTTTTTTGCATTGTTAACCAAAAGAACCATGCTTTGGTTGTCTGCAGGCAGTTACTAAAATCATGTTTTTGATGAAGGTATACAAAAAAAGAATTTTCCACATACTTCCCAAAATAAAATTTGTGGCTGCGTTTTTTGTTTGTTCTTATTTGCATTTGGGTTTCTGTTAAATATCTATTGTGCTTGTCTACAGTGAATATGTAGTAGAATATTACCAAAAATGTGTAACAAAAACACTAGAAAAATTTAAATCCAAGCCCCTTTTCCACCTGGTGTAATTTTACAACACTAAAATTAATCCTTAAAAATCCACCCCAATTAGTACAGTTCTCCCAAAGAGTCACTCCCATCGCCAACATAATTTTAATCCCTATCATTTTATTGGTCAAGTACTACTGTCAACAATAGGTATAAAATTCAACGTCTATAAATAAATAAGGACACCCAAATGTATCGTCAATTCATTGATAATTTTGGCAAGAAACAATATTTGTTAAATGTCTTAGTGTTTATATTTTGTTTTTCTTTTACTTTTTACATTGGTTTTTAATTTTTGTGCACAAGACACTTTGAATATTTTGATAAAAATGGTCAGTGCAGCTTCATTCATGCTTGAACTTAATGAATTTTTAGTTTTTTCATCTTCTTCGAGTGAACAATGCGATGAAAATTCGCCTCCTTCGAAAAAAAACTACAACTACGTGCACCCGGAATCACAAAATGTAAGTAACTTTGTTTTAAGTTTTTTTTTTGTATGATTTTTAGCTCTAAAGTACAGGGTGTTTTTTTAGAACTGAAACAATCAGTAAAATAAGGAACAGTAGTTCTTTATTTTTCTTTGTAACAATTTATAGAACACGTCAATATTATTTAGAAACAATTTTAGTATAGCATTGTAAAATTTTTGCCAGTAAATTCAAGATTATTTCTAAAAAAACAGTATCCTAACAAGATATAAAAATGTAACACAAACATGACAGAACAGCATATAAAACTGGAAAAAATATAAAACACACATTATCTTAATAATATATAAATATAACATTTTTGCAAATCAGGAGAGAACATTATATTAAATTGTATATATAAAAGAAACACAGTATCCTAATAAAATTTAAATATATCATCTTCACAAAACAGGCATTATATTAAAATTTTGAGAAAATAAATGTTTCGTTCCAAAAATATTCATCTAACTAATAAAAAGCTTTACACATAAGGAATTTTTGTTTCTAAATATATGAAGAGCGTCGGTAGTTTTTATTGTAATTGGTGAATATCAAAAAATCCTCACACTTAGGGTGTTTGGTATCCTCAATCCTAAATTAATATTTTAATATGGAATTACAAAATTCAAAAGATCTCATAGTTATTTTTCTTTTTATAAAAAAGACGGACATTTTATGCACTGATATATCAAACAATGTTGATTTTTAGTGATCTAAATATTTCCCTACGTGAGTGAGTGTGAGGCGCTCAAGTAATGCTTCTGATTACCCTCTTTTGAGCAATAAAAGCTGTTGGTGTTGAACCTCAGAAAACACTATCTAAGACCATTTTTTGGAAATTATAGCATTTAAGCTTTCCATGACTTTTTCACTTAAAATAATAAAAAATTTACTGTAATAAAAATCATGCCGTACAAACAAAGCTGTGATGTAGCCTTAGCCTTGAGAGAAAACACAATTTTATTAATTGCCCGCAAATGACCAAACCGTGTCAGGTAACCGATGCAAAATACTAATTTTCACAACCAGTGGCTAAAATAGTGCTTTTTTACAAGCGGTGGTTTAAATAACGAGCGCAGAAAGGTAGGCGAGTAAAAAAAAAGCACAGTTTAGCCGCTAGTTGTTAACACAGCTTTTTTTTAAATATCTTTATCAAAAATCTAAGAAAAATAGGAAAATACTAAAAAAGAAAAGAAACGTCGAATTCGATATTATATAGCCCAACTATCCATTACTTAAAACACATTTTCTACCGAAAGGAGCTGACTGAAGAAAATACTGTTATTATTTCTAAACTGCTAATCAGTATATTCAGAAGAACCAGGTTGCTTTTTGTAGAAATATTTAAAAATTCAAAGCGGCTTCTCGGGACGGTTCTGAGTTTGGTAGCGTCCGTATTAAAAAGTTTTTGTGCGATTTTACTCATTTTGAAAAGCTTAGACTTCAAAATTAAGAATTTGTTGCAAGAATTGAAAATCTAAGATAACGTATTTTTGAGTTCCTTTGCAATATTTTGATGGTAAAAAACTCGCCTAGGGCTTTAAGTTATGAATAGTTCATTTATGTGCTTTGAAAAAACAAATATTCCGGCCAAAAAATCCTTTTTGCTTGGCTATGCTTTTGGATGCATCTGTATTATTTTATTTCTTGCTGACCCTTTTGAAAAGGCAAGGTTTACAAAATTTTTAGTTTTATGTTATTATTCAGATTTTCAAGAAATTCATGATTTTTTTTGGGCTGACTGAATGTCATTCACATAAAGCTCTCATTTGAACAAATCATAACTTTCTTGTCTCTTGCCTGATCGGAACATGCGAAAAATTAATACACTCGGAAAAGACAGCTTTTTACCAAATGGGTCAAAAATAAAATTTAAAAATATGTCCGCCATCTTGGATGTTCAATTTTGGCATCAAATTTTTGAAATTTAAAATCTTTTTATGGCTGAAAATTTTGAAATCGTAGAAAGTCCCTGACTGTAGCTCCGATATTTTTCCAGCTGTATAGAATGGTAACTGATTTAAAAATATTTTTGTCCGCTGTTGTTACCAGGCTTTAGTCAAATCCCTAACATTTTTAGATATGCATGCATAAGTGTTATTTTGCCCTTCTTCAGTCCCTTATATTGGTTGAGAGACGCAGCGCTAGAGGCTTAACAGTTTTCAATACTATAAAAGCAATAATTTTATTTTTTGTAACATTACTAAAACTAATTTAGTATTAAAGTTACTAATTTCCTTTACTATTTTCAGAATGAATTCTTACAGCAACATGGTGGTTCTACAACTGCTAACCCGGAAGTAATTAGTCATTCCCAAAAATTGGAAAGCGTTGTACCACATCCTCAGATTTTTCCTATGCAAGCAGAAACTTACACAACCTGCTCTTATTCTCAAAAGTTTGAGGTAGATACTCAACCACAATGTGTTCCTGAAATTAACTTTGAAAACTTGCCTATGGCTTCAACTCAAGGGAACTATGCACATTCATTAATGGAAGAGTCATGGAATGAGTTAAAGCAACATTTTCTAAAAACTAAAATTGAAGAATATCAAATACATTTAACTAAACCTCAAGGGAATTATGCGCATTCATTAATGGAAGAGTCATGGAATGAGTTAAATCAACATTTTCTAAAAACTAAAGTTGAAGAATATCAAACACATCTAACAGGCAACCGTAATCTTGTTGAGGCGGCAAATACCTATCAGTTTTCAAAGGATTTTAATCTAAATTCTGCAGCAGAGTATCAACATTCACACAAAAGAGAACTAAAACATGCACATAGTTTTCAATACTCGCAAGAATTGGTTTCAAACTCTTTACCAGAACCTCAAATTCCATACCAGTCCAGTCCAGAATCAACTTCTGAAGAAGCAGCATATAACTATCTCACTTCTCTAAGAGCGGAAATTCATTCTGATGGGCATAAACAATCTCCAACAGGTAATATATATATTTTTAAAATGGTAAATATGATTCATTTAAAAAATTAATGTTTGCCATTTCGATTAAATTTATTTTATTTATGTAAGAAGACCCTTGCTTTTTTTGTTTTAAGCTATGTACTTCTGGCTGTAGGCGGCGCTTTAATCATCGAAAGAACTACTTTACTGCGCCGATTAAAAACTTATAGCAATAAAGTTTCTTGTAAATTTTACGAGCAAAAACAACAACAAAGCTTATGTTCAGTGAATGGACTTAAGCTTTGTTGTCTACAGTAGAGTACAAAAGGAGTTTTTCTTATAAATTTTAAGAAGAAGAGTCTCTTGAACTTATGGTTTGTTAACTTCTTTAAAATATTTTTTTCTTCCAGATTATCCGATGCCAACCACTAGCGGCAAAGTGCCTTCATCTGAGTTACCTGCCAAAAACAACCACAACAGAGATCTAGGAGGCAAGCGGTTAAGAAGAACTCAGTTTACACCCTATCAGATCAGTGAGTTGGAAAAAGCTTTTGAAGAACATGATCATCTAAATAGGTCTAGAAAAGCATACCTGGCGCTTACGTTAAATTTAGCAGAAGAAAAGATTAAGGTGTGGTTTCAAAATAGAAGGCAGAAAGTACGAAGAGATAAAGTGGATCAAGGTTCTTCTAAAAAGCCATCACAAAGCTGCTCAAAATCTCCTGTGAATTTAAACAATCTGTCTTCTCTTGACCCTATTAAATCAGTCAACAGTACCCATGCCCACCAATATATACCTGTAAAATGTGAAGGCGTACCTGTCTCAGTTGGTAGTGAAACGTACCGTCCTGCGCCTCTTGTTATAAATACTAACTCTTTTCAAACTCCGTTTAATAACTTTGACTACCCTTCTTATCCACTTTATCGTACTTACTCATCTACTTCATTTTATAATGATGATTTCTGGGCTACAACAAATTCTCCAATCAACCAGCATATTAATATTACTCACTCTCCTAAGCCAACGAGTGCAGTAGAAAGTGGTCAGGATAGGCAACTTTCACATATGATGGGTTTTTATCCTGATAATAATTATACGCCTAATGTAAATTTGCCTCAAATGTAGAAAAATAGATATTAAATTTTATTTATTTAATTTAAGTAATGTTATATTTTATTAAACTGCTTTAAGCAACATGCTCCCAAACAAAAAAACTGGTTCTTTGTTTTTCTAATATAATTTGTCCCTTACAAAATATATTTTTTTGTATATAATAATATGTACTTATCCTGTTAAGTAAGGTCAACACCAAATAAAAATATTGACAAAAAAGATTTCGTCCTGCATCCTTTTCTAATAAAATGTTATTTTTAATTGTATTGGATTAATTTGTAATATTTACATTGTTTTTGTATTTATTTTGTATCGTACCTGTAAAAAATGTTCTGCTTTTGCCAATTGTACTATAATATTTGTGTAAATAAAGACTTAATTTTAAATAAGTGCTTTTTTTGTTTTCCTTTTACTAAGCTCAGTTTTATGACGAACCCTAAAACAAAAATAATGTTTGTATATTAATAAAACGTAGGTAACAGAATATACCAGTAAAAGAAAAAAATGTTTTCCACGGAATGAATCCAAGTAACATGTGTGAAATGTTTGTTTCTTATATTCGTTTTAAAATCTTCAAACGATAGAAAATACAGAAGCCATAAAACAGCGTTCATTCCGTCAAAAAAAGATAATAGACACTTAAAGTTAATTTTCGGTTTTATCAGCATTCGTATCATGGCGAATGCGTAACAGCTCCAGCTGATCGAATGCACGAAAACCTCGTTAGGTACGATAAGGGAGTCGTAACGTTACGACCATCCCTGCATACGAAATGATGTTTTCACGCATTTGATCAGCTGGAGCTGTGACGCATTCGCCATTGGTTTTTTGCGTTGCGAGAAAATTCTATTTTTTTCTTAAAAATTATACTCTTTACACCTATTTCTTTGCCCGAAATTACGTAATTTTTGAAAAAAAATTGTAAGCGGCGCCATTTTTATTTCGTGCTTTGTTTTTCTAACATTTTTGCGTTCGGCTAATTTAATTGAAAAATTTTTGCCTGCGGCGCCCTTTATCTTCTCACTAGAAACCAAGATCCTCCGTTTTAGGAAAACTGATCCCGTCTCTGTTTCTAAATTTTTTCGAATAAAAGTAGAGTATGACCATGGGAGAAATAATTTTTTTCTACGGTATGACGAAAATTTCGAGAAAGTTAAAGAAAAAATAAAAAAAGTGGCAGAGCTCAAGTTTTTCGTAAAAAAAAGTTTTTTGTAAAGAAACAGAGCAAAATAAACCTTTTCACTGCTTTTTGGGTGTTACAAATATTGGCAGCCCCTTATTTTTCGCTTTTACCCTCCCGCTAGTTTTGAAGAATTGGTTCGCTACCTGTTTCGAGATCATGTCATAAAACACCTCGAAAATATCAAATGTAGTGTAGGGCCAGCTTTATTTAAAATCAATAATATCGCAAGCAAAAAGCTCTGCAGGAAAAACAGCGCCGTTTATTGATTTCTTTGGCTGCTAGTGCTAGCTGCATGGTTTGGCCGTTTCCGGATAGATGTCACTAGTAGAACAGAATGGAAATAAATTTAATTAAAAGCGAAGATATTTCTTTCTAATGTTAACAACCTCAAGAGTTTATCGCTCAGTATCGTAAATAATGGACCCTGCCGCCCCCTTTAAGCAAGAAAAAGCTGTCATCTAATTTTTTCCTCGATCATCTCATGGTCTGGCCGCCATCTAGCGGAATTTGCAGACATCTTGTCAACGGTTATTATTGCAACTATGATTTATGCTCACAATGAAAGAGAGGCGACAATTTTTTCTCCTGAAAGCAGTCCGGAAATAATAACAAACTGGCACCATTGCTCAATATACCTGTTTCTTTTGGGCGTGCAGAACTTTCTATGCCATTTCTGTTTAATTTATTGAAATCCTATCCCTAAGGAAAATCTTAGGAACCCTGTATAAGACCACAGGGATACCATGAAGAATGGCTAACAAGATATCTAGAATACGATTTTTCATCCATTTTCACGCAAAAACAAAAAAAAAATCTTAGGTTAAAACAAAAATGTAGAATTTTGACGTATCTTCTATGCACGCGTCAGTTTTTAAACTAGGGTGGATTCCGTTTCAAAATATTTTTTACCTGTTTAGATGTGACGTCACCGTTGCAACGCGAGAAAACAAATGCTTCAAACTTTTTAAAAACATTTTAAACCATTTCAATGCGAGAAAACGCTTCTAATCTTTTACCTCTGCTTGTACCTTGACTTACACCAACCTCTACTAATGAAAGCCACAGTTTTAAAATGAGTGGGCTTTGAGTAAAGAAAGCTTTTTTGACTGAGCTTTTAGATAATCTCAATGTTTTACTTTTAGTTTTTAAATAAATTGTAAATATTTAGACCTGTTGGGGTACTATTTTAAATCCTAGTAAATTTAAGTGTAAAATTGGCTGCATTTAATATTAAATTTGAATTATTAATATCTAAATTACAATTTAGGATAAATAAACTGTTTTGAATAAAACATACTCTTATTTGCTATTTTTTCAGCATATACTATAATAATATCTTTTACTTTAAATTTAATTAAAAATTGTGTTTAACAACCACTACCACTACCACGTACGATTTTACCAGAGGTTTTGGAACACATTAAAAATAGAGATGAGAAAAAAATAAAAAAAATCAATTAATTTTACAAAATAAGTGTTTTACATGTTGGAACCTGGTAATATTTTATTATTTTTAAAATTAATTGCGCCAAAATTCTTTAAAATTAACCAGAAAAATAACCACAAGCTCAACGAAATGGATTCGTAGCTGACGGCAGTGGTAGTGGTTAATTACCACAACGGAATGACGTTTAGCTATTGCGCAGACGCAGTAATTACCACAACCACTACAAAGTGTCAAATAAGCGTTCCAAAATATCCCTAATAAATATCATTTTCGGTTTTGCTGCTTTCGGGTAAGTTACAATAATATTTTTTCGGGCGGATTTTGCTCCGGGTGTCTTTCCGGGATCTTTCTTCCGTAATATTTATTTCTAGATCCTATACTTCTATCTAATTCACTGACTTTCACTCAATCGAAAAGAACGTTACATTAGCTAAGCTAATTCAAGTTTTTTTACGTTGAATGTGGGGGTGAATCTGACAGAATAATTTTTGTACTAAGACTCCATTTCCGTTTAACACAAAAAATGGTGCTATATCATCAGACATTTAATACTGTGAGAATCCACATCGGAGATAAAAGACGTGATCTCAGAAACTGTCAATCAAAATTCAAGGGGGCATGCATAATCCGAGAGGGTCTAGTAATGTAGCCATATTTCGTTAGGTTACGAATGAGAATTGAGGAACATTTAATTTTTTCGTAGGAATATATAGGGTGGGCTATAAGACATCAGACCTTTTGAGTTACCTTTAATTTTTAAACCAATAGACCAATTCACAAAGAAACTACATATCTGGACAGAATGTACTCCATATTTTTCCGAAGAAGTATAAATAAAGATATTACTTAACAATTTAAAAATAGCAATTTTCTACACCTCTTAAAACTTTTTTCTGTGCGCCACTGGTACAAACATAATTTTGTTTTCTGAAAGTAGAATTTTCTTCGAGCAAAAATTGTATCGCTTGCGAAAATCGGTAAAGAATTAACAATGTAAGAAGTCTTCGTTCGTAGCGTATTTTTGCTATATTTTGCTGATTTTAATGAATTGAAGCATTTTAAAAACGCCAAATTTGACATTTTTAGAAATTTCAAAACTGCGCACATTAAAGTTGATTTTATTTAGTAAAAAATTAGCTTAATTTAATTATTTTTAATGTATTTATTTTAACGCCGATTTTTCTAGACGATACAGTTTTTTGTTCGTATTGGATAAAGCTTTCAAAAAATAAAGAAATACACAGCAAAATTGTTTCATGGGGTGAAAAATTGCAATTGTCCACCATCATAGGTTTTTACAAAACGTTGTTTTTGACAATTGTTCTGAAAAATAAGAAGCATATTCTCTCCATTCATAAATTAGTAATTCTTTTTTTAATCGGACCATTCTTTCTCAAATTATACGCAATCCAAAAACTTTCATATTTTGTGGGCTACCCTATGTAATAATAGTGTGCCAATAATTTGATGGCTGATAAGGAGGTGTCGGGCATTTTGAAAAAATGTTAATTGATCATCGGGTTAGTAAGTATTTGCTTAATTTTTCTTTGGTATAGTTGTTAAGGTTTAACAAAATAAATGGTGAAAAAATTACTAGAACTTTCTTCTTGGGGTAAATTGCTCTTTTATAGATAATTTAAAACAGAATTTACGTTTCAAACTGGATTTTATCTGCAACGGATATAAAGTTGGTATTTATTGTCTTACGGAATAACCTATTTATCGCCCTAGTAATATTTTTTTTATATTTTTATATATTTATTATTTATTTTATTCTCTTTCTGTTTTCATCATTTTTTTATTTCATTTTATCGATGTTTTTTTCTAGCCATAAAATAAAAATAAACAAAAAATAAAAAAAAAATAAAAAAAGACAAAATAAAAATCGGTTTAAAAAATAAAAAATTAACAATCAAGAAAAAAATAAGTCATTTCTTAAGAAAAATACCAATTTAGTGTTATATCTCAAAAACTAAATTTTATAGAAAAAAATTGTTTGACAAAAAATTATACTTTAAATTATCAATCACATTACACCAAAAAGACATTTTCAATAATAAAAAAGTTATAGACCAAATTCCAAAACACATATTTTTGAAAAAGCCCCGTAGCTCACAAACGAATTCACATACTGACATGCGGTTTTCGCCATTACATTAGTGTTATATCTCAAAAACTAAATTTTATACAAAAAAATTCTAATTTAAATTATCCATCACCTTACACCAAAAAGACATTTTCAATAATAAAAAAGTTATAGGCCAAATTCCAAAACACATATTTTTTAAAAAGCCCCGTAGCTCAGAAACGAATTGACATACTAAAATGCGGTTTTCGTCATTACTAATTACTAAATTCTTAAAATTGAGCCTGCTATATGCGTATTAATTTTTCATTATCTCCCTTCCCAAGGAACAATTTGTCGACGTTTTAGCATTACCAAAGACGACTTAACGTTGCGTGAAAACGGCGTTCTAGCAACTCGCTTTTGCAGCAATTTGGCGGTAATTTTTTTGAGTTACATTGACGTTTCCTGCGACTAGAGGTGCGTGCAACGTTTCGAAAACGTCGCCAAAGTGACTAGGGCTGGAGTGCCTTCTGGATAATATTTTTATTAATATAATTGATTTGAAATCAATACTTCCACGTCTGCAACCACAAATGGACTGATTTTGAAACACCATTTATTATTAATTTTAAAATACGTAGTTCTGTAACTTACAGTCAATTTATAACATTAATGTTTCCCATTTACTAAATTTCCCAACGCACCTTAGTTTTCCATAAAAAAATTGATATTTTAGCTTAAAAAAATAAACGGGGGTTCAACCCTTAATTTTTTTGTAAATTATTTTTTATTTAATACTGAAAATTTTAAAATTACTTTTAACATATTTTAAACTGTAGCCAGTCTAAAACAATACTTAAAAATACAAGAAACAAGATTTTCTTAACGATTTACTACAAATGACGTAGCGGCGCAAATCGTTTCTTGGTTTACTGAAAACCTAACCGTTTCGCGACCAAGGAGGTGCCCTCTATAGTTTTCAGACACAGTTATATTTTGAAATTGGCCGAAACTGCATTGATTATTTCGCCACTCTTGTCTCGTAAAGAGAAGCGTTGAAAGAACGTAAAATAGTTAACTCTAGTTAATTATTGTGTTGGCATCGTTGATCCATCGTTCGTTGCGGTCGTTGAAAACCCCACAATATTCCAGTAAAAATAAACGTTAAAACAAAAGATAAAAATATCTTGGGTGGAAATAACGAAAATTCAAACTTGAATGATCATCACACAAGGAACACACAAAGGACTAAAGCGAAAAGAGAAATGATTAAACGATGTTTCGCTCTGGATAACCAGCGTGAGCTCATCGGTGGTTTTACTGGTCACCCTCTCCATACATCATTAAACACCATCATACACTTTGATTTTCAACCTTGAATCACTCACAAATAGGCATCGTTCCGCACTGGCACTTATCCAAGTTACCTGACACGGATTGTTCCTGGCGTGTGAATATTTCCAAATGGATTATGGTCCGAAGGCAATTAAAACAAAAAAAGAGGTTAGAAAAATTCCAAATCAGTTACTTCAACCGAAAAGAAAACAAAAGATCAAAATATCTTGGGTGGAAATAACGAAAATTCAAACGTGGATGAGCATCCCACAAGGAACACACAACAAACAACAATAGCTCACTGTTCTTACTTGTCTTTGTTATAGTCATAACAATCACTAAGCAAGTGCATTTAACCTCACTTTTTTGATGTTTTGTTTTGTTTGCTTTTATTTTGTTGTAGTTTCTTTTGAAAGAAAATAAGATTTAACGTTTAAAAGTATTTTTTTTTTAACCTACAAAACACTTAGCAGCTATTTTTTTGCTTTTAATTTGCCTGTATAAAGTATTTAGTTTTAAAAGTTGAAAGTTGCCAACTTTTCCTTAATGATAAAGACTGTAACAAAAATTACACCAGAAAGTAAGATGATGCCTTGTATGAACAATACTTTAGTTATGGCAACTAGGACAACTAAAAATTGTTACTTGGGTTGGAAATATCCAAAACCCCACAATTCCCTGGAATTTCGACCAATCTGTACAATTAATATTTAATTAATAATATAAGCAATGTTTATGATATTATCTATATGCAAGGTACGTCAAGCCAAATAGTTACATATTGATTTATAATTACGTTTTTAGTCAATATTTTCTAAAGCTTAAAATCGCCCTGCCTACTAGTTTTTGATATGGTAGCAAAAAATAGCACAATTTTTGAGTTTGACAAATTTAAAGATGTTAAAAAGACACCGCCTAATTTCAAAGCGAAATAAACTGAGCTGATAAAAGCAGCACTATAATAATGGTCACTGACCATTTACTATACATAGGCATAATAAAATACAATGGAGCAAGTAACTTGTGAAAGTTTTTTCACCAAGTACTTGCCGGCGTGTATTCACTGTAGTCTCATAGTTTTGAAATTGATTGCGGCAAATTACTGTAGCAAGTTCGTTTGCTTAAGTAACGTGTATACACTCTTCCAGAAAAATATCGAAATGTCGACTCAGCAAGTGGCTGCTGCGGTTGTGACATATATTCAGTTAAAAAAAAACAAATAAAAAAAAAGGAAAATAACAAAAAGCGTAAAAAAATTTGGGTCAGACAATGGATTCAGAGATCTACTTTAGGTATACATGAGAAGATGCTCTCTGAATTGAGAATGGAAGATCCACAGCAGTCAAAACATTTTCTACGAATGTCTGCGGAAGATTTTGTTTTTTTTTCTGAATTTTAAAGTTCAAAATTTTCAGTTAACAGAAGAGTTTCTTCCCTATTCCAAACACGGCGTTCCTCCATTTATGCAAAAAAAATCAGAATTTTAATTCAGATTCAAAAAAGTAAATAATAATTTAAAATAGTTCCACAAAATTTCACTACTTACTGCAAATATTTCGAAACAGTCTCGAAATAAAAAAGTGGAAACTAATTTGCTTAGATTAGCCGTGTACACTACAAGCTCTAACAAGTCGAGCAAGTACTTAGCCCGAGAGTAAGCTTTCAGCAAAATTTCTCTAGCCCTGCTATTTACACGCATTGCAAGTGACTTGTGAGGGTATTCTAAGCAAATTTAATTGCTAGTGGACACGAGCCTTTATATTCCATTCCGAATAAGCATTTAAACGTCGTTTCGACGTTGGCGTAGACAACCTGTCTTCAGGAATCTACATCATATCGACCGCGCACCGACTCAAATTTATACCAAAATGAGGAATACAAATCCGGGTTGTACCGACGTGCCATACGTGGGTTCCATAGAGGGAATACCGAAATTTTTACTACAAACTAAGTCGTGCTTAGTGCAAATATCTCAACGCCTGGACAACAAACAACAAGATACCCTTAGTGTTTCATGTCAAAATTATTACATACCCCATGAGAACATTGAGACTTGTTACTTGGGCGAGCTTGAAAACCAGGCTGAACACCAAAAATTACCAACGCATTTCACTTTACTGATACACTTGACCAATGCAGGGCCGAAAACGATCGCCACGAATCTTCTCACTTTATCAATAAAAAATAAGATTTTATTGAAAAAAAAAACTTTACCATTCTTTTTATAATATGCCTATAACAATATTTTATTGCAAAGTTCATGGAATTTCATGATATTTCACACAAAAATACAAAATTTCCGATCGGCTTTATTATTTATCCAGAACTACCGCAAGGAAAATATGGCTACATCAGAGTATTCCCGTATACTTTCCCGTACGCGTAGTAACAATTTAGCTCCGCCATAAACTAGTCCTGCAGAATATCTTTAAAATATTAAATTCACAAAATGTTAATAAAAAATGACGCTTAAAACGTTAGGATAAATATGAAAGTTGCTGTGTTTTTATTTTAAATGAGGCGATAAGTAAAAATCGCCACTTTCCAGAAATATGACGGCTGAGATTTTCGTCTCTGAAGAATCGCGACCATAAGACGAAATTTTAAAATTTCGAGATACTATTACGAAATTTTAAAATTTCGAGTTAGTAACACGAAATTTTAGAAATGAAAAAAAAAAAATAAAACTGGTGTGGCCCTTCTACGCCTTCGTATTTTTGAATTCAAAGACCAATGATAAATTTAATATTTTTAATTGATTTTGCCCCATTAATCGTTTCGTCCCAATTTTCACGGTTCACAAGTAATGGTCAAATATCAAATAAACTATAATATGTAGAAGGAAAGAAAGTCCTGTATGCTTCACAAATATTTTAGTTCAATAAACACGACGCGTTTCGATTTTTTCTTTAAAAAATCATTTTGAAGTGTGCATTCTGTAATACAATAAAAACGAGGTGAAAATTAAATTTCAATAAAAAAAGATAAAAAAAGTACTTACAGAACGTCGAAAATCAATAAACAAGGGCAAGTTTTGTTAAGAGTAACAATAAATTTTTATACTTTCAAAATTTAAATATCTTAAAAATTTAATACGCCTTTAGATTGTGCCGATATTTTGGACTTTGGGGATATTTTCTTTTAAAATAAGGTTCCCATGAACTTGGCGGATATGGTAATTTTTTTTAACCCTAAAGACCAATCTGCAATGAAATTGTACAAACCAATATATAACTGAGAATTCAAGCTGCTTTTACATTTTATATGATTACAGAGGCCTGCATGAAATTTGTTATGACGTATTTTTGTTTGTTAATCTAAGTTTTTATAGAAAAATAACTAAGTAAAATACAATTGGTCTCTATCAAAAAAAAAATATAAAAAAACTTGTAACAAACGTTTTAACACATTTTAAAATTAATGTAGTAGATACTTTAAATTTTAGTTACTAACCCAATTCTATGGTACTGTTCAAGAAATTTATTAAGTAGGCTCTCATTACTTAAAATCTTTTATTATTTATTAATTGCTAAACTTATGGTAGTTTTGACAATATTTTTGGGAATTTTCACCTGTTAAATCTTTTTATTATGCCTTAACATTATTAGTAGAAAATACTGAAAACTTCTCAGCTTCCGGCTCCCTAAAGGCTATCGAGAGTGATTTTGAACCATCATCCTTAGGTCAAAACCAACCTCAACTGTTTTTACAAGCCGAACTGAATGATTTAGTAAGAGATTTCGTACTTTCAAAACATTTTTCTGATGTACTGGGGTATAGGTTGAAACAAAATATTCGTTTGCTCCAGAAACCACCTTCTTTTGGTGGACCACTTGTTACTACCAAGCAGTTGCTGATCTAGTTACTTGCCTCGGAGCTCCTGAGTACAGACTTTCTAACTGAAGACTTTTCATCGACTCTTCAAAAGGGAGCCTAAAAGCTGTTATTTTACATAATGACAATGTCTTTGCTTCTGTTCCGGTCGGTCTTTCAGTTCATTTAAAGGAAAACTACGAAAATTTAGAGTAATTTTCTAAGTATACAATATGAAAATCACAACTCGTAAGTGTGTTGAGATATAAAAGTATTAGGTCTTCTCTTGGTGCAGTCTGGATTTACTAAATTTTCGCGTTTCCTGTGTGAGTGGGATAGCAGGAATCCAAAACAACATTGGATAAAAAGAGTCTGGCCACCTTAACACTTGGAATCAAAAATGGTATTGGCGAAAGTCTTATTGCCTCTCAAAAAGTCGTTTCACATAAAACTTGGACTTATAAAACAATATGTTAAGGCATTAAACAGAGAAGGAAGTTGTTTTAAATATTTGTGTAAATAATATCCGACTTTGTCAGAGGCAAAATTCAAAGAGGAAATCTAGGCAGAAAGTTTTTCAAATAATTTTATCTCCTTTACATAATTTGTGTAGAAGAAAGTTTTATTACGCCCCTCCCGTCAATCTGCACTTAATGTTATGCCAAATATATAATAAAGACCGCAGAGCATAATAAAATATTTTAGATTTAAATATTTCAAAAGTTTATTTTTGTAAATCTTAAAAGCTTCGTCGAAAATTCCGTGTTCACAAAATTAATGAAAAATGCAAGATAGAAGGAAAGTTGCCTTGTAAAAAGACGTGCGAAAGACTATAGCGGCGTTGCCACTGTGCGTGTCCGTAATCCTTGAATGTATATTTTTTCTGTTTCAAATAAGGTACATTTTTTTTCTTACCTAGTACCTTAGTACCTTGCCTTAGTAATGTTTTATGCACAACCGCATGA
Organism: Oxystoma pomonae; assembly: GCA_963921995.1. Taxonomy (NCBI): domain Eukaryota; kingdom Metazoa; phylum Arthropoda; class Insecta; order Coleoptera; family Brentidae; genus Oxystoma; species Oxystoma pomonae. The sequence continues at coordinate 43,757,016 of OY998165.1, forward strand.
TTTTTGGAATCAAAAATATATTGGTGTCAAAATCTCTCTAATATTTTGACAATAGATAAATCACCAGTTGACAAATAGTTAAGTATTCATGTTGTATGGTTATTTCTGTGATTCTCAATCAAGCAATCTGACACACAAACAGTTGCTTGTCATTAGCAACCATATCAACAAAGTCATCATTAAAAATAATGTTGCGTTTTAAGCTGGGTTCATACAGAAATAAAATAACATAAGATAAGATATATTCTTAAACTTAATAAAAACAACAGGCATATAGGTCATATTTACTGGGGTATAGGATAAACATCTGGGACGCCAGAGCAAAAAAAAATGTAAGGAGGTTTGTTTATGGCTAAGATGTTAATTTCATCTCCGGCACTTAAAGATTTTGCTTAGTGGTAAATTGGAAAAAACATCACAAAAAGCTGGTTTTTCAATTTTAGGTGGTATTTTCTAAGTCAATTAAGATTATGCATCAAACTAAACTTTTTTTTTTAAGTAAGCGGAGATAAGTCAACAAGAATTGATGGCCACCTTGTCATTTTTGGTTTTTAACAAAATTGAATAAAACAAAATATGGCCATATAATAACGCGTCATAGCTGACAAAAAAAAATTTACAAAATTGTTGGACTTGACCTTCTTATCTACGTTATCAAATTTGGTCCTCTTTTACTTTAATAATTCATAAAAAATGCCTTTTAGTATGTTATTTTTGCAATTTGTTAATTTTTCTGTTGGTCTGACAAAGCGTCGAATTATTAAGATTATTTGAAAAGAAAATGACAAAAATCTTGTTTTTTGCTATTTTCAAGGTCATTTAAGGTCAGAATACCTTGAAAGATAATTTTTTGTCATACTCGTCCTCGAATTATATAAAGTCGAGTATAATAATGCCCCGCTTGCGAAAGTTGCATTTTTTATGATTTTTGCACGCCATCTTCAAAGATGTCGTCATACCAACCCAACCCAACCCCTTCTACACGGATGCAAACAAAACACCTGGTTACACTTTTGTGTGACTAAAGAAACTCCTTCATTAAAAATCTCACGGGATAGAAATTATCGATATATGTCCCTACACTATATATTTTTTTGTTTAATTAGAAATTACATTGAGTTCTGAAGTTGCTAATAGTTCGCTTTTACATTTTACAATAATTCACCTCCTTTATGTAGGTCTTTAAATTTTGCTTTTCTGTTTCTGTACCACAATTTAAGAACGCTATATGATATTCCAACTTCCTCAACCAGTTCCAGACACATTTCTTGCTTGGAAAAATTTCGTTTTCGAATCCTTGGATTAGCATTTCTTTTTAAATGGTGGGAAACTGCATTTTATTGCCTATAAAAATTTTTAATTTCACATAAGTACAGGGTCTTTCAACAAAAATTAGAGTAATTCAAGTACGATTTTTAAATCAACTTTGAGCAGGTCGGGTTTTTCTTTATGGGGAAGGGGGGGGGGCAGGGTTTCTAGTTTCTTAGCTCTGAAAAAAATGTATGCCTATTAGGTAGGTATCTGTTTTCTCAAAAGATGATACAAAAATTTGCTTTGAAAACGGTTGTACTTGCAACATTTTTTATATATATATTAGAGTCACTATTGCCATTGCAGTTTTTTACCATCAATTTTTAATAAAATAAAATTATATTTCTAATACCAGCCTACGAAAATGTAGAAGCCATAAATATATAAATACCATACCATGAAAATAGTAGCATAGGTGGTTTAAGGGGAAGAAGTTGACATCTGTTGATTTATCCATAATATTCTGTTCGGTACTCTGTGCTTTATATTTGGAAAAAGAATTCTCGGCATTAATGGGTTCCATTTATTTTTTATAGGTAACATTAACTTTATACTTAAACATACAGTGGCTTATAATAAACTAAATTTAATGGCTCAAAGCCCAAGTTATCATATTTATAGCATACCTTATGGATGTAAAGTGCCGTTTTCTTTTTGTCGCGGTTGAATATTGTTTAAATTTACAGGTAATTGTTAATGTTTACATGTGTAATCAAAAGTTTTTATTTTTATGAATTTCCGGATTATACTTAAATTTTGATATCAAAAATGATATGCTATGCTATGACGTCATGTATTAGCTGACATGAACAGAAAAAATCGATGTAGACAGCGCATCCTGTCATGTTCGATGCCTTGAGAATCGTAACCAGCCTATTTTGCCAATTCAGAATAGTTGCGGTTCTCAAGGTATGGATCTTCAAAAGATGTGCTGTCTACGTCCATTTTTTCTGTTCATGTTAGTTAGCTAATAGATGACGTCATAGCATTTTTGAGCAAATTCATAAAAATTTAAAACTTTTGATTATATGCACATGTAAACATAAACAATTATCTTTAAATTTAAAGAATATATACATAATATTTTTTTTGCTTATACTTCTGGGAAATTTTAGAACCAAGGTTAACGTAACCGCGACAAAAAGAAAATGGCAAAGGATCTCTCTGTACAATTTTGAATGGGTCACAAGATGATTATTTATTATTTTGTTAAAAGATTTTTATTTTAAAACATTTCAATTGTTTTCCGGTATTGAATAATAGAGGTAGGTCCTTAGGCATACTAATGTTAGAGATTTTCTCTGAAATCTGAATAAATAAAAATAATTTTTCTTTACTCACTCCAGAAGTTTTTTACATAGCTTTTGCGCTCCTAACATTTTATTGTTTAAAAAGTGTACAGAATCTTTGTGGATCATAACAAGTTAAAAAAATATTTGGTGCCCGACTTCTTGACCTTTGAAAACCCAATAGCTTATAAATAAGTAAGGACGTGTTGACCATTGTAATATGAAAACTATTTTTTTTTAAAATTCCAATCACCAATTATCTAAAAAGTGCTTAAAAACTAATAAAACTTATCCAATATTTAAAACTTTTTCCTTGAAAACCATCCATTTTTGGTGAAACAATAGCTGCTGTAAAAAATTCTATTGTTGTAATTAATTTTTCACTGAAAAATATTTTGCAGATTTAAAATTAAAACTAAATAGAAGGTTTTAAATAGGGGCTTTAAATAGATAATCTAAATAGTTCAAAGTTCTAAATAATTATAGCGATTAAAATACTACCAAAATACTACGTCCTAATTAGTATTATTAGTAATATTAGGATTAGTCAAACTTTTCTTAGAATTTGCTACACAAAACAGGTGTAAAACCATTAGGCTTACCTGGCGGAAAAATATTAAAATTCTTCTTGTACTTAATTTCACTAGAAGCAACTAAATATTTACAAACAAATGGTAAATAAATTATTCACACTCGTACAAATTAAATATTGTCTTTAAGAGCAATCTTTCAAAACTAAACTCTGTTTCACACACACTATTATTTAGTTACACATTTGCTTTAATAGAAAATACCTACACTTCTGGAAATAAAATGTATCAGATTGGCCATAAACGTTGAAAATTTTTGAACCTTTAACTTTTTATCTGCTAAACCGATTTAAAGAAAATGGAAAATACCCAAATTTTAGGTTCAAGTTAAAAATTTGATTTGTTTACCCCCAGATGCACGGTAAAATTATTCGGATTATTTTAGATAATCCATGCTTCCCCTTTGTTGATTTATGTGGAATCGAGAGAGAAAAATAATGGATTAAACAGCCAATCGCGATTAAGTGCTTACGGTGAATTTAGGGCTGAGACACTTCAAAAAATGGATAATTCCGAAAAAGAGTTGGAACATAGAACAATTTCAGTATAAAGCAGAAATTATTTCAATTGTTTAAGAAATAAAAATATTAAGGTTCTTTAAATTATGACTGTTCTCGCACTTTTGGGCATTTTTTTCTGAAGGGAACTGTTAAAAAATTAGGAACATTCAAATCAATGTTGTATTTACAAGGAAAAAATTTATATCAATATGTCAATTTGATTAAAAAATAAGTTATAGTTCTGTTGAATTCGATACAAAGGTGCGTTATATCTAGTACATGAGTATGATCTAACATTTATATTTAAGTTTTGAAGAATATATGGGGTCTTGATATTGCCATTAATAGATTTATAATATTAATAATATTATTAATCAATATTAAAAAATATTCCCTAAAATCTAAAACAAATATTTTCAAACTTGGCCCAAAAAATTTTTTATTACTGTAGACGATGAGCTGAAAAGTTTTTGCTGGGTGTTGAACTCACGAGCCGTGCTAACTAGCGACACGCGGTCAAGATATATAATTAAATTTTGCACAAAAAAATTGTTTTTGTTTTAAGATGACGCCATTTAAAAAAAATATAACTACTATTTAGTTGTTATTTTGTTTTTAAAAGAGCAATGTTTTATTATTTGAAATTTTAAAACATTTTTTATGATTTGTGAAGTTAATTGTATATTTATTATCTATAGTCGAAGATATTTTATTAGGACTGGAAACATATTTTGTCTGTAGGTAAATATGGGACAACAATTTTTTTTTCTTGTACTGAAAAAGTGTTTCTGGGTTATTAATTACCTAAACATTTAGGCAAACTTTTAACGGTTCGACCAATATAATTAAACCAACAAGTATATTTGGACATACGTTAAAAAACCACCAGTCCGCTAAATACTATTCCGGTATAATTTTCGTCAAATGCACTCAAATTCCCAGAAGTTATTGAGAGCAAACGTGTAGCAAAAGATTCTTTCATTAACCAGGGTCATTATGTTTTTGTTCTTTTATTTTTAAAACTTTAAAAACAGATGGCACTTTTTGTTTTGAAACCTTTGACATTGTATTTTTCACAAACAGCTTGATTTTGCTAATTACGGCAAACATTGTAAAACTTCCAGTAAACAACCCTATAAAGAATTTGGAAAAATAATAGGTATCCTTAGATAACAAATATATATTTTGTAAAGATGAACTAAACATTGGGTTGACCCAAATGTAGATAATATTATCGTATAATCAAACAAGCAGAACTACTCTTCAACAACCTCTGATATAAAGTATCGTGTTCCAATAAGCCCCTTTCCCCCAAAGATCCTGAAAGATAATAAGATTCATTTAAATAATTCAACTTATTAAATATTTTTATCAAAAAAATAATTTAACTTACTTACTTACTTAAACATCCCGTTTTCTCTCTACATCTTGGTAAATAAATCGCAAAAAGAGACCTTATTCGCCGCTTTTAAAGCATGTATTTGTTATGTTTATACCTTTAATAAACACCGTTAATAAGTATAGATTATCACGTAACTAGATTACCCAATAATAACAAACCCGGATACAGGATACTCCCTTTTGCGTCTTCTTAAAAATTTCTCCGAGTTTTGATAAAAAAAAATATTTAAAAAAATTTCCAAAAAATTTTCCTGCAATTAAACTTTACTTTTCCACAAAGGTTCGCCTGGGGCTCTAGTCAAAGTAAAAATTTTACGATAAGGTTAATATATTTTAAAAAAATTCGTCTGCCACATCATTTCTTTTAATTGAAATTACCTACATATTTTTCTAAAAATGTCTTTCATCAACGCTGTTCTGATTTGCATTTTAATTTTTGTTAAAAAAGTCATACTAAGTTCTGTAGTTAATTGTACAAAATAGGTCGAAACCACTTTTCCGCACATGTACTTTGCAACACATATGTGGAAATTCATGTTGACAGTTGACAACTCTACTTACTTTCAACAGCACCCTTTTTCACAGATGTGCGGAACAGTGTATTAAAAAAAAACAAACTTTTAAAACAACTCTGCACAAGAGCCAGATATGTTGGTGTACTGAGCAGAAGGCGAGGTCCGTAAGTCGAGCGAGTGTGTAAAGTAGTTTTCAAACGAGTTTTTCACGATACTTTTTATACGAGTAGAAATAAAAACCAAATCGATTTGTTTTTTAGAAATTTAAAGAACCATGCGCAAATAATACACATTAGTGTGCAAAGTTGACACATCCATGCGCAAAATACTTTGCATACGGTAGGTGGAAAGTACCTTTTCTCCGTACAAAATTTCCGCGTGCAATATGGATATAAAAAAAGTACTTTTTTATTACTTCATTAAAAAACATGATTTTAATAACTCTCTGTGGATAACTAAAGCATAACTTTTTGGTTACCGATACAGAGATGACAAACAAACTTTTTTTTTTTGATCACGGGTGCAAGAAAAAAAGGTTTCTGTCCATTTTTTACCCAAAATTAAAGAGAAATAGCGAAAAAAGTAATATTGAAAAAATCTAATTATTCTTGCCTATAAACTAAGGCATTACCGCCAGTTTTCACCAAGTATTTACGAAAATCTCATTTAAAAACATCGTCAAAATATCAAACTGTGAAATATTAAAATGTCGTAATAATGATCGTCACCTAGTAAAAATGCACATCGCTATGGAAACCATTGTTATTTTATTTGCCTTGATTTATAGTGTAAAGAGGGTGTGTTGCTCTTCGTTCGAGATTTTTAAAAATATTTTCGTGTTTTTCCTGGATTTTTTAATAAAGGTATTTAAAAAAAATAGTCTTAGCAACTCGCGGCTAAACTGTACTTTTTTACTCGCGTTTTTAAGCATAACTTTTTGGTTACCGATACAAAGATAACAAACAAACTTTTTTTTTGATCATGGGTGCAAAAAAATTTCTGTCCATTTTCTACCCAAAATTATAGAGAAATAGCGAAAAATAATAACATTGGAAAAATGTAATTATTCTTGCCTATAAACTAAGCCATTACCGCCAGTTTTCACCAAGGATTTACGAGAAACTCATTTAAAAACATCGTCAAAATATCAAACTGTAAAACATTAAAATGTCGTAATAATGATCGTCACCTAGTAAAAATGCACATCGCTATGGAAACCATTGTTTTTTTAAAAATATTTTCGTGTTTTTCCTGGATTTTTTAATAAAGGTATTTAAAAAAAATAGTGTTAGCAACTCGCGGCCAAACTGTGCTTTTTAACTCGCGTTTTAAAATAACCAAGGTTTGTAAAAAAAAGAACTATTTTAGCCAGTAGTTGTGAAAGCTACTATTTTCTACTAGTGTGCTTAAAAGTGTTATTTAACATAAAATTTAAAACTATCTTACGCAAGTAGGAAATATTTTGTACCTGACACGTGCGAAAAGTGTATTTTCCACCGTTTGCGTCTTGCCCGAACTTCGCTCTCGCGTTGTTCGTATTCGTGCAACTGCCTTCGGAAAAATATCACTTTCCGCACTTGTTAGTAAATAACTATTTCTGTAACTACCTCTGAAAATCGCGTTTTCCACACGCTACTTATTAGTTATTTATATTTGTGTTCTATCATCAACTTTTTCAAGTTTTGTAACAAAAAATAGTATCTAAAATAGGGTTTTTACAAGAGTGCTTTTAAAGGACAAGAAAAGCGAGTGATTTAAAAACGCGAGTAAAAAAGACCTAATTTTAAACTTTCATAAAAAAATTCAAAAAAAGAGAAAAAACATACAAAAAACTAAAACACAAAATTATTTCGTTATTTCACAACCGGCTATAATGTTTCCAAAGTTTGCATCATATCCTTCTGTTGGCACTTTGTTTTTCTGACATTGTTAATGTGCAAAAAAATAACAAAAATAATTTTTCTGAAAACTCGTGTTTTTGATGAAGGTATAACAAATAGTAGTTTTAACAACTAGTGGCTAAAATAGTGCTTTTTTTACAACCGTTGGTTTAAATGTCGAGCGCAGCGAGGTATTTAAGAAGGCGAGTAAAAAAAAGCACAGTTTAGCCGCGAGTTGTTAACTCTATTTTTTTTAATACCTTTATCAAAAAATCCAAGAAAAACAGGAAAATGTTTTTAAATATCTCGAACGAAGAGCACTTCTCGAAACACACCATCTTTACACTATAAATCAAGGCGGCTGGTAAATGAAATAACAATCGTTTTCATAGCGATGTGCCTTTCTACGCGGTGACGTTCAGTGTTGCGCCATTTAAATCTTTGACTGTTTGGTATTTTGCCGAATTTTTTAAATGATTTTTTCGTAAATACTTGGTGAAAACTGACGGAAATGTCTTAGTTTTTAGGCAATAATAATCAGATTTTTTCAATATTACTACTTTCCGTTATTTATTTTTAATTTTGGGTAAAAAACTGAAAGAAATCTTTTCTTGCACCCGTGAACAAAAAAAAAGTTTTTTTTGCATTGTTAACCAAAAGAACCATGCTTTGGTTGTCTGCAGGCAGTTACTAAAATCATGTTTTTGATGAAGGTATACAAAAAAAGAATTTTCCACATACTTCCCAAAATAAAATTTGTGGCTGCGTTTTTTGTTTGTTCTTATTTGCATTTGGGTTTCTGTTAAATATCTATTGTGCTTGTCTACAGTGAATATGTAGTAGAATATTACCAAAAATGTGTAACAAAAACACTAGAAAAATTTAAATCCAAGCCCCTTTTCCACCTTGTGTAATTTTACAACACTAAAATTAATCCTTAAAAATCCACCCCAATTAGTACAGTTCTCCCAAAGAGTCACTCCCATCGCCAACATAATTTTAATCCCTATCATTTTATTGGTCAAGTACTACTGTCAACAATAGGTATAAAATTCAACGTCTATAAATAAATAAGGACACCCAAATGTATCGTCAATTCATTGATAATTTTGGCAAGAAACAATATTTGTTAAATGTCTTAGTGTTTATATTTTGTTTTTCTTTTACTTTTTACATTGGTTTTTAATTTTTGTGCACAAGACACTTTGAATATTTTGATAAAAATGGTCAGTGCAGCTTCATTCATGCTTGAACTTAATGAATTTTTAGTTTTTTCATCTTCTTCGAGTGAACAATGCGATGAAAATTCGCCTCCTTCGAAAAAAAACTACAACTACGTGCACCCGGAATCACAAAATGTAAGTAACTTTGTTTTAAGTTTTTTTTTTGTATGATTTTTAGCTCTAAAGTACAGGGTGTTTTTTTAGAACTGAAACAATCAGTAAAATAAGGAACAGTAGTTCTTTATTTTTCTTTGTAACAATTTATAGAACACGTCAATATTATTTAGAAACAATTTTAGTATAGCATTGTAAAATTTTTGCCAGTAAATTCAAGATTATTTCTAAAAAAACAGTATCCTAACAAGATATAAAAATGTAACACAAACATGACAGAACAGCATATAAAACTGGAAAAAATATAAAACACACATTATCTTAATAATATATAAATATAACATTTTTGCAAATCAGGAGAGAACATTATATTAAATTGTATATATAAAAGAAACACAGTATCCTAATAAAATTTAAATATATCATCTTCACAAAACAGGCATTATATTAAAATTTTGAGAAAATAAATGTTTCGTTCCAAAAATATTCATCTAACTAATAAAAAGCTTTACACATAAGGAATTTTTGTTTCTAAATATATGAAGAGCGTCGGTAGTTTTTATTGTAATTGGTGAATATCAAAAAATCCTCACACTTAGGGTGTTTGGTATCCTCAATCCTAAATTAATATTTTAATATGGAATTACAAAATTCAAAAGATCTCATAGTTATTTTTCTTTTTATAAAAAAGACGGACATTTTATGCACTGATATATCAAACAATGTTGATTTTTAGTGATCTAAATATTTCCCTACGTGAGTGAGTGTGAGGCGCTCAAGTAATGCTTCTGATTACCCTCTTTTGAGCAATAAAAGCTGTTGGTGTTGAACCTCAGAAAACACTATCTAAGACCATTTTTTGGAAATTATAGCATTTAAGCTTTCCATGACTTTTTCACTTAAAATAATAAAAAATTTACTGTAATAAAAATCATGCCGTACAAACAAAGCTGTGATGTAGCCTTAGCCTTGAGAGAAAACACAATTTTATTAATTGCCCGCAAATGACCAAACCGTGTCAGGTAACCGATGCAAAATACTAATTTTCACAACCAGTGGCTAAAATAGTGCTTTTTTACAAGCGGTGGTTTAAATAACGAGCGCAGAAAGGTAGGCGAGTAAAAAAAAAGCACAGTTTAGCCGCTAGTTGTTAACACAGCTTTTTTTTAAATATCTTTATCAAAAATCTAAGAAAAATAGGAAAATACTAAAAAAGAAAAGAAACGTCGAATTCGATATTATATAGCCCAACTATCCATTACTTAAAACACATTTTCTACCGAAAGGAGCTGACTGAAGAAAATACTGTTATTATTTCTAAACTGCTAATCAGTATATTCAGAAGAACCAGGTTGCTTTTTGTAGAAATATTTAAAAATTCAAAGCGGCTTCTCGGGACGGTTCTGAGTTTGGTAGCGTCCGTATTAAAAAGTTTTTGTGCGATTTTACTCATTTTGAAAAGCTTAGACTTCAAAATTAAGAATTTGTTGCAAGAATTGAAAATCTAAGATAACGTATTTTTGAGTTCCTTTGCAATATTTTGATGGTAAAAAACTCGCCTAGGGCTTTAAGTTATGAATAGTTCATTTATGTGCTTTGAAAAAACAAATATTCCGGCCAAAAAATCCTTTTTGCTTGGCTATGCTTTTGGATGCATCTGTATTATTTTATTTCTTGCTGACCCTTTTGAAAAGGCAAGGTTTACAAAATTTTTAGTTTTATGTTATTATTCAGATTTTCAAGAAATTCATGATTTTTTTTGGGCTGACTGAATGTCATTCACATAAAGCTCTCATTTGAACAAATCATAACTTTCTTGTCTCTTGCCTGATCGGAACATGCGAAAAATTAATACACTCGGAAAAGACAGCTTTTTACCAAATGGGTCAAAAATAAAATTTAAAAATATGTCCGCCATCTTGGATGTTCAATTTTGGCATCAAATTTTTGAAATTTAAAATCTTTTTATGGCTGAAAATTTTGAAATCGTAGAAAGTCCCTGACTGTAGCTCCGATATTTTTCCAGCTGTATAGAATGGTAACTGATTTAAAAATATTTTTGTCCGCTGTTGTTACCAGGCTTTAGTCAAATCCCTAACATTTTTAGATATGCATGCATAAGTGTTATTTTGCCCTTCTTCAGTCCCTTATATTGGTTGAGAGACGCAGCGCTAGAGGCTTAACAGTTTTCAATACTATAAAAGCAATAATTTTATTTTTTGTAACATTACTAAAACTAATTTAGTATTAAAGTTACTAATTTCCTTTACTATTTTCAGAATGAATTCTTACAGCAACATGGTGGTTCTACAACTGCTAACCCGGAAGTAATTAGTCATTCCCAAAAATTGGAAAGCGTTGTACCACATCCTCAGATTTTTCCTATGCAAGCAGAAACTTACACAACCTGCTCTTATTCTCAAAAGTTTGAGGTAGATACTCAACCACAATGTGTTCCTGAAATTAACTTTGAAAACTTGCCTATGGCTTCAACTCAAGGGAACTATGCACATTCATTAATGGAAGAGTCATGGAATGAGTTAAAGCAACATTTTCTAAAAACTAAAATTGAAGAATATCAAATACATTTAACTAAACCTCAAGGGAATTATGCGCATTCATTAATGGAAGAGTCATGGAATGAGTTAAATCAACATTTTCTAAAAACTAAAGTTGAAGAATATCAAACACATCTAACAGGCAACCGTAATCTTGTTGAGGCGGCAAATACCTATCAGTTTTCAAAGGATTTTAATCTAAATTCTGCAGCAGAGTATCAACATTCACACAAAAGAGAACTAAAACATGCACATAGTTTTCAATACTCGCAAGAATTGGTTTCAAACTCTTTACCAGAACCTCAAATTCCATACCAGTCCAGTCCAGAATCAACTTCTGAAGAAGCAGCATATAACTATCTCACTTCTCTAAGAGCGGAAATTCATTCTGATGGGCATAAACAATCTCCAACAGGTAATATATATATTTTTAAAATGGTAAATATGATTCATTTAAAAAATTAATGTTTGCCATTTCGATTAAATTTATTTTATTTATGTAAGAAGACCCTTGCTTTTTTTGTTTTAAGCTATGTACTTCTGGCTGTAGGCGGCGCTTTAATCATCGAAAGAACTACTTTACTGCGCCGATTAAAAACTTTTCTTATAACATAGTTATAATAAGAAAATGCGTTTACAACTTTTCAGTTGCCTTACTTGGCGTACTTTGGCAAAAATAGTTAGCCAATAGCAATAAAGTTTCTTGTAAATTTTACGAGCAAAAACAACAACAAAGCTTATGTTCAGTGAATGGACTTAAGCTTTGTTGTCTACAGTAGAGTACAAAAGGAGTTTTTCTTATAAATTTTAAGACAAGAGTCTCTTGAACTTATGGTTTGTTAACTTCTTTAAAATATTTTTTTCTTCCAGATTATCCGATGCCAACCACTAGCGGCAAAGTGCCTTCATCTGAGTTACCTGCCAAAAACAACCACAACAGAGATCTAGGAGGCAAGCGGTTAAGAAGAACTCAGTTTACACCCTATCAGATCAGTGAGTTGGAAAAAGCTTTTGAAGAACATGATCATCTAAATAGGTCTAGAAAAGCATACCTGGCGCTTACGTTAAATTTAGCAGAAGAAAAGATTAAGGTGTGGTTTCAAAATAGAAGGCAGAAAGTACGAAGAGATAAAGTGGATCAAGGTTCTTCTAAAAAGCCATCACAAAGCTGCTCAAAATCTCCTGTGAATTTAAACAATCTGTCTTCTCTTGACCCTATTAAATCAGTCAACAGTACCCATGCCCACCAATATATACCTGTAAAATGTGAAGGCGTACCTGTCTCAGTTGGTAGTGAAACGTACCGTCCTGCGCCTCTTGTTATAAATACTAACTCTTTTCAAACTCCGTTTAATAACTTTGACTACCCTTCTTATCCACTTTATCGTACTTACTCATCTACTTCATTTTATAATGATGATTTCTGGGCTACAACAAATTCTCCAATCAACCAGCATATTAATATTACTCACTCTCCTAAGCCAACGAGTGCAGTAGAAAGTGGTCAGGATAGGCAACTTTCACATATGATGGGTTTTTATCCTGATAATAATTATACGCCTAATGTAAATTTGCCTCAAATGTAGAAAAATAGATATTAAATTTTATTTATTTAATTTAAGTAATGTTATATTTTATTAAACTGCTTTAAGCAACATGCTCCCAAACAAAAAAACTGGTTCTTTGTTTTTCTAATATAATTTGTCCCTTACAAAATATATTTTTTTGTATATAATAATATGTACTTATCCTGTTAAGTAAGGTCAACACCAAATAAAAATATTGACAAAAAAGATTTCGTCCTGCATCCTTTTCTAATAAAATGTTATTTTTAATTGTATTGGATTAATTTGTAATATTTACATTGTTTTTGTATTTATTTTGTATCGTACCTGTAAAAAATGTTCTGCTTTTGCCAATTGTACTATAATATTTGTGTAAATAAAGACTTAATTTTAAATAAGTGCTTTTTTTGTTTTCCTTTTACTAAGCTCAGTTTTATGACGAACCCTAAAACAAAAATAATGTTTGTATATTAATAAAACGTAGGTAACAGAATATACCAGTAAAAGAAAAAAATGTTTTCCACGGAATGAATCCAAGTAACATGTGTGAAATGTTTGTTTCTTATATTCGTTTTAAAATCTTCAAACGATAGAAAATACAGAAGACAAAAAAGCGTTCATTCCGTCAAAAAAAGATAATAGACACTTAAAGTTAATTTTCGGTTTTATCAGCATTCGTATCATGGCGAATGCGTAACAGCTCCAGCTGATCGAATGCACGAAAACCTCGTTAGGTACGATAAGGGAGTCGTAACGTTACGACCATCCCTGCATACGAAATGATGTTTTCACGCATTTGATCAGCTGGAGCTGTGACGCATTCGCCATTGGTTTTTTGCGTTGCGAGAAAATTCTATTTTTTTCTTAAAAATTATACTCTTTACACCTATTTCTTTGCCCGAAATTACGTAATTTTTGAAAAAAAATTGTAAGCGGCGCCATTTTTATTTCGTGCTTTGTTTTTCTAACATTTTTGCGTTCGGCTAATTTAATTGAAAAATTTTTGCCTGCGGCGCCCTTTATCTTCTCACTAGAAACCAAGATCCTCCGTTTTAGGAAAACTGATCCCGTCTCTGTTTCTAAATTTTTTCGAATAAAAGTAGAGTATGACCATGGGAGAAATAATTTTTTTCTACGGTATGACGAAAATTTCGAGAAAGTTAAAGAAAAAATAAAAAAAGTGGCAGAGCTCAAGTTTTTCGTAAAAAAAAGTTTTTTGTAAAGAAACAGAGCAAAATAAACCTTTTCACTGCTTTTTGGGTGTTACAAATATTGGCAGCCCCTTATTTTTCGCTTTTACCCTCCCGCTAGTTTTGAAGAATTGGTTCGCTACCTGTTTCGAGATCATGTCATAAAACACCTCGAAAATATCAAATGTAGTGTAGGGCCAGCTTTATTTAAAATCAATAATATCGCAAGCAAAAAGCTCTGCAGGAAAAACAGCGCCGTTTATTGATTTCTTTGGCTGCTAGTGCTAGCTGCATGGTTTGGCCGTTTCCGGATAGATGTCACTAGTAGAACAGAATGGAAATAAATTTAATTAAAAGCGAAGATATTTCTTTCTAATGTTAACAACCTCAAGAGTTTATCGCTCAGTATCGTAAATAATGGACCCTGCCGCCCCCTTTAAGCAAGAAAAAGCTGTCATCTAATTTTTTCCTCGATCATCTCATGGTCTGGCCGCCATCTAGCGGAATTTGCAGACATCTTGTCAACGGTTATTATTGCAACTATGATTTATGCTCACAATGAAAGAGAGGCGACAATTTTTTCTCCTGAAAGCAGTCCGGAAATAATAACAAACTGGCACCATTGCTCAATATACCTGTTTCTTTTGGGCGTGCAGAACTTTCTATGCCATTTCTGTTTAATTTATTGAAATCCTATCCCTAAGGAAAATCTTAGGAACCCTGTATAAGACCACAGGGATACCATGAAGAATGGCTAACAAGATATCTAGAATACGATTTTTCATCCATTTTCACGCAAAAACAAAAAAAAAATCTTAGGTTAAAACAAAAATGTAGAATTTTGACGTATCTTCTATGCACGCGTCAGTTTTTAAACTAGGGTGGATTCCGTTTCAAAATATTTTTTACCTGTTTAGATGTGACGTCACCGTTGCAACGCGAGAAAACAAATGTTTCAAACTTTTTAAAAACATTTTAAACCATTTCAATGCGAGAAAACGCTTCTAATCTTTTACCTCTGCTTGTACCTTGACTTACACCAACCTCTACTAATGAAAGCCACAGTTTTAAAATGAGTGGGCTTTGAGTAAAGAAAGCTTTTTTGACTGAGCTTTTAGATAATCTCAATGTTTTACTTTTAGTTTTTAAATAAATTGTAAATATTTAGACCTGTTGGGGTACTATTTTAAATCCTAGTAAATTTAAGTGTAAAATTGGCTGCATTTAATATTAAATTTGAATTATTAATATCTAAATTACAATTTAGGATAAATAAACTGTTTTGAATAAAACATACTCTTATTTGCTATTTTTTCAGCATATACTATAATAATATCTTTTACTTTAAATTTAATTAAAAATTGTGTTTAACAACCACTACCACTACCACGTACGATTTTACCAGAGGTTTTGGAACACATTAAAAATAGAGATGAGAAAAAAATAAAAAAAATCAATTAATTTTACAAAATAAGTGTTTTACATGTTGGAACCTGGTAATATTTTATTATTTTTAAAATTAATTGCGCCAAAATTCTTTAAAATTAACCAGAAAAATAACCACAAGCTCAACGAAATGGATTCGTAGCTGACGGCAGTGGTAGTGGTTAATTACCACAACGGAATGACGTTTAGCTATTGCGCAGACGCAGTAATTACCACAACCACTACAAAGTGTCAAATAAGCGTTCCAAAATATCCCTAATAAATATCATTTTCGGTTTTGCTGCTTTCGGGTAAGTTACAATAATATTTTTTCGGGCGGATTTTGCTCCGGGTGTCTTTCCGGGATCTTTCTTCCGTAATATTTATTTCTAGATCCTATACTTCTATCTAATTCACTGACTTTCACTCAATCGAAAAGAACGTTACATTAGCTAAGCTAATTCAAGTTTTTTTACGTTGAATGTGGGGGTGAATCTGACAGAATAATTTTTGTACTAAGACTCCATTTCCGTTTAACACAAAAAATGGTGCTATATCATCAGACATTTAATACTGTGAGAATCCACATCGGAGATAAAAGACGTGATCTCAGAAACTGTCAATCAAAATTCAAGGGGGCATGCATAATCCGAGAGGGTCTAGTAATGTAGCCATATTTCGTTAGGTTACGAATGAGAATTGAGGAACATTTAATTTTTTCGTAGGAATATATAGGGTGGGCTATAAGACATCAGACCTTTTGAGTTACCTTTAATTTTTAAACCAATAGACCAATTCACAAAGAAACTACATATCTGGACAGAATGTACTCCATATTTTTCCGAAGAAGTATAAATAAAGATATTACTTAACAATTTAAAAATAGCAATTTTCTACACCTCTTAAAACTTTTTTCTGTGCGCCACTGGTACAAACATAATTTTGCTTTCTGAAAGTAGAATTTTCTTCGAGCAAAAATTGTATCGCTTGCGAAAATCGGTAAAGAATTAACAATGTAAGAAGTCTTCGTTCGTAGCGTATTTTTGCTATATTTTGCTGATTTTAATGAATTGAAGCATTTTAAAAACGCCAAATTTGACATTTTTAGAAATTTCAAAACTGCGCACATTAAAGTTGATTTTATTTAGTAAAAAATTAGCTTAATTTAATTATTTTTAATGTCTTTATTTTAACGCCGATTTTTCTAGACGATACAGTTTTTTGTTCGTATTGGATAAAGCTTTCAAAAAATAAAGAAATACACAGCAAAATTGTTTCATGGGGTGAAAAATTGCAATTGTCCACCATCATAGGTTTTTACAAAACGTTGTTTTTGACAATTGTTCTGAAAAATAAGAAGCATATTCTCTCCATTCATAAATTAGTAATTCTTTTTTTAATCGGACCATTCTTTCTCAAATTATACGCAATCCAAAAACTTTCATATTTTGTGGGCTACCCTATGTAATAATAGTGTGCCAATAATTTGATGGCTGATAAGGAGGTGTCGGGCATTTTGAAAAAATGTTAATTGATCATCGGGTTAGTAAGTATTTGCTTAATTTTTCTTTGGTATAGTTGTTAAGGTTTAACAAAATAAATGGTGAAAAAATTACTAGAACTTTCTTCTTGGGGTAAATTGCTCTTTTATAGATAATTTAAAACAGAATTTACGTTTCAAACTGGATTTTATCTGCAACGGATATAAAGTTGGTATTTATTGTCTTACGGAATAACCTATTTATCGCCCTAGTAATATTTTTTTTATATTTTTATATATTTATTATTTATTTTATTCTCTTTCTGTTTTCATCATTTTTTTATTTCATTTTATCGATGTTTTTTTACTAGCCATAAAATAAAAATAAACAAAAAATAAAAAAAAAATAAAAAAAGACAAAATAAAAATCGGTTTAAAAAATTAACAATCAAGAAAAAAATAAGTCATTTCTTAAGAAAAATACCAATTTAGTGTTATATCTCAAAAACTAAATTTTATAGAAAAAAATTGTTTGACAAAAAATTATACTTTAAATTATCAATCACATTACACCAAAAAGACATTTTCAATAATAAAAAAGTTATAGACCAAATTCCAAAACACATATTTTTGAAAAAGCCCCGTAGCTCACAAACGAATTCACATACTGACATGCGGTTTTCGCCATTACATTAGTGTTATATCTCAAAAACTAAATTTTATACAAAAAAATTCTACTTTAAATTATCCATCACCTTACACCAAAAAGACATTTTCAATAATAAAAAAGTTATAGGCCAAATTCCAAAACACATATTTTTTAAAAAGCCCCGTAGCTCAGAAACGAATTGACATACTAAAATGCGGTTTTCGTCATTACTAATTACTAAATTCTTAAAATTGAGCCTGCTATATGCGTATTAATTTTTCATTATCTCCCTTCCCAAGGAACAATTTGTCGACGTTTTAACATTACCAAAGACGACTTAACGTTGCGTGAAAACGGCGTTCTAGCAACTCGCTTTTGCAGCAATTTGGCGGTAATTTTTTTGAGTTACATTGACGTTTCCTGCGACTAGAGGTGCGTGCAACGTTTCGAAAACGTCGCCAAAGTGACTAGGGCTGGAGTGCCTTCTGGATAATATTTTTATTAATATAATTGATTTGAAATCAATACTTCCACGTCTGCAACCACAAATGGACTGATTTTGAAACACCATTTATTATTAATTTTAAAATACGTAGTTCTGTAACTTACAGTCAATTTATAACATTAATGTTTCCCATTTACTAAATTTCCCAACGCACCTTAGTTTTCCATAAAAAATTGATATTTTAGCTTAAAAAAATAAACGGGGGTTCAACCCTTAATTTTTTTGTAAATTATTTTTTATTTAATACTGAAAATTTTAAAATTACTTTTAACATATTTTAAACTGTAGCCAGTCTAAAACAATACTTAAAAATACAAGAAACAAGATTTTCTTAACGATTTACTACAAATGACGTAGCGGCGCAAATCGTTTCTTGGTTTACTGAAAACCTAACCGTTTCGCGACCAAGGAGGTGCCCTCTATAGTTTTCAGACACAGTTATATTTTGAAATTGGCCGAAACTGCATTGATTATTTCGCCACTCTTGTCTCGTAAAGAGAAGCGTTGAAAGAACGTAAAATAGTTAACTCTAGTTAATTATTGTGTTGGCATCGTTGATCCATCGTTCGTTGCGGTCGTTGAAAACCCCACAATATTCCAGTAAAAATAAACGTTAAAACAAAAGATAAAAATATCTTGGGTGGAAATAACGAAAATTCAAACTTGAATGATCATCACACAAGGAACACACAAAGGACTAAAGCGAAAAGAGAAATGATTAAACGATGTTTCGCTCTGGATAACCAGCGTGAGCTCATCGGTGGTTTTACTGGTCACCCTCTCCATACATCATTAAACACCATCATACACTTTGATTTTCAACCTTGAATCACTCACAAATAGGCATCGTTCCGCACTGGCACTTATCCAAGTTACCTGACACGGATTGTTCCTGGCGTGTGAATATTTCCAAATGGATTATGGTCCGAAGGCAATTAAAACAAAAAAAGAGGTTAGAAAAATTCCAAATCAGTTACTTCAACCGAAAAGAAAACAAAAGATCAAAATATCTTGGGTGGAAATAACGAAAATTCAAACGTGGATGAGCATCCCACAAGGAACACACAACAAAGAACAATAGCTCACTGTTCTTACTTGTCTTTGTTATAGTCATAACAATCACTAAGCAAGTGCATTTAACCTCACTTTTTTGATGTTTTGTTTTGTTTGCTTTTATTTTGTTGTAGTTTCTTTTGAAAGAAAATAAGATTTAACGTTTAAAAGTATTTTTTTTTTAACCTACAAAACACTTAGCAGCTATTTTTTTGCTTTTAATTTGCCTGTATAAAGTATTTAGTTTTAAAAGTTGAAAGTTGCCAACTTTTCCTTAATGATAAAGACTGTAACAAAAATTACACCAGAAAGTAAGATGATGCCTTGTATGAACAATACTTTAGTTATGACAACTAGGACAACTAAAAATTGTTACTTGGGTTGGAAATATCCAAAACCCCACAATTCCCTGGAATTTCGACCAATCTGTACAATTAATATTTAATTAATAATATAAGCAATGTTTATGATATTATCTATATGCAAGGTACGTCAAGCCAAATAGTTACATATTGATTTATAATTACGTTTTTAGTCAATATTTTCTAAAGCTTAAAATCGCCCTGCCTACTAGTTTTTGATATGGTAGCAAAAAATAGCACAGTTTGACAAATTTAAAGATGTTAAAAAGACACCGCCTAATTTCAAAGCGAAATAAACTGAGCTGATAAAAGCAGCACTATAATAATGGTCACTGACCATTTACTATACATAGGCATAATAAAATACAATGGAGCAAGTAACTTGTGAAAGTTTTTTCACCAAGTACTTGCCGGCGTGTATTCACTGTAGTCTCATAGTTTTGAAATTGATTGCGGCAAATTACTGTAGCAAGTTCGTTTGCTTAAGTAACGTGTATACACTCTTCCAGAAAAATATCGAAATGTCGACTCAGCAAGTGGCTGCTGCGGTTGTGACATATATTCAGTTAAAAAAAAACAAATAAAAAAAAAGGAAAATAACAAAAAGCGTAAAAAAATTTGGGTCAGACAATGGATTCAGAGATCTACTTTAGGTATACATGAGAAGATGCTCTCTGAATTGAGAATGGAAGATCCACAGCAGTCAAAACATTTTCTACGAATGTCTGCGGAAGATTTTGTTTTTTTTTCTGAATTTTAAAGTTCAAAATTTTCAGTTAACAGAAGAGTTTCTTCCCTATTCCAAACACGGCGTTCCTCCATTTATGCAAAAAAAATCAGAATTTTAATTCAGATTCAAAAAAGTAAATAATAATTTAAAATAGTTCCACAAAATTTCACTACTTACTGCAAATATTTCGAAACAGTCTCGAAATAAAAAAGTGGAAACTAATTTGCTTAGATTAGCCGTGTACACTACAAGCTCTAACAAGTCGAGCAAGTACTTAGCCCGAGAGTAAGCTTTCAGCAAAATTTCTCTAGCCCTGCTATTTACACGCATTGCAAGTGACTTGTGAGGGTATTCTAAGCAAATTTAATTGCTAGTGGACACGAGCCTTTATAATCCATTCCGAATAAGCATTTAAACGTCGTTTCGACGTTGGCGTAGACAACCTGTCTTCAGGAATCTACATCATATCGACCGCGCACCGACTCAAATTTATACCAAAATGAGGAATACAAATCCGGGTTGTACCGACGTGCCATACGTGGGTTCCATAGAGGGAATACCGAAATTTTTACTACAAACTAAGTCGTGCTTAGTGCAAATATCTCAACGCCTGGACAACAAACAACAAGATACCCTTAGTGTTTCATGTCAAAATTATTACATACCCCATGAGAACATTGAGACTTGTTACTTGGGCGAGCTTGAAAACCAGGCTGAACACCAAAAATTACCAACGCATTTCACTTTACTGATACACTTGACCAATGCAGGGCCGAAAACGATCGCCACGAATCTTCTCACTTTATCAATAAAAAATAAGATTTTATTGAAAAAAAAAACTTTACCATTCTTTTTATAATATGCCTATAACAATATTTTATTGCAAAGTTCATGGAATTTCATGATATTTCACACAAAAATACAAAATTTCCGATCGGCTTTATTATTTATCCAGAACTACCGCAAGGAAAATATGGCTACATCAGAGTATTCCCGTATACTTTCCCGTACGCGTAGTAACAATTTAGCTCCGCCATAAACTAGTCCTGCAGAATATCTTTAAAATATTAAATTCACAAAATGTTAATAAAAAATGACGCTTAAAACGTTAGGATAAATATGAAAGTTGCTGTGTTTTTATTTTAAATGAGGCGATAAGTAAAAATCGCCACTTTCCAGAATTATGACGGCTGAGATTTTCGTCTCTGAAGAATCGCGACCATAAGACGAAATTTTAAAATTTCGAGATACTATTACGAAATTTTAAAATTTCGAGTTAGTAACACGAAATTTTAGAAATGAAAAAAAAAATAAAACTGGTGTGGCCCTTCTACGCCTTCGTATTTTTGAATTCAAAGACCAATGATAAATTTAATATTTTTAATTGATTTTGCCCCATTAATCATTTCGTCCCAATTTTCACGGTTCACAAGTAATGGTCAAATATCAAATAAACTATAATATGTAGAAGGAAAGAAAGTCCTGTATGCTTCACAAATATTTTAGTTCAATAAACACGACGCGTTTCGATTTTTTCTTTAAAAAATCATTTTGAAGTGTGCATTCTGTAATACAATAAAAACGAGGTGAAAATTAAATTTCAATAAAAAAAGATAAAAAAAGTACTTACAGAACGTCAAAAATCTATCATTAATGGTAAAATTTAGGACACAAACTACACATAATTAAATAAATAAATAAAATATGTCGGACAGTCAAAAACATCTTATTCAAACATACACTAACAAAAAATTTAAAAAAATAAAACAAAGGAAACGAAAATAATAAATAAAATTCGAAACGAAACAACGAGCGTCATCTAACAATTTAAAAACTAATTTCGAGACGGAACAAAAATAGAAAACAAGAAAACTATTTAAAATTATTAATAACTTTGGCTCCTTATAGTGTGCGTTGCTGGGTTCATTCAAACTGACAGATGTAGGATCATTTTCCAACTTCGGTATTTCAAAATTCTCCAAAAAATTCAATTTCCTACCCTTGTAAGCATCATGTAGCATTTTAAAGTTATTCTCCAAATTATGGGTCACCGTCTCTCGCAAATGCATGCCAAACGCCGAACGCTTATCGGAAGGAGATTTTAAGTATTCTCGAAGTCTAACACGAAAACTGCGTCCAGTTTGGCCAACATATTTTGCAGAGCAAGAACCAAAAGAAAGCAAATAAACACCACTCTTTTCTAAAGATGGGACTGTATCTTTTAATCTGGAAAACAAACTTTTAAGTTTGAAGAAAGATTTATACACTAATTTGATGTTATTATTCAAAGAATTAAGAACATTACCCACTTTTAAAGATATATCTCCCAGGTAAGTAAATTTCACATATTTTGGTGGTTGAAATGGTAAAATATATGTGTCTTTGGGGTCCGAAAATAAATTTTTTAATAAATAATTCTATTTTTTTCTTATAAGCCTGTTAATTAAAGATGTAGCCATTATGTTGGGAATTTGGAACCTTTGGTTGCACTAAAACAAAATTATGATTGTTTTCCACAAACCAAAACTACACTTTTTTGCAGTCGACGCGCGTTTCGCTAACAACGTTAGCATCATCAGGAGACGATAAACAATTGTTTATCGTCGAGTGCAAAAAAGTGTAGTTTTGGTTTGTGGAAAACAATCATAATTTTGTTTTGATGTAGCCATTATTAACTGCAATTTGATAAATTATGTTTTTCTCTTTTTCGAAATCCAATGGTAATAAAGGAACAGAAAAAAGCCGACGAATAAGACAATGAAATGAGGCACTCTTGTGAGCAAAAAAGTGATAGGAATCTGAAGGTATAACATCAGTTTGAGTAGATTTCCTATAAATCGAATATTCAAACTTATTGTTTTTTCTTTTTACTGTCAAATCTAAAAAATTCAAACAACAATTTTCTTCTACTTCCATAGTAAACTGAATTTTCATATTTAACGAATTCAGAAAATCCAAAAACTTATTTAATTCTGATTTTGTACCATTCCAAACCACAAAAGTGTCATCTATATATCGGGCCCAAAACAAAATTTTCTTTAAAAACATACAATTACTTGAAAACAATTTTGTCTCAAAATCAGCCATAAAAATTTCAGCAAGGAGATAAACCTGAAGCCATAGAGAGACCATCTAGCATACGATAAAACTTGTTACTAAACTTACGATTCTATCAAATAAACCAATTCTTTTCCAAGCACCCTCAAAAAGTATTTTTAAGTGCGCCACTGTCTATGGTGAGCGTTTTTGTTAGGTTTTGACCAGTGGGTAAAGGATGTACTACTTCTCTTGATACAAATAAGGGCATAAAAAGTAAATTTTAAGGCCGGCAAAACCCGTTTTTAACCAAAAATAAAAAGAATCTGACGACAAAATGTCGTGTAAGATTCAAGATGGTGACGTTGAACTATTCGGTTTTATACAAAATTAACGCAAATTATAAGGTCAGTCAAGCCACCCCCCCGCATCCGAAAGATATTCGACTTTTGATATGATTATAATTATATACTTATAATTCCTGGTTTTTTTAATATTCAAAATGGGGGGTGCAGCCGGACGTCAAGCTACACCCCCCTTATTTAAAGCGTAGAGAAAAATAAAAAGCAACTATTCCAAAATTAAGAATTAATTTAGAACTCCTAATATCATCAAAAATAATTTGCAAAAACCCATTGGTAACCCAATTTTTTTTTAGAAAATATGGTGGGGGTGCAGGTTGATGTCAAGCCACATCCCCCCGCCTTCCCCCGAAAGATATTCGAGTTTTGATATGCTTATAATTTTTTAATTTAATTTCGAACTAATTTTGAACCACTTTTAAAAATTTTGAACTACACTCTCTCCTGGTTTTTTTTTATCTTGACGTCCGGCTGCACCTCCCATTTTGAATATTAAAAAAAAACCAGGAAGGAGTGTGGTTACACCAAAAAACCAGAAAGGAGTGTAACCACACTCCTTCTTGGTTTTTTTTTTAATATTCAAAATGGGAGGTGCAGCCGGACGTCAAGATAAAAAAAAACCAGGAGAGAGTGTAGTTCAAAATTTTTAAAAGTGGTTCAAAATTAGTTCTAAATTATAAGCGTATCAAAACTCGAATATCTTTCGGTGGGGGGGGGGGGTGGCTTGATTGACCTAAATTATAGGTTGCTGCCCATGAATTCCCCGTCATTGAATGATATGGACGAATAGCAGACCTGGTAGGGCTTTTACGATAAAAACGCCATGACAGTAGATGCAGACTGCAAGCCATAATATCCAGTAAACACAACCGGAATATATATAAATTTTTAGAATATTCCTTCAGCATATGCTAAGAATATATACTACAGAGTATTCTAGAAACCTTGACCATACTTGATTCACTATTCTTTCACGTTTTTCTATTTTAGATAAATTGGGTTGAAAAATCTGCCCAGAGAGTCTTGGTTGGGATGGGATCTAATCTCAGTTTTAGATTTATTAGTGTAGGCGGCGCAGGCGAAAATTTTAAAAAAAAATATATTATTATTAAGTTTTTTTTAAAACGTTTGATTGATTTTGAGCTTATAGTACGGCAGGCAAATTATTATAAAATTTAAGATCATCTTTTTAATTTTTTTGGTAAAATATAGCCATAATGTGATGCGATATAACATAGATTTGACTATCCAAGTCCATTTCACACCTCTTGAAGCTTTTTTGAGTCAGGGTGGTCAAGCATGGGAAACCCATAGATACATAGGAATCGGATGTAGAATGAATATCCTATGCCTATTAGATAGGTATTTTATTTCTCAAATATTAATAAAAAAATATTCTTTGAAAAAGGTCGTAAATTCAATTTCTATTCAACTGTATTAAATTGATTAAGACTTATTTTTTATATAAAACTAACTATTACCAAGGCAGCACCATCAATTTTTAATAAAATAAAATTTAATTTCTAGCACTAGCCTGTATAAAATAATAGAAACATAATATTAACCATCCCAGCCTAGTATTTTATATCTGTTGAGATTTGCCTAGTAATTTTAATTTATTTTTTATACAGGGTGGAGGCTTTAATTGGAATATTGGCCATAGCGGGTTAAAAAAAATATTTTTTAGAAAAATCCAAAAACACTTCAACTAAGATTTTTAGCAGCTAAACTTTTAAACAAAAATTTTTTGTTAACGAATCCTCAAAAAGCGGTCTTTTCACATACAATTTTTTTTTTCAAATGAGAAGAAAAACGCTTGTGTATTTTTTTTACATTTGACAAATGGATTGTTTGTCAAATAGTATATGTTATATGTATATATAGTAAATGTTTTGTAAGCACATATTTCAAAACAATGCGATTATTTTTTATATTGAATAGAGGTAGGTCATTAGGTATACATGACAAGAACATATCTTGATCTCTTTCTAAATGATAAGTTTTGTCTCTGGAATCTGAATAAATAAAAATATTTTTTTACCTGTTGCAGAGGTTTTTTAAATAGCTAGTACTTCCTAACCTACTATTGTTTAAAAACGGAATGTAATATTTTTGGATCACGATAAGCTGAAAAAAATATTTCGTACTATTAAATATTTAATTTTTTGGGATACCCCATTCCTTGAACATATAACACCAAATAACTTGGAAATAAATACGTTTTTACCCTTATATTGTGGGAACTCTTTTTCTTAATTTTTAATCACGCATTATTTAAAAAAGTTGTAAGTGTACAATTAAAAAAACTTACCAAATCTTCAAAAGTTTTCCCTTCAAAACCATCCATTTTTGGCAAAACAATATTATTTTTAGGTTGAGGCAAGGGTATATAGTTGCTATTAAAAACTCCAATAATTCTATTAATTTTTAACACAAATATATTTTGCAAATTAAAAATTGATACTAGATACAAGGTTATTAATAAGGGCTTTAAATAGGGAATCTAAATAGTTATTAAGAATATAGTTACAATTTTAAAATAATTAATATTAGTTTCTAATTAGTATTATTAGTAATATTACGATTAATCAAACTAATCAAATTTATCTTAAATTTGCTACACAAGATAAGTCAAAAATCGTTAGACTTACCCGATGTAAGTATACATTAATACACATACAACAACAGGTAAGCAAGGTATTTAGACTGGTATGAATTAATGTTTTTTTTTTGCTTTTTCATGAGCTATCTTTCAAAACTAAAATCTCTTTTACACACACTAAAAATTGTCATTTCAATCTAAAGTCGATAAACTAATATCATATAGCTATTCATTTTGTTTAATAGTATAATTAGTACTGGAAATAGAATATATAGGGTGGGCCACAAAATGTGAAACTTTTTGAACCTCTGACTTTTGATCTAAACAACCGATTTAACAACATAGAAACGATTCAAATTTTAAATATTTTAAAAAAATGTTGATAGGTGGTTTAAGAGGATAAGGTTGAGTTCTGTTGAGATTTCCATAATATTTTATATTTAAAAAAATACTTCTTGCCATTAATGGGTTCATTTCAATTTATTTTTATAGGTACGTAGTTTTGATTTAACAAAGTTTTACGGCAAAATGCCCAAATTATATTGTATGTAGCCTACCTACAGGGTGTAAACGATTTATCTGCAAACTTTTTAATGGGGGATGGTCTATGAGATTTTTTTTGATTATTTTTTTCAAAAACTTACCAAAAATAAATGGTGTTAAAATTTTACAGAAAATACTTGTGTTTTGAGCGCCTATTTTAAAACAATGCAATTATTTTTTGGTATTCAACAGAGGTAGGTCCTTGACCTTGTCCATGACAAGAACATATCTTGTTCTTTTTCTAAGGTTTTTCTTGGCAATCTCAATTAATAATAATTATTTTTTGTTAACACATTAAGCTGGAAAAATATTTGGTACTATTAAATTTTTCATTCTTTGGAATTTCTTGAACTTCAAAAACCAAATAGCTTGGAAACAAAAACATTTTTACCATTATATCATGGGAACTTTTTTCCTTATTTTTTAAAATTCCAACCACCCATTATTTAAACAAGTTGTAAAGAATTAAAACAAAACTTACCAAATTCAAAGTTTTTTCGTTTAAAACCATCAATTTTTGGCAAAACAATATTATTTTTAGGCTGAGGCAGTGGTTCATATTTGCTAATAAAAACCCTATTAATTCAATTCATTTTTAACAGAAAGATATTTTCCGAATTTAAAATTGAAACTGGATATAAGGTTATAAATAAGAACTTTAAATAAAGATTCTAAATAGTTTTTAAGAATATAATTACAAGTTTAGAATAGCTTATAGGGATTAAAATACAAAGACATGTTTAGGAAAACCATAATATTACTTTCTTATTAGTATTATTAGTAATATTACGATTACTCAAACTTATCTCAGAATTTGCTACACGACATAAGTTAAAAACGGTCAGACTTACCTGAAAATAAAAAAATAAAAATGTCAATTGTTCTAGCTTCAAAGTAAACTACATATTCCTTTATTTACTAAGTGGAATAAGGAAACTACCACACAAGGATATTATTGGCACGTAATAGTTATTTACATACCAAGGGAGGAAATGCACTTTACTCCAGAGGCATGTATCTGATTTTATCTACTACCTAATAATAATTCCCGGTTTTCGACAAAGATCACTACGCAGTACGGTGAGCTAAAGTATTGTTGTTTGACAACAACTAAAAAACACCATGCAAATATTAAATGAAAAAAACCAATCTAGTAGACTTATGCTAGGACGCTTTTGGCTATTGTTTGAAACACAAGAACATTGTTTATTCGTCTGTGTTAGTTCTTCGATCTCTAAAAAATGTAATTTTATGAAAAAAAAACAAGATATGAAAGAAAAAGCGAAGCTTATCGTGCTGGATTTGCTACCCCAAAAATCAAGAGAAAGGTATGAAAAGGAATATGGCCTGTTTCAGAAATGGATGGGGGAAAATAACGTGAGAAAAGTTTCTAAAAGTTCCGTTCTTGTGTGCTTCTCCATGCTGGCAGATAAACTAAAGCCGTCATCATTATGAAGCAAATACAGCATGATGCGGTCCTGCATTAGCTTAATATAGTGAATGCAGGTGGAGATTTACTTACCGTCAAGCAACACGGAGGCTGGAATTCTTCTACAATGGCCGAAGGATACATAAGCAAGTCTCTATCGAAAAAATGCGAGGTTGCCAGCCGCCTAATATTAGGGAATATTCCTACCAATCCTACTTGCAGTGAGACATGCAAAGTTTTAAATATTTATTCTCCTGCAGCATTCAACAGTGGCAATAACAATGTTGGTTCAGAATTATCCTTCACTAATTTAACAAACTGTAACATTACTTTCAATAATAATAAATTATTATTTGAGAAAAATCGACTATTTTTTGTTCAGTACAGAGAGGTAAAGCTGTCATTTTACCTTCCTCCGGGAGATAAAATATGTAAAACTCCCTAGGGAACTAAACTGACATTTTCGCCTCTCATATGTGTGTGTAATACCAAAAGTTGGCTCATGCTCAATGACGTTTGCAGAAATTTTGTTTCTAGGGGGAGGGGCTTGATGTTTCTGAGGACACTTAAGTAACAACATAGTCTCAGATGACAATTTATTTTTGGGAGATCTATAGGACTCAATATTCATTAGATCTAGGGGAAAGAGTACTCACTTCATTGATTAAATGAGATAAAAGTATTAATGCAAAAAAATAGAGTTGGTGTTTTTTAACATTTTTCTTATTTATTGACTTTTTAAAGCCCATGCCTCTCCTCAAATTATATTCTGCCTACGCCCTTAATTAACTCAAATGTATGCGTAAAAACCACATTTCCGCACTTAAGTAGGAAAAACACTTTACATCCTTTTTTTTTGTTCTTGTAGAAAAGCGGTAATAGTAGCCGGAAAAATGTTGTAAAATTCGTACCAATGGGTACTAATTGGTACTAACATATTGGTATTAAGCTTTTGGATTGGATATCTCCAATATCAAAAATAATAAAAAACATTAAAAATGCCTACCATTTTTGAAATTTATGGTACCAGGCTAAAATTTTTTTAACCAATTTTCATTATTTTTTATACAATATGTGAAAATTTTTAAAATCTGGCCGTTCGTTTAAAGAAAATGAGAATTGTCATTTTTAAAAAATTGGTCGTTTTCTTTTTTTTTAACTTACAAATCACTTTGGTCATTTGGTCAATCATTTTTGGTGGTACTAAAGAAACCATATAAAAACATTTTTATATGGGTGGAAGGGGTGTTTTATTCCAGACTAACAGAGATTCGAATCATTTTATTTCGTCGGTAATTAACAAAGTTGTGGAAAAAAACTTGGACCATGTCCAAAAATATAGCCTAAAAACACGTCAACTTTAAAGCTCCATATCTCAGAAAGTAATCCTCCTGTTTCCAGAGTTTTTGGAACACATTAGAAACTGTCACTCGTAAAAAAATTTAGATATTATTTTACCAAATTTCCATCTGCATTCACTATATCAAGCTAGTGTAGGACCGCAGCATGCTCTATTTGCTCCATAATGATGATGGCTTCAGTTTGGAGAAGCACATAAGAACGAAACTTTTAGAAACTTGTAAAAAAAGTAAATAAAATAAAGTGTCTTATGTGTTGGAACCTGGTAATAGTTTATTATTTTTAACATTAATTGTGCCAAAATTTTCTAAAATTAACCAGAAAAATAACCAACGAAATAGATTCGTAGCTTACAGCAGTGGTAGTGGTTAATTACCACTACGGAATGACGTTTAGCTATTGCCCTGACGCAGTAATTACCACAACCACTACAAAGTGTCAAATAAGCGTTCCAAAATATCCCTATTGTCTTATTTATATATTGGAAGGTTTTTTGGTTCAAATCATTGAGCAGCATAATTCTCATTTTACAGAGATTTTCTTTTGAGAAGTTTTAAAAAAAGAGTTCGACTCATTTTGTCCAAGATATTTATTGATTTAGACGACAATTTGGCTCAAAAAGAGTCAACTGTTTTATCCATAAGGTTATGTAACTTCCATATACAGAGTCGATGCTTTAGACGAAACGGTGTTTCTAGCGACTTAGAGGAAGAGGTTTTAAAAAGGCTAAAAGCGAATGTTTAATGATTTTTTACGGACTTTGCGCCCATGATAAAAAAAAAATTGGGTTCCCCAACTGAAGGCCCTGGTAATGACAAGGTACCACTAGTGGCACATTTTTGGAAAGCTTGTTAAAAAAGAAATTTAGCGCATTAGTTTTTTTTCAACATCCGTCAACTAATGTTTCAAAAATTTAAAAAAAACCTATTATTTCCAATTGTTTTAGCTTCAAAATAAATTACATATTTCTCTGTTTACTAAGAGAAGAAGGAGAAGGACCATATGGAGGCCGTATCTGAAGGTCTGGGTCCTACCAACATTTCTTTCATGAGGAGGTACCATTTGTGGAACCTTCTTGGAAAGCTTGTTAAAAGAGAAATACGATTAAATAATTTTTTTACATCTGTCAACTAATGTGTTAAAAGTTTTATCTACTACCTTGTTACAAAATGACAATTTCGACCCTCATATGAGGGGCGAAAATTTCACTTTAGCTCCCTAGGGAAATATTTTATTTCCCGGAGGGAGGTAAAGTCACAGCTTTACCTCCCAGTAACGTCCAGAACAAAGAATAGTCGTTTTTTCTCAAATAATAATTTATTATTATTGAAAGTAATGTTACAGTTTGTTAAATTGGTGAAGAATAATTCTGAACCAACATTGTTATTGCCACTGTTGAATGCTGCAGGAGAATAAATATTTAACACTTTGCATGTCTCACTGCAGGTGGGATTGGTAAGAATATTCCCTGATATTATGCAGCTGGCAACCTCGCATTTTTTCGATAGAGACTCGCTTATGTATCCTTAGGCCATTGTAGAAGAATTCCAGCCTCCATGTTGCTTGAGTGTAAGTAAATCTCCATCTGCATTCACTATATCAAGCTAGTGTAGGACCGCAGCATGCTCTATTTGCTCCATAATGATGATGGCTTCAGTTTGGAGAAGCACATAAGAACGGAACTTTTAGAAACTTGATTTTTGGGCTAGCAAATCCAGAACGATAAGCATCGCTTTTTCTTCCATATCTTGTTTTTTTTTTCAGAAAATTACATTTTTTAGAGATCGACGAACTAACACAGACGAATAAACAACGCTCTTTTGTTTTACACAATAACCATAAGCGTCCTAGCATAAGTTTTTTGGTTGCTGTCAAACAATAATACTTTACCTCACCGTACTGCGTAGTGATCCTTGTGGAAAAACGGGAATTATTATTAGGTAGTAGTCTAAATCAGATACATGCCTCTGGAGTAAAGAGCATTTCCTCCCTTGGTATGTAAATAACTATTACGTGTCAATAATATCCTTGTGTGCTGGTTTAATTCTAAGATAAGCTTGATTAATCGTAATATTACTAATAATACTAATTAGAAAGTAATATTATGGTTTTCCTAAACATGTCCTTGTATTTTAATCGCTATTAGCTATTCTAAACTTGTAATTATATTCTTAATAACTATTTGGATTCTTTATTTAAAGATCTTTTTTATAACCTTATATCTAGTTTCAATTTTAAATTTGGAAAATATCTTTCTGTTAAAAATGAATAGGAATTAATAGAGTTTTTATTAGCAACTATGAACCACTGCCTCAGTCTAAAAATAATATTGTTTTGCCAAAAATGGGTGGTTTTGAACGAAAAAACTTTGTATATTTGGTAAGTTTCGTTTTAATGCTTTACAGCTTGTTTAAATAATGGGTGGTTGGAATTTTAAAAAATAAAGAAAAAAGTTCCCACAATATAAGGGTGAAAATGATTTTGTTTGCAAGTTATTTGGTTTTTAAAGTTCAAGAATTGCGGCATTCCAAAAAATTAAAAATATAATAGTACCAAATATTTTTTTAGCTTAATGTGTTCAAAAAATAATTATTATTAATTGAGATTGAGAGAAGGAACAAGATATGTTTTTGTCATGTATACCCTAGCACCTACCTCTGTTAAATACCAAAAAATAATTGCATTGTTTTAAAATAGGCGCTCAAAAGACAAGTATTTTCTGTAAAATTTTAACACTTTTTTTTGGTAAGTTTTTGAAAAAAATAATAAATAACAATCTTATAGTCCTTCGCCCATTAAAAAGTTTGCAGAGAAATTGTTTACACCCTGTAGGTAGGCTACATATAATATAATATGGGCATTTTGCCATAAAACTCTATTTGTTAAATCAAAACTACTTACCTATAAAAGTAAATTGAAATGAACGCATTAATGGCAAGAAGTATTTTTTTAAATATAAAATATTATGGAAATCTTAAAATATGTAACCTTAGCCTCTTAAACTATCTATCAAAATTAAAAAAAAAATTGAATCGTTTCTATGTTGTTAAATCGGTTGTGTATATCAAAAGTTAGAGATTTAAAAAGTTTCACATTTTGTGGCCCACCCTATATATTCTATTGCCAGTACTAATTATACTATTAAACAAAATGAATAGCTATATAGTATTAGTTTA
Organism: Oxystoma pomonae; assembly: GCA_963921995.1. Classification (NCBI taxonomy): domain Eukaryota; kingdom Metazoa; phylum Arthropoda; class Insecta; order Coleoptera; family Brentidae; genus Oxystoma; species Oxystoma pomonae. Next base: position 43,789,863 of record OY998165.1, read on the forward strand.
TCGACTTTAGATTGATATGACAATTTTGAGTGTGTGTAAAACAGATTTTAGTTTTGAAAGATTGCTCATGAAAAAGCAAAAAAATCATATTAATTCATACCAGTCTAAATACCTGGCTTACCTTTTGTTTTTATAAATTTAGATATATTTTTTTAAGTGCTGGTGACTGCAGTAAGAATTTTAATAAAAATATATACTTACATCAGGCAAATCTAAAAAGTTTTGACTTATTTTGTGTAGCAAGATTTAAGATAAGTTTGATTGGTTTGATTAATTGTAATATTACTAATAATACTAATTAGACACTAATATTATGGTTATTCTAAACATGTCCTTGCATTTAAATCGTTATTAACAATTTTAAAATTGTAATTATATTTTTAACTATTTAGGTTCCCTATTAAAAGCCCTTATTAATAACCTTGTATCTAGTATCAATTTTTAATTTGCAAAATATATTTCTGTTAAAAATTAATAAAATTATTGGAGTTTTTAATAGCAATTATGTACCCTTGCCTCAAACTAAAAATAATATTGTTTTGCCAAAAATGAATGGTTTTGAAGGAAAAACTTTTGAATATTTGGTAAGTTTTCTTAATTGTACACTTACAACTTTTTTAAATAATGGGTGTTTTAAAATTAAGAAAAATAGTTCCCACAATATAAGGGTAAAAACGTATTTATTTGCAAGTTATTTGGTTTTTAATGTTCAAGAAATGGGGTATTCCAAAAAATTAAATATTTAAGTAACAAATATTTTTTTCAGCTTATTTTCGCCTCTATGGGGGTCGAAAATGTCATTTTTCGACAAGGTAGTAGATAAAATTGTAAACACATGGGTTGACAGATGTAAAAAAATTATTTAATCGAATTTCTCTTTTAACAAGCTTTCCAAAAAGGTTCAAAAAATGGTACCTCCTCATGAAAAAAATGTTGGTAGGACCCAGACCTTCAGAGACGGCCCCCATATGGTCCTTCTCCTTCTTCTCTGAGTAAACAGAGAAATATGTAGTTTATTTTGAAGTTAAAACAATTCAAAAAAATAGATTTTTTTAAATTTTTGACACATTGGTTGACAGATATCAAAAAAAAACTAATGCATTAAATTTATTTATTAACAAGCTTTCCAAAAATGTGCCACAAGTGGTACCTTCTCATTACCTGGGCCTCCAGCTGGGGAACCCAATTTTTTTTTATCATGGGCGCAAAGTCCGTAAAAAATCATTATAGATTCGCTTCCAGCTTTTTTAAAACCTCTTCCCCAGAGTCGCTAGAAGCACCGTTTCATTTAAAGAATCCACTCTGTATATGGAAGTTACATAAGTCCAAATCAATAAATTTCTTGGACAAAATGAGTCGAAGTCTTTCTTTAAAACTTATCAAATGAAAATCTGTGTAAAATAAGAAGTATGCTGCTCATTTTGTCTAAGATGATTTTTGAACCAAAAAACCTTCCAATATTTGGATAAGACAATAGGGATATTTGGAACGCTTTATTTGTGGTAATTACTGTGTCTGCGCAATAGCTAAACGTCATTCCGTAGTGGTAATTAACCACTACCACTGCCGTAAGCTACGAATCCATTTCGTTGTGGTTGTGGTTATTTTTCTGGTTAATTTTAAAAAATTTTGGCACAATTAATTTTAATAATAATAAAATATTACCAGGTTCCAACATATAAGACAGTTATTTTGTAAAATTATGCCCAATTTTGTGTTTTTCTCATATCTAAATTATTTTACGAGTGACAGTTTCTAATGTGTTCCAAAAACTCTGGTAAAATCGATGCGTGGTAGTGGTAGTGGTTGTTAAACACTACCACAGCGGCTATCAAATTTGTCAAAATTTTAAGCGTTCCTAAATATCTCGAATGATATAAGTCAAGAGACTTTGTAGATTTGTACATTTTAGTGAGACCATCTTTTTGAAATAAACTTTAAGGGTGGATTTGAATAAAAATGAGATTCTTCCAATTACTTCATCTAAACTGTAAAACAAATATATATTAAATGTCATATTTTTTTTACTTTCTGTGATATGGAGCTTTAAAGTCGACGACGAAAGAAGAAAACGACCATTTTTAAAAAAATGACAATTCTCATTTTCTTTAAAAAGAACGGCCAGATTTTCATAATTTTTAGCTTAATACCATAAATTTCAAAAATGGTGGGCATTTTTAATGTTTTTTAATATTTTTGATATTGGAGAAATACGAAAAATTATTTTAAATATATTATAGGTAGGTTATAAAACCTTTTTATGAACAAATCTAATCCAAAAGCTTCATACCAATGTTGGTACCCATTAGTACCCATTGGTACGAATTTGATAACATTTTTCCGGTTACTATTACCGTTTTTCTACAAGAACAAAAAAAAGGAGGTAAAGTGTTTTTCCTACTTAAGTGCGGAAATATGGTTTTTACGCATACATTTGCGTGCAAAAAGTTAAAACTCTTAAGATATGTTTAATATGGCTTTGTATTTTAAAAAAATCTCGGCTCGGTCCAACAGACTGCAAATAAACAGAGACCAGAAAAATAAAAAAATCCCGCACGGATAACATGGTTTTATGGCCTACCGTGAAAGTTAACCATTTTTTGATATTTTGAAGATATTGTTCTTTAGGTGAAAAAAAATAAATTCTATGAGTATCGTATGTCTGTGATAGGAGATATGAGCTATGAAAGAACGTGTGTCTACTAAACACCTACGGAGAATTTTTGTCGTAACTTGAAAAGTACTTTGGCAGATTTTCGTGATTGGGATGTCATTTAAAAGGTACTTAAATACTGCACAGAGGCGTAGCCAGGATTATACTTTTAGTATTTGGGAAAGTTAATTTAAAAAAAAATACGTAAATGAGACTTAAAATTTTTTGTGTTTTATTTTCTCCGGTGGTTTTTTTAAGGGTTAGTCTTATTAAAAAGGTAATTAAAGGGCGTAGGTAGAATAAAATTTGAGGAGAGGCATGGGCTTTAAAAAGTCAATAAATAAGAAAAATGTTGAAAAAAGCCAACTCTATTTTTTTTGCATTAATACTTTTTATCTCATTTAATCAATGAAGTAAGTACTCTTTAAAGGTATAGGCAGTGGCGTATGCAGGGGTAGGTTTAGGGAATTTTCCCTAGATCTAATGAATATTGAGTCCTACAGATTCAACTCTCCCAAAAATAAAAAATAAATTGTCATCTGAGACTATGTTGTTACTTAAGTGTCCTCAGAAACATGAAGCCCCCCCTCCCTAGAAACAAAATTTCTGCATACGTCATTGAGTATGGGCCAAGTTTTGGTATTAGGTTGGGTTTGAAAAATTTGAAAAAATCGGATTTAAAACATTGTTTTAGTCGGTTTTCTTTAAATATTTTCGTGTTCATTGTTTTAATTTTATCATTTTAGATTATTTATCACATAAAAACAGTAGCGTAGTAATTACTTATATTAGAAAGAACAAAAACTTAGCGAGTAATTTAATTTTCAAACAAAACTTATAAATTGATACTTCTTTAATATAAAGTTTTTTGCTTCCTCGATCTGCAGTGACTTCCTAAAACAAAAAACAATTTTCAGTGACATACATACATAGTACATAGATATGTCAAAAATGCATCATGACCTCCTCCTAATTGTTTTTTAAAGCAAAGTCAAAACCCACTTAGTTTAAACTTATCTAAGTGAATATTATTACATTTTGTATTAATTTATATGGAATTTATGACTTCGCTAAAATAGAATGTTAGATACACTCCTGTAGCGTATTTGATGAGGCTAAACTTACGGAAAACTAACAGCGAAAACAGAACAAAACTTTATCAACATTTTTTTTAAAAGCAATTTGGCGCGGCTTGGGCCTTCCTAGGCACGGCAACACATAATCCTACATACGACTCTGTAGGCTAGTCCATTACCTTTTAAACGAGATCAGACTTGAAAAAAATCATTCCTCCAAACGGGATTAAATTAAGTTTTTACTTTTAATTTTTATGTTTTTATTTAAATTAACCCTATCAGACAATCAAGTTTTCCTAAAATATAATCATTAGTACACCCCTGTGCAGTATTCAAGTACCGTCCAAATGACACCCCAAGTACAAAAATCTACAAAGCACTTTTCAAATTATGGGAAAAATTCTCCGTATGTGTTTAGCAGACATACGTTCTTCCACGGCTCATATCTCCCATCACAGACATACGATTTTCATAGAATTTCATTTTTTTCACCGAAAGTACAATATCTTCAAAACTTTCACGGTAGGCCATAAACCTATGTTATTTGTGCAGCATTCTTTCAATTTAACTCGTTTTTATTAATAAAATTCTCGAGAAAAACCATCATATAATTATTATCGAACTTCACTTAAGTAAGTTCGTTTGATATATTAGAGACCTTTTGCACCTCTTATAAAAAATGCCCGCTGGGTGACTTTATCGCTTAATAACGCGTTGTGACGTAGCTAACGTCACGTTATTTTTAAGACAGCATTTTTAGTTTTTACACGCCGCTTTTGATTTGTTTATGGTCGACTTTATGCGGTACTTATTATTATAAAGATTTACAAAAAGAACTAGTCCAGTAATATGTTTCATTTAGAATATCTTATTCTTGTGTTTTTACGGTGAATTTTAATCATTAATAATCTTTAAAAACTCAAAAACACAACAGAGAAAAGGGAGGTTATGATAAACAGATCGGAATAACTTGCCATAGTTGCCAGTGCCAATCAATGTTTTACGTATCTTATAAAATTCTAGCTAAAGAAAATGATTAAACAAAAATTGACACTTATCTTCACAATTAAAAAGAATACAGAACATATCTGCATTCAAATACAAACTAAAATTTTTTATTTCTCTACTTAACGTTTTACTGTCGGCAACCATGTCAATTATAAGGGATACGGTATTTTCCCGCAGGTAACGTCAAACTTTATCGGTTAGTAAGGGATTCCATTATTACGTCGTAACTGCGCATGCCCGAAATAAGCGATAAAGTTAAAAGGCATCAAATATATAGGTGCAAAAGATCTCTATTAATAATATTCTATTTGAAGTATCTAATCAACAAAACAAAGGAGCCGTGACGGTTACTATGGAACTCAGGCAACTTATATTTGTGGGTGACAACAACAAAAATCACAATGACGGGAGACTTGTGGGCAAAAATGACGTAAGTGTGTGCAAAACGTTTTACACACAGCGTGCGCAAAATGCCGTTTTAAGATCTTGATCTCCGTGCACAAAACCCCCTTTTCCAAGACAGTCGTATAAAAAATATTGGAAACCTAAATTTGATATTATGTTATTTTACCTTCTTGCTACGACAAAAAAGTTAGGTGCTGTACATTGGTCTCAATTACCTTTTAATTGTAGTGTACTACTTAAGTAATTATGGTTAAATTAATTTTGGAGCCTAATTGACAATTATTATCCTAAGCTTCTTTGTTTCAGATATATGTTTCATGAAATTTTACTCCTATAGACCAAATATGTCGAACATTTAAGGCAAACTTTCATTAAGCAATATACTTAATTATGGTTTTCTTGATGGATTATAATCTAGAAATATTATTCTTAACGTAATAAAAACATAATTATATTGCTTAAAGTAATCCGTTTGCCTTAAATGTTGGTTATATTTGGTCTATAGGAGCAAAATTCCTTGAAACATATCTGGATATTTGGGGAATTTTATATTACATTTCTAAAAACAAAGAAGCTTAGGATTTATAAACTTTCCAGCGTTAATATCTTAAGACGCAAAAATGTTTGGCAAAAACGAAAAAGCATATCAATTTATATCGCAAAGGATTAACTTTTGCAGTGGAATTTACTAAGATCTAAAATAGTAACCCCCACAGGTCGAAATATTTACACCCGTGGGGGTACTAAATTTTAAAACCCATTTTCAAAAAACACTTACACATATATAAAACATACAAAGTTATTGATTATTTTGTATAGTTATTGCAAAATACCACAGAAACACTGCTTTTTTTCTCAAAATATTCCATATTTTAGGAGAAAATGCACTAAAACTAATTTTTTTCGACAGGTTTCAAAATGGCAAATGGTGAATACGCCAAAAATTTGGCACATAACAGCTTCATCATCTGTTTTTGAGGTTATAAAGTTGATGATTTTTTAGACCACCTCTGGGAGGTGGTTTAAATGTGCCCCCAGAAAAGATTGTTTTGTGGCAATTGGTAATAAGTTCCTTTATAATTTTCTCAAGCAACCGTTTTTACAATAATTAATTTACCTTACTTAATATCCCAAGTTGTTTATTAATCAATAAAACACCTGTAATTTTGTCCAGATAAACGCCATATTTTGAACCAGTTTTCAGCACAAAGAATATATTTTTGAGGGCACTACGAGGCCAAACAAACATAAGCGAAGGTCACTGATTATGCACGAAAACTGTCTCCAATGAAAAAAATCCAAAACAACTGTACCTATTCATTTATTTACAAACAGAACTGAAATTAAATCATTGAGTTTATCTAAAAGCTTAATCATCAAAAAAAGCTTTCCACTGAAAGATCGCACTCAAAGGTCTCAACTCTGCAGCACCGAACAGTTCGTTGACCCGATATGACTCCTTTGTGAACGCATCAGTTGGATTCAGATCTGTTTTTAGCCGCATTTTTTTACATGACCTACTTTGATGAAATATTTTTATTTCTGGTTTGCGATTGCGATGGGTTTGCGTTTGTAAAGTTTTTTCATACTTTTGATAGATAAAAACCGCTTTTAAATAAATACAAAGTTAATATAATTTTTATTTTATGATTACATATCGAAATGTTTTTGTGACAGTGACTATTACTCGCGAAAATCAATAAACAAGGACAAGTTTTGTTAAGAGTAACAATAAATTATTATACTTTCAAAATTTAAATATCTTAAAAATTTAATACGCCTTTAGATTGTGCCGATATTTTGGACTTTGGGGATATTTTCTTTTAAAATAAGGTTCCCATGAACTTGGCGGATATGGTAAATTTTTTTAACCCTAAAGACAAATCTGCAATGAAATTGTACAAACCAATATATAACTGAGAATTCAAGCTGCTTTTAAATTTTATATGATTACAGAGGCCTGCATGAACACATTTTAAAATTAATGTAGTAGATACTTTAAATTTTAGTTACTAACCCAATTCTATGGTACTGTTCAAGAAATTTATTAAGTAGGCTCTCATTACTTAAAATCTTTTATTATTTATTAATTGCTAAACTTATGGTAGTTTTGACAATATTTTTGGGAATTTTCACCTGTTAAATCTTTTTATTATGCCTTAACATTATTAGTAGAAAATACTGAAAACTTCTCAGCTTCCGGCTCCCTAAAGGCTATCGAGAGTGATTTTGAACCATCATCCTCAGGTCAAAACCAACCTCAACTGTTTTTACAAGCCGAACTGAATGATTTAGTAAGAGATTTCGTACTTTCAAAACATTTTTCTGATGTACTGGGGTATAGGTTGAAACAAAATATTCGTTTGCCCCAGAAACCACCTTCTTTTGAAGGACCACTTGTTACTACCAAGCTGATGTAGTTACTTGCCTCGGAGCTCCTGAGTACAGACTTTCTAACTGAAGACTTTTCATCGACTCTTCAAAAGGGAGCCTAAAAGCTGTTATTTTACATAATGACAATGTCTTTGCTTCTGTTCCGGTCGGTCTTTCAGTTCATTTAAAGGAAAACTACGAAAATTTAGAGTAATTTTCTAAGTATACAATATGAAAATCACAACTCGTAAGTGTGTTGAGATATAAAAGTATTAGGTCTTCTCTTGGTGCAGTCTGGATTTACTAAATTTTCGCGTTTTCTGTGTGAGTGGGATAGCAGGAATCCAAAACAACATTGGATAAATAGAGACTGGCCACCTTAACAATTGGAACCAAAAATGGTATTGGCGAAAGTCTTATTGCCTCTCAAAAAGTCGTTTCACATAAAACTTGGACTTATAAAACAATACGTTAAGGCATTAAACAGAGAAGGAAATTGTTTTAAATATTTGTGTAAATAATATCCGACTTTGTCAGAGGCAAAATTCAAAGAGGAAATCTAGGCAGAAAGTTTTTCAAATAATTTTATCTCCTTTACATAATTTGTGTAGAAGAAAGTTTTATTACGCCCCTACCTTCAATCTGCACTTAATGTTATGCCAAATATATAATAAAGACCGCAGAGCATAATAAAATATTTTAGATTTAAATATTTCAAAAGTTTATTTTTGTAAATCTTAAAAGCTTCGTCGAAAATTCCGTGTTCATAAAATTAATGAAAAATGCAAGATAGAAGGAAAGTTGCCTTGTAAAATGACGTGCGAAAGACTATAGCGGCGTTGCCACTGTGCGTGTACATTTTTTTTCTTACCTAGTACCTTAGTACCTTACCTTAGTAATGTTTTATGCACAACCGCATGATTTTTGGAATCAAAAATATATTGGTGTCAAAATCTCTCTAATATTTTGACAATAGATAAATCACCAGTTGACAAATAGTTAAGTATTCATGTTGTATGGTTATTTCTGTGATTCTCAATCAAGCAATCTGACACACAACAGTTGCTTGTCATTAGCAACCATATCAACAAAGTCATCATTAAAAATAATGTTGCGTTTTAAGCTGGGTTCATAAAGAAATAAAATAACATAAGATAAGATATATTCTTAAACTTAATAAAAACAACAGGTATATAGGTCATATTTACTGGGGTATAGGATAAACATCTGGGACGCCAGAGCAAAAAAAAAATGTAAGAAGGTTTGTTTATGGCTAAGATGTTAATTTCATCTCCGGCACTTAAAGTTTTTGCTTAGTGGTAAATTGGAAAAAACACCACAAAAAGCTGGTTTTTCAATTTTAGGTGGTATTTTCTAAGTCAATTAAGATTATGCATCAACTAAATTTTTTTTTAAAGTAAGCGGAGATAAGTCAACAAGAATTGATGGCCACATTGTCATTTTTGGTTTTTAACAAAATTGAATAAAACAAAATATGGCCATATAATAACGCGTCATAGCTGACAAAAAAAAATTTACAAAATTGTTGGACTTGACCTTCTTATCTACGTTACCAAATTTGGTCCTCTTTTACATTAATAATTAATAAAAAATGCCCTTTAGTATGTTATTATTGCAATTTGTTAATTTGTTAATTTTTCTGGGGTATTTTTCAAGGTCATGAGGCTTCAAACTGCATAAAAGTGTAAGGATCCAATTTGGCATACATACCTAATAGTTTGAGGTAGGTACATTAAAAGTTGGTCTGACAAAGCGTCGAATTATTAAGATTATTTGAAGAGAAAATGACAAAAATCTTGTTTTTTGCTATTTTCAAGGTCATTTAAGGTCAGAATACCTTGAAAGATAATTTTTTGTCATCCTCGTCCTTGAATTATATAAACTCGAGTATAATAATGCCCCGGTTGCGAAAGTCGCATTTTTTATGATTTTTGCACGCCATCTTGAAAGCTGTCGTCATACCAACCCAACCCAACCCCTTCTACACGGATGCAAACAAAACACCTGGTTACAATTTTGTGTGACTAAAGAAACTCCTTCATTAAAAATCTCACGGGATAGAAATTATCGATATATGTCCCTACACTATATATTTTTTTGTTTAATTAGAAATTACATTGAGTTCTGAAGTTGCTAATAGTTCGCTTTTACATTTTACAATAATTCACCTCCTTTATGTAGGTCTTTAAATTTTGCTTTTCTGTTTCTGTACCACAATTTAAGAACGCTATATGATATTCCAACTTCCTCAACCAGTTCCAGACACATTTCTTGCTTGGAAAAATTTCGTTTTCGAATCCTTGGATTAGCATTTCTTTTTAAATGGTGGGAAACTGCATTTTATTGCCTATAAAAATTTTTAATTTCACATAAGTACAGGGTCTTTCAACAAAAATTAGAGTAATTCAAGTACGATTTTTAAATCAACTTTGAGCAGGTCGGGTTTTTCTTTATGGGGAAGGGGGGGGGGGAAGGGTTTCTAGTTTCTTAGCTCTGAAAAAAATGTATGCCTATTAGGTAGGTATCTGTTTTCTCAAAAGATGATACAAAAATTTGCTTTGAAAACGGTTGTACTTGCAACATTTTTTATATATATATTAGAGTCACTATTACCATTGCAGTTTTTTACCATCAATTTTTAATAAAATAAAATTATATTTCTAATACCAGCCTACGAAAATGTAGAAGCCATAAATACATAAATACCATACCATGAAAATAGTAGCATAGGTGGTTTAAGGGGAAGAAGTTGACATCTGTTGATTTATCCATAATATTCTGTTCGGTACTCTGTGCTTTATATTTGGAAAAAGAATTCTCGGCATTAATGGGTTCCATTTATTTTTTATAGGTAACATTAACTTTATACTTAAACATACAGTGGCTTATAATAAACTAAATTTAATGGCTCAAAGCCCAAGTTATCATATTTATAGCATACCTTATGGATGTAAAGTGCCGTTTTCTTTTTGTCGCGGTTGAATATTGTTTAAATTTACAGGTAATTGTTAATGTTTACATGTGTAATCAAAAGTTTTTATTTTTATGAATTTCCGGATTATACTTAAATTTTGATATCAAAAATGATATGCTATGCTATGACGTCATGTATTAGCTGACATGAACAGAAAAAATCGATGTAGACAGCGCATCCTGTCATGTTCGATGCCTTGAGAATCGTAACCAGCCTATTTTGCCAATTCAGAATAGTTGCGGTTCTCAAGGTATGGATCTTTAAAAGATGTGCTGTCTACGTCCATTTTTTCTGTTCATGTTAGTTAGCTAATAGATGACGTCATAGCATTTTTGTGCAAATTCATAAAAATTAAAAACTTTTGATTATATGCACATGTAAACATAAACAATTATCTTTAAATTTAAAGAATATATATATAATATTTCTTTTGCTTATACTTCTGGGAAATTTTAGAACCAAGGTTAACGTAACCGTGACAAAAAGAAAATGGCAAATGATCTCTCTGTACAATTTTGAATGGGTCACGAGATGATTATTTATTATTTTGTTAAAAGATTTTTATTTTAAACATTTCAATTGTTTTCCGGTATTGAATAATAGAGGTAGGTCCTTAGGCATACTAATGTTAGAGATTTTCTCTGAAATCTGAATAAATAAAAATCATTTTTCTTTACTCACTCCAGAAGTTTTTTACATAGCTTTTGCGCTCCTAACATTTTATTGTTTAAAAAGTGTACAGAATCTTTGTGGATTATAACAAGTTAAAAAAATATTTGGTGCCCGACTTCTTGACCTTTAAAAAACCCAATAGCTTATAAATAAGTAAGGACGTGTTGACCATTGTAATATGAAAACTATTTTTTTTTAAATTCCAATCACCAATTATCTAAAAAGTGCTTAAAAACTAATAAACCTTATCCAATATTTAAAACTTTTTCCTTGAAAACCATCCATTTTTGGTGAAACAATAGCTGCTGTAAAAAATTCTATTGTTGTAATTAATTTTTCACTGAAAAATATTTTGCAGATTTAAAATTAAAACTAAATACAAGGTTTTAAATAGAGGCTTTAAATAGATAATCTAAATAGTTCTAAGTTCTAAATAATTATAGCGATTAAAATACTACCAAAATACTACGTCCTAATTAGTATTATTAGTAATATTAGGATTAGTCAAACTTTTCTTAGAATTTGCTACACAAAATAGGTGTAAAACCATTAGGCTTACCTGGCGGAAAAATATCAAAATTCTTCTTGTACTTAATTTCACTAAAAGCAACTAAATATTTACAAACAAATGGTAAATAAATTATTCACACTCGTAAAAATTAAATATTGTCTTTAAGAGCAATCTTTCAAAACTAAACTCTGTTTCACACACACTATTATTTAGTTACACATTTGCTTTAATAGAAAATACCTACACTTCTGGAAATAAAATGTATCAGATTGGCCATAAACGTTGAAAATTTTTGAACCTTTAACTTTTTATCTGCTAAACCGATTTAAAGAAAATGGAGAATACCCAAATTTTAGGTTCAAGTTAAAAATTTGATTTTTTTACCCCCAGATGCACGGTAAAATTATTCGGATTATTTTAGATAATCCATGCTTCCCCTTTGTTGATTTATGTGGAATCGAGAGAGAAAAATAATGGATTAGATAGCCAATCGCGATTAAGTGCTTACGGTGAATTTAGGGCTGAGACACTTCAAAAAATGGATAATTCCGAAAAAGAGTTGGAACATAGAACAATTTCAGTATAAAGCAGCAATTATTTCAATTGTTTAAGAAATAAAAATATTAAGGTTCTTTAAATTATGACTGTTCTCGCACTTTTGGGCATTTTTTTCTGAAGGGAACTGTTAAAAAATTAGGAACATTCAAATCAATGTTGTATTTACAAGGAAAAAATTTATATTTATTTATATTTATATTTATATATTTAAGCTAGCATAGCATAAATTATATTACAATTATATTCGGCAAGCTAAGAAGAAATTATAACTTATAACTAAGACTAAAATAATGTAAGTAATAAAGGAATAATTGAGATATTGCAGCATAGAATTACACTTTTATAAAGAAAAACATAAATATATGTATGTATATATATATTTTTTATCAAAATGCCCATCTAGCGTGTTTCAAAGCATATTCAGAGATATATCAAATATGTCAATTTGATTAAAAAATAAATTATAGTTCTGTTGAATTCGATACAAAGGTGCGTTATATCTAGTACATGAGTATGATCTAACATTTATATTTAAGTTTTGAAGTATATATGGGGTCTTGATATTGCCATTAATAGATTTATAATATTAATAATATTATTAATCAATATTAAAAAATATTCCCTAAAATCTAAAACAAATATTTTCAAACTTGGCACAAAAATTTTTTATTACTGTAGACGATGAGCTGAAAAGTTTTTGCTGGGGGTTGAACTCACGAGCCGTGCTAACTAGCGACACGCGGTTAAGATATATAATTAAATTTTGCACAAAAAAATTGTTTTTGTTTTAAGATGACGCCATTTAAAAAAAATATAACTACTATTTAATTGTTATTTGGTTTTAAAAGAGCAATGTTTTATTATTTGAAATTTTAAAACATTTTTTATGATTTGTGAACGTAATTATATATTTATTATCTATAGTCGAAGATATTTTATTAGGACTAGAAACATATTTTGTCTGTAGGTAAATATGGGACAACAATTTTTTTTTCTTGTACTGAAAAAGTGTTTCTGGGTTATTAATTACCTAAACATTTAGGCAAACTTTTAACGGTTCGACCAATATAATTAAAAGAAACAAGTATATTTGGAAATACGTTAAAAAACCACCAGTCCGCTAAATACTATTCCGGTATAATTTTCGTCAAATGCACTCAAATTCCCAGAAGTTATTGAGAGCAAAAGTGTAGCAAAACATTCTTTCATTAACCAGGGTCATTATGTTTTTGTTCTTTTATTTTTAAAACTTTAAAAACAGATGGCACTTTTTGTTTTGAAACCTTTCACATTGTATTTTTCACAAACAGCTTGATTTTGCTAATTACGGCAAACATTGTAAAACTTCCAGTAAACAACCCTATAAAGAATTTGGAAAAATAATAGGTATCCTTAGATAACAAATATATATTTTGTAAAGATGAACTAAACATTGGGTTGACCCAAATGTAGATAATATTATCGTATAATCAAATAAGCAGAACTACTCTTCAACAACCTCTGATATAAAGTATCGTGTTCCAATAAGCCCCTTTCCCCCAAAGATCCTGAAAGATAATCAGATTCATTTAAATAATACAACTTATTAACTATTTTTATCAAAAAAATAATTTAACTTACTTACTTACTTAAACATCCCGTTTTCTCTCTACATCTTGGAAAATAAATCGCAAAAAGAGACCTTATTCGCCGCTTTTAAAGCATGTATTTGTTATGTTTGTACCTTTAATAAACACCGTTAATAAGTATAGATTATCACGTAACTAGATTACCCAATAATAACAAACCCGGATACAGGATACTCCCTTTTGCGTCTTCTTCAAAATTTCTCCGAGTTTTGATAAAAAAAAATATTTAAAAACATTTCAAAAAAATTTTCCTGCAATTAAACCTTACTTTTCCACAAAGGTTCGCCTGGGGCTCTACTCAAAGTAAAAATTTTACGATAAGGTTCATATACTTTAAAAAAATTCGTCTGCCACATCATTTTTTTAATTGAAATTACCTACATATTTTTCTAAAAATGTCTTTTTCATCAACGCTGTTCTGATTTGCATTTTAATTTTTGTTAAAAAAGTCATACTAAGTTCTGTAGTTAATTGTACAAAATAGGTCGAAACCACTTTTCCGCACATGTACTTTGCAACACATATGTGGAAATTCATGTTGACAGTTGATAACTCTACTTACTTTCAACAGCACCCTTTTTCACAGATGTGCTGAACAGTGTATTAAAAAAAAACTTTTAAAACTACTCTGCACAAGAACCAGATATGTTGGTTTACTAAGCAGAAGGCGAGGTCCGTAAGTCGAGCGAGTGTGTAAAGTGGTTTTCAAACGAGTTTTTCACGATACTTTTTATACGACTAGAAATAAAAACCAAATCGATTTGTTTTTTAGAAATTTAAAGAACCATGCGCAAATAATACACATTAGTGTGCAAAGTTGACACATCCATGCGCAAAATACTTTGCATACGGTAGGTGGAAAGTACCTTTTCTCCGTACAAAATTTCCGCGTGCAATATGGATATAAAAAAAGTACTTTTTTATAACTTCATTAAAAAACATGATTTAAGTAACTCTGTGTGGATAACTAAAGCATAACTTTTTGGTTACCGATACAGAGATGACAAACAAACTTTTTTTTTTGATCACGGGTGCAAGAAAAAAAGGTTTCTGTCCATTTTTTACCCAAAATTAAAAAGAAATAGCGAAAAATAGTAATATTGAAAAAATCTAATTATTCTTGCCTATAAACTAAGCCATTACCGCCAGTTTTCACCAAGTATTTACGAAAAACTCATTTAAAAACATCGTCAAAATATCAAACTGTGAAATATTAAAATGTCGTAATAATGATCGTCACCTAGTAAAAATGCACATCGCTATGGAAACCATTGTTATTTTATTTGCCTTGATTTATAGTGTAAAGAGGGTGTGTTGCTCTTCGTTCGAGATTTTTAAAAATATTTTCGTGTTTCTCCTGGATTTTTTTAATAAAGGTATTTAAAAAAAATAGTGTTAGCAACTCGCGGCTAAACTGTACTTTTTTACTCGCGTTTTTAAGCATAACTTTTTGGTTACCGATACAAAGATAACAAACAAACTTTTTTTTTGATCATGGGTGCAAAAAAATTTCTGTCCATTTTCTACCCAAAATTATAGAGAAATAGCGAAAAATAATAACATTGGAAAAATGTAATTATTCTTGCCTATAAACTAAGCCATTACCGCCAGTTTTCACCAAGGATTTACGAGAAAGTCATTTAAAAACATCGTCAAAATATCAAACTGTAAAATATTAAAATGTCGTAATAATGATCGTCACCTAGTAAAAATGCACATCCCTATGGAAACCATTGTTATTTCATTTGCCTTGATTTATAGTGTAAAGAGGGTGTGTTGCTCTTCGTTCGAGATTTTTAAAAATATTTTCGTGTTTTTCCTGGATTTTTTAATAAAGGTATTTAAAAAAAATAGTGTTAGCAACTCGCGGCTAAACTGTGCTTTTTAACTCGCGTTTTTAAATAACCAAGGCTTGTAAAAAAAAGAACTATTTTAGCCAGTAGTTGTGAAAGCTACTATTTTCTACTAGTGTGCTTAAAAGTGTTATTTAACATAAAATTTAAAACTATCTTACGCAAGTAGGAAATATTTTGTACCTGACACGTGTGAAAAGTGTGTTTTCCACCGTTTGCGTCTTGCCCGAACTTCGCTCTCGCGTTGTTCGTATTCGTGCAACTGCCTTCGGAAAAATATCACTTTCCGCACTTGTTAGTAAATAACTATTTCTATAACTACCTCTGAAAATCGCGTTTTTCACACGCTACTTATTAGTTATTTATATTTGTGTTCTATCATCAACTTTTTCAAGTTTTGTAACAAAAAATAGTATCTAAAATAGGGTTTTTACAAGAGTGCTTTTAAAGGACAAGAAAAGCGACTGATTTAAAAACGCGAGTAAAAAAGACACTTTAGCCGTGAGTTGCAAACCTAATTTTAAACTTTCATAAAAAAATTCAAAAAAAGAGAAAAAACATACAAAAAACTAAAACACACAATTATTTGGTTATTTCACAACCGGCTATAATGTTTCCAAAGTTTGCATCATATCCTTCTGTTGGCAGTTTGTTTTTCTGACATTGTTAATGTGCAAAAAAATAACAAAAATAATTTTTCTGAAAACTCGTGTTTTTGATGAAGGTATAACAAATAGTAGTTTTAAACTAATGGCTAAAATAGTGCTTTTTTTACAACCGTTCGTTTAAATGTCGAGCGCAGCGAGGTATTTAAAAAGGCGAGTAAAAAAAGCACAGTTTGGCCGCGAGTTGTTAACTCTATTTTTTTTAATACCTTTATCAAAAAATCCAAGAAAAACAGGAAAATGCTTTTAAATATCTCGAACGAAGAGCACTTCTCGAAACACACCATCTTTACACTATAAATCAAGGCGGCTGGTAAATGAAATAACAATCGTTTTCATAGCGATGTGCCTTTCTACGCGGTGACGTTCAGTGTTGCGCCATTTTAATCTTTGACTGTTTGATATTTTACTTGGTGAAAACTGACGGAAATGTCTTAGTTTTTAGGCAATAATAATCAGATTTTTTCAATATTACTACTTTCGGTTATTTCTTTTTAATTTTGGGTAAAAAACTGAAAGAAATCTTTTTTTGCACCCGTGAACAAAACAAAAGTTTTTTTTGCATTGTTAACCAAAAGAACCATGCTTTGGTTGTCTGCAGGCAGTTACTAAAATCATGTTTTTGATGAAGGTATACAAAAAAAGGATTTTCCACATACTTCCCAAAATAAAATTTGTGGCTGCGTTTTTTGTTTGTTCTTATTTGCATTTGGGTTTCTGTTAAATATCTATTGTGCTTGTCTACAGTGAATATGTATTAGAATATTACCAAAAATGTGTAACGAAAACACTAGAAAAATTTAAATCCAAGCCCCTTCTCCACCTGGTGTAATTTTACAACACTAAAATTAATCCTTAAAAATCCACCACAATTAGTACAGTTCTCCCAAAGAGTCACTCCCATCGCCAACATAAACATAATAATATAAAAAATAAATCAGAACACCCAAATGTATCGTCAATTCATTGATAATTGTGGCAAGAAACAATATTTGTTAAATGTCTTAGTGTTTATATTTTGTTTTTCTTTTACTTTTTACATTGGTTTTTAATTTTTGTGCCCAAGACACTTTAAATATTTTGATAAAAAAGGTCAATGCAGCTTCATTCATGCTTGAACTTAATGAATTTTTAGTTTTTTCATCTTCTTCGAGTGAACAATGCGATGAAAATTCGCCTCCTTCGAAAAAAAACTACAACTACGTGCACGCGGAATCACAAAATGTAAGTAACTTTGTTTTAATTTTTTTTGTAAGATTTTTAGCTCTAAAGGACAGGCTGTTTTTTTAGAACTGAAACAATCAGTAAAATAAGGTACAGTAGTTCTTTATTTTTCTTTGTAACAATTTATAGAACACGTCAATATTATTTAGAAACAATTTTAGCATAGCATTGTAAATTTTTTGCCAGTAAATTCAAGATTATTTCTAAAAAAACACAGTATCTAACAAGATATAAAAATGTAACACAAACATGACAGAACAGCATATAAAACTGGAAAAATACATTATCTTAATAATGACAAATCAGGAGAGAAGCTTAGACTTCAAAATTAAGAACTTGTTGCAAGAATTGAAAATCTAAGATAACGTATTTTTGAGTTCCTTTGCAATATCTTGATGGTAAAAAACTCGCCTAGGGCTTTAAGTTATGAATAGTTCATTTATGTGCTTTGAAAAAACAAATATTCCGGCCAAAAAATCCTTTTTGCTTGGCTATGCTTTTGGATGCATCTGTATTATTTTATTTCTTGCTGACCCTTTTGAAAAGGCAAGGTTTACAAAATTTTTAGTTTTATGTTACTATTCAGATTTTCAAGAAATTCATGATTTTTTTTGGGCTGACTGAATGTCATTCACATAAAGCTCTCATTTGAACAAATCATAACTTTCTTGTCTCTTGCCTGATCTTAACATGCGAAATATTAATACAGTCGGAAAAGACAGCTTTTTACCAAATGGGTCAAAAATAAAATTTAAAAATATGTCCGCCATCTTGGATGTTCAATTTTGGCATCAAATTTTTGAATTTTAAAATCTTTTTATGGCTGAAAATTTTGAAATCGTAGAAAGTCCCTGACTATAGCTCCGATATTTTTCCAGCTGTATAGAATGGTAACTGATTTAAAAATATTTTTGTCCGCTGTTGTTACCAGGCTTTAGTCAAATCCCTAACATTTTTAGATATGCATGCATAAGTGTTATTTTGCCCTTCTTCAGCCCCTTATATTGGTTGAGAGACGCAGCGCTAGAGGCTTAACAGTTTTCAATACTATAAAAGCAATAATTTTATTTTTTGTAACATTACTAAAACTAATTTAGTATTAAAGTTACTAATTTCCTTTATTATTTTCAGAATGAATTCTTACAGCAACATGGTGGTTCTACAACTGCTAACCCGGAAGTTATTAGTCATTCCCAAAAATTGGAAAACGTTGCACCACATCCACAGATTTTTCCTATGCAAGCAGAAACTTACACAACCTGCTCTTATTCTCAAAAGTTTGAGGTAGATACTCAACCACAATGTGTTCCTAAAATTAACTTTGAAAACTTGCCTATGGCTTCACCTCAAGGGAACTATGCACATTCATTAATGGAAGAGTCATGGAATGAGTTAAAGCAACATTTTCTAAAAACTAAAATTGAAGAATACCAAACACATCTAACTAAACCTCAAGGGAACTATGCGCGTTCATTAATGGAAGAGTCATGGAATGAGTTAAATCAACATTTTCTAAAAACTAAAGTTGAAGAATATCAAACACATCTAACAGGCAACCCTAATCTTGTTGAGGCGGCAAATATCTATCAGTTTTCAAAGGATTTTAATCTAAATTCTGCAGCAGAGTATCAACATTCACACAAAAGAGAACTAAAACATGCACATAGTTTTCAATACTCGCAAGAATTGGTTTCAAACTCTTTACCAGAACCTCAAATTGCATACCAGTCCAGTCCAGAATCAACTTCTGAAGAAGCAGCATATACTATCTCACTTCTCTAAGAGCGGAAATTCATTCTGATGGGCATAAACAATCTCCAACAGGTAATATATATATTTTTAAAATGTTAAATATGATTAATTTAAAAAATTAATGTTTACCATTTCGATTAAATTTATTTTATTTATGTAAGAAGACTCTTGCTTTTTTTGTTTTAAGCTATGTACTTCTGGCTCTAGGCGGCGCTTTAATCATCGAAAGAACTACTTTACTGCGCCGATTAAAAACTTTTCTTACAACATAGTTATAATAAGAAAATGCGTTTACAACTTTTCATTTGCTTTACTTGGCGTTCTTTGGCAAAAATAGTTAACCAATAGCAATAAAGTTTCTTGTGAATTTTACGAGCAAAAGCAACAACAAAGCTTATGTTCAGTGAATGGAATTAGCTTTGTTGTCTACAGTAGAGTACAAAAGGAGTTTTTCTTATAAATTTTAAGACAAGAGTCTCTTGAACTTATGGTTTGTTAACTTCTTTAAAATATTTTTTTCTTCCAGATTATCCGATGCCAACCACTAGCGGCAAAGTGCCTTCATCTGAGTTACCTGCCAAAAACAACCACAACAGAGATCTAGGAGGCAAGCGGTTAAGAAGAACTCAGTTTACACCCTATCAGATCAGTGAGTTGGAAAAAGCTTTTGAAGAACATGATCATCTAAATAGGTCTAGAAAAGCATACCTGGCGCTTACGTTAAATTTAGCAGAAGAAAAGATTAAGGTGTGGTTTCAAAATAGAAGGCAGAAAGTACGAAGAGATAAAGTGGATCAAGGTTCTTCGAAAAAGCCATCACAGAGCTGTTCAAAATCTCCTGTGAATTTAAACAATCTGTCTTCTTTTGATCCTATTAAATCAGTCAACAGTACCCATGCCCACCAACATAGACCTGTAAAATGTGAAGGCGTACCTGTCTCAGTTGGTAGTGTAACGTACCGTCCTGGCCTCTTGTTATAAAAACTAACTCTTTTCAAACTCCATTCAACTTTGATTACCCTTCTTATCCACTTTATCGTACTTACTCATCTACTTCATTTTATAATGATGATTTCTGGGCTACAACACATTCTCCAATCAACCAGCATATTAATATTACTCACTCCCCTAAGCCAAAGAGTGCAGTAGAAAGTAGTCAGGATAGGCAACATTCACATATGATGGGTTTTTATCCTGATTATAATTATACGCCTAATTGTAAGTAAGTAAAAAATAGATATTAAATTTTATTCATTTACTTTAAGTAATGTTATATTTTATTAAACTGCTTTAAGGAACATGCTCCCAAACAAAAAAACTGGTTCTTTGTTTTTCTAATATAATTGTCCCTTACAAAAAATATTTTTTTTTATGTAATAATATCTACTTATCCTGTTAAGTAAGGTCAACACCAAATAAAAATATTGACAACAAAGATTTCGTCCTGCATCCTTTTCTAATAAAATGTTATTTTTAATTGTATTGGATTAATTTGTAATACTTACTTTGTATTTATTTTGTATCGTACCTGTAAAAAATTTTCTGCTTTTGCCAATTGTACTATAATATTTGTGTAAATAAAGACTTAATTTTAAGTAAGTGCTTTTTTTGTTTTCCTTTTACTAAGCTCAGTTTTATGACGAACCCTAAAACAAAAATAATGTTTGTATATTAATAAAACGTAGGTAACAGAATATACCAGTAAAAGA
Organism: Oxystoma pomonae; assembly: GCA_963921995.1. Lineage (NCBI taxonomy): Eukaryota > Metazoa > Arthropoda > Insecta > Coleoptera > Brentidae > Oxystoma > Oxystoma pomonae. The sequence goes on from OY998165.1 coordinate 43,810,945, forward strand.
AAAAAATGTTTTCCACGGAATGAATCCAAGTAACATGTGTGAAATGTTTGTTTCTTATATTCGTTTTAAAATCTTCAAACGATAGAAAATACAGAAGCCATAAAACAGCGTTCATTCCGTCAAAAAAAGATAATAGACACTTAAAGTTAATTTTCGGTTTTATCAGCATTCGTATCATGGCGAATGCGTGACAGCTCCAGCTGATCGAATGCACGAAAACCTCGTTAGGTACGTAGCCGTAACGTTACGACCATCCCTGCGTACGAAACGATGATTTCACGCATTTGATAAGCTGGAGCTGTCACGCATTCGCCATTAGTTTAAAAGTACACCTGCTCGATAGGTCGACTCGAAAATTAACTTTAACGGTGGGATTTACTAAAAAGGTTTAGTCTATTTTAGAACGGTCCTAAGTTTAAGTCAACTTTTTGGTTTTAAGCATTTTAAACTAGCCCTCCTTGGGTTTTGGACATAGTTTGATTTATAAGAAGAATTTTAATAAATTTTGTTTATTGAATAATCATCTTGACACAATCTTTTGTTGGATTTAGGAGGAAATTTTTAATTTAGAAGGAAAGAAAATTAATAAATTCAAGCCCACGCGGGCTTTAAATTGTAAACACTCTGTAGATTGAATTAACATTATATCTATATGTCATTCTAATTAAAACTTACTCTTGTTAGTTAATTTTTCCAATTAATACTTGATGTATGTCACACAACGATTTAGATGAGTAATAATAAAATAAGGAGTAGATTAATTTTGTATTTATTTAAAAGGTATTTTTAGTTATAAATTGTATTAGAAAACTTAAATGCAAGTTTTTTTACATTTCTGTCAGTGTCGAAATGTCACTGTAAAAATATTAGCGCTGCGTTCAATCACAAACGGCGAGTTCTGAGGCGTTTTCTCGCGTTGAAATTATTTTGAAATATTATTTTAAACTATTTAGATGTGACGTCATCATTTAGAACCGACAAAAAATGAGTTGTTCAAAACGCTGACGTGGTTTCGTGTAACCTCACATTTTTGTTTTTCTGTTTATTTTTTTTGCTGTTTGAAATTAAAATGGTTCACCTACTGGTTTATTTAACAAAACTTTTGTGTGTACGGCCAGTTTTAGTAGCATGGATGGCAAGCAATGGAAGCTACATAGATAGTAAAGTTTTTTTATTTACTGTTCTTCTAAGCCCCGAAAATCAAATAAGAACACAGGGATACCATGAAGAATAGCTAACAAGATATCTACAATACGATTTTTCATCCATTTTCACGCAAAAACAAAAAAAAATCTTAGGTTAAAACAAAAATGTAGAATTTTGACGCATCTTCTACGCACGCGTCAGTTTTTAAGCTAGAGGGGATTCCGTTTCAAAATATTTTTAACCCGTTTAGATGTGACGTCACCGTTGCAACGCGAGAAAACTAATGTTTCAAACTTTTTAAAAACATTTTAAACAATTTCAACGCGAGAAAACGCCTCTAATCTTTTACATCTGCTTGCACCTTGGCTTACTCCAACCTCTACTGATGAAAGCCACATCTCTAAAATGAGTGGGCTTTGATTAAGGAAAGCTTTTTTGACTGAGCTTTTAGATAATCTCAATATTTTACTTTTAGTTTGTAAATAAATTAATATAGTTGTTTTGAGTTTTTTTGTTTGGTATATTTTTCGTGCATAATCAGTGACATTCACTTATGTTTGTTTTGCCTGGTAGTGCCTTCATAAATATATTTTTTGTGCTGAAAACGGGTTTAAAATATGGCGTTTTTCTGGACAAAATAGGACGTGCTTTATTGGGTAATAAACAACTAAGGGATATTAAATAAGGTAAACTAATCCTTGTAAAAACGGTTACTTAGGGAAATTATAAACGAACGTACTTCCAACTGCCACAAAACAATCCTTTCTGCGGGCTATAAATTTAAACCACCCCCCAGAGGTGGTCTAAAAAATCATTAACCGTATAACCTCAAACACAAATAATGAAGCTATTATGTGCCAAATTTTTGGCGTATTCACCATTTGCCATTTTGAAACCTGTCAAGCAAAATTAGATTTAGGGCATATTTTGAGAAAAAAAAAACAGTTCTTCAGTAATGTTTTGCAAAAACAATACAAAATAATGAATAACTGTATCTTTTTTGTATGGGTAAGTGTATGTGGAAAATTAGTTTTAAAATTTATTACCCCCCACAATTGTAAATGTTTAGACCTGTGGGGGGTACTATTTTAGATCCTAGTAAATTTAAGTGTAAAATTGGCTGCATTTAATATTAAATTTGAATTATTAATATCTAAATTACAATTTAGGATAAAATAAACTTTTTTGAATAAAACATTCTTTTATTTGCTATTTTTCCAGCATATATTATAACTTTAAATTTAATTAAAAATTGTATTTAACAACCACTACCACTACCACGCACGATTTTACAGGAGGTTTTGGAACACATAACACTGTCACTTAAAAAAAATAGAGATGAGAAAAAATTGAAAAAAAAAACAATTAATTTTACAAAATAAGTGTTTTACATGTTGGAACCTGGTAATATTTTATTATTTTTAAAATTAATTGCGCCAAAATTCTTTAAAATTAACCAGAAAAGTAACCACAACCTCAACGAAATGGATTCGTAGCTGACGGCAGTGGTAGTGGTTAATTACCACAATGGAATGATGTTTAGCTATTGCGCAGACGCAGTAATTACCACAACCACTACAGAGTGTCAAATAAGCGTTCTAAAATATCCCTAATAAATATCATTTTCGGTTTTGCTGCTTTCGGTTAAGTTACAATAATATTTTTTCGGGCGGATTTTGCTCCGGGTGTCTTTCCGGGATCTTTCTTCAGGAATATTTATTTCTAGATCCTATCCTTCTATCTAATTCACTGACTTTCACTCAATCAAAAAAAACGTTACATTAGCTAAGCTAATTCAAGTCTTTTTACGTTGAATGTGGGGGTGAATCTAACAGAATAATCTTTGTACTAAGTCTCCATTTCCGTTTAACACAAAAAATGGTGCTATATCATCAGACATTTAATACTGTGAGAATCAACATCGGAGATAAAAGACGTGATCTCAGAAACTGTCAATCAAAATTCAAGAGGGCATGCATAATCCGAGAGAGTCTAGAAATGTAGCCATATTTCGTTAGGTTACGAATGACAATTGAGGAACATTTAATTTTTTCGTAGGAATATATAGGGTGGGCTATAAGACATCAAACCTTTTGAGTTACCTATAACTTTTAATCCAATAGACCAATTCACAAAGAAACTACATATCTGGACAGAATGTACTCGATATTTTTACGAAGAAGTATAAATAAAGATATTACTTAACAATTTATAAATAGCAATTTTCTACACCTCATAAAACTTTTTTCTGTGCGCCACTGGTACAAACATAATTTTTCTTTCTGAAAGTAGAATTATCTTCGAGCGAAAATTGTATCGCTTGCGAAAATCGGTAAAGAATTAACAATGTAAGAAGTCTTCGTTCGTAGCGTATTTTTGCTATATTTTGCTGATTTTAATGAACTGAAGCATTTTAAAAACGTCAAATTTGACATTTTTAGAAATTTAAAAACTGCGCACATTAAAGTTGGTTTTATTTAGTAGAAATTTAGCTTAATTTAATTATTTTTAATGTCTTTATTTTAAGGTTGATTTTTCTAGACGATACAGTTTTTTGTTCGTATTGGATAAAGCTTTCAAAAATAAAAAAAGAAATAAACAGCAAAATTGTTTCATGGTGTGAAAAATTGCAATTGTCCACCATCATAGGTTTTTACAAAATGTTGATTTTGACACTTGTTCTGAAAATTTTTTTTCGGACCATTCGTTCTCAAATTATACGCAATCCAAAAAGTTTCATATTTTGGGGGTAATAATAGTGTGATTAGCGCCAATATTTTGATGGCTGATGTTGAGTTGTATAAGGTGGTGTCGGGTATTTTGAAAAAATGTTAATTTATCATCGGGTTGGTAAGTATTCGCTTAATTTTTCTTTGGTTTAATAAAATAAATGGTGATAAAATTACTGGAACTTTTCTCTTGTGGTAAATTGCTCTTTTATAGATAATTTAAAACAGAATTTACGTTTCAAACTGGATTTTATCTGCAACGGATATAAAGTTGGTATTTATTGTCTTACGGAATAACCTATTTATCGCACTAGTAATATTTTTTTTATATATTTATATATTTATTATTTATTTTATTCTCTTTCTGTTTTCATAATTTTTTTATTTTATTTTATAGATATTTTTTTACTAGCCATAAAATAAAAATAAACAAAAAATAAAAAAAAATAAGAGAAGACAAAATAAAAATCGGTTTAAAAAACATAAAATTAACAATCAAGAAAAAAATAAGTCATTTCTTAAAATTCCTAATACTATTGGAAATATTAACACGCTAGGACGAATCCGTGTCAGGTAACTTGGATAAGTGCCAGTGTGTTTTTTATAATTTTTTTCAAAAACTTACCAAAAATAAATTGTGTTAAAATTTTACAGAAAACACTTGTGTTTTGAGCGCCTATTTTTTCTTGGCAATCTCAATTAATAATAATTATTTTTTTTTTTATTTATTTTTGGTACTATTAAATTTTTCATTCTTTGGAATTTCTTGAACTTCAAAAATCAAATAGCTTGGAAGCAAAAACATTTTTACCCTTATATCATGGGAACATTTTTTCTTATTTTTTAAAATTCCAACCACCCATTATTTAAACAAGTTGTAAAGAATTAAAACAAAACTTACCAAATGTTCAAAGTTTTTTCGTTCAAAACCATCAATTCTTGGCAAAACAATATTATTTTTATGCTGAGGCAGTGGTTCATATTTGCTAATAAAAACCCTATTAATCAATTCATTTTTAAAAGAAAGATATTTTCCAAATTTAAAATTGAAACTGGATATAAGGTTATAAATAAAAACTTTAAATAAAGAATCTAAATAGTTATTAAGAATATAATTACAAGTTTAGAATAGCTTGTAATTATTTACTCGAGGGAAATTATTTAGAAAAAGGAAAATTGTTGTTAGAATTTGACTCTTTTTCTTTGTATTTTATAATAATAAAAATGAATTTATTCCTTCTTTCTTTTAATTAAATGCCTAGGTATGACTCAATGTTTTGTAATGAGAGCACAGGGCGTGGGTTCAAACCTAAGTTGCAAATATAAAAAAAAGAATTTTGAAATAAGAATTTTTAATATTAATTTTGAAAAATTTTACTTAAGTAACAGGTTGTATCTTCTTTAATTTTATCTTTTACCAAACTATTTTGTGGGCGCCCTGTCTATTAGTTGCAAAGACAGAAAATTGAACTGCTCAATTTATTCAAATATTTATTTCAGAGTACGATTTTAAGTTGAGCCTCTTAAAATCTATTTTCAAAGATTCATATTATGAAATTAAACAAAAATATCTCAACTAGTAAATGTATTAACAAAATAATTTTATAAAAAAAATTAACAAGATTTGAAAAAAAATCAATAAATAATTTACAATGACTAAAATCTCATATTAATTAATATAGTTAACTTAGCATAGTATATATAACGGTATATGACAGTATATATTACACGCAGACAACTTTGTGGTCTTTCCGCGAAAAGAAATGCATCAATATATTACACAAGGTACAAAAGTGTGGTCTTTCCACAAAAAGAAATGCATAAATATATTACACAAGGTAAGAAGTGTGGTCTTTCCACCAAATAAATGTAAAGTGAAACTTATATGTTACACAAGATAATAAAGTGTGGTCTTTCCACAAAATAAATGTAAAGTGAAACTTATATGTTACACAAGATAATAAAGTGTGGTCTTTCCACAAAAAAACATAACATGGTTTAAAACCAATAAAGGCAAAGGAAAACAACTTAAGGACAAAAATAAGTTGCCTGGGCAATCTTGACACATCAATAAGTTCTTATAGTCAAATAACGTGCTAAACACCTAGTTTCTGTAGTACAGAAAAACTTGACTATAGAAAATATTGTGTTGCCAGATTTTAAAACAGCAAATTTAGGTAGGCAGATTTGCCCAAAGAAACAATCTAGCACATCAACAACCCCTACATAATCTGTAACGTGCTAAACACATCCTTGGCCTTCCAAAAATCAGAATTATGAAAAGTTATTGTGATACTAGATCATGCATATGCCTTCTTAGGAACATATTAACGCACTATACCAAGTTGGCATAACCAACCCTAGGAGTATGAATGGACACACTATAAATAGTCATACTCTAGGTTAATTACTTAAATTTAAAAGTATATAACTCCACCCAGTATCCATTTATCAAAAAAAGTAATAAACTGCAAAACTATATTACCAAAACAAAGGTTAAATAAAACCAAAAAGGTCACACGGTTTATAATTCTGAAGGAATTATAAACCAACATTTATGGGTGTAGGTAAACACACTAAACTATACAATAGTTAGTTACACTCCGTAAATAACGAAACTTAAATATATTTGGCTTCACCACTTCCAAATATAAGTGCCAAAAAAATTTATAAAAAAATCCAAAAAATTGTGAAAAAGGCAAATTTGACCATTACCAAAACAAAGGTTAAATAAAACCAAAAAGGTCACACGGTTTATAATTCTGAAGGAATTATAAACCAACATTTATGGGTGTAGGTAAACACACTAAACTATACAATAGTTAGTTACACTCCGTAAATAACGAAACTTAAATATATTTGGCTTCACCACTTCCAAATATAAGTGCCAAAAAAATTTATAAAAAAATCAAAAAAATTGTGAAAAAGGCAAATTTGACCATGTTGACCGCTTGAGTTGAAGAAATTAAGACGCAAGGAAAGTTAGTAAGAATAAAAGCAGGTGTACTTAGCTTTTAACCGTAGATCCTAATCGCACCAGACATCAGTACCCCTCCCTGGACTCTCGATAAAACTGCTGACGCAATCCATGCCACATGGAAACTCAAGAACTCCGGGTGGACACAGGAAGTTGGATGATTGGATTGGAAATCTCTGAACTTGGTCTTAATTCATCGTAGAAGTAAAAGATGGAAAGTAGCTTGACGGAAACGCTGGTTAAAGAGTTGGTCGTAGGCTTTAAACCATGATGTGGCAGTTTAAGCCTAGGTGGTCATTATGAGAAGTGTGGTCAGTAGAAAGGTGATCTTAGAAGTTGGTAGAAGGGTAGCCCTTGAAGTTGGTAGAAGGTTAGCCCTTAAAGTTGGTAGAAGGTTAGCCCTTAAAGTTGGTAGACGGTTCGCCCTTAAAGTTGGTAGACGGTTCGCCCTTAAAGTTGGTAGACGGTTCGCCCTTAAAGTTGGTAGACGGTTCGCCCTTAAAGTTGGTAGACGGTTCGCCCTTAAAGTTGGTAGACGGTTCGCCCTTAAAGTTGGTAGACGGTTCGCCCTTAAAGCCTATTAATAAAAAACTTACATCAGCCCCCACTATTCTATGAGTTAATAAAAATCAAGGTTTACAAAAAAATTAATTTTTACAAATTTTTCTTACTGATTTTTAAGGTTATTCCTTGAATCTTGTTTTCTTCCAAATATATTTTAGGTCTTACAAACTGTGCAGTGGATTTGAATAATTATGACACTGCTCTAACTACCAATTTCTAACAGAAATAAAAAATAAAATTTAATGAACTATAAAAATATGCTTGTTATATTATAAAAAATTAAGTGAACTGCACACTGACCAGTTTTAAAGGTACCTAATAAAACTTTACAAAAATTTCAAAAAAATGGTTTTGAGCTATTTAAAAAAATAATATAATTCAAAAATCAGTAATCCTCAATTTTGTAAGTAATAGTAAGAAATCAAAAAAAATAATTTAGGCTTATAGAAAATAGAAAAACATACCGGTTGTTCTGGCTTATGAATCTGTCAGATTACATTTTTCACTTTGTTGTTAATTTTTTTGGACACCACTTAGTGCTGCATTTCTAGTGTTGAAAAGAGCTCATCTTTTGGTGTCTTTCTATTTTATAGCAGTCACTCCCTTTACCCCGGGACCCCTTAAAATTCACTGGTTCCCCAACTACACTCCGACTTGACTGTTTTTTATTAAATTTTTTACACTAACCAAGACGACTGCTTCGTCGAATTTAACACTTTAAATGCATTTATAATATTAAAATTTTAAATAGTAAAGATTACCGTTCTACGTAGGCTGTCTTTATTACATGGAGAAAGATGAAAAAGGATAGATATTCTCTCGCATTATCTGCTTCGACGTATGTGATTCCTGTACCTTTTTACGTATGTTCGACAAAGACAACTAGATGGATGGCTTTCGCATACGTTGATTAGGCTAGTAAAAACCGGCTTTGCGACGATTTTGTAGCATGCTGGAGTTAATAGCAAGATTAGTGTAGGAATTCAGGTTGAGGTATTGAGAAAATTGGTAGGTTTGCTTTTATTAATTTGACTTGTAATGTTTTGACTAAAAAAACATTACAAATACCCCCCTTCTACGAAAAAATAAGATTTGCCTTTGACACTTACAAAATAATAGTTAAAAGGGTACATCATTTAGGTTTTCTTATAATTACTTAGTTACTAGTACAAACTAACTGACTTAAAGGTTAGGGATGCTCACTTTCAGAGTCCGATTCACTCAAGGTTGGTTTTAAGTCTTTAACATGGATCCGGGTAAAAACCTGACCTTTACCGTCCAGAAGATCATATATTAAAGGACTGATTTTCTTGGTAACTTGACATTTAATAAAACGCTGAGCAAGTCCAGCAGCAAAAGCTTTAGACGCACTGGAGAGAACATAATTTTTCTTGTAAACCGTATCACCCACCTGAAATTCAATGTTTCTCTTTCGGAGATTGTAATATTTTTCATTCGTTTGGTGTGATTTTTGAAGCAAAACAGAAACCTTTTGGTATATCTCTGGTAGTTTAGCCAATTCACCAACCAATGTTTCAGCGTTAGCAAATTTATAGGGACATTGATACATATTTTCTAGTTTTCCATAATAATCACCGTAAATCGGTACAATCCGCCCGAACACCAGAAAAGATGGACTATATTTGGTAACTGAATTTACTGAATTATTCAAAGCACTCATGATTTGGTAAAGATATTTATCCCATTCTTTATGTTTGTTTTGATTTAAAAAACATCGAATACAAGTTTTAATAGTGCGGTTATAACGTTCACAAAAATTTATCTGAGGATGGTATTTTGCATTGTACCAAATATGCTTAATCTTATACCGTGAAATAAGGTCCCTGAACTCGTTACTAATGAATTGGGCCCCGTTATCACAGACAATAGTCATAGGAGTACCAAATGTCAAAAACATATGATTCTCGACAAACTTGCAAATTTCTTGAGCGGTAGCACGTCTCAAGGGATGTAAAATTGTAAATTTAGTGAACCAATCGACAACGACAAACAGATATGAAAAACCTGACTTGGACCTAGGGTACGGACCCATGATATCCATAGATATTAATTGAAAAGGCATATCAACTTGTTTTCCAACCCCCATTACACCAAGGCGGCCTAATTGTGAAGCTTTCTGTTGGTTACATATATCACACTTTGAAACGTATCTTTTTACATCCTTTTTCAAGTCTGGCCAGAAATATTCTTCTAAGATACGATTATAAGTTTTATTTACGCCAAAGTGGCCTGATAAAGGGAAATCATGATGATTTTTAATAATATTAATTCTCTCTGACTTTGGTATCACTAATTTCCAATTTTTTAAGTTGGTATTAATCCCGTGAGAAGACTCTATATACCTATACAACCGATTTTCTTGTACTGAGTAATTTGGGAATTTTAAAGGGTCATCAGATACTTGTTTTAACATTCTGTCATACCACCTGTCTGTGTAACATTCAAAGGAGGATATTTCAATTCTACTTAAAGCATCCGGTACAATGTTATTTTTACCTTTTCGAAAAATGATCTCATATGTGAATTGAGAAAGAAAGATAGACCATCTAGCTAACCGTCCCACTGGTTGTTGAATTCTTGACAGCCAAAGTAATGCATGGTGATCAGTATAAATTTTAAAAAAACTTCCCTCAATGTAAGGCCGGAATTTAGTTACGGCAAAGATTATTGCATAAGCCTCTCGCTCAGTTACCGTCCAATTTTGCTCAGTACGCGTTAAAGTTTTAGAGGCATAACAAATCACTTTCTCATCATCACCCTCACCCTGCACAAGCACAGCGCCAACCGCAAAATTGCTGGCATCAGTTTGAATAATAAATTGTTTTGAAAAATCGGGATTGGCCAATACCGGCGTGGTTATAAGGCGGGTTTTAAGTTCTTGAAAGGACTTTTCAGCTTCATCCGTCCAGTCAATTTTTTGCTTTTTATTCTTTCCTTGCATTAGTTTGGTTAAAGGACAAATTAAATCAGAGTAACCCCTTATAAACCGTCTGTACCACCCAGTGACTCCTACCCATCTTTTAACTTCAGTGACATTTTGAGGCCTTGGATATTTAACAATAGCAGATACCTTTTCCGGGTTAGCATGTAGACCATTTCTATCAATTACATATCCCAAAAATTCCAATGATGGAAGGCAAAATTTACATTTCTTTAAGTTAATAGTAAAACTCGCGGATTTTAATGTTTCAAAAATTTTTGTCAAGGTTTCAACATGTTTCTCAAATGTATCCGTACAACACACCAGATCATCAAGGTAGACAAAAATATCATTCTCAATTGATGGGTCAAAAAGGGTATCCATTAGCCTCTGTAAAGTTTGCGCTGAATTACAAAGACCAAAGGGCATTTTTGTAAACATAAAATGACCTTTACCAACCACGCTAAAAGCTGTTTTCTCCATTGAATCCTGGTCATGTAACGGAATTTGCCAAAACGCATGTTTAAGGTCAATAGAAGAGAGATATTTCGCGTTTTTAACTTTATCCAGGATTCTGGTTAGATTTGGTAATGGATATCGGTCTTTCTTAGTAATTTTGTTAAGATCCCGACCATCAAAACATAACCTCTTTTCCCCGTTGGCCTTAGGCACAAGAAGAACGTTTGAGCTGTAAGGGCTACGAGAGGGGGTAATAACATCTAACTTTAACATCCGGTCAATTTCATCGTTAACATGTTTATGCATATAAGAACTTAAGAGAAATGGTCTTTTGCGAAATGGCTCTGGGGTGGTAACTTCAATTTTATGAGTTATTAGGTTAGTGCAACCCAATTTTTCTGACACTAAGGTTTCAAATTTCTTTATAACCAACTCCAATTTCGTTTTTTGTTCAGGGTTTAAATCACTTTCAGACTGAATACAAGCTTTAAATTTCTGTTCTTGAACAACAATTTCGTCAATGGAGATCTGAGATAAAATTTCATCAATGTCATCAAAAAAATTTTCATTTTGTAAAAGGTCTAGTAAATCCAATATAGGGTCATTGGTAGAGGGTGGTTTACTGATCGACTGTTCAAATTTTATTTCAGGAAATATTAAGCTTGTTGTGTGTATCTTTTCATTTCTGATAGGATTATTTTTAAAAAAATTGTTGACTATATCTTTAATTAATAAGAATTGACAATCATATTTAAAGCTAGGGTTTTTATGTTGAGAAATGGAAGAAATTTGAGAATGGCCAGGGGTATTTCTAATTTGAGGGACTGGTGACAAATTTTGATTTATTTTAATTTTATTATTACTGTTTAGGGATGATAATTGATTATCTTGTGATGTTTCATTGAAACAAAAAGAATTATCCGCAAAATTAAGATATAAATTAAATTTTCTACAAAAATCTATCCCTAAAATCATTTTGTGTTTTATACTGGGCACTATTAAAAACTCAAGTTTTTTTGTGTGATTTTCAACAGAAATAGGAATAATAACCCGACCCTTTACTTCTTGAGAATTCCCATCAGCTGTGCTAACAGAACTGTAATTATGTGGCAAGATTTGTATTTTATTTTTTAGCATTAACTCATATCCCGATTTGCCCAAGACAGATTTCATAGCTCCGGTGTCTAATAAAGCTGAAATATCTAAATTTTTGAATTGAATGGATATATATGGCCTCAAGTCGTTACCATGTTGAAGGAAAAGCGGTGAAATTTGATTGTTAAGAAAAAAATTTTTGACAATATTAAGCCATTCCGACCAGTTGTTTTGCTTGGAGTATTCTTTATGATTGGGTTTTTGAGCTTTAGTTTGAAATTTTGAAGGTTTATTTTTATTGAGAAAATGGTCTTTTTGGGAGGATTTTAAGTCGTTATTTGGTAGGTTCTTGGTTAAAGAAAAGTTTTTAACAAATTGAAGCCATTCTGACCATTTATTTTGCTTGAAGAAATTTCGGCTATCATATTGAGTTTTATTTTGGTCAGAATAAGTTTTACTTTTGTCACCTTGAGTTTTTTTATTGTGAGTAAAGTTTTTATGCTGTGTACGGTCAAGGGGTTGTAAAGAACTTATTTGAGGGGATATATTTTCTGTTTGGGTCTGCGCTGATGTAAAGGAAATAGTTTGAGTGGAAACAGTGGAAGTAATGATTTTTTGACCAGTTTGGTCGGTATTTTTTATGCATTCGCAGTCCCACCCGACCTTGGAGCTGCGCTGGGCAAGTTTTTTGAACACACCGGGCATTCACGCACTGTTTTATTTTTGTAACCACATTTATAACAAAATTTCGTTCTGGGTTTGGTGCATTTTTGGAAAGTATGGGTATCTTTTTCTCCACAATTCCAACAAATTAAACTGTTTAGGGCACTAATGTTTGGTTCAAGGTTTTCAGTTTGACTTGGGGAATTTGATTGAAGTTGAATATTAGAAGTTGAAACGCTTGTACCTTGAGAATTTTCATTGGTAAGACTTGGATTTTGGTAAAAAGGATCATCACAGGAAATTTCATTAATCTTAAAATTGTTCTTTGGTCGTTGATAGGCTAATTCTGGTGCCATTAAGTTTATATTATTATTTGTAGAAGGAGTCTGAAAGTTTTGTGATCTAATTTTTGTTTCCTCTATCATTCTACACAAATAAGTCAATTCATCGAGGTTCATAACTTGTTTCAATGCCAAATGATTCTGGTAGTAAGGTTGCAAATTTTTTATTACAATTTGGACCTGTTCCCATTCACTAACTTGTCTCGTTAAGCGAGTAAATAAAGTTTGCATAATACTAATGAAAATGATTGGCCTTTCGTTAGGTCCCTGAGTCCTAGAATGTATTTCTTGCCAAAGTTGATTTTCAAAATTAGTCGGTAAAAAGTTTATTTTTAATTCCCTAACCAAATCGTCCCAAGAATTTATTCTTTGCTTTATTTGTCGATACCAAGTTCTAATTTGACCCTCAAAAAATTCATGTGCAAATGTTAGAAGTTGATTTTTATCAATGTTGTATGACAACACAAACTCTTCGACTTTATCTAAAAATGTCAGTACACTCCCACTACCAGTAAATTTAATATTGTTTTGATGAATATAACCTATTTTTCTGAATAAATTCGCATCATTGCTATGTTGACCAGAATAATTTTTTGAATGAGAAAATTGTTGGATCCCATACTGGGGTAGTTGAGTAGGAACTTGAGGCAAGGGATTGGCAAAATTTAAATTATTATTGTTGTTTTGAAAGTATTGACGTGGAACAAAATTTGGGTGGTTACTGGTTAAAGGAAATTGTGAAAAAGTATTAGTATTTAAATTTTGAGAATTAAAATTTTGATTAGATAAAATCTGATGCTGAGAGTTTAATTGAGTTTGACCAAATGTTTGATGGGTAAACTGTTGACTAGGTATTTGGTTGGTAGCAGGCTGAAAGTTTAAATTTTGGTTGGAAAAATGTTGTGAGTTGTTCAAGGTTGGGTTGGTCTGATAATTACCTATTGGGTTTGATAATTGTTGGTTAAAATTGACCTGAGGGTTAAGTGGACAACCTGACGTCTGATTATATAACTGGTTTTGGTTTGAATTTAAATTTAAATTGGGTAAAAAATTAGAGGCTGGATTTATACCGCTACTTAGAGTAGGTTGGTAGTTGATATTTTGATTACCAAGGTTTTGATTTTGACATGGTTGATAAAAATTTGAGCCCATCATGGATTGATAGTTTAAAATTTGACCAGCATTGCTTTGATTCAAGTTGGCGTTGGGGTTGTTTGGATTGTTTATAGCCTGTATTTGTAAGGGTTGGTTGATATTTAAGCTTTGACTAGTCTGATTTTGGTTTGACATATTTTGGCCTGGATTTGACATTGAAATTTGACCTACATTGCTTTGATTTAAATTTGTATTGGGGTTATTCATAGGCATAATTTGTAAAGGTTGACTAAAATTTGAACTTTGAATAGTTTGAACTTGGTTTGACATATTTTGACATTGATTTGACATCGGGTTTTGACCTACATTGCTTTGATTTAAGTTAAAGTTGGGGATAATGGTGTTATTTATAGGCAGCGTTTGCAAGGGATGATGGAAATTTAAACTTTGACTAGTTTGATTTTGGTTTGCCATATTTTGACATTGGTTTGACATTGAATTTTGACCTAAATTATTTTGATTTAAATTAGCATTGGTGTTGATCGGGTTGTTTATAGACGGGGATTGCAAAGGTTGGTTAAAATTTAAGCTTTGGCCAGTTTGACTTTGGTTTGACATATTTTGACACGGGTTTGACATGGAATTTTGACCTATATTGTTTGGGTTTACATTGGCCATGGGATTAATGGGGTTATTTAAAGGCAATGTTTGCAAGGGTTGATTAAAATTTAAACTTTGACTCGTTTGACTTGGGTTTGACATATTTTGACATGGACTTGACATGGAGTTTGGTGCCGATGTACCAGCTGTTTGCGATGTGGGCTGATTTGTTGGAGTTAAACTTGTTCCTGGTATACTTTGGGTTGAAATTTGAATGTTAGGTTTCGGGTCTTTTTTGGTATAACTAGCAATTCTATCTAATATTTGGGAGAGGTCTAATTGAGAAATATTCTGGGGGGTTGACTCTACTTGATTTTCCGTACCGTCGTCTAAAGGAGAAACATGTTGGGTGCTTGACATTAAAACCAATTCGAGATTTTCGTCATCTGACGAGTCATGCACACTTTCAGTCTCACTATCTTTATATACTTCAGATTCATAGTTATCTTCTTCAATTATAGATTCTCTTAAGCTTGGGGATTTTAATAATAATAAAGATTTGTTGGCTTTGGCCTTTTGATTTAAAACTGTCAAGAGGAAGGAGACTTTCGAAGAAAGTTCCTGTTTGGTTTCTGATTTTGCTTCAGGGAACCTTGAAATTCGGTTTAGAATATGCGCTAGGCGATTTGTTATAACCCGATATTTAGTATGGCGCTTGGTGAGATTAAACTTAACTACCATACTCTCCAATGTTTCCAGCTTATCCCTGCATAGGCCATTCTCATTGTCAAAGTCGAGGCTCACTTCTGGGTAGTTGATAGGTCCTGCTTTTTCCGTTTTCCGAAGTTCTCTCAGCAACTTGTTCTTTTCTTTCCGCTCACCTTGAGTGTCTCTGGATCTGATCATCAGCTCCCAATCCAATTCGTCAATCAAAAGGTATGAGGGTTCCATTTTATCTAAAATCGTTACAAAAATGTGAATAAAAGACAACTCAGTAATAGAAAATCAGGGAAAATTTTATCAATTTAATGAAAGTTGAACAATAATGATCAAAAAAATTTAAATTAAAACGTTGAGATATTTTGTTGAGTTTGGTATAAGATACCCAGCCACTATAAGTACTTAAGTAAATTGTTCTACGTAAACTTTAAACTTGGAATGTCTTTAAATTTACAAAGGCATTACAAACACCCCCTTTCAAGGGAAATAAAAACTCAGAAAAATACCTGTAAGATTACAAAAAACTTTAGGAAAAAAAACAACGCCCCACGTTTACAGCGCCATTTGTAATTATTTACTCGAGGGAAATTATTTAGAAAAAGGAAAATTGTTGTTAGAATTTGACTCTTTTTCTTTGTATTTTATAATAATAAAAATGAATTTATTCCTTCTTTCTTTTAATTAAATGCCTAGGTATGACTCAATGTTTTGTAATGAGAGCACAGGGCGTGGGTTCAAACCTAAGTTGCAAATATAAAAAAAAGAATTTTGAAATAAGAATTTTTAATATTAATTTTGAAAAATTTTACTTAAGTAACAGGTTGTATCTTCTTTAATTTTATCTTTTACCAAACTATTTTGTGGGCGCCCTGTCTATTAGTTGCAAAGACAGAAAATTGAACTGCTCAATTTATTCAAATATTTATTTCAGAGTACGATTTTAAGTTGAGCCTCTTAAAATCTATTTTCAAAGATTCATATTATGAAATTAAACAAAAATATCTCAACTAGTAAATGTATTAACAAAATAATTTTATAAAAAAAATTAACAAGATTTGAAAAAAAATCAATAAATAATTTACAATGACTAAAATCTCATATTAATTAATATAGTTAACTTAGCATAGTATATATAACGGTATATGACAGTATATATTACACGCAGACAACTTTGTGGTCTTTCCGCGAAAAGAAATGCATCAATATATTACACAAGGTACAAAAGTGTGGTCTTTCCACAAAAAGAAATGCATAAATATATTACACAAGGTAAGAAGTGTGGTCTTTCCACCAAATAAATGTAAAGTGAAACTTATATGTTACACAAGATAATAAAGTGTGGTCTTTCCACAAAATAAATGTAAAGTGAAACTTATATGTTACACAAGATAATAAAGTGTGGTCTTTCCACAAAAAAACATAACATGGTTTAAAACCAATAAAGGCAAAGGAAAACAACTTAAGGACAAAAATAAGTTGCCTGGGCAATCTTGACACATCAATAAGTTCTTATAGTCAAATAACGTGCTAAACACCTAGTTTCTGTAGTACAGAAAAACTTGACTATAGAAAATATTGTGTTGCCAGATTTTAAAACAGCAAATTTAGGTAGGCAGATTTGCCCAAAGAAACAATCTAGCACATCAACAACCCCTACATAATCTGTAACGTGCTAAACACATCCTTGGCCTTCCAAAAATCAGAATTATGAAAAGTTATTGTGATACTAGATCATGCATATGCCTTCTTAGGAACATATTAACGCACTATACCAAGTTGGCATAACCAACCCTAGGAGTATGAATGGACACACTATAAATAGTCATACTCTAGGTTAATTACTTAAATTTAAAAGTATATAACTCCACCCAGTATCCATTTATCAAAAAAAGTAATAAACTGCAAAACTATATTACCAAAACAAAGGTTAAATAAAACCAAAAAGGTCACACGGTTTATAATTCTGAAGGAATTATAAACCAACATTTATGGGTGTAGGTAAACACACTAAACTATACAATAGTTAGTTACACTCCGTAAATAACGAAACTTAAATATATTTGGCTTCACCACTTCCAAATATAAGTGCCAAAAAAATTTATAAAAAAATCCAAAAAATTGTGAAAAAGGCAAATTTGACCATTACCAAAACAAAGGTTAAATAAAACCAAAAAGGTCACACGGTTTATAATTCTGAAGGAATTATAAACCAACATTTATGGGTGTAGGTAAACACACTAAACTATACAATAGTTAGTTACACTCCGTAAATAACGAAACTTAAATATATTTGGCTTCACCACTTCCAAATATAAGTGCCAAAAAAATTTATAAAAAAATCAAAAAAATTGTGAAAAAGGCAAATTTGACCATGTTGACCGCTTGAGTTGAAGAAATTAAGACGCAAGGAAAGTTAGTAAGAATAAAAGCAGGTGTACTTAGCTTTTAACCGTAGATCCTAATCGCACCAGACATCAGTACCCCTCCCTGGACTCTCGATAAAACTGCTGACGCAATCCATGCCACATGGAAACTCAAGAACTCCGGGTGGACACAGGAAGTTGGATGATTGGATTGGAAATCTCTGAACTTGGTCTTAATTCATCGTAGAAGTAAAAGATGGAAAGTAGCTTGACGGAAACGCTGGTTAAAGAGTTGGTCGTAGGCTTTAAACCATGATGTGGCAGTTTAAGCCTAGGTGGTCATTATGAGAAGTGTGGTCAGTAGAAAGGTGATCTTAGAAGTTGGTAGAAGGGTAGCCCTTGAAGTTGGTAGAAGGTTAGCCCTTAAAGTTGGTAGAAGGTTAGCCCTTAAAGTTGGTAGACGGTTCGCCCTTAAAGTTGGTAGACGGTTCGCCCTTAAAGTTGGTAGACGGTTCGCCCTTAAAGTTGGTAGACGGTTCGCCCTTAAAGTTGGTAGACGGTTCGCCCTTAAAGTTGGTAGACGGTTCGCCCTTAAAGTTGGTAGACGGTTCGCCCTTAAAGCCTATTAATAAAAAACTTACATCAGCCCCCACTATTCTATGAGTTAATAAAAATCAAGGTTTACAAAAAAATTAATTTTTACAAATTTTTCTTACTGATTTTTAAGGTTATTCCTTGAATCTTGTTTTCTTCCAAATATATTTTAGGTCTTACAAACTGTGCAGTGGATTTGAATAATTATGACACTGCTCTAACTACCAATTTCTAACAGAAATAAAAAATAAAATTTAATGAACTATAAAAATATGCTTGTTATATTATAAAAAATTAAGTGAACTGCACACTGACCAGTTTTAAAGGTACCTAATAAAACTTTACAAAAATTTCAAAAAAATGGTTTTGAGCTATTTAAAAAAATAATATAATTCAAAAATCAGTAATCCTCAATTTTGTAAGTAATAGTAAGAAATCAAAAAAAATAATTTAGGCTTATAGAAAATAGAAAAACATACCGGTTGTTCTGGCTTATGAATCTGTCAGATTACATTTTTCACTTTGTTGTTAATTTTTTTGGACACCACTTAGTGCTGCATTTCTAGTGTTGAAAAGAGCTCATCTTTTGGTGTCTTTCTATTTTATAGCAGTCACTCCCTTTACCCCGGGACCCCTTAAAATTCACTGGTTCCCCAACTACACTCCGACTTGACTGTTTTTTATTAAATTTTTTACACTAACCAAGACGACTGCTTCGTCGAATTTAACACTTTAAATGCATTTATAATATTAAAATTTTAAATAGTAAAGATTACCGTTCTACGTAGGCTGTCTTTATTACATGGAGAAAGATGAAAAAGGATAGATATTCTCTCGCATTATCTGCTTCGACGTATGTGATTCCTGTACCTTTTTACGTATGTTCGACAAAGACAACTAGATGGATGGCTTTCGCATACGTTGATTAGGCTAGTAAAAACCGGCTTTGCGACGATTTTGTAGCATGCTGGAGTTAATAGCAAGATTAGTGTAGGAATTCAGGTTGAGGTATTGAGAAAATTGGTAGGTTTGCTTTTATTAATTTGACTTGTAATGTTTTGACTAAAAAAACATTACAAGGGATTAAAATACAAAGACATGTTTATAATATTACTTTCTTATTAGTATTATTAGTAATATTACGATTAATCAAACTTATCTTAGAATTTGCTACACGACATAAGTTAAAAACGGTCAGACTTACCTGAAAATTAAAAAAAAAATGTCAATTGGTTTAGCTTCAAAATAAACTACATATTCCTTTATTTAAGTGGAATAAGGAAACTACCACACAAGGATATTATTGGCAGTTATTTACATACCAAGGGAGAAAATGCACTTTACTCCAGAGGCATGTATCTGATTTTATCTACTACCTAATAATAATTCCCGCTTTTCGACAAGGATCACTACGCAGTACGGTGAGGTAAAGTATTGTTGTTTGACAACAACTAAAAAACACCATGAAAATATTAAATGATAGAAACCAATCTAGTAGGCTTATGCTAGGACGCTTATGATTATTGTTTGAAACACAAGAGCATTGTTTATTCGTCTGTGTTAGTTCGTCGATCTCTAAAAAATGTAATTTTATGAAAAAAAAACAAGATATGAAAGAAAAAGCGAAGCTTATTGTGCTGGATTTGCTACCCCAAAAATCAAGAGAAAGGTATGAAAAGGTATATGGCCTGTTTCAGAAATGGATGGGGGAAAATAACGTGAGAAAAGTTTCTAAAAGTTCCGTTCTTGTGTGCTTCTCCAAGCCGTCATCATTATGAAGCAAATACAGCATGATGCGGTCCTGCATTAGCTTAATATAGTGAATGCAGGTGGAGATTTACTTACCGTCAAGCAACACGGAGGCTGGAATTCTTCTACAATGGCCGAAGGATACATAAGCAAGTCTCTATCGAAAAAATGCGAGGTTGCCAGCCGCATAATATCAGGGAATATTCCTACCAATCCTACTTGCAGTGAGACATGCAAAGTTTTAAATATTTATTCTCCTGCAGCATTCAACAGTGGCAATAACAATGTTGGTTCAGAATTATCCTTCACTAATTTAACAAGCTGTTACATTACTTTCAATAATAATAAATTATTATTTGAGAAAAATCGACTATTTTTTGTTCAGTACAGAGAGGTAAATCTGTCACTTTACCTTCCTCCGAGAGATAAAATATGTAAAACTCCCTAAGGAGCTAAAGTGACATTTTTGCCTCTCATATGTATGTGTAATACCAAAACTTGGCTAATACTCAATGACGTTTGCAGAAATTTTGTTTCTAGGGGGGGGGCTTGATGTTTCTGAGGGCACTTAAGTAACAACATAGTCTCAAATGACAATTTGTTTTTGATTTTTGGGAGATCTATAGGACTCAATATTCATTAGATCTAGGGGAAAAAACTCTAAACCTACCCCTGCATACGCCACTGCCTATATCTTTAAAGAGTACTCACTTCATTGATTAAATGAGATAAAAGTATTAATGCAAAAAAATAGAGTTGATTTTTTTTTAACACCTTTCTTATTTATTGACTTTTTAAAGCACATGCCTCTCCTCAAATTATATTCTGCCTACGCCCTTAATTAACTCAAATGTATGCGTAAAAACCACATTTCCGCACTTAAGTAGGAAAAACACTTTACATCCTTTTTTTTTGTTCTTGTAGAAAAACGGTAATAGTAGCCAGAAAAATGTTGTAAAATTCGTACCAATGGGTACTAATTGGTACTAACATATTGGTATTAAGCTTTTGGATTGGATATCTCCAATATCAAAAATAATAAAAAACATTAAAAATGCCTACCATTTTTGAAATTTATGGTAGCAGGCTAAAATTTTTTTAACCAATTTTCATTATTTTTTATACAATATGTGAAAATTTTTAAAATCTGGCCGTTCGTTTTAAAGAAAATGAGAATTGTCATTTTTAAAAAAATGGTCGTTTTCTTTTTTTTTAACTTACAAATCACTGAAATTTTTGGTGGTACTAAAGAAACCATATAAAAACATTTTTATATCGGTGGAAGGGGTGTTTTATTCCAGACGAACAGAGATTCGAATCATTTTATTTTGTCGGTAATTAACAAAGTTGTGGAAAAAAACTTGGACCATGTCCAAAAATATAGCCTAAAAACACGTCAACTTTAAAGCTCCATATCTCAGAAAGTAATCCTCCTATTTCCAGAGTTTTTGGAACACATTAGAAACTGTCACTCGTAAAAAAACTTAGATATTATTTTACCAAATAAGTGTCTTATGTGTTGGAACCTGGTAATATTTTATTATTTTTAAAATTAATTGTGCCAAAATTTTCTAAAATTAACCAGAAAAATAACCAACGAAATAGATTCGTAGCTTACAGCAGTGGTAGTGGTTAATTACCACTACGGAATGACGTTTAGCTATTGCCCTGACGCAGTAATTACCACAACCACTACAAAGTGTCAAATAAGCGTTCCAAAATATCCCTATTGTCTTATTTATATATTGGAAGGTTTTTTGGTTCAAATCATTGAGCAGCATAATTCTCATTTTACACAGATTTTATTTTGATAAGTTTTAAAAAAAGAGTTCGACTCATTTTGTCCAAGATATTTATTGATTTAGACGACAATTTGGCTCAAAAATAGTCAACTGTTTTATCCATAAGGTTATGTAACTTCCATATACAGAGTCGATCCTTTAGACGAAACGGTGTTTCTAGCGACTTAGGGGAAGAGGTTTTAAAAAAGATAAAAGCGAATCTTTAATGATTTTTTACGGACTTTGCGCCCATGATAAAAAAAAAATTGGGTTCCCCAACTGAAGGCCCAGGTAATGACAAGGTACCACTAGTGGCACATTTTTGGAAAGCTTGTTAAAAAATAAATTTAGCGCATTAGTTTTTTTAAACATCCGTCAACCAATGTGTCAAAAATTGAAAAAAACCTATTATTTTCAATTGTTTTAGCTTCAAAATAAACTACATATTTCTCTGTTTACTAAGAGAAGAAGGAGAAGGACCATATGGGGCCGTATCTGAAGGTCTGGGTCCTACCAACATTTCTTTCATGAGGATGTACCATTTGTGGAACCTTCTTCGAAAGCTTGTTAAAAGAGAAATACGATTAAATAATTTTTTTACATCTGTCAACCCATGTGTTAAAAGTTTTATCTACTACCTTGTTACAAAATGACAATTTCGACCCTCATATGAGGGGCGAAAATGTCACTTTAGCTCCTTAGGGACATATTTTATTTCCCGGAGGGAGTTAAAGTCACAGCTTTACCTCCCAGTAACGCCCAGAACAAAGAATAGTCGTTTTTTTTCAAATAATAATTTATTATTATTGAAAGTAATGTTACAGTATGTTAAATTAGTGAAGGATAATTCTGAACCAACATTGTTATTGCCACTGTTGGATGCTGCAGCAGAATAAATATTTAAAACTTTGCATGTCTCACTGCAGATGGGATTGGTAGGAATGCTATTATGCGGCTGGCAAGATCGCATTTTTTCGATACAGACTCGCTTATGTATCCTTAGGCCATTGTAGAAGAATTCCAGCCTCCGTGTTGCTTGAGTGTAAGTAAATCTCCATCTGCATTCACTATATCAAGCTAGTGCAGGACCACAGCATGCTCTATTTGCTCCATAATGATGATGGCTTCAGTTTGGAGAAGCACATAAGAACGGAGCTTTTAGAAACTTGATTTTTGGGGTAGCAAATCCAGAACGATAAGCTTCGCTTTTTCTTCCATATCTTGTTTTTCTTTCAGAAAATTACATTTTTTAGAGATCGACGAACTAACACAGACGAATAAACAACGCTCTTTTGTTTCAAACAATAACCATAAGCGTCCTAGCATAAGTTTTTTGGTTGCTGTCAAACAACAATACTTTACCTCACCGTACTGCGTAGTGATCCTTGTCGAAAAACGGGAATTATTATTAGGTAGTAGTCTAAATCAGATACATGCCTCTGGAGTAAAGAGCATTTCCTCCCTTGGTATGTAAATAACTATTACGTGTCAATAATATCCTTGTGTGCTGGTTTAATTCTAAGATAAGCTTGATTAATCGTAATATTACTAATAATACTAATTAGAAAGTAATATTATGGTTTTCCTAAACATGTCTTTGTATTTTAATCGCTATTAGCTATTCTAAACTTGTAATTATATTCTTAATAACTATTTGGATTCTTTATTTAAAGATCTTTTTTATAACCTTATATCCAGTTTCAATTTTAAATTTGGAAAATATCTTTCTGTTAA
The DNA here is from genome assembly GCA_963921995.1 of Oxystoma pomonae. Classification (NCBI taxonomy): domain Eukaryota; kingdom Metazoa; phylum Arthropoda; class Insecta; order Coleoptera; family Brentidae; genus Oxystoma; species Oxystoma pomonae. The sequence goes on from OY998165.1 coordinate 43,834,496, forward strand.
AAATGAATAGGAATTAATAGAGTTTTTATTAGCAACTATGAACCACTGCCTCAGTCTAATATAAAAGATATAAAAAAAGTACTTTTTTGTACCTTCATTAAAAACATGATTTTAGTAACTCTCTGTGGATAACTAAAGCATAACTTTTTGGTGACCGATACAAAGATAACAAACAAACTTTTTTTTTTGATCACGGGTGCAAAAAAAAAAGATTTCTGTCCATTTTTTACCCAAAATTAAAGAGAAATAGCTAAAAATAATAATATTGAAAAAATCTAATTATTCTTGCCTATAAACTAAGCCATTACCGCCAGTTTTCACCAAGTATTTACGAAAAAGCCATTTAAAAACACCGTCAAAATATCAAACTGTGAAATATTAAAATGTCGTAATAATGATCGTCACCTAGTAAAAAGGCACATCGCTATGGAAACCATCGTTATTTCATTTGCCTTGATTTATTCTGTAAAGAGCTCTTCGTTCGAGATTTTTAAAAATATTTTAGTGTTTTTCCTGGATTTTTAAATAAAGGTATTTAAAAAAAATAGTGTTAGCAACTCGCGGCTAAACTGTGCTTTTTACTCGCGTTTTTAAATAATCAACGCTTGTAAAAAAAAGAACTATTTTAGCCAGTAGTTGTGAAAGCTACTATTTTCTACTGGCGTGCTTAAAAGTGTTATTTAACATAAAATTTAAAACTATCTTACGGTTTTTCGATCCTTCGTCCTCCGCCCACTGCGCATACACTAACAAAGCCAGCCATACAAGTGTCGTAGTGACATTACGATAATTTTAGGACAAGATATTAAATTGAGTGACAGTGACTACGACATCATCTGGCCGAAAACTTTTGATTTTATTTAATCGCATTTATTTGTTGTATTATGCATAAAACATCTCCAACCGCTAGTTTAACCTTACATACACGAGGACATGGAGCTCAAGTGTCGAACCCACAGGCGTGGTTTCGCTATTTTGTTTGTTTTATTGTTCTGTTTTCGTTAAATAATACTCTCCAGTTAATCCTAAAAAATCTTGATTTTTATTTTGTCCATGTAGAGAAATCCATACGAAGTTACGAGAAACACTAGACAACAATTTTGAAATTTTTTTCACGGTAGTGTCCACAATCTACATTTTCGTTGTCAGATGGTTGTCAGTTGCTTTCAATACTGAGGCAATCGACGCGCTGGATTATTTCCAGTCTTACTTGATTGGAAGGACAAGGCCATTATATCATCCTATTTATATATATATATTTTGAAATTTTAAAACGTGATCAAAACAAACGTAAATAATTTACAGGGTGAGGGTGAATTGAGATTGAAATATAAAATTTTGCCACCCAGAAATAAAAAAAAACAATTTATTTTTTTCATATATGGAGTAACGTTGGATGCAGAATGTTTGCAGGAATCCAAAAATTTAAAATATATAGAGTGTCTCCTCTGAATATCGAAAGTTGAGGCCGTTTTCGTTGAAACCTGAAGTCACTGGAAGTCACGTGTTTTAACAAGAAACGTCAAATTCGATATTATATGATAGCCCCAAGATTCATTTTTCTGAAATATGCAGATAAAAAGGGTTAAACTACCCCTGTAAAACACCCGGAATTCGGTAGCCCAACTATCCATTACTTAAAACACATTTGCTACCGGTGGGAGCTGACTCAAGAAAATACTGTTATTATTTATAAACTGCTATCCAGTATGTCCAGAAGAATCAGATTGCTTTTTGTAGAAATATTCAAAAATTCAAAGCGGCTTCTCGGGACGGTTCTGAGTTTGGTAGCGAACGTATTAAAAAGTTTTTGTCCGATTTTAATCATTTTGAAAAGTTCAGACTTCAAAATTAAGAATTTGTTGCAAGAATTGAAAATCTAAGATGCCGTATTTTAAGTTCCTTTGCAATATTTTGATGGTAAAAAACTCACCTAGGGCTTTAAGTTAAGAATAGTTCATTTATGTGCGTTTGAAAAAACAAATATTCAGGCCAAGAAATCCTTTTTGCTTGGCTATGCTTTTGGATGCATCTGTATTATTTTATTTTTTGCTGACCCTTTTGAAAAGGCAAGGTTTACAAAATTTTTAGTTTTATGTAATTATTCAGATTTTCAAGAAATTCATGATTTTTTTTTGCTGACTGAATGTCATTCACGTAAAGCCTTCATTTGAACAAATCATAACTTTCTTGTCTCTTGCCTGATCTTAACATGCAAAACAGTAATACAGTCGGAAAAGACAGCTTTTTACCAAGTGGGTCAAAAATAACGTTTAAAAATATGTCCGCCATCTTGGATGTTGTTTTGGCATCAAATTTTTGAATTTTAAAATCTTTTTATGGCTGAAAATTTTGAAATCGTAGAAAAACTCTTTAAGTAATGGACGTTTAAAAATTCCCTGACTGTAGCTCCGATATTTTTCCGCCTGTAAAGAATGGTAACTGACTTAAAAATATTTTTGTCCGCTGTTGTTACCAGGCTTTAGTCAAATCCCTAACATTTTTAGATATGCATGCATAGAAGCGCTAGAGGCTTAACAGTTTTGGCATTAGCACAACAAAAATGCCATTATTATATTTATTCACAACAATTTTCTATACTATAAAAGCATTAATTTTATTTTTTGTAACATTACTAAAACTAATTTAGTATTGAAGTCACTAATTTCCTTTACTATTTTCAGAATGAATTCTTACAGCAACATGGTGGTTCTACAACTGCTAACCCGGAAGTTATTAATCATTCTCAAAAATTGGAAAACGTTGTACCACATCCTCGGATTTTTCCTATGCAAGCAAAAACTTACACAACCTGCTCTTATTCTCAAAAGTTTGAGGTAGATACTAAACCACAATGTGTTCCTGAAATTAACTTTGAGAACTTGCACATGCATTACTGGAAGAGTCATGGAATGAGTTAAATCAACAATTTTCTAAAAACTAAAATTGAAGAATATCAAACACATCTAACAGGCAACCGTAATCTTGTTGAGGCGGCAAATATCTATCAGTTTTCAAAGGATTTTAATCTAAATTCTGCAGCAGAATATCAACATTCACATAAAAGAGGACTAAAACAGGCACATAGTTTTCAATACTCGCAAGAATTGGTTTCAAATTTTTTACCAGAACCTCAAATTCCATACCAGTCCAGTCCAGAGTCAACTTCTGAAGAAGCATCATATAACTATCTCACTTCCCTAAGAGAGGAAATTCATTCTGATGGGCATAAATAATCTCTAACAGGTAATATATATATTTTTTAAATGTTAAATATGATTAATTGAAAAAAGTAATGTTTACCATTTCGATTAAATTTATTTTATTTATGTAAGAAGACCCTTGCTTCTTTTGTTTTAAGCTATGTACTTCTGGCTGTAGGCGGCGCTTTAATCATCGAAAGAACTACTTTACTGCGCCGATTAAAAACTTTTCTTATAACATATTTATAATAAGAAAATGCGTTTACAAATTTTCAGTTGCCTTACTTGGTGTTCTTTGGCAAAAATAGTTAACCAATAGCAATAAAGTTTCTTGTAAATTTTACGAGCAAAAACAACAACAAAGCTTATGTTCAGTGAATGGACCTAGCTTTGTTGTCTACAGTACAGTACAAAAGGAGTTTTTCTTATAAATTTTAAGACAAGAGTCTCTTGAACTTATGTTTTGTTAACTTCTTTAAAATATTTTTTGTTCCAGATTATCCGATGCCAACCACTAGCGGCAAAGCGCCTTCATCTGAGTTATCTGCCAAAAATAACCACAACAGAGATCTAGGAGGCAAGCGGTTAAGAAGAACTCAGTTTACACCCTATCAGATCAGTGAGTTGGAAAAAGCTTTTGAAGAACATGATCATCTAAATAGGTCTAGAAAAGCATACCTGGCGCTTACGTTAAATTTAGCAGAAGAAAAGATTAAGGTGTGGTTTCAAACTAGAAGGCCAAGAAATCCTTTTTGCTTAGCTATGCTTTTGGATGCATCTGTATTATTTTATTGCTTGCTGACCCTTTTGAAAAGGCAAGGTTTACAAAATTTTTAGTTTTATGTAGTTATTCAGATTTTCAAGAAATTCATGATTTTCTTTGGGCTGTCTGAATGTCATTCACATAAAGCCCTCATTTGAACAAATCATAACTTTCTTGTCTCTTGCCTGATCTTAACATGCGAAACATTAATACAGTCAGAAAAGTCAGCTTTTTACCAAATGGGTCAAAAATATCTTTTAAAAATATGTCTGCCATCTTGGATGTTCATAACTTGTCAATTTTGGCATCAAATTTTTGAATTTGAAAATCTTTTTATGGCTGAAAATTTTGAAATCGTAGAAAAACTCTTTAAGTAATGGACGTTTAAAAAAGTCCCTGACTGTAGCTCCGATATTTTTCCGCCTGTAAAGAATGGTAACTGACTTAAAAATATTTTTGTCTGCTGTTGTTACCAGGCTTTAGTCAAATCCCTAACATTTTTAGATATGCATGCATAAGTGTTATTTTGCCCTTCTTCAGCCCCTTATATTGGTTGACAGACGCAGCGCTAGAGGCTTAACAGTTTTGGCATTAGCACAACAAAAATGCCATTATTATATTTTTTCTTTCTTTTCTTACAGCAACATGGTGGTTCTACAATCGCTAACCCGGAAGTTATTAGTCATTCTTAAAAATTGGAAAACTTTGTACCACATCCTCGGATTTTTCCTATGCAAGCAAAAACTTACACAACCTGCTCTTATTCTCAAAAGTTTGAGGTAGATACTCAACCACAATGTGTTCCTGAAATTAACTTTGAAAACTTGCCTATGGCTTCACCTCAAGGGAACTATGCACATTCATTAATGGAAGAGTCATGGAATGAGTTAAATCAACATTTTCTAAAAATTAAAATTGAAGAATATCAAACACATCTAACAGGCAACCGTAATCTTGTTAAGGCGGCAAATACCTATCAGTTTTCAAAGGATTTTAATCTAAATTCTGCAGCAGAATATCAACATTCACACAAAAGAGGACTAAAACAGGCATACAGTTTTCAATACTCGCAAGAATTGGTTTCAAACTCTTTACCAGAACCTCAAATTCCATACCAGTCCACTCCAGAATCAACTTCTGAAGAAGCATCATATAACTATCTCACTTCCCTAAGAGAGGAAATTCATTCTGATGGGCATAAACAATCTCCAACAGGTAATATATATATTTTTTAAATGTTAAATATGATTAATTAAAAAAATTAATGTTTACCATTTCGATTAAATTTATTTTATTTATGTAATTAGACCCTTGCTTCTTTTGTTTTAAGCTATGTACTTCTGGCTGTAGGCGGCGCTTTAATCATCGAAAGAACTACTTTACTGCGCCGATTAAAAACTTTTCTTATAACATAGTTATAATAAGAAAATGCGTTTACAACTTTTCAGTTGCCTTACTTGGCGTTCTTTGGCAAAAATAGTTAACCAATAGCAATAAAGTTTCTTGTAAATTTTACGAACAAAAACAACAACAAAGCTTATGTTCAGTGAATGGACGTAGCTTTGTTGTCTACAGTACAGTACAAAAGAAGTTTTTCTTATAAATTTTAAGACAAGAGTCTCTTGAACTTATGGTTTGTTAACTTCTTTAAAATATTTTTTCTTCCAGATTATCCAATGCCAACCACTACCGTCAAAGCGCCTTCATCTGAGTTATCTGCCAAAACCAACAACAATAGAGATCTAGGAGGCAAGCGGTTAAGAAGAACTCAGTTTACACCCTATCAAATCAGTGAGTTGGAAAAAGCTTTTGAAGAACATGATCATCTAAATAGGTCTAGAAAAGCATACCTGGCGCTTACGTTAAATTTAGCAGAAGAAAAGATTAAGGTGTGGTTTCAAAATAGAAGGCAGAAAGTACGAAGAAATAAAGTGGATCAAGGTTCTTCGAAAAAACCATCACAGAGCTGTTCAAAATCTCCTGTGAATTTAAACAATCTGTCTCCTCTTGACCCTATTAAATCAGTCAACAGTACCCATGCCACCAACATAGACCTGTAAAATGTGAAGGCGTACCTGTCTCAGTTGGTAGTGTAACGTACCGTCCTGCGCCTCTTGTTATAAAAACTAACTCTTTTCAAACTCCGTTTAATAACTTTGATTACCTTTCTTATCCACTTTATCGTACTTACTCATCTACTTCATTTTATAATGATGATTTCTGGGCTACAACACATTCTCCAATCAACCAGCATATTAATATTACTCACTCCCCTAAACCAAAGAGTGCAGTAGAAAGTGGTCAGTATAGGCAACATTCACATATGATGGGTTTTTATCCTGATTATAATTATACGCCTAATGTAAATTTGTTTGCCTTAAATGTAGAAAAATAGATTTTAAATTTTATTAATTTAATTTAAGTAATGTTATGTTTTATTAAACTGCTTTAAGCAACATGCTCCCAATCAAAAAAACTGGTTATTTGTTTTTCTAATATAATTTGTCCCTTACAAAAAATATTTTTTTTTTCATATAATAATATCTACTTATCCTGTTAAGTAAGGTCAACACCAAATAAAAATATTGACAAAAAAGATTTCGTCCTGCATCCTTTCCTAATAAAATGTTATTTTTAATTGTATTGGATTAATTTGTAATATTTACATTGTTTTTGTATTTATTTTGTATCGTACCTGTAAAAAATTTTCTGCTTTTGCCAATTGTACTATAATATTTGTGTAAATAAAGACTTAATTTTAAATAAGTTCTTTTTTTGTTTTCCTTTTACTAAGCTCAGTTTTATGACGAACCCTAAAACAAAAATAATGTTTGTATATTAATAAAACGTAGGTAACAGAATATACCAGTAAAAGAAAAGAAATGTTTTCCACGGAATGAATCCAAGTAACATGTGTGAAATATTTGTTTCTTATATTCGTTTTAAAATCTTCAAACGATAGAAAATACAGAAGCCATAAAACAGCGTTCATTCCGTCAAAAAAAGATAATAGACACTTAAAGTTAATTTTCGGTTTTATCAGCATTCGTATCATGGCGAATGCGTGACAGCTCCAGCTGATCGTTTACACGAAAACCTCGTTAGGTACGATAAGGGAGCTGTAACGTTACGACCATCCCTGCGTACGAAATGATGTTTTCACGCATTTGATCAGCTGGAGCTGTGACGCATTCGCCATTAGTTTAAAAGTACACCTGCTCGATAGGTCGACTCGAAAATTAACTTTAACGGTGGGATATACTAAAAAGGTTTAGTCTATTTTAGAACGGTCTTAAGTTTAAGTCAACTTTTTGGTTTTAAGCATTTTAAACCAGCTCTCCTTGGATTTTGGACATAGTTTGATTTATAAGAAGAATTTTAATAAATTTTGTTTATTGAATAATCATCTTGACACAATCTTTTGTTGGATTTAGGAGGAAATTTTTAATTTAGAAGAAAAGAAAATTAATAAATTCAAGCCCACGCGGGCTTTAAATTGTAAACACTCTGTAGATTGAATTAACATTATATCTGAATGTCATTCTAATTAAAATTTACTCTTGTTAGTTAATTTTTCCAATTAATACTTGATGTATGTCACACAACGATTTAGATGAGTAATAATAAAATAAGGAGTAGATTAATTTTGTATTTATTTAAAAGGTGTTTTTAGTTATAAATTGTATTAAAAAACTTAAATGCAAGTTTTTTTACATTTCTGTCACTGTAGAAATGTCACTGTAAAAATATTAGCGCTGCGTTCAATCACAAACAGCGAGTTCTGAGGCGTTTTCTCGCGTTGAAATTATTTTGAAATATTTGAAACTATTTAGATGTTACGTCATCATTTAGAACCGACAAAAAATGAGTCGTTCAAAACGATGACGTAGTTTCGTGTAACCTCACTTTTTTGTTTTTCTGTTTATTTTTTTTGCTGTTTGAAATTAAAATGGATCAACTACTGGTTTATTTAACAAAACTTGTGTGTACGGCCAGTTTTAGTAGCATGGATGGCAAGCAATGGAAGCTACATAGATAGTAAAGTTTTTTTATTTACATACCATGAAGAATGGCTAACAAGATATCTAGAATACGATTTTTCATCCATTTTCATGCAAAAGCAAAAAAAAACTTAGGTTAAAACAAAAATGTAGAATTTTGACGTATCATCTACGCACGCGTCAGTTTTTAAACTAGAGTGGATTCCGTTTCCAAATATTTTCAACCCGTTTAGATGTGACGTCACCGTTGCAACGCGAGAAAACCAATGTTTCAAACTTTTTAAAAACATTTTAAACAATTTCAACGCGAGAAAACGCCTCTAATCTTTTACCTCTGCTTGCACCTTGGCTTACACCAACTTCTACTAATGAAAGCCACAGCTCTAAAATGAGTGGGCTTTGAGTAAGGAAAGCTTTTTTGACTGAGCTTTTAGATAATCTCAATATTTTACTTTTAGTTTGTAAATAAATTAATATAGTTGTTTTAAGTTTTTTTGTTGGGTATGTTTTTCGTGCATAATCAGTGACCTTCACTTATGTTTGTTTTGCTTGGTAGTGCCTTCATAAATATATTTTTTGTGCTGAAAACGGGTTCAAAATATGTCGTTTTGCTGGACTAAATAGGACCTGCTTTATTGGGTAATAAACAACTTGGGATATTAAATAAGGTAAATTAATCCTTGTAAAAACGGTTACTTAGGGAAATTATAAACGAACGTCCTTCCAACTGCCACAAAACAATCCTTTCTGGGGGCTATAAATTTAAACCACCCCCCAGAGGGGTCTAAAAAATCACCAACCGTATAACCTCAAACACAAATAATGAAGCTATTATGTGCCAAATTTTTGGCGTATTCACCATTTGCCATTTTGAAACCTGTCAAGCAAAATTAGATTTAGGGCATATTTTGAGAAAAATAACAGTTCTTCAGTAATGTTTTGCAACAACAATACAAAATAATGAATAACTGTGTCTTTTCTGTATGGGTAAGTGTATTTGGAAAATTGGTTTTAAAATTTATTACCCCCCACAATTGTAAATGTTTAGACCTGTGGGGGGTACTATTTTAGATCCTAGTAAATTTAAGTGTAAAATTGGCTGCATTTAATATTAAATTTAAATTATTAATATCTAAATTACAATTTAGGATAAAATAAACTTTTTTGAATAAAACATTCTCTCTCTTATTTGCTATTTTTTCAGCATATATTATAATAAAATTTTTTACTTTAAATTTAATTACAAATTGTATTTAACAACCACTACCACGCACGACTTTGGAACACATTAAACACTGTCACTTGAGATGAGAAAAAAATTAAAAAAAAAAACAATTAATTTTACAAAATAAGTGTTTTACATATTGGAACCTGGTAATATTTTATTATTTTAAAAATTAATTGCGCGAAAATTCTTTAAAATTAACCAGAAAAATAACCACAACCTCAACGAAATGGATTCGTAGTTGACGGCAGTGGTAGTGGTTAATTACCACAACGGAATGATGTTTAACTATTGCGCAGACGCAGTAATTACCACAACCACTACGGAGTGTCAAATAAGCGTTCCAAAATATCCCTAATAAATATCATTTTCGGTTTTGCTGCTTTCGGGTAAGTTACAATAATATTTTTTCGGGCGGATTTTGCTCCGGGTGTCTTTCCGGGATCTTTCTTCCGTAATATTTATTTCCAGTTCCTATACTTCTATCTAATTCACTGACTTTCACTCAATCAAAAAGAACGTTACATTAGCTAAGCTAATTCAAGTCTTTTTACGTTAAATGTGGGGGTGAATCTGACAGAATAATTTTTGTACTAAGACTCCATTTCCGTTTAACACATTTAATTTAATTTAATACTATGAGAATCAACATCGGAGATAAAAGACATGATCTCAGAAACTGTTAATCAAAATTCAAGAGGGCATGCATAATCCGAGAGAGTCTAGAAATATAGCCATATTTCGTTAGGTTACGAATGACAATTGAGGAACATTTAATTTTTTCGTAGGAATATATAGGGTGGGCTATAAGACATGAGACCTTTTGAGTTACCTATAACTTTTAAACTAATAGACCAATTCACAAAGAAACTACATATCTGGAAAGAATGTACTCCATATTTTTACGAAGAAGTATAAATAAAGATATTACTTAACAATTTAAAAATAGCAATTTTCTACACCTCATAAAACTTTTTTCTGTGCGCCACTGGTACAAACATAATTTTTCTTTCTGAAAGTAGAATTTTCTTCGAGCGAAAATTGTATCGCTTGCGAAAATCGGTAAAGAATTAACAATGTAAGAAGTCTTCGTTCGTAGCGTATTTTTGCTATATTTTGCTGATTTTAATGAACTGAAGCATTTTAAAAACGTCAAATTTCACATTTTTAGAAATTTAAAAACTGCGCACATTAAAGTTGGTTTTATTTAGTAGAAATATAGCTTAATTTAATTATTTTTAATGTCTTTATTTTAAGGCCGATTTTTCTAGACGATGCAGTTTTTTGTTCGTATTGGGTAAAGCTTTAAAAAAAAGAAATACACAGCAAAATTGTTTCATGGTGTGAAAAATTGCAATTGTCGACCATCATAGGTTTTTACAAAAGGTTGTTTTTGACACTTGTTCTGAAATTTTTTTTTCGGACCATTCGTTCTCAAATTATACGCAATCCAAAAAGTTTCATATTTTGTGGACTACCCTATGTAATAATAGTGTGATTAGCGCCAATATTTTGATGGCTGATGTTGAGTTGTATAAGGTGGTGTCGGGCATTTTGAAAAAATGTTAATTTATCATCGGGTTGGTAAGTATTCGCTTAATTTTTCTTTGGTTTAACAAAATAAATGGTGAAAAAATTACTGGAACTTTCTTCTTGGGGTAAATTGCTCTTTTATAGAAAATTTAAAACAGAATTTACGTTTCAAACTGGATTTTATCTGCAACGGATATAAATTTGGTATTTATTGTCTTACGGAATAACCTATTTATCGCACTAGTAATATTTTTTTTATATTTTTATTTATTTATTATTTATTTTATTCTCTTCCTGTTTTCATAATTTTTTTATTTAATTTTATCGATGTTTTTTTACTAGCCATAAAATAAAAATAAACAAAAAATAAAAAAAAATAAGAGAAGACAAAATAAAAATCGGTTTAAAAAACATAAAATTAACAATCAAGAAAAAAATAAGTCATTTCTTAAAATTCCTAATCCTATTGGAAATATTAACACGCCAGGACGAATCCGTGTCAGGTAACTTGAATAAGTGCCAGTGCGGAATAGGGATATGAGATTGTTTTTTATTATTTTTTTCAAAAACTTACCAAAAATAAATTGTGTTAAAATTTTACAGAAAATACTTGTGTTTTGAGCGCCTATATTTTCTTGGCAATCTTAATTAATAATAATTATTTTTTGTTAACACATTAAGCTGGAAAAATATTTGGTATTATTAAATTTTTCATTCTTTGGAATTTCTTGAACTTCAAAAACCAAATAGCTTGGAAACAAAAACATTTTTACCCTTATATCATGGGAACTTTTTTTCTTATTTTTTAAAATTCCAACCACCCATTATTTAAAAAAGTTGTAAAGAATTAAAACAAAACTTTCCAAATGTTCAAAGTTTTTTCGTTCAAAACCATCAATTTTTGGCAAAACAATATTATTTTTAGGCTGAGGCAGTTGTTCATATTTGCTAAAAAAAACCCTATTAATCAATTCATTTTTAACAGAAAGATATTTTCCAAATTTAAAATTGAAACTGGATATAAGGTTATAAATAAGAACTTTAAATAAAGAATCTAAATAGTTATTAAGAATATAATTACAAGTTTAGAATAGCTAATAGGGATTAAAATACAAAGACATGATTAGGAAAACCATAATAATACTTTCTTATTAGTAATATTACGATTAATCAAACTTATCTTAGTTGTTTTAGCTTCAATATAAACTACATATTTCTTTATTTACTAAGTGGAATAAGGAAACTACCACACAAGGATATTATTGGCACGTAATAGTTATTTACATACCAAGGGAGGAAATGTATTTTACTCCAGAGGCAAGTATCTGATTTTATCTACTACCTAATAATAATTCCCGCTTTTCGACAAGGATCACTACGCAGTACGGTGAGGTAAAGTATTGTTGTTTGACAACAACTAAAAAACACCATGCAAATATTAAATGAAAAAAACCAATCTAGTAGGCTTATGCTAGGACGCTTATGGTTATTGTTTGAAACAAAAGAGCATTGTTTATTCGTCTGTGTTAGTTCGTCGATCTCTAAAAAATGTAATTTTATGAAAAAAAACAAGATATGAAAGAAAAAGCGAAGCTTATCGTGCTGGATTTGCTACCCCAAAAATCAAGAGAAAGGTATGAAAAGGAATATGGCCTGTTTCAGAAATGGTTGGGGGAAAATAACGTGAGAAAATTTTCTAAAAGTTCCGTTCTTGTGTGCTTCTCCATGCTGGCAGAGAAACTAAAGCCGTCATCATTATGAAGCAAATACAGCATGATGCGGTCCCGCATTAGCGAATGCAGGTGGAGATTTACTTACAGTCAAGCAACACGGAGGCTGGAATTCTTCTATAATGGCCGAAGGATACTTAAGCAAGTCTCTATCGAAAAAATGCGAGGTTGCCAGCCGCATAACATCAGGGAATATTCCTACCAATCCTACTTGCAGTGAGACATGCAAAGTTTTAAATATTTATTCTCCTGCAGCATTCGACAGTGGCAATAACAATGTTGGTTCCGAATTATCCTTCACTAATTTAACAAACTGTAACATTACTTTCAATAATAATAAATTATTATTTGATAAAAATCGACTATTTTTTGTTCAGTACAGAGAGGTAAAGCTGTCACTTTACCTTCCTTCGGGAGATAAAATATGTAAAACTCCCTAGGGAGCTAAACTGACATTTTCGCCTCTCATATGTGTGTGTGTAATACCATAACTTGGCTCATACTCAATGACGTTTGCAGAAATTTTGTTTCTAGGGGGGGGGGCTTGATGTTTCTGAGGACACTTAAGTAACAACATAGTCTTAGATGACAATTTATTTTTGATTTTGGGAGATCTATAGGACTCAATATTCATTAGATCTAGGGGAAAAACTCTAAACCTACCCCTGCATACGCCACTGCCTATATCTTTAAAGAGTACTCACTTCGTTGATTAAATGAGATGAAAGTATTAATGCAAAAAAATAGAGTTGAGTTTTTTTAACATTTTTCTTATTTATTGACTTTTTAAAGCCCATTATCAAATTATATTCTGCCTACGCCCTTAATTAATGTAAATGTATGCGTAAAAACCACATTTCCGCACTTAAGTAGGAAAAACACTTTACATCCCTTTTTTTGTTCTCGTAGAAAAACGGTAATAGTAGCCGGAAAAATGTTGTACAATTCGTACCAATGGGTACTAATTGGTACTAACATATTGGTATTAAGCTTTTGGATTGGATATCTCCAATATCAAAAATAATAAAAAACATTAAAAATGCCTACCATTTTTGAAATTTATGGTACCAGGCTAAAATTTTTTTAACCAATTTTCATTATTTTTTATACAATATGTGAAAATTTTTAAAATCTGGCCGTTCGTTTTAAAGAAAATGAGAATTGTCATTTTTAAAAAAATGGTCGTTTTCTTTTTTTTTTTAACTTACAAATCACTGACATTTCTGGTGGTACTAAAGAAACCATATAAAAACATTTTTATATGGGTGGAAGGGGTGTTTTATTCCAGACGAACAAAGATTCGAATAATTTTATTTCGTCGGTAATTAACAAAGTTGGAAAAAAACTTGGACCATGTCCAAAAATATAGCCTAAAAACACGTCAACTTTAAAGCTCCATATCTCAGAAAGTAATCCTCCTGTTTCCAGAGTTTTTGGAACACATTAAAAACTGTCACTCGTAAAAAAATTTAGATATTGTTTTACAAAATAAGTGTCTTATGTGTTGGCCCCTGGTAATATTTTATTATTTTTAAAATTAATTGTGAAAAAATTTTCTAAAATTAACCAGAAAAATAACCAACGAAATGGATTCGTAGCTTACAGCAGTGGTAGTGGTTAATTACCACTACGGAATGACGTTTAGCTATTGCCCTGACGCAGTAATTACCACAACCACTACAAAGTGTCAAATAAGCGTTCCAAAATATCCCTATTGTCTTATTTATATATTGGACGGTTGTTTGGTTCAAATCATTGAGCAGCATAATTCTCATTTTACACAGATTTTCTTTTGATAAGTTTTGAAAAGAGTTCGACTCATTTTGTCCAAGATATTTATTGATTAAGTCGACAATTTGGCTCAAAAAGAGTCAACTGTTTTATCCATAAGGTTATGTAACTTCCATATACAGAGTCGATGCTTTAGATGAAACGGTGTTTCTAGCGACTTAGGGGAAGAGGTTTTAAAAAAGCTAAAAGCGAATCTTTAATGATTTTTTACGGACTTTGCGCCCATGATAAAAAAAAATTGGGTTCCCCAACTGAAGGCCCAGGTAATGACAAGGTACCACTAGTGGCACATTTTTGGAAAGCTTGTTAAAAAAGAAATTTAACGCATTAGTCATCCGTCAACCAATGTGTCAAAAATTTAAAAAAACCTATTATTTTCAATTGTTTTAGCTTCAAAATAAACTACATATTTCTCTGTTTACTAAGAGAAGAAGGAGAAGGACCATATGGGGGCGGTCTCTGAAGGTCTGGGTCCTACCAACATTTCTTTCATGAGGAGGTACCATTTGTAGAACCTTCTTCGAAAGCTTGTTAAAAGAGAAATACGATTAAATAATTTTTTTACATCTGTCAACCCATGTGTTAAAAGTTTTATCTACTACCTTGTTACAAAATGACAATTTCGACCCTCATATGAGGGGCGAAAATGTCACTTTAGCTCCGTAGGGACATATTTTATTTCCCGGAGGGAGGTAAAGTCACAGCTTTACCTCCCAGTAATGCCCAGAACAAAGAATAGTCGTTTTTTCTCAAATAATAATTTATTATTATTGAAAGAAATGTTACAATATGTTAAATTAGTGAAGGATAATTCTGAACCAACATTGTTATTGCCACTGTTGAATGGTGCAGGAGAATAAATATTTAAAACTTTGCATGTCTCACTGCAGGTGGGATTGGTAGGAATATTCACTGATATTATGCGGCTGGCAAGCTCGCATTTTTTCGATAGAGACTCGCTTATGTATCCTTAGGCCATTGTAGAAGAATTCCAGCCTCCGTGTTGCTTGAGTGTAAGTAAATCTCCATCTGCATTCACTATATCAAGCTAGTGCAGGACCGCAGCATGCTCTATTTGCTCCATAATGATGATGGCTTCAGTTTGGAGAAGCACATAAGAACGGAACTTTTAGAAACTTGATTTTTGGGGTAGCAAATCCAGAACGATAAGCTTCGCTTTTTCTTCCATATCTTATTTTCTTTTCAGAAAATTACATTTTTTAGAGATCGACGAACTGACACAGACGAATAAACAACGCTCTTTTGTTTCAAACAATAACCATAAGCGATCTAGCATAAGTTTTTTGGTTGCTGTCAAACAACAATACTTTACCTCACCGTACTGCGTAGTGATCCTTGTCGAAAAACGGGAATTATTATTAGGTAGTAGTCTAAATCAGATACATGCCTCTGGGGTAAAGAGCATTTCCTCCCTTGGTATGTAAATAACTATTACGTGTCAATAATATCCTTGTGTGCTGGTTTAATTCTAAGATAAGATTGATTAATCGTAATATTACTAATAATACTAATTAGAAAGTAATATTATGGTTTTCCTAAACATGTCTTTGTATTTTAATCGCTATTAGCTATTCTAAACTTGTAATTATATTCTTAATAACTATTTGGATTCTTTATTTAAAGATCTTTTTTATAACCTTATATCTAGTTTCAATTTTAAATTTGGAAAATATCTTTCTGTTAAAAATGAATAGGAATTAATAGAGTTTTTATTAGCAACTATGAACCACTGCCTCAGTCTAAAAATAATATTGTTTTGCCAAAAATGGGTGGTTTTGAACGAAAAAACTTTGTATATTTGGTAAGTTTCGTTTTAATGCTTTACAGCTTGTTTAAATAATGGGTGGTTGGAATTTTAAAAAATAAAGAAAAAAGTTCCCACAATATAAGGGTAAAAATGATTTTGTTTGCAAGTTATTTGGTTTTTAAAGTTCAAAATTTTTTTTAACTTAATGTGTTCAAAAAATAATTATTATTAATTGAGATTGAGAGACGGAACAAGATATGTTCTTGTCATGTATACCCTAGCACCTACCTCTGTTAAATACCAAAAAATAATTGCATTGTTTTAAAATAGGCGCTCAAAAGACAAGTATTTTCTGTAAAATTCACACAATTTTTTTTGGTAAGTTTTTGAAAAAAATAATAAATAACAATCTTATAGTCCTTCGCCCATTAAAAAGTTTGCAGAGAAATTGTTTACACCCTGAAGGTAGGCTACATATAATATAATATGGGCATTTTGCCATAAAACTCTATTTGTTAAATCAAAACTACTTACCTATAAAAGTAAATTGAAATGAACCCATTAATGGCAAGAAGTATTTTTTTAAATATAAAATATTATGGAAATCTTAAAATATGTTACCTTATCCTCTTAAACTATCTATCAAAATGAAAAAAAAAAATTGAATCGTTTCTATGTTGTTAAATCGGTTGTGTATATCAAAAGTTAGAGGTTCAAAAAGTTTCACATTTTATGGCCCACCCTATATATTCTATTTCCAGTACTAATTATACTATTAAAAAAAATGAATAGCTATATAATATTAGTTTATCGACTTTAGATTGATATGACAATTTTTAGTGTGTGTAAAACAGATTTTAGTTTTGAAAGATTGCTCATGAAAAAGCAAAAAAATCATATTAATTCACACCAGTCTAAATACCTGGCTTACCTTTTGTTTTTATAAATTTAGATATATTTTTTTAAGTGCTGGTGACTGCAGTAAGAATTTTAATAAAAATATATACTTACATCAGGCAAATCTAAAAAGTTTTGACTTATTTTGTGTAGCAAGATTTAAGATAAGTTTGATTGGTTTGATTAATTGTAATATTACTAATAATACTAATTAGACACTAATATTATGGTTATTCTAAACATGTCCTTGCATTTAAATCGCTATTAACAATTTTAAAATTATAATTATATTCTTAATAACTATTTAAATTCCCTATTAAAAGCCCTTATTAATAACCTTGTATCTAGTATCATTTTTTAATTTGCAAAATATATTTCTGTTAAAAATTAATAAAATTATTGGAGTTTTTAATAGCAATTATGTACCCTTGCCTCAACCTAAAAATAATATTGTTTTGCCAAGAATGGATGGTTTTGAAGGAAAAACTTTTGAATATTTGGTAAGTTTTCTTAATTGTACACTTACAACTTTTTTAAATAATGGATGATTTAAAATTAAGAAAAAGAGTTCCCACAATATAAGGGTAAAAACGTATTTATTTCCAAGTTATTTGGTTTTTAATGTTCAAGAAATGGGGTATTCCAAAAAATTAAATATTTAAGTAACAAATATTTTTTTCAGCCTATTTTCGCCTCTATGGGGGTCGAAAATATCATTTTGCGACAAGGTAGTAGATAAAATTTTTAACACATGGGTTGACAGATGTAAAAAAATTATTTAATCGAATTTCTCTTTTAACAAGCTTTCTAAAAAGGTTCAAAAAATGGTACCTCCTCATGAAAAAAATGTTGGTAGGACCCAGACCTTCAGAGACGGACCCCATATGGTCCTTCTCCTTCTTCTCTGAGTAAACAGAGAAATATGTAGTTTATTTTGAAGTTAAAACAATTGAAAAAAATAGATTTTTTTAAATTTTTGACACATTGGTTGACAGATATCAAAAAAAAAAACTAATGCGTTAAATTTATTTATTAACAAGCTTTCCAAAAATGTGCCACAAGTGGTACCTTCTCATTACCTGGGCCTCCAGCTGGGGAACCCAATTTTTTTTTATCATGGGCGCAAAGTCCGTAAAAAATCATTAAAGATTCGCTTCCAGCTTTTTTAAAACCGAGTCGCTAGAAGCACCGTTTCATTTAAAGAATCCACTCTGTATATGGCAGTTACATAAGTCCAAATCAATAAATTTCTTGGACAAAATGAGTCGAACTCTTTCTTTAAAACTTATCAAATGAAAATCTGTGTAAAATAAGAAGTATGCTGCTCATTTTGTCTAAGATGATTTTTGAACCAAAAAACCTTCCAATATATAGATAAGACAATAGGGATATTTGGAACGCTTTATTTGTGGTAATTACTGCGTCTGCGCAATAGCTAAACGTCATTCCGTAGTGGTAATTAACCACTACCACTGCCGTAAGCTACGAATCCATTTCGTTGTGGTTGTGGTTTTTTTTCTGGTTAATTTTAGAAAATTTTGGCAAAATTAATTTTAAAAATAATAAAATATTACCAGGTTCCAACATATAAGACAGTTATTTTGTAAAATTATGCCCAATTTTGTGTTTTTCTCATATCTAAATTATTTTACGAGTGACAGTTTCTAATGTGTTCCAAAAACTCTGGTAAAATCGATGCGTGGTAGTGGTAGTGGTTGTTAAACACTACCACAGCTGCTGTCAAATTTGTCAAAATTTTAAGCGTTCCTAAATATCTCGAATGATATAAGTCAAGAGACTTTGTAGATTTGTACATTTTAGTGAGACCATCTTTTTGAAATAAACTTTAAGGGTGGATTTGAATAAAAATGAGATTCTTCCAATTACTTCATCTAAACTGTAAAACAAATATATATTAAATGTCATAATTTTTTTACTTTATGTGATATATTTAAAGTCGACGACGAAAGAAGAAAACGACCATTTTTTAAAAAATGACAATTCTCATTTTCTTTAAAAAGAACGGCCAGATTTTCAAAATTTTTAGCTTAATACCATAAATTTCAAAAATGGTGGGCATTTTTAATGTTTTTTAATATTTTTGATATTGGAGAAATACGAAAAATTATTTTAAATATATTATAGGTAGGTTATAAAACCTTTTTATGAACAAATCTAATCCAAAAGCTTCATACCAATGTTGGTACCCATTAGTACCCATTGGTACGAATTTGATAACATTTTTCCGGTTACTATTACCGTTTTTCTACAAGAATAAAAAAAAGGAGGTAAAGTGTTTTTCCTACTTAAGTGCGGAAATATGGTTTTTACGCATACATTTGCGTGCAAAAAGTTAAAACTCTTAAGATATGTTTAATATGGCTTTGTATTTTAAAAAAATCTCGGCTCGGTCCACCAGACTGCAAATAAACAGAGACCAGAAAAATAAAAAAATCCCGCACGGATAACATGGTTTTATGGCCTACCGTGAAAGTTAACCATTTTTTGATATTTTGAAGATATTGTTCTTTAGGTGGAAAAAAATAAATTCTATGAGTATCGTATGTCTGTGATAGGAGATATGAGCTATGAAAGAACGTGTGTCTACTAAACACCTACGGAGAATTTTTGTCGTAACTTGAAAAGTACTTTGGCAGATTTTCGTGATTGGGATGTCATTTAAAAGGTACTTAAATACTGCACAGAGGCGTAGCCAGGATTATACTTTTAGTATTTGGGAAAGTTAATTTAAAAAAAAAATACGTAAATGAGACTTAAAATCTTTTGTGTTTTATTTTCTCCGGTGGTTTTTTTAAGGGTTAGTCTTATTAAAAAGGTAATTAAAGGGCGTAGGTAGAATAAAATTTGAGGAGAGGCATGGGCTTTAAAAAGTCAATAAATAAGAAAAATGTTGAAAAAACCCAACTCTATTTTTTTGCATTAATACTTTTTATCTCATTTAATCAATGAAGTAAGTACTCTTTAAAGGTATAGGCAGTGGCGTATGCAGGGGTAGGTTTAGGGAATTTTCCCTAGATCTAATGAATATTGAGTCCTACAGATTTAACTCTCCCAAAAATAAAAAACAAATTGTCATCTGAGACTATGTTGTTACTTAAGTGTCCTCAGAAACATGAAGCCCCACCCTTACCTAGAAACAAAATTTCTGCATACGTCATTGAGTATGGGCCAAGTTTTGGTATTAGGTTGGGTTTGAAAAAAATTGAAAAAATCGGATTTAAAACATTGTTTTAGTCGGTTTTCTTTAAATATTTTCGTGTTGATTGTTTTAATTTTATCATTTTAGATTATTTATCACATAAAAACAGTAGCGTAGTAATTACTTATATTAGAAAGAACAAAAACTTAGCGAGTAATTTAATTTTCAAACAAAACTTATAAATTGATACTTCTTTAATATAAAGTTTTTTGCTTCCTCGATCTGCAGTGACTTCCTAAAACAAAAAACAATTTTCAGTGACATACATACATAGATACATAGATATGTCAAAAATGCATCATGACCTCCTCCTAATTGTTTTTTAAAGCAAAGTCAAAACCCACTTAGTTTAAACTTATCTAAGTGAATATTATTACATTTTGTATTAATTTATATGGAATTTATGACTTCGCTAAAATAGAATGTTAGATACACTCCTGTAGCGTATTTGATGAGGCTAAACTTACGGAAAACTAACAGCGAAAACAGAACAAAACTTTACCAACATTTTTTTTTAAAAGCAATTTGGCGCGGTTTGGGCCTTCCTAGGCACGGCAACACATAATCCTAGATACGACTCTGTAGACTAGTCCATTACCTTTTAAACGAGATCAGACTTGAAAAAAATCATTCCTCCAAACGGGATTAAATTAAGTTTTTACTTTTAATTTTTGTTTTTTTTTTAAATTAACCCTATCAGACAATCAAGTTTTCCTAAAATATAATCATTAGTACACCCCTGTGCAGTATTCAAGTACCGTCCAAATGACACCCCAAGTACAAAAATCTACAAAGCACTTTTCAAATTATGGGAAAAATTCTCCGTATGTGTTTAGCAGACATACGTTCTTCCACGGCTCATATCTCCTATCACAGACATACGATTTTCATAGAATTTAATTTTTTTCACCGAAAGTACAATATCTTGACTTTTCGCTTAATAACGCGTTGTGACCTAGCTAACGTCATGTTATTTTTTAAACAGCATTTTTAATTTTTGCACGCCGCATTTGATTTGGTTATGGCCGACTTTATACGGTATTTATTATTATAAAGATTTACAAAAAGAACTAATCCAGTAATATGTTTCATTTAGAATATCTTATTCTTGTGTTTTTACGGTGAATTTTAATCATTAATAATCTTTAAAAACTCAAAAACACAACAGAGAAAAGGGAGGTTATGATAAACAGATCGGAATAACTTGCCATAGTTGCCAGTGCCCATCAATGTTTTACGTATCTTATAAAATTCTAGCTAAAGAAAATGATTAAACAAAAATTGACACTTATCTTCACAATTAAAAAGAATACAGAACATATCTGCATTCAAAAACAAATTTAAATTTTTTATTTCTCTACTTAACGTTTTACTGTCGGCAACCATGTCAATTATAAGGGATACGGTATTTTCCCGCAGGTAACGTCAAACTTTATCGGTTAGTAAGGGATTCCATTATTACGTCGTAACTGCGCATGCCCGAAATAAGCGATAAAGTTAAAAAGCATCAAATTTATAGGTGCAAAAGATCTCTATTAATAATATTCTATTTGAAGTATCTAATCAACAAAACAAAGGAGCCGTGACGGTTACTATGGAACTCAGGCAACTTATATTTGTGGGTGACAACAACAAAAATCACAATGACGGGAGACTTGTGGGCAAAAATGACGTAAGTGTGTGCAAAACGTTTTACACACGGCGTGCGCAAAATGCCGCTTTAAGATCTTGTTCTCCGTGCACAAAACCCCCTTTTTCAAGACAGTCGTATAAAAAATATTGGAAACCTAAATTTGATATTATGTTATTTTACCCTCTTGCTACGACAAAAAAGTTAGGTGCTGTACATTGGTCTCAATTACCTTTTAATTGTAGTGTACTACTTAAGTAATTATGGTTAAATTAATTTTGGAGCCTAATTGACAATTATTATCCTAAGCTTCTTTGTTTCAGATATATGTTTCATGAAATTTTACTCCCATAGACCAAATATGTCGAACATTTAAGGCAAACTTTCATTAAGCAATATACTTAATTATGGTTTTATTGCTGGATTATAATCTAGAAATATTATTCTTAACGTAATAAAAACATAATTATATTGCTTAAAGTAATCCGTTTGCCTTAAATGTTGGTTATATTTGGTCTATAGGAGCAAAATTCCTTGAAACATATCTGGATATTTGGAGAATTTTATATTACATTTCTAAAAACAGCTTAGGATTTATAAACTTTCCAGCGTTAATATCTTAAGACGCAAAAATGTTTGGCAAAAACGAAAAAGCATATCAATTTATACAGCAAAGAATTAACTTTTGCAGTGGAATTTACTAAGATCTAAAATAGTAACCCCCACAGGTCGAAATATTTACACCCGTGGGGGTACTAAATTTTAAAACCCATTTTCAAAAAACACTTACACATATATAAAACATACAAAGTTATTGATTATTTTGTATAGTTATTGCAAAATACCACAGAAAAACTGCTTTTTTTTCTCAAAATATTCCATATTTTAGGAGAAAATGCACTAAAACTAATTTTTTTCGACAGGTTTCAAAATGGCAAATGGTGAATACGCCAAAAATTTGGCACATAACAGCTTCATCATCTGTTTTTGAGGTTATAAAGTTGATGATTTTTTAGACCACCTCTCGGAGGTGGTTTAAATGTGCCCCCAGAAAGGATTGTTTTGTGGCAATTGGTAATAAGTTCCTTTATAATTTCCCCAAGCAACCGTTTTTACAATAATTAATTTACCTTACTTAATATCCCAAGTTGTTTATTAATCAATAAAACACCTCTAATTTTGTCCAGAAAAACGCCATATTTTGAACCCGTTTTCAGCACAAAGAATATATTTATGAGGGCACTGTCTCCAATGAAAAAAATCCAAAACAACTGTACCTATTCATTTATTTACAAACAGGACTGAAATTAAATCATTGAGTTTATCTAAAAGCTTAATCATCAAACAAAGCTTTCCACTGAAAGATCGCACTCAAAGGTCTCAACTCTGCAGCACCGAACAGTTCGTTGACCCGATATGACTCCTTTGTGAACGCATCAGTTGGATTCAGATCTGTTTTTAGCCGCATTTTTTTACATTTTTACATTTGATGAAATATTTTTATTTCTGGTTTGCGATTGCGATGGGTTTGCGTTTGTAAAGTTTTTTCATACTTTTGATAGATAAAATCCGCTTTTAAATAAATACAAAGTTAATATAATTTTTATTTTATGATTACATATCGAAATGTTTTTGTGACAGTGAGTATTACTCGCGAAAATCAATAAACAAGGGCAAGTTTTGTTAAGAGTAACAATAAATTTTTATACTTTCAAAATTTAAATATCTTAAAAATTTAATACGCCTTTAGATTGTGCCGATATTTTGGACTTTGGGGATATTTTCTTTTAAAATAAGGTTCCCATGAACTTGGCGGATATGGTAAATTTTTTTAACCCTAAAGACCAATCTGCAATGAAATTGTACAAACCAATATATAACTGAGAATTCAAGCTGCTTTTACATTTTATATGATTACAGAGGCCTGCATGAAATTTTTTATGACGTATTTTTGTTTGTTAAGCTAAGTTTTTATAGAAAAATAACTAAGTAAAATACAATTGGTCTCTATCAAAAAAAAAATTATAAAAAAACTTGTAACAAACGTTTTAACACATTTTAAAATTAATGTAGTAGATACTTTAAATTTTAGTTACTAACCCAATTCTATGGTACTGTTCAAGAAATTTATTAAGTAGGCTCTCATTACTTAAAATCTTTTATTATTTATTAATTGCTAAACTTATGGTAGTTTTGACAATATTTTTGGGAATTTTCACCTGTTAAACCTTTTTATTATGCCTTAACATTATTAGTAGAAAATACTGAAAACTTCTCAGCTTCCGGCTCCCTAAAGGCTATCGAGAGTGATTTTGAACCATCATCCTCAGGTCAAAACCAACCTCAACTGTTTTTACAAGCCGAACTGAATGATTTAGTAAGAGATTTCGTACTTTCAAAACATTTTTCTGATGTACTGGGGTATAGGTTGAAACAAAATATTCGTTTGCTCCAGAAACCACCTTTTTTGGAGGACCACTTGTTACTACCAAGCTGATCTAGTTACTTGCCTCGGAGCTCCTGAGTACAGACTTTCTAACTGAAGACTTTTCATCGACTCTTCAAAAGGGAGCCTAAAAGCTGTTATTTTACATAATAACAATGTCTTTGCTTCTGTTTCGGTCGGTCTTTCAGTTCATTTAAAGGAAAACTACGAAAATTTAGAGTAATTTTCTAAGTATACAATATGAAAATCACAACTCGTAAGTGTGTTGAGATATAAAAGTATTAGGTCTTCTCTTGGTGCAGTCTGGATTTACTAAATTTTCGCGTTTCCTGTGTGAGTGGGATAGCAGGAATCCAAAACAACATTGGATAAAAAGAGACAGGCCACCTTAACACTTGGAACCAAAAATGGTATTGGCGAAAGTCTTATTGCCTCTCAAAAAGTCGTTTCACATAAAACTTGGACTTATAAAACAATATGTTAAGGCATTAAACAGAGAAGGAAATTGTTTTAAATATTTGTGTAAATAATATCCGACTTTGTCAGAGGCAAAATTCAAAGAGGAAATCTAGGCAGAAAGTTTTTCAAATAATTTTATCTCCTTTACATAATTTGTGTAGAAGAAAGTTTTATTACGCCCCTCCCTTCAATCTGCACTTAATGTTATGCCAAATATATAATAAAGACCGCAGAGCATAATAAAATATTTTAGATTTAAATATTTCAAAAGTTTATTTTTGTAAATCTTAAAAGCTTCGTCGAAAATTCCGTGTTCACAAAATTAATGAAAAATGCAAGATAGAAGGAAAGTTGCCTTGTAAAAAGACGTGCGAAAGACTATAGCGGCGTTGCCACTGTGCGTGTCCGTAATCCTTGAATGTATATTTTTTCTGTTTCAAATAAGGTACATTTTTTTTCTTACCTAGTACCTTAGTACCATACCTTAGTAATGTTTTATGCACAACCGCATGATTTTTGGAATCAAAAATATATTGGTGTCAAAATCTCTCTAATATTTTGACAATAGATAAATCACCAGTTGACAAATAGTTAAGTTTTTATGTTGTATGGTTATTTCTGTGATTCTCAATCAAGCAATCTGACACACAAACAGTTGCTTGTCATTAGCAACCATATCAACAAAGTCATCATTAAAAATAATGTTGCGTTTTAAGCTGGGTTCATACAGAAATAAAATAACATAAGATAAGATATATTCTTAAACTTAATAAAAACAACAGGCATATAGGTCATATTTACTGGGGTATAGGATAAACATCTGGGACGCCAGAGCAAAAAAAAATGTAAGGAGGTTTGCTTATGGCTAAGATGTTAATTTCATCTCCGGCACTTAAAGTTTTTGCTTAGTGGTAAATTGGAAAAAACACCACAAAAAGCTGGTTTTTCAATTTTAGGTGGTTTTTTCTAAGTCAATTAAGATTATGCATCAAACTAAACTTTTTTTTTTTTAAGTAAGCGGAGATAAGTCAACAAGAATTGATGGCCACCTTGACATTTTTGGTTTTTAACAAAATTGAATAAAACAAAATATGGCCATATAATAACGCGTCATAGCTGACAAAAAAAAATTTACAAAATTGTTGGACTTGACCTTCTTATCTACGTTATCAAATTTGGTCCTCTTTTACTTTAATAATTCATAAAAAATGCCCTTTTGTATGTTATTTTTGCAATTTGTTAATTTTTCTGTTGGTCTGACAAAGCGTCGAATTATTAAGATTATTTGAAGAGAAAATGACAAAAACCTTGTTTTTTGCTATTTTCAAGGTCATTTAAGGTCAGAATACCTTGAAAGATAATTTTTTGTCATACTCGTCCTCGAATTATATAAAGTCGAGTATAATAATGCCCCGGTTGCGAAAGTTGCATTTTTTATGATTTTTGCACGCCATCTTCAAAGATGTCGTCATACCAACCCAACCCAACCCCTTCTACACGGATGCAAACAAAACACCTGGTTACACTTTTGTGTGACTAAAGAAACTCCTTCATTAAAAATCTCACGAGATAGAAATTATCGATATATGTCCCTACACTATATATTTTTTTGTTTAATTAGAAATTACATTGAGTTCTGAAGTTGCTAATAGTTCGCTTTTACATTTTACAATAATTCACCTCCTTTATGTAGGTCTTTAAATTTTGCTTTTCTGTTTCTGTACCACAATTTAAGAACGCTATATGATATTCCAACTTCCTCAACCAGTTCCAGACACATTTCTTGCTTGGAAAAATTTCGTTTTCGAATCCTTGGATTAGCATTTCTTTTTAAATGGTGGGAAACTGCATTTTATTGCCTATAAAAATTTTTAATTTCACATAAGTACAGGGTCTTTCAACAAAAATTAGAGTAATTCAAGTACGATTTTTAAATCAACTTTGAGCAGGTCTGGTTTTTCTTTATGGGGAAGGGGGGGGGGGGCAGGGTTTCTAGTTTCTTAGCTCTGAAAAAAATGTATGCCTATTAGGTAGGTATCTGTTTTCTCAAAAGATGATACAAAAATTTGCTTTGAAAACGGTTGTACTTGCAACATTTTTTATATATATATTAGAGTCACTATTACCATTGCAGTTTTTTACCATCAATTTTTAATAAAATAAAATTATATTTCTAATACCAGCCTACGAAAATGTAGAAGCCATAAATACATAAATATCATACCATGAAAATAGTAGCATAGGTGGTTTAAGGGGAAAAAGTTGACATCTTTTGATTTATCCATAATATTCTGTTCGGTACTCTGTGCTTTATATTTGGAAAAAGAATTCTCGGCATTAATGGGTTCCATTTATTTTTTATAGGTAACATTAACTTTATACTTAAACATACAGTGGCTTATAATAAACTAAATTTAATGGCTCAAAGCCCAAGTTATCATATTTATAGCATACCTTATGGATGTAAAGTGCCGTTTTCTTTTTGTCGCGGTTGAATATTATTTAAATTTACAGGTAATTGTTAATGTTTACATGTGTAATCAAAAGTTTTTATTTTTATGAATTTCCGGATTATACTTAAATTTTGATATCAAAAATGATATGCTATGCTATGACGTCATGTATTAGCTGACATGAACAGAAAAAATCGATGTAGACAGCGCATTCTGTCATGTTCGATGCCTTGAGAATCGTAACCAGCCTATTTTGCCAATTCAGAATAGTTGCGGTTCTCAAGGTATGGATCTTCAAAAGATGTGCTGTCTACGTCCATTTTTTCTGTTCATTTAGTTAGCTAATAGATGACGTCATAGCATTTTTGAGCAAATTCATAAAAATTAAAAACTTTTGATTATATGCACATGTAAACATAAACAATTATCTTTAAATTTAAAGAATATATATATAATATTTTTTTTGCTTATACTTCTGGGAAATTTTAGAACCAAGGTTAACGTAACCGCGACAAAAAGAAAATGGCAAAGGATCTCTCTGTACAATTTTGAATGGGTCACAAGATGATTATTTATTATTTTGTTAAAAGATTTTTATTTTAAAACATTTCAATTGTTTTCCGGTATTGAATAATAGAGGTAGGTCCTTAGGCATACTAATGTTAGAGATTTTCTCTGAAATCTGAATAAATAAAAATCATTTTTCTTTACTCACTCCAGAAGTTTTTTAAATAGCTTTTGGGCTCTAAACATTTTATTGTTTAAAAAGTGTACAGAATCTTTGTGGATCATAACAAGTTAAAAAAATATTTGGTGCCCGACTTCTTGACCTTTAAAAACCCAATAGCTTATAAATAAGTAAGGACGTGTTGACCATTGTAATATGAAAACTATTTTTTTTTTTAAATTCCAATCACCAATTATCTAAAAAGTGCTTAAAAACTAATAAAACTTATCCAATATTTAAAACTTTTTCCTTGAAAACCATCCATTTTTGGTGAAACAATAGCTGCTGTAAAAAATTCTATTGTTGTAATTAATTTTTCACTGAAAAATATTTTGCAGATTTAAAATTAAAACTTAATACAAGGTTTTAAATAGGGGCTTTAAATAGATAATCTAAATAGTTCTAAGTTCTAAATAATTATAGCGATTAAAATACTACCAAAATACTACGTCCTAATTAGTATTATTAGTAATATTAGGATTAGTCAAACTTTTCTTAGAATTTGTTACACAAAATAGGTGTAAAACCATTAGGCTTACCTGGCGGAAAAATATCAAAATTCTTCTTGTACTTAATTTCACTAAAAGCAAGTAAATATTTACAAACAAATGATAAATAAATTATTCACACTCGTACAAATTAAATATTGTCTTTAAGAGCAATCTTTCAAAACTAAACTCTGTTTCACACACACTATTATTTAGTTACACATTTGCTTTAATAGAAAATACCTACACTTCTGGAAATAAAATGTATCAGATTGGCCATAAACGTTGAAAATTTTTGAACCTTTAACTTTTTATCTGCTAAACCGATTTAAAGAAAATGGAAAATACCCAAATTTTAGGTTCAAGTTAAAAATTTGATTTGTTTACCCCCAGATGCACGGTAAAATTATTCGGATTATTTTAGATAATCCATGCTTCCCCTTTGTTGATTTATGTGGAATCGAGAGAGAAAAATAATGGATTAAACAGCCAATCGAGATTAAGTGCTTACGGTGAATTTAGGGCTGAGACACTTCAAAAAATGGATAATTCCGAAAAAGAGTTGGAACATAGAACAATTTCAGTATAAAGCAGCAATTATTTCAATTGTTTAAGAAATAAAAATATTAAGGTTCTTTAAATTATGACTGTTCTCGCACTTTTGGGCATTTTTTTCTGAAGGGAACTGTTAAAAAATTAGGAACATTTAAATCAATGTTGTATTTACAAGGAAAAAATTTATATTTATTTATATTTATATTTATATATTTAAGCTAGCATAGCATAAATTATACTACAATTATATTCGGCAAGCTAAGAAAAAATTATAACTTATAACTAACACTAAAATAATGTAAGTAATTTTATACCTGGCTAGCAAGATTTCGTTATCTATTCCCCTTTCAGGATATTGGTTATCTTCTTTCCAAACGAGATATTTCAAAAAACGTCTTTGAACTTTTTCTATGTTATGCTTATGAATGTCATAAATTGGAAACCAAATCAATGAGCAATATTCGAGTTTGGAACGAACAAATGAGAAAAAAAGCAATTTTAGTGCTTCAACATTAGTAAAACCACGACAGTTCCTGACGATAAAGCCATACATTCTGGATGCCTCGGCGCATTTATTGTTAATGTGATCAGTGAAACTGAGAGAAAGATGAACTAAACATTGGGTTGACCCAAATGTAGATAATATTATCGTATAATCAAACAAGCAGAACTACTCTTCAACAACCTCTGATATAAAGTATCGTGTTCCAATAAGCCCCTTTCCCCCAAAGATCCTGAAAGGTAATCAGATTCATTTAAATAATTCAACTTATTAACTATTTTTATCAAAAAAATAATTTAACTTACTTACTTAAACATCCCGTTTTCTCTCTACATCTTGGAAAATAAATCGCAAAAAGAGACCTTATTCGCCGCTTTTAAAGCATATATTTGTTATGTTTGTACCTTTAATAAACACCGTTAATAAGTATAGATTATCACGTAACTAGATTACCCAATAATAACAAACCCGGATACAGGATACTCCCTTTTGTGTCTTCTTCAAAATTTCTCCGAGTTTTGATAAAAAAATATATTTAAAAACATTTCAAAAAATTTTTCCTGCAATTAAACCTTACTTTTCCACAAAGGTTCGCCTGGGGCTCTACTCAAAGTAAAAATTTTACGATAAGGTTAATATACTTTAAAAAAATTCGTCTGCCACATCATTTCTTTTAATTGAAATTACCTACATATTTTTCTAAAAATGTCTTTTTCATCAACGCTGTTCTGATTTGCATTTTAATTTTTGTTAAAAAAGTCATACTAAGTTCTGTAGTTAATTGTACAAAATAGGTCGAAACCACTTTTCCGCACATGTACTTTGCAACACATATGTGGAAATTCATGTTGACAGTTGACAACTCTACTTACTTTCAACAGCACCCTTTTTCACAGATGTGCGGAACAGTGTATTAAAAAAAAAACAAACTTTTAAAACAACTCTGCACAAGTGCCAGATATGTTGGTGTACTGAGCAGAAGGCGAGGTCCGTAAGTCGAGCGAGTGTGTAAAGTGGTTTTCAAACGAGTTTTTCACGATACTTTTTATACGACTAGAAATAAAAACCAAATCGATTTGTTTTTTAGAAATTTAAAGAACCATGCGCAAATAATACACATTAGTGTGCAAAGTTGACACATCCATGCGCAAAATACTTTGCATACGGTAGGTGGAAAGTACCTTTTCTCCGTACAAAATTTCCGCGTGCAATATGGATATAAAAAAAGTACTTTTTTATAACTTCATTAAAAAACATGATTTTAGTAACTCTGTGGATAACTAAAGCATAACTTTTTGGTTACCGATACAGAGATGACAAACAAACTTTTTTTTTTGATCACGGGTGCAAGAAAAAAAGGTTTCTGTCCATTTTTTACCCAAAATTAAAAAGAAATAGCGAAAAATAATAACATTGGAAAAATGTAATTATTCTTGCCTATAAACTAAGCCATTACCGCCAGTTTTCACCAAGGATTTACGAGAAAGTCATTTAAAAACATCGTCAAAATATCAAACTGTAAAATATTAAAATGTCGTAATAATGATCGTCACCTAGTAAAAATGCACATCGCTATGGAAACCATTGTTATTTCATTTGCCTTGATTTATAATGTAAAGAGGGTGTGTTGCTCTTCGTTCGAGATTTTTAAAAATATTTACGTGTTTTTCCTGGATTTTTTAATAAAGGTATTTAAAAAAAATAGTGTTAGCAACTCGCGGCTAAACTGTGCTTTTTAACTCGCGTTTTTAAATAACCAAGGCTTGTAAAAAAAAGAACTATTTTAGCCAGTAGTTGTGAAAGCTACTATTTTCTACTAGTGTGCTTAAAAGTGTTATTTAACATAAAATTTAAAACTATCTTACGCAAGTAGGAAATATTTTGTACCTGACACGTGTGAAAAGTGTCTTTTCCACCGTTTGCGTCTTGCCCGAACTTCGCTCTCGCGTTGTTCGTATTCGTGCAACTGCCTTCGGAAAAATATCACTTTCCGCACTTGTTAGTAAATAACTATTTCTATAACTACCTCTGAAAATCGCGTTTTTCACACGCTACTTATTAGTTATTTATATTTGTGTTCTATCATCAACTTTTTCAAGTTTCGTAACAAAAAATAGTATCTAAAATAGGGTTTTTACAAGAGTGCTTTTAAAGCACAAGAAAAGCGAGTGATTTAAAAACGCGAGTAAAAAAGACACTTTAGCCGTGAGTTGCAAACCTAATTTTAAACTTTCATAAAAAAATTCAAAAAAAGAGAAAAAACATACAAAAAACTAAAACACACAATTATTTGGTTATTTCACAACCGGCTATAATGTTTCCAAAGTTTGCATCATATCCTTCTGTTGGCAGTTGGTTTTTCTGACATTGTTAATGTGCAAAAAAATAACAAAAATAATTTTTCTGAAAACTCGTGTTTTTGATGAAGGTATAACAAATAGTAGTTTTAACAACTAGTGGCTAAAATAGTGCTTTTTTTACAACCGTTCGTTTAAATGTCGAGCGCAGCGAGGTATTTAAAAAGGCGAGTAAAAAAAGCACAGTTTGGCCGCGAGTTGTTAACTCTATTTTTTTTAATACCTTTATCAAAAAATCCAAGAAAAACAGGAAAATGCTTTTAAATATCTCGAACGAAGAGCACTTCTCGAAACACACCATCTTTACACTATAAATCAAGGCGGCTGGTAAATGAAATAACAATCGTTTTCATAGCGATGTGCCTTTCTACGCGGTGACGTTCAGTGTTGCGCCATTTTAATCTTTGACTGTTTGATATTTTACTTGGTGAAAACTGACGGAAATGTCTTAGTTTTTAGGCAATAATAATCAGATTTTTTCAATATTACTACTTTCGGTTATTTCTTTTTAATTTTGGATAAAAAACTGAAAGAAATCTTTTTTTGCACCCGTGAACAAAAAAAAAGATTTTTTTGCATTGTTAACCAAAAGAACCATGCTTTGGTTGTCTGCAGGCAGTTACTAAAATCATGTTTTTGATGAAGGTATACAAAAAAAGGATTTTCCACATACTTCCCAAAATAAAATTTGTGGCTGCGTTTTTTGTTTGTTCTTATTTGCATTTGGGTTTCTGTTAAATATCTATTGTGCTTGTCTACAGTGAATATGTATTAGAATATTACCAAAAATGTGTAACGAAAACACTAGAAAAATTTAAATCCAAGCCCCTTCTCCACCTGGTATAATTTTACAACACTAAAATTAATCCTTAAAAATCCACCACAATTAGTACAGTTCTCCCAAAGAGTCACTCCCATCGCCAACATAATTTTAATCCCTATCATTTTATTGGTCAAGTACTACTGTCAACAATAGGTATAAAATTCAACGTCTATAAATAAATCAGAACACCCAAATGTATCGTCAATTCATTGATAATTGTGGCAAGAAACAATATTTGTTAAATGTCTTAGTGTTTATATTTTGTTTTTCTTTTACTTTTTACATTGGTTTTTAATTTTTGTGCACAAGACACTTTGAATATTTTGATAAAAATGGTCAGTGCAGCTTCATTCATGCTTGAACTTAATGAATTTTTAGTTTTTTCATCTTCTTCGAGTGAACAATGCAATGAAAATTCGCCTCCTTCGAAAAAAAACTACAACTACGTGCACGCGGAATCACAAAATGTAAGTAACTTTGTTTTATGATTTTTAGCTCTAAAGTACAGGGTGTTTTTTTAGAACTGAAACAATCAGTAAAATAAGGTACAGCAGTACTTTATTTTTCTTTGTAACAATTTATAGAACACGTCAATATTATTTAGAAACAATTTTAGCATAGCATTGTAAAATTTTTGCCAGTAAATTCAAGATTATTTCTAAAAAAACACAGTATCCTAACAAGATATAAAAATGTAACACAAACATGACAGAACAGCATATAAAACTGGAAAAATACATTATCTTAATAATGACAAATCAGGAGAGAACATTATATTAAATTGTATATATAAAAGAAACACAGTATGCTAATAAAATTTAAATATATGATCTTCACAAAACAGGACGTAACATTATATTAAAATTTTGAGAAAATAAACTATGTTTCGTTCCAAAAATATTCATCTAACTAATAAAAAGCTTTACACATAAGGAATTTTTGTTTCTAAATATATGAAGAGCGTCGGTAGTTTTTATTGTAATTGGTAAATATCAAAAAATCCTCACACTTAGGGTGTATCCTCAATCCTAAATTAATATTTTAATATGGAATTACAAAATTCAAAAGATCTCATAGTTATTTTTGTTTTTATAAAAAAGACGGACATTTTATGCACTGATATATCAAACAATGTTGATTTTTAGTGATCCAAATATTTCCCTACGTGAGTGAGTGTGAGGCGCTCAAGCAATGCTTCTGATTACCCTCTTTTGAGCAATAAAAGCTGTTGGTGTTGAACCTCAGAAAACACTATCTACGACCATTTTTTGGAAATTATAGCACTTAAGCTTTCCATGACTTTTATTTTCACTTAAAATAATAAAAAATTTACTGTAATAAAAAAACATGCCGTACAAACAAAGCTGCCTTGAGAGAAAACACAATTTTATTAATTGCCCGCAAATGACCAAACCGTGTCAGGTAACCGATGCAAAATAATAATTTTCACAACCAGTGGCTAAAATAGTGCTTTTTTACAAGCGGTGGTTTAAATAACGAGCGCAGAAAGGTAGGCGAGTAAAAAAAAAGCACAGTTTAGCCGCTAGTTGTTAACACAGCTTTTCTTTTAAATATCTTTATCAAAAAGTACTTTAAAATACTTTAAAAAAAGAAAAGAAACGTCAAATTCGATATTATATAGCTCAACTATCCATTACTTGAAACACATTTTCTACCGGTGGGAGCTGACTGAAGAAAATACTGTTATTATTTCTAAACTGCTAATCAGTATATTCAGAAGAACCAGGTTGCTTTTTGTAGAAATATTTAAAAATTCAAAGCGGCTTCTCGGGACGGTTCTGAGTTTGGTAGCGTCCGTATTAAAAAGTTTTTGTGCGCTTTTACTCATTTTGAAAAGCTTAGACTTCAAAATTAAGAATTTGTTGCTAGAATTGAAAATCTAAGATAACGTATTTTTGAGTTCCTTTGCAATATCTTGATGGGAAAAAACTCGCCTAGGGCTTTAAGTTATGAATAGTTCATTTATGTGCTTTGAAAAAACAAATATTCCGGCCAAAAAATCCTTTTTGCTTGGCTATGCTTTTGGATGCATCTGTATTATTTTATTTCTTGAAGACCCTTTTTTGAAAAGGCAAGGTTTACAAAATTTTTAGTTTTATGTTATTATTCAGATTTTCAAGAAATTCATGATTTTTTTTGGGCTGACTGAATGTCATTCACATAAAGCTCTCATTTTAACAAATCATAACTTTCTTGACTGTTGCCTGATCATAACATGCGAAACATTAATACACTCGGAAAAGACAGCTTTTTACCAAATGGATCAAAAATAAAATTTAAAAATATGTCCGCCATCTTGGATATTCAATTTTGGCATCAAATTTTTGAATTTTAAAATCTTTTTATGGCTGAAAATTTTGAAATCGTAGAAAGTCCCTGACTGTAGCTCCGATATTTTTCCAGCTGTATAGAATGGTAACTGATTTAAAAATATTTTTGTCCGCTGTTGTTACCACGCTTTAGTCAAATCCCTAACATTTTTAGATATGCATGCATAAGTGTTATTTTGCCCTTCTTCAGCCCCTTATATTGGTTGAGAGACGCAGCGCTAGAGGCTTAACAGTTTTCAATACTATAAAAGCAATAATTTTATTTTTTGTAACATTACTAAAACTAATTTAGTATTAAAGTTACTAATTTCCTTTACTATTTTCAGAATGAATTCTAACAGCAACATGGTGGTTCTACAACTGCTAACCCGGAAGTTATTAGTCATTCCAAAAATTGGAAAACGTTGCACCACATCCTCAGATTTTTCCTATGCAAGCAGAAACTTATACAACCTGCTCTTATTCTCAAAAGTTTGAGGTAGATACTCAACCACAATGTGTTCCTGAAATTAACTTTGAAAACTTGCCTATGGCTTCACCTCAAGGGAACTATGCACATTCATTAATGGAAGAGTCATGGAATGAGTTAAAGCAACATTTTCTAAAAACTAAAATTGAAGAATATCAAACACATCTAACTAAACCTCAAGGGAACTATGCGCATTCATTAATGGAAGAGTCATGGAATGAGTTAAATCAACATTTTCTAAAAAATAAAGTTGAAGAATATCAAACACATCTAACAGGCAACCCTAATCTTGTTGAGGCGGCAAATATCTATCAGTTTTCAAAGGATTTTAATCTAAATTCTGCAGCAGAGTATCAACATTCACACAAAAGAGAACTAAAACATGCACATAGTTTTCAATACTCGCAAGAATTGGTTTCAAACTCTTTACCAGAACCTCAAATTCCATACCAGTCCAGTCCAGAATCAACTTCTGAAGAAGCAGCATATAACTATCTCACTTCTCTAAGAGCGGAAATTCATTCTGATGAGCATAAACAATCTCCAACAGGTAATATATATATTTTTAAAATGTTAAATATGATTAATTTAAAAAATTAATGTTTACCATTTCGATTAAAATTATTTTATTTATGTAAGAAGACTCTTGCTTTTTTTGTTTTAAGCTATGTACTTCTGGCTCTAGGCGGCGCTTTAATCATCGAAAGAACTACTTTACTGCGCCGATTAAAAACTTTTCTTACAACATAGTTATAATAAGAAAATGCGTTAACAACTTTTCATTTGCTTTACTTGGCGTTCTTTGGCAAAAATAGTTAACCAATAGCAATAAAGTTTCTTGTGAATTTTACGAGCAAAAACAACAACAAAGCTTATGTTCAGTGAATGGACTTAGCTTTGTTGTCTACAGTACAGTACAAAGGGAGTTTTTCTTATAAATTTTAAGACAAGAGTCTCTTGAACTTATGGTTTGTTAACTTCTTTAAAAAAAATTTTCTTCCAGATTATTCGATGCCAACCACTAGCGGCAAAGCACCTTCATCTGAGTTATCTGCCAAAAATAACCACAACAGAGATCTAGGAGGCAAGCGGTTAAGAAGAACTCAGTTTACACCCTATCAGATCAGTGAGTTGGAAAAAGCTTTTGAAGAACATGATCATCTAAATAGGTCTAGAAAAGCATACCTGGCGCTTACGTTAAATTTAGCAGAAGAAAAGATTAAGGTGTGGTTTCAAAATAGAAGGCAGAAAGTACGAAGAGATAAAGTGGATCAAGGTTCTTCGAAAAAGCCATCACAGAGCTGTTCAAAATCTCCTGTGAATTTAAACGATCTGTCTTCTTTTGACCCTATTAAATCAGTCAACAGTACCGATGCCCACCAACATAGACCTGTAAAATGTGAAGGCGTACCTGTCTCAGTTGGTAGTGTAACATACCGTCCTGCGCCTCTTGTTATAAAAACTAACTCTTTTCAAACTCCATTTAATAACATTGATTACCCTTCTTATCCACTTTATCGTACTTACTCATCTACTTCATTTTATAATGATGATTTCTGGGCTACAACACATTCTCCAATCAACCATCATATTAATATTACTCACTCCCCTAAGCCAAAGAGTGCAGTAGAAAGTAGTCAGGATAGGCAACATTCACATATGATGGGTTTTTATCCTGATTATAATTATACGCCTAATTGTGTTTGAAAAATAGATATTAAATTTTATTCATTTACTTTAAGTAATGTTATATTTTATTAAACTGCTTTAAGGAACATGCTTCCAAACAAAAAAACTGGTTCTTTGTTTTTCTAATATAATTGTCCCTTACAAAAAATATTTTTTTTTTATATAATAATATCTACTTATCCTGTTAAGTAAGGTCAACACCAAATAAAAATATTGACAACAAAGATTTCGTCCTGCATCCTTTTCTAATAAAATGTTATTTTTAATTGTATTGGATTAATTTGTAATACTTACATTTGTTTTGTATTTATTTTGTATCGTACCTGTAAAAAATTTTCTGCTTTTGCCAATTGTACTATAATATTTGTGTAAATAAAGACTTAATTTTAAATAAGTGCTTTTTTTGTTTTCCTTTTACTAAGCTCAGTTTTATGACGAACCCTAAAACAAAAATAATGTTTGTATATTAATAAAACGTAGGTAACAGAATATACCAGTAAAAGAAAAAAATGTTTTCCACGGAATGAATCCAAGTAACATATGTGAAATGTTTGTTTCTTATATTCGTTTTAAAATCTTCAAACGATAGAAAATACAGAAGCCATAAAACAGCGTTCATTCCGTCAAAAAAAGATAATAGACACTTAAAGTTAATTTTCGGTTTTATCAGCATTCGTATCATGGCGAATGCGTGACAGCTTCAGCTGATCGAATGCACGAAAACCTCGTTAGGTACGTAGCCGTAACGTTACGACCATCCCTGCGTACGAAACGATGATTTCACGCATTTGATCAGCTGAAGCTGTCACGCATTCGCCATTAGTTTAAAAGTACACCTGCTCGATAGGTCGACTCGAAAATTAACTTTAACGGTGGGATTTACTAAAAAGGTTTAGTCTATTTTAGAACGGTCCTAAGTTTAAGGCAACTTTTTGGTTTTAAGCATTTTAAACCAGCCCTCCTTGGGTTTTGGACATAGTTTGATTTATAAGAAGAATTTTAATAAATTTTGTTTATTGAATAATCATCTTGACACAATCTTTTGTTGGATTTAGGAGGAAATTTTTAATTTAGAAGGAAAGAAAATTAATAAATTCAAGCCCACGCGGGCTTTAAATTGTAAACACTCTGTAGATTGAATTAACATAATATCTATATGATATTCTAATTAAAACTTACTCTTGTTAGTTAATTTTTCCAATTAATACTTGATGTATGTCACACAACGATTTAGATGAGTAATAATAAAATAAGGAGTAGATTAATTTTGTATTTATTTAAAAGGTATTTTTAGTTATAAATTGTATTAAAAAACTTAAATGCAAGTTTTTTTACATTTCTGTCACTGTCGAAATGTCACTGTAAAAATATTAGCGCTGCGTTCAATCACAAACGGCGAGTTCTGAGGCGTTTTCTCGCGTTGAAATTATTTTGAAATATTATTTTAAACTATTTAGATGTGAACTATGTTGGGAATTTGGAACCTTTGGTTGCACTAAAACAAAATTATGATTGTTTTCCACAAACCAAAACTACACTTTTTTGCACTCGACGCGCGTTTCGCTAACAACGTTAGCATCATCATCATCATGTCTCTTATGTTTGCCTCGTAGTGCCTTCATAAATATATGTTTTTTGCTGAAAACGGGTTCAAAATATGGCGTTTTTCTGGACAAAATAGGACGTGCTTTATTGGGTAATAAACAACTTGGGATATTAAATAAGGTAAACTAATCCTTGTAAAAACGGTTACTTAGGGAAATTATAAACGAACGTACTTCCAACTGCCACAAAACAATCCTTTCTGCGGGCTATAAATTTAAACCACCCCCCAGAGGTGGTCTAAAAAATCACCAACCGTATAACCTCAAACACAAATAATGAAGCTATTATGTGCCAAATTTTTGGCGTATTCACCATTTGCCATTTTGAAACCTGTCAAGCAAAATTAGATTAAGGCATATTTTGAGAAAAAAAAACAGTTCTTCAGTAATGTTTTGCAACAACAATACAAAATAATGAATAACTGTGTCTTTTCTGTATGGGTAAGTGTATTTGGAAAATTGGTTTTAAAATTTATTACCCCCCACAATTGTAAATGTTTAGACCTGTGGGGGGTACTATTTTAGATCCTAGTAAATTTAAGTGTAAAATTGGCTGCATTTAATATTAAATTTGAATTATTAATATCTAAATTACAATTTAGGATAAAATAAACTTTTTTGAATAAAACATTCTTTTATTTGCTATTTTTTCAGCATATATTATAACTTTAAATTTAATTAAAAATTGTATTTAACAACCACTACTACTACCACGCACGATTTTACCAGAGGTTTTGGAACACATAACACTGTCACTTAAAAAAAATAGAGATGAGAAAAAATAAAAAAAAAACAATTAATTTTACAAAATAAGTGTTTTACATGTTGGAACCTGGTAACATTTTATTATTTTTAAAATTAATTGCGCCAAAATTCTTTAAAATTAACCAGAAAAATAACCACAACCTCAACGAAATGGATTCGTAGCTGACGGCAGTGGTAGTGGTTAATTACCACAATGGAATGATGGTTAGCTATAGCGCAGAAGCAGTAATTACCACAACCACTACGGAGTGTCAAATAAGCGTTCCAAAATATCCCTAATAAATATCATTTTCGGTTTTGCTGCTTTCGGGTAAGTTACAATAATATTTTTTCGGGCGGATTTTGCTCCGGGTGTCTTTCCGGGATCTTTCTTCAGGAATATTTATTTCTAAATCCTATACTTCTATCTAATTCACTGACTTTCACTCAATCAAAAAAAACGTTACATTAGCTTAGCTAATTCAAGTCTTTTTACGTTGAATGTGGGGGTGAATCTGACAGAATAATCTTTGTACTAAGACTCCATTTCCGTTTAACACAAAAAATGGTGCTATATCATCAGACATTTAATACTGTGAGAATCAACATCGGAGATAAAAGACGTGATCTCAGGAACTGTCAATCAAAATTCAAGAGGGCATGCGTAATCCGAGAGAGTCTAGAAATGTAGCCATATTTCGTTAGGTTACGAATGACAATTGAGGAACATTTAATTTTTTCGTAGGAATATATAGGGTGGGCTATAAGACATCACACCTTTTGAGTTACCTATAACTTTTAAACCAATAGACCAGTTCACAAAGAAACTACATATTTGGACAGAATGTACTCCATATTTTTACGAAGAAGTATAAATAAAGATATTACTTAACAATTTAAAAATAGCAATTTTCTACACCTCATAAAACTTTTCTGTGCGCCACTGGTACAAACATAATTATTCTTTCTTGTTTCTGAAAGTAGAATTTTCTTCGAGCGAAAATTGTATCGCTCTCAAAAATCGGTAAAGAATCAACAATGTAAGAAGTCTTCGTTCGTAACGTATTTTTGCTATATTTTGCTGATTTTAATGAACTGATGAATTTTAAAAACGTCAAATTTGACATTTTTAGAAATTTAAAAACTGCGCACATTAAAGTTGATTTTATTTAGTAGAAATTTAGCTTAATTTAATTATTTTTAATGTCTTTATTTTAAGGCCGATTTTTCTAGACGATACAGTTTTTTGTTCGTATTGGATAAAGCTTTCAAAAAAAAAGAAATACACAGCAAAATTGTTTCATGCTGTGAAAAATTGAAATTGTCCACCATCATAGGTTTTTACAAAAGGTTGTTTTTGACACTTGTTCTGAAAAATAAGAAGCATATTCTCTCCATTCATGTAATTCTTTTTTTTTTCGGACCCTTCGTTCTCAAATTATACGCAATCCAAAAAGTTTCATATTTTGTGGACTACCCTATGTAATAATAGAGTGATTAGCGCTAATATTTTGATGGCTGATGTTGAGTTGTATAAGGTGGTGTCGGGCATTTTGAAAAAATGTTAATTTATCATCGGGTTGGTAAGTATTCGCTTAATTTTTCTTTGGTTTAACAAAATAAATGGTGAAAAAATTACTGGAACTTTCTTCTTGGGGAAAATTGCTCTTTTATAGATAATTTAAAACAGAATTTACGTTTCAAACTGGATTTTATCTGCAACGGATATAAAGTTGGTATTTATTCTCTTACGGAATAACCTATTTATCGCACTAGTAATATTTTTTTTATATTTTTATTAACTTATTATTTATTTTATTGTCTTTCTCTTTTCATAATTTTTTTATTTCATTTTATCGATGATTTTTCACTAGCTATAAAATAAAAATAAACAAAAAATAAAAAAAAATAAGAGAAGACAAAATAAAAATCGGTTTAAAAAACATAAAATTAACAATCAAGAAAAAAATAAGTCATTTCTTAAAATTCCTAATCCTATTGGAAATATTAACACGCCAGGACGAATCCGTGTCAGGTAACTTGGATAAGTGCCAGTGCGGAACGATGCCTATTTGTGAGTGATTCAAGGTTGAAAATCAAAGTGTATGATGGTGTTTATTGATGTATGGGGAGGGTGACCAGTGAAACCACTGATGAGCTCAAGCTGGTTATCCACAGCGAAACATCGTTTAATGATTTCTCTTTTCGCTTTGGTCCTTTGTGTGTTCCTTGTGGGATGCTCATCCAAGTTTGAATTTTCGTTATTTTCACCCAATATCTTTTGTTTTTTGGTTTCTTTTCGGTTTTTGGAAGTTATTTAGCTTCTTTTTTTGTAAACATAAACGTTGTTAGAGGGTTGCCAAATTTATTTTAGTTAATAACAACGGTGGGGCATCATTTCCTCGTTCATCATAGCGGACGTTGCGCAAATGACTGGTTTTTGTACTTTATGCAACGTTAATTTTAGTGTATTTCGTTCATACAAGGAATAGTCTTAGTCAATTGGTTAGTATTTGGTTTAGTTATAGTGTTAGTTATAGTTTTGGTCTTAACAATAGCTCACTGTTCATACTTGTCTTTGTTATAGTCATAACAATCACTAAGCAAGTGCATTTAACCTTACTTTTTTGATGTTTTATTTTGTTTGCTTTTATTTTATTGTTGTTTTTTTTTTAAAGAAAATAAGGTTTAACGTTTAAAAGTATTTTTTTTTGAACCTACAAAACACTTAGTAGCTATTTTTTTGCTTTTAAGTTGCCTGTATAAAGTATTTAGTTATAAAAGTTGAAAGTTGCCAACTTTTCCTTAGGACTATGACTGAACCTTTGACAAAGCATAATCAAAAGCGTTGCATGAACACTTTCATATTAAGCAGTGGTTTTAACTTTTATATGATAAACACTGTAACAAAAATTACACCAGAAACTAAGATGATGCCTTGTATGAGCAATACTTTAGTTATGGCAATTAGGACAACTCAAATTGTTACTTGGGTTGGAAATATCCAAAACCCCACAATTCCCTCGAATTTCGACCACCCACAATTAATATTTTATTAATAATATAAGCAATGTTTATGATATTATCTATACGCAAGGTACGTCAAGCCAAATTGTTACATATTGATTTATAATTACGTTTTGAGTCAATATTTTCTAAGGCGTAAAATCGCCATGTCTACTAGTTTTTGATATGGTAGCAAAAAATAGCACAATTTTTGAGTTTGACAAAAGATTAAAGATGTTAAAAAGACACCGCCAAATTTCAAAGCGAAATAAACTGAGCTGATAAAATCAGCACTATAATAATGGTCACTGACCATTTACTATACATAGGCATAATAAAATACAATGGAGCTAAATTAGACAAAGATGGGATTCTTTATTGGTGCTGAAATACAGGCGCACTAAAAAAATTTAGATGTATTTTATTTGTCTTAAGCTTCGTGTCCACTCGCAAGTAACTTGCGAAAGTTTTTTCACCAAGTACTTGCCGGCGTGTATTCACTGTAGTCTAATTGTTTTGAAATTTATTGCGGCAAATTACTGTAGCAAGTTCGTTTGCTTAAGTAACGTGTATACACTATTCCAGAAAAATGTCGAAATGTCGACTCAGAAAGTGGCTGCTGCGGGTGTGACATATATTCAGTTAAAAAAAAAACAAATAAAAGAAAAGGAAAATGACAAAAAGCGTAAAAAAATTTGGGTCAGAAAATGGATTCAGAGATCTACTTTAGGTATACATGAGAAGATGATCCCTGAATTGAGAATGGAAGATCCACAGCAGTCAAAACATTTTCTACGAATGTCTGCGGAAGATTTTGATTTTTTTCTGAATTTTACAGTTCAAAATTTTATGTTAACAGAAGAGTTTCTTCCCTATTCCAAACACGGCGTTCCTCCATTTTGCAAAAAAAATGAGAATTTTAATTCAGATTCAAAAAATGAAGTAATAATTTAAAATAGTTTCACAAAATTTCACTACTCGCTGCAGATATTTTGAAACAGTCTAAATAAAAGAAATAAAAAAGTGCAAACTAATTTGCTTAGATTAGCCGTGTACACTACAAGCTCTAACAAGTCGGGCAAGTACTTGGCCCGAGAGTAAGCTTTCAGCAAAATTTCTCTAGCGCTGCTATTTACACGCATTGCAAGTGACTTGTGAGGGTATTTTAGGCAAATTAAAATTGCTAGTGGACACGAGCCTTTATATTCCATTCCGAATTAGCATTTTAACGTCGTTTCGACGTTGGCGTAGACAACCTGTCGTCAGGAATCTACGTCATATCGACCGCGCACCGCCTCAAATTTATACCAAAATGGGGAATACAAATCCGCGTTGTACTGACGTCGCCATGCGTGGATTTCATAGAGGGAATACCGAAATTTGTACTACAAACTAAGTCGTGCTTAGTGCAAATATGTCAACGCCTGGACAACAAACAACAAGATACCCTCAGTGTTTCATGTCAAAATTATTACATACCTCATGAGAACATTGAGACTTGTTAATTGGGCGAACTTGAAAACCAGGCTGAAAACCAAAAATTACCAACGCATTTCACTTTACTGACACACATGACCAATGCAGGACCGAAAACGATCGCCACGAATATTCTCACTTTATCAATAAAAAATAAGGTTTTATTGAAAAATAACTTCACCATTCTTTTTAAAATATGCCTACAACAATATTTTATTGCAAAGTTCATGGAATTTGTCCGATTTCTACTGACACTCCAGTTTTATTTTTCAAATCTGACTGGTCTTGACCCCTATTGAATTTTTGTTTACATAATCAGTCGCCCGTTCTGGCGAAACGTTGGCTTCATCTACAGTCACCACACTGCAAGATCCTAGAGGTCGCTAGCAGTTTAAATTTGACTCGATCTGGTGGGTCTGACCTCTGGTGGTGTTTGGTTAACTTACAGCGATTTCCTTTTGTTGCACCAGTGCGCACTGAATATATCTCTATCCTCTATTTTGACACAAAATAAAAAAGGATAGATATACACTTAGTGCGCACCAGTGCACCAAAAGGAAAATGCTATTAATGTGTTTAGGGAACTTTCCATTTAAAAAAGATTCCTCCACTACACGTCTGTCCGACATCGAAACAAAATTTTGTCACAATTTTTGCGCCTTTTCAAAATATCTTTCATTTTTTTTCCTTCCTGTGTATGTTTAGCAACCAAGACTCTAAGTGATCAACATAAGTGATACACAACACACAACGCTTTATTGTAAACTGCTCTAACGTCTAGTTAAGGTAAGTTTAAAGTTGAGCTTCTACACAAATTAATCATAAAGCTTGATCTGTACCTTCTGTTAGCTCCTGTGCTAGCTATTCATAATGATATTTTTAGTCGACTCAGGTGAAAATGACTATTTATTGCCCAGCAGGTCATTTTTGTATTTCTCAAGCACTCTTGATTCAACATGGAGCAATAACAAGAGAATTGCATGCAATAGAGCGAGATGAGAAGAAATATCTTGCCTGCAATTCTAGAACGTGGTAGAATATTTGAATTGGTTTTTTTTTGGCATTATTAGTTATAACACAAAAA
Source organism: Oxystoma pomonae (assembly GCA_963921995.1). Taxonomy (NCBI): domain Eukaryota; kingdom Metazoa; phylum Arthropoda; class Insecta; order Coleoptera; family Brentidae; genus Oxystoma; species Oxystoma pomonae. The sequence goes on from OY998165.1 coordinate 43,879,490, forward strand.
TGTACCGCATGCACGAAAATACAAAAAAGGAATTTTAATTTTCACTATTTTGGGTTGAAAAACCGTCGGGTGTAGGTCAAATATCATCACCACACACATTGGGTACATTTTTCGCATCCCGGACGTGGGACGGACGTCGTAGTTTTTACTGATTGTAACGTTGGATCGTCGTCAGAAAACTTTACTAAAACAAGTACTACAAGTTCAGACGTCGGGCTAACGTCTTACTCTGTACTACATTCCAACGATCTCCTTAACGACGTCGAAGCGTTGCCGGGAATCTGCACTAGACTACACACAACGGCTTCAAACGTCATCTCGACGACTTACTTCTATCTATACAAGCTAAGACGTCGTTACAACAAAAGATAAAGTATAATCCTTGACTTAAACCACCAAAGTCGTCAACTGACTATATTTTATAGTCCCTCTGACGTTCGGTGCCGTACAAATCTAGTCGGAAGACGGAAAAATGCTATTTGGGTTACGTTACCGGTTCCAGTCCGAGAAAAGATACATTACATCACTAGTCCGGTAAAGTAACTTTACCAGTCTGAAATTGAAATTTAGTGTTTTATCTAACACGGTTATTTCTGAACAATTTTTATTAATGCAGGTTACAATAAAGTTACTTATAAACGTTAACTGTAAAGGCAGGTTTACCAAACTTTTCATATTGATAAATTATAGCCTAAGCACAATTTTATTCATAGTCTTAATGTTACATACATTATTGTTTACAGAAAGAAGTGTTTACCCAAGTTTTTATAGTAATTTATAGTTCATAAGCACAGTGCATCATTTAGTTGGTTAATTTTGACTTTATGCACTATCAATATGAAAAAAGCAAAGAAAACATTTTGGCTGAAATTTAGCAAGAAGAAAGAATACCTATCCTGTTGAGGTTAGGTAAAGACGAGTGGGTAAAGTACGTACTACTTTTCTTGATACAAATAAGGGCATAAACAGTGAATTTCAAGGCCGGCAAAACCCGTTTCTAACGAAAAATAAAAAGAATCTGACGACAAAATGTCGTGTAAGATTCAAGATGGTGACGTTGAACTATTCGGTTTTATACAAAATTAACGCAAATTATAAGGTCAGTCAAGCAACCCCCCCCCCCCGAAAGATATTCGACTTTTGATATGCTTATAATTATATACTTATAATTCCTGGTTTTTTTAATATTCAAAATGGTAGGTGCAGCCGGACGTCAAGATAAAAAAAAGCAGGAGAGAGTGTGGTTCAAAATTAGTTCGGAATTAGTTCTTAATTTTGGGATAGTTGCTTTTTATTTTTCTCTACGCTTTAAATGAGGGGGGTGTAGCTTGAAGTCCGGCTGCAACCCCCATTTTGAATATTAAAAAAATCTAGAAAGGAGTGTGGTCCAAAATTTTTAAAAGTGGTTCAAAATTAGTTCTAAATTATGAGCGTATCAAAACTCGAATATCTTTTGGGGGGGGGGCTTGATTGACCTAAATTATAGGTTGCCGCCCATGAGTTTCCCGTCATTGAATGATATGGACGAATAGCAAACCTGGTAAGGCTTTTACGATAAAAACGCCATGACAGTAGATGCAGACTGCAAGCCATAATATCCAGTAAACACAACCGGAATATATATATATATATATTTAGAATATTCCTTCAGCATATGCTAAGAATATATACTACAGAGTATTCTAGAAATCTTGACCATACTTGATTCACTGTTCTTTCACGTTTTTCTATTTTAGATAAATTGGGTTGAAAATTCTGCCAAGATAGGCTTGGTTGGGATGGGATCTAATATCAGTTTTAGATTTATTGGTTGGCAGGCGAAAATTTTTAAAAAAATATATTATTATTAAGTTATTTTTTAAACGTTTGAATGATTTTGAACTTGTAGTAGGGCAGGCAAATTATTTTAAAATTTAAGCTCATCTTTTTAATTTCTTTGGTAAAATATAGCCATAATGTGATGCGATATAACATAGATTTGACTATCCAAGTCCATTTCAAACCTCTTGAAGCTTTTTTGAGTCAGGGTGGTCCAGCATGGGAAACGCATAGATACATAGCAATCGGATGTAGAATGAATATCCTATGCCTATTAGATAGGTATTTCATTTCTCAAATATTAATAAAAAAATATGCTTTGAAAAAGGTCGTAAATGCAATTTTTATTCAACTGTATTGAATTGATTAAGACTTATTTTTTATATAAAACTAACTATTACCAAGGCAGCACCATCAATTTTTAATAAAATAAAATTTAATTTCTAGCACTAGCCTGTAAAAAATAATAGAAACATAATATTAACCATCCCAGCCTAGTATTTTATATCTGTTGAGATTTGCCTAGTATTTTATATTTAAAAAAGTACTTCTCGGCACTAATGGATTAATTTTAATTTTATTTTTTATACAGGGTGGAGGCTTTAATTGGAATATTGGCCATAGCGGGTTCAAAAAAAAATGTTTTTTAGAAAAATCCGAAAACACTCCAACTAAGATTTTTAGCAGCTAAATTTTAAGCAAAAATTTTTTGTGAACGAATGCTCAGAAAGAGGTCTATTCACAAACAATTTTATTTTCAAATGAGAAGAAAAACGCTTGTGTATTTTTTTTTACATTTGACAAATGGATTGTTTGTCAAAGTCCTCAAAAAATTATTGTGTTGGACTTAAAATGGAACATTGCCCCTAGAGAGAAATTTGTTTTTTATAAAAATCCAAAAACACGTCAACTAATATTTTTATCAGTCAACCCTTTCGGCATAAAATTTTTGTGAACGGATTTTCAAATGAGAAGACACCGCTTGTGGCACCTTGTTGGAAAACTTATGGAAGAAGAAAAACGCTCGTATAAATTTTTTTGTAATTGTGTAAGACTTTCAATGAAAGATTGCCTCTAGCAGATTAGAAATTTGCTAACTAATATTTTTAGCAATAAAAATTTTCGGCCTACAATTTTTGTGAACCTACCCTCAGAAAGGGGTCTATTCACATAAAACTATTTTTTGTAATAAACAAATTTCCAACCCACTAGGGGCAATGTTCCAGTTGAAGTCCGACACAATAATTTTTTAAAAATTTTTGACACATTAATTGACAAATCTCAAAAAAAAAATTAAACGAGCGTTTTCTTTTTCGATAAGCTTTCCTACAAGCTGCCACAAGCGGGGCCTTCAATTTGAAAAAAAAATTGTATTTGAATATACCCCTTTCTGAGGGTCCGTTCACAAAAACTTTATGCCGAAAATGTGGATTGCTAAAAATATTAGTTGACGTGTTTCTGAATTTTTTTAAAAAACAAATTTCCAACCCGCTAGAGGAAATCTTGCAATTTAAGTTCGACACAATCATTTCTTGAGAATTTCGTCACATTGATTGACAAATTGTCAAAAAAAATTACACGAGCGTTTTCCTTTTTCAAAATGCTTTTCGACAAGGTGCTACGAGCGGGGCCTCTCATTTGAAAAAAAAGTTGTACGTGAATAGACCCCTTTCTGAGGTGAAATGTAATGGCAAAAAGCTCAAAATGCATAATTTGTTTAATTTATTATTTAACTTAACAGAGGTAGTGCCTTGGGTATACATGACAAGAACATATCTTGTTCTTTTTCTAAGGTTTTCTTGGCAATCTCAATTAATAATAATTATTTTTTGTTAACACATTAAGCTGAAAAAATATTTGGTACTATTAAATTTTTCATTCTTTGGAATGCCGCATTTCTTGAACTTCAAAAACCAAATAGCTTGAACAAAAAAAATTTGTATGTGAATAGACCCCTTTCTGAGGTGAAATGTAATGGCAAAAAGCTCAAAATGCATAATTTGTAGCAAACCTACTGGGTGTCAAAGATCTCTGTCGATTCTAACTTATTATTTTGTTCAAAAATTTATCAAAAAAATTGGTGTTAAATTTTACAGAAAGTAAATGTTTTGTAAGCACATATTTTAAAACAATACGATTATTTTTTTATATTGAATAGAGGTAGGTCATTAGGTATACATGACAAGAACATATCTTGATCTCTTTCTAAATGATAATTTTTTTCTCTGGAATCTGAATAAATAAAAATATTTTTTTACCTCTTGCAGAGGTTTTTTAAATAGCTAGTACCCCCTAACCTACTATTGTTTAAAAACGGAATGTAATATTTTTGGATCACGATAAGCTGAAAAAAATATTTGGTACTATTAAATATTTAATTTTTTGGAATGCCCCATTTCTTGAACATTTAAAACCAAATAACTTGGAAATAAATACGTTTTAACCTTTATATTGTGGGAAATCTTTTTCTTAATTTTTAATCACGCATTATTTAAAAAAGTTGTAAGTGTACAATTAAAGAAACTTACCAAATCTTTAAAAGTTTTTCCTTCAAAACCATCCATTTTTCTAATATCTCTCTAATAAGAGGATAAGGTAGAGTTCTGTTGAGATTTCCATAATATTTTATATTTAAAAAAATACTTCTTGCCATTAATGGGTTCATTTAAATTTATTTTTATAGGTAAGTAGTTTTGATTTAACAAATAAAGTTTTATGGCAAAATGCTCAAATTAAATTGTATGTAGCCTACCTACACGGTGTAAACGATTTATCTGCAAACTTTTTAATGGGGGATGGTCTATGAGATTGTTTTTTATTATTTTTTTCAAAAACTTACCAAAAATAAATTGTGTTAAAATTTTACAGAAAATACTTGTGTTTTGAGCGCCTATTTCAAAACAGATTATTTTTTGGTATTTAACAGAGGAAGGTCCTTGGGTATACATGACAAGAACATATCTTATTCTTTTTCTAAGTTTTTTCTTGACTATTCTCAATTAATAATAATTATTTTTTGTTAACACAATAAGCTGAAAAAATATTTGGTACTATTAAATTTTTCATTCTTTGGAATGCCGCATTTCTTGAACTTCGAAACAAAAACATTTTTACCCTTATATCATGGGAACTTTTTTCTTTATTTTTTAAAATTCCAACAACCCATTATTTAAACAAGTTGTACAGAATTAAAACAAGACTTACCAAATGTTCAAAGTTTTTTCGTTCAAAACCATCAATTTTTGGCAAAAAAATATTATTTTTTGGCTGAGGCAGTGGTTCGTATTTGCTAATAAAAACTATATTAATTCAATTCATTTTTAACACAAAGATATTTTCCAAATTTAAAATTGAAACTGGATATAGGGTTATAAATAAGAATTTTAAATGAAGAATCTAAATAGTTATTAAGAATATAATTACAAGTTTAGAATAGCTAATAGGGATTAAAATACAAAGACATGTTTGGGAAAACCATAATATTTCTTTCTTATTAGTATTATTAGTAATATTACGATTAAGCACACTTATCTTAGAATTTGCTACACAACATAAGTTAAAAACGGTCAGACTTGACTGACCTGAAAATTTAAAAAAAAAATGTCAATTGTTTTAGCTTCAAAATAAACTACATATTTCTTTATTTACTAAGTGGAATAAGGAAACTACCACAGAAGGATATTATTGGCACGTAATATTTATTTACATACCAAGGGAGGAAATGCATTTTACTCCAGAGGCATCTATCTGATTTTATCTACTACGTAATAATAATTCCCGCTTTTCGACAAGGATCACTACGCAGTACGGTGAGGTAAAGTATTGTTGTTTGACAACAACTAAAAAACACCATGCAAGTATGAAATGAAAAAAACCAATCTAGTAGGCTTATGCTAGGACGCTTATGGTTAATGTTTGAAACACAAGAGCACTGTTTATTCGTCTGTGTTAGTTCGTCGATCTCTAAAAAATGTAATTTTATGAAAAAAACCAAGATATGAAAGAAAAAGCGAAGCTTATCGTTCTGGATTTGCTACCCCAAAAGTCAAGAGAAAGGTATGAAAAGAAATATGGCCTATTTCAGAAATGGATGGGGGAAAATAATGTGAGAAAAGTTTCTAAAAGTTCCGTTCTTATGTGCTTCTCCGTGCTGGCAGAAAAACTGAAGCCGTCACCATTATGAAGCAAATACAGCATGATACGGTACTGCATTAGCTTGATATAGTGAATGCAGGTGGAGATTTACTTACAGACAAGCAACACGGAGGCTGGAATTCTTCTACAATGGCCGAAGGATACATAAGCGAGTCTCTATCGAAAAAATGCGAGGTTGCCAGCCGCATAATATCAGGGAATATTCCTACCAATCCTACTTGTAGTGAGACATGCAAAGTTTTAAATATTTATTCTACTGCAGCATTTAACAGTGGCAATAACAATGTTGGTTCAGAATTATCCTTCACTAATTTAACAAACTGTAACATTACTTTTTATTTTTGGGGTAGCGAATCCAGAACGATAAGCTTCGCTTTTTTTTCATATCTTGGTTTTTTTTCAGAAAATTACATTTTTTAGAGATCGACGAACTAACACAGACGAATAAACAACATTCTTCTGTTTTAAACAATAACTATAAGCGTCCTAACATAAGTCTACTAGATTGGTTTTTTCATTTAATATTTCCATGGTGTCTTTTAGTTGCTGTCAAACAACAATACTTTACCTCACCGTACTGCGTAATGATCCTTGTCGAAAAGCGGGAATTATTGTTAAGTAGTAGATAAAATCAGATACATGCCTCTGGAGTATAGTGCATTTTCTCCCTTGGTATATAAATAATTATTACGTGCCAATAATATCCTTGTGTGCTGGTTTCCTTATTCCACTTAGTAAATAAAGAAATATGTAGTTTATTTTGAAGCTAAAACAATTGACAATTTTTTTTTTTTTAATTTTCAGGTCTGAACATTTTTAATTTATGTTGTGTAGCAAATTCTAAGATAAGTTTGATTAATCGTAATATTACTAATAATACTAATTAGAAAGTGATATTATGGTTTTCCTAAACATGTCTTTGTATTTTAATCGCTATTAGCTATTCTATATCTTTCTCTTAAAAATTAATTGAATTAATAGAGTTTTTATTAGCATCTATGAACCACTGCCTCAGTCTAAAAATAATATTGTTTTGCCAAAACTGGGTGGTTTTGAACGAAAAAATTTTGTATATTTGGTAAGTTTCGTTGAATTCTTTACAACTTGTTTAAATAATGGGTGGTTGGAATTTTAAAGTTTAAAGAAAAAAGTTCCCATAATATAAGGGTAAACATGATTTTATTTGCAAGTTATTTGGTTTTTAAAGTTCAAGAAATGCGGCATTCCAAAAAATTAAAAATTTAATAGTACCAAATATTTTTTAGCTTAATGTGTTCCAAAAATAATTATTATTAATTGAGATTGAGAGAAGGAACAAGATATGTTCTTGTCATGTATACCCTAGCACCTACCTATGTTAAATACCAAAAAATAATTGCATAAGGCGCTCAAAAGACAAGTATTTTCTGTAAAATTTTAACAAAATTTTTTTTGAAGAAAATAATAAATAACAATCTCATAGTCCTTCGCCCATTAAAAAGTTTGCAGAGAAATTGTTTACACCCTGTAGGTAGGCTAAATATAATATAATATGGGCATTTTGCCATAAAACTCTATTTGTTAAATCAAAACTACTTACCTATAAAAGTAAATTGAAATGAACCCATTAATGGCAAGAAGTATTTTTTTAAATATAAAATATTATGGAAATCTTAAAATATGTAACCTTATCCTCTTAAACCATATATCAAAATTAAAAAAAAAAAATATTTGAATCGTTTCTATGTTGTTAAATCGGTTGTGTATATCAAAAGTTAGAGGTTCAAAAAGTTTCACATTTTGTGGCCCACCCTATATATTCTATTTCCAGTACTAATTATACTATTAAACAAAATGAATAGCTATATAATTTTAGTTTATCGACTTTAGATTGATATGACAATTTTTAGTGTGTGTAAAACAGATTTTAGTTTTGAAAGATTGCTCCAGAAAAAGCAAAAAAATCATAATAATTCATACCATCTAAATACCTAGCTTACCTTTTGTTTTTATAAATTTAGATATAGATAAATGGTCGCTTTCTTTTTTTTTAACTTACAAATCACTGAAATTTCTGGTGGTACTAAAGAAACCATATAAAAACATTTTTATATGGGTGGAAGGGGTGTTTTATTCGAGACGAATAGAGATTCGAATCATTTTATTTCGTCGGTAATTAACAAAGTTGTGGAAAAAAACTTGGACCATGTCCAAAAATATAGACTAAAAACACGTCAACTTTAAAGCTCCATATCTCAGAAAGTAATCCTCCTGTTTCCAGAGTTTTTGGAACACATTAGAAACTATCACTCGTAAAAAAATTTAGATATTAGAAAAAACACAAAATTGGGCATTATTTTACAAAATAAGTGTCTTATGTGTTGGAACCTGGTAATATTTTATTATTTTTAAAATTAATTGTGCCAAAATTTTCTAAAATTAACCAAAAAAATAACCACCGAAGCACAGCAGTGGTAGTGGTTAATTACCACTACGGAATGACGTTTAGCTATTGCCCAGACGCAGTAATTACCACAACCACTACAAAGTGTCAAATAAGCGTTCCAAAATATCCCTATTCTCTTATTTATATATTGGAAGGTATTTTGGTTCTCATTTTACTAATACTAATTAGGCACTAATATTATGGTTATTCTAAACATGTCCTTGCATTTAAATCGCTATTAACTATTTTAAAATTGTAATTATATTCTTAATAACTCTTTAGATTCCCTATTAAAAGCCCTTATTAATAACCTCTTATATAGTATCAATTTTTAATTTGCAAAATATATTTCTGTTAAAAATGAATAGAATTATTGGAATTTTTAATAGCAATTATGTACCCTTGCCTCAACCTAAATAATAAACAGATCGGAATAACTTGCCATAGTTGCCAGTGCCAATCAATGTTTTACGTATCTTATAAAATTCTTGCTAAAGAAAATGATTAAACAATAATTGACACTTATCTTCACAATTAAAAAGAATACAGAACATATCTGCATTCAAAAACCAATTTAAATTTTTTATCTTTCTACTTAACGTTTTACTGTCGGCAACCATGTCAATTATAAGGGATACGGTATTTTCCCGCAAGTAACGTCAAACTTTATCGGTTAGTAAGAGATTCCATTATTACGTCGTAACTGCGCATGCCCGAAATAAGCGATAAAGTAAAAACGCATCAAGTTTATAGGTGCCAAAGATCTCTATTAATAATATTCTATTTGAAGTATCTAATCAACAAATCCAAGGAGCCGTGACGGTTGCTATGGAACTCAGCCAACCTATATTGTTGGGTGACAACAACAAAAATCACAATGACGGGAGACTTGTGGGCAAAAATGACGTAAGTGTGTGCAAAACGTTTTACACACGGCCTGCACAAAATGCCGTTTTAAGATCTTGTTCTCCGTGCACAAAACCCCCTTTTTCAAGACAGTCGTATAAAAAATATTGGAAACCTAAATTTGATATTATGTTATTTTACCTTCTTGCTACGACAAAAAAGTTAGGTGCTTTACATTGGTTTTAATTACCTTTTAATTGTACTGTACTACTTAAGTAATTATGGTTAAATTAATTTTGGAGCGTAATTGACAATTATTATCATAAGCTTCTTTGTTTCAGATATATGTTTCATGAAATTTTACTCCTATATACAAAATATGTCGAACATTTAAGGCAAACTTTAATTAGGCAATATACTTAATTATGGTTTTATTGCTGGATTATAATCCAGAATTATTATTCTTAACGTAATAAAAACATAATTATATTGCTTAAAGTAATCCGTTTGCCTTAAATGTTGGTTATATTTGGTCTATAGGAGTAAAGTTCCTTGAAACATATCTGGATATTTGGGGAATTTTATATTACATTTCTAAAAACAAAGAAGCTTAGGATTTATAAACGTTAATATCTTAAGACGCAAAAATGTTTGGCAAAAACGAAAAAGCATATCAATTTATATCGCAAAGGATTAACTTTTGCAGTGGGATTTACTAAGATCTAAAATAGTAACCCCCACAGGTCTAAATAATTACACCCGTGGGGGGTAAAATTTTAAAACCCTTTTTCAAAAAACACTTACCCATACAGAAAAGATACAAAGTTATTGATTATTTTGTATAGTTATTGCAAAATACCACAGAAAAACTGCTTTTTTTCTAAAAATATTCCATATTTTAGGGGAAAATGCCTAACTAATTTTTTTCGACAGGTTTCGAAATGGCAAATGGTGAATACGCCAAAAACTTGGCACAGAACAGCTTCATCATCTGTGTTTGAGGTTATAAAGTTGATGATTTTTTACACCACCTCTGGGAGGTTGTTTAAATTTGCCCCCAGAAAGGATTGTTTTGTGGCAATTGGTAATAAGTTCCTTTATAATTTCCCCAAGCAACCGTTTTTACAAGAATTAATTTACTTAATATCCCAAGTTGTTTATTAATCAATAAAACACCTCTAATTTTGTCCAGAAAAACGCCATATTTTGAACCCGTTTTCAGCACAAACAATATATTTATGAGGGCACTACGAGGCAAAACAAACATAAGCGAAGGTCACTGATTATGCACGAAAACTGTCTCCAATGAAAAAAATCCAAAACAACTGTACCTATTCATTTATTTACAAACAGAACTCAAATTAAATCATTGAGTTTATCTAAAAGCTTAATCATCAAACAAAGCTTTCCACTGAAAGATCGCACTCAAAGGTCTCAACTCTGCAGCACCGAACAGTTCGTTGACCCGATATGACTCCTTTGTGAACGCATCATTTGGATTCAGATCTGTTTTTAGCCGCATTTTTTTACATGACCTACTTTGATGAAATATTTTTATTTGTGGTTTGCGATTGCGATGGGTTTGCGTTGGTAAAGTTTTTTCATACTTTTGATACATAAAAACCGCTTTTAAATAAATACAAAGTTAATCTAATTCTTATTTTATGATTACATATCGAAATGTTTTTGTGACAGTGAGTATTAATCGCGAAAATCAATAAACAAGGGTAAGTTTGGTTAAGAGTAACTTATAACGTCAATTTTAATTTGCTCAACAGAGTGTTTACCATTTAGATCCCCCCCTAGGGTTAAAAAACTTCTTTAAAATAGAAATTTTCTTCTTAAATCCAACAAAAGATTGTGTTAAGATGATTCTTCATTAAAAAAAAAACAATTAAAATTATTCTTATAAATCAAACTATGGCGAAAACTTCAGGAAATTGGTATAAAATGCTTAAAACCAACAATTTTACTTAAACTTAGGACTTGCCCAAAATAGGCTAAATCCTTTTAGTAAATCCCACTGTTGATGTCTTGAAGTATCCAAAGAATCAAAACAACATTTTCAAATTTAAAGTAAATTACGACATTATTTAGAACTTTTGGAGGTGGGTACATCATTTTTAAATAACGTATAATTGCATTAATTTCCAATTTAAAACTTCCAAGTTGGTAAGCATGGGACTGCAAATGTGCAACAGAATTTAAGCAGCTTTTAAATTAGATATAGGGTAATTCATTAATATATTTTTAGCACACAGAGCGAATAGGTTCGTCCAAAAATTCGGGCCAAATCTGGCGAACCTTTTTCGACGAACGTTTGCCCGAAAACTCACACATTTGCAACGAACATTTGCAGCGAACATTTGCGACGAAAATTCGGACACATTTTCGCAAGATTTTTTGGATATATATTTTTGAAAGTGGGAATAGATAATATTTTTGGTCTCACATCCCTGACCTCAATTCTTGAAATTAAATTGAAACACCAAAAATATTTTATTTTATTTTTCGATTAAATAGTAAAAGCCAACGGAAAGCGAAAAATTATTATTTTCTGGCTGGTAGGTTGTGAGGTTGGTACATATCTACTAAATAAGTTTGTACCTGATTGTTACTATTATGCTTCATCACTTTTTTGGTTTTCCTTAATTAAGTGTAAACTCATTAAACCCGACCACCAAACCCATCACCAAACCCCACCACCAAAACCCCACAAAATGAAATATAGTAATCCTAATTATTTTTTATCAAGTGCGTCAAATCGTTTTTCCCTTGGAAAGGTTTTCAAATTTAATTTTTATATTTACTTTTTTTATTTTTATTTTATTCCAAATATTTCTTTCAGCAAATTTTGTCCGAACACTACGAAATTTTTATCCGAACCTCGAACCTTTTGCCCCGAGCCTTTTGCGTGAATCTTTAAATAAATAATTCGCGCGAATGTTTGTCGGCATTTCAAAGATCAAAGGAATATTCGCCTATGTAAATGCTACTTAAATTGCCAAAAACCTGCATTTAAAGGGTCGCAGGACCATTTTTATAAAAAAATTACATTTTTTACACATGAGTGGTGCTGACAAAAAATTGCCTAAGATGAATTAATTTAAAGCCATATTTCTACGGCAGACGAAAATTTTTCCAACCACAGCAGGAACTTTTTCTAAAATTTTGATTTTTTTTATAATTTATAAAATGTTCAGGTCTATAGGGAACGTTAATTACCCCTCCCTGCACTCCTTGCATCTGCGCCTAATGTCTTATTAAATACGAGACTGCATATTTGCCTAATACAATTTTTTTTTACTTTCAAAATTTAAATATCTTAAAAATTTAATACGCCTTTAGATTGTGCCGATATTTTGGACTTTGGGGATATTTTCTTTTTAAATAAGGTTCCCATGAACTTGGCGGATATGGTAAATTTTTTTAACCCTAAAGACAAATCTGCAATGAAATTGTACAAACCAATATATAACTGAGAATTCAAGCTGCTTTTAAATTTGGTGTAGGCTATTATTTTTGTTTGTTAAGCTAAGTTTTTATAGAAAAATAACTAAGTAAAATACAACTGGTCTCTAACAAAAAAAAATTATAAAAAAACTTGTAACAAACGTTTTAATACATTTTAAAATTAATGTAGTAGATACTTTAAATTTAATTACTAACCCAATTCTGTGGTACTGTTCAAGAAAATTATTAAGTAGGCTCTCATTACTTAAAATCTTTTATTATTTATTATTATTTATTAATTGCTAAAATTATGGTAGTTTTGACAATATTTTTGTGAATTTTGACCTGTTAAATCTTTTTATTATGCCTTAACATTATTAGTAGAAAATACTGAAAACTTCTCAGCTTCCGGCTCCCTAAAGGCTATCGAGAGTGATTTTGAACCATCATCCTCAGGTCAAAACCAAACTTAACTGTTTTTACAAGCCGAACTGAATGATCTAGTAAAATATTTCGTATTTTCAAAAGATTTTTCTGATGTACTGGGGTATAGGTTAAAACAAAATATTCGTTTGCCCCAGAAACCACCTTCTTTTGGTGAACCACTTGTTACTACCAAGCAGTTGCTAATCTAGTTACTTGCCTCGGAGCTCCTGAGTACAGACTTTCTAACTGAAGACTTTTCATCGACTCTTCAAAAAGGAGCCTAAAAGCTGTTATTTTACATAATGACAATGTCTTTGCTTCTGTTCCGATCGGTCTTTCAGTTCATTTAAAGGAAAACTACGAAAATTTAGGGTAATTTTCTAAGTATACAATATGAAAATCACAACTCGTAAGTGTGTTGAGATATAAAAGTATTAGGTCTTCTCTTGGTGCAGTCTGGATTCACTAAATTTTTGTGTTTCCTGTGTGAGTGGGATAGCAGGAATCCAAAACAACATTGGATAAAAAGATACTGGCCACCTTAACACTTGGAACCATAAATAGTATTGGCGAAAGTCTTATTGTCTCTCAAAAAGTCGTTTCACATAAAACTTGGACTTATAAAACAATATGTTAAGGCATTAAACAAAGAAGGAAATTGTTTTAAATATTTGTATAAATAATATCCGACTTTGTCAGAGGCAAAATTCAAAGAGGAACTCTAGGCAGAAAGTTTTTCAAAGAATGTTATCTCCTTTACATAATTTGTGTAGAAGAAAGTTTTATTACGCCCCTCCCTTCAATCTGCACTTAATGTTATGCCAAATATATAATAAAGACCGCAGATCATAATAAAATATTTCAGATTTAAATATTTCAAAATATTATTTTTGTAAATCTTAAAAGCTTCGTCGAAAATTCCGTGTTCATAAAATTAATGAAAAGTGCAAGATAGAAGGAAAGTTGCCTTGTAAAATGACGTGCGAAAGACTATAGCGGCGTTGCCACTGTGCGTGTCCGTAATCATTGAATGTATATTTTTTCTGTTTCAAATAAGGTACCTTAGTACCTTACCTTAGTAATGTTTTATGCACAACCGCATGATTTTTGGAATCAAAAATATTTTGGTGTCAAAATCTCTCTAATATTTTGACAATAGATAAATCACCAGTTGACAAATAGTTAAGTATTCATGTTGTATGGTTATTTCTGTCATTCTCAATTAAGCAATCTGACACACAAATAGTTGCTTATCATTAGCAACCATATCAACAAAGTCATCATTAAAAATCGTTTTAAGCTGGGTTCATACAGAAATAAAATAACATAAGATAAGATATATTCTTAAACTTAATAAAAACAACAGGCATATAGGTCATATTTATCGGGGTATAGGATAAACATCTGGGACGCCAGAGCAAAAAAAAATGTAAGGAGGTTTGTTTATGGCTAAGATGTTAATTTCATCTCCGGCACTTAAAGTTTTTGCGTAGTGGTAAATTGGAAAAAACACCACAAAAAGCTGGTTTTTCAATTTTACGTGGTATTGTCTAAGTCAATTAAGGTTATGCATCAACTAAACTTTTTTAAAGTAAGCGGAGATAAGTCAACAAGAGCTGATGGCCACCTTGTCATTTTTGGTTTTTAACAAAATTGAATAAAATAAAATATGGCCATATAATAACGCGTCATAGCTGAAAAAAAAAATAACAAAATTGTTGGACTTGACCTTCTTATCTATGTTACCAAATTTGGTCCTTTTTTACTTTAATAATTCATAAAAAATGCCCTTTGGTATGTTATTTTTGCAATTTGTTAATTTTTCAGGGGTATTTTTCAAGGTCATGAGGCTTCAAACTGCATAAAAGTCCAAGGAGCCAATTTGGCATACATACCTAATAGTTTGAGGTAGGTACATTAAAAGTTGGTCTGACAAAGCGTCGAATTATTAAGATTTTTTGAAGAGAAAATGACAAAAATCTTGTTTTTTGCTATTTTCAAGGTCATTTAAGGTCAGAATACCTTGAAAAAGAATTTTTTGTCATCCTCGTCCTCGAATTATATAAAGTCGAGTATAATAATGCCCCGGTTGCGGAAGTTGCATTTTTTATGATTTTTGTCCGCCATCTTGAAAGATGTCGTCATACCAACCCAACCCAACCCCTTCTACACGGATGCAAACAAAACACCTGGTAACTCTTTTGTGTGACTAAAGAGCTATCCATCCCGCATAGTTACAAAACTCCTTCATTAAAAATCTCACGGGATAGAAATTATCGATATATGTCCCTACACTATATAGTTTTTTGTTTAATTAGAGATTACATTGAGTTCTGAAGTTGCTAATAGTTCGCTTTTACATTTTACAATAATTCACCTCCTTTATGTAGGTCTCTAAATTTTGCTTTTCGGTTTCTGTACCACAATTTAAGAACGCTATATGATATTCCAACTTCCTCGACCAGTTCCAGACACATTTCTTGCTTGGAAAAATTTCGTTTTCGAATTCTTGGATTAGCGTTTCTTTTTGAATGGTGGGAAACTGCATTTTATTGTCTATAAATATTTAGAATTTCACATAAGTACAGGGTCTTTCAACAAAAATTAGAGCAGGTCGGGTTTTTGTTGATGGGGAAGGAGGGGGGGCACGGTTTCTAGTATCTTAGCTCTGAAAAAAATGTATGCCTATTAGGTAAGTATCTGTTTTCTCAAAAGATGATACAAAAATTTGCTTTGAAAACGGTTGTACTTGCAACATTTCTTATATATATATTAGAGTCACTATTACCAATGCAGTTTTTTACCATCAATTTTTAATAAAATAAAATTATATTTCTAGTACCAGCCTACGAAAATTTAGAAGCCATAAATACATAAATACCATACCATAAAAATAGTAGCATAGGTGGTTTAAGGGGAAGAAGTTGACATCTTTTGATTTGTCCATAATACTGTTCGGTACTCTGTGCTTTATATTTGAAAAAAGATTTCTCGGCATTAATGGGTTCCATTTATTTTTTATAGGTAACATTAACTTTATATATATTTAAACATATAGTGGCTTATAATAAACTAAATTTAATGGCTGAAAGCCCAAGTTATCATATTTATAGCATAACTTATGGGTGTAAATTGCCGTTTTCTTTTTGTCGCGGTTACGGTTAAGCTTGGTCCTAAAATTTCCCAGAAGTATAAGCAAAGGAAGGAGATCTCGATTGTGTAATATCTTTGAATATTGTTTAAATTTACAGGTAATTGTTAATGTTTACATGTGTATATAATCAAAAGTTTTTAATTTTTATGAATTTCCGGATTATACTTAAATTTTGATATCAAAAATGTTATGCTATGACATCATGTATTAGCTGACATGAACAGAAAAAATCGATGTAGACAGCGCATCCTGTCATGTTCGATGCCTTGAGAATCGGAACCAGCCTATTTTGCCGATTCAGAATAGTTGCGGTTCTCAAGGTATGGATCTTCACAAGATGACGTCATAGTATTTTTGAGGTGAAAATTTAAGTATAATCCGGAAATTCATAAAAATTAAAAACTTTTGATTATAGGCACATGTAAACATAAACAATTATCTTTAAATTTAAAGAATATATATATAATATTTCTTTTGCTTTTACTTCTGGGAAATTTTAGAACCAAGGTTAACCGTAACCGTCACAAAAAGAAAATGGCAAAGGATCTCTCTGCACATTTTTGAATTGGTCACGAGATGATTATTTATTATTTTGTTAAAAGATTTTTATTTTAAAACATTTCAATTGTTTTCCGGTATTGAATAATAGAGGTAGGTCCTTAGGCATACTAATGTTAGAGATTTTCTCTGGAATCTGAATTAATAAAAATCATTTTTCTTTACTCACTCCAGAAGTTTTTTTGCCCTCCTAACCTTTTATTGTTTAAAAAGTGTACAGAATCTTTGTGGATCATAACAAGTTATATATATAATATTTGGTGCCCGTCTTCTTGAACTTTAAAAACTCATAGCTCATAAATAAGTAAGAACGTGTTGGCCATTCTAATATAAAAACTATTCTTTTATTTAAAAAAATTCCAATCACCAATTGTCTAAAAAGTGGTTAAAAACTAATAAAACTTATAAAATATTTAAAACTTTTTCCTTCAAAACCAACCATTTTTGGTGAAACAATAGCTGCTGTAAAAAATATTATTGTTGTAATTAATTTTTCACTGAAAAATATTTTGCAAATTTAAAATTAAAACTAAATACAAGGTTTTAAATAGGGACTTTAAATAGATAATCTAAATAGTTATTAATAACATAATTACAAGTTCTAAATAATTATAGCGATTAAAATACTAGCAAAATACTACGTCCTAATTAGTTATTATTACTAGTAATATTAGGATTAGTCAACCTTTTCTTAGAATTTGCTACACAAAATAGGTGTAAAACCATTAGGCTTACCTGGCGGAAAAATATCAAAATTCTTCTTGTACTTAATTTCACTAAAAGCAACTAAATATTTACCAACAAATGGTAAATAAATTATTCACACTCGTACAAATTAAATATTGTCTTTAAGAGCAATATTTCAAAACTAAACTCTGTTTCACACACACCATTATTTAGTTACACATTTGCTTTAATAAAAAATACCTGCACTTCTGGAAATAAAATATATCAGATTGGCCACAAACGTTGAGAATTTTTGAACCTTTAACTTTTTATCTGCTAAACTGATTTAAAGAAAATGGAAAATACCCAAATTTTAGGTTCAAGTTAAAAATTTGATTTTTTTACACCCAGATGCACGGTAAAATTATTCGGATTAGTTTAGATAATCCATGCTTCCCCTTTGTTGATTTATGTGGAATCAAGAGAGAAAAATAATGGATTAGATAGCCAATCGCGATTAAGTGCCTACGGTGAATTTAGGGCTGAGACACTTCAAAAAATGGATAATTCCGAAAAAAAATTGGAACATAGAACAATTTCAGTATAATTGTTTAAGAAATAAAAATATTAAGGTTCTTTAAATTAAGACTGTTCTGGCACTTTTGGGCATTTTTTTCTGAGGAACTGTTAAAAAATTAGGAACTTTCAAATCAATGTTGTATTTACAAGGAAAAAATTTATATTTATATTTTTATTTATATATTTAAGCTAGCATAGCATAAATTATATTACAATTATATTCGGCAAGCCAAGAAGAAATTATAACTTATAACTAAGACTAAAATAATGTAAGTAATAAAGGAATAATTGAGATATTGCAGCATAGAATTACATTTTTATAAAGAAAAACATAAATATATGTATGTATATATACATTTTTTACCAAAATTATACAAAGGTGCGTAATATCTAGTACATGAGTATGATCTAACATTTATATTTGTTTTGAAGTATATATGGGGTCTTGATATTGCCATTAATAGATTTAGATTATTAATAATATTATTAATCAATATTAAAAAATATTCCCTAAAATATAAACTAATATTTTCAAACTTGGCACAAAAATTTTTTATTACTGTAGACGATGAGCTGAAAAGTTTTTGCTGGGGGTTGAACTCACGAGCCGTGCTAACTAGCGACACGCGGTTAAGATTTATAATTAAATTTTGCACAAAAACATTGTTTTTGTTTTAGGATGACGCCATTTAAAAAAAATATAACTACTATTTAATTGTTATTTTGTTTTTAAAAGAGCAATGTTTTTTTATTTGAAATGTTAAAACATTTTTTATGATTTGTGAACGTAATTGTATATTTATTATCTATAGTCGAAGATATTTTATTAAAACTGGAAACATATTTTGTTTGTAGGTAAATATGGTACAACAATTTTTTTTCTTGTACTGAAAAAGTGTTTCTGGGTTATTAATTACCTAAACATTTAGACAAACCTTTAACGGTTGGACCAATATAATTAAACCAATAAGTATATACATACGTTAAAAACCTACCAGTCCGCTAAATAAAAAGTTATTGAGGGCAAAAGTGTAGCAAAACATTCTTTTATTAACCAAGGTCATTATGTTTTTGTTCTTTTATTTTTAAAACTTTAAAAACAGATGGTACTTTTTGTTTTGAAACCTTTGACATTATATTTTTCACAAACAGCTTGATTTTGCTAATTACGGCAAACATTGTAAAACTTCCAGTAAACAACCCTAAAAAGAATTTGGAAAAATAATAGGTATCCTTAGCTAACAAATATATATTTTGTAAAGATGAACTAAACTTTGGGTTGACCCAAATGTAGATAATATTATCGTATAATCAAACAAGCAGAACTACTCTTCAACAACCTCTGATATAAAGTATCGTGTTCCAATAAGCCCCTTTCCCCCAAAGATCCTGATAGATAATCAGATTCATTTAAATAATTCAACTTATTAACTATTTTTATCAAAAAAATAATTTAACTGACTTACTTACTTAAACATCCCGTTTTCTCTCTACATCTTGGAAAATAAATCGCAAAAAGAGACCTTATTCGCCGCTTTTAAAGCATGTATTTATTATGCTTGTACCTTTAATAAACACCGTAAATAAGTATAGATTATCACATAACTAGATTACCCAATAATAACAAACCCGGATACATGATACTCCCTTTTGCGTCTTCTTCAAAATTTCTCCGAGTTTTGATTAAAAAAAAATTCTAAAAACATTTCAAAAAATTTTTCCTGCAATTAAACCTTACTTATCCACAATGGTTCGCCTGGGGCTCTACTCTAAGTAAAAATTTTACGATAAGGTTCATATACTTTAAAAAAATTCGTCTGCCGCATCATTTCTTTTAATTGAAATTACCTACATATTTTTCTAAAAATGTCTTTTTCATCAACGCTGTTCTGATTTGCATTTTAATTTTTGTTAAAAAAGTCATACTAAGTTCTGTAGTTAATTGTACAAAATAGGTCGAAACCACTTTTCCGCACATGTACTTTGCAACACATATGTGGAAATTCATGTTGACAGTTGACAACTCTACTTACTTTCAACAGTACCCTTTTTCACAGATGTGCTGAACAGTGTATTAAAAAAAAACTTTTAAAGCAACTCTGCACACGAGCCAGATATGTTGGTGTACTGAGCAGAAGGCGAGGTCCGTAAGTCGAGTCGAGAGAGTGTGCAAAGTGGTTTTCAAACGAGTTTTTCACGATACTTTTTATACGACTAGAAATAAAAACCAAATCGATTTGTTTTTTAGAAATTTAAATAACCATGCGGAAATAATACACATTAGTGTGCAAAGTTGACACATCCATGCGCAAAATACTTTGCTTACGGTAGGTGGAAAGTACCTTTTCTCCGTGCAAAATTTCCGCGTGCAATATGGATATAAAAAAGTACTTTTTTATACCTTCATTAAAAACATGATTTTAGTAACTCTCTGTGGATAACTAAAGCATAACTTTTTGGTTACCGATACAAAGATAACAAACAAACTTTTTTTTTTGATCATGGGTGCAAAAAAAAGATTTCTGTCCATTTTTTACCCAAAATTAAAGAGAAATAGCGAAAAATAATAATATTGGAAAAATGTAATTATTCTTGCCTATAAACTAAGCCATTACCGCCAGTTTTCACCAAGGATTTACGAGAAACTCATTTAAAAACATCGTCAAAATATCAAACTGTGAAATATTAAAATATCGTAATAATGATCGTCACCTAGTAAAATTGCACATCGCTATGGAAACCATTGTTATTTCATTTGCCTTGATTTATAGTGTAAAGATGGTGTGTTGCTCTTCGTTCGAGATTTTTAAAAATATTTGGATTTTTTAATAAAGGTATTTAAAAAAAATAGTGTTAGCAACTCGCGGCTAAACTGCTTTTTTACTCGCGTTTTTAAATAACCAAGGCTTGTAAAAAAAAAGAACTATTTTAGCCAGTAGTTGTGAAAGCTACTATTTTCTACTAGAGTGCTTAAAAGTGTTATTTAACATAAAATTTAAAACTATCTTACGCAAGTAGGAAATATTTTGTACCTGACACTTGCGAAAAGTGTATTTTCCACCGTTTGCGTCTTGCCCGAACTTCGCTCCCGCGTTGTTCGTATTCGTGCAACTGCCGTCGGAAAAATATCACTTTCCGCACTTGTTAGTAAATAACTATTTCTATAACTACCTCTGAAAATCGCGTTTTTCACACGCTACTTATTAGTTATGTATATTTGTGTTCTATCATCATCTTTTTGAAGTTTTGTAACAAAAAATAGTATCTAAAATAGGGGTTTTACAAGAGTGTTTTTAAAGGACAAGAAAAGCGAGTGATTTAAAAAGGCGAGTAAAAAAGGCACTTTAGCCGCGAGTGGCAAACCTAATTTTAACTTTCATCAAAAAATTCAAAAAACCAGAAAAAACCTACAAAAAACTAAAACACAAAAGTATTTGGGTATTTCACAACCGGCTATAATGTTTCCAAATTTTGCACCATATCCTTGTGTTGGCCGTTTGATTTTCTGACATTATTAATGTGCAAAAAAATAACAAAAATAATTTTTCTGAAGGTGTAACAAATAGTAAATTTAACAATTAGTGGCTAAAATAGTGTTTCTTTTACAACCGTTGGTTTAAATATCGAGCGCAGCGAGGTATTTAAAAAGGCGAGTAAAAAAAAGCACATTATAGCCGCGAGTTGTTAACACTATTTTTTTAAATACGTTTATCAAAAAATCCAAGAAAAACAGGAAAATGCTTTTAAATGTCTCGAACGAAGAGCACTTCTCGAAACACACCATCTATACACTATAAATCAAGGCGGCTGGTAAATGAAATAACAATCGTTTTCATAGCGATGTGCTTTCTACGTTCAGTGTTGCGCCATTTTAAACTTTGACTGTTTGATATTTTGCCGATTTTTTTTGTAAATACTTGGTGAAAACTGGCGGAAATGGCTTAGTTTTTAGGCAATAATAATCAGATAGCAATAATAATAATTCAATCAGATAGTAATAAACGGAAAGAAATCTTTTTTTGCACCCGTGAAAAAAAAAAGTTTTTTTGCATCGGTACTCAAAAGAACCATGCTTTGGTTTTCTGCAGGCAGTTATTAAAATCATGTTTTTGATGAAGGTATACAAAAAAAGGATTTTCCACATACTAAATAAAATTTTTGGCTGCGTTTTTTGTTTGTTCTTATTTGCATTTGGGTTTCTGTTAAATATCTATTGTGCTTGTCTACAGTGAATATGTATTAGAATATTACCAAAAATGTGTAACAAAAACACTAGAAAAATTTAAATCCAAGCCCCTTCTCCACCTGGTATAACTTTACAACACTAAAATTAATCCTTAAAAATCCACCCCAATTAGTACAGTTCTTCCAAAGAGTCACTCCCTTCGTCAACATAATTTTAATCCCTATCATTTTATTGGTCAAGTACTACTGTCACCAATAGGTATAAAATTCAACGTCTATAAATAAATAAGAACACCCAAATGTATCGTCAATTCATTGATAATTGTGGCAAATGTCTTAGTATTTATATTTTGTTTTTCTTTTACTTTTTACATTTGTTTTTAATTTTTGTGCACAAGACACTTTGAATATTTTGATAAAAATGGTCAGTGCAGCTTCATTCATGGTTGAACTTGATGAATTTTTAGTTTTTTCATCTTCTTCGAGTGATCAATGCGATGAAAATTCACCTCCTTCGAAAAAAAACTACAACTACGTGCACGCGGAATCACAAAATGTAAGTTACTTTGTTTTACGTTTTTTTTGTAAGATTTTTAGCTCTAAAGGACAGGGTGTTTTTTTAGAACTGAAACAATCAGTAAAATAAGGTACAGTAGTTCTTTATTTTTCTTTGTAACAATTTATAGAACACGTCAATATTATTTAGAAACAATTTTAGTATAGCACTGTAAAATTTTTATCAGTAAATTCAAGATTATTTCTAAAAAAACACAGTATCCTAATAAGATGTAACACAAACATGACAGAACAGCATATAAAACTGGAAAAAATATAAAAAACACATTATCTTAATATATAAATATAACATTTTTGCAAATCAGGAGAGAACATTATATTAAATTGTATATATGAAAGAAACACAGTATCCTATCCTCCTATCCTTACACATTTTTTGTTTCTAAATATATGAAGAGCGTCAGTAGTTTTTATTGTAATTGGTAAATATCACAAAATCCTCACACTTAGGGTGTTTGGTAACCTCAATCCTAAATTAATATTTTAATATGGAATTACAAAATTCAAAACATTTCATAGTTATTTTTGTATTTTATAAAAATAGACGGATATTTTATGCACTGATATATCAAACAATGTTGATTTTTAGTGATCTAAATATTTCCCTACGTGAGTGAGTTTGAGGCACTCAAGCAATGCTTCTGATTACCACCCTCTTTTGAGCAATAAAAGCTGTTGGTGTTGAACCTCAGAAAACACTATCTACGACCATTATTGAAAAATATAGCACTTTAGCTTTGCCAGACTTTTATTTTCAGTTAAAATATTTTAATTTTACTAAATGAATTAAAATTTTCACTTAAAATAATACTGTTACTGTAATAAACAAACATGCCGTACAAACAAAGCTGTGATGTAGCCTTAACCTTAAGAGAAAGATTTTATTAATTGCCCGCAAATGACCAAACCGTGTCAGGTAACCGGTGCAAAATAGTAATTTTCACAACGAGTGGCTAAAATAGTGCTTTTTTTACAAGCGTTGGTTTAAATAACGAGCACAGTGAGGTAAAAAAAGCACAGTTTAGCCGCTAGTTGTTAGCTATTTTTTAAATACCTCTATCAAAAAATCCAAGAAAAATAGGAAAATACTTTTAAAAATCTCGAACGAAGAGCGCTTCTCGCAACACACCATCGTTACACTATACTGGCTGGTAAACGAAATAACAATGGTTTCCATAGCGATATGTCTATTTACTCGGTGACTTTTACTGTTGTTACATTTTAATCTTTGACTGTTCGTAAATACTGAAATGAAAACTGGCGGGAATGGCTTAATTTTTAGGCACGAATAAGATTTTTTAAATATTACTATTTTCCTCTATTTCTCTTTAATTTTGAGTAAAAAACGAAACAGAAATCTTTTTTTGCACGCGTGAAAAAAAAAAGTTTTTTTTATACCTTCATCAAAACCATGATTTTAATAACTGCTAGATAAATATTTTTTTGATCACGGGTGCAAAAAAAGATATCTGTCCGATTTTTACCCAAAATGCAAGAGAAATAGCAGAAAATAGTAATATTGAAAAAAATCTAAATAATCTAATCTAATAATCTAATTGCCTAAAAATTAAGCCATTTTCGCCAGTACGAAAAAATCATTTAAAAACCTCGTAAAAATATCAAACTGTCAAAGACTAAAATGAAGCAGCAATGAGCGTCACCGAGTAAAAAGCCACATCGCTATGGCGACCATTAACTATTGTTTATTTCATTTACCAGCCGCCTTGACTTATAGTGTAAAGATGGTGTGTTTTGCGAGAAGTGCTCTTCCTACGAGATTTTTAAAACTATTTTTTTACTATTTTTGCATCGGTAAACACAAATACATGCTTTTTTGCACCCATAAACAAAAAAAAAGTTTTTTTGCATCGGTAACCAAAAGAACCATGCTTTGGTTTTCTGCAGGCAGTTACTAAAATCATGTTTTTGATGAAGGTATAAAAATTTTTTTTTAAAACCTCAGCAGTGCAGCAGTTTAGAAACAAGAGAAGAATTTGCAAGCCTACTTATTTATATTTACGACCCTGGAGTTAAAAAAAATAAACAAATAATTTAAATTTAATTTATAAAAGGCGGTTGACTTTGGCACTGTGTTGCCAGACCATAGGCGAAAAATGTACTGCGCATGGGCAGCGGATTAAAGATCGAAAAACAAAAGGTCGAAGGACGAAAACATAAGATCGAAAATTAAAAGATCGAAGCAACAAAAGGTCGAAACTACAAAAGGTTGAAATTATAAAAGGTCGAATATCAAAAAGTCGAATTTACAAAAGGTCGAATTTACAGAATGTCGAAATTATAAAAGGTCGAACATGAAAAGGTCGAAATTACACAAGATCAAAAATGTACAAAGGTCGAAATATTAAAACATATTAATTTAAACCTAACCCAACTCAAATAAAACTCTAACCCAACCCTATCCCGCCATAATCCAACCCTAATCCAAACAGATTTATTAACATACCTGAATGGTTTTAAAAAGAGTTAAACTACATATTCTAAGCTAGAAACGACGAGCGGCATATAATGTATCTAAACCTCACCCAGTTTTATTTTCGACCTTTTGAGATTCGACCTTTTATTTTTTCGATCTAGTGTTATTTCGACCTCTTGTAGTTTCGACCTTCTGTAATGTCGACCTTTTTGCATTCGACCTTTTGTTATTTCGATCTTCTGTAACTCCGACCTTTTGTAGTTTCGACCTTCTATAATATCGACCTTTTTACATTCAATCTTTTGTAATTTCGATCTTTTGTACTTTCGACCTTATATAATTTCGACCTTTGGTATTTTCTACCTTTCGACCTTTAGTTTTTCGATCCTTCGTCCTCCGCCCACTGCGCATAACAAAGCCAGCCAGACCAGTGTCGTAGTGACATTACGATAATTTTAGGACAAGATATTAAATTGAGTGACAGTGACTACGACATCATCTGGCCGAAAACTTTTGATTTTATTTAATCGCATTTATTTGTTGTATTATGCATAAAACATCTCCAACCGCAAGTTTAACCATACATACACGAGGACATGGAGCTCAAGTGCCGAACCCACAGGTGTGGTTTCGCCATTTTGTTTTTGTTTTATTGTTGTGTTTTCATTAAATAATACTCTCCAGTTAATCCTAATAATCTTGATTTTTGTTTTGTCCATGTAGAGAAATCCAATTTTCTAATACGAAGTTACGAGAAACACTAGACAACAATTTTGAATTTTTTTTCACGGTAGTGTCCACAATCTAAATTTCAGGTGATTGTCAGTTGTTTTCAATACTGAGACAATCGACGCGCTTGCCCGTTAGACTCCTTGTCTCTGGATTATTTCCAGGCTTACTTGATTGGAAGGACAAGGCCGATATCATCCTATATAATAAAATGGGATATATATATTTTGAAATTTGAAAACGTGATCAAAACAAACGTAAATAATTTACAGGGTGAGGGTGAATTGAGATTGAAATATAAAATTTTTTCACCCAGAATTTAAAAAAAAACAATTTATTTTTTTAAAGCTGTCAAAATTTCATATGTGGAGTAACGTTGAACGCAGAATGTTTGCAGGAATCCAAAAATTTAAAAATATAGGGTGTTTCCTCTGAATATCGAAAGTTGAGCAGTTCATTTGTGTGCGTTTGAAAAAACAAATATTCCGGCTAAAAAATCCTTTTTGCTTGGCTATGCTTTTGGATGCATCTGTATTATTTTATTTCTTGCTGACCCTTTTGAAAAGGCAAGGTTTACAAAATTTTATGTAATTATTCAGATTTTCAAGAAATTCATGATTTTTTTTGGGCTGACTGAATGTCATTCACATAAAGCCCTCATTTGAAGAAATCATAACTTTCTTGTCTCTAGCCTGATCTTAACATGCGAAACATTAATACACTCGGAAAAGACAGCTTTTTACCAAATGGGTCAAAAATAACGTTTAAAAATATGTCCGCCATCTTGGATATTCATAACTTGTCAATTTTGGCATGAAATTTTTGAATTTTAAAATCTTTTTATGGCTGAAAATTTTGAAATCGTAGAAAAACTATTTAAGTAATGGCCGGTTAAAAAAGTCCCTGACTGTAGCTCCGATATTTTTCCGCCTGTAAAGAATGGTAACTGACTTAAAAATATTTTTGTCCGCTGTTGTTACCAGGCTTTAGTCAAATCCCTAACATTTTTAGATATGCATGCATAAGTGTTATTTTGCCCTTCTTCAGCCCCTTATATTGGTTGACAGACACAGCGCTAGAGGCTTAACAGTTTTGGCATTAGCACAACAAAAATGTCATTATTATATTTTTTCACAACAATTTTCTACACTATAAAAGCAATAATTTTATTTTTTGTAACATTACTAAAACTAATTTAGTATTGAAGTCACTAATTTCCTTTACTATTTTCAGAATGAATTCTTACAGCAACATGGTGGTTCTACAACTGCTAACCCGGAAGTTATTAATCATTCTCAAAAATTGGAAAACGTTGTACCACATCCTCGGTTTTTTTCTATGCAAGCAAAAACTTACACAACCTGCTCTTATTCTCAAAAGTTTGAGATAGATACTCAACCACAATGTGTTCCTGAAATTAACTTTAAAAACTTGCCTATGGCTTCACCTCAAGAGAACTATGCACATTCATTAATGGAAGAGTCATGGAATGAGTTAAATCAACATTTTCTAAAAACTAAAATTGAAGAATATCAAACAAATCTAACTAAAACTCAAGGGAACTATGCACATTCATTAATGGAAGAGTCATGGAATGAGTTAAATCAACATTTTCTAAAAACTAAAATTGAAGAATATCAAACACATCTAACAGGCAACCGTAATCTTGTTAAGGCGGCAAATATCTATAAGTTTTCAAAGGATTTTAATTTAAATTCTGCAGCAGAATATCAAAATTCACACAAAAGAGAAAGAGAACAGGCACATAGTTTTCAATACTCGCAAGAATTGGTTTCAAACTCTTTATCAGAACCTCAAATTCCATACCAGTCCAGTCCAGAATCAACTTCTGAAGAAGCATCATATAACTCTCTCACTTTCCTAAGAGAAGAAATTCATTCTGATGGGCATAAACAATCTCCAACAGGTAATATATATATTTTTTAAATGTTAAATATGATTAATTTAAAAAATTAATGTTTACCATTTCGATTAAATTTATTTTATTTATGTAAGAAGACTCTTGCTTTTTTTGTTTTAAGCTATGTACTTCCGGCTGTAGGCGGCGCTTTAATCATCGAAAGAACTACTTTACTGCGCCGATTAAAAACTTTTCTTACAACATAGTTATAATAAGAAAATGCGTTTACAACTTTTCAGTTGCCTTACTTGGCGTTCTTTAGCAAAAATAGTTAACCAATAGCAATAAAGTTTCTTGTAAATTTTACGAGCAAAAACAACAACAAAGCTTATGTTCAGTGAATGGACTTAGCTATGTTAGCTACAGTACAGTACAAAAGGAGGTTTTCTTATAAATTTTAAGACAAGAGTCTCTTGAACTTATGGTTTGTTAACTTTAAAATATTTTTTTCTTCCAGATTATCCGATGCCAACCACTAGCGGCAAAGTGCCTTCATCTGAGTTATCTGCCAAAAACAACCACAACAGAAATCTAGAAGGCAAGCGGTTAAGAAGAACTCAGTTTACACCCTATCAGATCAGTGAGTTGGAAAAAGCTTTTGAAGAATATGATCATCTAAATAGGTCTAGAAAAGCATACCTGGCGCTTACGTTAAATTTAGCAGAAGAAAAGATTAAGGTGTGGTTTCAAAATAGAAGACAGAAAGTACGAAGAGGTAAAGTGGATCAAGGTTCTTCGAAAAAGCCATCACAGAGCTGTTCAAAATCTCCTGTGAATTTAAACAATCTGTCGTCTCTTGACCCTATTAAATCAGTCAACAGTACCCATGCTCACCAACATAGACCTGTAAAATGTGAAGGCGTACCTGTCTCAGTTGGTAGTGTAACGTACCGTCCTGCGCCTCTTGTTATAAAAACTAACTCTTTTCAAACTCCGTTTAATAACTTTGATTACCCTTCTTATCCACTTTATCGTACTTACTCATCTACTTCATTTTATAGTGATCATTTCTGGGCTACAACACATTCTCCAATCAACCAGCATATTAATATTACTCACTCCCCTAAGCCAAAGAGTGCAGTAGAAAGTGGTCAGGATAGGCAACATTCACATATGATGGGTTTTTATCCTGATTATAATTATACGCCTAATGTAAATTTGTTTGCCTCAAATGTAGAAAAATAGATATTAAATTTAATTCATTTAATTTAAGTAATGTTATATTTTATTAAACTGATTTAAGCAACATGCTCCCAAACAAAAAAACTGGTTCTTTGTTTTTCTAATATAATTTGTCCCTTACAAAAAATATTTTTTTTTATATAATAATATCTACTTATCCTGTTAAGTAAGGTCAACACCAAATAAAAATATTGACAACAAAGATTTCGTCCTGCATCCTTTTCTAATAAAATGTTATTTTTAATTGTATTGGATTAATTTGAAATATTTATATTGTTTTTGTATTTATTTTGTATCGTACCTGTAAAAAAATTTCTGCTTTTGCCAATTGTACTATAATATTTGTGTAAATAAAGACTTAATTTTAAATAAGTGCTTTTTTTGTTTTCCTTTTACTAAGCTCAGTTTTATGACGAACCCTAAAACAAAAATAATGTTTGAATATTAATAAAACGTAGGTAACAGAATATACCAGTAAAAGAAAAAAATGTTTTCCACGGAATGAATCCAAGTAACATGTTTGAAATGTTTGTTTCTTATATTCGTTTTAAAATCTTCAAACGATAGGAAATACAGAAGCCATAAAACAGCGTTCATTCCGTCAAAAGAAGACACTTAAAGTTAATTTTCGATTTTATCAGCATTCGTATCATGGCGAATGCGTGACAGCTTCAGCTGATCGAATTCACGAAAACCTCGTTAGGTACGTAGCCGTAACGTTACGACCAACCTGGAGCTGTCACGCATTCGCCATTAGTTTAAAAGTACACCTGCTCGATAGGTCGACTCGAAAATTAACTTTAACGGTGGGATTTAATAAAAAGATTTAGTCTATTTTAGAACGGTCCTAAGTTTAAGTCAACTTTTTGGTTTTAAGCATTTTAAACCAGCCCTCCTTGGGTTTTGGACATAGTTTGATTTATAAGAAAAATTTTAATAAATTTTGTTTATTGAATAATCATCTTGACACAATCTTTTGTTGGATTTAGGCGGAAATTTTTAATTTAGAAGAAAAGAAAATTAATAAATTCAAGCCCACGCGGGCTTTAAATTGTAAACTCTCTGTAGATTGAATTAATATTATATCTATATGTCATTCTAATTAAAACTTACTCTTGTTAGTTAATTTTTCCAATTAATACTTGATGTATGTCTCACAACGATTTAGATGAGTAATAATAAAATAAGGAGTAGATTAATTTTGTATATATTTAAAAGGTGTTTTTAGTTATAAATTGTATTTTCTGTTTATTTTTTTTTGTTTGAAATTAACATGGATCAACTACTGGTTTATTTAACAAAACTTTTGTGTGTACGGCCACTTTTAGTAGCATGGATGGCAAGTAATGGAGGCTACATTGATAGTAAAGTTTTTTTATTTACTGTTCTTCTAAGCCCCGAAAATCATATAAGACCACAGGGATACCATGAAAAATGGCTAACAAGATATCTAGAATACGATTTTTCATCCATTTTCACGCAAAAACAAAAAAATTATCTTAGGTTAAAACAAAAATGTAGATAATCTAAATATTTTACTTTTAGTTTGTAAATAAATTAATATAGTTGTTTTGAGTTTTTTTGTTTGGTATATTTTTCGTGCATAATCAGTGACCTTCACTTATGTTTTGCCTCGTAGTGCCTTCATAAATATATGTTTTTTGCTGAAAACGGGTTCAAAATATGGCGTTTTTCTGGACAAAATAGGACGTGCTTTATTGGGTAATAAACAACTTGGGATATTAAATAAGGTAAATTAATCCTTGTAAAAACGGTTACTTAGGGAAATTATAAACGAACGTACTTCCAACTGCCACAAAGCAATCTTTTCTGGGGGCTATAAATTTAAACCACCCCCCAGAGGTGGTCTAAAAAATCACCAACCGTATAACCTCAAACACAAATAATGAAGCTATTATGTGCCAAATTTTTGGCGTATTCACCATTTGCCATTTTGAAACCTGTCAAGCAAAATTAGATTTAGGACATATTTTGAGAAAAAAAACAGTTCTTCAGTAATGTTTTGCAACAACTATACAAAATAATGAATAACTGTGTCTTTTCTGTATGGGTAAGTGTATTTGGAAAATTGGTTTTAAAATTTATAACCCCCCACAATTGTAAATGTTTAGACCTGTGGGGGGTACTATTTTAGATCCTAGTAAATTTAAGTGTAAAATTGGCTGCATTTAATATTAAATTTGAATTATTAATATCTAAATTACAATTTAGGATAAAATAAACATTTTTGAATAAAACATTCTCTTATTTGCTATTTTTTCAGCATATATTATAATAAAATTTTTTAATTTAAATTTAATTAAAAATTGTATTTAACAACCACTACCACTACCACGCACGATTTTACCAATGGTTTTGGAACACATTAAACACTGTCACTTAAAAAAATAGAGATGAGAAAAAAATTAAAAAAAAAACAATTAATTTTACAAAATAAGTGTTTTACATGTTGGAACCTGGTAATATTTTATTATTTTTAAAATTAATTTCGCCAAAATTCTTTAAAATTAACCAGAAAAATAACCACAACCTCAACGAAATGGATTCGTAGCTGACGGCAGTGGTAGTGGTTAATTACCAGAACGGAAGGACGTTTAGCTATTGCGCAGACGCAGTAATTACCACAACCACTACGGAGTGTCAAATAAGCGTTCCAAAATATCCCTAATAAATATCATTTTCGGTTTTGCTGCTTTCGGGTAAGTAACAATAATATTTTTTCGGGCGGATTTTGCTCCGGGTGTCTTTCCGGGATCTTTTTTCCGGAATATTTATTTCTAGATCCTCTACTTCTATCTAATTCACTGACTTTCACTCAATCAAAAAGAACGTTACATTAGCTAAGCTAATTGAAGTTTTTTTACGTTGAATGTGGGGGTGAATCTGACAGAATAATTTTGTACTAAGACTCCATTTCCGTTTAACACAAAAAATGGTGCTATATCATCAGACATTTAATACTGTGAGAATCCACATCGGAGATAAAAGACGTGATCTCAGAAACTGTTAATCAAAATTCAAGAGGGCATGCATAATCCGAGAGAGTCTAGAAATGTAGCCATATTTCGTTAGGTTACGAATGACAATTGATGATCATTTAATTTTTTCGTAGGAATATATAGGGTGGGCTATAAGACACCAGACCTTTTGAGTTACCTATAACTTTTAAACCAATAGACCAATTCACAAAGAAACTAAATATCTGGATAGAATGTACTCCATATTTTTACGAAGAAGTATAAATAAAGTTATAACTTAACAATTTAAAAATAGCAATTTTCTACACCTCATAAAACTTTTTTCTGTGCGCCACTGGTACAAACATAATTTTTCTTTCTCAAAGTAGAATTTTCTTCGAGCAAAAATTGTATCGCTTGCGAAAATCGGTAAAGAATTAACAATGTAAGAAGTCTTCGTTCGTAGCGTATTTTTGCTATATTGTGCTTATTTTAATGAACTGAAGCATTTTAAAAACGTCAAATTTGACATTTTTAGAAATTTAAAAACTGCGCACATTAAAGTTGGTTTTATTTAGTAGAAATTTAGCTTAATTTAATTATTTTTAATGTCTTTATTTTAAGGCCGATTTTTCTAGACGATACAGTTCTTTGTTCGTATTGGATAAAGCTTTCAAAAAAAAAAGAAATACACAGCAAAATTGTTTCATGGGGTGAAAAATTGCAATTGTCCACCATCATAGGTTTTTACAAAAGTTTGTTTTTGACACTTGTTCTGAAAAATAAGAAGCATATTCTCTCCATTCATGTAATTCTTTTTTTTCGGACCATTCGTTCTCAAATTATAGGCAATCCAAAAAGTTTCATATTTT
Source organism: Oxystoma pomonae (assembly GCA_963921995.1). Taxonomy (NCBI): domain Eukaryota; kingdom Metazoa; phylum Arthropoda; class Insecta; order Coleoptera; family Brentidae; genus Oxystoma; species Oxystoma pomonae. Next base: position 43,912,447 of record OY998165.1, read on the forward strand.
GTGGACTGCCCTATATAATAATAGTGTAATTAGCTCCAATATTTTGATAGCTGATGTTGGGTTGTATAAGGTGGTGTCGGGCATTTTGAAAAAATGTTAATTTATCATCGGGTTAATAAGTATTCGCTAAATTTTTCTTTAGTTTAACAAAATAAATGGTGAAAAAATTACTGGAACTTTCTTCTTGGGGTAAATTGCTCTTTTATAGATAATTTAAAACAGAATTTACGTTTCAAACTGGATTTTATCTGCAACGGATATAAAGTTGGTATTTATTGTCTTACGGAATAACCTATTTATCGCACTAGTAATATTTTTTTTATATATTTATTATTTATTTTATTCTCTTTCTGTTTTCATAATTTTTTTATTTCATTTTATCGATGTTTTTTTACTAGCCATAAAATGAAAATAAACAAAAAATAAAAAAAAATAAGAGAAGACAAAATAAAAATCGGTTTAAAAAACATAAAATTAACAATCAAGAAAAAAATAAGTCATTTCTTAAAATTCCTAATCCTATTGGAAATATTAACACGCCAGGACGAATCCGTGTCAGGTAACTTGGATAAGTGCCAGTGCGGAACGATGCCTATTTGTGAGTGATTCATGGTTGAAAATCAAAGTGTATGATGGTGTTTATTGATGTATGGGGAGGGTGACCAGTGAAGCCACTGATGAGCTCAGGCTGGTTATCCACAGCGAAACATAGTTTAATCATTTCTCTTTTCGCTTTGGTCCTTTGTGTGTTCCTTATGGGATGCTCATACAAGTTTGAATTTTCGTTATTTCCACCCAAGATATTTTGATCTTTTGTTTTTTGGTTTCTTTTCGGTTGAAGTAACTCATTTGGAAGTTTTTTAGCTTCTTTTTTTGTGAAAATAAACGTTGTTAGAGGGTTGCCAAATTTAATTTAGTTAATAACAATGGTGGGGCGTCATTTTCTCGTTCATCATAGCCGACGTTGCGCAAATGACTGGTTTTTGTACTTTATGCAACGTTAATTTTAGTGTATTTCGTTCAAACAAGGAATAGTCTTAGTCAATTGGTTAGTATTTGGTTTAGTTATAGTTTTAGTCTTAACAATAGCTCACTGTTCTTACTTGTCTTTGTTATAATCATAACAATCACTAAGCAAGTGCATTTAACCTCACTTTTTTGATGTTTTGTTTGTTTGCTTTTATTTTGTTGTAGTTTTTTTTGAAAGAAAATAAGGTTTAACATTTAAAAGTATTTTTTTTTTTAAACCTACAAAACACTTAGTGCTATTTTTTTGCTTTTAATTTGCCTGTATAAAGTATTTAGTTATAAAAGTTGAAAGTTGCCAACTTTTCCTTAGGACTATGACTGAACCTTTGACAAAGCATAATCAAAAGCGTTGCATGAACACTTTCATATTAAGCAGTGGTTTTAACTTTTTTATGATAAAGACTGTAACAAACATTACACCAGAAAATAAGATGATGCCTTATATGAGCAATACTTTAGTTATGGCAACTAGGACAACTAAAAATTGTTACTTGGGTTGGAAATCTCCAAAACCACACAATTCCCTCGAATTTCGACCACCCTGTACAATTAATATTTAATTAATAATATAAGCAATGTTTATGATATTATCTATATGCAAGGTACGTCAAGCCAAATAGTTACATATTGATTTATAATTACGTTTTGAGTCAATATTTTCTAAAGCGTAAAATCGCCCTGTCTACTAGTTTTTGATATGGTAGCAAAAAATAGCACAATTTTTGAGTTTGACAAATTTAAAGATGAAAAGACACCGCCAAATTTCAAAGCGAAATAAACTGAGCTGATAAAATCAGCACTATAATAATGGCCACTGACCATTTACTATATATAGGCATAATAAAATACAATGGAGCTAAATTAGACAAAGATCGGATTCTTTATTGGTGCTGAAATACAGGCGCACTAAAAAGTTTTAGATGTATTTTATTTGTCTTAAGCCTCGTGTCCACTCGCAAGTAACTTGCGAAAGTTTTTTCACCAAGTACTTGCCGGCGTGTGTTCACTGTAGTCTAATTGTTTTGAAATTTATTGCGGCAAATTACTGTAGCAAGTTCGTTTGCTTAAGTAACGTGTATACACTATTCCAGAAAAATGTCGAAATGTCGACTCAGCAAGTGGCTGCTGCGGGTGTGACATATATTCAGTTAAAAAAAAAACAAATAAAAGAAAAGGAAAATGACAAAAAGCGTAAAAAAATGTGGGTCAGAAAATGGATTCAGAGATCTACTTTAGGTATACAGCAGTCAAAACATTTTCTACGAATGTCTGTGGAAGATTTTGATTTTTTTCTGAATTTTACAGTTCAAAATTTTCTTCCCTATTCCAAACACGGCGTTCCTCCATTTTTGCAAAAAAAAAATCAGAATTTTAATTCAGATTAAAAAAATGAAATAATAATTTAAAATAGTTTCACAAAATTTCACTACTCGCTGCAAATATTTCGAAACAGTCTAAATAAAAGAAATAAAAAAGTGCAAACTAATTTGCTTAGATTAGCCGTGTACACTACAAGTTCTAACAAGTCGGGCAAGTACTTGGCCCGAGAGTAAGCTTTCAGCAAAATTTCATTGCATTGCAAGTGACTTGTGAGGGTATTTTAGGCAAATTAAAATTGCTAGTGGACACGAGCCTTTATATTCCATTCCGAATTAGCATTTGAACGTCGTTTCGATGTTGGCGTAGACAACCTGTCGTCAGGAATCTACGTCGACCGCGCACCGCCTCAAATTTATACCAAAATGGGGAATACAAATCCGGGTTGTACCGACGTCGCCATACGTGGGTTCCATAGAGGGAATACCGAAATTTGTACTACAAACTAAGTCGTGCTAAGTGCAAATATCTCAACGCCTGGACAACAAACAACAAGATACCCTCAGTGTTTCATGTCAAAATTATTACATACCTCATGAGAACATTGAGACTTGTTACTTGGGCGAGCTTGAAAACCAGGCTGAAAACCAAAAATTACCAACGCATTTCACTTTACTGACACACATGACCAATGCAGGACCGAAAACGATCGCCACGAATATTCTCACTTTATCAATAAAAAATAAGATTTAATTGAAAAAAAACTTCACCATTCTTTTTAAAATATGCCTTAAACAATATTTTATTGCAAAGTTCATGGAATTTCATGATATTTCACACAACAATACAAAATTTCCGATCGGCTTTATTATTTATCCAGAACTACCGCAAGGAAAAGATGGCTACGTCAGAGAATTCCAGTATACTTGCCCGATTTCTACTGAAACTCTAGTTTTATTTTTCAAATCTGACTGGTCTTGACCCCTAGTGAATTTTTGTTTGCATAATCAGTTGCCCGTTCTGGCGAAACGTTGGTTTCATCTACAGTCACCACACTGCAAGATCCTAGAGTCCGCTAGCAGTGTAAATTTGACTCGATCTGTTGGGTCTGACCTATGGTGGTGTTTGGTTAACTTACAGCGATTTCCTTTTGTTGCACCAGTGCGCACTGAATATATCTCTATCCTCTATTTTGACACAAAATAAAAAAGGATCGATATACACTTAGTGCGCACCAGTGCCCCAAAAGGAAAATGCTATTAATGTGTTTAGGGAACTTTCCTTTTAAAAAAGATTCCTCCACTACACGTCTGTCCGACATCGGCACAAAGTTTTGTGACAATTTTTGCGCCTTTTCAGAATATCTTTCATTTTTCTTTCTTCCTGTGTATGTTTAGCAACCAAGACTCTAAGTGATCAACATAAGTGATACACAACACACATCGCTTTGTGGTAAACTGCTTTAACGTCTAGTTAAGGTAAGTTTAAAGTTGAGCTTCTACCCAAATTAATCATAAAGCTTGATCTGTACCTTCTGTTAGCTCCTGTGCTAGCTATTCATAATGATAATTTTAGTCGACTCAGCTGAAAATGACTATTTATTGCCCAGCAGGTCATTTTTGTATTTCTTAAGCACTCTTGATTCAACATGGAGCAATAACACGAGAATTGCATGCAATTGGTCTCTTCCCCTCTCGCTTTAGTGATACCAATAGAGCGAGATGAGAAGAAATATCTTGCCTGCAATTCTAGAACGTGGTAGAATATTTGAATTGGTTTTTCTTTGGCATTATTAGTTATAACACAAAAATGTACCGCATGCACGAAAATACGAAAAAGGAAGTTTAATTTTCACTACTTTGGGTTGAATTCCAAACTCTAAAGTTTAAAAACCGTCAGGTGTAGGTCAAATATCATTACCACACACATTGGGTACATTTTTCGCATCCCGGAGGTGGTACGGACGTCGTAGTTTTTAATGATTGCAACGTTGGCAGCACAGACGTTGGACCCTCGTCAGAAAAGTTTACTAAAACAAGTACTACAAGTTCAGACGTCAGGCTAACATCTTACTCTGTACTACATTACAACGATCTCCTTAACGACGTCGAAGCGTTGTTGGGAATCTGCATTAGACTACACACAACGGCTCCAAACGTCATCTCGACGACTTACTTCTATCTATATAAGCTAAGACGTCGTTACAACAAAAGATAAAGTATAATCCTTGACTGAAACCACCAAAGTCGTCAACTGACTATATTTTATAGTCCCTCTGACGTTAGGTGCCGTACAAATCTAGTCGGAAGACGGAAAAATGCTATTTGGGTTACGTTACCGGTTCCAGTCCGAGAAAAGATACATTACATCACTAGTCCGGTAAAGTAACTTTACCGGTCTGAAATTGAAATTTAGTATTTTGTCTAACACTTTATGTCTGAACAATTTTTATTAATGCAGGTTAAAATAAATTTACTTATAAACGTTAACTGTAAAGGCAGGTTTTTCCAAACTTTTCATATTGATAAATTATAACCTAAGCACAATTTTATTCATAGTCTTAATGTTAAATACATTATTGTTTACAGAAGTGTTTACCCAAGTTTTCATAGTAATTCATAATTCATAAGCACAGTGCATCATTTAGTTGGTTAACTTTGACTTTATGCACTATCAATATGAAAAAAGCAAAGAAAACATTTTGGCTGGTTGATTTCAAAATATGAGTGATTGATTTTAGGTGATATTAAAAAACAGAAATTTAGCAAGAAGAAAGAATACCTATCCTGTTGAGGTTATTTTTCTTTTGTTCTTCTTTTTTGTCAATTTGGTATGTCAATTTTCAAAATTTATAATAATGCAGTATGCTAACTCGAAATTTTAATATTTCGAGTTATTATCTCGAAATTTAAAAGTTTCGACATATGGTTGCGATTCTTCAAAAACCGCCAGAAAATCTCGCCCTTATAAAAAATCTGACGATTTTTAAACATAAGTTTACAGTTAATGCTTTTTTGTCAGGACTATTTGCTAATATTCCTTAAATATTTTTATGTGTAAATAAACCTTCAAAACTTTTAACATTCAAAACCATAGATAGCCATGGAATATTTTGCTGTCACTGTTCAGAAAAGTCACACAAATTCTGTCTTTCCTTTTACATGGTGAGAATTTTTGACGTTTATTGGTACGCGTAGTAACAATTTAGCTCCGCCATAAACTAGTCTTGCAGAATATCTTTAAAATATTAAGTTCAGAAAATGTTAATAAAAAATGACGCTTACAACGTTAGGATAAATATGAAAGTTGCTGTGTTTTTATTTTAAATGAGGCGATAAGTAAAAACCGCCACTTTCCAGATTTATGACGGCTGAGATTTTCGCCTCTGAAGAATCGCGTCCATAAGACGAAATTTTAAAATTTCGATATACTATTACGAAATTTTAAAATTTCGAGTTAGTAACACGAAATTTTAGAAATGAAAAAAAAATAAAACTGGTGTGGCCCTTCTACGCCTTCGTATTTTTGAATTCAAAGACCAATAATAAATTTAATATTTTTAATTAATTTTGCTCCATAAATCGTTTCGTCCCAATTTTCACGTTTCACAAGTAATGGTCAAATATCAAATAAACCATAGTAGGCTAGAAGGAAAGAAAGTCCTGTATGCTTCACAAATATTTTAATTCAATAAACACGACGCGTTTCGATTTTTTCTTTAAAAAATCATTTTGAATTGTGCATTCTGTAATACAATAAAAATGAGGTTTCAAAATTAAATTTCAATAAAAAAAAAATAAAAAAAGTACTTACAGAACGTCAAAAATCCATCATTAAGGCTAAAATTTAGGACACAAACTACACATAATTAAATAAATAAATAAAATATGTCGGACAGTTAAAAACATTTTAGTCAAACATACACTAACAACAAATTTAAAAAAAAAAACAAAGGAAACGAAAATAATAAATAAAATTCGAAACGAAACAACGAGCGGCATCTAACAATATAAAAACTAATTTCGAGACGGAACAAAGATAAAAAACAAGAAAACTATTTAAAATTATTAATAACTATCTCTTTATAGTGTGCGTTGCTGGGTTCATTCAAACTGACAGATGTATGATCATTTTCTAACTTTGCTATTTCAAAATTCTCCAAAAAATTAAATTTCCTACCCTTGTAAGCATCATGTAGCATTTTAAAGTTATTCTCCAAATTACGGGTCACTGTCTCTCGCAAATGCATGCCAAACGCCGAACGCTTATCGGAAGGAGGTTTTTGAGAATTTAAGTGTTCTCGAAGTCTAACACGAAAGCTGCGTCCAGTTTAGCCAACATATTTTGCAGAGCAAGAACCACAAGAAAGCAAATAAACACAACTCTTTTCTAAAGATGGGACTGTATCTTTTAATCTGGAAAACAAACTTCTAAAATTGAAGAAAGATTTATACACTAATTTGATGTTATTATTCAAAGAATTAAGAACATTACCCACTTTTAAAGAGATATCTCCCAGGTAAGTTAATTTGACATATTTTGGTGGTTGAAATGGTAAAATAGATGTGTCTTTGGAGTCCGAAAATAAATTTTTTAATAAATAATTATATTTTTTTCTTATAATCCTGGTAATTAAAGATGTAGCCATTATTAACTGCTATTTGATAAATTATGTTTTTCTCTTTTTCGAAATTCAATGGTAATAAAGGAACAGAAAAAAGCCGATGAATAAGACAATGAAAGGGGGCAATCTTGTGAGCAAAAAAGTGATTGGAATCTGAAGGTATAACATCAGTTTGAGTAGGTTTCCTATAAATCGAATATTCAAACTTATTGTTTTTTCTTTTTACTGTCAAATCTAAAAAATTCAAACAACAATTTTCTTCTACTTCCCCAGTAAACTGAATTTTCATATTTAACGAATTCAGAAAATCCAAAAACTTATTTAATTCTGATTTTGTACCATTCCAAACCACAAAATTGTCATCTATATTTCGGGCTCAAAACAAAATTTTCTTTAAACAAATACAATTATTTGAAAACAATTTTGTCTCAAAATCAGCCATAAAAATTTCAGCAAGGAGATAAACCTAAAGCCATAGTATTTTTGGGTGCGCCACTGTCTATGGTTAGCGTTTTTGTTAGGTTTTGACCAGTGGGTAAAGTATGTACTACTTTTCTTGATACAAATAAGGGCAGAAACAGTAAATTTTAAGGCCGGCAAAACCCGTTTCTAACGAAAAATAAAAAGAATCTGACGACAACATGTCGTGTAAGATTCAAGATGGTGACGTTGAACTATTCCGTTTTATACAGAATTAACGCAAATTATAAGGTCAGTCAAGCCACCCCCGCCGCATCCGAAAGATATTCGACTTTTGATATGCTTATAATTATATACTTATAATTCCTGGTTTTTTTAATATTCAAAATGGGGGGTGCAGCCGGACGTCAAGCTACACCCCCCTTATTTAAAGGGTAGAGAAAAATGAAAAGCAACTATCCCAAAATTAATAATTAATTTAGAACTCCTAATATCATCAAAAATAATTTGCAAAAACCCATTGGTAACCCAATTTTTTTTTAGAAAATATGGTGGGGGTGCAGGTTGATGTCAAGCCATACCCCCCCCCCCCCGAAAGATATTCGAGGTTTTTTTTTAATATTCAAAATGGGAGGTGCAGCCGGACGTCAAGATAAAAAAAACCAGGAGAGAGTGTGCTTCAAAATTTTTAAAAGTGGTTCAAAATTAGTTCTAAATTATAAGCGTATCAAAACTCGAATATCCTTCGGGGGGGGGGTGGCTTGATTGACCTAAATTATAGGTTGCTGCCCATGAGTTTCCCGTCATTGAATGATATGGACGAATAGCAGACCTGGTAGGGCTTTTACGATAAAAAACGCCATGACAGTAGATGCAGACTGCAAGCCATAATATCCAGTAAACACAACCGGAATATATATAAATTTTTAGAATATTCCTTCAGCATATGCTAAGAATATATACTAAAGAGTATCCTAGAAACTTTTCACTGTTTTTTCACGTTTTTCTATTTTAGATAAATTGGGTTGAAAAATCTGCCCAGAGAGGCTTGGTTGGGATGGGATCTAATCTCAGTTTTAGATTTATTGGTGTAGGCGGCGCAGGTGAAAATTTAAAAAAAAATATATTATTATTAATTTTTTTTTAAAACGTTTCAATGGTTTTTAGCTTATAGTACGGCAGGCAAATTGTTATAAAATTTAAGCTCATCTTTTTAATTTTTTTGGTAAAATATAGCCATAATGTGATGCGATATAACATAGATTTGACTATCCAAGTCCATTTCACACCTCTTGAAGCTTTTTTGAATCAGGGTGGCCAAGCATGGGAAACGCATAGATACATAGGAATCGAATGTAGAATGAATATCCTATGCCTATTAGATAGGTATTTTATTTCTCAAATATTAATAAAAAAATATGCTTTGAAAAAGGTCGTAAATGCAGTTTCTATTCAACTGTATCAAATTGATTAAGACTTATTTTTTATATAAAACTAACTATTACCAAGGCAGCACCATCAATTTTTAATAAAATAAAATTTAATTTCTAGCACTAGCCTGTAAAAAATAATAGAAACATAATATTAACCATCCCAGCCTAGTATTTTATATCTGTTGAGATTTGCCTAGTATTTTATATTTAAAAAAATACTTTTCGGCACTAATGGATTAATTTTAATTTATTTTTTTTACAGGGTGGAGGCTTTAATTGGAATATTGGCCATAGCGGGTTAAAAAAAATGTTTTTTAGAAAAATCCAAAAACACTTCAACTAAGATTTTTAGCAGCTAAACTTTAAGCAAAAATTTTTTGTGAACGAATCCTTAGAAAGGGGTCTATTCACATACAATTTTTTTTTCAAATGAGAAGAAAAACGCTTGTGTATTTTTTTACATTTGACAAATGGATTGTTTGTCAAATAGTATATGTTATATGTATATGTATATATAGTAAATGTTTTGTAAGCACATATTTTAAAACAATGCGATTATTTTTTTATATTTAGTAGAGGTAAGTCATTAGGTATACATGACAAGAAGATATCTTGATCTCTTTCTAAATGATAAGTTTTGTCTCTGGAATCTAAATAAATAAAAATATTTTTACCTGTTGCAGAGGTTTTTTAAATAGCTAGTACTTCCTAACCTACTATTGTTTAAAAACGGAATGTAATATTTTTGGATCACGATAAGCTGAAAAAAATATTTCGTACTATTAAATATTTAATTTTTTGGGATACCCCATTTCTTGAACATTTAAATCCAAATAACTCGGAAATAAATACGTTTTTACCCTTATATTGTGGGAACTCTTTTTCTTAATTTTTAATCACGCATTATTTAAAAAAGTTGTAAGTGTACAATTAAAAAAACTTACCAAAGTTTTTCCTTCAAAACCATCCATTTTTGGCAAAACAATATTATTTTTAGGTTGAGGCAAGGGTACATAGTTGCTATTAAAAACTCCAATAATTCTATTAATTTTTAACACAAATATATTTTGCAAATTAAAAATTGATACTAGATACAAGGTTATTAATAAGGGCTTTAAATAGGGAATGTAAATAGTTATTAAGATTATAATTACAATTTTAAAATAGTTAATAGCGATTTAAATGCAAGGACATGTTTAGGATAACCATAATATTAGTTTCTAATTAGTATTATTAGTAATATTACGATTAATCAAACTAATCAAATTTATCTTAAAATTTGCTACACAAGACAAGTCAAAAATCGTTAGACTTACCCGATGTACGTATACATTAATACACATACAACAAAAGGTAAGCAAGGTATTTAGACTGGTATGAATTAATATGTTTTTTTTTGCTTTTTCATGAGCAATCTTTCAAAACTAAAATCTCTTCTATACACACTAAAAATTGTCATATCAATCTACAGTCGATAAACTAATATCATATAGCTATTCATTTTGTTTAATAGTATAATTAGTACTGGAAATAGAATATATAGGGCGGGCCACAAAATGTGAAACTTTTTGAACCTCTGACTTTTGATCTAAACAACCGATTTAACAACATAGAAACGATTCAAATTTTAAATATTTTAAAAAAATGTTGATAGGTGGTTTAAAAGGATAAGGTTGAGTTCTGTTGAGATTTCCATAATATTTTATATTTAAAAAAATACTTCTTGCCATTAATGGGTTAATTTCAATTTATTTTTATAGGTACGTAGTTTGGATTTAACAAAGTTTTTTGGAAAAATGCCCAAATTATATTGTATGTAGCCTACCTACAGGGGATGGTCTATGAGATTTTTTTTGATTATTTTTTTCAAAAACTTACCAAAAATAAATTGTGTTAAAATTTTACAGAAAATGCTTGTGTTTTGAGCGCCTATTTTAAAACAATGCAATTATTTTTTGGTATTCAACAGAGATAGGTCCTTGGGTATACATGACAAGAACATATCTTGTTCTTTTTCTAAGGTTTTTCTTGGCAATCTCAATTAATAATAATTATTTTTTGTTAACACATTAAGCTGGAAAAATATTTGGTACTATTAAATTTTTCATTCTTTGGAATTGCTTGAACTTCAAAAACCAAATAGCTTGGAAACAAAAACATTTTTACCCTTATATCATGGGAAATTTTTTCCTTTTTTTTTAAAATTCCAACCACCCATTATTTAAACAAGTTGTAAAGAATTAAAACAAAACTTACCAAATTCAAAGTTTTTTCGTTTAAAACCATCAATTTTTGGTAAAACAATATTATTTTTAGGCTGAGGCAGTGGTTCATATTTGCTAATAAAAACCCTATTAATTCAATTCATTTTTAACAGAAAGATATTTTCCGAATTTAAAATTGAAACTGGATATAAGGTTATAAATAAGAACTTTAAATAAAGAATCTAAATAGTTTTTAAGAATATAATTACAAGTTTAGAATAGCTTATAGGGATTAAAATACAAAGACATGTTTAGGAAAACCATAATATTACTTTCTTATTAGTATTATTAGTAATATTACGATTACTCTAACTTCTCTCAGAATTTGCTACACGACATAAGTTACCTGAAAATAAAAAAATAAAAATGTCAATTGTTCTAGCTTCAAAGTAAACTACATATTCCTTTATTTACTAAGTGGAATAAGGAAACTACCACACAAGGATATTATTGGCACGTAATAGTTATTTACATACCAAGGGAGGAAATGCACTTTACCCCAGAGGCATGTATCTGATTTTATCTACTACCTAATAATAATTCCCGCTTTTCGACAAAGATCACTACGCAGTACGGTGAGGTAAAGTATTGTTGTTTGACAACAACTAAAAAATACCATGCAAATATTAAATGAAAAAAACCAATCTAGTAGGCTTATGCTCGGACGCTTTTGGCTATTTTTTGAAACACAAGAGCATTGTTTATTCGTCTGTGTTAGTTCGTCGATCTCTAAAATATGTAATTTTATGAAAAAAAAACAAGATATGAAAGAAAAAGCGAAGCTTATCGTGCTGGATTTGCTACCCCAAAAATCAAGAGAAAGATATGAAAAGGAATATGGCCTGTTTCAGAAATGGATTGGGGAAAATAACGTGAGAAAAGTTTCTAAAAGTTCCGTTCTTGTGTGCTTCTCCATGCTGGAAGAAAAACTAAAGCAGTCATCATTATGAAGCAAATACAGCATGATGCGGTCCTGCATTAGCTTAATATAGTAAATGCAGGTGGAGATTTACTTACAGTCAAGCAACACGGAGGCTGGAATTCTTCTACAATGGCCGAAGGATACATAAGCAAGTCTCTATCGAAAAAATGCGAAGTTGCCAGCCGCATAATATCAGGGAATATTCCTACCAATCCTACTTGCAGTGAGACATGCAAAGTTTAAATATTTATTCTCCTGCAACAATCAACAGTGGCAATAACAATGTTGGTTCAGAATTATCCTTCACTAATTTAACAAACTGTAACATTACTTTCAATGATAATAAATTATTATTTGAGAAAAATCGACTATTTTTTGTTCAGTACAGAGAGGTAAAGCTGTCACTTTACCTTCCTCCGGGAGATAAAATATGTAAAACTCCCTAGGGAGCTAAACTGACATTTTCGACTCTCATATGTGTGTGTAATACCAAAACATGGCTCATACTCAATGACGTTTGCAGAAATTTTGTTTCTAGGGGGGGGGGGCTTGATGTTTCTTAGGACACTTAAGTAACAACATAGTCTCAGATGACAATTTATTTTTGATTTTTGGGAGATCTATAGGACTCAATATTCATTATGCCTAGGGGAAAAAACTCTAAACCTACCCCTGCATACGCCACTGCCTATATCTTTAAAGAGTACTCACTTCATTGATTAATTGAGATAAAAGTATTAACACAAAAAAATAGAGTTGGTTTTTTTTAACATTTTTCTTATTTATTGACTTTTTAAAGCCCATGCCTCTCCTCAAATTATATTCTGCCTACGCCCTTAATTAACGCAAATGTATGCGTAAAAACCACATTTCCGCACTTAAGTAGGAAAACACTTTACATCCTTTTTTTTGTTCTTGTAGAAAAACGGTAATAGTAGCTGGAAAAATGTTGTAAAATTCGAACCAATGGGTACTAATTGATATTAACATATTGGTATTAAGCTTTTGGATTGGATATCTCCAATATCAAAAATAATAAAAAACATTAAAAATGCCTACCATTTTTGAAACTTATGGTACCAGGCTAAAAATTTTTTAACCAATTTTCATTATTTTTTATACAATGTGTGAAAATTTTTAAAATCTGGCCGTTCGTTTTAAAGAAAATGAGAATTGTCATTTTTAAAAAAATGGTCGTTATCTTTTTTTTTTAACTTACAAATCACTGACAGTTCTGGTGGTACTAAAGAAACCATATGCAAGGGGTGTTTTATTCCAGACGAACAGAGATTTGAATCATTTTATTTCGTCGGTAATTAACAAAGTTGTGGAAAAAAACTTGGACCATGTCCAAAAATATAGCCTAAAAACACATCAACTTTAAAGCTCCGTATCTCAGAAAGTAATCCTCCTGTTTCCAGAGTTTTTGGAAAACATTAGAAACTGTCACTCGTAAAAAAATTTAGATATTAGAAAAAACACAAAATTGGGCATTATTTTACAAAATAAGTGTCTTATGTGTTGGAACCTGGTAATATTTTATTATTTTTAAAATTAATTGTGCCAAAATTTTCTAAAATTAACCAGAAAAATAACCAACGAAATGGATTCGTAGCTTACAGCAGTGGTAGTGGTTAATTACCACTACGGAATGACGTTTAGCTATTGCCCTGACGCAGTAATTACCACAACCACTACAAAGTGTCAAATAAGCGTTCCAAAATATCCCTATTGTCTTATTTATATATTGGAAGGTTTTTTGGTTCAAATCATTGAGCAGCATAATTCTCATTTTACACAGATTTTCTTTTCATAAGTTTTAAAAAAAGAGTTCGACTCATTTTGTCCAAGATTAAGACGACAATTTGGCTCAAAAAGAGTCAACTGTTTTATCCATAAGGTTATGTAACTTCCATATACAGAGTCGATTCTTTAGATGAAACGGTGTTTCTAGCGACTTAGGGGAAGAGGTTTTAAAAAAGCTAAAAGCGAATCTTTAATGATTTTTACGCCCCTGATAAAAAAAAAAATGGGTTGCCCAACTGAAGGCCCAGGTAATGACAAGGTACCACTAGTGGCACATTTTTGGAAAGCTTGTTAAAAAAGAAATATAACGCATTAGTTTTTTTAAACATTTGTGGAACCTTCTTGGAAAGCTTGTTAAAAGAGAAATACGATTACATAATTTTTTTACATCTGTCAACCCATGTGTTAAAAGTTTTATCTACTACCTTGTTACAAAATGACATTTTCGACCCCCATATGAGGGGCGAAAATGTCACTTTAGCTCCCTAGGGACATATTTTATTTCCCGGAGGGAGGTAAAGTCACAGCTTTACCTCCCAGTACCGCCCAGAACAAAGAATAGTCGTTTTATCTCAAATAATAATTTATTATTATTGAAAGTAATGTTACAGTTTGTTAAATTAGTGAAGGATAATTCTAAACCAACATTGTTATTGCCACTGTTGAATGGTGCAGGAGAATAAATATTTAAAACTTTGCATGTCTCACTGCAGGTGGGATTGGTAGGAATATTCCCTGATATTATGCGGCTGGCAACCTCGCATTTTTTCGATAGAGACTCGCTTATGTATCCTTAGGCCATTGTAGAAGAATTCCAGCCTCCCTGTTGCTTGAGTGTAAGTAAATCTCCATCTGTATTCACTATATCAAGCTAGTGCAGAACCGCAGCATGCTCTATTTGCTCCATAATGATGATGGCTTCAGGTTTTCTAAAAAGCATTTCCTCCCTTGGTATGTAAATAACTATTACGTGTCAATAATATCCTTGTGTGCTAGTTTAATTCTAAGATAAGCTTGATTAATCGTAATATTACTTATAATACTAATTAAAAAAAGTAATATTATGGTTTTCCTAAACATGTCTTTGTATTTTAATCGCTATTAGCTATTCTAAACTTGTAATTATATTCTTATTAACTATTTGGATTCTTTATTTAAAGATCTTATTTATAACCTTACATCCAGTTTCAATTTTAAATTTGGAAAATATCTTTCTGTTAAAAATGAATATGAATTAATAGAGTTTTTATTAGCAACTATGAACCACTACCTCAGTCTAAAAATAATATTGATTTGCCAAAAATGGGTGGTTTTGAACGAAAAAACTTTGTATATTTGGTAAGTTTCATTTTAATGCTTTACAGCTTGTTTAAATACAGGGTGGTTGGAATTTTAAAAAATAAAGAAAAAAGTTCCCACAATATAAGGGTGAAAATGATTTTGTTTGCAAGTTATTTGGTTTTTAAAGTTCAAGAAATGCGGCATTCCAAAAAATGAAAAATATAATAGTACCAAATATTTTTTTAGCTTAATGGGTTCAAAAAATAATTATTATTAATTGAGATTGAGAGAAGGAACAAGATATGTTCTTGTCATGTATACCCTAGCTCCTACCTCTGTTAAATACCAAAAAATAATTGCATTGTTTTAAAATAGACGCTCAAAAGACAAGTATTTTCTGTAAAATTGGTAAGTTTTTGAAAAAAATATTAAATAACAATCTTATAGTCCTTCGCCCATTGAAAAGTTTGCAGAGAAATTGTTTACACTCTATAGGTAGGCTACATATAATATAATATGGGCATTTTGCCATAAAACTCTATTTGTTAAATCAAAACTACTTACATATAAAAGTAAATTGAAATGAACCCATTAATGGCAAGAAGTATTTTTTTAAATATAAAATATTATGGAAATCTTAAAATATGTAACCTTATCCTCTTAAACTATCTATCAAAATTAAAAAAGAAAAAAATTGATTCGTTTCTATGTTGTTAAATCGGTTGTGTATATCAAATTTAGAGGTTCAAAAAGTTTCACATTTTGTGGCCTACCCTATATATTCTATTTCCAGTACTAATTATACTATTAAACAAAATGAATAGCTATATAATATTAGTTTATCGACTTTAGATTGATATGACAATTTTTAGTGTGTGTAAAACAGATTTTAGTTTTGAATGCTCATGAAAAAGCAAAAAAATCATATTAATTCATACCAGTCTAAATACCTGGCTTACCTTTTTTTTATAAATTTAGACATATTTTTTTAAGTGTTGGTGGCTGCAGTAAGAATTTTAATAAAAATGTATACTTACATCAGGCAAATCTAAAAAGTTTTGAATTATTTTGTGTAGCGAATTTTAAGATAAGTTTGATTGGTTTGGTTAATTGTAATATTACGAATAATACTAATTAGACACTAATATTATGGTTATTCTAAACATGTCTTTGCATTTAAATTGCGATAAACAATTTTAAAATTGTAATTATATTCTTAATAACTATTTAGGTTCCCTATTAAAAGCCCTTATTATTAACCTTGTATCAAGTATCAATTTTTAATTTGCAAAATATATTTCTGTTAAAAATGAATAAAATTGAGTGAGTTTTTAATAGCAATTATGTACCCTTGCCTCAACGTAAAAATAATATTGTTTTGCCAAAAATGGATGTTTTTGAAGGAAAAACTTTTGAATATTTGGTAAGTTTTTTTAATTGTACACTTACAACTTTTTTAAATAATGGGTGATTTAAAATTAAGAAAAAGAGTTCCCACAATATAAGGGTAAAAACGTATTTATTTCCAAGTTATTTGGTTTTTAATGTTCAAGAAATGGGGTTTTCCAAAAAATTAAATATTTAAGTACCAAATATTTTTTTCAGCGTATTTTCGCCTCTATGGGGGTCGAAAATGTCATTTTGTGACAAGGTAGTAGATAAAATTTTTAACACATGGGTTGACAGACGTAAAAAAATTATTTAATCGAATTTCTCTTTTAACAAGCTTTCCAAAAAGGTTCAACAAATGGTACCTCCTCATGAAAGAAGTATGCTGCTCATTTTGTCTAAGATGATTTTTGAACCAAAAAACCTTCCAATATATAGATAAGGCAATAGGGATATTTGGAACGCTTTATTTGTGGTAATTACTGCGTCTGCGCAATAGCTAAACGTCATTCCGTAGTGGTAATTAACCACTACCACTGCCGTAAGCTACGAATCCATTTCGTTGTGGTTGAGGTTATTTTTCTGGTTAATTTTAGAAAATTTTGGCACAATTAATTTTAAAAATAATAAAATATTACCAGTTTCCAACATATAAGACACTTATTTTGTAAAATACTGCCCAATTTTATGTTTTTTCTCATATCTAAATTATTTTACGAGTGACAGTTTCTAATGTGTTCCAAAAACTCTGGTAAAATCGATGCGTGGTAGTGGTAGTGGTTGTTAAACACTACCACAGCGGCTATCAAATTTGTCAAAATTTTAAGCGTTCCTAAATATCTCGAATGATATAAGTCAAGAGACTTTGTAGATTTGTACATTTTAGTGAGACCATCTTTTTGAAATAAACTTTAAGGGTGGATTTGAATAAAAATGCGATTCTTCCAATTACTTAATCTAAACTGTAAAACAAATTTATATTGGGAATGGCTTTCGGCTAAATGTCATATTTTTTTTTACTTTCTGAGATATGGAGCTTTAAAGTTGACGACGAAAGAAGAAAACGACCATTTTTAAAAAAAATGATAATTCTCATTTTCTTTAAAACGCACGGCCAGATTTTCAAAATTTTTAGCTTAATACCATAAATTTCTAAAATGGTGGGCATTTTTAATGCTTTTTAATATTTTTGATTTTTGAGAAATACGAAAAATTATTTTAAATATATTATAGGTAGGTTATAAAACTGTTTTATGAACAAATCCAATCCAAAAGCTTAATACCAATGTTGGTACCCATTAGTACCCATTGGTACGAATTTGATAACATTTTTCCGGTTACTATTACCGTTTTTCTACAAGAACAAAAAAAAGAAGGTAAAGTGTTTTTCCTACTTAAGTGCGGAAATGTGGTTTTTACGCATACATTTGGGTGAAAAAAGTTAAAACTCTTAAGATATGTTTAATATGGCTTTGTATTTTTAAAAAATCTCGGCTCGGTCCACCAGACTGCAAATAAACAGAGACCAGAAAAATCAAAAAATCCCGCACGGATAACATGGTTTTATGGCCTACCGTGAAAGTTAACCATTTTTTGATATTTTGAAGATGTTGTTCTTTAGGTGAAAAAAAATTAATTCTATGAGTATCGTATGTCTGTGATAGGAGATATGAGCTATGAAAGAACGTATGTCTACTAAACACCTACGGAGAATTTTTGTCGTAACTTGAAAAGTACTTTGGCAGATTTTCGTGATTGGGATGTCATCTAAAAGGTACTTAAATACTGCACAGAGGCGTAGCCAGGATTATACTTTTAGTATTTGGGATAGTTAATTTAAAAAAAAAATACGTAAATGACACTTAAAATTTTTTTGGTTTTATTTTCTCCGGTGGTTTTTTTGAAGGGTTAGTCTTACTAAAAAGGTAATTTAAGGGCGTAGGTAGAATATAATTTGAGGAGAGGCATGGGCTGTAAAAAGTCAATAAATAAGAAAAATGTTGAAAAAAGCCAACTCTATTTTTTTTGCATTAATAATTTTTATCTCATTTAATCAATGAAGTAAGTACTCTTTAAAGGTATAGGCAGTGGCGAATGCAGGGGTAGGTTTAGGGATTTTCCCCTAGATCTATTGAATATTGAGTCCTACAGATTCAACTCTCCCAAAAATTAAAAATAAATTGTCATCTGAGACTATGTTGTTACTTAAGTGTCCTCAGAAACATCAAGTCCCCCGCCCTAGAAACAAAATTTCTGCATACGTCATTAAGTATGGGCCAAGTTTTGGTATTAGGTGGGGTTTGAAAAAAATGGAAAAAATCGGATTTAAAACATTGTTTTAGTCGGTTTTCTTTAAATATTTTCGTGTTGATTGTTTTAATTTTATCATTTTAGATTATTTATCACATAAAAACAGTAGCGTAGTAATTACTTATATTAGAAAGAACAAAAACTTAGCGTGTAATTTAATTTTCAAACAAAACTTATAAATTGATAATTCTTTAATATCATACTATGCATATTTATTTTTAATAAAACAAAGTTTTTTGCTTCCTCGATCTGCAGTGGCTTCCTAAAACAAAAAACAATTTTCAATGACATTTACATATATATGTCAAAAAAGCATTATGACCTCCTCCTAATTGTTTTTTAAAGCAAAGTCAAAACCCACTTAGTTTAAACTTATCTAAGTGAATATTATTACATTTTGTATTAATTTATATGGAATTTATGACTTCGCTAAAATATAATTTTAGATACACTCCTGTAGCGTATTTGATGAGGCCAAACTTGCGGAAAACTACCAGCGAAAACAGAACAAAATTTTAACAACATTTTTTTGCATACGATTCTGTAGACTAGTCCATTGCCTTTTAAACGAGATCAGACTTGAAAAAAATCATTCTTCCAAACGGGATTAAATTAAGTTTTTACTTTTAATTTTTATGTTTTTTTTTTAAATTAACCCTATCAGACAATCAAGTTTTCCTAAAATATAATCATTAGTACACCCCTGTGCAGTATTCAGGTACCTTCCAAATGACACCCCAAGTACAAAAATCTACAAAGCACTTTTCAAATTATGGGAAAAATTCTCCGTATGTGTTTAGCAGACATACGTTCTTCCACGGCTCATATCTCCTATCACAGACATACGATTTTCATAGAATTTAATTTTTTTCACCGAAAGTACAATATCTTGACTTTATCGCTTAATAATGCGTTGTGACGTAGCTAACGTCATGTTATTTTTAAGACAGCATTTTTAGTTTTTGCACGCCGCTTTTGATTTGTTTATGGCCGACTTTATACGGTATTTATTTTTATAAAGATTTACAAAAAGAACTAGTCCAGTAATATGTTTCATTTAGAATATCTTATTCTTGTGTTTTTACGGTGAATTTTAATCATTAATAATCTTTAAAAACTCAAAAACACAACAGAGAAAAGGAAGGTTATGATAAACAGATCGGAATAACTTGACATAGTTGCCAGTGCCAATCAATGTTTTACGTATCTTATAAAATTCTAGCTAAAGAAAATGATTAAACAAAATTTGACACTTATCTTCACAATTAAAAAGAATACAGAACATATCTGCATTCAAAAACCAATTTAAATTTTTTATTTCTCTACTTAACGTTTTACTGTCGGCAACCATGTGAATTATAAGGGTTACGGTATTTTCCCGCAGGTAACGTCAAACTTTATCGGTTAGTAAGGGATTCCATTATTACGTCGTAACTGCGCATGCCCGAAATAAGCGATAAAGTTAAAAAGCATCAAATTTATAGGTGCAAAAGATCTCTATTAATAATATTCTATTTGAAGTATCTAATCAACAAAACAAAGGAGCCGTGACGGTTGCTATGGAACTCAGCCAACTTATATTTTTGGGTGACAACAACAAAAATTACAATGACGGGAGACTTGTGGGCAAAAATGACGTAAGTGTGTGCAAAACGTTTTACACACGGCGTGCGCAAAATGCCGTTTTAAGATCTTGTTCTCCATGCACAAAACCCCCTTTTTCAAGACAGTCGTATAACAAATATTGGAAACCTAAATTTGATATTATGTTATTTTACCTTCTTGCTACGACAAAAAAGTTAGGTGCTTTACATTGGTATCAATTACCTGTTAATTTTAGTGTACTACTTAAATAATTATGGTTAAATTAATTTTGGAGCCTAATTGACAATTATTATCCTAAGCTTCTTTGTTTCAGATATATGTTTCATGAAATTTTACTCCTATAGACCAAATATGTCGAACATTTAAGGCAAACTTTAATTAAGCAATATACTTAATTATGGTTTTATTGCTGGATTATAATGTAGAAATATTATTCTTAACGTAATAAAAACATAATTATATTGCTTAAAGTAACCCGTTTGCCTTAAATGTTGGTTATATTTGGTCTCTAGGAGCAAAATTCCTTGAAACATATCTGGATATTTGGGGAATTTTATATTACATTTCTAAAAACAAAGAAGCTTAGGATTTATAAACTTTCCAGCGTTAATATCTTAAGACGCAAAAATGTTTGGCAAAAACGAAAAAGCATATCAATTTATATCGCAAAGGATTAACTTTTGCAGTGGGATTTACTAAGATCTAAAATAGTAACCCCCACAGGTCGAAATATTTGCACCCGTGGGGTTACTAAATTTTAAAACCCATTTTCAAAAAACACTTACCCATACAGAAAACATACAAAGTTATTGATTATTTTGTATAGTTATTGCAAAATACCACAGAAACACTGCTTTTTTCTCAAAATATTCCATATTTTAGGAGAAAATGCACTAAAACTAATTTTTTTCGACAGCTTCATCATCTGTGTTTGAGGTTATAAAGTTGATGATTTTTTAGACCACCTCTGGGAGGTGGTTTAAATGTGCCCCCAGAAAGGATTGTTTTGTGGCAATTGGTAATAATTTCCTTTATAATTTCTTCAAGCAACCGTTTTTACCAGAATTAATTTACCTTACTTAATATCCCAAGTTGTTTATTAATCAATAAAACACCTCTAATTTTGTCCAGAAAAACGCCATATTTTGAACCCGTTTTCAGCACAAAGAATATATTTATGAGGGCACTACGAGGCCAAACAAACATAAGCGAAGGTCACTGATTATGCAGGAAAACTGTCTCCAATGAAAAAAATCCAAAACAACTGTACCTATTGATTTATTTACAAACAGAACTGAAATTAAATCATTGAGTTTATCTAAAAGCTTAATCTTCAAACAAAGCTTTCCACTGAAAGATCGCACTCAAAGGTCTCAACTCTGCAGCACCGAACAGTTCGTTGACCCGATATGACTCCTTTGTGAACGCATCAGTTGGATTCAGATCTGTTTTTAGCCGCATTTTTTTACATGACCTACTTTGATGAAATATTTTTATTTGTGGTTTGCGATTGCGATGGGTTTGCGTTTGTAAAGTTTTTTCATACTTTTGATAGATAAAAACCGCTTTTAAATAAATACAAAGTTAATATAATTTTTATTTTATGATTACATATCGAAATATTTTTGTGACAGCGACTATTACTCGCGAAAATCAATAAAAAAAGGGTAAGTTTTGTTAAGAGTAACAATAAATTTTTATACTCTCAAAATTTAAATATCTTAAAAATTTAATACGCCTTTAGATTGTGCCGATATTTTGGACTTTGGGGATATTTTCTTTTAAAATAAGGTTCCCATGAACTTGGCGGATTTGGTAAATTTTTTGAACCCTAAAGACAAATCTGCAATGACATTGTACACACCAATATATAACTGAGAATTCAAGCTGCTTTTAAATTTTATATGATTACACAGGCCTGCATGGAATTTGTTATGACGTATTTTTGTTTGTTAAGCTAAGTTTTTATAGAAAAATAACTAAGTAAAATACAATTGGTCTCTATCAAAAAAAAAATTATAAGAAAACTTGTAACAAACGTTTTAATACATTTTAAAATTAATGTACTTTAAATTTTAGTTACTAACCCAATTCTATGGTACTGTTCAAGAAATTTATTAAGTAGGCTCTCATTACTTAAAATCTTTTATTATTTATTAATTGCTAAACTTATGGTAGTTTTGACAATATTTTTGGGAAGTTTGACCTGTTAAATCTTTTTATTATGCCTTAACATTATTAGTAGAAAATACTGAAAACTTCTGAGCTTCCGGCTCCCTAAAGGCTATCGAGAGTGATTTTGAACCATCATCCTCAGGTCAAAACCAACCTCAACTGTTTTTACAAGCCTAGCTGAATGATTTAGTAAGAGATTTCGTACTTTCAAAAGATTTTTCTGATGTACTGGGGTATAGGTTGAAACAAAATATTCGTTTGCCCCAGAAACCACCTTCTTTTGGAGGACCACTTGTTACTACTAAGCAGTTGCTGATCTAGTTACTTGTCTCGGAGCTCCCGAGTACAGACTTTCTAACTGAAGACTTTTCATCGACTCTTCAAAAGGGAGCCTAAAACCTGTTATTTTACATAATGACAATGTCTTTGCTTCCGTTCCGGTCGGTCTTTCAGTTCATTTAAAGGAAAAGTACGAAAATTTAAAGTAATTTTCTAAGTATACAATATGAAAATCACAACTCGTAAGTGTGTTGAGATATAAAAGTATTAGGTCTTCTCTTGGTGCAGTCTGGATTTACTAAATTTCCGTGTTTCCTGTGTGAGTGGGATAGCAGGAATCCAAAAAAACATTGGATAAAAGAGACTGGCCACCTTAACACTTGGAACCAAAAATGGTATTCGCGAAAGTCTTATTGTCTCTCAAAAAGTCGTTTCACATAAAACTTGGACTTATAAAACAATATGTTAAAGCATTATACAAAGAAGGAAATTGTTTTAAATATTTGTGTAAATAATATCCGACTTTGTCAGAGGCAAAATTCAAAGAGGAAATCTAGGCAGAGTTTTTAAAAAAATTATATCTCCTTTACATAATTTGTGTAGAAGAAAGTTTTATTACGCCCCTCCCTTCAATCTGCACTTAATGTTATGCCAAATATATAATAAAGACCGCAGAGCATAATAAAATATTTCAGATTTAAATATTTCAAAAGTTTATTTTTATAAATCTTAAAAGCTTCGTCGAAAATTCCGTGTTCATAAAATTAATGAAAAATGCAAGATAGAAGGAAAATTGCATGCGAAAAACTATAGCGGCGTTGCCACTGTGCGTCTCCGTAATCCTTGAATGTATATTTTTTCTGTTTCAAATAAGTTACATTTTTTGTCTTATCTAGTACCTTAGTACCTTACCTTAGTAATGTTTTATGCACAACCGCATGATTTTTGGATCAAAAATATTTTGGTGTCAAAATCTCTTTAATATTTTGACAATAGATAAATCACCAGTTGACAAATAGTTAAGTATCCATGTTGTATGGTTATTTCTGTCATTCTCAATCAAGCAATCTGACACACAAACAGTTGCTTGTCATTAGCAACCATATCAATAAAGTCATCATTAAAAATAATGTTGCATTTTAAGCTGGGTTCATACAGAAATAAAATAACATAAGATAAGATATGTTCTTAAACTTAATAAAAACAACAGGCATATAGGTCATATTTACCGGGGTATAGGATAAACATCTGGGACGCCAGAGCAAAAAAAAAATGTAAGGAGGTTTGTTTATGGCTAAGATGGTAATTTCATCTCCGGCACTTAAAGTTTTTGCGTAGTGGTAAACTGGAAAAAACACCACAAAAAGCTGGTTTTTCAATTTTACGTGGTATTTTCTAAGTCAATTAAGGTTATGCATCAACTAAACCTTTTTTTAAAGTAAGCGGAGATAAGTCAACAAGAATTGATGGCATCCTTGTCATTTTTGGTTTTTAACAAAATTGAATAAAATAAAGTATGGCTATATAATAACGCGCCATAGCTGAAAAAAAAAATTAACAAAATTGTTGGACTTGACCTTCTTATCTACGTTACCAAATTTGGTCCTCTTTTACTTTAATAATTCATAAAAAATGCCCTTTCTGAAATATTAAAATGTCGTAACAATGATCGTCACCTAGTAAAAAGGCACATCGCTATGGAAACCATTGTTATTTCATTTGCTTTGATTTATAGTGTAAAGATGGTGTGTTGCGAGAAGTGCTCTTCGTTCGAGATTTTTTAAAATATTTTCGTGTTTTTCCTGGATTTTTTAATAAAGGTATTTAAAAAATAGTGTTAGCAACTCGCGTCTAAACTGTACTTTTTTACTCGCGTTTTTAAGCATAACTTTTTGGTTACCGATACAAAGATAACAAACAAACTTTTTTTTTTTGATCACGGTGCAAAAAAAAAGATTTCTGTCCATTTTTTACCCAAAATTAAAGAGAAATAGATAAAAATAGTAATTTTGAAAAAATATAATTTTTCTTGTTTATAAACTAAGCCATTACCGCCAGTTTTCACCAAGTATTTACGAAAAACTCATTTAAAAACATCGTAAAAATATCAAACTGAAATATTAAAATGTCGTAATAATGATCGTCACCTAGTAAAAAGGCACCTCGCTATGGAAACCATCGTTATTTCATTTGCCTTGATTTATTGTGTAAAGAGGGTGTGTTGCTCTTCGTTAGTGTTAGCAACTCGCGGCTAAACTGTGCTTTTTACTCGCGTTTTTAAATAACCAACGCTTGTAAAAAAAAAGAACTATTTTAGCCAGTAGTTATGAAAGCTACTATATCCTACTAGCGTGCTTAAAAGTGTTATTTAACATAAAATTTAAAACTATCTTACGCAAGTAGGAAATATTTTGTACCTGACACGTGCGAAAAGTGTATTTTCTGCCGTTTGCGTCTTGCCCGAACTTCGCTCCCGCGTTGTTCGTATTCGCGCAACTGCCGTCGGAAAAATATCACTTTCCGAACTTGTTAGTAAATAACTATTTCTATAACTACCTCTGAAAAGCGCGTTTTTCGCACGCTACTTATTAGTTATTTATATTATATCTTTTTCAAGTTTTGTAACAAAAAATAGTATCTAAAATAGGGTTTTTACAAGAGTGCTTTTAAAGGACAAGAAAAGCGAGTGATTTAAAAACGCGAGTAAAAAAAGGCACTTTAGCCGTGAGTTGCAAACCTAATTAAAAACTTTCATCAAAAAATTGAAAAAAAGATAAAAAACATACAAAAAACTAAAACACAAAAGTATTTGCGTATTTCACAACCGGCTATAATGTTTCCAAATTTTGCACCATATCCTTCTGTTGGCAGTTTGATTTTCTGACATTATTAATGTGCAAGAGAATAACAAAAATAATTTTTCTGAAAACTCGTGTTTTTGATGAAGGTATAAGAAATAGTAGTTTTAACAACTAGTGGCTAAAATAGTGCTTTTTTTACAACCGTTGGTTTAAATATCGAGCGCAGCGAGGTATTTAAAAAGGCGAGTAAAAAAAAGCACAGTTTAGCCGCGAGTTGTTAACTCTACTTTTTTTAATACCTTTATCAAAAAATCCAAGAAAAACAGGAAAATGCTTTTAAATATCTCGAACGAAGAGCACTTCTCGAAACACACCATATTTACACTATAAATCAAGGCGGCTGGTAAATGAAATAACAATCGTTTTCATAGCGATGTGCCTTTCTACGCGGTGATGTTCAGTGTTGCGCCATTTTAATCTTTGACTGTTTGATATTTTGCCTATTTTTTTAAATGATTTTTTCGTAAATACTTGGTGAAAACTGACGGAAATGGCTTAGTTTTTAGGCAATAATAATCAGATTTTTTCAATATTACTACTTTCCGTTATTTCTTTTTAATTTTGGATAAAAAACTGAAAGAAATCTTTTTTTGCACCCGTGAACAAAAAAAAAGTTTTTTTTGCATTGTTAACCAAAAGAACCATGCTTTGGTTGTCCAGGCAGTTACTAAAATCATATTTTTGATGAAGGTATACAAAAAAAGGATTTTCCACATACTTCCCAAAATAAAATTTGTGGCTGCGATTTTTGTTTATTCTTATTTGCATTTGGGTTTCTGTTAAATATCTATTGTGCTTGTCTACAGTGAATATGTAGTAGAATATTACCAAAAATGTGTAACAAAAACACTAGAAAAATTTAAATCCAAGCCCCTTCTCCACCTGGTGTAATTTTACAACACTAAAATTAATCCTTAAAAATCCACCCCAATTAGTACAGTTCTCCCAAAGAGTCACTCCCATCGCCAACATAATTTTAATCCCTATCATTTTATTGGTCAAGTACTACTGTCAACAATAGGTATAAAATTCAACGTCTATAAATAAATAAGGACACCCAAATGTATCGTCAATTCATTGATAATTTTGGCAAGAAACAATATTTGTTAAATGTCTTAGTGTTTATATTTTGTTTTTCTTTTACTTTTTACATTGGTTTTTAATTTTTGTGTACAAGAAACTTTGAATATTTTAATAAAAATGGTCAGTGCAGCTTCACTCATGATTGAACTTAATGAATTTTTAGTTTTTTCATCTTCTTCGAGTGAACAATGCGATGAAAATTCGCCTCCTTCGAAAAAAAACTACAACTACGTGCACGCGGAATCACAAAATGTAAGTAACTTTGTTTTAAGTTTTTTTTTTGTATGATTTTTAGCTCTAAAGTACAGGGTGTTTTTTTAGAACTGAAACAATCAGTAAAATAAGGTACAGTAGTTCTTTATTTTTCTTTGTAACAATTTATAGAACACGTCAATATTATTTAGAAACAATTTTAGCATAGCATTGTAAAATTTTTGCCAGTAAATTCAAGATTATTTCTAAAAAAACACAGTATCCTAACAAGATATAAAAATGTAACACAAACATGACAGAACAGCATATAAAACTGGAAAAATACATTATCTTAATAATGACAAATCAGGAGAGAACATTATATTAAATTGTATATATAAAAGAAACACAGTATGCTAATAAAATTTAAATATATCATCTTCACAAAACAGGACGTAACATTATATTAAAATTTTGAGAAAATAAACTATGTTTCGTTCCAAAAATATTCATCTAACTAATAAAAAGCTTTACACATAAGGAATTTTTGTTTCTAAATATATGAAGAGCGTCGGTAGTTTTTATTGTAATTGGTAAATATCAAAAAATCCTCACACTTAGGGTGTATCCTCAATCCTAAATTAATATTTTAATATGGAATTACAAAATTCAAAAGATCTCATAGTTATTTTTGTTTTTATAAAAAAGACGGACATTTTATGCACTGATATATCAAACAATGTTGATTTTTAGTGATCTAAATATTTCCCTACGTGAGTGAGTTTGAGGCGCTCAGGCAATGCTTCTGATTACCCTCTTTTGAGCAATAAAAGCTGTTGGTGTTGAACCTCAGAAAACACTATCTACGACCATTTTTTGGCAATTATAGCACTTTCCATGATTTTTATTTTCACTTAAAATAATAAAAAATTTACTGTAATAAAAAAACATGCCGTACAAACAAAGCTGCCTTGAGAGAAAACACAATTTTATTAATTGCCCGCAAATGACCAAACCGTGTCAGGTAACCGATGCAAAATAATAATTTTCATAACCAGTGGCTAATATAGTGCTTTTTTACAAGCGGTGGTTTAAATAACGAGCGCAGTGAAGTATTTAAAAACGCGAGTAAAAAAAAAGCACAGTTTAGCCGCTAGTTGTTAACACAGCTTTTCTTTTAAATATCTTTATCAAAAAATACTTTAAAATACTTTAAAAAAAGAAAAGAAACGTCAAATTCGATATTATATAGCTCAACTATCCATTACTTGAAACACATTTTCTACCGGCGGGAGCTGACTGAATAAAATACTGTTATTATTTCTAAACTGCTAATCAGTATATTCAGAAGAACCAGGTTGCTTTTTGTAGAAATATTTAAAAATTCCAGCGGCTTCTCGGGACGGTTCTGAGTTTGGTAGCGTCCGTATTAAAAAGTTTTTGTGCGATTTTACTCATTTTGAAAAGCTTAGACTTCAAAATTAAGAATTTGTTGCAAGAATTGAAAATCTAAGATAACGTATTTTTGAGTTCCTTTGCAATATGTTGATGGTAAAAAACTCGCCTAGGGCTTTAAGTTATGAATAGTTCATTTATGTGCTTTGAAAAAACAAATATTCCGGCCAAAAAATTCTTTTTGCTTGGCTATGCTTTTGGATGCATCTGTATTATTTTATTTCTTGCTGACCCTTTTGAAAAGGCAAGGTTTACAAAATTTTTAGTTTTATGTTATTATTCAGATTTTCAAGAAATTCATGATTTTTTTTGGGCTGACTGAATGTCATTCACATAAAGCTCTCATTTGAACAAATCATAACTTTCTTGTCCCTTGCCTGATCATAACATGCGAAACATTAATACACTCGGAAAAGACAGCTTTTTACCAAATGGGTCAAAAATAAAATTTAAAAATATGTCCGCCATCTTGGATGTTCAATTTTGGCATCAAATTTTTGAATTTTAAAATCTTTTTATGGCTGAAAATTATGAAATCGTAGAAAGTACCTGACTGTAGCTCCGATATTTTTCCAGCTGTATAGAATGGTAACTGATTTAAAAATATTTTTGTCCGCTGTTGTTACCAGGCTTTAGTCAAATTCCTAACATTTTTAGATATGCATGCATAAGTGTTATTTTGCCCTTCTTCAGCCCCTTATATTGGTTGAGAGACGCAGCGCTAGAGGCTTAACAGTTTTCAATACTATAAAAGCAATAATTTTATTTTTTGTAACATTACTAAAACTAATTTAGTATTAAAGTTACTAATTTCCTTTACTATTTTCAGAATGAATTCTTACAGCAACATGGTGGTTCTACAACTGCTAACCCGGAAGTTATTAGTCATTCCCAAAAATTGGAAAACGTTGCACCACATCCACAGATTTTTCCTATGCAAGCAGAAACTTACACAACCTGCTCTTATTCTCAAAAGTTTGAGGGAGATACTCAACCACAATGTGTTCCTGAAATTAACTTGCCTATGGCTTCACCTCAAGGGAACTATGCACATTCATTAATGGAAGAGTCATGGAATGAGTTAAAGCAACATTTTCTAAAAACTAAAATTGAAGAATATCAAACACATCTAACTAAACCTCAAGGGAACTATGCGCATTCATTAATGGAAGAGTCATGGAATGAGTTAAATCAACATTTTCTAAAAACTAAAGTTGAAGAATATCAAACACATCTAACAGGCAACCCTAATCTTGTTGAGGCGGCAAATATCTATCAGTTTTCAAACGATTTTAATCTAAATTCTGCAGCAGAGTATCAACATTCACACAAAAGAGAACTAAAACATGCACATAGTTTTCAATACTCGCAAGAATTGGTTTCAAACTCTTTACCAGAACCTCAAATTCCATACCAGTCCAGTCCAGAATCAACTTCTGAAGAAGCATATAACTATCTCACTTCTCTAAGAGCGGAAATTCATTCTGATGGGCATAAACAATCTCCAACAGGTAATATATATATTTTTAAAATATGATTAATTTAAAAAATTAATGTTTACCATTTCGATTAAATTTATTTTATTTATGTAAGAAGACTCTTGCTTTTTTTGTTTTAAGCTATGTACTTCTGGCTCTAGGCGGTGCTTTAATCATCGAAATAACTACTTTACTGCGCCAATTAAAATCTTTTCTTACAACATAGTTATAATAAGAAAATGCGTTTACAACTTTTCATTTGCTTTACTTGGCGTTCTTTGGCAAAAAGAGTTAACCAATAGCAATAAAGTTTCTTGTGAATTTTACGAGCAAAAACAACAACAAAGCTTATGTTCAGTGAATGGACTTAGCTTTGTTGTCTACAGTACAGTACAAAGGGAGTTTTACTTATAAATTTTAAGACAAGAGTTTCTTAAACTTATGGTTTGTTAACTTCTTTAAAAAAAAATTTCTTCCAGATTATCCGATGCCAACCACTAGCGGCAAAGCACCTCAATCTGAGTTATCTGCCAAAAATAACCACAACAGAGATCTAGGAGGCAAGCGGTTAAGAAGAACTCAGTTTACACCCTATCAGATCAGTGAGTTGGAAAAAGCTTTTCAAGAACATGATCATCTAAATAGGTCTAGAAAAGCATACCTGGCACTTACGTTAAATTTAGCAGAAGAAAAGATTAAGGTGTGGTTTCAAAATAGAAGGCAGAAAGTACGAAGAGATAAAGTGGATCAAGGTTCTTCGAAAAAGCCATCACAGAGCTGTTCAAAATCTCCTGTGAATTTAAACAATCTGTCTTCTTTTGACCCTATTAAATCAGTCAACAGTACCCATGCCCACCAACATAGACCTGTAAAATGTGAAGCCGTACCTGTCTCAGTTGGTAGTGTAACGTACCGTCCTGCGCCTCTTGTTATAAAAACTAACTCTTTTCAAACTCCATTTAATAACTTTGATTACCCTTCTTATCCACTTTATCGTACTTACTCATCTACTTCATTTTATAATGATGATTTCTGGGCTACAACACATTCTCCAATCAACCAGCATATTAATATTACTCACTCCCCTAAGCCAAAGAGTGCAGTAGAAAGTAGTCAGGATAGGCAACATTCACATATGATGGGTTTTTATCCTGATTATAATTATACGCCTAATTGTGTTTGAAAAATAGATATTAAATTTTATTCATTTACTTTAAGTAATGTTATATTTTATTAAACTGCTTTAAGGAACATGCTCCCAAACAAAAAAAATGGTTCTTTGTTTTTCTAATATAATTGTCCCTTACAAAAAATATTTTTTTTTATATAATATCTACTTATCCTGTTAAGTAAGGTCAACACCAAATAAAAATATTGACAACAAAGATTTCGTCCTGCATCCTTTTCTAATAAAATGTTATTTTTAATTGTATTGCATTAATTTGTAATACTGACATTGTTTTTGTATTTATTTTGTATCGTACCTGTAAAAAATTTTCTGCTTTTGCCAATTGTACTATAATATTTGTGTAAATAAAGACTTAATTTTAAATAAGTGCTTTTTTTGTTTTCCTTTTACTAAGCTCAGTTTTATGACGAACCCTAAAACAAAAATAATGTTTGAATATTAATAAAACGTAGATAACAGAATATACCAGTAAAAGAAAAAAATGTTTTCCACGGAATGAATCCAAGTAACATGTGTGAAATGTTTGTTTCTTATATTCGTTTTAAAATCTTCAAACGATAGAAAATACAGAAGCCATAAAACAGCGTTCATTCCGTCATTCGTATCATGGCGAATGCGTGACAGCTCCAGCTGATCGAATGCACGAAAACCTCGTTAGGTACGTAGCCGTAACGTTACGACCATCCCTGCGTACGAAACGATGATTTTACGCATTTGATCAGCTGGAGCTGTCACGCATTCGCCATTAGTTTAAAAGTACACCTGCTCGATAGGTCGACTCGAAAATTAACTTTAACGGTGGGATTTACTAAAAAGGTTTAGTCTATTTTAGAACGGTCCTAAGTTTAAGTCAACTTTTTGGTTTTAAGCATTTTAAACCAGCCCTCCTTGGGTTTTGGACATAGTTTGATTTATAAGAAGAATTTTAATAAATTTTGTTTATTGAATAATCATCTTGACACAATCTTTTGTTGGATTTAGGAAAAAATTTTTAATTTAGAAGGAAAGAAAATTAATAAATTCAAGCCGGCGCGGGCTTTAAATTGTAAACACTCTGTAGATTGAATTAACATTATATCTATATGTCATTCTAATTAAAACTTACTCTTGATAGTTAATTTTTCCAATTAATACTTGATGTATGTCACACAACGATTTAGATGAGTAATAATAAAATAAGGAGTAGATTAATTTTGTATTTATTTAAAAGGTATTTTTAGTTATAAATTGTATTAAAAAACTTAAATGCAAGTTTTTTTACATTTCTGTCACTGTCGAAATGTCACTGTAAAAATATTAGCGCTGCGTTCAATCACAAAAGGCGAGTTCTGAGGCGTTTTCTCGCGTTGAAATTATTTTGAAATATTATTTTAAACTATATAGATGTGACGTTATCATTTAGAACCGACAAAAAATGAGTCGTTCAAAACGCTGACGTGGTTTCGTGTAACCTCACTTTTTTGTTTTTCTGTTTATTTTTTTTGCTGTTTGAAATGGAAAATGGATCACCTACTGGTTTATTTAACAAAACTTTTGTGTGTACGGCCAGTTTTAGTAGCATGGATGGCAAGCAATGGAGGCTACATAGATAGTAAAGTTTTTTATTTACTGTTCTTCTAAGCCCCGAAAATCAAATAAGAACACAGGGATACCATGAAGAATAGCTAACAAGATATCTAGAATACGATTTTTCATCCATTTTCACGCAAAAACAAAAAAAAATCTTAGGTTAAAACAAAAATGTAGAATTTTGACGCATCTTCTACGCACGCGTCAGTTTTTAAACTAGAGTGGATTCCGTTTCAAAATATTTTTAACCCGTTTAGATGTGACGTCACCGTTGCAACACGAGAAAACCAATGTTTCAAACTTTTTAAAAACATTTTAAACAATTTCAACGCCAGAAAACGCCTCTAATCTTTTACATCTGCTTGCACCTTGGCTTACACCAACCTCTACTGATGAAAGCCACAGCTCTAAAATAAGTGGGCTTTGAATAAGGAAAGCTTTTTTGACTGAGCTTTTAGATAATCTCAATATTTTACTTTTGTTAGTTGTATTGAGTTTTTTGTTTGGTATATTTTTCGTGCATAATCAGTGACCTTCACTTATGTTTGTTTTGCCTCGTAGTGCCTTCATAAATATATTTTTTGTGCTGAAAACGGGTTCAAAATATGGCGTTTTTCTGGACAAAATAGGACGTGCTTTATTGGGTAATAAACAGCTTGGGATATTAAATAAGGTAAATTAATCCTTGTAAAAACGGTTACTTAGGGAAATTATAAACGAACGTCCTTCCAACTGCCACAAAACAATCCTTTCTGGGGGCTATAAATTTAAACCACCCCCCAGAGGGGTCTAAAAAATCACCAACCGTATAACCTCAAACACAAATAATGAAGCTATTACGTGCCAAATTTCGGCGTATTCACCATTTGCCATTTTGAAACCTGTCAAGCAAAATTAGATTTAGGGCTTATTTTGAGAAAAATAACAGTTCTTCAGTAATGTTTTGCAACAACAATACAAAATAATGAGTAACTGTGTCTTTTCTGTATGGGTAAGTGTATTTGGAAAATTGGTTTTAAAATTTATTACCCCCCACAATGTTTAGACCTGTGGGGGGTACTATTTTAGATCCTAGTAAATTTAAGTGTAAAATTGGCTGCATTTAATATTAAATTTAAATTATTAATATTTAAATTACAATTTAGGATAAAATAAACTTTTTTGAATAAAACATTCTCTCTCTTATTTGCTATTTTTTCAGCATATATTATAATAAAAATTTTTACTTTAAATTTAATTACAAATTGTATGATGTTTAGCTATTGCGCAGACGCAGTAATTACCACAACCACTACGGAGTGTCAAATAAGCGTTCCAAAGTATCCCTAATAAATATCATTTTCGGTTTTGCTGCTTTCGGGTAAGTTACAATAATATTTTTTCGGGCGGATTTTGCTCCGGGTGTCTTTCCGGGATCTTTCTTCCGGAATATTTATTTCTAGATCCTATACTTCTATCTAATTCACTGACTTTCACTCAATCAAAAAGAACGTTACTTTAGCTAAGCTAATTCAAGTCTTTTTACGTTGAATGTGGGGGTGAATCTGACAGAATAATTTTTGTACTAAGACTCCATTTCCGTTTAACACAAAAAATGGTGCTATATCATTAGACATTTAATACTGTGAGAATCAACATCGGAGATAAAAGACGTGATCTCAGAAACTGTCAATCAAAATTCAAAAGGGCATGCGTAATCCGAGAGAGTCTAGAAATGTAGCCATATTTCGTTAGGTTACGAATGACAATTGAGGAGCATTTAATTTTTTCGTAGGAATATATAGGGTGGGCTATAAGACATCAGACCTTTTGAGTTACCTATAACTTTTAAACCAATGGACCAGTTCACAAAGAAACTACATATCTGGACAGAATGTACTCCATATTTTTACGAAGAAGTATAAATAAAGATATTACTTAACAATTTCAATATACCAATTTTCTACACCTCATAAAACTTTTCTGTGCGCCACTGGTACAAACATAATTTTTCTTTCTTCTTTCTGAAAGTAGAATTTTCTTCGAGCGAAAATTGTATCGCTTGCGAAAATCGGTAAAGAATTAACAATGTAAGAAGTCTTCG
Source organism: Oxystoma pomonae (assembly GCA_963921995.1). NCBI lineage: Eukaryota > Metazoa > Arthropoda > Insecta > Coleoptera > Brentidae > Oxystoma > Oxystoma pomonae. Next base: position 43,947,211 of record OY998165.1, read on the forward strand.
TTCGTAGCGTGTTTTTGCTATATTTTGCTGATTTTAATGAACTGATGAATTTTAAAAACGTCAAATTTGACATTTTTAGAAATTTAAAAACTGCTCACATTAAAGTTGATTTTATTTAGTAGAAATTTAGCTTTATTTAATTATTTTTAGTGTCTTTATTTTAAGGCCGATTTTTCTAGACGATACAGTTTTTTGTTCGTATTGGATAAAGCTTTCAAAAATAAAAAAAGAAATAAACAGCAAAATTGTTTCATGGTGTGAAAAATTGCAATTGTCCACCATCATAGGTTTTTACAAAATGTTGTTTTTGACACTTGTTCTGAAAAATAAGAAGCATATTCTCTCCATTCATGTAATTCTTTTTTTTCGGACCATTCGTTCTCAAATTATACGCAATCCAAAAAGTTTCATATTTTGTGGACTACCCTATGTAATAATAGAGTGATTACCGCTAATATTTTGATGGCTGGTGTTGAGTTGTATAAGGTGGTGTCGGGCATTTTGAAAAAATGTTAATTTATCATCGGGTTGGTAAGTATTCGCTTAATTTTTCTTTGGTTTAACAAAATAAATGGTGAAAAAATTACTTGAACTTTCTTCTTGGGGTAAATTGCTCTTTCATAGATAATTTAAAACAGAATTTACGTTTCAAACTGAATTTTATCTGCAACGGATATAAAGTTGGTATTTATTGTCTTACGGAATAACCTATTTATCGCACTAGTAATATTTTTTCATATTTTTATATATTTATTATTTATTTTATTGTCTTTCTCTTTTAATAATTTTTTTATTTCATTTTATCGATATTTTTTCACTAGCCATAAAATAAAAATAAACAAAAAATAAAAAAAAATAAAAGAAGACAAAATAAAAATCGGTTTAAAAAACATAAAATTAACAATCAAGAAAAAAATAAGTCATTTCTTAAAATTCCTAATCCTATTGGAAATATTAACACGCCAGGACGAATCCGTGTCAGGTAACTTGGATAAGTGCCAGTGCGGAACGATGCCTATTTGTGAGTGATTCAAGGTTGAAAATCAAAGTGTATGATGGTGTTTATTGATGTATGGGGAGGGTGACCAGTGAAACCACTGATGAGCTCAGGCTGGTTATCCACAGCGAAACATCGTTTAATCATTTCTCTTTTCGCTTTGGTCCTTTGTGTGTTTCTTGTGGGATGCTCATCCAAGTTTGAATTTTCGTTATTTTCACCCAATATCTTTTGTTTTTTGGTTTCTTTTCGGTTGAAGTAACTCATTTGGAAGTTTTTTAGCTTCTTTTTTTGTAAACATAAACGTTGTTAGAGGGTTGCCAAATTTATTTTAGTTAATAACAACGGTGGGGCATCATTTCCTCGTTCATCATAGCGGACGTTGCGCAAATGACTGGTTTTTGTACTTAATGCAACGTTAATTTTAGTGTATTTCGTTCATACAAGGAATAGTCTTAGTCAATTGGTTAGTATTTGGTTTAGTTATAGTGTTAGTTATAGTTTTAGTCTTAACAATAGCTCACTGTTCATACTTGTCTTTGTTATAGTCATAACAATCACTAAGCAAGTGCATTTAACCTCACTTTTTTGATGTTTTGTTTTGTTTGCTTTTATTTTGTTGTTGTTTTTTTTGAAAGAAAATAAGGTTTAACGTTTAAAAGTATTTTGTTTTGAACCTACAAAACATTTAGTAGCTATTTTTTTGCTTTTAATTTGCCTGTATAAAGTATTTAGTAATAAATAAAAATAATAAAAGTTGAAAGTTGCCAACTTTTCCTTAGGACTGTGACTAAACCTTTGACAAAGCATAATCAAAAGCGTTGCATGAACACTTTTATATTAAGCAGTGGTTTTAACTTTTTTATGATAAACACTGTAACAAAAATTACACCAGAAACTAAGATGATGCCTTGTATGAGCAATACTTTAGTTATGGCAATTAGGACAACTCAAATTGTTACTTGGGTTGGAAATATCCAAAACCCCACAATTCCCTCGAATTTCGACCACCCTGTACAATTAATATTTTATTAATAATATAAGCAATCTTTATGATATTATCTATATGCAAGGTACGTCAAGCCAAATTGTTACATATTGATTTATAATTACGTTTTGAGTCAATATTTTCTAAAGCGTAAAATCGCCCTGTCTACTAGTTTTTGATATGTTAGCAAAAATTAGCACAATTTTTGAGTTTGACAAATTTAAATATATTAAAAAGACACCGCCAAATTTCAAAGCGAAATAAACTGAGCTGATAAAATCAGCACTATAATAATGGTCACTGACCATTTACTATACATAGGCATAATAAAATACAATGGAGCTAAATTAGACAAAGATGGGATTCTTTATTGGTGCTGAAATACAGGCGCACTAAAAAAATTTAGATGTATTTTAACTGTCTTAAGCTTCGTGTCCACTCGCAAGTAACTTGCGAAAGTTTTTTCACCAAGTACTTGCCGGCGTGTATTCACTGTAGTCTAATTGTTTTGAAATTTATTGCGGCAAATTACTATAGCAAGTTCGTTTGCTTAAGTAACGTGTATACACTCTTCCAGAAAAATGTCGAAATGGCGACTCAGCAAGTGGCTGCTGCGGGTGTGGCATATATTCAGTTAAAAAAAAGCAAATAAAATAAAAGGAAAATGACAAAAAGCGTAAAAAAATTTGGGTCAGAAAATGGATTCAGAGATCTACTTTAGTTATACATGAGAAGATGCTCTCTGAATTGAGAATGGAAGATCCACAGCAGTCACAACATTTTCTACGAATGTCTGCGGAATATTTTGATTTTTTGTGAATTTTACAGTTCAAAATTTTCAGTTAACAGAAGAGTCTCTTCCCTATTCCAAACACGGCGTTCCTCCATTTTTGCAAAAAAAATCAGAATTTTAATTCAGATTCAAAAAATGAAATAATAATTTAAAATAGTTTCACAAAATTTCACTACTTGCTGCAAATATTTCGAAACAGTCTCGAAATAAAAAAGTGCAAACTAATTTGCTTAGATTAGCCGTGTACACTACAAGCTCTAACAAGTCGGGCAAGTACTTAGCCCGAGAGTAAGCTTTCAGCAAAATTTCTTTAGCCCTTCTATTTACACGCATTGCAAGTGACTTGTGAGGGTATTCTAAGCAAATTTAATTGCTAGTGGACACGAGCCTTTATATCCCATTCCGAATTAGCATTTAAACGTCGTTTCGACGTTGGCGTAGACAACCTGTCGTCAGGAATCTGCGCACCGACTCAAATTTATACCAAAATGGGGAATACAAATCCGGGTTGTACCGACGTCGCCATACGTGGGTTCCATAGAGGGAATACCGAAATTTGTACTACAAACTAAGTCGTGATTAGTGCAAATATCTCAACGCCTGGACAACAAACAACAAGATACCCTCAGTGTTTCATGTCAAAATTATTACATACCCCATGAGAACATTGAGACTTGTTACTTGGGCGAGCTTTAAAACCAGGCTGAACACCAAAAATTACCAACGCATTTCACTTTACTGACATACATGACCAATGCAGAGCCGAAAACGATCGCCACGAATATTCTCACTTTATCAATAAAAAATAAGATTTTATTGAAAAAAAAACTTCACCATTCTTTTTAAAATATGCCTACAACAATATTTTATTGCAAAGTTCATGGAATTTGTCCGATTTCTACTGACACTCCAGTTTTATTTTTCAAATCTGACTGGTCTTGACCCCTATTTAATTTTTGTTTACATAATCAGTCGCCCGTTCTGGCGAAACGTTGGTTTCATCTACAGTCACCACACTGCAAGATCCTAGAGGTCGCTAGCAGTGTAAATTTGACTCGATCTGGTGGGTCTGACCTCTGGTAGTGTTTGGTTAACTTACAGCGATTTCCTTTTGTTGCACCAGTGCGCACTGAATATATCTCTATCCTCTATTTTGACACAAAATAAAAAAGGATAGATATACACTTAGTGCGCACCAGTGCACCAAAAGGAAAATGCTAATAATGTGTTTAGGGAACTTTCCTTTTAAAAAAGATTCCTCCACTACACGTCTGTTCAACATCGGAACAAAATTTTGTGACAATTTTTGCGCCTTCTCAAAATATCTTTCATTTTTTTTTTCTTCCTGTGTATGTTTAGCAACCAAGACTCTAAGTGATCAACATAAGTGATACACAACACACAACGCTTTATGGTAAACTGCTCTAACGTCTAGTTAAGGTAAGTTTAAAGTTGAGCTACTACCCAAATTATTCATAAAGCTTGATCTGTACCTTCTGTTAGCTCCTGTGCTAGCTATTCATAATGATATTTTTAGTCGACTGCCCAGCAGGTAATTTTTGTATTTTTCAAGCACTCTTGATTCAACATGGAGCAATAACACGAGAATTGCATGCAATAGAGCGAGATGAAAAGAAATATCTTGCCTGCAATTCCAGAACGTGGTAGAATATTTGAATTGGTTTTTCTTTGGCATTATTAGTTATAAAACAAAAATGTACCGCATGCACGAAAATACAAAAAAGGAAGTTTAATTTTCACTATTTTGGATTGAAAAACCGTCAGGTGTAGGTCAAATATCATCACCACACACATTGGGTACATTTTTCGCATCCCGGCCGTGGGACGGACGTCGTAGTTTTTACTGATTGCAACGTTGGATCGTCGTCAGAAAACTTTACTGAAACAAGTACTACAAGTTCAGACGTCGGGCTAACGTCTTACTCTGTACTACATTCCAAAGATCTCCTTAACGACGTCGAAGCGTTGCCGGGAATCTGCACTAGACTACACACAACGGCTCCAAACGTCATCTCGACGACTTATTTCTATCTATACAAGCTAAGACGTTTTTACAACAAAAGATAAAGTATAATCCTTCACTTAAACCACCAAACTGACTATATTTTATAGTCCCTCTGACGTTAGGTACCGTACAAATCTAGTCAGAAGACGGAAAAATGCTATTTGGGTTACGTTACCGGTTCCAGTCCGAGAAAAGTTACAGTACATCACTAGTCCGGTGAAGTAACTTTATCGGTCTGAAATTGAAATTTAGTGTTTTATCTAACACGATTATTTCTGAACAATTTTTATTAATGCAGGTTACAATAAAGTTACTTATAAACGTTAACTGTAAAGGCAGGTTTACCAAACATTTCACATTGATAAATTATAACCTAAGCAATATTTTATTCATAGTCTTAATGTTACATACACTATTGTTTACAGAAGTGTTTACCCAAGTTTTCATAGTAATTCATAATTTATAAGCACAGTGCATCATTTAGTTGGTTAATTTTGGCTTTGTGCACTATCAATATGAAAAAAGCAAAGAAAACATTTTGGCTGGTTGATTTCAAAATATGAGTGATTGATTTTAGCTGATATTAAAAAACAGAAATTTAGCAAAAAGAAAGAATGCATATCTTGTTGAGTTTAGGTAAAAACCAGTGGGTAAAGTATGTACTACTTTTCTTGATACAAATAAGGGCATAAACAGTGAATTTTAAGGCCAGCACAATCCGTTTTTAACGAAAAATAAAAAGAATCTGACGACAAAATGTCGTGTAAGATTCAAGATGGTGACGTTGAACTATTTGGTTTTATACAAAATTAACGCAAATTATAAGGTCAGTCAAGCCACCCCCCCCCCCCGAAAGATATTCGACTTTTGATATGCTTATAATTATATACTTATAATTCCTGGTTTTTTTAATATTCAAAATGGGGGGTGGAGCCGGAAGTCAAGCTACACCACCCTTATTTAAAGCGTAGAGAAAAATGAAAAGCAACTATCCCAAAATTAAGAACTAATTTAGAACTTCTAATATCATCAAAAATAATTTGCAAAAACCCATTGGTAACCCTATTTTTTTTTAGAAAATATGGTGGGGGTGCAGGTTGATGTCAAGCCACCCCCCTTCCCGATAGATATGCTTATAATTTTGAACTAATTTCGAACTAATTTTGAACCACTTTTAAAAATTTTGAACCACACTCCTTCCTGTTTTTTTTTTAATATTCAAAATGGGAGGTGCAGCCGGACGTCAAGATAAAAAAAAGCAGGAGAGAGTGTGATTCAAAATTTTTACAAGTGGTTTAAAATTAGTTCGAAATTAGTTCTTAATTTTGGGATAGTTGCATTTATTTTTCTCTACGCTTTAAATGAGGGGGGTGTAGCTTGAAGTCCGACTGCAACCCCCATTTTGAATATTAAAAAAATCTAGAAAGGAGTGTGGTCCAAAATTTTTAAAAGTGGTTCAAAATTTGTTCTAAATTATGAGCGTATCAAAACTCGAATATCTTTTGGGGGGGGGGGGGGCTTGATTGACCTAAATTATAGGTTGCCGCCCATGAGTTTCCAGTCATTGAATGATATGGACGAATAGCAAACCTGGTAAGGCTTTTACGATAAAAACGCCATGACAGAAGATGCAGACTGCAAGCCATAATATCCAGTAAACACAACCGGAATATATATATATATTTTTAGAATATTCCTTCAGTTTATGCTAAGAATATATACTACAGAGTATCCTAGAAATCTTGACCATACTTGATTCACTGTTCTTTCACGTTTTTCTATTTTAGATAAATTGGGTTGAAAAATCTGCCAAGAGAGGCTTGGTTGGGATGGGATCTAATATCAGTTTTAGATTTATTGGTAAGCAGGCGAAAATTTAAAAAAAAATATATTATTATTAATTTTTTTTTAAAACGTTTGAATGATTTTGATCTTGTAGTAGGGCAGGCATATTATTTTAAAATTTAAGCTCATCTTTTTAATTTCTTCGGTAAAATATAGCTATAATGTGATGCGATATAACATAGATTTGACTATCCAAGTCCATTTTAAACCTCTTGAACCTTTTTTGAGTCAGGGTGGTCCAGCATGGGAAACGCATAGATACATAGGAATCGGATGTAGAATGAATATCCTATGCCTATTAGATAGGTATTTCATTTCTCAAATATTAATAAAAAAATATGCTTTGAAAAAGGTCGTAAATGCAATTTCTATTCAACTGTATTGAATTGATTCAGACTTATTTTTTATATAAAAGTAACTATTACCAAGGCAGCACCATCAATTTTTAATAAAATAAAATTTAATTTCTAGCACTAGCCTGTAAAAAATAATAGAAACATAATATTAACCATCCCAGCCTAGTATTTTATATCTGTTGAGATTTGCCTAGTATTTTATATTTAAAAAAATACTTCTCGGCACTAATGGATTAATTTTAATTTATTTTTTATACAGGGTGGAGGCTTTAATTGGAATATTGGCCATAGCGGGTTAAAAAAAAAAATGTTTTTTAGAAAAATCCAAAAACACTTCAACTAAGATTTTTAGCAGCTAAACTTTTAAGCAAAAATTTTTTGTGAACGAATCCTCAGAAAGGGGTCTATTCACAAACAATTTTTTTTTCAAATGAGAAGAAAAACGATTGTGTATTTTTTTTTACATGTGACAAATGGATTGTTTGTCAAAGTCCTCAAAAAATTATTGTGTTGGACTTCAAATGGAACATTGCCCCTAGCGAGATAGAAATTTGTTTTTTATAAAAATCCAAAAACACGTCAACTAATATTTTTATCAGTCAACCCTTTCGGCATAAAATTTTTGTGAACGGATTTTCAAATGAGAAGACGCCGCTTGTGGCACCTTGTTGGAAAACTTATGGAAGAAGAAAAACGCTCGTATAAATTTTTTTGTAATTGTGTAAGACTTTCAATGAAAGATTGCCTCTAGCAGATTAGAAATTTGCTAACTAATATTTTTAGCAATAAAAATTTTCGGCCTACAATTTTTGTGAACCTACCCTCAGAAAGCGGTCTATTCACATAAAACTATTTTTTGTAATAAACAAATTTCCAACCCACTAGGGGCAATGTTCCAGTTGAAGTCCGACACAATAATTTTTTAAAAATTTTTGACACATTAATTGACAAATCTCAAAAAAAAATTAAACGAGCGTTTTCTTTTTCGATAAGCTTTCCTACAAGCTGCCACAAGCGGGGCCTTCAATTTGAAAAAAAAATTTTATTTTTTATATACCCCTTTCTGAGGGTCCGTTCACAAAAACTTTATGCCGAAAATGTGGATTGCTAAAAATATTAGTTGACGTGTTTCTGAATTTTTTTAAAAAACAAATTTCCAACCCGCTAGAGGAAATGTTGCAATTTAAGTTCGACACAATCATTTCTTGAGAATTTCGTCACATTGATTGACAAATTGTCAAAAAAAATTACACGAGCGTTTTCCTTTTTCAAAATGCTTTTCGACAAGGTGCTACGAGCGGGGCCTCTCATTTGAAAAAAAAGTTGTACGTGAATAGACCCCTTTCTGAGGTGAAATGTAATGGCAAAAAGCTCAAAATGCATAATTTGTTTAATTTATTATTTAACTTAACAGAGGTAGTGCCTTGGGTATACATGACAAGAACATATCTTGTTCTTTTTCTAAGGTTTTCTTGGCAATCTCAATTAATAATAATTATTTTTTGTTAACACATTAAGCTGAAAAAATATTTGGTACTATTAAATTTTTCATTCTTTGGAATGCCGCATTTCTTGAACTTCAAAAACCAAATAGCTTGAACAAAAAAAATTTGTATGTGAATAGACCGCTTTCTGAGGTGAAATGTAATGGCAAAAAGCTCAAAATGCATAATTTGTAGCAAACCTACTGGGTGTCAAAGATCTCTGTCGATTCTAACTTATTATTTTGTTCAAAAATTTACCAAAAAAATTGGTGTTAAATTTTACAGAAAGTAAAAGTTTTGTAAGCACATATTTTAAAACAATACGATTATTTTTTTATATTGAATAGAGGTAGGTCATTAGGTATACATGACAAGAACATATCTTGATCTCTTTCTAAATGATAAGTTTTTTCTCTGGAATCTGAATAAATAAAAATATTTTTTTACCTCTTGCAGAGGTTTTTTAAATAGCTAGTACCCCCTAACCTACTATTGTTTAAAAACGGAATGTAATATTTTTGGATCACGATAAGCTGAAAAAAATATTTGGTACTATTAAATATTTAATTTTTTGGGATGCCCCATTTCTTGAACATTTAAAACCAAATAACTTGGAAATAAATACGTTTTTACCCTTATATTGTGGGAAATCTTTTTCTTAATTTTTAATCACGCATTATTTAAAAAAGTTGTAAGTGTACAATTAAAGAAACTTACCAAATCTTTAAAAGTTTTTCCTTCAAAACCATCCATTTTTCTAATATCTCTCTAATAAGAGGATAAGGTTAAGTTCTGTTGAGATTTCCATAATATTTTATATTTAAAAAAAATACTTCTTGCCATTAATGGGTTCATTTAAATTTATTTTTATAGGTAAGTAGTTTTGATTTAACAAATAAAGTTTTATGGCAAAATGCTTAAATTAAATTGTATGTAGCCTACCTACACGCTGTAAACGATTTATCTGCAAACTTTTTAATGGGGGATGGTCTATTAGATTGTTTTTTATTATTTTTTTCAAAAACTTACCAAAAATAAATTGTGTTAAAATTTTACAGAAAATACTTGTGTTTTGAGCGCCTATTTCAAAACAGATTATTTTTTGGTATTTAACAGAGGTAGGTCCTTGGGTATACATGACAAGAACATATCTTATTCTTTTTCTAAGTTTTTTCTTGGCTATTCTCAATTAATAATAATTATTTTTTGTTAACACAATAAGCTGAAAAAATATTTGGTACTATTAAATTTTTCATTCTTTGGAATGCCGCATTTCTTGAACTTCGAAACAAAAACATTTTTACCCTTATATCATGGGAACTTTTTTCTTTATTTTTTAAAATTCCAACAACCCATTATTTAAACAAGTTGTACAGAATTAAAACAAGACTTACCAAATGTTCAAAGTTTTTTCGTTCAAAACCATCAATTTTTGGCAAAAAAATATTATTTTTTGGCTGAGGCAGTGGTTCGTATTTGCTAATAAAAACTATATTAATTCAATTCATTTTTAACACAAAGATATTTTCCAAATTTAAAATTGAAACTGGATATAGGGTTATAAATAAGAATTTTAAATGAAGAATCTAAATAGTTATTAAGAATATAATTACAAGTTTAGAATAGCTAATAGGGATTAAAATACAAAGACATGTTTGGGAAAACCATAATATTTCTTTCTTATTAGTATTATTAGTAATATTACGATTAAGCACACTTATCTTAGAATTTGCTACACAACATAAGTTAAAAACGGTCAGACTTGACTGACCTGAAAATTTAGAAAAAAAATGTCAATTGTTTTAGCTTCAAAATAAACTACATATTTCTTTATTTACTAAGTGGAATAAGGAAACTACCACACAAGGATATTATTGGCACGTAATATTTATTTACATACCAAGGGAGGAAATGCATTTTACTCCAGAGGCATCTATCTGATTTTATCTACTACGTAATAATAATTCCCGCTTTTCGACAAGGATCACTACGCAGTACGGTGAGGTAAAGTATTGTTGTTTGACAACAACTAAAAAACACCATGCAAGTATGAAATGAAAAAAACCAATCTAGTAGGCTTATGCTAGGACGCTTATGGTTAATGTTTGAAACACAAGAGCACTGTTTATTCGTCTGTGTTAGTTCGTCGATCTCTAAAAAATGTAATTTTATGAAAAAAACCAAGATATGAAAGAAAAAGCGAAGCTTATCGTTCTGGATTTGCTACCCCAAAAGTCAAGAGAAAGGTATGAAAAGAAATATGGCCTATTTCAGAAATGGATGGGGGAAAATAATGTGAGAAAAGTTTCTAAAAGTTCCGTTCTTATGTGCTTCTCCGTGCTGGCAGAAAAACTGAAGCCGTCACCATTATGAAGCAAATACAGCATGATACGGTACTGCATTAGCTTGATATAGTGAATGCAGGTGGAGATTTACTTACAGACAAGCAACACGGAGGCTGGAATTCTTCTACAATGGCCGAAGGATACATAAGCGAGTCTCTATCGAAAAAATGCGAGGTTGCCAGCCGCATAATATCAGGGAATATTCCTACCAATCCTACTTGCAGTGAGACATGCAAAGTTTTAAATATTTATTCTACTGCAGCATTTAACAGTGGCAATAACAATGTTGGTTCAGAATTATCCTTCACTAATTTAACAAACTGTAACATTACTTTTTATTTTTGGGGTAGCGAATCCAGAACGATAAGCTTCGCTTTTTTTTCATATCTTGGTTTTTTTTCAGAAAATTACATTTTTTAGAGATCGACGAACTAACACAGACGAATAAACAACATTCTTCTGTTTTAAACAATAACTATAAGCGTCCTAACATAAGTCTACTAGATTGGTTTTTTCATTTAATATTTCCATGGTGTCTTTTAGTTGCTGTCAAACAACAATACTTTACCTCACCGTACTGCGTAATGATCCTTGTCGAAAAGCGGGAATTATTATTAGGTAGTAGATAAAATCAGATACATGCCTCTGGAGTATAGTGCATTTTCTCCCTTGGTATATAAATAATTATTACGTGCCAATAATATCCTTGTGTGCTGGTTTCCTTATTCCACTTAGTAAATAAAGAAATATGTAGTTTATTTTGAAGCTAAAACAATTGACAATTTTTTTTTTTTTAATTTTCAGGTCTGACCATTTTTAATTTATGTTGTGTAGCAAATTCTAAGATAAGTTTGATTAATCGTAATATTACTAATAATACTAATTAGAAAGTGATATTATGGTTTTCCTAAACATGTCTTTGTATTTTAATCGCTATTAGCTATTCTATATCTTTCTCTTAAAAATTAATTGAATTAATAGAGTTTTTATTAGCATCTATGAACCACTGCCTCAGTCTAAAAATAATATTGTTTTGCCAAAACTGGGTGGTTTTGAACGAAAAAATTTTGTATATTTGGGAAGTTTCGTTGAATTCTTTACAACTTGTTTAAATAATGGGTGGTTGGAATTTTAAAGTTTAAAGAAAAAAGTTCCCATAATATAAGGGTAAACATGATTTTGTTTGCAAGTTATTTGGTTTTTAAAGTTCAAGAAATGCGGCATTCCAAAAAATTAAAAATTTAATAGTACCAAATATTTTTTAGCTTAATGTGTTCCAAAAATAATTATTATTAATTGAGATTGAGAGAAGGAACAAGATATGTTCTTGTCATGTATACCCTAGCACCTACCTATGTTAAATACCAAAAAATAATTGCATAAGGCGCTCAAAAGACAAGTATTTTCTGTAAAATTTTAACAAAATTTTTTTTGAAGAAAATAATAAATAACAATCTCATAGTCCTTCGCCCATTAAAAAGTTTGCAGAGAAATTGTTTACACCCTGTAGGTAGGCTAAATATAATATAATATGGGCATTTTGCCATAAAACTCTATTTGTTAAATCAAAACTACTTACCTATAAAAGTAAATTGAAATGAACCCATTAATGGCAAGAAGTATTTTTTTAAATATAAAATATTATGGAAATCTTAAAATATGTAACCTTATCCTCTTAAACCATCTATCAAAATTAAAAAAAAAAAAATATTTGAATCGTGTCTATGTTGTTAAATCGGTTGTGTATATCAAAAGTTAGAGGTTCAAAAAGTTTCACATTTTGTGGCCCACCCTATATATTCTATTTCCAGTACTAATTATACTATTAAACAAAATGAATAGCTATATAATGTTAGTTTATCGACTTTAGATTGATATGACAATTTTTAGTGTGTGTAAAACAGATTTTAGTTTTGAAAGATTGCTCCAGAAAAAGCAAAAAAATCATAATAATTCATACCATCGAAATACCTAGCTTACCTTTTGTTTTTATAAATTTAGATATAGATAAATGGTCGCTTTCTTTTTTTTTAACTTACAAATCACTGAAATTTCTGGTGGTACTAAAGAAACCATATAAAAACATTTTTATATGGGTGGAAGGGGTGTTTTATTCGAGACGAATAGAGATTCGAATCATTTTATTTCGTCGGTAATTAACAAAGTTGTGGAAAAAAACTTGGACCATGTCCAAAAATATAGCCTAAAAACACGTCAACTTTAAAGCTCCATATCTCAGAAAGTAATCCTCCTGTTTCCAGAGTTTTTGGAACACATTAGAAACTATCACTCGTAAAAAAATTTAGATATTAGAAAAAACACAAAATTGGGCATTATTTTACAAAATAAGTGTCTTATGTGTTGGAACCTGGTAATATTTTATTATTTTTAAAATTAATTTTGCCAAAATTTTCTAAAATTAACCAAAAAAATAACCACCGAAGCACAGCAGTGGTAGTGGTTAATTACCACTACGGAATGACGTTTAGCTATTGCCCAGACGCAGTAATTACCACAACCACTACAAAGTGTCAAATAAGCGTTCCAAAATATCCCTATTCTCTTATTTATATATTGGAAGGTATTTTGGTTCAAATCATTGAGCAGCATACTTCTCATTTTACACAGATTTTACTATTAATACTAATTAGGCACTAATATTATGGTTATTCTAAACATGTCCTTGCATTTAAATCGCTATTAACTATTTTAAAATTGTAATTATATTCTTAATAACTCTTTAGATTCCCTATTAAAAGCCCTTATTAATAACCTCTTATATAGTATCAATTTTTAATTTGCAAAATATATTTCTGTTAAAAATGAATAGAATTATTGGAATTTTTAATAGCAATTATGTACCCTTGCCTCAACCTAAATAATAAACAGATCGGAATAACTTGCCATAGTTGCCAGTGCCAATCAATGTTTTACGTATCTTATAAAATTCTTGCTAAAGAAAATGATTAAACAATAATTGACACTTATCTTCACAATTAAAAAGAATACAGAACATATCTGCATTCAAAAACCAATTTAAATTTTTTATCTTTCTACTTAACGTTTTACTGTCGGCAACCATGTCAATTATAAGGGATACGGTATTTTCCCGCAAGTAACGTCAAACTTTATCGGTTAGTAAGAGATTCCATTATTACGTCGTAACTGCGCATGCCCGAAATAAGCGATAAAGTAAAAACGCATCAAGTTTATAGGTGCCAAAGATCTCTATTAATAATATTCTATTTGAAGTATCTAATCAACAAATCCAAGGAGCCGTGACGGTTGCTATGGAACTCAGCCAACCTATATTGTTGGGTGACAACAACAAAAATCACAATGACGGGAGACTTGTGGGCAAAAATGACGTAAGTGTGTGCAAAACGTTTTACACACGGCCTGCACAAAATGCCGTTTTAAGATCTTGTTCTCCGTGCACAAAACCCCCTTTTTCAAGACAGTCGTATAAAAAATATTGGAAACCTAAATTTGATATTATGTTATTTTACCTTCTTGCTACGACAAAAAAGTTAGGTGCTTTACATTGGTTTTAATTACCTTTTAATTGTACTGTACTACTTAAGTAATTATGGTTAAATTAATTTTGGAGCGTAATTGACAATTATTATCCTAAGCTTCTTTGTTTCAGATATATGTTTCATGAAATTTTACTCCTATATACAAAATATGTCGAACATTTAAGGCAAACTTTAATTAGGCAATATACTTAATTATGGTTTTATTGCTGGATTATAATCCAGAAATATTATTCTTAACGTAATAAAAACATAATTATATTGCTTAAAGTAATCCGTTTGCCTTAAATGTTGGTTATATTTGGTCTATAGGAGTAAAGTTCCTTGAAACATATCTGGATATTTGGGGAATTTTATATTACATTTCTAAAAACAAAGAAGCTTAGGATTTATAAACGTTAATATCTTAAGACGCAAAAATGTTTGGCAAAAACGAAAAAGCATATCAATTTATATCGCAAAGGATTAACTTTTGCAGTGGGATTTACTAAGATCTAAAATAGTAACCCCCACAGGTCTAAATAATTACACCCGTGGGGGGTAAAATTTTAAAACCCTTTTTCAAAAAACACTTACCCATACAGAAAAGATACAAAGTTATTGATTATTTTGTATAGTTATTGCAAAATACCACAGAAAAACTGCTTTTTTTCTAAAAATAT
This sequence comes from Oxystoma pomonae, assembly GCA_963921995.1. NCBI lineage: Eukaryota > Metazoa > Arthropoda > Insecta > Coleoptera > Brentidae > Oxystoma > Oxystoma pomonae. The sequence goes on from OY998165.1 coordinate 43,962,243, forward strand.
TCCATATTTTAGGGGAAAATGCCTAACTAATTTTTTTCGACAGGTTTCAAAATGGCAAATGGTGAATACGCCAAAAACTTGGCACAGAACAGCTTCATCATCTGTGTTTGAGGTTATAAAGTTGATGATTTTTTACACCACCTCTGGGAGGTTGTTTAAATTTGCCCCCAGAAAGGATTGTTTTGTGGCAATTGGTAATAAGTTCCTTTATAATTTCCCCAAGCAACCGTTTTTACAAGAATTAATTTACTTAATATCCCAAGTTGTTTATTAATCAATAAAACACCTCTAATTTTGTCCAGAAAAACGCCATATTTTGAACCCGTTTTCAGCACAAACAATATATTTATGAGGGCACTACGAGGCAAAACAAACATAAGCGAAGGTCACTGATTATGCACGAAAACTGTCTCCAATGAAAAAAATCCAAAACAACTGTACCTATTCATTTATTTACAAACAGAACTCAAATTAAATCATTGAGTTTATCTAAAAGCTTAATCATCAAACAAAGCTTTCCACTGAAAGATCGCACTCAAAGGTCTCAACTCTGCAGCACCGAACAGTTCGTTGACCCGATATGACTCCTTTGTGAACGCATCATTTGGATTCAGATCTGTTTTTAGCCGCATTTTTTTACATGACCTACTTTGATGAAATATTTTTATTTGTGGTTTGCGATTGCGATGGGTTTGCGTTTGTAAAGTTTTTTCATACTTTTGATAGATAAAAACCGCTTTTAAATAAATACAAAGTTAATCTAATTCTTATTTTATGATTACATATCGAAATGTTTTTGTGACAGTGAGTATTAATCGCGAAAATCAATAAACAAGGGTAAGTTTGGTTAAGAGTAACTTATAACGTCAATTTTAATTTGCTCAACAGAGTGTTTACCATTTAGATCCCCCCCTAGGGTTAAAAAACTTCTTTAAAATAGAAATTTTCTTCTTAAATCCAACAAAAGATTGTGTTAAGATGATTCTTCATTAAAAAAAAAAACAATTAAAATTATTCTTATAAATCAAACTATGGCGAAAACTTCAGGAAGTTGGTATAAAATGCTTAAAACCAACAATTTTACTTAAACTTAGGACTTGCCTAAAATAGGCTAAATCCTTTTAGTAAATCCCACTGTTGATGTCTTGAAGTGTCCAAAGAATCAAAACAACATTTTCAAATTTAAAGTAAATTACGACATTATTTAGAACTTTTGGAGGTGGGTACATCATTTTTAAATAAGGTATAATTGCATTAATTTCCAATTTAAAACTTCCAAGTTGGTAAGCATGGGACTGCAAATGTGCAACAGAATTTAAGCAGCTTTTAAATTAGATATAGGGTAATTCATTAATATATTTTTAGCACTTTAATTTATGAATATTAAAAAAGTTATAGATATATATAGCAAGTTTTAAGTTATACCACATAGAAACAAAGAAAAGAAAATATTGGAGTCGGTCTTAGGATTTATACAACAAACTCAATCAGAAGTAAGACAGAGGCTACAAAAAAGAAATATAATTCATCATTATCATAAAAATATCCAAATTCAAAAATTATAAACATTTTAGGGGCAAAAACTCTTCTGAGTGCGATTCGACTGCGTCAGGTATGCGCAGTCGATTTTTTGCCTTTGGCCTTGCCCAGGGTCAACTTTAATTTTTAAATTATTTTCTTCCTTTCTCTAAGTTATTATTTTTACATATCTTTCGAGCTTTGGGCCTGTATGATACCTCATAGTGTGGATAATCCCACAGTTCTAAAGAGGTACTAAATTATAATCAGACTTTGTGATGTTTGATTACTCTAAAGGCGCATTCACACAGAGCGAATAGGTTCGTCCAAAAATTCGGGCCAAATCTGGCGAACCTTTTTCGACGAACGTTTGCCCGAAAACTCACACATTTGCAACGAACATTTGCAGCGAACATTTGCGACGAAAATTCGGACACATTTTCGCAAGATTTTTTGGATATATATTTTTGAAAGTGGGAATAGATAATATTTTTGGTCTCACATCCCTGACCTCAATTCTTGAAATTAAATTGAAACACCAAAAATATTTTATTTTATTTTTCAAATAAATAGTAAAAGCCAACGGAAAGCGAAAAATTATTATTTTCTGGCTGGTAGGTTGTGAGGTTGGTACATATCTACTAAATAAGTTTGTACCTGATTGTTACTATTATGCTTCATCACTTTTTTAGTTTTCCTTAATTAAGTGTAAACTCATAAAACCCGACCACCAAACCCATCACCAAACCCCACCACCAAAACCCCACAAAATGAAATATAGTAATCCTAATTATTTTTTATCAAGTGCGTCAAATCGTTTTTCCCTGGAAAGGTTTTCAAATTTAATTTTTATATTTACGGTAAATAATTTTTCTCATTTTTATTTTATTCCAAATATTTCTTTCAGCAAATTTTGTCCGAACACTACGAAATTTTTATCCGAACCTCGAACCTTTTGCCCCGAGCCTTTTGCGTGAATCTTTAAATAAATAATTCGCGCGAATTTTTGTCGGCATTTCGAAGATCAAAGGAATATTCGCCTATGTAAATGCTACTTAAATTGCCAAAAACCTGCATATAAAGTGTCGCAGGACCATTTTTATAAAAAAAATTACATTTTTTACACATGAGTGGTGCTGACAAAAAATTGCCTAAGATGAATTAATTTAAAGCCATATTTCTACGGGAGACGAAAATTTTTCCAACCACAGCAGGAACTTTTTCTAAAATTTTGATTTTTTTTATAATTTATAAAATGTTCAGGTCTATAGGGAACGTTAATTACCCCTCCCTGCACTCCTTGCATCTGCGCCTAATGTCTTATTAAATACGAGACTGCATATTTGCCTAATACAAAATTTTTATACTTTCGAAATTTAAATATCTTAAAAATTTAATACGCCTTTAGATTGTGCCGATATTTTGGACTTTGGGGATATTTTCTTTTTAAATAAGGTTCCCATGAACTTGGCGGATATGGTAAATTTTTTTAACCCAAAAGACAAATCTGCAATGAAATTGTACAAACCAATATATAACTGAGAATTCAAGCTGCTTTTAAATTTGGTGTAGGTTGGCTTCATGATTTTATACAGGCCTGCATGGAATTTGTTATGACGTATTTTTGTTTGTTAAGCTAAGTTTTTATAGAAAAATAACTAAGTAAAATACAACTGTCAACTATCAAAAATCAAAATACATTTTAAAATTAATGTAGTAGATACTTTAAATTTAATTACTAACCCAATTCTATGGTACTGTTCAAGAAAATTATTAAGTAGGCTCTCATTACTTAAAATCTTTTATTATTTATTATTATTTATTAATTGCTAAAATTATGGTAGTTTTGACAATATTTTTGGGAATTTTGACCTGTTAAATCTTTTTATTATGCCTTAACATTATTAGTTGAAAATACTGAAAACTTCTCAGCTTCCGGCTCCCTAAAGGCTATCGAGAGTGATTTTGAACCATCATCCTCAGGTCAAAACCAAACTTAACTGTTTTTACAAGCCGAACTGAATGATCTAGTAAGATATTTCGTATTTTCAAAAGATTTTTCTGATGTACTGGGGTATAGGTTGAAACAAAATATTCGTTTGCCCCAGAAACCACCTTCTTTTGGTGGACCACTTGTTACTACCAAGCAGTTGCTGATCTAGTTACTTGCCTCGGAGCTCCTGAGTACAGACTTTCTAGCTGAAGACTTTTCATCGACTCTTCAAAAAGGAGCCTAAAAGCTGTTATTTTACATAATGACAATGTCTTTGCTTCTGTTCCGGTCGGTCTTTCAGTTCATTTAAAGGAAAACTACGAAAATTTAGGGTAATTTTCTAAGTATACAATATGAAAATCACAACTCGTAAGTGTGTTGAGATATAAAAGTATTAGGTCTTCTCTTGGTGCAGTCTGGATTTACTAAATTTTCGTGTTTCCTGTGTGAGTGGGATAGCAAGAATCCAAAACAACATTGGATAAAAAGAGACTGGCCACCTTAACACTTGGAACCATAAATAGTATTGGCGAAAGTCTTATTGTCTCTCAAAAAGTCGTTTCACATAAAACTTGGACTTATAAAACAATATGTTAAGGCATTAAACAAAGAAGGAAATTGTTTTAAATATTTGTGTAAATAATATCCGACTTTGTCAGAGGCAAAATTCAAAGAGGAAATCTAGGCAGAAAGTTTTTCAAAAAATGTTATCTCCTTTACATAATTTGTGTAGAAGAAAGTTTTATTACGCCCCTCCCTTCAATCTGCACTTAATGTTATGCCAAATATATAATAAAGACCGCAGATTATAATAAAATATTTCAGATTTAAATATTTCAAAATTTTATTTTTGTAAATCTTAAAAGCTTCGTCGAAAATTCCGTGTTCATAAAATTAATGAAAAGTGCAAGATAGAAGGAAAGTTGCCTTGTAAAATGACGTGCGAAAGACTATAGCGGCGTTGCCACTGTGCGTGTCCGTAATCATTGAATGTATATTTTTTCTGTTTGAAATAAGGTACCTTACCTCAGTAATTTCTTATGCACAACCGAATGATTTTTGGAATCAAAAATATTTTGGTGTCAAAATCTCTCTAATATTTTGACAATAGATAAATCACCAGTTGACAAATAGTTAAGTATTCATGTTGTATGGTTATTTCTGTCATTCTCAATCAAGCAATCTGAGACACAAACAGTTGCTTGTCATTAGCAACCATATCAACAAAGTCATCATTAAAAATAATGTTGCGTTTTAAGCTGGGTTCATACAGAAATAAAATAACATAAGATAAGATATATTCTTAAACTTAATAAAAACAACAGGCATATAGGTCATATTTACCGGGGTATAGGATAAACATCTGGGACGCCAGAGCAAAAAAAATGTAAGGAGGTTTGTTTATGGCTAAGATGTTAATTTCATCTCCGGCACTTAAAGTTTTTGCGTAGTGGTAAATTGGAAGAAACACCACAAAAAGCTGGTTTTTCAATTTTACGTGGTATTTTCTAAGTAAATTAAGGTTATGCATCAACTAAACTTTTTTTTAAAGTAAGCGGAGATAAGAACAAAATTGTTGGACTTGACCTTCTTATCTATGTTACCAAATTTGGTTCTCTTTTACTTTAATAATTCATAAAAAATGCCCTTTAGTATGTTATTTTTGCAATTTGTTAATTTTGCTGGGGTATTTTTCAAGGTCATGAGGCTTCAAACTGCATAAAACTCCAAGGATCCAATTTGGCATACATACCTAATAGTTTGAGGTAGGTACATTAAAAGTTGGTCTGACAAAGCGTCGAATTACTAAGATTTTTTGAAGAGAAAATGACAAAAATCTTGTTTTTTGCTATTTTCAAGGTCATTTAAGGTCAGAATACCTTGAAAAAGAATTTTTTGTCATCCTCGTCCTCGAATTATATAAAGTCGAGTATAATAATGCCCCGGTTGCGAAAGTTGCATTTTTTATGATTTTTGTCCGCCATCTTGAAAGATGTCGTCATACCAACCCAACCCAACCCCTTCTACACGGATGCAAACAAAACACCTGGTAACTCTTTTGTGTGACTAAAGAGCTATCCATCCCGCATAGTCGCACTCCTTCATTAAAAATCTCACGGGATAGAAATTACCGATATATGTCCCCTACACTATATAGTTTTTTGTTTAATTAGAAATTACATTGAGTTCTGAAGTTGCTAATAGTTCGCTTTTACATTTTACAATAATTCACCTCCTTTATGTAGGTCTTTAAATTTTGCTTTTCTGTTTCTGTACCACAATTTAAGAACGCTATATGATATTCCAACTTCCTCGACCAGTTCCAGACACATTTCTTGCTTGGAAAAATTTCGTTTTCGAATTCTTGGATTAGCGTTTCTTTTTGAATGGTGGGAAACTGCATTTTATTGTCTATAAAAATTTAGAATTTCACATAAGTACAGGGTCTTTCAACAAAAATTAGAGTAATTCAAGTACGATTTTTAAATCAATTTTGAGCAGGTCGGGTTTTTGTTGATGGGGAAGGGGGGGGGGGCACGGTTTCTAGTATCTTAGCTCTGAAAAAAATGTATGCCTATTAGGTAGGTATCTGTTTTCTCAAAAGATGATACAAAAATTTACTTTGAAAACGGTTGTACTTGCAACATTTTTTATATATATATATTAGAGTCACTATTACCAATGCAGTTTTTTACCATCAATTTTTAATAAAATAAAATTATATTTCTAGTACCAGTAAATAGTAGCATAGGTGGTTTAAGGGGAAGAAGTTGACATCTGTTGATTTGTCCATAATACTCTGTTCGGTACTCTGTGCTTTATATTTGAAAAAAGAATTCTCTGCATTAATGGGTTACATTTATTTTTTATAGGTAACATTAACTTTATATATATTTAAACATACAGTGGCTTATAATAAACTAAATTTAATGGTTGAAAGCCCAAGTTATCATATTTATAGCATAACTTATGGGTGTAAAATGCCGTTTTCTTTTTGTCGCGGTTACGGTTAAGCTTGGTCCTAAAATTTCCCAGAAGTATAAGCAAAAGAAGGAGATCTCGATTGTGTAATATCTTTGAATATTGTTTAAATTTACAGGTAATTGTTAATGTTTACATGTGTATATAATCAAAAGTTTTTAATTTTTATGAATTTCCGGATTATACTTAAATTTTGATATCAAAAATGCTATGCTATGCTATGACATCATGTATTAGCTGACATGAACAGAAAAAATCGATGTAGACAGCGCATCCTGTCACGTTCGATGCCTTGAGAATCGGAACCAGCCTATTTTGCCGATTCAGAATAGTTGCGGTTCTCAAGGTATGGATCTTCACAAGATGTGCTGTCTACGTCCATTTTTTCTGTTCATGTTAGTTAGCTAATAGATGACGTCATAGCATTTTTGAGGTGAAAATTTAAGTATAATCCGGAAATTCATAAAAATTAAAAACTTTTGATTATATGCACATGTAAACATAAACAATTATCTTTAAATTTAAAGAATATATATATAATATATATAATTTCTTTTGCTTATACTTCTGGGAAATTTTAGAACCAAGGTTAACCGTAACCGTGACAAAAAGAAAATGGCAAAAGATCTCTCTGCACATTTTTGAATTGGTCACGAGATGATTATTTATTATTTTGTTAAAAGATTTTTATTTTAAAACATTTCAATTGTTTTCCGGTATTGAATAATAGAGGTAGGTCCTTAGGCATACTAATGTTAGAGATTTTCTCTGGAATCTGAATAAATAAAAATCATTTTTCTTTACTCACTCCAGAAGTTTTTTACATAGCTTTTGCCCTCCTAACCTTTTATTCTTTAAAAAGTGTACAGAATCTTTGTGGATCATAACAAGTTAAAAAAATATTTGGTGCCCGTCTTCTTGAACTTTAAAAACTCATAGCTCATAAATAAGTAAGAACGTGTTGGCCATTGTAATATAAAAACTATTCTTTTATTTAAAAAAAATCCAATCACCAATTGTCTAAAAAGTGGTTAAAAACTAATAAAACTTATCCAATATTTAAAACTTTTTCCTTCAAAACCAACCATTTTTGGTGAAACAATAGCTGCTGTAAAAAATATTATTGTTGTAATTCATTTTTCACTGAAAAATATTTTGCAAATTTAAAATTAAAACTAAATACAAGGTTTTAAATAGGGACTTTAAATAGATAATCTAAATAGTTATTAATAACATAATTACAAGTTCTAAATAATTATAGCGATTAAAATACTACCAAAATACTAGGTCCTAATTAGTTATTATTACTAGTAATATTAGGATTAGTCAACCTTTTCTTAGAATTTGCTACACAAAATAGGTGTAAAACCATTAGGCTTACCTGGCGGAAAAATATCAAAATTCTTCTTGTACTTAATTTCACTAAAAGCAACTAAATATTTACCAACAAATGGTAAATAAATTATTCACACTCGTACAAATTAAATATTGTCTTTAGGAGCAATATTTCAAAACTAAACTCTGTTTCACACACACCATTATTTAGTTACACATTTGCTTTAATAGAAAATACCTGCACTTCTGGAAATAAAATATCAGATTGGCCACAAACGTTGAGAATTTTTGAACCTTTAACTTTTTATCTGCTAAACTGATTTAAAGAAAATGGAATATACCCAAATTTTAGGTTCAAGTTAAGAATTTGATTTTTTTACACCCAGATGCACGGTAAAATTATTCGGATTAGTTTAGATAATCCATGCTTCCCCTTTGTTGATTTATGTGGAATCAAGAGAGAAAAATAATGGATTAGATAGCCAATCGCGATTAAGTGCCTACGGTGAATTTAGGGCTGAGACACTCCAAAAAATGGATAATTCGGCAAAAAAATTGGAACATAGAACAATTTCAGTATAATTGTTTAAGAAATAAAAATATTAAGGTTCTTTAAATTAAGACTGTTCTGGCACTTTTGGGCATTTTTTTCTGAGGAACTGTTAAAAAATTAGGAACTTTCAAATCAATGTTGTATTTACAAGGAAAAAATTTATATTTATATATTTAAGCTAGCATAGCATAAATTATATTACAATTATATTCGGCAAGCCAAGAAGAAATTATAACTTATAACTAACACTAAAATAATGTAAGTAATAAAGGAATAATTGAGATATTGCAGCATAGAATTAAACTTTTATAAAGAAAAACATAAATATATGTATGTATATATATATTTTTTATCAAAATGTCCATCTAGCGTGTTTCAAAGCATATTCAGAGATATATCAAATATGTCAATTTGATTAAAAAATAAGTTATAGTTCTGTTGAATTCGATACAAAGGTGCGTTATATCTAGTACATGAGTATGATCTAACATTTATATTTAAGTTTTGAAGTATATATGGGGTCTTGATATTGCCATTAATAGATTTATAATATTAATAATATTATCAATCAATATTAAAAAATATTCCCTAAAATCTAAAACAAATATTTTCAAACTTGGCACAAAAATTTTTTATTACTGTAGACGATGAGCTGAAAAGTTTTTGCTGGGGGTTGAACTCACGAGCCGTGCTAACTAGCGACACGCGGTTAAGATATATAATTAAATTTTGCACAAAAGCATTGTTTTTGTTTTAAGATGACGCCATTTAAAAAAAATATAACTACTATTTAATTGTTATTTTGTTTTTAAAAGAGCAATGTTTTTTTATTTGAAATGTTGAAACATTTTTTATGATTTGTGAACGTAATTGTAAATTTATTATCTATAGTCGAAGATATTTTATTAGGACTGGAAACATATTTTGTCTGTAGGTAAATATGGGACAACAATTTTTTTTTTTGTACTGAAAAAGTGCTTCTGGGTTATTAATTACCTAAACATTTAGGCAAACCTTTAACGGTTGGACCAATATAATTAAACCAATAAGTATATACATACGTTAAAAAACTACCAGTCCGCTAAATAAAAAGTTATTGAGGGCAAAAGTGTAGCAAAACATTCTTTTATTAACCAAGGTCATTATGTTTTTGTTCTTTTATTTTTAAAACTTTAAAAACAGATGGTACTTTTTGTTTTGAAACCTTTGACATTGTATTTTTCACAAACAGCTTGATTTTGCTAATTACGGCAAACATTGTAAAACTTCCAGTAAACAACCCTATAAAGAATTTGGAAAAATAATAGGTATCCTTAGCTAACAAATATATATTTTGTAAAGATGAACTGAACATTGGGTTGACCCAAATATAGATAATATTATCGTGTAATCAAACAAGCAGAACTACTCTTCAACAACCTCTGATATAAAGTATCGTGTTCCAATAAGCCCCTTTCCCCCAAAGATCCTGAAAGATAATCAGATTCATTTAAATAATTCAACTTATTAACTATTTTTATCAAAAAAATAATTTAACTTACTTACTTACTTAAACATCCCGTTTTCTCTCTACATCTTGGAAAATAAATCGCAAAAAGAGACCTTATTCGCCGCTTTTAAAGCATGTATTTATTATGCTTGTACCTTTAATAAACACCGTTAATAAGTATAGATTATCACGTAACTAGATTACCCAATAATAACAAACCCGGATACAGGATAATCCCTTTTGCGTCTTCTTCAAAATTTCTCCGAGTTTTGATAAAAAAGAAATTCTAAAAACATTTCAAAAAATTTTTCCTGCAATTAAACCTTACTTTACCACAAAGGTTCGCCTGGGGCTCTACTCTAAGTAAAAATTTTACGATAAGGTTCATATACTTTAAAAAAGTCTTTTTCATCAACGCTGTTCTGATTTGCATTTTAATTTTTGTTAAAATAGTCATACTATGTTCTGTAGTTAATTGTATAAAATAGGTCGAAACCACTTTTCCGCACATGTATTTTGCAACACATATGTGGAAATTCATGTTGACAGTTAACAACTCTACTTACTTTCAACAGCACCCTTTTTCAGAGATGTGCGGAACAGTGTATTAAAAAAAAAACTTTTAGAACAACTCTGCACACGAGCCAGATATGTTGGTGTACTGAGCAGAAGGCGAGGTCCGTAAGTCGAGTCGAGAGAGTGTGCAAAGTGGTTTTCAAACAAGTTTTTCATGATACTTTTTATACGACTAGAAATAAAAACCAAATCGATTTGTTTTTTAGAAATTTAAAGAACCATGCGCAAATAATACACATTAGTGTGCAAAGTTGACACATCCATGCGCAAAATACTTTGCTTACGGTAGGTGGAAAGTACCTTTTCTCCGTGCAAAATTTCCGCGTGCAATATGGATATAAAAACATGATTTTAGTAACTCTCTGTGGATAACTAAAGCATAACTTTTTGGTTACCGATACGAAGATAACAAACAAACTTTTTTTTTTGATCATGGGTGCAAAAAAAAGATTTCTGTCCATTTTTTACCCAAAATTAAAGAGAAATAGCGAAAAATAATAATATTGGAAAAATGTAATTATTCTTGCCTATAAACTAAGCCATTACCGCCAGTTTTCACCAAGAATTTACGAGAAACTCATTTAAAAACATCGTCAAAATATCAAACTGTGAAATATTAAAATGTCGTAATAATGATCGTCACCTAGTAAAAATGCACATCGCTATGGAAACCATTGTTATTTCATTTGCCTTGATTTATAGTGTAAAGAGGGTGTGTTGCTCTTCGTTCGAGATTTTTAAAAATATTTTCGTGTTTTTCCTGGATTTTTTAATAAAGGTATTTAAAAAAAATAGTGTTAGCAACTCGCGGCTAAACTGTGCTTTTTTACTCGCGTTTTTAAATAACCAAGGCTTGTAAAAAAAAGAACTATTTTAGCCAGTAGTTGTGAAAGCTACTATTTTCTACTAGTGTGCTTAAAAGTGTTATTTAACATACAATTTAAAACTATCTTACGCAAGTAGGAAATATTTTGTACATGACACGTGCGAAAAGTGTATTTTCCACCGTTTGCGTCTTGCCCGAACTTCGCTCCCGCGTTGTTCGTATTCCTGCAACTCGGAAAAATATCACTTTCCGCACTTGTTAGTAAATAACTATTTCTATAACTACCTCTGAAAATCGCGTTTTTCACACGCTACTTATTAGTTATTTATATTTGTGTTCTATCATCATCTTTTTGAAGTTTTGTAACAAAAAATAGTATCTAAAATAGGGGTTTTACAAGAGTGTTTTTAAAGGACAAGAAAAGCGAGTGATTTAAAAAGGCGAGTAAAAAAGGCACTTTAGCCGCGAGTGGCAAACCTAATTTTAACTTTCATCAAAAAATTCAAAAAACCAGAAAAAACATACAAAAAACTAAAACACAAAAGTATTTGGGTATTTCACAACCGGCTATAATGTTTCCAAATTTTGCACCATATCCTTGTGTTGGCCGTTTCATTTTCTGACATTATTAATGTGCAAAAAGTAACAAAAATAATTTTTCTGAAGGTATAACAAATAGTAGATTTAACAACTAGTGGCTGAAATAGTGCTTTTTTACAACCGTTGGTTTAAATATCGAGCGCAGCGAGGTATTTAAAAAGGCGAGTAAAAAAAAGCACAGTTTAGCCGCGAGTTGTTAACTCTATTTTTTTTAATACCTTTATCAAAAAATCCAAGAAAAACAGGAAAATGCTTTTAAATGTCTCGAACGAAGAGCACTTCTCGAAACACCATCTTTACACTATAAATCAAGGCGGCTGGTAAATGAAATAACAGTCGTTTTCATAGCGATGTGCCTTTCTACGGGGTGACGTTCAGTGTTGCGCCATTTTAATCTTTGACTGTTTGATATTTTGCCGATTTTTTTAAATGATTTTTTTTGTAAATACTTGGTGAAAACTGGCGGAAATGGCTTAGTTTTTAGGCAATAATAATCAGATAGCAATAATAATAATTCAATCAGATAGTAATAAACGGAAAGAAATCTTTTTTTGCACCCGTGAACAAAAAAAAAGTTCTTTTGCATCGGTAGTCAAAAGAACCATGCTTTGGTTTTCTGCAGGCAGTTATTAAAATCATGTTTTTGATGAAGGTATACAAAAAAAGGATTTTCCACATACTAAATAAAATTTGTGGCTGCGTTTTTTGTTTGTTCTTATTTGCATTTGGGTTTCTGTTAAATATCTATTGTGCTTGTCTACAGTGAATATGTATTAGAATATTACCAAAAATGTGTAACAAAAACACTAGAAAAATTTAAATCCAAGCCCCTTCTCCACCTGGTATAACTTTACAACACTAAAATTAATCCTTAAAAATCCACCCCAATTAGTACAGTTCTTCCAAAGAGTCACTCCCTTGGTCAACATAATTTTAATCCCTATCATTTTATTGGTCAAGTACTACTGTCACCAATAGGTATAAAATTCAACGTCTATAAATAAATAAGAACACCCAAATGTATCGTCAATTCATTGATAATTGTGGCAAATGTCTTAGTGTTTATATTTTGTTTTTCTTTTACTTTTTACATTGGTTTTTAATTTTTGTGCACAAGACACTTTGAATATTTTGATAAAAATGGTCAGTGCAGCTTCATTCATGGTTGAACTTGATGAATTTTTAGTTTTTTCATCTTCTTCGAGTGATCAATGCGATGAAAATTCGCCTCCTTCGAAAAAAAACTACAATTACGTGCACGCGGAATCACAAAATGTAAGTTACTTTGTTTTAAGTTTTTTTTGTAAGATTTTTAGCTCTAAAGGACAGGGTGTTTTTTTAGAACTGAAACAATCAGTAAAATAAGGTACAGTAGTTTTTTATTTTTCTTTGTAACAATTTATAGAATACGTCAATATTATTTAGAAACAATTTTAGTATAGCACTGTAAAATTTTTACCGGTAAATTCAAGATTATTTCTAAAAAAACACAGTATCCTAATAAGATATAAAAATGTAACACAAACATGACAGAACAGCATATAAAACTGGAAAATAATATATAAATATAACATTTTTGCAAATCAGGAGAGAACATTATATTAAATTGTATATATGAAAGAAACACAGTATCCTAATAATTTTGACAGAAATCTTTTTTTTTATACCTTCATCAAAACCATGATTTTAATAACTGCTAAATATATATTTTTTTGATCACGGGTGCAAAAAAAGATATATGTCCGATTTTTACAATTTTAATGCAAGAGAAATAGCAGAAAATAGTAATATTGAAAAAAATCTTAAAACTATTTTTTTACCATTTTTGCATCGGTAAACACAAATACATGCTTTTTTGCACCCATGAACAAAAAAAGTTTTTTTGCATCGGTAACCAAAAGAACCATGCTTTGGTTTTCTGCAGGCAGTTACTAAAATCATGTTTTTGATGAAGGTATAAATTTTTTTTTTTTTTAAACTTCAGCAGTGCAGCAGTTTAGAAACAAGAGAAGAATTTGCAAGCCTACTTATTTATATTTACGAGCCTAGATTTAAAAAAGATAAACAAATAATTTAAATTTAATTTATAAAAGGCGGTTGACTTTGTCACTGTGTTGCCAGACCATAGGCGAAAAATCTACTGCGCATGCGCAGCGGATTAAAGATCGAAAAACAAAAGGTCGAAGGACGAAAACATAAGATCGAAAATTAAAAGATCGAAGCAACAAAAGGTCGAAATTATAAAAGGTCGAATATCAAAAGGTCGAATTTACAGAATGTCGAAATTATAAAAGGTCGAACATGAAAAGGTCGAAATTACACAAGATCAAAAATGTACAAAGGACGAAATATTAAAACATATTAATTTAAACCTAACCCAACTCGAATAAAACTCTAACCCAACCCTATCCCGCCATAATCCAACCCTAATCCAAACAGATTTATTAACATACCTGAATGGTTTTAAAAAGAGTTAAACTTCATATTCTAAGCTAGAAACGACGAGCGGCATATAATGTATCAGAACCTCACCCAGTTTTATTTTCGACCTTTTATTTTTTCGATCTTGTGTTATTTCGACCTCTTGTAGTTTCGACCTTCTGTAATGTCGAAATTTTTGCATTCGACATTTTGTTATTTCGATCTTTTGTAACTCCGACCTTTTGTAGTTTCGACCTTCTATAATATCGACCTTTTTACATTCAATCTTTTGTAATTTCGATCTTTTGTATTTTCGACCTTATGTAATTTCGACCTTTGGTATTTTCGACCTTTGGTTTTTCGATCCTTCGTCCTCCGCCCACTGCGCATACACTAACAAAGCCAGCCAGACCAGTGTCGTAGTGACTACGACATCATCTGGCCGAAAACTTTTGATTGGATTTAATCGCATTTATTTGTTGTATTATGCATAAAACATCTCCAACCGCAAGTTTAACCATACATACACGAAGACATGGAGCTCAAGTGCCGAACCCACAGGTGTGGTTTCGCCATTTTGTTTGTTTTATTGTTGTGTTTTCATTAAATAATACTCTCCAGTTAATCCTAAAAAATCTTGATTTTTGTTTTGTCCATGTAGAGAAATCCAATTTTCTAATACGAAGTTACGAGAAACACTAGACAACAATTTTGAAATTTTTTTCACGGTAGTGTCCACAACCTAAATTTTCGCTGTCAGATGGTTGTCAGTTGCTTTCAATACTGAGACAATCGACGCGCTTGCCCGTTAGACTCCTTGTCTCTGGATTATTTCCAGGATTACTTGATTGGAAGGACAAGGCCGATATCATCCTATATAAAAAAATGGGATATATATATTTTGAAATTTGAAAACGTAATCAAAACAAACGTAAATAATTTACAGGGTGAGGGTGAATTGAGATTGAAATATAAAATTTTGCCACCCAGAATTAAAAAAAACCATTAATTTTTTTAAAGCTGTCAAAATTTCATATATGGAGTAACGTTGAACGCAGAATGTTTGCAGGAATCCAAAAATTTAAAAATATAGGGTGTTTCCTCTGAATATCGAAAGTTGAGCAGTTCATTTGTGTGCGTTTGAAAAAAAAATATTCCGGCCAAAAAATCCTTTTTGCTTGGCTATGCTTTTGGATGCATCTGTATTATTTTATTTCTTGCTGACCCTTTTGAAAAGGCAAGGTTTACAAAATTTTATGTAATTATTCAGATTTTTAGGAAATTCATGATTTTTTTTGGGCTGACTGAATGTCATTCACATAAAGCCCTCATTTGAACAAATCATAACTTTCATGTCTCTAGCCTGATCTTAACATGCGAAACATTAATACACCCGGAAAAGACAGCTTTTTACCAAAAGGGTGAAAAATAACGTTTAGAAATATGTAGAAATCTTTTTATGGCTGAAAATTTTGAAATCGTAGAAAAACTATTTAAGTAATGGCCGGTTAAAAAAGTCCCTGACTGTAGCTCCGATATTTTTCCGCCTGTAAAGAATGGTAACTGACTTAAAAATATTTTTGTCCGCTGTTGTTACCAGGCTTTAGTCAAATCCCTAACATTTTTAGATATGCATGCATAAGTGTTATTTTGCCCTTCTTCAGCCCCTTATATTGGTTGACAGACACAGCGCTAGAGGCTTAACAGTTTTGGCATTAGCACAACAAAAATGCCATTATTATATTTTTTCACAACAATTTTCTACACTATAAAAGCAATAATTTAGTATTGAAGTCACTAATTTCCTTTACTATTTTCAGAATGAATTCTTACAGCAACATGGTGGTTCTACAACTGCTAACCCGGAAGTTATTAATCATTCTCAAAAATTGGAAAACGTTGTACCACATCCTCGGATTTTTTCTATGCAAGCAAAAACTTACACAACCTGCTCTTATTCTCAAAAGTTTGAGATAGATACTCAACCACAATGTGTTCCTGAAATTAACTTTAAAAACTTGCCTATGGCTTCACCTCAAGAGAACTATGCACATTCATTAATGGAAGAGTCATGGAATGAGTTAAATCAACATTTTCTAAAAACTAAAATTGAAGAATATCAAACAAATCTAACTAAAACTCAAGGGAACTATGCACATTCATTAATGGAAGAGTCATGGAATGAGTTAAATCAACATTTTCTAAAAACTAAAATTGAAGAATATCAAACACATCTAACAGGCAACCGTAATCTTGTTGAGGCGGCAAATATCTATCAGTTTTCAAAGGATTTTAATTTAAATTCTGCAGCAGAATATCAAAATTCACACAAAAGAGAAAGAGAACAGGCACATAGTTTTCAATACTCGCAAGAATTGGTTTCAAACTCTTTATCAGAACCTCAAATTCCATACCAGTCCAGTCCTGAATCAACTTCTGAAGAAGCATCATTTACTGCGCCGATTAAAAACTTTTCTTACAACATAGTTATAATAAGAAAATGCGTTTACAACTTTTCAGTTGCCTTACTTGGCGTTCTTTGGCAAAAATAGTTAACCAATAGCAATAAAGTTTCTTGTAAATTTTACGAGCAAAAACAACAACAAAGCTTATGTTCAGTGAATGGACTTAGCTATGTTATCTACAGTACAGTACAAAAGGAGGTTTTCTTATAAATTTTAAGACAAGAGTCTCTTGAACTTATGGTTTGTTAACTTTAAAATATTTTTTTCTTCCAGATTATCCGATGCCAACCACTAGCGGCAAAGTGCCTTCATCTGAGTTATCTGCCAAAAACAACCACAACAGAAATCTAGAAGGCAAGCGGTTAAGAAGAACTCAGTTTACACCCTATCAGATCAGTGAGTTGGAAAAAGCTTTTGAAGAACATGATCATCTAAATAGGTCTAGAAAAGCATACCTGGCGCTTACGTTAAATTTAGCAGAAGAAAAGATTAAGGTGTGGTTTCAAAATAGAAGACAGAAAGTACGAAGAGGTAAAGTGGATCAAGGTTCTTCGAAAAAGCCATCACAGAGCTGTTCAAAATCTCCTGTGAATTTAAACAATCTGTCGTCTCTTGACCCTATTAAATCAGTCAACAGTACCCATGCTCACCAACATAGACCTGTAAAATGTGAAGGCGTACCTGTCTCAGTTGGTAGTGTAACGTACCGTCCTGCGCCTCTTGTTATAAAAACTAACTCTTTTCAAACTCTGTTTAATAACTTTGATTACCCTTCTTATCCACTTTATCGTACTTACTCATCTACTTCATTTTATAGTGATGATTTCTGGGCTACAACACATTCTCCAATCAACCAGCATATTAATATTACTCACTCCCCTAAGCCAAAGAGTGCAGTAGAAAGTGGTCAGGATAGGCAACATTCACATATGATGGGTTTTTATCCTGATTATAATTATACGCCTAATGTAAATTTGTTTGCCTCAAATGTAGAAAAATAGATATTAAATTTTATTCATTTAATTTAAGTAATGTTATATTTTATTAAACTGATTTAAGCAACATGCTCCCAAACAAAAAAACTGGTTCTTTGTTTTTCTAATATAATTTGTCCCTTACAAAAAATATTTTTTTTTATATAATAATATCTACTTATCCTGTTAAGTAAGGTCAACACCAAATAAAAATATTGACAACAAAGATTTCGTCCTGCATCCTTTTCTAATAAAATGTTATTTTTAATTGTATTGGATTAATTTGAAATATTTATATTGTTTTTGTATTTATTTTGTATCGTACCTGTAAAAAAATTTCTGCTTTTGCCAATTGTACTATAATATTTGTGTAAATAAAGACTTAATTTTAAATAAGTGCTTTTTTTGTTTTCCTTTTACTAAGCTCAGTTTTATGACGAACCCTAAAACAAAAATAATGTTTGAATATTAATAAAACGTAGGTAACAGAATATACCAGTAAAAGAAAAAAATGTTTTCCACGGAATGAATCCAAGTAACATGTTTGAAATGTTTGTTTCTTATATTCGTTTTAAAATCTTCAAACGATAGGAAATACAGAAGCCATAAAACAGCGTTCATTCCGTCAAAAGAAGACACTTAAAGTTAATTTTCGATTTTATCAGCATTCGTATCATGGCGAATGCGTGACAGCTCCAGCTGATCGAATGCACGAAAACCTCGTTAGGTACGTAGCCGTAACGTTACGACCAACCAAAAGCTGTCACGCATTCGCCATTAGTTTAAAAGTACACCTGCTCGATAGGTCGACTCGAAAATTAACTTTAACGGTGGGATTTAATAAAAAGATTTAGTCTATTTTAGAACGGTCCTAAGTTTAAGTCAACTTTTTGGTTTTAAGCATTTTAAACCAGACCTCCTTGGGTTTTGGACATAGTTTGATTTATAAGAAAAATTTTAATAAATTTTGTTTATTGAATAATCATCTTGACACAATCTTTTGTTGGATTTAGGAGGAAATTTTTAATTTAGAAGAAAAGAAAATTAATAAATTCAAGCCCACGCGGGCTTTAAATTGTAAACTCTCTGTAGATTGAATTAATATTATATCTATATGTCATTCTAATTAAAACTTACTCTTGTTAGTTAATTTTTCCAATTAATACTTGATGTATGTCTCACAACGATTTAGATGAGTAATAATAAAATAAGGAGTAGATTAATTTTGTATTTATTTAAAAGGTGTTTTTAGTTATAAATTGTATTTTCTGTTTATTTTTTTTTTGTTTGAAATTAACATGGATCAACTACTGGTTTATTTAACAAAACTTTTGTGTGTACGGCCACTTTTAGTAGCATGGATGGCAAGTAATGGAGGCTACATTGATAGTAAAGTTTTTTTATTTACTGTTCTTCTAAGCCCCGAAAATCATATAAGACCACAGGGATACCATGAAGAATGGCTAACAAGATATCTAGAATACGATTTTTCATCCATTTTCACGCAAAAACAAAAAAATTATCTTAGGTTAAAACAAAAATGTAGATAATCTAAATATTTTACTTTTAGTTTGTAAATAAATTAATATAGTTGTTTTGGGTTTTTTTGTTTGGTATATTTTTCGTGCATAATCAGTGACCTTCACTTATGTTTTGCCTCGTAGTGCCTTCATAAATATATGTTTTTTGCTGAAAACGGGTTCAAAATATGGCGTTTTTCTGGACAAAATAGGACGTGCTTTATTGGGTAATAAACAACTTGGGATATTAAATAAGGTAAATTAATCCTTGTAAAAACGGTTACTTAGGGAAATTATAAACGAACGTACTTCCAACTGCCACAAAGCAATCTTTTCTGGGGGCTATAAATTTAAACCACCCCCCAGAGGTGGTCTAAAAAATCACCAACCGTATACAAACACAAATAATGAAGCTATTATGTGCCAAATTTTTGGCGTATTCACCATTTGCCATTTTGAAACCTGTCAAGCAAAATTAGATTTAGGGCATATTTTGAGAAAAAAAACAGTTCTTCAGTAATGTTTTGCAACAACTATACAAAATAATGAATAACTGTGTCTTTTCTGTATGGGTAAGTGTATTTGGAAAATTGGTTTTAAAATTTATAACCCCCCACAATTGTAAATGTTTAGACCTGTGGGGGGTACTATTTTAGATCCTAGTAAATTTAAGTGTAAAATTGGCTGCATTTAATATTAAATTTGAATTATTAATATCTAAATTACAATTTAGGATAAAATAAACATGGTTTTGCTGCTTTCGGGTAAGTAACAATAATATTTTTTCGGGCGGATTTTGCTCCGGGTGTCTTTCCGGGATCTTTTTTCCGGAATATTTATTTCTAGATCCTCTACTTCTATCTAATTCACTGACTTTCACTCAATCAAAAAGAACGTTACATTAGCTAAGCTAATTCAAGTCTTTTTACGTTGAATGTGGGGGTGAATCTGACAGAATAATTTTGTACTAAGACTCCATTTCCGTTTAACACAAAAAATGGCGCTATATCATCAGACATTTAATACTGTGAGAATCCACATCGGAGATAAAAGACGTGATCTCAGAAACTGTTAATCAAAATTCAAGAGGGCATGCATAATCCGAGAGAGTCTAGAAATGTAGCCATATTTCGTTAGGTTACGAATGACAATTGATGATCATTTAATTTTTTCGTAGGAATATATAGGGTAGGCTATAAGACACCAGACCTTTTGAGTTACCTATAACTTTTAAACCAATAGACCAATTCACAAAGAAACTACATATCTGAATAGAATGTACTCCATATTTTTACGAAGAAGTATAAATAAAGTTATAACTTAACAATTTAAAAATAGCAATTTTCTACACCTCATAAAACTTTTTTCTGTGCGCCACTGGTACAAACATAATTTTTCTTTCTGAAAGTAGAATTTTCTTCGAGCAAAAATTGTATCGCTTGCGAAAATCGGTAAAGAATTAACAATGTAAGAAGTCTTCGTTCGTAGCGTATTTTTGCTATATTGTGCTTATTTTAATGAACTGAAGCATTTTAAAAACGTCAAATTTGACATTTTTAGAAATTTAAAAACTGCGCACATTAAAGTTGGTTTTATTTAGTAGAAATTTAGCTTAATTTAATTATTTTTAATGTCTTTATTTTAAGGCCGATTTTTCTAGACGATACAGTTCTTTGTTCGTATTGGATAAAGCTTTCAAAAAAAAAAAGAAATACACAGCAAAATTGTTTCATGGGGTGAAAAATTGCAATTGTCCACCATCATAGGTTTTTACAAAAGTTTGTTTTTGACACTTGTTCTGAAAAATAAGAAGCATATTCTCTCCATTCATGTAATTCTTTTTTTTCGGACCATTCGTTCTCAAATTATAGGCAATCCAAAAAGTTTCATATTTTGTAGACTGCCCTATATAATAATAGTGTAATTAGCTCCAATATTTTGATAGCTGATGTTGGGTTGTATAAGGTGGTTTCGGGCATTTTGAAAAAATGTTAATTTATCATCGGGTTAATAAGTATTCGCTTAATTTTTCTTTAGTTTAACAAAATAAATGGTGAAAAAATTACTGGAACTTTCTTCTTGGGGTAAATTGCTCTTTTATAGATAATTTAAAACAGAATTTACGTTTCAAACTGGATTTTATCTGCAACGGATATAAAGTTGGTATTTATTGTCTTACGGAATAACCTATTTATCGCACTAGTAATATTTTTTTTATATATTTATTATTTATTTTATTCTCTTTCTGTTTTCATAATTTTTTTATTTCATTTTATCGATGTTTTTTTACTAGCCATAAAATGAAAATAAACAAAAAATAAAAAAAAATAAGAGAAGACAAAATAAAAATCGGTTTAAAAAACATAAAATTAACAATCAAGAAAAAAATAAGTCATTTCTTAAAATTCCTAATCCTATTGGAAATATTAACACGCCAGGACGAATCCGTGTCAGGTAACTTGGATAAGTGCCAGTGCGGAACGATGCCTATTTGTGAGTGATTCAAGGTTGAAAATCAAAGTGTATGATGGTGTTTATTGATGTATGGGGAGGGTGACCAGTGAAGCCACTGATGAGCTCAGGCTGGTCATCCACAGCGAAACATAGTTTAATCATTTCTCTTTTCGCTTTGGTCCTTTGTGTGTTCCTTATGGGATGCTCATACAAGTTTGAATTTTCGTTATTTCCACCCAAGATATTTTGATCTTTTGTTTTTTGGTTTCTTTTCGGTTGAAGTAACTCATTCGGAAGTTTTTTAGCTTCTTTTTTTGTGAAAATAAACGTTGTTAGAGGGTTGCCAAATTTATTTTAGTTAATAACAATGGTGGGGCGTCATTTTCTCGTTCATCATAGCCGACGTTGCGCAAATGACTGGTTTTTGTACTTTATGCAACGTTAATTTTAGTGTATTTCGTTCAAACAAGGAATAGTCTTAGTCAATTGGTTAGTATTTGGTTTAGTTATAGTTTTAGTCTTAACAATAGCTCACTGTTCTTACTTGTCTTTGTTATAATCATAACAATCACTAAGCAAGTGCATTTAACCTCACTTTTTTGATGTTTTGTTTGTTTGCTTTTATTTTGTTGTAGTTTTTTTTGAAAGAAAATAAGGTTTAACATTTAAAAGTATTTTTTTTTAAACCTACAAAACACTTAGTGCTATTTTTTTGCTTTTAATTTGCCTGTATAAAGTATTTAGTTATAAAAGTTGAAAGTTGCCAACTTTTCCTTAGGACTATGACTGAACCTTTGACAAAGCATAATCAAAAGCGTTGCATGAACACTTTCATATTAAGCAGTGGTTTTAACTTTTTTATGATAAAGACTGTAACAAACATTACACCAGAAAATAAGATGATGCCTTATATGAGCAATACTTTAGTTATGGCAACTAGGACAACTAAAAATAGTTACTTGGGTTGGAAATATCCAAAACCACACAATTCCCTCGAATTTCGACCACCCTGTACAATTAATATTTAATTAATAATATAAGCAATGTTTATGATATTATCTATATGCAAGGTACGTCAAGCCAAATAGTTACATATTGATTTATAATTACGTTTTGAGTCAATATTTTCTAAAGCGTAAAATCGCCCTGTCTAATAGTTTTTGATATGGTAGCAAAAAATAGCACAATTTTTGAGTTTGACAAATTTAAAGATGAAAAGACACCGCCAAATTTCAAAGCGAAATAAACTGAGCTGATAAAATCAGCACTATAATAATGGCCACTGACCATTTACTATACATAGGCATAATAAAATACAATGGAGCTAAATTAGACAAAGATCGGATTCTTTATTGGTGCTGAAATACAGGCGCACTAAAAAGTTTTAGATGTATTTTATTTGTCTTAAGCCTCGTGTCCACTCGCAAGTAACTTGCGAAAGTTTTTTCACCAAGTACTTGCCGGCGTGTATTCACTGTAGTCTAATTGTTTTGAAATTTATTGCGGCAAATTACTGTAGCAAGTTCGTTTGCTTAAGTAACGTGTATACACTATTCCAGAAAAATGTCGAAATGTCGACTCAGCAAGTGGCTGCTGCGGGTGTGACATATATTCAGTTAAAAAAAAAACAAATAAAAGAAAAGGAAAATGACAAAAAGCGTAAAAAAATTTGGGTCAGAAAATGGATTCAGAGATCTACTTTAGGTATACAGCAGTCAAAACATTTTCTACGAATGTCTGTGGAAGATTTTGATTTTTTTCTGAATTTTACAGTTCAAAATTTTCTTCCCTATTCCAAACACGGCGTTCCTCCATTTTTGCAAAAAAAAATCAGAATTTTAATTCAGATTAAAAAAATGAAATAATAATTTAAAATAGTTTCACAAAATTTCACTACTCGCTGCAAATATTTCGAAACAGTCTAAATAAAAGAAATAAAAAAGTGCAAACTAATTTGCTTAGATTAGCCGTGTACACTACAAGTTCTAACAAGTCGGGCAAGTACTTGGCCCGAGAGTAAGCTTTCAGCAAAATTTCATTGCATTGCAAGTGACTTGTGAGGGTATTTTAGGCAAATTAAAATTGCTAGTGGACACGAGCCTTTATATTCCATTCCGAATTAGCATTTGAACGTCGTTTCGATGTTGGCGTAGACAACCTGTCGTCAGGAATCTACGTCGACCGCGCACCGCCTCAAATTTATACCAAAATGGGGAATACAAATCCGGGTTGTACCGACGTCGCCATACGTGGGTTCCATAGAGGGAATACCGAAATTTGTACTACAAACTAAGTCGTGTTAAGTGCAAATATCTCAACGCCTGGACAACAAACAACAAGATACCCTCAGTGTTTCATGTCAAAATTATTACATACCTCATGAGAACATTGAGACTTGTTACTTGGGCGAGCTTGAAAACCAGGCTGAAAACCAAAAATTACCAACGCATTTCACTTTACTGACACACATGACCAATGCAGGACCGAAAACGATCGCCACGAATATTCTCACTTTATCAATAAAAAATAAGATTTAATTGAAAAAAAACTTCACCATTCTTTTTAAAATATGCCTTAAACAATATTTTATTGCAAAGTTCATGGAATTTCATGATATTTCACACAACAATAAAAAATTTCCGATCGGCTTTATTATTTATCCAGAACTACCGCAAGGAAAAGATGGCTACGTCAGAGAATTCCAGTATACTTGCCCGATTTCTACTGAAACTCTAGTTTTATTTTTCAAATCTGACTGGTCTTGACCCCTAGTGAATTTTTGTTTGCATAATCAGTTGCCCGTTCTGGCGAAACGTTGGTTTCATCTACAGTCACCACACTGCAAGATCCTAGAGTCCGCTAGCAGTGTAAATTTGACTCGATCTGTTGGGTCTGACCTATGGTGGTGTTTGGTTAACTTACAGCGATTTCCTTTTGTTGCACCAGTGCGCACTGAATATATCCCTATCCTCTATTTTGACACAAAATAAAAAAGGATCGATATACACTTAGTGCGCACCAGTGCCCCAAAAGGAAAAGGCTATTAATGTGTTTAGGGAACTTTCCTTTTAAAAAAGATTCCTCCACTACACGTCTGTCCGACATCGGCACAAAGTTTTGTGACAATTTTTGCGCCTTTTCAGAATATCTTTCCTTTTTTTTTCTTCCTGTGTATGTTTAGCAACCAAGACTCTAAGTGATCAACATAAGTGATACACAACACACATCGCTTTGTGGTAAACTGCTTTAACGTCTAGTTAAGGTAAGTTTAAAGTTGAGCTTCTACCCAAATTAATCATAAAGCTTGATCTGTACCTTCTGTTAGCTCCTGTGCTAGCTATTCATAATGATAATTTTAGTCGACTCAGCTGAAAATGACTATTTATTGCCCAGCAGGTCATTTTTGTATTTCTTAAGCACTCTTGATTCAACATGGAGCAATAACACGAGAATTGCATGCAATTGGTCTCTTCCCCTCTCGCTTTAGTGATACCAATAGAGCGAGATGAGAAGAAATATCTTGCCTGCAATTCTAGAACGTGGTAGAATATTTGAATTGGTTTTTCTTTGGCATTATTAGTTATAACACAAAAATGTACCGCATGCACGAAAATACGAAAAAGGAAGTTTAATTTTCACTACTTTGGGTTGAATTCCAAACTCTAAACTTTAAAAACCGTCAGGTGTAGGTCAAATATCATCACCACACACATTGGGTACATTTTTCGCATCCCGGAGGTGGTACGGACGTCGTAGTTTTTAATGATTGCAACGTTGGCAGCACAGACGTTGGACCGTCGTCAGAAAAGTTTACTAAAACAAGTACTACAAGTTCAGACGTCAGGCTAACATCTTACTCTGTACTACATTACAACGATCTCCTTAACGACGTCGAAGCGTTGTTAGGAATCTGCATTAGACTACACACAACGGCTCCAAACGTCATCTCGACGACTTACTTCTATCTATATAAGCTAAGACGTCGTTACAACAAAAGATAAAGTATAATCCTTGACTGAAACCACCAAAGTCGTCAACTGACTATATTTTATAGTCCCTCTGACGTTAGGTGCCGTACAAATCTAGTCGGAAGACGGAAAAATGCTATTTGGGTTACGTTACCGGTTCCAGTCCGAGAAAAGATACATTACATCACTAGTCCGGTAAATTTACTTATAAACGTTAACTGTAAAGGCAGGTTTTCCAAACTTTTCATATTGATAAATTATAACCTAAGCACAATTTTATTCATAGTCTTAATGTTAAATACATTATTGTTTACAGAAGTGTTTACCCAAGTTTTCATAGTAATTCATAATTCATAAGCACAGTGCATCATTTAGTTGGTTAACTTTGACTTTATGCACTATCAATATGAAAAAAGCAAAGAAAACATTTTGGCTGGTTGATTTCAAAATATGAGTGATTGATTTTAGGTGATATTAAAAAACAGAAATTTAGCAAGAAGAAAGAATACCTATCCTGTTGAGGTTATTTTTCTTTTGTTCTTCTTTTTTGTCAATTTGGTATGTCAATTTTCAAAATTTATAATAATGCAGTATGCTAACTCGAAATTTTAATATTTCGAGTTATTATCTCGAAATTTAAAAGTTTCGACATATGGTTGCGATTCTTCAAAAACCGCCAGAAAATCTCGCCCTTATAAAAAATCTGACGATTTTTAAACATAAGTTTACAGTTAATGCTTTTTTGTCAGGACTATTTGCTAATATTCCTTAAATATTTTTATGTGTAAATAAACCTTCAAAACTTTTAACATTCAAAACCATAGATAGCCATGGAATATTTTGCTGTCACTGTTCAGAAAAGTCACACAAATTCTGTCTTTCCTTTTACATGGTGAGAATTTTTGACGTTTATTGGTACGCGTAGTAACAATTTAGCTCCGCCATAAACTAGTCTTGCAGAATATCTTTAAAATATTAAGTTCAGAAAATGTTAATAAAAAATGACGCTTACAACGTTAGGATAAATATGAAAGTTGCTGTGTTTTTATTTTAAATTAGGCGATAAGTAAAAACCGCCACTTTCCAGATTTATGACGGCTGAGATTTTCGCCTCTGAAGAATCGCGTCCATAAGACGAAATTTTAAAATTTCGATATACTATTACGAAATTTTAAGATTTCGAGTTAGTAACACGAAATTTTAGAAATGAAAAAAACTGATGTGGCCCTTCTACGCCTTCGTATTTTTGAATTCAAAGACCAATAATAAATTTAATATTTTTAATTAACTTTGCTCCATAAATCGTTTCGTCCCAATTTTCACGTTTCACAAGTAATGGTCAAATATCAAATAAACCATAGTAGGCTAGAAGGAAAGAAAGTCCTGTATGCTTCACAAATATTTTAATTCAATAAACACGACGCGTTTCGATTTTTTCTTTAAAAAATCATTTTGAATTGTGCATTCTGTAATACAATAAAAATGAGGTTTCAAAATTAAATTTCAATAAAAAAAAAATAAAAAAAGTACTTACAGAACGTCAAAAATCCATCATTAAGGCTAAAATTTAGGACACAAACTACACATAATTAAATAAATAAATAAAATATGTCGGACAGTTAAAAACATTTTAGTCAAACATACACTAACAACAAATTTAAAAAAAAAACAAAGGAAACGAAAATAATAAATAAAATTCGAATCGAAACAACGAGCGGCATCTAACAATATAAAAACTAATTTCGAGACGGAACAAAGATAAAAAACAAGAAAACTATTTAAAATTATTAATAACTATCTCTTTATAGTGTGCGTTGCTGGGTTCATTCAAACTGACAGATGTATGATCATTTTCTAACTTTGCTATTTCAAAATTCTCCAAAAAATTGAATTTCCTACCCTTGTAAGCATCATGTAGCATTTTAAAGTTATTCTCCAAATTACGGGTCACTGTCTCTCGCAAATGCATGCCAAACGCCGAACGCTTATCGGAAGGAGGTTTTTGAGAATTTAAGTGTTCTCGAAGTCTAACACGAAAGCTGCGTCCAGTTTAGCCAACATATTTTGCAGAGCAAGAACCACAAGAAAGCAAATAAACACAACTCTTTTCTAAAGATGGGACTGTATCTTTTAATCTGGAAAACAAACTTCTAAAATTGAAGAAAGATTTATACACTAATTTGATGTTATTATTCAAAGAATTAAGAACATTACCCACTTTTAAAGAGATATCTCCCAGGTAAGTTAATTTGACATATTTTGGTGGTTGAAATGGTAAAATAGATGTGTCTTTGGAGTCCGAAAATAAATTTTTTAATAAATAATTATATTTTTTTCTTATAATCCTGGTAATTAAAGATGTAGCCATTATTAACTGCTATTTGATAAATTATGTTTTTCTCTTTTTCGAAATTCAATGGTAATAAAGGAACAGAAAAAAGCCGACGAATAAGACAATGAAAGGGGGCAATCTTGTGAGCAAAAAAGTGATTGGAATCTGAAGGTATAACATCAGTTTGAGTAGGTTTCCTATAAATCGAATATTCAAACTTATTGTTTTTTCTTTTTACTGTCAAATCTAAAAAATTCAAACAACAATTTTCTTCTACTTCCCCAGTAAACTGAATTTTCATATTTAACGAATTCAGAAAATCCAAAAACTTATTTAATTCTGATTTTGTACCATTCCAAACCACAAAATTGTCATCTATATTTCGGGCCCAAAACAAAATTTTCTTTAAACAAATACAATTACTTGAAAACAATTTTGTCTCAAAATCAGCCATAAAAATTTCAGCAAGGAGATAAACCTAAAGCCATAGTATTTTTGGGTGCGCCACTGTCTATGGTTAGCGTTTTTGTTAGGTTTTGACCAGTGGGTAAAGTATGTACTACTTTTCTTGATACAAATAAGGGCATAAACAGTAAATTTTAAGGCCGGCAAAACCCGTTTCTAACGAAAAATAAAAAGAATCTGACGACAACATGTCGTGTAAGATTCAAGATGGTGACGTTGAACTATTCCGTTTTATACAGAATTAACGCAAATTATAAGGTCAGTCAAGCCACCCCCGCCGCATCCGAAAGATATTCGACTTTTGATATGCTTATAATTATATACTTATAATTCCTGGTTTTTTTAATATTCAAAATGGGGGGTGCAGCCGGACGTCAAGCTACACCCCCCTTATTTAAAGGGTAGAGAAAAATGAAAAGCAACTATCCCAAAATTAATAATTAATTTAGAACTCCTAATATCATCAAAAATAATTTGCAAAAACCCATTGGTAACCCAATTTTTTTTTAGAAAATATGGTGGGGGTGCAGGTTGATGTCAAGCCATACCCCCCCTCCCCCGAAAGATATTCGAGGTTTTTTTTTAATATTCAAAATGGGAGGTGCAGCCGGACGTCAAGATAAAAAAAAACCAGGAGAGAGTGTGGTTCAAAATTTTTAAAAGTGGTTCAAAATTAGTTCTAAATTATAAGCGTATCAAAACTCGAATATCCTTCGGGGGGGGGGGTGGCTTGATTGACCTAAATTATAGGTTGCTGCCCATGAGTTTTCCGTCATTGAATGATATGGACGAATAGCAGACCTGGTAGGGCTTTTACGATAAAAACGCCATGACAGTAGATGCAGACTGCAAGCCATAATATCCAGTAAACACAACCGGAATATATATAAATTTTTAGAATATTCCTTCAGCATATGCTAAGAATATATACTAAAGAGTATCCTAGAAACTTTTCACTGTTTTTTCACGTTTTTCTATTTTAGATAAATTGGGTTGAAAAATCTGCCCAGAGAGGCTTGGTTGGGATGGGATCTAATCTCAGTTTTAGATTTATTGGTGTAGGCGGCGCAGGTGAAAATTTAAAAAAAAATATATTATTATTAAATTTTTTTTAAAACGTTTGAATGGTTTTTAGCTTATAGTACGGCAGGCAAATTGTTATAAAATTTAAGCTCATCTTTTTAATTTTTTTGGTAAAATATAGCCATAATGTGATGCGATATAACATAGATTTGACTATCCAAGTCCATTTCACACCTCTTGAAGCTTTTTTGAATCAGGGTGGCCAAGCATGGGAAACGCATAGATACATAGGAATCGAATGTAGAATGAATATCCTATGCCTATTAGATAGGTATTTTATTTCTCAAATATTAATAAAAAAATATGCTTTGAAAAAGGTCGTAAATGCAATTTCTATTCAACTGTATCAAATTGATTAAGACTTATTTTTTATATAAAACTAACTATTACCAAGGCAGCACCATCAATTTTTAATAAAATAAAATTTAATTTCTAGCACTAGCCTGTAAAAAATAATAGAAACATAATATTAACCATCCCAGCCTAGTATTTTATATCTGTTGAGATTTGCCTAGTATTTTATATTTAAAAAAATACTTTTCGGCACTAATGGATTAATTTTAATTTATTTTTTTTACAGGGTGGAGGCTTTATTTGGAATATTGGCCATAGCGGGTTAAAAAAAATGTTTTTTAGAAAAATCCAAAAACACTTCAACTAAGATTTTTAGCAGCTAAACTTTTAAGCAAAAATTTTTTGTGAACGAATCCTTAGAAAGGGGTCTATTCACATACAATTTTTTTTTCAAATGAGAAGAAAAACGCTTGTGTATTTTTTTACATTTGACAAATGGATTGTTTGTCAAATAGTATATGTTATATGTATATGTATATATAGTAAATGTTTTGTAAGCACATATTTTAAAACAATGCGATTATTTTTTTTATATTTAGTAGAGGTAAGTCATTAGGTATACATGACAAGAAGATATCTTGATCTCTTTCTAAATGATAAGTTTTGTCTCTGGAATCTAAATAAATAAAAATATTTTTACCTGTTGCAGAGGTTTTTTAAATAGCTAGTACTTCCTAACCTACTATTGTTTAAAAACGGAATGTAATATTTTTGGATCACGATAAGCTGAAAAAAATATTTCGTACTATTAAATATTTAATTTTTTGGGATACCCCATTTCTTGAACATTTAAATCCAAATAACTCGGAAATAAATACGTTTTTACCCTTATATTGTGGGAACTCTTTTTCTTAATTTTTAATCACGCATTATTTAAAAAAGTTGTAAGTGTACAATTAAAAAAACTTACCAAAGTTTTTCCTTCAAAACCATCCATTTTTGGCAAAACAATATTATTTTTAGGTTGAGGCAAGGGTACATAGTTGCTATTAAAAACTCCAATAATTCTATTAATTTTTAACACAAATATATTTTGCAAATTAAAAATTGATACTAGATACAAGGTTATTAATAAGGGCTTTAAATAGGGAATCTAAATAGTTATTAAGATTATAATTACAATTTTAAAATAGTTAATAGCGATTTAAATGCAAGGACATGTTTAGGATAACCATAATATTAGTTTCTAATTAGTATTATTAGTAATATTACGATTAATCAAACTAATCAAATTTATCTTAAAATTTGCTACACAAGACAAGTCAAAAATCGTTAGACTTACCCGATGTACGTATACATTAATACACATACAACAAAAGGTAAGCAAGGTATTTAGACTGGTATGAATTAATATGTTTTTTTTTGCTTTTTCATGAGCAATCTTTCAAAACTAAAATCTCTTCTATACACACTAAAAATTGTCATATCAATCTACAGTCGATAAACTAATATCATATAGCTATTCATTTTGTTTAATAGTATAATTAGTACTGGAAATAGAATATATAGGGCGGGCCACAAAATGTGAAACTTTTTGAACCTCTGACTTTTGATCTAAACAACCGATTTAACAACATAGAAACGATTCAAATTTTAAATATTTTAAAAAAATGTTGATAGGTGGTTTAAAAGGATAAGGTTGAGTTCTGTTGAGATTTCCATAATATTTTATATTTAAAAAAATACTTCTTGCCATTAATGGGTTAATTTCAATTTATTTTTATAGGTACGTAGTTTGGATTTAACAAAGTTTTATGGCAAAATGCCCAAATTATATTGTATGTAGCCTACCTACAGGGGATGGTCTATGAGATTTTTTTTGATTATTTTTTTCAAAAACTTACCAAAAATAAATTGTGTTAAAATTTTACAGAAAATGCTTGTGTTTTGAGCGCCTATTTTAAAACAATGCAATTATTTTTTGGTATTCAACAGAGATAGGTCCTTGGGTATACATGACAAGAACATATCTTGTTCTTTTTCTAAGGTTTTTCTTGGCAATCTCAATTAATAATAATTATTTTTTGTTAACACATTAAGCTGGAAAAATATTTGGTACTATTAAATTTTTCATTCTTTGGAATTGCTTGAACTTCAAAAACCAAATAGCTTGGAAACAAAAACATTTTTACCCTTATATCATGGGAAATTTTTTCCTTTTTTTTAAAAATTCCAACCACCCATTATTTAAACAAGTTGTAAAGAATTAAAACAAAACTTACCAAATTCAAAGTTTTTTCGTTTAAAACCATCAATTTTTGGCAAAACAATATTATTTTTAGGCTGAGGCAGTGGTTCATATTTGCTAATAAAAACCCTATTAATTCAATTCATTTTTAACAGAAAGATATTTTCCGAATTTAAAATTGAAACTGGATATAAGGTTATAAATAAGAACTTTAAATAAAGAATCTAAATAGTTTTTAAGAATATAATTACAAGTTTAGAATAGCTTATAGGGATTAAAATACAAAGACATGTTTAGGAAAACCATAATATTACTTTCTTATTAGTATTATTAGTAATATTACGATTACTCTAACTTCTCTCAGAATTTGCTACACGACATAAGTTAAAAACGGTCAGACTTACCTGAAAATAAAAAAATAAAAATGTCAATTGTTCTAGCTTCAAAGTAAACTACATATTCCTTTATTTACTAAGTGGAATAAGGAAACTACCACACAAGGATATTATTGGCACGTAATAGTTATTTACATACCAAGGGAGGAAATGCACTTTACCCCAGAGGCATGTATCTGATTTTATCTACTACCTAATAATAATTCCCGCTTTTCGACAAAGATCGCTACGCAGTACGGTGAGGTAAAGTATTGTTGTTTGACAACAACTAAAAAATACCATGCAAATATTAAATGAAAAAAACCAATCTAGTAGGCTTATGCTAGGACGCTTTTGGCTATTTTTTGAAACACAAGAGCATTGTTTATTCGTCTGTGTTAGTTCGTCGATCTCTAAAAAATGTAATTTTATGAAAAAAAAAACAAGATATGAAAGAAAAAGCGAAGCTTATCTTGCTGGATTTGCTACCCCAAAAATCAAGAGAAAGATATGAAAAGGAATATGGCCTGTTTCAGAAATGGATTGGGGAAAATAACGTGAGAAAAGTTTCTAAAAGTTCCGTTCTTGTGTGCTTCTCCATGCTGGAAGAAAAACTAAAGCAGTCATCATTATGAAGCAAATACAGCATGATGCGGTCCTGCATTAGCTTAATATAGTAAATGCAGGTGGAGATTTACTTACAGTCAAGCAACACGGAGGCTGGAATTCTTCTACAATGGCCGAAGGATACATAAGCAAGTCTCTATCGAAAAAATGCGAAGTTGCCAGCCGCATAATATCAGGGAATATTCCTACCAATCCTACTTGCAGTGAGACATGCAAAGTTTAAATATTTATTCTCCTGCAACAATCAACAGTGGCAATAACAATGTTGGTTCAGAATTATCCTTCACTAATTTAACAAACTGTAACATTACTTTCAATGATAATAAATTATTATTTGAGAAAAATCGACTATTTTTTGTTCAGTACAGAGAGGTAAAGCTGTCACTTTACCTTCCTCCGGGAGATAAAATATGTAAAACTCCCTAGGGAGCTAAACTGACATTTTCGACTCTCATATGTGTGTGTAATACCAAAACATGGCTCATACTCAATGACGTTTGCAGAAATTTTGTTTCTAGGGGGGGGGGGGGCTTGATGTTTCTTAGGACACTTAAGTAACAACATAGTCTCAGATGACAATTTATTTTTGATTTTTGGGAGATCTATAGGACTCAATATTCATTATGCCTAGGGGAAAAAACTCTAAACCTACCCCTGCATACGCCACTGCCTATATCTTTAAAGAGTACTCACTTCATTGATTAATTGAGATAAAAGTATTAACACAAAAAAATAGAGTTGGTTTTTTTTAACATTTTTCTTATTTATTGACTTTTTAAAGCCCATGCCTCTCCTCAAATTATATTCTGCCTACGCCCTTAATTAACGCAAATGTATGCGTAAAAACCACATTTCCGCACTTAAGTAGGAAAAACACTTTACATCCTTTTTTTTGTTCTTGTAGAAAAACGGTAATAGTAGCTGGAAAAATGTTGTAAAATTCGAACCAATGGGTACTAATTGGTATTAACATATTGGTATTAAGCTTTTGGATTGGATATCTCCAATATCAAAAATAATAAAAAACATTAAAAATGCCTACCATTTTTGAAACTTATGGTACCAGGCTAAAAATTTTTTAACCAATTTTCATTATTTTTTATACAATGTGTGAAAATTTTTAAAATCTGGCCGTTCGTTTTAAAGAAAATGAGAATTGTCATTTTTAAAAAAATGGTCGTTATCTTTTTTTTTTAACTTACAAATCACTGACAGTTCTGGTGGTACTAAAGAAACCATATGCAAGGGGTGTTTTATTCCAGACGAACAGAGATTTGAATCATTTTATTTCGTCGGTAATTAACAAAGTTGTGGAAAAAAACTTGGACCATGTCCAAAAATATAGCCTAAAAACACGTCAACTTTAAAGCTCCGTATCTCAGAAAGTAATCCTCCTGTTTCCAGAGTTTTTGGAAAACATTAGAAACTGTCACTCGTAAAAAAATTTAGATATTAGAAAAAACACAAAATTGGGCATTATTTTACAAAATAAGTGTCTTATGTGTTGGAACCTGGTAATATTTTATTATTTTTAAAATTAATTGTGCCAAAATTTTCTAAAATTAACCAGAAAAATAACCAACGAAATGGATTCGTAGCTTACAGCAGTGGTAGTGGTTAATTACCACTACGGAATGACGTTTAGCTATTGCCCTGACGCAGTAATTACCACAACCACTACAAAGTGTCAAATAAGCGTTCCAAAATATCCCTATTGTCTTATTTATATATTGGAAGGTTTTTTGGTTCAAATCATTGAGCAGCATAATTCTCATTTTACACAGATTTTCTTTTCATAAGTTTTAAAAAAAGAGTTCGACTCATTTTGTCCAAGATTAAGACGACAATTTGGCTCAAAAAGAGTCAACTGTTTTATCCATAAGGTTATGTAACTTCCATATACAGAGTCGATGCTTTAGATGAAACGGTGTTTCTAGCGACTTAGGGGAAGAGGTTTTAAAAAAGCTAAAAGCGAATCTTTAATGATTTTTACGCCCCTGATAAAAAAAAAAATGGGTTGCCCAACTGAAGGCCCAGGTAATGACAAGGTACCACTAGTGGCACATTTTTGGAAAGCTTGTTAAAAAAGAAATATAACGCATTAGTTTTTTTAAACATTTGTGGAACCTTCTTGGAAAGCTTGTTAAAAGAGAAATACGATTACATAATTTTTTTACATCTGTCAACCCATGTGTTAAAAGTTTTATCTACTACCTTGTTACAAAATGACATTTTCGACCCCCATATGAGGGGCGAAAATGTCACTTTAGCTCCCTAGGGACATATTTTATTTCCCGGAGGGAGGTAAAGTCACAGCTTTACCTCCCAGTACCGCCCAGAACAAAGAATAGTCGTTTTATCTCAAATAATAATTTATTATTATTGAAAGTAATGTTACAGTTTGTTAAATTAGTGAAGGATAATTCTAAACCAACATTGTTATTGCCACTGTTGAATGGTGCAGGAGAATAAATATTTAAAACTTTGCATGTCTCACTGCAGGTGGGATTGGTAGGAATATTCCCTGATATTATGCGGCTGGCAACCTCGCATTTTTTCGATAGAGACTCGCTTATGTATCCTTAGGCCATTGTAGAAGAATTCCAGCCTCCGTGTTGCTTGAGTGTAAGTAAATCTCCATCTGTATTCACTATATCAAGCTAGTGCAGAACCGCAGCATGCTCTATTTGCTCCATAATGATGATGGCTTCAGGTTTTCTAAAGAGCATTTCCTCCCTTGGTATGTAAATAACTATTACGTGTCAATAATATCCTTGTGTGCTAGTTTAATTCTAAGATAAGCTTGATTATTCGTAATATTACTTATAATACTAATTAAAAAAAGTAATATTATGGTTTTCCTAAACATGTCTTTGTATTTTAATCGCTATTAGCTATTCTAAACTTGTAATTATATTCTTATTAACTATTTGGATTCTTTATTTAAAGATCTTATTTATAACCTTACATCCAGTTTCAATTTTAAATTTGGAAAATATCTTTCTGTTAAAAATGAATATGAATTAATAGAGTTTTTATTAGCAACTATGAACCACTACCTCAGTCTAAAAATAATATTGATTTGCCAAAAATGGGTGGTTTTGAACGAAAAAACTTTGTATATTTGGTAAGTTTCATTTTAATGCTTTACAGCTTGTTTAAATACAGGGTGGTTGGAATTTTAAAAAATAAAGAAAAAAGTTCCCACAATATAAGGGTGAAAATGATTTTGTTTGCAAGTTATTTGGTTTTTAAAGTTCAAGAAATGCGGCATTCCAAAAAATGAAAAATATAATAGTACCAAATATTTTTTTAGCTTAATGGGTTCAAAAAATAATTATTATTAATTGAGATTGAGAGAAGGAACAAGATATGTTCTTGTCATGTATACCCTAGCTCCTACCTCTGTTAAATACCAAAAAATAATTGCATTGTTTTAAAATAGACGCTCAAAAGACAAGTATTTTCTGTAAAATTGGTAAGTTTTTGAATAAAATATTAAATAACAATCTTATAGTCCTTCGCCCATTGAAAAGTTTGCAGAGAAATTGTTTACACTCTGTAGGTAGGCTACATATAATATAATATGGGCATTTTGCCATAAAACTCTATTTGTTAAATCAAAACTACTTACCTATAAAAGTAAATTGAAATGAACCCATTAATGGCAAGAAGTATTTTTTTAAATATAAAATATTATGGAAATCTTAAAATATGTAACCTTATCCTCTTAAACTATCTATCAAAATTAAAAAAGAAAAAATTTGATTCGTTTCTATGTTGTTAAATCGGTTGTGTATATCAAATTTAGAGGTTCAAAAAGTTTCACATTTTGTGGCCTACCCTATATATTCTATTTCCAGTACTAATTATACTATTAAACAAAATGAATAGCTATATAATATTAGTTTATCGACTTTAGATTGATATGACAATTTTTAGTGTGTGTAAAACAGATTTTAGTTTTGAATGCTCATGAAAAAGCAAAAAAATCATATTAATTCATACCAGTCTAAATACCTGGCTTACCTTTTTTTTATAAATTTAGACATATTTTCTTAAGTGTTGGTGGCTGCAGTAAGAATTTTAATAAAAATGTATACTTACATCAGGCAAATCTAAAAAGTTTTGAATTATTTTGTGTAGCGAATTTTAAGATAAGTTTGATTGGTTTGGTTAATTGTAATATTACGAATAATACTAATTAGACACTAATATTATGGTTATTCTAAACATGTCTTTGCATTTAAATTGCGATTAACAATTTTAAAATTGTAATTATATTCTTAATAACTATTTAGGTTCCCTATTAAAAGCCCTTATTATTAACCTTGTATCAAGTATCAATTTTTAATTTGCAAAATATATTTCTGTTAAAAATGAATAAAATTGAGTGAGTTTTTAATAGCAATTATGTACCCTTGCCTCAACGTAAAAATAATATTGTTTTGCCAAAAATGGATGTTTTTGAAGGAAAAACTTTTGAATATTTGGTAAGTTTTTTTAATTGTACACTTACAACTTTTTTAAATAATGGGTGATTTAAAATTAAGAAAAAGAGTTCCCACAATATAAGGGTAAAAACGTATTTATTTCCAAGTTATTTGGTTTTTAATGTTCAAGAAATGGGGTTTTCCAAAAAATTAAATATTTAAGTACCAAATATTTTTTTCAGCTTATTTTCGCCTCTATGGGGGTCGAAAATGTCATTTTGTGACAAGGTAGTAGATAAAATTTTTAACACATGGGTTGACAGACGTAAAAAAATTATTTAATCGAATTTCTCTTTTAACAAGCTTTCCAAAAAGGTTCAACAAATGGTACCTCCTCATGAAAGAAGTATGCTGCTCATTTTGTCTAAGATGATTTTTGAACCAAAAAACCTTCCAATATATAGATAAGGCAATAGGGATATTTGGAACGCTTTATTTGTGGTAATTACTGCGTCTGCGCAATAGCTAAACGTCATTCCGTAGTGGTAATTAACCACTACCACTGCCGTAAGCTACGAATCCATTTCGTTGTGGTTGAGGTTATTTTTCTGGTTAATTTTAGAAAATTTTGGCACAATTAATTTTAAAAATAATAAAATATTACCAGTTTCCAACATATAAGACACTTATTTTGTAAAATACTGGCCAATTTTGTAATTTTTCCCATATCTAAATTATTTTACGAGTGACAGTTTCTAATGTGTTCCAAAAACTCTGGTAAAATCGATGCGTGGTAGTGTTAGTGGTTGTTAAACACTACCACAGCGGCTATCAAATTTGTCAAAATTTTAAGCGTTTCTAAATATCTCTAATGATATAAGTCAAGAGACTTTGTAGATTTGTACATTTTAGTGAGACCATCTTTTTGAAATAAACTTTAAGGGTGGATTTGAATAAAAATGCGATTCTTCCAATTACTTAATCTAAACTGTAAAACAAATTTATATTGGGAATGGCTTTCGGCTAAATGTCATATTTTTTTTACTTTCTGAGATATGGAGCTTTAAAGTTGACGACGAAAGAAGAAAACGACCATTTTTTAAAAAATGACAATTCTCATTCTTTTTAAAACGCACGGCCAGATTTTCAAAATTTTTAGCTTAATACCATAAATTTCAAAAATGGTGGGCATTTTTAATGTTTTTTAATATTTTTGATATTGGAGAAATACGAAAAATGATTTTAAATATATTATAGGTAGGTTATAAAACCGTTTTATGAACAAATCCAATCCAAAAGCTTAATACCAATGTTGGTACCCATTAGTACCCATTGGTACGAATTTGATAACATTTTTCCGGTTACTATTACCGTTTTTCTACAAGAACAAAAAAAGAAGGTAAAGTATTTTTCCTACTTAAGTGCGGAAATGTGGTTTTTACGCATACATTTGGGTGCAAAAAGTTAAAACTCTTAAGATATGTTTAATATGGCTTTGTATTTTTAAAAAATCTCGGCTCGGTCCACCAGACTGCAAATAAACAGAGACCAGAAAAATCAAAAAATCCCGCATGGATAACATGGTTTTATGGCCTACCGTGAAAGTTAACCATTTTTTGATATTTTGAAGATGTTGTTCTTTAGGTGAAAAAAAATAAATTCTATGAGTATCGTATGTCTGTGATAGGAGATATGAGCTATGAAAGAACGTATGTCTACTAAACACCTACGGAGAATTTTTGTCGTAACTTGAAAAGTACTTTGGCAGATTTTCGTGATTGGGATTTCATCTAAAAGGTACTTAAATACTGCACAGAGGCGTAGCCAGGATTATACTTTTAGTATTTGGGAAAGTTAATTTAAAAAAAAAAATACGTAAATGACACTTAAAATTTTTTTGGTTTTATTTTCTCCGGTGGTTTTTTTGAAGGGTTAGTCTTATTAAAAAGGTAATTTAAGGGCGTAGGTAGAATATATTTTGAGGAGAGGCATGGGCTTTAAAAAGTCAATAAATAAGAAAAATGTTGAAAAAAGCCAACTCTATTTTTTTTGCATTAATAATTTTTATCTCATTTAATCAATGAAGTAAGTACTCTTTAAAGGTATAGGCAGTGGCGAATGCAGGGGTAGGTTTAGGGATTTTCCCCTAGATCTAATGAATATTGAGTCCTACAGATTCAACTCTCCCAAAAATTAAAAATAAATTGTCATCTGAGACTATGTTGTTACTTAAGTGTCCTCAGAAACATCAAGCCCCCCCCCCCTAGAAACAAAATTTCTGCATACGTCATTGAGTATGGGCCAAGTTTTGGTATTAGTTTGGGTTTGAAAAAAATGGAAAAAATCGGATTTAAAACATTGTTTTAGTCGGTTTTCTTTAAATATTTTCGTGTTGATTGTTTTAATTTTATCATTTTAGATTATTTATCACATAAAAACAGTAGCGTAGTAATTACTTATATTAGAAAGAACAAAAACTTAGCGAGTAATTTAATTTTCAAACAAAACTTATAAATTGATACTTCTTTAATATCATACTATGCATATTTATTTTTAATAAAACAAAGTTTTTTGCTTCCTCGATCTGCAGTGGCTTCCTAAAACAAAAAACAATTTTCAATGACATTTACATAGATATGTCAAAAATGCATAATGACCTCCTCCTAATTGTTTTTTAAAGCAAAGTCAAAACCCACTTAGTTTAAACTTATCTAAGTGAATATTATTACATTTTGTATTAATTTATATGGAATTTATGACTTCGCTAAAATAGAATTTTAGATACACTCCTGTAGCGTATTTGATGAGGCCAAACTTGCGGAAAACTAACAGCGAAAACAGAACAAAATTTTAACAACATTTTTTTTAAAGCAATTAGGCGCGGTTTGGGCCTTCCTAAGCACGGCAACACATAATCCTACATAAGATTCTGTAGACTAGTCCATTGCCTTTTAAACGAGATCAGACTTGAAAAAAATCATTTTTCCAAACGGGATTAAATTAAGTTTTTACTTTTAATTTTTATGTTTTTTTTTTTTAAATTAACCCTATCAGACAATCAAGTTTTCCTAAAACATAATCATTAGTACACCCCTGTGCAGTATTCAGGTACCTTCCAAATGACACCCCAAGTACAAAAATCTACAAAGCAATTTTCAAATTATGGGAAAAATTCTCCGTATGTGTTTAGCAGACATACGTTCTTCCACGGCTCATATCTCCTATCACAGACATACGATTTTCATAGAATTTCATTTTTTTCACCGAAAGTACAATATCTTCAAAACTTTCACGGTACCTTTTGCACCTCTTATAAAAAATGCCCGTTAGGTGACTTTATCGCTTAATAACGCGTTGTGACGTAGCTAACGTCATGTTATTTTTAAGACATCATTTTTAGTTTTTGCACGCCGCTTTTGATTTGTTTATGGCCGACTTTATACGGTATTTATTATTATAAAGATTTACAAAAAGAACTAGTCCAGTCATATGTTTTATTTAGTATATCTTATTCTTGTGTTTTTACGCTGAATTTTAATCATTAATAATCTTTAAAAACTCAAAAACACAACAGAGAAAAGGGAGGTTATAATAAACAGATCGGACTAACTTGCCATAGTTGTCAGTGCCAATCAATGTTTTACGTATATTATAAAATTCTAGCTAAAGAAAATAATTAAACAAAAATTGACACTTATCTTCACAATTAAAAAGAATACAGAACATATCTGCATTCAAAAACCAATTTAAATTTTTTATTTCTCTACTTAACGTTTTACTGTCGGCAACCATGTGAATTATAAGGGATACGGTATTTTCCCGCAGGTAACGTCAAACTTTATCGGTTAGTAAGGGATTCCATTATTACGTCGTAACTGCGCATGCCCGAAATAAGCGATAAAGTTAAAAGGCATCAAATTTATAGGTGCAAAAGATCTCTATTATTAATATTCTATTTGAAGTATCTAATCAACAAAACAAAGGAGCCGTGACGGTTGCTATGGAACTCAGCCAACTTATGTTTTTGGGTGACAACAACAAAAATCACAATGACGGGAGACTTGTGGGCAAAAATGACGTAAGTGTGTGCAAAACGTTTTACACACGGCGTGCGCAAAATGCCGTTTTAAGATCTTGTTCTCCGTGCACAAAACCCTCTTTTTCAAGACAGTCGTATACAAAATATTGGAAACCTAAACTTGATATTATGTTATTTTACCTTCTTGCTACGACAAAAAAGTTAGGTGCTTTACATTGGTTTCAATTACCTTTTAATTGTAGTGTACTACTTAAGTAATTATGGTTAAATTAATTTTGGAGCGTAATTGACAATTATTATCCTAAGCTTCTTTGTTTCAGATATATGTTTCATGAAATTTTACTTCTATAAACCAAAGCAATATACTTAATTATGGTTTTATTGCTGGATTATAATCTAGAAATATTATTCTTAACGTAATAAAAACATAATTATATTGCTTAAAGTAATCCATTTGCCTTAAATGTTGGTTATATTTGGGCTATAGGAGCAAAATTCCTTGAAACATATCTGGATATTTGGGGAATTTTAAATTACATTTCAAAAAACAAAGAAGCTTAGGATTTATAAACTTTCCAGCGTGAATATCTTAAGACGCAAAAATGTTTGGCAAAAACGAAAAAGCATATCAATTTATATCGCAAAGGATTAACTTTTGCAGTGGGATTTACTAAGATCTAAAATAGTAACCCCCACAGGTCGAAATATTTACACCCGTGGGGGTACAGAAAACATACAAAGTTATTGATTATTTTGTATAGTTATTGCAAAATACCACAGAAAAACTGCTTTTTTTCTCAAAATATTCCATATTTTAGGAGAAAATGCACTAAAACTAATTTTTTTCGACAGGATTCAAAATGGCAAATGGTGAATACGCCAAAAATTTCATCATCTGTGTTTGAGGTTATAAAGCTGATGATTTTTTAGACCACCTCTGGGAGGTGGTTTAAATTTGCCCCCAGAAAGGATCGTTTTGTGGCAATTGGTAATAAGTTCCTTTATAATTTCCCCAAGCAACCGTTTTTACAAGAATTAATTTACCTTACTTAATATCCCAAGTTGTTTATTAATCAATAAAACACCTCTAATTTTGTCCAGAAAAACGCCATATTTTGAACGCGTTTTCAGCAAAAAGAATATATTTATGAGGGCACTACGAGGCCAAACAAACATAAGCGAAGGTCACTGATTCTGCACGAAAACTGTCTCCAATGAAAAAAATCTAAAACAACTGTACCTATTCATTTATTTACAAACTGAACTGAAATTAAATCATTGAGTTTATCTAAAAGCTTAATCATCAAACAAAGCTTTCCACTGAAAGATCGTACTCAAAGGTCTCAACTCTGCAGCTCCGAACAGTTCGTTGACCCGATATGACTCCTTTGTGAACGCATCAGTTGGATTCAGATCTGTTTTTAGCCGCATTTTTTTACATGACCTACTTTGATGAAATATTTTTATTTGTGGTTTGCGATTGCGATGGGTTTGCCTTTGTAAAGTTTTTTCATACTTTGGATAGATAAAAACCGCTTTTAAATAAATACAAAGTTAATATAATTTTTATTTTACGATTACATATCGAAATGTTTTTGTGACAGTGACTATTACTCGCGAAAATCAATAAACAATGGTAAGTTTTGTTAAGAGTAACAATAAATTTTTATACTTTCAAAATTTAAATATCTTAAAAATTTAATACGCCTTTAGATTTTGCCGATATTTTGGACTTTGGGGATATTTTCTTTTTAAATAAGGTTCCCATGAACTTGGCGGATATGGTAATTTTTTTAACCCTAAAGACAAATCTGCAATGAAATTGTACAAACCAATATATAACTGAGAATTCAAGCTGCTTTTAAATTTTATATGATTACACAGGCCTGCATGGAATTTCTTATGACGTATTTTTGTTTGTTAAGCTAATTTTTTATAGAAAAATATCTAAGTAAAATACAATTGGTCTCTATCAA
Organism: Oxystoma pomonae; assembly: GCA_963921995.1. Classification (NCBI taxonomy): domain Eukaryota; kingdom Metazoa; phylum Arthropoda; class Insecta; order Coleoptera; family Brentidae; genus Oxystoma; species Oxystoma pomonae. The sequence continues at coordinate 44,005,788 of OY998165.1, forward strand.
AAAAAAATATAAAAAAACTTGTAACAAACGTTTTAATACATTTTAAAATTAATGTAGTAGATACTTTAAATTTTAGTTACTAACCCAATTCTATGGTACTGTTCAAGAAATTTATTAAGTAGGCTCTCATTACTTAAAATCTTTTATTATTTATTAATTGCTAAACTTATGGTAGTTTTGTATTAGTAGAAAATACTGAAAACCTCTCAGCTTCCGGCTCCCTAAAGGCTATCGAGAGTGATTTTGAACCATCATCCTCAGGTCAAAACCAACCTCAACTGTTTTTACAAGCCAAACTGAATGATTTAGTAAGAGATTTCGTACTTTCAAAAGATTTTTCTGATGTACTGCGGTATAGGTTGAAACAAAATATTCGTTTGCCCCAGAAACCACCTTCTTTTGGTGGACCACTTGTTACTACTAAGCAGTTGCTGATCTAGTTACTTGCCTCGAAGCTCCTGAGTACAGACTTTCTAACTGAAGACTTTTCATCGACTCTTCAAAAGGGAGCCTAAAACCTGTTATTTTACATAATGACAATGTCTTTGCTTCTGTTCCGGTCGGTCTTTCAGTTCATTTAAAGGAAAACTACGAAAATTTAGAGTAATTTTCTAAGTATACAATATGAAAATCACAACTCGTGGGTGTGTTGAGATATAAAAGTATTAGGTCTTCTCTTGGTGCGGTCTGGATTTACTAAATTTCCGTGTTTCCTGTGTGAGTGGGATAGTAGGAATCCTAAAAAACATTGGATAAAAAGAGACTGGCCACCTTAACACTTGGAACCAAAAATGGTATTGGAAAAGTCTTATTGTCTCTCAAAAAGTCGTTTCACATAAAACTTGGACTTATAAAACAATATATTAAGGCATTAAACAAATAAGGAAATTGTTTTAAATATTTGTGTAATTAATAAAATTCAAAGAGGAAATCTAGGCAGAAAGTTTTTCAAAAAACTTTATTTCCTTTATATAATTTGTGTAGAAGAAAGTTTTATTACGCTCCTCTCTTCAATCTGCACTTAATGTTATGACAAATATATAATAAAGACCACAGAGCATAATAAAATATTTCAGATTTAAATATTTCAAAAGTTTATTTTTGTACATCTTAAAACGTGCGAAAGACTATAGCGGCGTTGCCACTGTGCGTGTCCGTAATCCTTGAATGTATATTTTTTCTGTTTCAAATAAGGTACATTTTATGTCCTACCCATTACCTTAGTACCTTACCTTAGTAATGTTTTATGCACAACCGCATGATTTTTGGAATCAAAAATATTTTGGTGTCAAAATCTCTCTAATATTTTGACAATAAATAAATCACCAGTTGAAAAATAGTTAAGTATTCATGTTGTATGGTTATTTCTGTCATTTTCAATCAAGCAATCTGACACACAAACAGTTGCTTGTCATTAGCAACCATATCAACAAAGTTATCATTAAAAATAATGTTGCGTTTTAAGCTGGGTTCATACAGAAATAAAATAACATAAGATAAAATATATTCTTAAACTTAATAAAAACAACAGGCATATAGGTCATATTTACCGGGGTATAGGATAAACACCTGGGATGCCAGAGCAAAAAAAATGTAAGGAGGTTTGTTTATGGCTAAGATGTTAATTTCATCTCCGGAACTTAAAGTTTTTGCGTAGTGGTAAATTGGAAAAAACACCATAAAAAGCTGGTTTTTCAATTTTACGTGAAATTTTCTAAGTCAATTAAGGTTATGCATCAACTAAACTTTTTTTTAAAGTAAGCGGAGATAAGTCAACAAGAATTGATGGCCACCTTGTCATTTTTGGTTTTTAACAAAATTGAATAAAATAAAATATGGCCATATAATAACGGGTCATAGCTGAAAAAAAAATAACAAAATTGTTGAACTTGACCTTCTTATCTATGTTACCAAATTTGGTCCTCTTTTACTTATACTGTTACTGTATTTTTCAAGGTCATGAAGCTTCAAACTGCATAAAACTCCAAGAATCCAATTTGGCATACATACCTAATAATTTGAGGTAGGCACATTAAAAGTTGGTCTGACAAAGCGTCGAATTATTAAGATTTTTTGAAGGGAAAATGACAAAAATCTTGTTTTTTGCTATTTTCAAGGTCATTTAAGGTCAGAATACCTTGAAAGAGAATTTTTTGTCATCCTCGTTCTCGAATTATATAAAGTCGAGTATAATAATTCCCCGATTTTTGCCCGCCATCTTGAAAGATGTCGTCATACCAATCCAACCCAACCTCTTCTACACGGATGCAAACAAAACACCTGGTAACACTTTTGTGTGACTAAAGAGCTATCCATCCCGCATAGTCACAAAACTCCTTCATTAAAAATCTCACGGGATAGAAATTATCGATATATGTCCCTACACTATATAGATTTTTGTTTAATTAGAAATTACATTGAGTTCTGAAGTTGCTAATAGTTCGCTTTTACATTTTACAATAATTCACTTCCTTTATGTAGGTCTTTAAATTTTGCTTTTCTGTTTCTCTACCACAATTTAAGAACGCTATATGATATTCCAACTTCCTTAACCAGTTCCAGACACATTTCTTGCTTGGAAAAATTTAGTTTTCGAATTCTTGGATTAGCGTTTCTTTTTGAATGGTGGGAAACTGCATTTTATTGCCTATAAAAATTTAGAATTTCACATAAGTACAGGGTCTTTCAACAAAAATTAGAGTAATTCAAGTACGATTTTTAAATCAACTTTGAGCAGGTCGGGTTTCTGTTTATGGGTTCTAGTACCTTAGCTCTGAAAAAAATGTATGCCTATTAGGTAGGTATCTGTTTTCTCAAAAGATGATACAAAAATTTGCTTTTAAAACGGTTGTACTGTTGATTTATCCATAATACTCTATTCGGTACTCTGTGCTTTATATTTGAAAAAAGAATTCTTGGCATTAATGGGTTCCATTTATTTTTTATAGGTAACATTAACTTTATATTTAAACATACAGTGGCTTATAATAAACTAAATTTAATGGCTCAAAGCTCAAGTTATCATATTTATAGCATACCTTATGGATGTAAAGTGCCGTTTTCTTTTGTCACGGTTACGGTTAACCTTGGTCCTAAAATTTCCCAGAAATATAAGCAAAAGAAGGAGATCTCGATTGTGTAATATCTTTGAATATTGTTTAAATTTACAGGTAATTGTTAATGTTTACAAGTGTGATCAAAAGTTTTTAATTTTTATGAATTTCCGGATTATACTTAAATTTTGATATCAAAAATGCTATGCTATGCTATGACGTCATGTATTAGCTGACATGAACAGAAAAAATTGATGTAGACAGCGCATACTATCATGTTCGATGCCTTGAGAATCGTAACCAGCCTATTTTGCCAATTCAGAATAGTTGCGGTTCTCAAGGTATGGATCTTCACAAGATGTGCTGTCTACGCCCATTTTTTCTGTTCATGTTAGTTAGCTAATAGATGATGTCATAGCATTTTTGAGGTGAAAATTTAAGTATAATCCGGAAATTCATAAAAATTAAAAACTTGATTATATGCACATGTACACATAAACAATTATCTTTAAATTTAAAGAATATATATATATAATATTTCTTTTGCTTATACTTCTGGGAAATTTTAGAACCAATGTTAACCGTAACCGCGACAAAAAGAAAATGGCAAAGGATCTCTCTGCACATTTTTGAATGGGTCACGAGATGATTATTTATTATTTGTTAAAAGATTTTTATTTTAAAACATTTTAATTGTTTTCCGGTATTGAATAATAGAGGTAGGTCCTTAGGCATACTAATGTTAGAGATTTTCTCTGAAATCTAAATAAATAAAAATCATTTTTCTTTACTCACTCCAGAAGTTTTTTACATAGCTTTTGCGCTCCTAACCTTTTATTGCTTAAAAAGTGTACAGAATCTTTGTGGATCATAACAAGTTAAAAAAATATTTGGTGCCCGACTTCTTGACCTTTAAAAACCCAATAGCTTATAAATAAGTAAGGACGTGTTGACCATTCTAATATGAAAACTATTTTTTTTTTAAATTCCAATCACCAATTATCTAAAAAGTGCTTAAAAACTAATAAAACTTTTTCCTTGAAAACCATCCATTTTTGGTGAAACAATAGCTGCTGTAAAAAATACTATTGTTGTAATTAATTTTTCACTGAAAAATATTTTGCAGATTTAAAATTAAAACTAAATACAAGATTTTAAATAGGAGCTTTAAGTAGATAATCTAAATAGTTCTAAGCTCTAAATAATTATAGCGATTAAAATACTACCAAAATACTATGTCCTAATTAGTAATATTAGGATTAGTCAACCTTTTCTTAGAATTTGCTACACAAAATAGGTGTAAAACCATTAGGCTTACCTGGCGGAAAAATATCAAAATTCTTCTTGTATTTAATTTCACTAAAAGCAACTAAATATTTACAAACAAATGGTAAATAAATTATTCACGTTCGTACAAATTAAATATTGTCTTTAAGAGCAATCTTTCAAAACTAAACTCTGTTTCACACACACTATTATTTAGTTACACATTTGCTTTAATAGAAAATACCTACACTTCTGGAAATAAAATATATCAGATTGGCCATAAACGTTGAGAATTTTTGAACCTTTAACTTTTTATCTGCTAAACCGATTTAAAGAAAATGGAAAATACCCAAATTTTAGGTTCAAGTTAAAAATTTGATTTTTTTACCCCCAGATGCATGGTAAAATTATTCGGATTATTTATTTATTTTCTCCTTTGTTGATTTATGTGGAATCGGAAAATAATGGATTAGATAGACAATCGACAATTGTTTAAGAAATAAAAATATTAAGGTTCTTTAAATTATGACTGTTCTTGCACTTTTGGGCATTTTTTTCTGAAGGGAACTGTTAAAAAATTAGGAACATTCAAATCAATATTGTATTTACAAGGAAAAAATTTATATTTATTTATATTTATATATTTAAGCTAGCATAGCATAAATTATATTACAATTATATTCGGCAAGCTAAGAAGAAATTATAACTTAAAACTAAGACTAAAATAATGTAAGTAATAAAGGAATAATTGAGATATTGCAACATAGAATTACATTTTTATAAAGAAAAACATAAATATATGTATGTATATATACATTTTTTACCAAAATGCCCATCTAGCGTGTTTCAAAGCATATTCAGAGATATATCAAATATGTCAATTTGATTAAAAAAGTTATATTTCTGTTGAATTCGATACAAAGGTGCGTAATATCTAGTACATGAGTATGATCTTTTGCACAATTTTGCACAAAAACATTGTTTTTGTTTTAAGATGACGCCAAATATAACTACTAATATAACTACTATTTAATTGTTATTTTGTTTTTAAAAGAGCAATGTTTTATTATTTGAAATTTTAAAACATTTTTTATGCTTTGTGAACGTAATTGTATATTTATTATCTATAGTCGAAGATATTTTGTTAGGACTGGAAACATATTTTGTCTGTAGGTAAATATGGGACAACAATTTTTTTTCTTGTACTGAAAAAGTGTTTCTGGGTTATTGATTACCTAAACATTTAGGCAAACTTTTAACGGTTGGACCAATATAATTAAACCAATAATATAATAAAAAACTACCAGTCCGCTAAATAAAAAGTTATTGAGGGCAAAAGTGTAGCAAAACATTCTTTTATTAACCAAGGTCATTATGTTTTTGTTCTTTTATTTTTAAAACTTTAAAAACAGATGGTACTTTTTGTTTTGAAACCTGACATTGTATTTTTCACAAACAGCTTGATTTTGCTAATTACGGCAAACATTGTAAAACTTCCATTAAACAACCCTATAAAGAATTTGGAAATATAATAGGTATCTTTAGATAACTAATATATATTTTGTAAAGATGAACTAAACATTGGGTTGACCCAAATGTAGATAATATTATCGTATAATCAAACAAGCAGAACTACTCTTCAACAACCTCTGATATAAAGTATCGTGTTCCAATAAGCCCCTTTCCCCCAAAGATCCTGAAAGATAATCAGATTCATTTAAATATTTCAATTTATTAACTATTTAAAAAAAAAATATTTAATTTACTTACCTAAACATCCCGTTTTCTCTCTACATCTTGGAAAATAAATCGCAAAAAGAGACCTTATTCGCCGCTTTTAAAGCATGTATTTGTTATGTTTGTACCTTTAATAAACACCGTTAATAAGTATAGATTATCACGTAACTAGATTACCCAATAATAACAAACCCGGATACAGGATACTCCCTTTTGCGTCTTCTTCAAAATTTCTCCGAGTTTTGATAAAAAAAATATCTAAAAATATTTCAAAAAATTTTCCTGCAATTAAACCTTACTTTTCCACGAAGGTTCGCCTTGGGCTCTACTCTAAGTAAAAATTTTACGATAAGGTTCATATACTTTAAAAAAATTCGTCTGCCGCATCATTTCTTTTAATTGAAATTACCTACATATTTTTCTAAAAATGTCTTTTTCATCAACGCTGTTCTGACTTGCATTTTAATTTTTGTTAAAAAAGTCATACTAAGTTCTGTAGTTAATTGTACAAAATAGGTCGAAACCACTTTTCCGCACATGTACTTTGCAACTCATATGTGGAAATTCATGTTGACAGTTGACAACTCTACTTACTTTCAACAGCACCCTTTTTCATAGATGTGCGGAACAGTGTATTAAAAAAAAACTTTTAAAAGAACTCTGCACACGAGCCAGATATGTTGGTGTACTGAGCAGAAGGCGAGGTCCGTAAGTCGAGCGAGTGTGCAAAGTGGTTTTCAAACGAGTTTTTCACGATACTTTTTATATGACTAAAAATAAAAACCAAATCGATTTGTTTTTTAGAAATTTAAAGAACCATGCGCAAATAATACACATTAGTGTGCAAAGTTGAGACATCCATGCGCAAAATACTTTGCTTACGGTAGGTGAAAAGTACCTTTTCTCCGTGCAAAGTTTCCGCGTGCAATATGGATATAAAAAAGGTACTCTTTTATACCTTCATTAAAAACATGATTTTAGTAACTCTCTGTGGATAACTAAAGCATAACTTTTTGGTGACCGATACAAAAATAACAAACAAACTTTTTTTTTTGATCACGGGTGCAAAAAAAAAGATTTCTGTCCATTTTTTACCCAAAAATAGCGAAATAGCGAAAAATAGAAATAGCGAAAAATAGTAATATTGAAAAAATCTAATTATTCTTGCCTATGAACTAAGCCATTACCGCCAGTTTTCACCAAGTATTTACGAAAAACTCATTTAAAAACATCGTCAAAATATCAAACTGTAAATATTAAAATGTCGTAATAATGATAGTCACCTAGTAAAAAGGCACCTCGCTATGGAAACCATGGTTATTTCATTTGCCTTGATTTATAGTGTAAAGAGGCTCTTCGTTAGTGTTAGCAACTCGCGGCTAAACTGTGCTTTTTACTCGCGTTTTTAAATAACCAACGCTTGTAAAAAAAAGAACTATTTTAGCCAGTAGCTGTGAAAGCTACTATTTTCTACTAGCGTGCTTAAAAGTGTTATTTAACATAAAATTTAAAACTATCTTACGCAAGTAGGAAATATTTTGTACCTGACACGTGCGAAAAGTGTATTTTCCACCGTTTGCGTCTTGCCCGAACTTCGCTCCCGCGTTGTTCGTATTCGTGCAACTGCCGTCGGAAAAATATCACGTTCCGAACTTGTTAGTAAATAACTATTTCTATAACTACCTCTGAAAAGCGCATTTTTCACACGCTACTTATTAGTTATTTATATTTGTGTTCTATCATCATCTTTTTCAAGTTTTGTAACAAAAAATAGTATCTAAAATAGGGTTTTTACAAAAGTGCTTTTAAAGGACAAGAAATGCGAGTGATTTAAAAACGCGAGTAAAAAAGGCACTTTAGCCGTGAGTTGCAAACCTAATTTTAAACTTTCATAAAAAAATTCAAAAAAAGAGAAAAAATATACAAAAAACTAAAACACAAAAGTATTTGGTTATTTCACAACCGGCTATAATGTTTCCAAAGTTTGCACCATATCCTTCTGTTAAAAGTTTGATTTTCTGACATTATTGATGTGCAAAAAAATAACAAAAATAATTTTTCTGAAAACTCGTGTTTTTGATGAAGGTATAACAAATAGTAGTTTTAACAACTAGTGGCTAAAATAGTGCTTTTTTTACAACCGTTGGTTTAAATATCGAGCGCAGCGAGGTATTTAAAAAGGCGAGTAAAAAAAAGCACAGTTTAGCCGCGAGTTGTTAACTCTATTTTTTTTAATACCTTTATCAAAAAATCCAAGAAAAACAGGAAAATGCTTTTAAATATCTCGAACGAAGAGCACTTCTCGAAACACACCATCTTTACACTATAAATCAAGGCGGCTGGTAAATGAAATAACAATCGTTTTCATAGCGATGTGCCTTTCTACGCGGTGACGTTCAGTGTTGCCCCATTTTAATCTTTGACTGTTTGATATTTTGCCGATTTTTTTAAATAATTTTTTCGTAAATACTTGCTGAAAACTGACGGAAATGGCTTAGTTTTTAGGCTTTAATAATCAGATTTTTTCAATATTACTACTTTCCGTTATTTCTTTTTAATTTTGGGTAAAAAACTGAAAGAAATCTTTTTTTGCACAAGTGAACAAAAAAAAAGATTTTTTTGCATTGTTAACCAAAAGAACCATGCTTTGGTTGTCTGCAGGCAGTTACTAAAATTATGTTTTTGATGACGGTATACAAAAAAAGGATTTTCCACATACTTCCCAAAATAAAATTTGTAGCTGCGTTTTTTGTTTGTTCTTATTTGCATTTGGGTTTCTGTTAAATATCTATTGTGCTTGTCTACAGTGAATATGTATTATGTAAAAACACTAGAAAAATTTAAATCCAAGCCCCTTCTCCACCTGGTATAATTTTACAACACTAAAATTAATCCTTAAAAATCCACCCCAATTAGTACAGTTTTCCAAAGAGTCACTCCCATCGCCAACATAATTTTAATCCCTATCATTTTATTGGTCAAGTACTACTGTCAACAATAGGTATAAAATTCAACGTCTATAAATAAATAAGAACACCCAAATGTATGGTCAATTCATTGATAATTGTGGCAAGAAACAATATTTGTTAAATGTCTTAGTGTTTATATTTTGTTTTTCTTTTACTTTTACATTGGTTTTTAATTTTTGTGCACAAGACACTTTGAATATTTTGATAAAAATGGTCAGTGCAGCTTCATTCATGCTTGAACTTAATGAATTTTTAGTTTTTTCATCTTCTTCGAGTGATCAAGGCGATGAAAATTCGCCTCCTTCGAAAAAAAACTACAACTACGTGCACGCGGAATCACAAAATGTAAGTAACTTTGTTTTAAGTTTTTTTTTTGTATGATTTTTAGCTCTAAAGTACAGGGTGTTTTTTTAGAACTGAAACAATCAGTAAAATAAGGTACAGTAGTTCTTTATTTTTCTTTGTAACAATTTATAGAACACGTCAATATTATTTAGAAACAATTTTAGTATAGCATTGTAAAATTTTTGCCAGTAAATTTTAAAAAAACACAGTATCCTAACAAGATATAAAAATGTAACACAAACATGACAGAACAGCATATAAAACTGGAAAAAATATAAAATACACATTATCTTAATAATAACATTTTTGCAAATCAGGAGAGAACATTATATTAAATTGTATATATAAAAGAAACACAGTATCCTAATAAAATTTAAATATATCATCTTCACAAAACAGGACGTAACATTATATTTTGAGATATATATTTCGTTCCAAAAATATTCATCTAACTAATAAAAAGCTTTACACATAAGGAATTTTTGTTTCTAAATATATGAATAGCGTCGGTAGTTTTTGTTGTAATTGGTGAATATCAAAAAATCCTCACACTTAGGGTGTTTGGTATCCTCAATCCTAAATTAATATTTTAATATGGAATTACAAAATTCAAAAGATCTCATAGTTATTTTTGTTTTTATAAAAAAGACGGACATTTTATGCACTGATATATCAAACAATATTGATTTTTAATGATCTAAATATTTCCCTACGTGAGTGAGTGTGAGGCGCTCAAGTAATGCTTCTGATTACCCTAAAATAAAAGCTGTTGGTGTTGAACCTCAGAAAACACTATCTACGACCATTTTTTGGAAATTATAGCACTTCCATAAGCTTTCCATGACTTTTTCACTTAAAATAATAAAAAATTTACTGTAATAAAAATCATGCCGTACAAACAAAGCTGTGATGTAGCCTTAGCCTTGAGAGAAAACAAAATTTTAGTAATTTTCACAACCAGTGGCTAAAGTAGTGCTTTTTTACAAGCGGTGGTTTAAATAACGAGCGCAGTGAGGTAGGCGAGTAAAAAAAAAGCACAGTTTAGCCGCTAGTTGTTAACACAGCTTTTTTTTTAAAATCTAAGAAAAATAGGAAAATACGTCGAATTCGATATTATATAGCCCAACTATCCATTACTTAAAACACATTTTCTACCGAAAGGAGCTGACTGAAGAAAATACTGTTATTATTTCTAAACTGCTAATCAGTATATTCAGAAGAACCAGGTTGCTTTTTGTAGAAATATTTAAAAATTCAAAGCGGCTTCTCGGGACGGTTCTGAGTTTGGTAGCGTCCGTATTAAAAAGTTTTTGTGCGATTTTACTCATTTTGAAAAGCTTAGACTTCAAAATTAAGAATTTGTTGCAAGAATTGAAAATCTAAGATATTTTTGAGTTCCTTTGCAATATTTTGATGGTAAAAAACTCGCCTAGGGCTTTAAGTTATGAATAGTTCATTTATGTGCTTTGAAAAAACAAATATTCCGGCCAAAAAATCCTTTTTGCTTGGCTATGCTTTTGGATGCATCTGTATTATTTTATTTCTTGCTGACCCTTTTGAAAAGGCAAGGTTTACAAAATTTTTAGTTTTATGTTATTATTCAGATTTTCAAGAAATTCATGTTTTTTTTTGGGCTGACTGAATGTCATTCACATAAAGCCCTCATTTGAACAAATCATAACTTTCTTGTCTCTTGCCTGATCGTAACATGCGAAACATTAATACACTCGGAAAAGACAACTTTTTACCAAATGGGTCAAAAATAACATTTAAAAATATGTCCGCCACCTTGGATGTTCATAACTTGTCAATTTTGGCATCAAATTTTTGAAATTTAAAATCTTTTTATGGCTGAAAATTTTGAAATCGTAGAAAGTCCCTTACTGTAGCTCCGATATTTTTCCAGCTGTATAGAATGGTAACTGAGAGACGCAGCGCTAGAGGCTTAACAGTTTTCAATACTATAAAAGCAATAATTTTATTTTTTGTAACATTACTAAAACTAATTTAGTATTAAAGTTACTAATTTCCTTTACTATTTTCAGAATGAATTCTTACAGCAACATGGTGGTTCTACAACTGCTAACCCGGAAGTTATTAGTCATTCCCAAAAATTGGAAAGCGTTGTACCACATCCTCAGATTTTTCCTATGCAAGCAGAAACTTACACAACCTGCTCTTATTCTCAAAAGTTTGAGGTAGATACTCAACCACAATGTGTTCCTGAAATTAACTTTGAAAACTTGCCTATGGCTTCAACTCAAGGGAACTATGCACATTCATTAATGGAAGAGTCATGGAATGAGTTAAAGCAACATTTTCTAAAAACTAAAATTGAAGAATATCAAATACATTTAACTAAACCTCAAGGGAACTATGCGCATTCATTAATGGAAGAGTCATGGAATGAGTTAAATCAACATTTTCTAAAAACTAAAGTTGAAGAATATCAAACACATCTAACAGGCAACCGTAATCTTGTTGAGGCGGCAAATACCTATCAGTTTTCAAAGGATTTTAATCTAAATTCTGCAGCAGAGTATCAACATTCACACAAAAGAGAACTAAAACATGCACATAGTTTTCAATACTCGCAAGAATTGGTTTCAAACTCTTTACCAGAACCTCAAATTCCATACCAGTCCAGTCCAGAATCAACTTCTGAAGAAGCAGCATATAATTATCTCACTTCTCTAAGAGCGGAAATTTATTCTGATGGGCATAAACAATCTCCAACAGGTAATATATATATTTTTAAAATGGTAAATATGATTAATTTAAAAAATTAATGTTTACCATTTCGATTAAATTTATTTTATTTATGTAAGAAGACCCTTGCTTTTTTTGTTTTAAGCTATGTACTTCTGGCTGTAGGCGGCCCTTTAATCATCGAAAGAACTACTTTACTGCGCCGATTAAAAACTTTTCTTATAACATAGTTATAATAAGAAAATGCGTTTACAACTTTTCAGTTGCCTTACTTGGCGTACTTTGGCAAAAATAGTTAAACAATAGCAATAAAGTTTCTTGTAAATTTTACGAGCAAAAACAACAACAAAGCTTATGTTCAGTGAATGGACTTAAGCTTTGTTGTCTACAGTAGAGTACAAAAGCAGTTTTTCTTATAAATTTTAAGACAAGAGTCTCTTGAACTTATGGTTTGTTAACTTCTTTAAAATATTTTTTTCTTCCAGATTATCCGATGCCAACCACTAGCGGCAAAGTGCCTTCATCTGAGTTATCGGCCAAAAACAACCACAACAGAGATCTAGGAGGCAAGCGTTTAAGAAGAACTCAGTTTACACCCTATCAGATCAGTGAGTTGGAAAAAGCTTTTGAAGAACATGATCATCTAAATAGGTCTAGAAAAGCATACCTGGCGCTTACGTTAAATTTAGCAGAAGAAAAGATTAAGGTGTGGTTTCAAAATAGAAGGCAGAAAGTACGAAGAGATAAAGTGGATCAAGGTTCTTCTAAAAAGCCATCACAAAGCTGCTCAAAATCTCCTGTGAATTTAAACAATCTGTCTTCTCTTGACCCTATTAAATCAGTCAACAGTACCCATGCCCACCAATATATACCTGTAAAATGTGAAGGCGTACCTGTCTCAGTTGGTAGTGAAACGTACCGTCCCGCGCCTCTTGTTATAAATACTAACTCTTTTCAAACTCCGTTTAATAACTTTGACTACCCTTCTTATCCACTTTATCGTACTTACTCATCTACTTCATTTTATAATGATGATTTCTGGGCTACAACAAATTCTCCAATCAACCAGCATATTAATATTACACACTCTCCTAAGCCAACGAGTGCAGTAGAAAGTGGTCAGGATAGGCAACTTTCACATATGATGGGTTTTTATCCTGATAATAATTATACGCCTAATGTAAATTTGCCTCAAATGTAGAAAAATAGATATTAAATTTTATTCATATAATTTAAGTAATGTTATATTTTATTAAACTGCTTTAAGCAACATGCTCCCAAACAAAAAACACTGGTTCTTTGTTTTTCTAATATAATTTGTCTCTTACAAAAAATATTTATAATAATATCTACTTATCCTGTTAAGTAAGGTCAACACCAAATAAAAGTATTGACAAAAAAGTTATTTTTAATTGTATTGGATTAATTTGTAATATTTACATTGTTTTTGTTTTTATTTTATATCGTACCTTTAAAAAATTTTCTGCTTTTGCCAATTGTACTATAATATTTGTGTAAATAAAGACTAAATAAGTGCTTTTTTTGTTTTCCTTTTACTAAGCTCAGTTTTATGACGAACCCTAAAACAAAAATAATGTTTGCATATTAATAAAACGTAGGTAACAGAATATACCAAAAAAATATTTAATACCAGTAGTAGAAGAAAAAAATGTTTTCCATGGAATGAATCCAAGTAACATGTGTGAAATGTTTGTTTCTTATATTCGTTTTAAAATCTTCAAACGATAGAAAATACAGAAGCCATAAAAGTTAACTTATTAACTTAAAAAGTTAATTTTCGGTTTTATCAGCATTCGTATCATGGCGAATGCGTGACAGCTCCAGCTGATCGAATGCACGAAAACCTCGTTAGGTACGATAAGGGAGTCGTAACGTTACGACCATCCCTGCGTACGAAATGATGTTTTCACGCATTTGATCAGCTGGAGCTGTCACGCATTCGCCATTAGTTTAAAAGTACACCTGCTCGATAGGTCGACTCGAAAATTAACAAAAGGTTTGGTCTATTTAGGAACGGTCCTAAGTTTATGTCAACTTTTTGGTTTTAAGCATTGTAAATTAGCCCTCCTTGGGTTTTGGACATAGTTTGATTTATAAGAAGAATTTTAATAAATTTTGTTTATTGAATAATCATCTTGACACAATCTTTTGTTGGATATAGGAAGAAATTTTTAATTTAGAAGAAAAGAAAATTAATAAATTCAAGCCCACGCGGGCTTTAAATGGTAAACACTCTGTAGATTAAATAATGTCATTCTAATTAAAACTTACTCTTGTTAGTTAATTTTTCCAATTAATACTTAATGTATGTCACACAACGATTTAGATGAGTAATAACAAAATAAGGAGTAGATTAATTTTGTATTTATGTAAGAGGTGTTTTTAGTTATAAATTGCATTAAAAAACTTAAATGCAAGTTTTTTTTACATTTCTGTCGCTGTCGAAATGTCACTTTAAAAATATTAGCGCTGCGTTCAATCACAAACAGCGAGTTCTGAGGCGTTTTCTCGCGTTGAAATTATTTTGAAATATTATTTGAAACTATTTAGATGTGAAAAAATGAGTCGTTCAAAACGCTGACGTAGTTTAGTGTAACCTCACTTTTTTGTTTTTCTGTTTATTTTTTTTGCTGTTTGAAATTAAAATGGATCAACTACTGGTTTATTTAACAAAACCTTTATGTGTACGGCCAGTTTTAGTAGCATGGATGGCAAGCAATGGAAGCTACATAGATAGTGAAGTTTTTTTATTTACTGTTCTTTTAATCCCCGAAAATTATACAGGGTTCCTAAGCAAATCCTTAGGGGGCCACGCAGCCGTGTATAAGACGCAGACAAACGGAAAAGAACATTAGGCAGAAAAGGATGGGCATGGGGCGATGTTGTCACTACATCTTACACGTAGTAAATCCATTCCAAGTTGTTGTTTTCTAATGTTTTCCATTTTCATACCTTTAGGACTGGAATAAAAATTGTTTTTGCTCGACCTTTATACCAAACTGATAAAAGATATCGTAAAAAAAAAATATTTTTCGGCTGTACATTTTGTAACCATTGTCCTTACGCACTGTTTACAGGCTGGGGACTGAGATACATGCAAATGCCTAACCTAAAGCGTTCATACACAGCCGGAGAAATCGACTGAGATATTTCCGTAGAAACTTTATCAAGCAAATAGGACGGGTTGACGCATTCGAACGTCCAACCCGGGTATTGCACTTTGATTCGAAATCAAAAAGGAGGAACAGCCAGATGTGGGGCCGTGCACAAATTACGTAACGGCGATTTTACCAATTTTTGACCCCCTCCATAAGTAATGTTTTGTAACGGTTTGGCACGCCACTCCCCTAATATTACGTAATGATTTCAAGACCACTACCCCCTCCCCCTTATTTTCATTCCAAATTTTCTTAGTTTCACACAAATGCAAACGCTGTCGAAAACCCCCCTCCCCCCTACGTAACGTTTTGTAACCCCCCTCCCCCCTATGACCATTACGTAATTTGTGAACGGCCACTGTAGTCCCAGTGGAGGAGGGCGAGAAAATTGATATTTTTTTCTTAAAAATTATACTCTTTACACCTATTTCTTTGCGTTCCCGAAATGACGTAATTTTTGAAAAAAAATTGTAAGCGGCGCCATTTTTATTTCGTGCTTTGTTTTTCTAACATTTTTGCGTTCGGCTAATTTAATTGAAAAATTTTTGCCTGCGGCGCCCTTTATCTTCTCACTCAAAACCAAGATCCCCCGTTTTAGGAAAACTGATCTCGTTTCTGTTTCTAAATTTTTTCGAATAAAAGTAGGGTATGACCATGGGGGAAATAATTTTTTTCTACGGTATGACGAAAATTTCGAGAAAGTTGAAGAAAAAAATAAAAAAAGTGGCAGAGCTCAAATTTTTCGTAAAAAAACGTTTTTTGTAAAGAAACAGAGCAAAATAAATCTTTTCAGTTTTACATAAAATCAATAATATCGCAAGCAAAAAGCTCTGCAGGAAAAACAGCGCCGTTTATTGATTTCTTTGGCTGCTAGTGCTAGCTGCATGGTTTGGCCGTTTCCGGATAGATGTCACTAGTAGAACAGAATGGAAATAAATTTAAAAGCGAATATATTTCTTTCTAATGTTAACAACCTCACGAGTTTATCGCTCAGTATCGTAAATAATGGACCCTGCCGCCTCCTTTAAGACCTGAAAGCATCTAATTTTTTCCTCGATCATCTCATGGTGTGGCCTCCATCTAGCGGAATTTGCAGACATCTTGTCAACGGTTATTATTGCAACTATGATTTATGCTCACAATGAAAGTGTGGCGACAATTTTTCTCATGAAAGCAGTCCGGAGATAATAACAAACTGGCACCATTGCTCAATGTACCTCTTTCTTTTGTGCGCGCAGAACTCTCTATGCCATTTCTATTTAATTTATTGAAATCCTATCCCAAAGGAAAATCTTAGGAACCCTGTATAAGACCACAGGGATACCATGAAGAATGGCTAACAAGATATCAAGAATACGATTTTTCATCCATTTTCACGCAAAAATAAAAAAAAAATCTTAGGTTGAAACAAAAATGTAGAATTTTGACGTATCTTCTACGCACGCGTCAGTTTTTAAACTAGAGTGGATTCCGTTTCAAAATATTTTTAACCTGTTTAGATGTGACGTCACCGTTGCAACGCGAGAAAACAAATGTTTCAAACTTTTTAAAAACATTTTAAACCATTTCAACGCGAGAAAACGCCTCTAATCTTTTACCTCTGCTTGCACCTTGGCTTACACCAACCTCTACTGATGAAAGCCACAGCTCTAAAATGAGTGGGCTTTGAGTAAGGAAAGCTTTTTTGACTGAGCTTTTAGACAATCTCAATATTTTACTTTTAGTTTGTAAATAAATTAATATAGTTGTCTTGAGTTTTTTGTTTGGTATATTTTTCGTGCATAATCAGTGACCTCCACTTATGTTTGTTTTGCCTCGTAGTGCCTTCATAAATATATTTTTTGTGCTGAAAACGGGTTCAAAATATGGCGTTTTTATGGACAAAATAGGACGTGTTTTATTGGGTAATAAATAACGTGGTATATTAAATAAGGTAAGTTAATCCTTGTAAAAACGGTTACTTAGGGAAATTATAAACGAACGTACTTCCAACTGCCACAAAACAATCCTTTCTGGGGGCTATAAATTTAAACCACCCATAACCTCAAACACAAATAATGAAGCTATTATGTACCAAATTTTTGGCTTATTCACCATTTGCCATTTTGAAGCCAGTCAAGCAAAATTAGTTTTAGGGCATATTTTGAGAAAAAAAACAGTTCTTCAGTAATGTTTTGCAACAACAATACAAAATAATCAATAACCGTGTCTTTTCTATATGGGTAAGTGTATTTGGAAAATTGGTTTTAAAATTTATTACCTCCCCCCCCACAATTGTAAATGTTTAGACCTGTGGGGGTACTATTTTAGATCCTACTAAATTTAAGTGTAAAATTGGCTGCACTTAATATTAAATTTGAATATAATATATAATATCTAAATTACAATTTAGGATAAAATAAACTGTTTTGAATAAAACATACTCTTATTTGCTATTTTTTCAGCATATACTATAATCATATTTTTTACTTTAAATTTAATTAAAAATTGTATTTAACAACCACTACCACTACCACGCACGATTTTACCAGAGGTTTTGGAACACATTAAACACTGTCACTTAAAAAAAAATAGAGATGAGAAAAAAATTAAAAAAATCAATTAATTTTACAAAATAAGTGTTTTACATGTTGGAACCTGGTAATATTTTATTATTTTTAAAATTAATTGCGCCAAAATACTTTAAAATTAACCAGAAAAATAACCACAACCTCAAAGAAATGGATTAGTAGCTGACGGCATTGGTAGTGGTTAATTACCACAACGGAATGACGTTTAGCTATTGCGCAGACGCAGTAATTACCACAACCACTACAAATTGTCAAATAAGCGTTCCAAAATATCCCTAATAAATATCATTTTCGGTTTTGCTGCTTTCGGGTAAGTTACAATAATATTTTTTCGGGCGGATTTTGCTCCGGGTGTCTTTCCGGGATCTTTCTTCCGGAATATTTATTCTAGATCCTATACTTCTATCTAATTCATTGACTTTCACTCAGTCGAAAAGAACGTTACATTAGCTAAGCTAATTGAAGTTTTTTTACGTTGAATGTGGGGGTGAATCTGACAGAATAATTTTTGTACTAAGACTCCATTTCCGTTTAACACAAAAAATGGTGCTATATCATCAGACATTTAATACTGTGAGAATCCACATCGGAGATAAAAGACGTGATCTCAGAAACTGTCAATCAAAATTCAAGAGGGCATGCATAATCCGAGAGGGTCTTGAAATGTAGCCATATTTCGTTAGGTTACGAATGAGAATTGAGGAGCATTTAATTTTTTCGTAGGAATATATATTGTGGGCTATAAAAATAAGACCTTTTGAGTTACCTTTAACTTTTAAACCAATAGACCAATTCACAAAGAAACTAGATATCTGGACAGAATGTACTCCATATTTTTCCGAAGAAGTATAAATAAAGATATTACTTAACAATTTAAAAATAGCAATTTTCTACACCTCTTAAAACTTTTTTCTAACCTTGAGTCACTCACAAATAGGCATCGTTCCGCACTGGCACTTATCCAAGTTACCTGGCACGGATTCATCCTAGCATGGTAATATTTCCAAAAAGATTATGGCAATGAATGAATGAATGAATGAATGATTAGGCAATGAAAACAAAAAAAGAAATTAGAAAACTTCCAAATCAGTTACTTCAACCAAAAAGAAACCAAAAAACAAAAGATCAAAATATCTTGGGTGGAAATAACGAAAATTCAAACTTTTATGAGCATCCCACAAGGAACACACAAAGGACCACATAATCGTATTGGAAATATTAACACGCCAGGACGAATCCGTGTCAGGTAACTTGGATAAGTGCCAGTGCGGAACGATGCCTAATTGTGAGTGATTCAAGGTTGAAAATCAAAGTATGATGGTGTTTAATGATGTATGGGGAGGGGTGACCAGTGAAACCACTGATGAGCTCACGCTGGTTATCCAGAGCGAAACATCGTTTAATCATTTCTCTTTTCGCTTTGGTCCTTTGTGTGTTCCTTGTGGGATGCTCATCCAAGTTTGAATTTTCGTTATTTCCACCCAAGATATTTTGATCTTTTGTTTTTTGGTTTCTTGTCGGTTGAAGTAACTGATTTGGAAGTTTTTTAGCTTTTTTTTTTATAAAAATAAACGTTGCCAAATTTATTTTAGTTAATAACAACGGTGGGGCGTCATTTTTTCGTTCATAATAGCGGCCGTTGCGCAAATGACTGGTTTTTGTACTTTATGCAACGTTAATTTTAGTGTATTTCGTTCATGCAAGGAATAGTCTTAGTCAATTGGTTAGTATTTGATTTAGTTATAGTGTTAGTTATAGTTTTAGTCTTAACAATAACTCACTGTTCATACTTGTCTTTGTCATATTCATAACAATCACTAAGCAAGTGCATTTAACCTCACTTTGATGTTTTGTTTTGTTTGGTTTTATTTTTTGTAGTTTCTTTTGAAAGAAAATAAGGTTTAACGTTTAAAAGTATTTTTTTAAACCTACAAAACAATTAGCAGCTATTTTTTTGCTTTTAATTTGCCTGTATAAAGTATTTAGTTATAAAAGTTGAAAGTTGCCAATTTTTCATAAGGACTGTGACTAAACCTTTGACAAAGCATAATCCAAAGCGTTGCATGAACACTTTCACATGAAACAGTGGTTTTAACTTTTTTATGATAAAGACTGTAACAATAATTACACCAACAACTAAGATGATGCCTTGTATGAACAATACTTTAGTTATGGCAACTAGGACAACTAAAAATTGTTACTTGGGTTGGAAATATCCAAAACTCCACAATTCCCTCGAATTTCGACCACTCTGTACAATTAATATTTAATTAATGATATAAGCAATGTTTATGATATTATCTATATGCAAGGGACGTCAAGCCAAATAGTTACATATTGATTTAAAATTACGTTTTTATTCAATATTTTCTAAAGCTTAGAATCGAGCTGTCTACTAGTTTTTAATATGGTAGCAAAAAATACCACAATTTTAGAGTTTGACAAATTTAAAGATGTTAAAAAGACACCGCCAAATTTAAAAGCGAAATAAACTGAGCTGATAAAATCAGCACTATAATAATGGTCACTGACCATTTACTATGCATAGGCCTAACAAAATACATTGGAGCTAAATTAGACAAAGATTATGGCAATGAATGAATGAATAAATGAATGAATGATTAGGCAATGAAAACAAAAAAAGAAGTTAGAAAACTTCCAAATCAGTTACTTCAACCAAAAAGAAACCAAAAAACAAAAGATCAAAATATCTTGGGTGGAAATAACGAAAATTCAAACTTTTATGAGCATCCCACAAGGAACACACAAAGGACCACATAATCCTATTGGAAATATTAACACGCCAGGACGAATCCGTGTCAGGTAACTTGGATAAGTGCCAGTGCGGAACGATGCCTAATTGTGAGTGATTCAAGGTTGAAAATCAAAGTGTATGATGGTGTTTAATGATGTATGGGGAGGGTGACCAGTGAAACCACTGATGAGCTCACGCTGGTTATCCAGAGCGAAACATCGTTTAATCATTTCTCTTTTCGCTTTGGTCCTTTGTGTGTTCCTTGTGGGATGCTCATCCAAGTTTGAATTTTCGTTATTTCCACCCAAGATATTTTGATCTTTTGTTTTTTGGTTTCTTTTCGGTTGAAGTAACTGATTTGGAAGTTTTTTAGCTTCTTTTTTTATAAAAATAAACGTTGCCAAATTTATTTTAGTTAATAACAACGGTGGGGCGTCATTTTTTCGTTCATAATAGCGGCCGTTGCGCAAATGACTGGTTTTTGTACTTTATGCAACGTTAATTTTAGTGTATTTCGTTCATGCAAGGAATAGTCTTAGTCAATTGGTTAGTATTTCATTTAGTTATAGTGTTAGTTATAGTTTTAGTCTTAACAATAACTCACTGTTCATACTTGTCTTTGTCATATTCATAACAATCACTAAGCAAGTGCATTTAACCTCACTTTGATGTTTTGTTTTGTTTGGTTTTATTTTTTGTAGTTTCTTTTGAAAGAAAATAAGGTTTAACGTTTAAAAGTATTTTTTTAAACCTACAAAACAATTAGCAGCTATTTTATTGCTTTTAATTTGCCTGTATAAAGTATTTAGTTATAAAAGTTGAAAGTTGCCAATTTTTCCTTAGGACTGTGACTAAACCTTTGACAAAGCATAATCCAAAGCGTTGCATGAACACTTTCATATAAAACAGTGGTTTTTAACTTTTTTATGATAAAGACTGTAACAATAATTACACCGGAAACTAAGATGATGCCTTGTATGAACAATACTTTAGTTATGGCAACTAGGACAACTAAAAATTGTTACTTGGGTTGGAAATATCCAAAACCCCACAATTCCCTCGAATTTCGACCACTCTGTACAATTAATATTTAATTAATGATATAAGCAATGTTTATGATATTATCTATATGCAAGGGACGTCAAGCCAAATAGTTACATATTGATTTAAAATTACGTTTTTATTCAATATTTTCTAAAGCTTAGAATCGAGCTGTCTACTAGTTTTTAATATGGTAGCAAAAAATACCACAATTTTAGAGTTTGACAAATTTAAAGATGTTAAAAAGACACCGCCAAATTTAAAAGCGAAATAAACTGAGCTGATAAAATCAGCACTATAATAATGGTCACTGACCATTTACTATGCATAGGCCTAACAAAATACATTGGAGCTAAATTAGACAAAGATCGGATTCTTTATTGGTGCTGAAATACAGGCGCACTAAAAAGTTTTAGATGTATTTTATTTGTCTTAAGCCTCGTGTCCACTCGCAAGTAACTTGCGAAAGTTTTTTCACCAAGTACTTGCCGGCGTGTCTACACTGTAGTCTAATTGTTTTGAAATTTATTGCGGCAAATTATTGTAGCAAGTTCGTTTGCTTAAGTAACGTGTACACACTCTTCCAGAAAAATGTCGAAATGTCGACGCAGCAAGTGGCTACTGCGGTTGTGACAAATATTCAGTTAAAAGAAACAAATAAAAGAAAAGGAAAATGACAAAAAGCGTAGAAAAATTTGGGTCAGAAAATGGATTCAGAGATCTACTTTAGGTATACATGAGAAGATGCTCTCTGAATTGAGAATGAAAAATCCACAGCAGTCAAAATATTTTCTACGAATGTCTGCGGAAGATTTTGATTTTTTTCTGAATTTTACAGTTCAAAATTTTCAGTTAACAGAAGAGTTTCTGCCCTATTCCAAACACGGCGTTCCTCCATTTATGCAAAAAAAATCAGAACTTTAATTCAGATTCAAAAAATGAAATAATAATTTAAAATAGTTTCACAAAATTTCACTACTTGCTGCAAATATTTCGAAACAGTCTCGAAATAAAAAAGTGCAAACTAATTTGCTTAGATTAGCCGTGTACACTACAAGCTCTAACAAGTCGGGCAAGTACTTGGCCCGAGAGTAAGCTTGTGACTTGTGAGGGTACTCTAGGCAAAATTAATTGCTAGTGGACACGAGCCTTTATATTCCATGCCCAATTAGCATTTGGACGTCGTTTCGACGTTGGCGTAGACAACCTGTCTTCAGGAATCTACATCATATCGACCGCGCACCGACTCAAATTTATACCAAAATGAGGAACACCAATCCGGGTTGTACCGACGTGCCATACGTGGGTTCCATAGAGGGAATACCGAAATTTGTACTACAAACTAAGTCGTGCTTAGGGCAAATATCTCAACGCCTGGACAAAAAACAACAAGATACCCTCAAAATTATTACATACCCCATGAGAACATTGAGACTTGTTACTTGGGCGAGCTTGAAAACCAGACTGAACACCAAAAGTTACCAACGCATTTCACTTTACTGACACACATGACCAATGCAGGGCCGAAAACGATCACCACGAATATTCTCACTTTATCAATAAAAAATAAGATTCAATTGAAAAAAAACTTCACCATTCTTTTTAAAATATGTCTTAAACAATATTTTATTGCAAAGTTCATGGAATTTCATGATATTTCACACAAAAATACAAAATTTCCGATCGGCTTTATTATTTATTCAGAACTACCGCAAGGAAAAGATGGCTACGTCAGAGAATTCCAGTATACTTGCCCGATTCCTACTGACACTCCAGTTTTATTTTTCAGATCTGACTGGTCTTGACCCCTAGTGAATTTTTGTTTACATAATCAGTCGCCTGTTCTGGCGAACCGCTGGTTTCATCTACAGTCACCACACTGCAAGAACCTAGAGGTCGCTAGCAGTGTAAATTTGACTCGATCTGGTGGGTCTGACCTCTGGTGGTGTTTGGTTAACTTACAGCGATTTCCTTTTTTGCACCAGTGCGCACTGAATATATCTCTATCCTCTATTTTGACACAAAATAGAAAAGGATAGATATACAGTTAGTGCGCACCAGTGCACCAAAAGGAAAATGCTATTAATGTGTTTAGGGAACTTTCCTTTTAAAAAAGATTCTTCTACTATACGTCTGTCCGACATCGGAACAAAATTTTGTGACAATTTTTGCGCCTTTTCAAAATATCTTTCATTTTTTTTCCTTCCTGTGTATGTTTAGCAACCAAGACTCTAAGTGATCAACATAAGTGATACACAACACACATCGCTTTGTGGTAAACTGCTTTAACGTCTAGTTAAGGTAAGTTTAAAGTTGAGCTTCTACCCAACTTAATCATAAAGCTTGATCTGTACCTTCTGTTAGCTCCTGTGCTAGTTATTCATAATGATATTTTTTGTCGACTCAGCTGAAAATGACTATTTATTACTCAGCAGGTCATTTTTGTATTTCTTAAGAACTCTTGATTCAACATGGAGCAATAACACGAGAATTGCATGCAATTGGTCTCTTCCCCTCTCGCTTTAGTGATACTAATAGAGCTAGATGAGAAGAAATATCTTGCCTGCAATTCTAGAACGTGGTAGAATATTTGAGTTGCTTTTTTTGGCATTATTAGTTATAACACAAAAATGTACCGCATGCACGAAAATACAAAAAAGGAAGTTTAATTTTCACTACTTTGGGTTGAATTCCAAACCCTAAAGTTAAAAAACCGTCAGGTGTAGTCCAAATATCATCACCACACACATTGGGTACATTTTTCGCATCCCGGACGTGGGACGGACGTCGTAGATTTTACTGATTGCAACGTTGGCAGCACAGACGTTGGACCGTCGTCAGAAAACTTTACTAAAACAAGTACGAGAAGTTCAGATGTCGGGCTAACGTCTTACTCTGTATTACATTTCAACGATCTCTTTAACGACGTCGAAGCGTTGTAGGGAATCTGCGCTAGACTACACACAACGGCTCCAAACGTCATCTCGACGACTTACTTCTATCTATAGAAGTTAAGACGTCGTTACAACAAAAGATAAAGTATAATCCTTGACTTAAACCACCAAAGTCGTCAACTGACTATATTTTATAGTCCCTCTGACGTTAGGTGCCGTACAAATCTAGTCGGAAAACAGAAAAATGCTATTTGGATTACGTTACCGGTTCCAGTCCGAGAAAAGATACATTACATCACTAGTCCGGTAAAGTAACTTTACCGGTCTGAAATTGAAATTTAGTGTTTTGTCTAACACGTTATGTCTGAACAATTTTTATTAATGCAGGTTACAATAAATTTACTTATAAACGTTAACTGTAAAGGCAGGTTTACCAAACTTTTCATATTGATAAATTATAACCTAAGCACAATTTTATTCATAGTTTTAATGTTAAATACATTATTGTTTATAGAAGTGTTTACCCAAGTTTTCATAGTAATTCATAATTCATAAGCACAGTGCATCATTTAGTTGGTTAACTTTGACTTAATGCACTATCAATATGAAAATAGCAAAGAAAACATTTTGGCTGGTTGATTTCAAAATATGAGTGATTGATTTGTTGAGGTTATTTTTTTTTGTTCTTCTTTTTTGTCAATTTGGTATGTCAATTTTCAAAATTTATAATAATGCAGTATGCTAACTCGAAATTTTAAAATTTCGAGTTATTATCTCGAAATTTAAAAGTTTCGACATATGGTTGCAATTCTTCAAAAACCGCCAGAAAATCTCGCCCTTATAAAAAATCTGACGATTTTTAAACATAAGTTTACACTTAATGCTTTTTTGTCAGGACTATTTGCTAATATTCCTTAAATATTTTTATGTGTAAATAAACCTTCAAAACTTTTAACATACAAAACCATAGATAGCCATGGAATATTTTGCTCTCACTGTACAGAAAAGTCACACAAATTCTGTCTTTCCTTTTACATGGTGAGAATTTTTGACGTTTATTGGTACGCGTAGTAACAATTTAGCTCCGCCATAAACTAGTCCTGCAGAATATCTTTAAAATATTAAATTCACAAAATGTTAATAAAAAATGACGCTTACAACGTTAGGATAAATATGAAAGTTGCTGTGTTTTTATTTTAAATGAGGCGATAAGTAAAAACCGCCACTTTCCAGATTTATGACGGCTGAGATTTTCGCCTCTGAAGAATCGCGTCCATAAGACGAAATTTTAAAATTTCGAGATACTATTACGAAATTTTAAAATTTCGAGTTAGTAACATGAAATATTAGAAATGAAAAAAAAATAAAACTGGTGTGGCCCTTCTACGCCTTCGTATTTTTGAATTCAAAGACCAATAATAAATTTAATATTTTTAATTAATTTTGCTCCATAAATCGTTTCGTCCCAATTTTCACGGTTCACAAGTAATGGTCAAATATCAAATAAACCATAGTAGGCTAGAAGGAAAGAAAGTCCTGTATGCTTCACAAATATTTTAATTCAATAAACACGACGCGTTTCGATTTTTTCTTTAAAAAATCATTTTGAAGTGTGCATTCTGTAATACAATAAAAACGAGGTTTCAAAATTAAATTTCAATAAAAAAAAAATAAAAAAAGTACTTACAGAACGTCAAAAATCCATCATTAAGGCTAAA
This sequence comes from Oxystoma pomonae, assembly GCA_963921995.1. Lineage (NCBI taxonomy): Eukaryota > Metazoa > Arthropoda > Insecta > Coleoptera > Brentidae > Oxystoma > Oxystoma pomonae. Next base: position 44,032,024 of record OY998165.1, read on the forward strand.
ATTTAGGACACAAACTACACATAATTAAATAAATAAATAAAATATGTCGGACAGGTAAAAACACCTTAGTCAAACATACACTAACAACAAGTTTTAAAAAAAAAACAAAGGAAACGAAAATAATAAATAAAATTCGAAACGAAACAACGAGCGGCATCTAACAATATAAAAACTAATTTCGAGACGGAACAAAGATAAAAAACAAGAAAACTATTTAAAATTATTAATAACTATTTCTTTATAGTGTGCGTTGCTGGGTTCATTCAAACTGACAGATGTAGGATCATTTTCTAACTTTGCTATTTCAAAATTCTTCAAAAACTTAAATTTCCTACCCTTGTAAGCATCATGTAGCATTTTAAAGTTATTCTCCAAATTACGGGTCACCGTCTCTCGCAAATGCATGCCAAACGCCGAACGCTTATCGGAAGGAGATTTTTGAGAATTTAAGTGTTCTCGAAGTCTAACACGAAAGCTGCGTCCAGTTTAGCCAACATATTTTGCAGAGCAAGAACCACAAGAAAGCAAATAAACACAACTCTTTTCTAAAGATGGGACTGTATCTTTTAATCTGGAAAACAAACTTCCAAAGTTGAAGAAAGATTCATACACTAATTTGATGTTAATATTCAAAGAATTAATAACATTACCCACTTTTAAAGAGATATCTCCCAGGTAAGTTAATTTGACATATTTTTGTGGTTGAAATGGTAAAATAGATGTGTCTTTGGAGTCCGAAAATAAATTTTTTAATAAATAATTCTATTTTTTTCTTATAAGCCTGGTAATTAAATATGTAGCCATTATTAACTGCAATTTGATAAATTATGTTTTTCTCTTTTTCGAAATCCAATGGTAATAAAGGAACAGAAAAAAGCCGACGAATAAGACAATGAAAGGAGGCAATCTTGTGAGCAAAAAAGTGATTGGAATCTGAAGGTATAACATCAGTTTGAGTAGGTTTCCTATAAATCGAATATTCAAACTTATTGTTTTTTCTTTTTACTGTCAAATCTAAAAAATTCAAACAACAATTTTCTTCTACTTCCCTAGTAAACTGAATTTTCATATTTAACGAATTCAGAAAATCCAAAAACTTATTTAATTCTTATTTTGTACCATTCCAAACCACAAAATTGTCATCTATATATCGGGCCCAAAACAAAATTTTCTTTAAAAAAATACAATTACTTGAAAACAATTTTGTCTCAAAATCAGCCATAAAAATTTCAGCAAGGAGATAAACCTAAAGCCATAGTATTTTTGGGTGCGCCACTGTCTATGGTTAGCGTTTTTTTTAGGTTTTGACCAGTGGGTAAAGTATGTACTACTTTTAAATTTTAAGGCCGGCAAAACCCGTTTTTAACGAAAAATAAAAAGAATCTGACGACAACATGTCGTGTAAGATTCAAGATGGTGACGTTGAACTATTCCGTTTTATACAAAATTAACGCAAATTATAAGGTCAGTCAAGCCACCCCCGCCGCATCCGAAAGATATTCGACTTTTGATATGCTTATAATTATATACTTATAATTCCTGGTTTTTTTAATATTCAAAATGGGGGGTGCAGCCGGACGTCAAGCTACACCCCCCTTATTTAAAGGGTAGAGAAAAATGAAAAGCAACTATCCCAAAATTAAGAATTAATTTAGAACTCCTAATATCATCAAAAATAATTTGCAAAAACCCATTGGTAACCCAATTTTTTTTTAGAAAATATGGTGGGGGTGCAGGTTGATGTCAAGCCATACCCCCCCTCCCCCGAAAGATATTCGAGGTTTTTTTTAATATTTAAAATGGGAGGTGCAGCCGGACGTCAAGATAAAAAAAAACCAGGAGAGAGTGTGGTTCAAAATTTTTAAAAGTGGTTCAAAATTAGTTCTAAATTATAAGCGTATCAAAACTCGAATATCCTTCGGGGGGGGGGATGGCTTGATTGACCTAAATTATAGGTTGCTGCCCATGAGTTTCCCGTCATTGAATGATATGGACGAATAGCAGACCTGGTAGGGCTTTTACGATAAAAACGCCATGACAGTAGATGCAGACTGCAAGCCATAATATCCAGTAAACACAACCGGAATATATATAAATTTTTAGAATATTCCTTCAGCATATGCTAAGAATATATACTAAAGAGTATCCTAGAAACTTTTCACTGTTTTTTCACGTTTTTCTATTTTAGATAAATTGGGTTGAAAAATCTGCCCAGAGAGGCTTGGTTGGGATGGGATCTAATCTCAGTTTTAGATTTATTGGTGTAGGCGGCGCAGGTGAAAATTTAAAAAAAAATATATTATTATTAAATTTTTTTTAAAACGTTTGAATGGTTTTTAGCTTATAGTACGGCAGGCAAATTGTTATAAAATTTAAGCTCATCTTTTTAATTTTTTTGGTAAAATATAGCCATAATGTGATGCGATATAACATAGATTTGACTATCCAAGTCCATTTCACACCTCTTGAAGCTTTTTTGAATCAGGGTGGCCAAGCATGGGAAACGCATAGATACATAGGAATCGAATGTAGAATGAATATCCTATGCCTATTAGATAGGTATTTTATTTCTCAAATATTAATAAAAAAATATGCTTTGAAAAAGGTCGTAAATGCAATTTCTATTCAACTGTATCAAATTGATTAAGACTTATTTTTTATATAAAACTAACTATTACCAAGGCAGCACCATCAATTTTTAATAAAATAAAATTTAATTTCTAGCACTAGCCTGTAAAAAATAATAGAAACATAATATTAACCATCCCAGCCTAGTATTTTATATCTGTTGAGATTTGCCTAGTATTTTATATCTGTTGAGATTTGCCTAGTATTTTATATTTAAAAAAATACTTTTCGGCACTAATGGATTAATTTTAATTTATTTTTTATACAGGGTGGAGGCTTTAATTGGAATATTGGCCATAGCGGGTTAAAAAAAATGTTTTTTAGAAAAATCCAAAATCATTTCAACTAAGATTTTTATCAGCTAAACTTTTAAGCAAAAATTTTTTGTGAACGAATCCTCAGAAAGGGGTCTATTCAGATACAATTTTTTTTTCAAATGAGAAGAAAAACGCTTGTGTATTTTTTTTACATTTGACAAATGGATTGTTTGTCAAATAGTATATGTTATATGTATATGTATGTATAGTAAATGTTTTGTAAGTACATATTTTGCGATTATTTTTTTATATTGAGTAGAGGTAGGTCATTAGGTATACATGACAAGAAGATATCTTGATCTCTTTCTAAATGATAAGTTTTGTCTCTGGAATCTAAATAAATAAAAATATTTTTACCTGTTGCAGAGGTTTTTTAAATAGCTAGTACTTCCTAACCTACTATTGTTTAAAAACGGAATGTAATATTTTTGGATCACGATAAGCTGAAAAAAATATTTCGTACTATTAAATATTTAATTTTTTGGGATACCCCATTTCTTGAACATTTAAATCCAAATAACTCGAAAATAAATACGTTTTTACCCTTATATTGTGGGAACTCTTTTTCTTAATTTTTAATCACGCATCATTTAAAAAAGTTGTAAGTGTACAATTAAAAAAACTTACCAAAGTTTTTCCTTCAAAACCATCCATTTTTGGCAAAACAATATTATTTTTAGGTTGAGGCAAGGGTACATAGTTGCTATTAAAAACTCCAATAATTCTATTAATTTTTAACACAAATATATTTTGCAAATTAAAAATTGATACTAGATACAAGGTTATTAATAAGGGCTTTAAATAGGGAATCTAAATAGTTATTAAGATTATAATTACAATTTTAAAATAGTTAATAGCGATTTAAATGCAAGGACATGTTTAGGATAACCATAATATTAGTTTCTAATTAGTATTATTAGTAATATTACGATTAATCAGACTAATCAAATTTATCTTAAAATTTGCTACACAAGATAAGTCAAAAATCGTTAGACTTACCCGATGTACGTATACATTAATACACATACAACAAAAGGTAAGCAAGGTATTTAGACTGGTATGAATTAATATGTTTTTTTTTGCTTTTTCATGAGCAATCTTTCAAAACTAAAATCTCTTCTATACACACTAAAAATTGTCATATCAATCTAAAGTCCATAAACTAATATCATATAGCTATTCATTTTGTTTAATAGTATAATTAGTACTGGAAATAGAATATATAGGGCGGGCCACAAAATGTGAAACTTTTTGAACCTCTGACTTTTGATCTAAACAACCGATTTAACAACATAGAAACGATTCAAATTTTAAATATTTTAAAAAAATGTTGATAGGTGGTTTAAAAGGATAAGGTTGAGTTCTGTTGAGATTTCCATAATATTTTATATTTAAAAAAATACTTCTTGCCATTAATGGGTTCATTTCAATTTATTTTATAGGTACGTAAATTATATTGTATGTAGCCTACCTACAGGGTGTAAACGATTTATCTGCAAACTTTTTAATGGGGGATGGTCTATGAGATTGTTTTTTATTATTTATTTCAAAAACCAAAAATAAATTGTGTTAAAATTTTACAGAAAATACTTGTGTTTTGAGCGCCTATTTTAAAACAATGCAATTATTTTTTGGTATTCAACAGAGGTAGGTCCTTGGGTATACATGACAAGAACATATCTTTTTCTAAGGTTTTTCTTGGCAATCTCAATTAAAAATAATTATTTTTTGTTAACACATTAAGCTGGAAAAATATTTGGCACTATTAAATTTTTCATTCTTTGGAATTTCTTGAACTTCAAAAACCAAATAGCTTGGAAACAAAAACATTTTTAACCTTATATCATGGGAACTTTTTTCCTTATTTTTTAAAATTCCAACCACCCATTATTTAAACAAGTTGTAAAGAATTAAAACAAAACTTACCAAATGTTCAAAGTTTTTTCGTTCAAAACCATCAATTTTTGGCAAAACAATATTATTTTTAGGCTGAGGCAGTGGTTCATATTTGCTAAATTTAAAATTGAAACTGGATATAACGTTATAAATAAGAACTTTAAATAAAGAATCTAAATACTTATTAAGAATATAATTACAAGTTTATAATAAATACAAAGACATGTTTAGGAAAACCATAATATTACTTTCTTATTAGTATTACTAGTAATATTACGATTAATCAAACTTATCTTAGAATTTGCTACACGACATAAGTAAAAAACGGTCAGACTTATCTGAAAATTAAAAAAAAATGTCAATTGTTTCAGCTTCAAAATAAACTACATATTTCTTTATTTACTAAGTGGAATAAGGAAACTACCACACAAGGATATTATTCTTTTTTTACTCCAAAGGCATGGATCTGATTTTATCTACTACCTAATAATAATTCCCGCTTTTCGACAAGGATCACTACGCAGTACGGTGAGGTAAAGTATTGTTGTTTGACAACAACTAAAAAATACCATGCAAATATTAAATGAGAAAAACCAATCTAGTAGGCTTATGCTAGGACGCTTATGGTTATTGTTTGAAACACAAGAGCATTGTTTATTCATCTGTGTTAGTTCGTCGATCTCTAAAAAATGTAATTTTATGAAAAAAAACAAGATATGAAAGAAAAAGCGAAGCTTATCGTGCTGGATTTGCTACCCCAAAAATCAAGAGAAAGGTATGAAAAGGAATATGGCCTGTTTCAGAAATGGATGGGGGAAAATAACGTGAGAAAATTTTCTAAAAGTTCCGTTCTTGTGTGCTTCTCCATGCTGGCAGAAAAACTAAAGCCGTCATCATTATGAAGCAAATACAGCATGATGCGGTCCTGCATTAGCTTAATATAGTGAATGCAGGTGGAGATTTACTTACAGTCAAGCAACACGGAGGCTGGAATTCTTCTACAATGGCCGAAGGATACATAAGCAAGTCTCTATCGAAAAAATGCGAGGTTGCCAGCCGCATAATATCAGGGAATATTCCTACCAATCCTACTTAAAGTGAGACATGCAAAGTTTTAAATATTTATTCTCCTGCAGCATACTAATTTAACAAACTGTAACATTTCTTTCAATGATAATAAATTATTATTTGAGAAAAATCGACTATTTTTTGTTCAGTACAGAGAGGTAAAGCTGTCACTTTACCTTCCTCCGGGAGATAAAATATGTAAAACTCACTAGGAAGCTAAACTGACATTTTCGCCTCTCATATGTGTGTGTAATACCAAAACTTGGCTCATACTGAATGACGTTTGCAGAAATTTTGTTTCGAGGGGGGGGGGCTTGATGTTTCTTAGGACACTTAAGTAACAACATAGTCTCAGATGACAATTTATTTTTGATTTTTGGGAGATCTATAGGACTCAATATTCATTAGATCTAGGGGAAAAAACTCTAAACCTACCCCTGCATACGCCACTGCCTATATCTTTAAAGAGTACTCACTTCATTGATTGATTGAGATAAAAGTATTAACGCAAAAAATAGAGTTGGTTTTTTTTAACATTTTTCTTATTTATTGACTTTTTAAAGCCCATGCCTCTCCTCAAATTATATTCTGCCTACGCCCTTAATTAACGCAACTGTATGCGTAAAAACCACATTTCCGCACTTAAGTAGGAAAAACACTTTACATCCTTTTTTTTGTTCTTGTAGAAAAACGGTAATAGTAGCTGGAAAAATGTTGTAAAATTCGAACCAATAGGTACCAATTGGTATTAACATATTGGTATTAAGCTTTTGGACTGGATATCTCCAATATCAAAAATAATAAAAAACACTAAAAATGCCTACCATTTTTGAAACTTATGGTACCAGGCTAAAAATTTTTTAACCAATTTTCATTATTTTTTCTACAATGTGTGAAAATTTTTAAAATCTGGCCGTTCGTTTTAAAGAAAATAAGAATTGTCATTTTTAAAAAAATGGTCGTTATCTTTTTTTTTAACTTACAAATCACTGACATTTCTGGTGGTACTAAAGAAACCATATAAAAACATTTTTATATGGGTGCAAGGGGTGTTTTATTCCAGACGAACAGAGATTTGAATCATTTTATTTCGTCGGTAATTAACAAAGTTGTGGAAAAAAACTTGGACCATGTCCAAAAATATAGCCTAAAAACACGTCAACTTTAAAGCTCCATATCTCAGAAAGTAATCCTCCTGTTTCCAGAGTTTTTGGAAAACATTAGAAACTGTCACTCGTAAAAAAATTTAGATATTAGAAAAAACACAAAATTGGGCATTATTTTACAAAATAAGTGTCTTATGTGTTGGAACCTGGTAATATTTTATTATTTTTAAAATTAATTGTGCCAAAATTTTCTAAAATTAACCAGAAAAATAACCAACGAAATGGATTCGTAGCTTACAGCAGTGGTAGTGGTTAATTACCACTACGGAATGACGTTTAGCTATTGCCCTGACGCAGTAATTACCACAACCACTACAAAGTGTCAAATAAGCGTTCCAAAATATCCCTATTGTCTTATTTATATATTGGAAGGTTTTTTGGTTCAAATCATTTAGCAGCATAATTCTCATTTTACACAGATTTTCTTTTCATAAGTTTAAAAAAAAGAGTTCGACTCATTTTGTCCAAGATTTAGACGACAATTTGGCTCAAAAAGAGTCAACTGTTTTATCCATAAGGTTATGTAACTTCCATATACAGAGTCGATGCTTTAGATGAAACGGTGTTTCTAGCGACTTAGGGGAAGAGGTTTTAAAAAAGCTAAAAGCGAATCTTTAATGATTTTTACGCCCATGATAAAAAAAAAATGGGTTGCCCAACTGAAGGCCCAGGTAATGACAAGGTACCACTAGTGGCACATTTTTGGAAAGCTTGTTAAAAAAGAAATTTAACGCATTAGTTTTTTTAAACATCCGTCAACCAATGTGTCAAAAATTTAAAAAAACCTATTATTTTCAATTGTTTTAGCTTCAAAATAAACTACATATTTCTCTGTTTACTAAGAAAAGAAGGAGAAGGACCATATGGGGGCCGTCTCTGAAGGTCTTGGTCCTACCAACATTTCTTTCATGAGGAGGTACCTTTTGTGGAACCTTCTTGGAAAGCTTGTTAAAAGAGAAATACGATTAAATAATTTTTTTACATCTGTCAACCCATGTGTTAAAAGTTTTATCTACTACCTTGTTACAAAATGACATTTTCGACCCCCATATGAGGGGCGAAAATGTCACTTTAGCTCTCTAGGGACATATTTTATTTCCCGGAGGAGGTAAAGTCACAGCTTTACCTCCCAGTACCGCCCAGAACAAAGAATAGTCGTTTTTTCTCAAATAATAATTTATTATTATTGAAAGGAATGTTACAGTTTGTTAAATTAGTGAAGGATAATTCTAAACCAACATTGTTATTGCCACTGTTGAATGGTGCAGGAGAATAAATATTTAAAACTTTGCATGTCTCACTGCAGCCTAAAAACACGTCAACTTTAAAGCTCCATATCTCAGAAAGTAATCCTCCTGTTTCCAGAGTTTTGGAAGGATTGGTAGGAATATTCCCTGATATTATGCGGCTGGCAACCTCGCATTTTTTCGATAGAGACTCGCTTATGTATCCTTAGGCCATTGTAGAAGAATTCCAGCCTCCGTGTTGCTTGAGTGTAAGTAAATCTCCATCTGCATTCACTATATCAAGCTAGTGCAGGACCGCAGCATGCTCTATTGGCTCCATGATGATGATGGCTTCAGTTTTTCTAAAGAGCATTTCCTCCCTTGGTATGTAAATAACTATTACGTGTCAATAATATCCTTGTGTGCTAGTTTAATTCTAAGATAAGCTTGATTAATCGTAATATTACTAATAATACTAATTAAAAAAAGTAATATTATGGTTTTCCTAAACATGTCTTTGTATTTTAATCGCTATTAGCTATTCTAAACTTGTAATTATATTCTTATTAACTATTTGGATTCTTTATTTAAAGATCTTATTTATAACCTTACATCCAGTTTCAATTTTAAATTTGGAAAATATCTTTCTGTTAAAAATGAATATGAATTAATAGAGTTTTTATTAGCAACTATGAACCACTACCTCAGTCTAAAAATAATATTGATTTGCCAAAAATGGGTGGTTTTGAACGAAAAAACTTTGTATATTTGGTAAGTTTCGTTTTAATGCTTTACAGCTTGTTGGGTGGTTGGAATTTTAAAAAATAAAGAAAAAAGTTCCCACAATATAAGGGTGAAAATGATTTTGTTTGCAAGTTATTTGGTTTTTAAAGTTCAAGAATTGCGGCATTCTAAAAAATGAAAAATATAATAGTACCAAATATTTTTTTAGCTTAATGGGTTCAAAAAATAATTATTATTAATTGAGATTGAGAGAAGGAACAAGATATGTTCTGTGTTGATTGTTTTAATTTTATCATTTTAGATTATTTATCACATAAAAACAGTAGCGTAGTAATTACTTATATTAGAAAGAACAAAAACTTAGCGAGTAATTTAATTTTCAAACAAAACTTATAAATTGATACTTCTTTAATATCATACTATGCATATTTATTTTTAATAAAACAAAGTTTTTTGCTTCCTCGATCTGCAGTGGCTTCCTAAAACAAAAAACAATTTTCAATGACATTTACATAGATATGTCAAAAAAGCATTATGACCTCCTCCTAATTGTTTTTTAAAGCAAAGTCAAAACCCACTTAGTTTAAACTTATCTAAGTGAGTATTATTACATTTTGTATTAATTTATATGGAATTTATGACTTCGCTAAAATATAATTTTAGATACACTCCTGTAGCGTATTTGATGAGGCCAAACTTGCGGAAAACTACCAGCGAAAACAGAACAGAATTTTAACAACATTTTTTTTTAAAGCAATTAGGCGCGGTTTGGGCCTTCCTAAGCACGGCAACACATAATCCTACATACGATTCTGTAGACTAGTCCATTGCCTTTTAAACGAGATCAGACTTGAAAAAAATCATTCTTCCAAACGGGATTAAATTAAGTTTTTACTTTTAATTTTTATGTTTTTTTTTTAAATTAACCCTATCAGACAATCAAGTTTTCCTAAAATATAATCATTAGTACACCCCTGTGCAGTATTCAGGTACCTTCCAAATGACACCCCAAGTACAAAAATCTACAAAGCACTTTTCAAATTATGGGAAAAATTCTCCGTATGTGTTTAGCAGACATACGTTCTTCCACGGCTCATATCTCCTATCACAGACATACGATTTTCATAGAATTTAATTTTTTTCACCGAAAGTACAATATCTTGACTTTATCGCTTAATAATGCGTTGTGACGTAGCTAACGTCATGTTATTTTTAAGACAGCATTTTTAGTTTTTGCACGCCGCTTTTGATTTGTTTATGGCCGACTTTACACGGTATTTATTTTTATAAAGATTTACAAAAAGAACTAGTCCAGTAATATGTTTCATTTAGAATATCTTATTCTTGTGTTTTTACGGTGAATTTTAATCATTAATAATCTTTAAAAACTCAAAAACACAACAGAGAAAAGGGAGGTTATGATAAACAGATCGGAATAACTTGACATAGTTGCCAGTGCCAATCAATGTTTTACGTATCTTATAAAATTCTAGCTAAAGAAAATGATTAAACAAAAATTGACACTTATCTTCACAATTAAAAAGAATACAGAACATATCTGCATTCAAAAACCAATTTAAATTTTTTATTTCTCTACTTAACGTTTTACTGTCGGCAACCATGTGAATTATAAGGGATACGGTATTTTCCCGCAGGTAACGTCAAACTTTATCGGTTAGTAAGGGATTCCATTATTACGTCGTAACTGCGCATGCCCGAAATAAGCGATAAAGTTAAAAAGCATCAAATTTATAGGTGCAAAAGATCTCTATTAATAATATTCTATTTGAAGTATCTAATCAACAAAACAAAGGAGCCGTGACGGTTGCTATGGAACTCAGCCAACTTATATTTTTGGGTGACAACAACAAAAAATGGTGGGCAAAAATGACGTAAGTGTGTGCAAAACATTTTACACACGGCGTGCGCAAAATGCCGTTTTAAGATCTTGTTCTCCATGCACAAAACCCCCTTTTTTAAGACAGTCGTATAACAAATTTTGGAAACATAAATTTGATATTATGTTATTTTACCTTCTTGCTACGACAAAAAAGTTAGGTGCTTTACATTGGTATCAATTACCTGTTAATTTTAGTGTACTACTTAAATAATTATGGTTAAATTAATTTTGGAGCCTAATTGACAATTATTATCCTAAGCTTCTTTGTTTCAGATAAATGTTTCATGAAATTTTACTCCTATAGACCAAATATGTCGAACATTTAAGGCAAACTTTAATTAAGCAATATACTTAATTATGGTTTTATTGCTGGATTATAATGTAGAAATATTATTCTTAACGTAATAAAAACATAATTATATTGCTTAAAGTAACCCGTTTGCCTTAAATGTTGGTTATATTTGGTCTATAGGAGCAAAATTCCTTGAAACATATCTGGATATTTGGGGAATTTTATATTACATTTCTAAAAACAAAGAAGCTTAGGATTTATAAACTTTCCAGAGTTAATATCGTAAGACGCAAAAATGTTTGGCAAAAACGAAAAAGCATATCAATTTATATCGCAAAGGATTAACTTTTGCAGTGGGATTTACTAAGATCTTAAATAGTAACCCCCACAGGTCGAAATATTTGCACCCGTGGGGTTACTAAATTTTAAAACCCATTTTCAAAAAACACTTACCCATAGAGAAAACATACAAAGTTATTGATTATTTTGTATAGTTATTGCAAAATACCACAGAAACACTGCTTTTTTCTCAAAATATTCCATATTTTAGGAGAAAATGCACTAAAACTAATTTTTTTCGACAGGTTTCAAAATGGCAAATGGTGAATACGCCAAAAATTTGGCACATAACAGCTTCATCATCTGTGTTTGAGGTTATAAAGTTGATGATTTTTTAGACTACCTCTGGGAGGTGGTTTAAATGTGCCCCCAGAAAGGATTGTTTTGTGGCAATTGGTAATAATTTCCTTTATAATTTCTTCAAGCAACCGTTTTTACCAGAATTAATTAACCTTACTTAATATCCCAAGTTGTTTATTAATCAATAAAACACCTCTAATTTTGTCCAGAAAAACGCCTTATTTTGAACCCGCTTTCAGCACAAAGAATATATTTATGAGGGCACTACGAGGCCAAACAAACATAAGCGAAGGTCACTGATTATGCAGGAAAACTGTCTCCAATGAAAAAAATCCAAAACAACTGTACCTATTGAGTTATTTACAAACAGAACTGAAATTAAATCATTGAGTTTATCTAAAAGCTTAATCATCAAACAAAGCTTTCCACTGAAAGATCGCACTCAAAGGTCTCAACTCTGCAGCACCGAACAGTTCGTTGACCCGATATGACTCCTTTGTGAACGCATCAGTTGGATTCAGATCTGTTTTTAGCCGCATTTTTTTACATGACCTACTTTGATGAAATATTTTTATTTGTGGTTTGCGATTGCGATGGGTTTGCGTTTGTAAAGTTTTTTCATACTTTTGATAGATAAAAACCGCTTTTAAATAAATACAAAGTGAATATAATTTTTATTTTATGATTACATATCGAAATATTTTTGTGACAGCGACTATTACTCGCGAAAATCAATAAAAAAAGGGTAAGTTTTGTTAAGAGTAACAATACATTTTTATACTTTCAAAATTTAAATATCTTAAAAATTTAATACGCCTTTAGATTGTGCGGATATTTTGGACTTTGGGGATATTTTCTTTTAAAATAAGGTTCCCATGAACTTGGCGGATATGGTAAATTTTTTTAACCCTAAAGACAAATCTGCAATGACATTGTACACACCAATATATAACTGAGAATTCAATCTGCTTTTAAATTTTATATGATTACACAGGCCTGCATGGAATTTGTTATGACGTATTTTTGTTCGTTAAGCTAAGTTTTTATAGAAAAATAACTAAGTAAAATACAATTGGTCTCTATCAAAAAAAAAAATTATAAGAAAACTTGTAACAAACGTTTTAATACATTTTAAAATTAATGTACTTTAAATTTTAGTTACTAACCCAATTCTATGGTACTGTTCAAGAAATTTATTAAGTAGGCTCTCATTACTTAAAATCTTTTATTATTTATTAATTGCTAAACTTATGGTAGTTTTGACAATATTTATGCCAACTACAACAGTTATGCCAAATATATAATAAAGACCGCAGAGCATAATAAAATATTTCAGATTTAAATATTTCAAAAGTTTATTTTTATAAATCTTAAAAGCTTCGTCGAAAATTCCGTGTTCATAAAATTAATGAAAAATGCAAGATAGAAGGAAAATTGCATGCGAAAAACTATAGCGGCGTTGCCACTGTGCGTGTCCGTAATCCTTGAATGTATATTTTTTCTTTTTCAAATAAGGTACATTTTTTGTCTTATCTAGTACCTTAGTACCTTACCTTAGTAATGTTTTATGCACAACCGCATGATTTTTGGATCAAAAATATTTTGGTGTCAAAATCTCTTTAATATTTTGACAATAGATAAATCACCAGTTGACAAATAGTTAAGTATCCATGTTGTATGGTTATTTCTGTCATTCTCAATCAAGCAATCTGACACACAAACAGTTGCTTGTCATTAGCAACCATATCAATAAAGTCATCATTAAAAATAATGTTGCATTTTAAGCTGGGTTCATACAGAAATAAAATAACATAAGATAAGATATATTCTTAAACTTAATAAAAACAACAGGCATATAGGTCATATTTACCGGGGTATAGGATAAACATCTGGGACGCCAGAGCAAAAAAAAATGTAAGGAGGTTTGTTTATGGCTAAGATGGTAATTTCATCTCCGGCACTTAAAGTTTTTGCGTAGTGGTAAACTGGAAAAAACACCACAAAAAGCTGGTTTTTTAATTTTACGTGGTATTTTCTAAGTCAATTAAGGTTATGCATCAACTAAACTTTTTTTTAAAGTAAGCGGAGATAAGTCAACAAGAATTGATGGCCTCCTTGTCATTTTTGGTTTTTAACAAAATTGAATAAAATAAAGTATGGCCATATAATAACGCGTCATAGCTGAAAAAAAAATTAACAAAATTGTTGGACTTGACCTTCTTATCTACGTTACCAAATTTGGTCCTCTTTTACTTTAATAATTCATAAAAAATGCCCTTTCTGAAATATTAAAATGTCGTAACAATGATCGTCACCTAGTAAAAAGGCACATCGCTATGGAAACCATTGTTATTTCATTTGCTTTGATTTATAGTGTAAAGATGGTGTGTTTGCGAGAAGTGCTCTTCGTTCGAGATTTTTTAAAATATTTTCGTGTTTTTCCTGGATTTTTTAATAAAGGTATTTAAAAAATAGTGTTAGCAACTCGCGTCTAAACTGTACTTTTTTACTCGCGTTTTTAAGCATAACTTTTTGGTTACCGATACAAAGATAACAAACAAACTTTTTTTTTTGATCACGGTGCAAAAAAAAAGATTTCTGTCCATTTTTTACCCAAAATTAAAGAGAAATAGATAAAAATAGTAATTTTGAAAAAATATAATTATTCTTGTCTATAAACTAAGCCATTACCGCCAGTTTTTACCAAGTATTTACGAAAAACTCATTTAAAAACATCGTAAAAATATCAAACTGTGAAATATTAAAATGTCGTAATAATGATCGTCACCTAGTAAAAAGGCACCTCGCTATGGAAACCATCGTTATTTCATTTGCCTTGATTTATAGTGTAAAGAGGGTGTGTTGCTCTTCGTTAGTGTTAGCAACTCGCGGCTAAACTGTGCTTTTTACTCGCGTTTTTAAATAACCAACGCTTGTAAAAAAAAAGAACTATTTTAGCCAGTAGTTATGAAAGCTACTATATCCTACTAGCGTGCTTAAAAGTGTTATTTAACATAAAATTTAAAACTATCTTACGCAAGTAGGAAATATTTTGTACCTGACACGTGCGAAAAGTGTATTTTCTGCCGTTTGCGTCTTGCCCGAACTTCGCTCCCGCGTTGTTCGTATTCGCGCAACTGCCGTCGGAAAAATATCACTTTCCGAACTTGTTAGTAAATAACTATTTCTATAACTACCTCTGAAAAGCGCGTTTTTCGCACGCTACTTATTAGTTATTTATATTATATCTTTTTCAAGTTTTGTAACAAAAAATAGTATCTAAAATAGGGTTTTTACAAGAGTGCTTTTAAAGGACAAGAAAAGCGAGTGATTTAAAAACGCGAGTAAAAAAAGGCACTTTAGCCGTGATTTTCAAACCTAATTAAAAACTTTCATCAAAAAATTGAAAAAAGGAGAAAAAACATACAAAAAACTAAAATTGTATTTGCGTATTTCACAACCGGCTATAATGTTTCCAAATTTTGCACCATATCCTTCTGTTGGCACAAAAAAAACAAACATACTTCTGTTGGCAGTTTGATTTTCTGACATTATTAATGTGCAAGAAAATAACAAAAATAATTTTTCTGAAAACTCGTGTTTTTGATGAAGGTATAAGAAATAGTAGTTTTAACAACTAGTGGCTAAAATAGTGCTTTTTTTACAACCGTTGGTTTAAATATCGAGCGCAGCGAGGTATTTAAAAAGGCGAGTAAAAAAAAGCACAGTTTAGCCGCGAGTTGTTAACTCTATTTTTTTTAATACCTTTATCAAAAAATCCAAGAAAAACAGGAAAATGCTTTTAAATATCTCGAACGAAGAGCACTTCTCGAAACACACCATATTTACACTATACATCAAGGCGGCTGGTAAATGAAATAACAATCGTTTTCATAGCGATGTGCCTTTCTACGCGGTGATGTTCAGTGTTGCGCCATTTTAATCTTTGACTGTTTGATATTTTGCCGATTTTTTTAAATGATTTTTTCGTAAATACTTGGTGAAAACTGACGGAAATGGCTTAGTTTTTAGGCAATAATAATCAGAATTTTTCAATATTACTACTTTCCGTTATTTCTTTTTAATTTTGGATAAAAAACTGAAAGAAATCTTTTTTTGCACCAGTGAACAAAAAAAAAGTTTTTTTTGCATTGTTAACCAAAAGAACCATGCTTTGGTTGTCCAGGCAGTTACTAAAATCATGTTTTTGATGAAGGTATACAAAAAATGGATTTTCCACACACTTCCCAAAATAAAATTTGTGGCTGCGTTTTTTGTTTGTTCTTATTTGCATTTGGGTTTCTGTTAAATATCTATTGTGCTTGTCTACAGTGAATATGTAGTAGAATATTACCAAAAATGTGTAACAAAAACACTAGAAAAATTTAAATCCAAGCCCCTTCTCCACCTGGTGTAATTTTACAACACTAAAATTAATCCTTAAAAATCCACCCCAATTGGTACAGTTCTCCCAAAGAGTCACTCCCATCGCCAACATAATTTTAATCCCTATCATTTTATTGGTCAAGTACTACTGTCAACAATAGGTATAAAATTCAACGTCTATAAATAAATAAGAACACCCAAATGTATCGTCAATTCATTGATAATTTTGGCAAGAAACAATATTTGTTAAATGTCTTAGTGTTTATATTTTGGTTTTCTTTTACTTTTTACATTGGTTTTTAATTTTTGTGTACAAAAAACTTTGAATATTTTGATAAAAATGGTCAGTGCAGCTTCATTCATGATTGAACTTAATGAATTTTTAGTTTTTTCATCTTCTTCGAGTGAACAATGCGATGAAAATTCGCCTCCTTCGAAAAAAAACTACAACTACGTGCACGCGGAATCACAAAATGTAAGTAACTTTGTTTTAAGTTTTTTTTTGTATGATTTTTAGCTCTAAAGTACAGGGTGTTTTTTTAGAACTGAAACAATCAGTAAAATAAGGTACAGTAGTTCTTTATTTAGTTTTTTATTTATCCAAAAATATTCATCTAACCAATAAAAAGCTTTACACATTTTTTGTTTCTAAATATATGAAGAGCTAAATATATGAAGAGCGTCAGTAGTTTTTATTGTAATTGGTAAATATCAAAAAATCCTCACACTTAGGGTGTTATTCAATCCTAAATTAATATTTTAATATGGAATTACAAAATTCAAAAGATCTCATTGTTATTTTTGTATCAAACAATGTTGATTTTTAGTGATCTAAATATTTCCCTACGTGAGGGAGCAATGCTTCTGATTACCCTCTTTTGAGCAATGAAAGCTGTTGTTGTTGAACCTCAGAAAACACTCTACGACCATTTTTTTGAAATTATAGCTTTCCATGACTTTTATTTTCACTCAAAAAAAATTTACTGTAATAAAAAAACATGCCGTACAAACAAAACTGTGATGTAGCCTTGAGAGAAAACACAATTTTATTAATTGCCCGCAAATGACCAAACCGTGTCAGGTAACCGATGCAAAATAGTAATTTTCACAACCAGTGGCTAAAATAGTGCTTTTTTACAAGCGGTGGTTTAAATAACGAGCGCAGTGAGGTAGGCGAGTAAAAAAAAGCACAGTTTAGCCGCTAGTTGTTAACACAGCTTTTTTTTAAATATCTTTATCAAAAATCTAAGAAAAATAGGAAAATACTAAAAAAGAAAAGAAACGTCGAATTCGATATTATATAGCCCAACTATCCATTACTTAAAACACATTTTCTACCGAAAGGAGCTGACTGAAGAAAATACTGTTATTATTTCTAAACTGCTAATCAGTATATTCAGAAGAACCAGGTTGCTTTTTGTAGAAATATTTAAAAATTCAAAGCGGCTTCTCGGGACGGTTCTGAGTTTGGTAGCGTCCGTATTAAAAAGTTTTTGTGCGATTTTACTCATTTTGAAAAGCTTAGACTTCAAAATTAAGAATTTGTTGCAAGAATTGAAAATCTAAGATAACGTATTTTTGAGTTCCTTTGCAATATTTTGAATAGTTCATTTATGTGCTTTGAAAAAACAAATATTCCGGCCAAAAAATCCTTTTTGCTTGGCTATGCTTTTGGATGCATCTGTATTATTTTATTCCTTGCTGACCCTTTTAAAAAGACAAGGTTTACAAAATTTTTAGTTTTATGTTATTATTCAGATTTTCAAGAAATTCATGATTTTTTTTGGGCTGACTGAATGTCATTCACATAAAGCCCTCATTTGAACAAATCATAACTTTCTTGTCTCTTGCCTGATCGTAACATGCGAAACATTAATACACTCGGAAAAGACAGCTTTTTACCAAATGGGTCAAAAATAAAATTTAAAAATATGTCCGCCATCTTGGATGTTCATAACTTGTCAATTTTGGCATCAAATTTTTGAAATTTAAAATCTTTTTATGGCTGAAAATTTTTAAATAGTAGAAAGTCCCTGACTGTAGCTCCGATATTTTTCCAGCTGTATAGAATGGTAACTGATTTAAAAATATTTTTGTCCGCTGTTGTTACCAGGCTTTAGTCAAATCCTTAACATTTTTAGATATGCATGCATAAGTGTTATTTTGCCCTTCTTCAGCCCCTTATATTGGTTGATAGACGCAGCGGCAGAGGCTTAACAGTTTTCAATACTATAAAAGCAATAATTTTATTTTTTGTAACATTATTAAAACTAATTTAGTATTAAAGTTACTAATTTCCTTTACTATTTTCAGAATGAATTCTTACAGCAACATGGTGGTTCTACAACTGCTAACCCGGAAGTTATTAGTCATTCCCAAAAATTGGAAAACGTTGTACCACATCCTCAGATTTTTCCTATGCAAGCAGAAACTTACACAACCTGCTCTTATTCTCAAAAGTTTGAGGTAGATACTCAACCACAATGTGTTCCTGAAATTAACTTTCAAAACTGGCCTATGGCTTCAACTCAAGGGAACTATGCACATTCATTAATGGAAGAGTCATGGAATGAGTTAAAGCAACATTTTCTAAAAACTAAAATTGAAGAATATCAAATACATCTAACTAAACCTCAAGGGAACTATGCGCATTCATTAATGGAAGAGTCATGGAATGAGTTAAATCAACATTTTCTAAAAACTAAAGTTGAAGAATATCAAACACATCTAACAGGCAACCGTAATCTTGTTGAGGCGGCAAATACCTATCAGTTTTCAAAGGATTTTAATCTAAATTCTGCAGCAGAGTATCAACATTCACACAAAAGAGAACTAAAACATGCACATAGTTTTCAATACTCGCAAGAATTGGTTTCAAACTCTTTACCAGAACCTCAAATTCCATACCAGTCCAGTCCAGAATCAACTTCTGAAGAAGCAGCATATAACTATTTCACTTCTCTAAGAGCGGAAATTCATTCTGATGGGCATAAACAATCTCCAACAGGTAATATATATATTTTTAAAATGTTAAATATGATTAATTTAAAAAATTAATGTTTACCATTTCGATTAAATTTATTTTATTTATGTAAGAAGACCCTTGCTTTTTTTGTTTTAAGCTATGTACTTCTGGCTGTAGGCGGCGCTTTAATCATCGAAAGAACTACTTTACTGCGCCGATTAAAAACTTTTCTTATAACATAGTTATAATAAGAAAATGCGTTTACAACTTTTCAGTTGCCTTACTTGGCGTACTTTGGCAAAAATAGTTAACCAATAGCAATAAAGTTTCTTGTAAATTTTACGAGCAAAAACAACAACAAAGCTTATGTTCAGTGAATGGACTTAAGCTTTGTTGTCTACAGTAGAGTACAAAAGGAGTTTTTCTTATAAATTTTAAGACAAGAGTCTCTTGAACTTATGGTTTGTTAACTTCTTTAAAATATTTTTTTCTTCCAGATTATCCGATGCCAACCACTAGCGGCAAACTGCCTTCATCTGAGTTATCTGCCAAAAACAACCACAACAGAGATCTAGGAGGCAAGCGGTTAAGAAGAACTCAGTTTACACCCTATCAGATCAGTGAGTTGGAAAAAGCTTTTGAAGAACATGATCATCTAAATAGGTCTAGAAAAGCATACCTGGCGCTTACGTTAAATTTAGCAGAAGAAAAGATTAAGGTGTGGTTTCAAAATAGAAGGCAGAAAGTACGAAGAGATAAAGTGGATCAAGGTTCTTCTAAAAAGCCATCACAAAGCTGCTCAAAATCTCCTGTGAATTTAAACAATCTGTCTTCTCTTGACCCTATTAAATCAGTCAACAGTACCCATGCCCACCAATATATACCTGTAAAATGTGAAGGCGTACCTGTCTCAGTTGGTAGTGAAACGTACCGTCCTGCGCCTCTTGTTATAAATACTAACTCTTTTCAAACTCCGTTTAATAACTTTGACTACCCTTCTTATCCACTTTATCGTACTTACTCATCTACTTCATTTTATAATGATGATTTCTGGGCTACAACAAATTCTCCAATCAACCAGCATATTAATATTACTCACTCTCCTAAGCCAACGAGTGCAGTAGAAAGTGGTCAGGATAGGCAACTTTCACATATGATGGGTTTTTATCCTGATAATAATTATACGCCTAATGTAAATTTGCCTCAAATGTAGAAAAATAGATATTAAATTTTATTCATATAATTTAAGTAATTTAACTGCTTTAAGCAACATGCTCCCAAACAAAAAAACTGGTTCTTTGTTTTTCTAATATAATTTGTCTCTTACAAAAAATATTTTTTTTTATATAATAATATCTACTTATCCTGTCAACTTAACTTAACTTATTAACTTATTCCTGGTCAACACCAAATAAAAGTATTGACAAAAAAGTTATTTTAATTGTATTGGATTAATTTGTAATATTTACAATGTTTTTGTATTTATTTTGTATCGTACCTGTAAAAAATTTTCTGCTTTTGCCAATTGTACTATAATATTTGTGTAAATAAAAACTAAATAAGTGCTTTTTTGTTTTCCTTCTACTAAGCTCAGTTTTATGACGAACCCTAAAACAAAAATAATGTTTGTATATTAATAAAACGTAGGTAACAGAATATACCAAAAAAATATTTAATACCAGTAGTAAAAGAAAAAAATGTTTTCCATGTAATGAATCCAAGTAACATGTGTGAAATGTTTGTTTCTTATATTCGTTTTAAAATCTTCAAACGATAGAAAATACAGAAGCCATAAAAGTTAACTTATTAACTTAAAAAGTTAATTTTCGGTTTTATCAGCATTCGTATCATGGCGAATGCGTGACAGCTCCAGCTGATCGAATGCACGAAAACCTCGTTAGGTACGATAAGGGAGTCGTAACGTTACGACCATCCCTGCGTACGAAATGATGTTTTCACGCATTTGATCAGCTGGAGCTGTCACGCATTCGCCATTAGTTTAAAAGTACACCTGCTCGATAGGTCGACTCGAAAATTAACTTTAACGGTGGAATTTACTAAAAAGGTTTAGTCTATTTAAGAACGGTCCTAAGTTTATGTCAACTTTTTGGTTTTAAGCATTGTAAATTAGCCCTCCTTGGGTTTTGGACATAGTTTGATTTATAAGAAGAATTTTAATAAATTTTGTTTATTGAATAATCATCTTGACACAATCTTTTGTTGGATTTAGGAGGAAATTTTTAATTTAGAAGAAAAGAAAATTAATAAATTCAAGCCCACGCGGGCTTTAAATGGTAAACACTCTGTAGATTAAATAATGTCATTCTAATTAAAACTTACTCTTGTTAGTTAATTTGTCCAATTAATAGTTAATGTATGTCACACAACGATTTAGATGAGTAATAATAAAATAAGGAGTAGATTAATTTTGTATTTATTTAAGAGGTGTTTTTAGTTACAAATTGTATTAAAAAACTTAAATGCAAGTTTTTTTTTACATTTCTGTCGCTGTCGAAATGTCATTTTAAAAATATTAGCGCTGCGTTCAATCACAAACAGCGAGTTCTGAGGCGTTTTCTCGCGTTGAAATTATTTTGAAATATTATTTGAAACTATTTAGATGTAAAAAAATGAGTCGTTCAAAACGCTGACGTAGTTTAGTGTAACCTCACTTTTTTGTTTTTCTGTTTGAAATTAAAATGGATCAACTACTGGTTTATTTAACAAAACCTTTATGTGTACGGCCAGTTTTAGTAGCATGGATGGCAAGCAATGGAAGCTACATAGATAGTGAAGTTTTTTTATTTACTGTTCTTTTAATCCCCGAAAATTATACAGGGTTCCTAAGCAAATCCTTAGGGGGCCAAGCAGCCGTGTATAAGACGCAGACAAACGGAAAAGTACATTAGGCAGAAAAGGATGGGCATGGGGCGATGTTGTCACTACATCTTACACGTAGTAAATCCATTCCAGGTTGTTGTTTTCTAATGTTTTCCATTTTCATACCTTTAGGACTGGAATAAAAATTGTTTTTGCTTGACCTTTATACCAAACTGATAAAAGATATCGTAAAAAAAAATATTTCTCGGCTGTACATTTTGTAACCATTGTCCTTACGCACTGTTTACAGGCTGGGGACTGAGATACATGCAAATGCCTAACCTAAAGCGTTCATACACAGCCGGAGAAATCCACTGAGATATTTCCGTAGAAACTTTATCAAGCAAATAGGACGGGTTGACGCCTTCGAACGTCCAACCCGGGTTTTGCACTTTGATTCGAAATCAAAAAGGAGGAACAGCCAGATGTTGGGCCGTGCACAAATTACGTAACGGCGATTTTACCAATTTTTGACCCCCTCCATAAGTAATGTTTTGTAACGGTTTGGCACGCCACTCCCCTAATATTACGTAATGATTTCAAGACCACTACCCCCTCCCCCTTATTTTCATTCCAAATTTTCTTAGTTTCACACAAATGCAAACGCTGTCGACAACCCCCCTCCCCCCTACGTAACGTTTTGTAACCCCCCTCCCCCCTATGACCATTACGTAATTTGTGAACGGCCCCTGTAGTCCCAGTGGAGGAGGGCGAGAAAATTGATATTTTTTTCTTAAAAATTATACTCTTTACACCTATTTCTTTGCGTTCCCGAAATTACGTAATTTTTGAAAGAAAATTGTAAGCGGCGCTTCGTGCTTTGTTTTTCTAACATTTTTGCGTTCGGCTAATTTAATTAAAAAATTTTTGCGTGCGGCGCCCTTTATCTTCTCACTCGAAACCAAGATCCCCCGTTTTAGGAAAACTGATTCCGTTTCTGTTTCTAAATTTTTTCGAATAACAGTAGGGTATGACCATGGGGGATATAATTTTTTTCTACGGTATGACGAAAATTTCGAGAAAGTTGAAGAAAAAAATAAAAAAAGTGGCAGAGCTCAAATTTTTCGTAAAAAAATATTTTTTGTAAAGAAACAGAGCAAAATAAATCTTTTCAGCTTTACTTAAAATCAATAATATCGCAAGCAAATAGCTCTACAGGAAAAACAGCGCCGTTTATTGATTTCTTTGGCTGCTAGTGCTAGCTGCATGGTTTGGCCGTTTCCGGATAGATGTCACTAGTAAAACAGAATGGAAACAAATTTAATTAAAAGCGAAGATATTTCTTTCTAATGTTAACAACCTCACGAGTTTATCGCTCAGTATCGTAAATAATGGACCCTGCCGCCTCCTTTAAGA
Organism: Oxystoma pomonae; assembly: GCA_963921995.1. Taxonomy (NCBI): domain Eukaryota; kingdom Metazoa; phylum Arthropoda; class Insecta; order Coleoptera; family Brentidae; genus Oxystoma; species Oxystoma pomonae. The sequence goes on from OY998165.1 coordinate 44,055,487, forward strand.
AAGAGAAAGCTGTGGTTTGGACCTGAAAGCATCTAATTTTTTCCTCGATCATCTCATGGTGTGGCCTCCATCTAGCGGAATTTGCAGACATCTTGTCAACGGTTATTATTGCAACTATGATTTATGCTCACAATGAAAGTGTGGCGACACAAACTGGCACCATTGCTCAATATACCTCTTTCTTTTGTGCGCGCAGAACACTCTATGCCATTTCTGTTTAATTTATTGAAATCCTATCCCAAAGGAAAATCTTAGGAACCCTGTATAAGACCACAGGGATACCATGAAGAATGGCTAACAAGATATCAAGAATACGATTTTTCATCCATTTTCACGCAAAAACAAAAAAAAATCTTAGGTTGAAACAAAATGTAGAATTTTGACGTATCTTCTACGCACGCGTCAGTTTTTAAACTAGAGTGGATTCCGTTTCAAAATATTTTTAACCCGTTTAGATGTGACGTCACCGTTGCAACGCGAGAAAACAAATGTTTCAAACTTTTTAAAAACATTTTAAACCATTTCAACACGAGAAAACGCCTCTAATCTTTTACCTCTGCTTGCACCTTGGCTTACACCAACCTCTACTGATGAAAGCCACAGCTCTAAAATGAGTGGGCTTTGAGTAAGGAAAGCTTTTTTGACTGAGCTTTTAGATAATCTCAATATTTTACTTTTAGTTTGTAAATAAATTAATATAGTTGTCTTGAGTTTTTTTGTTTGGTATATTTTTCGTGCATAATCAGTGACCTCCACTTATGTTTGTTTTGCCTCGTAGTGCCTTCATAAATATATTTTTTGTGCTGAAAACGGGTTCAAAATATGGCGTTTTTATGGACAAAATAGGACGTGTTTTATTGGGTAATAAATAACGTGGGATATTAAATAAGGTAAGTTAATCCTTGTAAAAACGGTTACTTAGGGAAATTATAAACGAACGTACTTCCAACTGCCACAAAACAATCCTTTCTGGGGGCTATAAATTTAAACCTCCCATAACCTCAAACACAAATAATGAAGCTATTATGTACCAAATTTTTGGCGTATTCACCATTTGCCATTTTGAAGCCAGTCAAGCAAAATTAGTTTTAGGGCATATTTTGAGAAAAAAAAACAGTTCTTCAGTAATGTTTTGCAACAACAATACAAAATAATGAATAACCGTGTCTTTTCTGTATGGGTAAGTGTATTTGGAAAATTGGTTTTAAAATTTATTAACCCTCCCACAATTGTAAATGTTTAGACCTGTGGGGGTACTATTTTAGATCCTAATAAATTTAAGTGTAAAATTGGCTACATTTAATATTAAATTTGAATTATTAATATCTAAATTACAATTTAGGATAAAATAAACTGTTTTGAATAAAACATACTCTTATTTGCTATTTTTTCAGCATATACTATAATAATATTTTTTACATTAAATTTAATTAAAAATTGTATTTAACAACCACTACCACTACCACGCACGATTTTACCAGAGGTTTTGGAACACATTAAACACTGTCACTTAAAAAAAAATAGAGATGAGAAAAAAATTAAAAAAATCAATTAATTTTACAAAATAAGTGTTTTACATGTTGGAGCCTGGTAATATTTTATTATTTTTAAAATTAATTGCGCCAAAATTCTTTAAAATTAACCAGAAAAATAACCACAACCTCAACGAAATGGATTAGTAGCTGACGGCAGTGGTAGTGGTTAATTACCACAACGGAATGACGTTTAGCTATTGCGCAGACGCAGTAATTACCACAACCACTACAAAGTGTCAAATAAGCGTTCCAAAATATCCCTAATAAATATCATTTTCGGTTTTGCTGCTTTCGGGTAAGTTACAATAATATTTTTTCGGGCGGATTTTGCTCCGGGTGTCTTTCCGGGATCTTTCTTCCGGAATATTTATTCTAGATCCTATACTTCTATCTAATTCATTGACTTTCACTCAGTCGAAAAGAACGTTACATTAGCTAAGCTAATTGAAGTTTTTTTACGTTGAATGTGGGGGTGAATCTGACAGAATAATTTTTGTACTAAGACTCCATTTCCGTTTAACACAAAAAATGGTGCTATATCATCAGACATTTAGTACTGTGAGAATCCACATCGGAGATAAAAGACGTGATCTCAGAAACTGTCAATCAAAATTCAAGAGGGCATGCATAATCCGAGAGGGTCTTGAAATGTAGCCATATTTCGTTAGGTTACGAATGAGAATTGAGGAGCATTTAATTTTTTCGTAGGAATATATATTGTGGGCTATAAAAATAAAGACCTTTTGAGTTACCTGTAACTTTTAAACCAATAGACCAATTCACAAAGAAACTAGATATCTGGACAGAATGTACTCCATATTTTTCCGAAGAAGTATAAATAAAGATATTACTTAACAATTTAAAAATAGCAATTTTCTACACCTCTTAAAACTTTTTTCTAACCTTGAGTCACTCACAAATAGGCATCGTTCCGCACTGGCACTTATCCAAGTTACCTGGCACGGATTCATCCTAGCGTGGTAATATTTCCAAAAAGATTATGGCAATGAATGAATGAATGAATGAATGAATGAATGAATAAATGAATGATTAGGCAATGAAAACAAAAAAAGAAGTTAGAAAACTTCCAAATCAGTTACTTCAACCAAAAAGAAACCAAAAAACAAAAGATCAAAATATCTTGGGTGGAAATAACGAAAATTCAAACTTTTATGAGCATCCCACAAGGAACACACAAAGGACCACATAATCCTATTGGAAATATTAACACGCCAGGACGAATCCGTGTCAGGTAACTTGGATAAGTGCCAGTGCGGAACGATGCCTAATTGTGAGTGATTCAAGGTTGAAAATCAAAGTGTATGATGGTGTTTAATGATGTATGGGGAGGGTGACCAGTGAAACCACTGATGAGCTCACGCTGGTTATCCAGAGCGAAACATCGTTTAATCATTTCTCTTTTCGCTTTGGTCCTTTGTGTGTTCCTTGTGGGATGCTCATCCAAGTTTGAATTTTCGTTATTTCCACCCAAGATATTTTGATCTTTTGTTTTTTGGTTTCTTTTCGGTTGAAGTAACTGATTTGGAAGTTTTTTAGCTTCTTTTTTTATAAAAATAAACGTTGCCAAATTTATTTTAGTTAATAACAACGGTGGGGCGTCATTTTTTCGTTCATAATAGCGGCATTGCGCAAATGACTGGTTTTTGTACTTTATGCAACGTTAATTTTAGTGTATTTCGTTCATGCAAGGAATAGTCTTAGTCAATTGGTTAGTATTTGATTTAGTTATAGTGTTAGTTATAGTTTTAGTCTTAACAATAACTCACTGTTCATACTTGTCTTTGTCATATTCATAACAATCACTAAGCAAGTGCATTTAACCTCACTTTGATGTTTTGTTTTGTTTGGTTTTATTTTTTGTAGTTTCTTTTGAAAGAAAATAAGGTTTAACGTTTAAAACTATTTTTTTAAACCTACAAAACAATTAGCAGCTATTTTTTGCTTTTAATTTGCCTGTATAAAGTATTTAGTTATAAAAGTTGAAAGTTGCCAATTTTTCATAAGGACTGTAACTAAACCTTTGACAAAGCATAATCCAAAGCGTTGCATGAACACTTTCATATGAAACAGTGGTTTTAACTTTTTTATGATAAAGACTGTAACAATAATTACACCGGAAACTAAGATGATGCCTTGTATGAACAATACTTTAGTTATGGCAACTAGGACAACTAAAAATTGTTACTTGGGTTGGAAATATCCAAAACCCCACAATTCCCTCGAATTTCGACCACTCTGTACAATTAATATTTAATTAATGATATAAGCAATGTTTATGATATTATCTATATGCAAGGGACGTCAAGCCAAATAGTTACATATTGATTTAAAATTACGTTTTTATTCAATATTTTCTAAAGCTTAGAATCGAGCTGTCTACTAGTTTTTAATATGGTAGCAAAAAATACCACAATTTTAGAGTTTGACAAATTTAAAGATGTTAAAAAGACACCGCCAAATTTAAAAGCGAAATAAACTGAGCTGATAAAATCAGCACTATAATAATGGTCACTGACCATTTACTATGCATAGGCCTAACAAAATACATTGGAGCTAAATTAGACAAAGATCGGATTCTTTATTGGTGCTAAAATACAGGCGCACCAAAAAGTTTTAGATGTATTTTATTTGTCTTAAGCCTCGTGTCCACTCGCAAGTAACTTGCGAAAGTTTTTTCACCAAGTACTTGCCGGCGTGTCTACACTGTAGTCTAATTGTTTTGAAATTTATTGCGGCAAATTACTGTAGCAAGTTCGTTTGCTTAAGTAACGTGTACACACTCTTCCAGAAAAATGTCGAAATGTCGACGCAGCAAGTGGCTACTGCGGTTGTGACAAATATTCAGTTAAAAGAAACAAATAAAAGAAAAGGAAAATGACAAAAAGCGTAGAAAAATTTGGGTCAGAAAATGGATTCAGAGATCTACTTTAGGTATACATGAGAAGATGCTCTCTGAATTGAGAATGAAAAATCCACAGCAGTCAAAATATTTTCTACGAATGTCTGCGGAAGATTTTGATTTTTTTCTGAATTTTACAGTTCAAAATTTTCAGTTAACAGAAGAGTTTCTGCCCTATTCCAAACACGGCGTTCCTCCATTTATGCAAAAAAAAATCAGAACTTTAATTCAGATTCAAAAAATGAAATAATAATTTAAAATAGTTTCACAAAATTTCACTACTTGCTGCAAATATTTCGAAACAGTCTCGAAATAAAAAAGTGCAAACTAATTTGCTTAGATTAGCCGTGTACACTACAAGCTCTAACAAGTCGGGCAAGTACTTGGCCCGAGAGTAAGCTTGTGACTTGTGAGGGTACTCTAGGCAAAATTAATTGCTAGTGGACACGAGCCTTTATATTCCATGCCCAATTAGCATTTGGACGTCGTTTCGACGTTGGCGTAGACAACCTGTCTTCAGGAATCTACATCATATCGACCGCGCACCGACTCAAATTTATACCAAAATGAGGAACACCAATCCGGGTTGTACCGACGTGCCATACGTGGGTTCCATAGAGGGAATACCGAAATTTGTACTACAAACTAAGTCGTGCTTAGGGCAAATATCTCAACGCCTGGACAAAAAACAACAAGATACCCTCAAAATTATTACATACCCCATGAGAACATTGAGACTTGTTACTTGGGCGAGCTTGAAAACCAGACTGAACACCAAAAATTACCAACGCATTTCACTTTACTGACACACATGACCAATGCAGGGCCGAAAACGATCACCACGAATATTCTCACTTTATCAATAAAAAATAAGATTCAATTGAAAAAAAACTTCACCATTCTTTTTAAAATATGTCTTAAACAATATTTTATTGCAAAGTTCATGGAATTTCATGATATTTCACACAAAAGTACAAAATTTCCGATCGGCTTTATTATTTATTCAGAACTACCGCAAGGAAAAGATGGCTACGTCAGAGAATTCCAGTATACTTGCCCGATTTCTACTGACACTCCAGTTTTATTTTTCAGATCTGACTGGTCTTGACCCCTAGTGAATTTTTGTTTACATAATCAGTCGCCTGTTCTGGCGAACCGCTGGTTTCATCTACAGTCACCACACTGTAAGAACCTAGAGGTCGCTAGCAGTGTAAATTTGACTCGATCTGGTGGGTCTGACCTCTGGTGGTGTTTGGTTAACTTACAGCGATTTCCTTTTTTGCACCAGTGCGCACTGAATATATCTCTATCCTCTATTTTGACACAAAATAGAAAAGGATAGATATACACTTAGTGCGCACCAGTGCACCAAAAGGAAAATGCTATTAATGTGTTTAGGGAACTTTCCTTTTAAAAAAGATTCTTCTACTATACGTCTGTCCGACATCGGAACAAAATTTTGTGACAATTTTTGCGCCTTTTCAAAATATCTTTCATTTTTTTTCCTTCCTGTGTATGTTTAGCAACCAAGACTCTAAGTGATCAACATAAGTGATACACAACACACATCGCTTTGTGGTAAACTGCTTTAACGTCTAGTTAAGGTAAGTTTAAAGTTGAGCTTCTACCCAACTTAATCATAAAGCTTGATCTGTACCTTCTGTTAGCTCCTGTGCTAGTTAGTCATAATGATATTTTTTGTCGACTCAGCTGAAAATGACTATTTATTACTCAGCAGGTCATTTTTGTATTTCTTAAGAACTCTTGATTCAACATGGAGCAATAACACGAGAATTGCATGCAATTGGTCTCTTCCCCTCTCGCTTTAGTGATACTAATAGAGCTAGATGAGAAGAAATATCTTGCCTGCAATTCTAGAACGTGGTAGAATATTTGAGTTGCTTTTTTTGGCATTATTAGTTATAACACAAAAATGTACCGCATGCACGAAAATACAAAAAAGGAAGTTTAATTTTCACTACTTTGGGTTGAATTCCAAACCCTAAAGTTAAAAAACCGTCAGGTGTAGTCCAAATATCATCACCACACACATTGGGTACATTTTTCGCATCCCGGACGTGGGACGGACGTCGTAGTTTTTACTGATTGCAACGTTGGCAGCACAGACGTTGGACCGACGTCAGAAAACTTTACTAAAACAAGTACGAGAAGTTCAGATGTCGGGCTAACGTCTTACTCTGTATTACATTTCAACGATCTCTTTAACGACGTCGAAGCGTTGTAGGGAATCTGCGCTAGACTACACACAACGGCTCCAAACGTCATCTCGACGACTTACTTCTATCTATAGAAGCTAAGACGTCGTTACAACAAAAGATAAAGTATAATCCTTGACTTAAACCACCAAAGTCGTCAACTGACTATATTTTATAGTCCCTCTGACGTTAGGTGCCGTACAAATCTAGTCGGATGACGGAAAAATGCTATTTGGATTACGTTACCGGTTCCAGTCCGAGAAAAGATACATTACATCACTAGTCCGGTAAAGTAACTTTACCGGTCTGAAATTGAAATTTAGTGTTTTGTCTAACACGTTATGTCTGAACAATTTTTATTAATGCAGGTTACAATAAATTTACTTATAAACGTTAAATGTAAAGGCAGGTTTACCAAACTTTTCATATTGATAAATTATAACCTAAGCACAATTTTATTCATAGTTTTAATGTTAAATACATTATTGTTTACAGAAGTGTTTACCCAAGTTTTCATAGTAATTCATAATTCATAAGCACAGTGCATCATTTAGTTGGTTAACTTTGACTTAATGCACTATCAATATGAAAATAGCAAAGAAAACATTTTGGCTGGTTGATTTCAAAATATGAGTGATTGATTTGTTGAGGTTATTTTTTTTTGTTCTTCTTTTTTGTCAATTTGGTATGTCAATTTTCAAAATTTATAATAATGCAGTATGCTAACTCGAAATTTTAAAATTTCGAGTTATTATCTCGAAATTTAAAAGTTTCGACATATGGTTGCAATTCTTCAAAAACCGCCAGAAAATCTCGCCCTTATAAAAAATCTGACGATTTTTAAACATAAGTTTACACTTAATGCTTTTTTGTCAGGACTATTTGCTAATATTCCTTAAATATTTTTATGTGTAAATAAACCTTCAAAACTTTTAACATACAAAACCATAGATAGCCATGGAATATTTTGCTCTCACTGTACAGAAAAGTCACACAAATTCTGTCTTTCCTTTTACATGGTGAGAATTTTTGACGTTTATTGGTACGCGTAGTAACAATTTAGCTCCGCCATAAACTAGTCCTGCAGAATATCTTTAAAATATTAAATTCACAAAATGTTAATAAAAAATGACGCTTACAACGTTAGGATAAATATGAAAGTTGCTGTGTTTTTATTTTAAATGAGGCGATAAGTAAAAACCGCCACTTTCCAGATTTATGACGGCTGAGATTTTCGCCTCTGAAGAATCGCGTCCATAAGACGAAATTTTAAAATTTCGAGATACTATTACGAAATTTTAAAATTTCGAGTTAGTAACATGAAATTTTAGAAATGAAAAAAAAATAAAACTGGTGTGGCCCTTCTACGCCTTCGTATTTTTGAATTCAAAGACCAATAATAAATTTAATATTTTTAATTAATTTTGCTCCATAAATCGTTTCGTCCCAATTTTCACGGTTCACAAGTAATGGTCAAATATCAAATAAACCATAGTAGGCTAGAAGGAAAGAAAGTCCTGTATGCTTCACAAATATTTTAATTCAATAAACACGATGCATTTCGATTTTTTCTTTAAAAAATCATTTTGAAGTGTGCATTCTGTAATACAATAAAAACGAGGTTTCAAAATTAAATTTCAATAAAAAAAAAATAAAAAAAAGTACTTACAGAACGTCAAAAATCCATCATTAAGGCTAAAATTTAGGACACAAACTACACATAATTAAATAAATAAATAAAATATGTCGGACAGATAAAAACACCCTAGTCAAACATACACTAACAACAAATTTAAAAAAAAAACAAAGGAAACGAAAATAATAAATAAAATTCGAAACGAAACAACGAGCGGCATCTAACAATATAAAAACTAATTTCGAGACGGAACAAAGATAAAAAACAAGAAAACTATTTAAAATTATTAATAACTATCTCTTTATAGTGTGCGTTGCTGGGTTCATTCAAACTGACAGATGTAGGATTATTTTCTAACTTTGCTATTTCAAAATTCTCCAAAAAATTAAATTTCCTACCCTTGTAAGCATCATGTAGCATTTTAAAGTTATTCTCCAAATTACGGGTCACCGTCTCTCGCAAATGCATGCCAAACGCCGAACGCTTATCGGAAGGAGATTTTTGAGAATTTAAGTGTTCTCGAAGTCTAACACGAAAGCTGCGTCCAGTTTAGCCAACATATTTTGCAGAGCAAGAACCACAAGAAAGCAATTAAACACAACTCTTTTCTAAAGATGGAACTGTATCTTTTAATCTGGAAAACAAACTTCTAAAGTTGAAGAAAGATTTATACACTAATTTGATGTTATTATTCAAAGAATTAAGAACATTACCCACTTTTAAAGAGATATCTCCCAGGTAAGTTAATTTGACATATTTTGGTGGTTGAAATGCTAAAATAGATGTGTCTTTGGAGTTCGAAAATAAATTTTTTAATAAATAATTCTATTTTTTTCTTATAAGCCTGGTAATTAAAGATGTAGCCATTATTAACTGCAATTTGATAAATTATGTTTTTCTCTTTTTCGAAATCCAATGGTAATAAAGGAACAGAAAAAAGCCGACAAATAAGACAATGAAAGGAGGCAATCTTGTGAGCAAAAAAGTGATTGGAATCTGAAGGTATAACATCAGTTTGAGTAGGTTTCCTATAAATCGAATATTCAAACTTATTGTTTTTTCATTTTTACTGTCAAATCTAAAAAATTCAAACAACAATTTTATTCTACTTCCCTAGTAAACTGAATTTTCATATTTAACGAATTCAGAAAATCCAAAAACTTATTTAATTCTTATTTTGTACCATTCCAAACCACAAAATTGTCATCTATATATCGGGCCCAAAACAAAATTTTCTTTAAAAAAATACAATTACTTGAAAACAATTTTGTCTCAAAATCAGCCATAAAAATTTCAGCAAGGAGATAAACCTAAAGCCATAGTATTTTTGGGTGCGCCACTGTCTATGGTTAGCATTTTTGTTAGGTTTTGACCAGTGGGTAAAGTATGTACTACTTTTAAATCTTAAGGCCGGCAAAACCCGTTTTTAACGAAAAATAAAAAGAATCTGACGACAACATGTCGTGTAAGATTCAAGATGGTGACGTTGAACTATTCCGTTTTATACAAAATTAACGCAAATTATAAGGTCAGTCAAGCCACCCCCGCCGCATCCGAAAGATATTCGACTTTTGATATGCTTATAATTATATACTTATAATTCCTGGTTTCTTTAATATTCAAAATGGGGGGTGCAGCCGGACGTCAAGCTACACACCCCTTATTTAAAGCGTAGAGAAAAATGAAAAGCAACTATCCCAAAATTAAGAATTAATGTAGAACTCCTAATATCATCAAAAATAATTTGCAAAAACCCATTGGTAACCCAATTTTTTTTTAGAAAATATGGTGGGGGTGCAGGTTGATGTCAAGCCATACCCCCCCCCTCCCCCGAAAGATATTCGAGGTTTTTTTTTTATATTCAAAATGGGAGGTGCAGCCGGACGTCAAGATAAAAAAAAACCAGGAAAGAGTGTGGTTCAAAATTTTTACAAGTGGTTCAAAATTAGTTCTAAATTATAGAAAAATCCAAAAACACTTCAACTAAGATTTTTAGCAGCTAAACTTTTAAGCAAAAATTTTTTGTGAACGAATCCTCAGAAAGGGGTCTATTCACATACAATTTTTTTTTCAAATGAGAAGAAAAACGCTTGTGTATTTTTTTTACATTTGACAAATGGATTGTTTGTCAAATAGTATATGTTATATGTATATGTATATATAGTAAATGTTTTGTAAGCACATATTTTAAAACAATGCGATTATTTTTTATATTGAGTAGAGGTAGGTCATTAGGTATACATGACAAGAAGATATCTTGATCTCTTTCTAAATGATAAGTTTTGTCTCTGGAATCTAAATAAATACAAATATTTTTACCTGTTGCAGAGGTTTTTTAAATAGCTAGAACTTCCTAACCTACTAATGTTTAAAAACGGAATGTAATATTTTTGGATCACGATAAGCTGAAAAAAATATTTCGTACTATTAAATATTTAATTTTTTGGGATACCCCATTTCTTGAACATTTAAATCCAAATAACTCGGAAATAAATACGTTTTTACCCTTATATTGTGGGAACTCTTTTTCTTAATTTTTAATCACGCATTATTTAAAAAAACTGTAAGTGTACAATTAAAAAAACTTACCAAAGTTTTTCCTTCAAAACCATCCATTTTTGGCTAAACAATATTATTTTTAGGTTGAGGCAAGGGTACATAGTTGCTATTAAAAACTCCAATAATTCTATTAATTTTTAACACAAATATATTTTGCAAATTAAAAATTGATACTAGATACAAGGTTATTAATAAGGGCTTTAAATAGGGAATCTAAATAGTTATTAAGAATATAATTACAATTTTAAAATAGTTAATAGCCATTTAAATGCAAGGACATGTTTAGGATAACCATAATATTAGTTTCTAATTAGTATTATTAGTAATATTACGATTAATCAAACTAATCAAATTTATCTTAAAATTTGCTACACAAGATAAGTCAAAAATCGTTAGACTTACCCGATGTACGTATACATTAATACACATACAACAAAAGGTAAGCAAGGTATTTAGACTGGTATGAATTAATATGTTTTTTTTTTTGCTTTTTCATGAGCAATCTTTCAAAACTAAAATCTCTTCTACACACACTAAAAATTGTCATATCAATCTAAAGTTGATAAACTAATATCATATAGCTATTCATTTTGTTTAATAGTATACTTAGTACTGGAAATAGAATATATAGGGTGGGCCACAAAATGTGAAACTTTTTGAACCTCTGACTTTTGTTCTAAACAACCGATTTAACAACATAGAAACGATTCAAATTTTAAATATTTTAAAAAAATGTTGATAGGTGGTTTAAGAGGATAAGGTTGAGTTCTGTTGAGATTTCCATAATATTTTATATTTAAAAAAATACTTCTTGCCATTAATGGGTTCATTTCAATTTATTTTATAGGTACGTAAATTATATTGTATGTAGCCTACCTACAGGGTGTAAACGATTTATCTGCAAACTTTTTAATGGGGGATGGTCTATGAGATTGTTTTTTATTATTTATTTCAAAAACCAAAAATAAATTGTGTTAAAATTTTACAGAAAATACTTGTGTTTTGAGCGCCTATTTTAAAACAATGCAATTATTTTTTGGTATTCAACAGAGGTAGGTCCTTGGGTATACATGACAAGAACATATCTTTTTCTAAGGTTTTTCTTGGCAATCTCAATTAATAATAATTATTTTTTGTTAACACATTAAGCTGGAAAAATATTTGGTACTATTAAATTTTTCATTCTTTGGAATTTCTTGAACTTCAAAAACCAAATAGCTTGGAAACAAAAACATTTTTACCCTTATATCATGGGAACTTTTTTCCTTATTTTTTAAAATTCCAACCACCCATTATTTAAACAAGTTGTAAAAAATTAAAACAAAACTTACCAAATGTTCAAAGTTTTTTCGTTCAAAACCATCAATTTTTGGCAAAACAATATTATTTTTAGGCTGAGGCAGTGGTTCATATTTGCTAAATTTAAAATTGAAACTGGATATAACGTTATAAATAAGAACTTTAAATAAAGAATCTAAATAGTTATTAAGAATATAATTACAAGTTTATAATAGCTAATAGGGATTAAAATACAAAGACATGTTTAGGAAAACCATAATATTACTTTCTTATTAGTATTACTAGTAATATTACGATTAATCAAACTTATCTTAGAATTTGCTACACGACATAAGTAAAAAACGGTCAGACTTATCTGAAAATTAAAAAAAAATGTCAATTGTTTTAGCTTCAAAATAAACTACATATTTCTTTATTTACTAAGTGGAATAAGGAAACTACCACACAAGGATATTATTGGCACGTAATAGTTATTTACATACCAAGGGAGGAAATGCACTTTACTCCAAAGGCATGGATCTGATTTTATCTACTACCTAATAATAATTCCCGCTTTTCGACAAGGATCACTACGCAGTACGGTGAGGTAAATTATTGTTGTTTGAGAACAACTAAAAAATACCATGCAAATATTAAATGAGAAAAACCAATCTAGTAGGCTTATGCTAGGACGCTTATGGTTATTGTTTGAAACACAAGAGCATTGTTTATTCGTCTGTGGTAGTTCGTCGATCTCTAAAAAATGTAATTTTATGAAAAAAAACAAGATATGAAAGAAAAAGCCAAGCTTATCGTGCTGGATATGCTATCCCAAAAATCAAGAGAAAGGTATGAAAAGGAATATGGCCTGTTTCAGAAATGGATGGGGGAAAATAACGTGAGAAAAGTTTCTAAAAGTTCCGTTCTTGTGTGCTTCTCCATGCTGGCAGAAAAACTAAAGCCGTCATCATTATGAAGCAAATACAGCATGATGCGGTCCTGCATTAGCTTAATATAGTGAATGCAGGTGGAGATTTACTTACAGTCAAGCAACACGGAGGCTGGAATTCTTCTACAATGGCCGAAGGATACATAAGCAAGTCTCTATCGAAAAAATGCGAGGTTGCCAGCCGCATAATATCAGGGAATATTCCTACCAATCCTACTTAAAGTGAAACATGCAAAGTTTTAAATATTTATTCTCCTGCAGCATACTAATTTAACAAACTGTAACATTACTTTCAATGATAATAAATTATTATTTGAGAAACATCGACTATTTTTTGTTCAGTACAGAGAGGTAAAGCTGTCACTTTACCTTCCTCCGGGAGATAAAATATGTAAAACTCCCTAGGGAGCTAAACTGACATTTTCGCCTCTCATATGTGTGTGTAATACCAAAACTTGGCTCATACTCAATGACGTATGCAGAAATTTTGTTTCTAGGGGGGGGGGGGGGGGCATGATGTTTCTTAGGACACTTAAGTAACAACATAGTCTCAGATGACAATTTATTTTTGATTTTTGGGAGATCTATAGGACTCAATATTCATTAGATCTAGGGGAAAAAACTCTAAACCTACCCCTGCATACGCCACTGCCTATATCTTTAAAGAGTACTCACTTCATTGATTAATTGAGATAAAAGTATTAACGCAAAAAAATAGAGTTGGTTTTTTTTAACATTTTTCTTATTTATTGACTTTTTAAAGCCCATGCCTCTCCTCAAATTATATTCTGCCTACGCCCTTAATTAACGCAAATGTATGCGTAAAAACCACATTTCCGCACTTAAGTAGGAAAAACACTTTACATCCTTTTTTTTGTTCTTGTAGAAAAACGGTAATAGTAGCTGGAAAAATGTTGTAAAATTCGAACCAATGGGTACTAATTGGTATTAACATATTGGTATTAAGCTTTTGGATTGGATATCTCCAATATCAAAAATAATAAAAAACATTAAAAATGCCTACCATTTTTGAAACTTATGGTACCAGGCTAAAAATTTTTTAACCAATTTTCATTATTTTTTATACAATGTGTGAAAATTTTTAAAATCTGGCCGTTCGTTTTAAAGAAAATGAGAATTGTCATTTTTAAAAAAATGGTCGTTATCTTTTTTTTTTAACTTACAAATCACTGACATTTCTGGTGGTACTAAAGAAACCATATAAAAACATTTTTATATGGGTGCAAGGGGTGTTTTATTCCAGACGAACAGAGATTTGAATCATTTTATTTCGTCGGTAATTAACAAAGTTGTGGAAAAAAACTTGGACCATGTCCAAAAATATAGCCTAAAAACACGTCAACTTTAAAGCTCCATATCTCAGAAAGTAATCCTCCTGTTTCCAGAGTTTTTGGAAAACATTAGAAACTGTCACTCGTAAAAAAATTTAGATATTAAAAAAAACACAAAATTGGGCATTATTTTACAAAATAAGTGTCTTATGTGTTGGAACCTGGTAATATTTTATTATTTTTAAAATTAATTGTGCCAAAATTTTCTAAAATTAACCAGAAAAATAACCAACGGAATGGATTCGTAGCTTACAGCAGTGGTAGTGGTTAATTACCACTACGGAATGACGTTTAGCTATTGCCCTGATGCAGTAATTACCACAACCACTACAAAGTGTCAAATAAGCGTTCCAAAATATCCCTATTGTCTTATTTATATATTGGAAGGTTTTTTGGTTCAAATCATTGAGCAGCATAATTCTCATTTTACACAGATTTTCTTTTCATAAGTTTTAAAAAAAGAGTTCGACTCATTTTGTCCAAGATTTAGACGACAATTTGGCTCAAAAAGAGTCAACTGTTTTATCCATAAGGTTATGTAACTTCCATATACAGAGTCGATGCTTTAGATGAAACGGTGTTTCTAGCGACTTAGGGGAAGAGGTTTTAAAAAAGCTAAAAGCGAATCTTTATTGATTTTTACGCCCATGATAAAAAAAAAATGGGTTGCCCAACTGAAGGCCCAGGTAATGACAAGGTACCACTAGTGGCACATTTTTGGAAAGCTTGTTAAAAAAGAAATTTAACGCATTAGTTTTTTTAAACATCCGTCAACCAATGTGTCAAAAATTTAAAAAAACTATTATTTTCAATTGTTTTAGCTTCAAAATAAACTACATATTTCTCTGTTTACTAAGAAAAGAAGGAGAAGGACCATATGGGGGCCGTCTCTGAAGGTCTTGGTCCTACCAACATTTCTTTCATGAGGAGGTACCATTTGTGAAACCTTCTTGGAAAGCTTGTTAAAAGAGAAATACGATTAAATAATTTTTTTACATCTGTCAACCCATGTGTTAAAAGTTTTATCTACTACCTTGTTACAAAATGACATTTTCGACCCCCATATGAGGGGCGAAAATGTCACTTTAGCTCCCTAGGGACATATTTTATTTCCCGGAGGGAGGTAAAGTCACAGCTTTACCTCCCAGTACCGCCCAGAACAAAGAATAGTCGTTTTTTCTCAAATAATATTTTATTATTATTGAAAGTAATGTTACAGTTTGTTAAATTAGTGAAGGATAATTCTAAACCAACATTGTTATTGCCACTGTTGAATGGTGCAGGAGAATAAATATTTAAAACTTTGCATGTCTCACTTCAGGTGAGATTGGTAGGAATATTCCCTCTTCCCAACCTCGCATTTTTTCGATAGAGACTCGCTTATGTATCCTTAGGCCATTGTAGAAGAATTCCAGCCTCCGTGTTGCTTGAGTGTAAGTAAATCTCCATCTGTATTCACTATATCAAGCTAGTGCAGGACCGCAGCATGCTCTATTTGCTCCATAATGATGATGGCTTCAGGTTTTCTAAAATGCATTTCCTCCCTTGGTATGTAAATAACTATTACGTGTCAATAATATCCTTGTGTGCTAGTTTAATTCTAAGATAAGCTTGATTAATCGTAATATTACTTATAATACTAATTAAAAAAAGTAATATTATGGTTTTCCTAAACATGTCTTTGTATTTTAATCGCTATTAGCTATTCTAAACTTGTAATTATATTCTTATTAACTATTTGGATTCTTTATTTAAAGATCTTATTTATAACCTTACATCCAGTTTCAATTTTAAATTTGGAAAATATCTTTCTGTTAAAAATGAATATGAATTAATAGAGTTTTTATTAGCAACTATGAATCACTACCTCAGTCTAAAAATTAATATTGATTTGCCAAAAATGGGTGGTTTTGAACGAAAAAACTTTGTATATTTGGTAAGTTTCGTTTTAATGCTTTACAGCTTGTTTAAATACTGGGTGGTTGGAATTTTAAAAAATAAAGAAAAAAGTTCCCACAATATAAGGGTGAAAATGATTTTGTTTGCAAGTTATTTGGTTTTTAAAGTTCAAGAAATGCGGCATTCCAAAAAATGAAAAATATAATAGTACCAAATATTTTTTTAGCTTAATGGGTTCAAAAAATAATTATTATTAATTGAGATTGAGAGAAGGAACAAGATATGTTCTTGTCATGTATACCCTAGCTCCTACCTCTGTTAAATACCAAAAAATAATTGCATTGTTTTAAAATAGACGCTCAAAAGACAAGTATTTTCTGTAAAATTTTAACACAATTTTTTTTGGTAAGTTTTTGAAAAAATATTAAATAACAATCTTATAGTCCTTCGCCCATTGAAAAGTTTGCAGAGAAATTGTTTACACTCTGTGGGTAGGCTACATATAATATAATATGAGCATTTTGCCATAAAACTCTATTTGTTAAATCAAAACTACTTACCTATAAAAGTAAATTGAAATGAACCCATTAATGGCAAGAAGTATTTTTTTAAATATAAAATATTATGGAAATCTTAAAATATGTAACCTTATCCTCTTAAACTATCTATCTAATCGGTTGTGTATATCAAATTTAGAGGTTCAAAAAGTTTTACATTTTGTGGCCTACCCTATATATTCTATTTCCAGTACTAATTATACTATTAAACAAAATGAATAGCTATATAATATTAGTTTATCGACTTTAGATTGATATGACAATTTTTAGTGTGTGTAAAACAGATTTTAGTTTTGAATGCTCATGAAAAAGCAAAAAAATCATATTAATTCATACCAGTCTAAATACCTGGCTTACCTTTTGTTTTTATAAATTTAGACATATTTTTTTAAGTGTTGGTGGCTGCAGTAAGAATTTTAATAAAAATGTATACTTACATCAGGCAAATCTAAAAAGTTTTGAATTATTTTGTGTAGCGAATTTTAAGATAAGTTTGATTGGTTTGGTTAATTGTAATATTACTAATAATACTAATTAGACACTAATATTATGGTTATTCTAAACATGTCTTTGCATTTAAATTGCTATTAACAATTTTAAAATTGTAATTATATTCTTAATAACTATTTAGGTTCCCTATTAAAAGCCCTTATTATTAACCTTGTATCAAGTATCAATTTTTATTTGTAAAATATATTTCTGTTAAAAATGAATAAAATTATTAGAGTTTTTAATAGCAATTATGTACCCTTGCCTCAACGTAAAAATAATATTGTTTTGCCAAAAATGGATGTTTTTGAAGGAAAAACTTTTGAATATTTGGTAAGTTTTTTTAATTGTACACTTACAACTTTTTTAAATAATGGGTGATTTAAAATTAAGAAAAAGAGTTCCCACAATATAAGGGTAAAAAAGTATTTATTTCCAAGTTATTTGGTTTTTAATGTTCAAGAAATGGGGTATTCCAAAAAATTAAATATTTAAGTACCAAATATTTTTTCAGCTTATTTTCGCCTCTATGGGGGTCGAAAATGTCATTTTGTGACAAGGTAGTAGATAAAATTTTTAACACATGGGTTGACAGACGTAAAAAAATTATTTAATCGAATTTCTCTTTTAACAAGCTTTCCAAAAAGGTTCAACAAATGGTACCTCCTCATGAAAGAAGTATGCTGCTCATTTTGTCTAAGATGATTTTTGAACCAAAAAACCTTCCAATATATAGATAAGGCAATAGGGATATTTGGAACGCTTTATTTGTGGTAATTACTGCGTCTGCGCAATAGCTAAACGTCATTCCGTAGTGGTAATTAACCACTACCACTGCCGTAAGCTACGAATCCATTTCGTTGTGGTTGAGGTTATTTTTCTGGTTAATTTTAGAAAATTTTGGCACAATTAATTTTAAAAATAATAAAATATTACCAGTTTCCAACATATAAGACACTTATTTTGTAAAATACTGCCCAATTTTATGTTTTTTCTCATATCTAAATTATTTTACGAGTGACAGTTTCTAATGTGTTCCAAAAACTCTGGTAAAATCGATGCGTGGTAGTGGTAGTGGTTGTTAAACACTACCACAGCGGCTATCAAATTTGTCAAAATTTTAAGCGTTCCTAAATATCTCTAATGATATAAGTCAAGAGACTTTGTAGATTTGTACATTTTAGTGAGACCATCTTTTTGAAATAAACTTTAAGGGTGGATTTGAATAAAAATGCGATTCTTCCAATTACTTAATCTAAACTGTAAAACAAATTTATATTGGGAATGGCTTTCGGCTAAATGTCATATTTTTTTTACTTTCTGAGATATGGAGCTTTAAAGTTGACGACGAAAGAAGAAAACGACCATTTTTTAAAAAATGACAATTCTCATTTTCTTTAAAACGCACGGCCAGATTTTCAAAATTTTTAGCTTAATACCATAAATTTCAAAAATGGTGGGCATTTTTAATGTTTTTTAATATTTTTGATTTTGGAGAAATACGAAAAATGATTTTAAATATATTATAGGTAGGTTATAAAACCGTTTTATGAACAAATCCAATCCAAAAGCTTAATAACAATGTTGGTACCCATTAGTACCCATTGGTACGAATTTGATAACATTTTTTCGGTTACTATTACCGTTTTTCTACAAGAACAAAAAAAAGAAGGTAAAGTGTTTTTCCTACTTAAGTGCGGAAATGTGGTTTTTACGCATACATTTGGGTGAAAAAAGTTAAAATCTCGGCTCGGTCCACCAGACTGCAAATAAACAGAGACCAGAAAAATCAAAAAATCCCGCACGGATAACATGGTTTTATGGCCTACCGAGAAAGTTAACCATTTTTTGATATTTTGAAGATGTTGTTCTTTAGGTGAAAAAAAATTAATTCTATGAGTATCGTATGTCTGTGATAGGAGATATGAGCTATGAAAGAACGTATGTCTACTAAACACCTACGGAGAATTTTTGTCGTAACTTGAAAAGTACTTTGGCAGATTTTCGTGATTGGGATGTCATCTAAAAGGTACTTAAATACTGCACAGAGGCGTAGCCAGGATTATACTTTTAGTATTTGGGATAGTTAATTTTAAAAAAAAATACGTAAATGACACTTAAAATTTTTTTGGTTTTATTTTCTCCGGTGGTTTTTTTTGAAGGGTTAGTTTTACTAAAAAGGTAATTTAAGGGCGTAGGTAGAATATAATTTGAGGAGAGGCATGGGCTGTAAAAAGTCAATAAATAAGAAATATGTTGAAAAAAGCCAACTCTATTTTTTTTGCATTAATAATTTTTATCTCATTTAATCAATGAAGTAAGTACTCTTTAAAGGTATAGGCAGTGGCGAATGCAGGGGTAGGTTTAGGGATTTTCCCCTAGATCTAATGAATATTGAGTCCTACAGATTCAACTCTCCCAAAAATAAAAAATAAATTGTCATCTGAGACTATGTTGTTACTTAAGTGTCCTCAGAAACATGAAGCCCCCCCTCCCTAGAAACAAAATTTCTGCATACGTCATTGAGTATGGGCCAAGTTTTGGTATTAGGTTGGGTTTGAAAAATTTGAAAAAATCGGATTTAAAACATTGTTTTAGTCGGTTTTCTTTAAATATTTTCGTGTTGATTGTTTTAATTTTATCATTTTAGATTATTTATCACATAAAAACAGTAGCGTAGTAATTACTTATATTAGAAAGAACAAAAACTTAGCGAGTAATTTAATTTTCAAACAAACCTTTAAATTGATACTTCTTTAATATCATACTATGCATATTTATTTTTAATAAAACAAAGTTTTTTGCTTCCTCGATCTGCAGTGGCTTAGATATGTCAAAAAAGCATTATGACCTCCTCCTAATTGTTTTTTAAAGCAAAGTCAAAACCCACTTAGTTTAAACTTATCTAAGTGAATATTATTACATTTTGTATTAATTTATATGGAATTTATGACTTCGCTAAAATATAATTTTAGATACACTCCTGTAGCGTATTTGATGAGGCCAAACTTGCGGAAAACTACCAGCGAAAACAGAACAAAATTTTAACAACATTTTTTTTTAAAGCAATTAGGCGCGGTTTGGGCCTTCCTAAGCACGGCAACAAATAATCCTACATACGATTCTGTAGACTAGTCCATTGCCTTTTAAACGAGATCAGACTTGAAAAAAATCATTCTTCCAAACGGGATTAAATTAAGTTTTTACTTTTAATTTTTATGTTTTTTTTTAAATTAACCCTATCAGACAATCAAGTTTTCTTAAAATATAATCATTAGTACACACACCCCTGTGCAGTATTCAGGTACCTTCCAAATGACACCCCAAGTACAAAAATCTACAAAGCACTTTTCAAATTATGGGAAAAATTCTCCGTATGTGTTTAGAAGACATACGTTCTTCCACGGCTCATATCTCCTATCACAGACATACGATTTTCATAGAATTTAATTTTTTTCACCGAAAGTACAATATCTTGACTTTATCGCTTAATAATGCGTTGTGACGTAGCTAACGTCATGTTATTTTTAAGACAGCATTTTTAGTTTTTGCACGCCGCTTTTGATTTGTTTATGGCCGACTTTATACGGTATTTATTTTTATAAAGATTTACAAAAAGAACTAGTCCAGTAATATGTTTCATTTAGAATATCTTATTCTTGTGTTTTTACGGTGAATTTTAATCATTAATAATCTTTAAAAACTCAAAAACACAACAGAGAAAAGGGAGGTTATGATAAACAGATCGGAATAACTTGACATAGTTGCCAGTGCCAATCAATGTTTTACGTATCTTATAAAATTCTAGCTAAAGAAAATGATTAAACAAAATTTGACACTTATCTTCACAATTAAAAAGAATACAGAACATATCTGCATTCAAAAACCAATTTAAATTTTTTATTTCTCTACTTAACGTTTTACTGTCGGCAACCATGTGCAAATACCATGCGAAATAAGCGATAAAGTTAAAAAGCATCAAATTTATAGGTGCAAAAGATCTCTATTAATAATATTCTATTTGAAGTATCTAATCAACAAAACAAAGGAACCGTGACGGTTGCTATGGAACTCAGCCAACTTTTATTTTTGGGTGACAACAACAAAAATTACAATGACGGGAGACTTGTGGGCAAAAATGACGTAAGTGTGTGCAAAACGTTTTACACACGGCGTGCGCAAAATGCCGTTTTAAGATCTTGTTCTCCATGCACAAAACCCCCTTTTTCAAGACAGTCGTATAACAAATATTGGAAACCTAAATTTGATATTATGTTATTTTACCTTCTTGCTACGACAAAAAAGTTAGGTGCTTTACATTGGTATCAATTACCTGTTAATTTTAGTGTACTACTTAAATAATTATGGTTAAATTAATTTTGGAGCCTAATTGACAATTATTATCCTAAGCTTCTTTGTTTCAGATATATGTTTCATGAAATTTTACTCCTATAGACCAAATATGTCGAACATTTAAGGCAAACTTTAATTAAGCAATATACTTAATTATGGTTCTATTGCTGGATTATAATGTAGAAATATTATTCTTAACGTAATAAAAACATAATTATATTGCTTAAAGTAACCCGTTTGCCTTAAATGTTGGTTATATTTGGTCTATAGGAGCAAAATTCCTTGAAACATATCTGGATATTTGGGGAATTTTATATTACATTTCTAAAAACAAAGAAGCTTAGGATTTATAAACTTTCCAGCGTTAATATCTTAAGACGCAAAAATGTTTGGCAAAAACGAAAAAGCATATCAATTTATATCGCAAAGGATTAACTTTTGCAGTGGGATTTACTAAGATCTAAAATAGTAACCCCCACAGGTCGAAATATTTGCACCCGTGGGGTTACTAAATTTTAAAACCCATTTTCAAAAAACACTTACCCATACAGAAAACATACAAAGTTATTGATTATTTTGTATAGTTATTGCAAAATACCACAGAAACACTGCTTTTTTTCTCAAAATATTCCATATTTTAGGAGAAAATGCACTAAAACTAATTTTTTTCGACAGCTTCATCATCTGTGTTTGAGGTTATAAAGTTGATGATTTTTTAGACCACCTCTCTCTTCAAGCAACCGTTTTTACCAGAATTAATTTACCTTACTTAATATCCCAAGTTGTTTATTAATCAATAAAACACCTCTAATTTTGTCCAGAAAAACGCCATATTTTGAACCCGTTTTCAGCACAAAGAATATATTTATGAGGGCACTACGAGGCCAAACAAACATAAGCGAAGGTCACTGATTATGCAGGAAAACTGTCTCCAATGAAAAAAATCCAAAACAACTGTACCTATTGATTTATTTACAAACAGAACTGAAATTAAATCATTGAGTTTATCTAAAAGCTTAATCATCAAACAAAGCTTTCCACTGAAAGATCGCACTCAAAGGTCTCAACTCTGCAGCACCGAACAGTTCGTTGACCCGATATGACTCCTTTGTGAACGCATCAGTTGGATTCAGATCTGTTTTTAGCCGCATTTTTTTACATGACCTACTTTGATGAAATATTTTTGTTTGTGGTTTGCAATTGCGATGGGTTTGCGTTTGTAAAGTTTTTTCATACTTTTGATAGATAAAAACCGCTTTTAAATAAATACAAAGTTAATATAATTTTTATTTTATGATTACATATCGAAATATTTTTGTGACAGCGACTATTACTCGCGAAAATCAATAAAAAAAGGGTAAGTTTTGTTAAGAGTAACAATAAATTTTTATACTTTCAAAATTTAAATATCTTAAAAATTTAATACGCCTTTAGATTGTGCCGATATTTTGGACTTTGGGGATATTTTCTTTTAAAATAAGGTTCCCATGAACTTGGCGGATATGGTAAATTTTTTTAACCCTAAAGACAAATCTGCAATGACATTGTACACACCAATATATAACTGAGAATTCAAGCTGCTTTTAAATTTTATATGATTACACAGGCCTGCATGGAATTTGTTATGACGTATTTTTGTTTGTTAAGCTAAGTTTTTATAGAAAAATAACTAAGTAAAATACAATTGGTCTCTATCAAAAAAAAAAATTATAAGAAAACTTGTAACAAACGTTTTAATACATTTTAAAATTAATGTACTTTAAATTTTAGTTACTAACCCAATTCTATGGTACTGTTCAAGAAATTTATTAAGTAGGCTCTCATTACTTAAAATCTTTTATTATTTATTAATTGCTAAACTTATGGTAGTTTTGAAAATATTTTTGGGAAGTTTGACCTGTTAAATCTTTTTATTATGCCTTAACATTATTAGTAGAAAATACTGAAAACTTCTGAGCTTCCGGCTCCCTAAAGGCTATCGAGAGTGATTTTGAACCATCATCCTCAGGTCAAAACCAACCTCAACTGTTTTTACAAGCCGAGCTGAATGATTTAGTAAGAGATTTCGTACTTTCAAAAGATTTTTCTGATGTACTGGGGTATAGGTTGAAACAAAATATTCGTTTGCCCCAGAAACCACCTTCTTTTGGAGGACCACTTGTTACTACTAAGCAGTTGCTGATCTAGTTACTTGTCTCGGAGCTCCCGAGTACAGACTTTCTAACTGAAGACTTTTCATCGACTCTTCAAAAGGGAGCCTAAAACCTGTTATTTTACATAATGACAATGTCTTTGCTTCCGTTCCGGTCGGTCTTTCAGTTCATTTAAAGCAAAAGTACGAAAATTTAAAGTAATTTTCTAAGTATACAATATGAAAATCACAACTCGTAAGTGTGTTGAGATATAAAAGTATTAGGTCTTCTCTTGGTGCAGTCTGGATTTACTAAATTTCCGTGTTTCCTGTGTGAGTGGTATAGCAGGAATCCAAAAAAACATTGGATAAAAAGAGACTGGCCACCTTAACACTTTGAACCAAAAATGGTATTCGCGAAAGTCTTATTGTCTCTCAAAAAGTCGTTTCACATAAAACTTGGACTTATAAAACAATATGTTAAAGCATTATACAAAGAAGGAAATTGTTTTAAATATTTGTGTAAATAATATCCGACTTTGTCAGAGGCAAAATTCAAAGAGGAAATCTAGGCAGAGTTTTTAAAAAAATTATATCTCCTTTACATAATTTGTGTAGAAGAAAGTTTTATTACGCCCCTCCCTTCAATCTGCACTTAATGTTATGCCAAATATATAATAAAGACCGCAGAGCATAATAAAATATTTCAGATTTAAATATTTCAAAAGTTTATTTTTATAAATCTTAAAAGCTTCGTCGAAAATTCCGTGTTCATAAAATTAATGAAAAATGCAAGATAGAAGGAAAATTGCATGCGAAAAACTATAGCGGCGTTGCCACTGTGCGTGTCCGTAATCCTTGAATGTATATTTTTTCTGTTTCAAATAAGGTACATTTTTTGTCTTATCTAGTACCTTACCTTAGTAATGTTTTATGCACAACCGCATGATTTTTGGATCAAAAATATTTTGGTGTCAAAATCTCTTTAATATTTTGACAATAGATAAATCACCAGTTGACAAATAGTTAAGTATCCATGTTGTATGGTTATTTCTGTCATTCTCAATCAAGCAATCTGACATACAAACAGTTGCTTGTTATTAGCAACCATATCAATAAAGTCATCATTAAAAATAATGTTGCATTTTAAGCTGGGTTCATACAGAAATAAAATAACATAAGATAAGATATATTTTTAAACTTAATAAAAACAACAGGCATATAGGTCATATTTACCGGGGTATAGGATAAACATCTGGGACGCCAGAGCAAAAAAAAATGTAAGGAGGTTTGTTTATGGCTAAGATGGTAATTTCATCTCCGGCACTTAAAGTTTTTGCGTAGTGGTAAACTGGAAAATACACCACAAAAAGCTGGTTTTTCAATTTTACGTGGTATTTTCTAAGTCAATTAAGGTTATGCATCAACTAAACCTTTTTTTAAAGTAAGCGGAGATAAGTCAACAAGAATTGATGGCCTCCTTGTCATTTTTGGTTTTTAACAAAATTGAATAAAATAAAGTATGGCCATATAATAACGCGTCATAGCTGAAAAAAAAATTAACAAAATTGTTGGACTTGACCTTCTTATCTACGTTACCAAATTTGGTCCTCTTTTACTTTAATAATTCATAAAAAATGCCCTTTCTGAAATATTAAAATGTCGTAACAATGATCGTCACCTAGTAAAAAGGCACATCGCTATGGAAACCATTGTTATTTCATTTGCTTTGATTTATAGTGTAAAGATGGTGTGTTGCGAGAAGTGCTCTTCGTTCGAGATTTTTTAAAATATTTTCGTGTTTTTCCTGGATTTTTTAATAAAGGTATTTAAAAAATAGTGTTAGCAACTCGCGTCTAAACTGTACTTTTTTACTCGCGTTTTTAAGCATAACTTTTTGGTTACCGATACAAAGATAACAAACAAACTTTTTTTTTTGATCACGGTGCAAAAAAAAAGATTTCTGTCCATTTTTTACCCAAAATTAAAGAGAAATAGATAAAAATAGTAATTTTGAAAAAATATAATTATTCTTGTCTATAAACTAAGCCATTACCGCCAGTTTTTACCAAGTATTTACGAAAAACTCATTTAAAAACATCGTAAAAATATCAAACTGTGAAATATTAAAATGTCGTAATAATGATCGTCACCTAGTAAAAAGGCACCTCGCTATGGAAACCATCGTTATTTCATTTGCCTTGATTTATAGTGTAAAGAGGGTGTGTTGCTCTTCGTTAGTGTTAGCAACTCGCGGCTAAACTGTGCTTTTTACTCGCGTTTTTAAATAACCAACGCTTGTAAAAAAAAAGAACTATTTTAGCCAGTAGTTATGAAAGCTACTATATCCTACTAGCGTGCTTAAAAGTGTTATTTAACATAAAATTTAAAACTATCTTACGCAAGTAGGAAATATTTTGTACCTGACACGTGCGAAAAGTGTATTTTCTGCCGTTTGCGTCTTGCCCGAACTTCGCTCCCGCGTTGTTCGT
Organism: Oxystoma pomonae; assembly: GCA_963921995.1. Taxonomy (NCBI): domain Eukaryota; kingdom Metazoa; phylum Arthropoda; class Insecta; order Coleoptera; family Brentidae; genus Oxystoma; species Oxystoma pomonae. The sequence goes on from OY998165.1 coordinate 44,081,853, forward strand.
ATTCGCGCAACTGCCGTCGGAAAAATATCACTTTCCGAACTTGTTAGTAAATAACTATTTCTATAACTACCTCTGAAAAGCGCGTTTTTCGCACGCTACTTATTAGTTATTTATATTATATCTTTTTCAAGTTTTGTAACAAAAAATAGTATCTAAAATAGGGTTTTTACAAGAGTGCTTTTAAAGGACAAGAAAAGCGAGTGATTTAAAAACGCGAGTAAAAAAAGGCACTTTAGCCGTGAGTTGCAAACCTAATTAAAAACTTTCATCAAAAAATTGAAAAAAAGATAAAAAACATACAAAAAACTAAAACACAAAAGTATTTGCGTATTTCACAACCGGCTATAATGTTTCCAAATTTTGCACCATATCCTTCTGTTGGCAGTTTGATTTTCTGACATTATTAATGTGCAAGAAAATAACAAAAATAATTTTTCTGAAAACTCGTGTTTTTGATGAAGGTATAAGAAATAGTAGTTTTAACAACTAGTGGCTAAAATAGTGCTTTTTTTACAACCGTTGGTTTAAATATCGAGCGCAGCGAGGTATTTAAAAAGGCGAGTAAAAAAAAGCACAGTTTAGCCGCGAGTTGTTAACTCTATTTTTTTAATACCTTTATTAAAAAATCCAAGAAAAACAGGAAAATGCTTTTAAATATCTCGAACGAAGAGCACTTCTCGAAACACACCATATTTACACTATAAATCAAGGCGGCTGGTAAATGAAATAACAATCGTTTTCATAGCGATGTGCCTTTCTACGCGGTGATGTTCAGTGTTGCGCCATTTTAATCTCTGACTGTTTGATATTTTGCCGATTTTTTTAAATGATTTTTTCGTAAATACTTGGTGAAAACTGACGGAAATGGCTTAGTTTTTAGGCAATAATAATCAGATTTTTTCAATATTACTACTTTCCGTTATTTCTTTTTAATTTTGGATAAAAAACTGAAAGAAACCTTTTTTTGCACCCGTGAACAAAAAAAAAGTTTTTTTTGCATTGTTAACCAAAAGAACCATGCTTTGGTTGTCCAGGCAGTTACTAAAATCATGTTTTTGATGAAGGTATACAAAAAAAGGATTTTCCACATACTTCCCAAAATAAAATTTGTGGCTGCGTTTTTTGTTTATTCTTATTTGCATTTGGGTTTCTGTTAAATATCTATTGTGCTTGTCTACAGTGAATATGTAGTAGAATATTACCAACAATGTGTAACAAAAACACTAGAAAAATTTAAATCCAAGCCCCTTCTCCACCTGGTGTAATTTTACAACACTAAAATTAATCCTTAAAAATCCACCCCAATTAGTACAGTTCTCCCAAAGAGTCACTCCCATCGCCAACATAATTTTAATCCCTATCATTTTATTGGTCAAGTACTACTGTCAACAATAGGTATAAAATTCAACGTCTATAAATAAATAAGGACACCCAAATGTATCGTCAATTCATTGATAATTTTGGCAGTTGGTAGCAGCAACAGTCAGTTAAACACGCTACTCGTTTGCCTAGTATATGCGGTAAATGAGCGGCGCGTCTGTTAGCGAAAACCAACCAAAACCAGATCCGCTTCGGCGGAAAAATAGCGACCCAAATCTTATGCTAAACCCAGAAACCACCACATCGTTGAGTCACTCTGACTCAGAGCACTCGGCATGCTCCGAGCTGCAAGTGCAAGGTAGATGCACTAAGTGCTTGTTCTTCGCAAATCGGCTCAAAGCCAAGTTAGACTATAGTGCGAAGCGTGACACCCGCGCAAAGCTCGATGAGCACCTAAGCAAAAACAATATAGACATTAAGAGATACCACTATCTCCCCAACACCAACCGTTGGGTAAACCCCCAAAAGTATCCGCAGTACTTTAAAGCTATCCCCAAAAACAAAAACTTGAGTTCAAAAAGTGGCAGTGAAGTGAGTGCTAGTGAGTGCAGTGTAGTGAGTATATCACACACACTCACTGGCACCCTGTCGCCGGACAAAAACCCCGCGCATGCGCAGTCCGCGCCTACCAGCCCCCCAAAGATGAGCGACCAAACCAGAAAGGAGCAATGGCCAGCGCTGCCAGCTCCAACAACCGTGCCAGCCGCACCGGTAGATCTGCCAGCCGCACCGACAATGCCAGCCGCACCGACAATGCCAGCCGCGTCGACGAACAAAGAAAAAAGAATCCTAAGGAACATGCAAGTTCAAATGTTCGAAAGGATGGATACCACCAGCGAGGACGAGAAGAAGACAAAAAGGCCCCCCCCATCCATGGACGCGGATGGATTTACAGCCCCCAAGAAAACGTGCTATGCAACGAAGCTGGGGGAATTTCTGAAAAAAATGCCGACGGCAACAAAAAACCGGTATTCCACCCTCCAAAATGAGAGCGACCACCTACCAGGAGGATCAGGTGCCAACACCCGCACCCCCCCCCAAACGAGAAGAAGACTGCCAACAAGCGACAGCGACAGCGAAAGTGCCGACGACACGCCGACCAAACTTCGGAAAAAGGCCAGCAGGAGCCTACAGGGATCCCCGACTGCGCGCACCAAGCAGAACCCCCCCCAACCGATCCCGGCCAAGAAGACGGCCAACAAAAAACCCCCCCCAATCGTCCTTGACGGGGTAGCCGAGGATCACAAAGGATTTGTTGCGTTCTTGAAATCGCAAATCAAAAACGGCTTCACCCTGCGATACAACCGGCGAGACACCCTCGTCTACATCGAACACCTTGAGGACTACCTCAAGTTCAAGGACAATTTGGACAAGGACGGAGGGGCGTCCTATCACATCTACACACTGCACAGTGAAAAAACGCATGCCTTCGTTGTTAGGGGCCTCCAAGGGTCAATCTCGCCGGCAGACATCCGCGAAGAGCTTATTAACGAGCATAAAATCAAAGCTACGGCGGTTTACAAAATGAAAACCAAAGTTATCCCGCTGTTTTTGGTTATAACAGACGCGAAAACGACGCTGCGCCAGCTGGAAACGCAAGTCAAGCACCTCAATTATACGCGCGTCAGATGGGAGCTGCGCAGGAACGATCGGCCCATCATTCAGTGCCGCCGATGCCAAATGTACGGCCACAGCCAGGCCAATTGCCAAAGGCCAATTAAGTGCATGAAGTGTGCGAAGGACCACCACACTTTTATTTGCAACAAAAAAGACAGCGACCCGCCAAAATGCGCAAACTGCGGGGGGACGCATACCAGCTGCAACCCTGAATGTCCGGCCTACAAAGACAGGATCAAGAACCTACAACCGAGAAGAGGCGACCGAGCACCCCTGGTGCCGGCACAGCCCCCCAAGGTCAACACATGGGAGCAGCGTAGGCAGGCGTTCCTGACGCAGCAAGCCCAGCAGCAACAGCAACAAAAACAACAGCGGACCCAACAGGCGGCGCCAGGCGTCGCGGCGCCACGCGCGCAAGCTGCCACCGCGGTAAGTACCGGGTATGCAGACTTCGGGGCGTTACAGCGGGGAATAAGCGAGCTGAATTCCCTGATTAACATCAAAGAGGCCCTGAGGGCCATAAAAGACCTTACGACTGTGCTTGCGGGGATTCCGGAGGGGGGCCAGCGCCTTTTGGCGATGGTTAACTTCTTCGAGAATCTCAGCGGGTACAGTCTGTAAAAAGTTAAAATAAAACTGCCATACAATGACTTTTTTAATTATTTGCACTTTAAATTCTAATTCAATAAATAACAAACGTAGCGAAATCGTCGATTTTTTGAAAACCCAAAAGATCGACATTTTGCTACTACAGGACACACAATTAACAGCCGACAAGGCACTGTGCATCCGTGGCTACACGGTGCACAGACAGGACAAAACCACCCCTAACACAAGAGGCGTTGCAATCATCATCAAGAATAATATCCCGCACACACTTCTACCGCATCAAAATCTTTCTTTCGAGAATATATCTATAAAACTTCAAAATAACATTGTAATCACATGTGCATATAATCATCCAACTAATCGCTTACTTTTTCAGGAAATGGATAGCGTCTTTAACCTTGCCCAAAAGGCCCTCCTTGTTGGAGACTTGAACGCAAAACACACGACTTGGAATAATCACGTAAACAATAGAAACGGGATTGTGCTTTTAGACTATACAACAAACAGACATTACGCTGTACACACCACACAAAGTCCGACCCATTGGCCATCCAATGGGACGACACCGAGCTTTTTGGACTTAGTGGTGAATAAAAACCTAAAAAGCTTAATCGAGCCGGTATCAGTACCGGCGTTAAGCAGCGACCACAATCCCGTTATTTTTAAAATTAGCGAAATTTTGCCGACTGCTACTGACGTCAAAGCCTTCAGCTACCGCGATACTGACTGGAAATACTACAGACGACTAATTAACAACGAACTGACCATAAACAATAACATTTCTACCCCGCAGCAGCTCGACTGCGAGGTAGAAAAACTGACAAAGACAATACAAAACGCGAGGGATCGGGTTGCCAAAATTATCACGGTGACCAGGGAAGAGAAGAGGTTGCCGCAACATCTAAAAACCCTAATTTCGGAGAAAAACCGAATTAGGAAAAATTGGCAAAGGACCAGACAACCAGCGGAAAGACTACGGTGCCGGGAACTGCAAATACAAATAAACACACAACTGGCACAACACGAGAACGACGTCTGGTCGGATCGTCTCCGGACGGCGAGGGTCGGGGATCAATCCCTCTGGCGTGTGATCAAACATGTCAGGGGGGGGCGGTCCCGCCAGATTCACTCGCTTAACGGGGAGGTGATGACAGACGCCGAAAAAGCTCACACTTTCAGTCAACACTTTGCACAAGTTTACACGACAACTCCAAACACTACCGACTTTCAACACGAAATTTCACAAATCGCACGCACACTCGCACAACCGGTGCCGCTGTCCCCTAGGGTTAAAAGGAAGCTGGTTGTCTCGCCGGGGGAGGTCGAGAAGACCATTAAAAGCCAACCGAACAAAAAGGCACCCGGCCCTGACAACATTACTAACATACTACTAAAAAACCTACCTAGAAAAGGACTAGTTCAAGTTTCCTATATTCTTACATCAATGTTAACGTTACAATATTTTCCTGCACCATGGAAACAAGCTATACTTGTCCCAATCCCCAAATCCAGGAGAGATCCCCAGAACCCAAACAATTATAGGCCTATATCCCTATTAAACACCCTATCCAAAGTTGCAGAAAGGGCCATACTGCAAAGAATCTCTAACGTCGACCAGAAATGGAACATCATCCCCGATTATCAGTTTGGGTTCAGACCAGGCCACAGTACTACACTTCTAACTGCGAAAGTAGTCCATGAAGCTCAGCTTAAGTTTAGCCAGGAACAGTGTACGGTCTTTACCATGCTTGACATGGCTAAAGCATTCGACACTGTCTGGCATGACGGGCTGATCTTCAAACTACACCGCATTCTTCATATCCCCAAAAACCTGGTCTCACTATCAGCTTCTTTTCTTCAAAACCGAACTTTCGTTACACGGATCAACGACAAAGTTTCCCTTCCGGAACCGATCGGTGCAGGTGTCCCCCAGGGCACAGTCCTAGCTCCGAAACTTTTCACGCTCTACATCGCTGATATGCCAACACATCCAAGAACTAAACTTGCGGCCTTCGCGGACGACGTCGGCATTACCGCGTCATCTTTCTACGCCGAAGCGGCAAACAGGCAAATCCTGTTTCACCTTCGGCTACTTCTCCCCTACTTCCAGAAATGGAAACTAAAAATCAATGCGGAGAAATGCGAGCAAATCGTTTTTACGAAAAAACGTAAAAACGCTCGCATTATCCAACCCCCAGTCATTGAAAATACATCAATCCCAACAAAGGACTGTGTCAAGTACCTAGGCGTACACCTAGACAGGAACCTAAGTTTTATCCGACACATCAACAATAATATATCCCGAGCAATCGGAGCTATCCACCAATTATATCCACTAATCAACGCGCAATCGCCTCTTGATCTTGAAAATAAAACTGTTATCTATAAAACTATGATTCGTCCACTCCTAACGTACGCTTGCCCGCTTTTCACTCATATATCTAACTTTCAAATGCGGCGTCTACGTACAATACAAAATAAATTCCTCAAAAATATCCTTGGCATTACAGATAACAGAATAGCATCTAACGCCCGCATTCAACAAATGACGGGACTGACCGACCTACAAACATACATACTAGAACAAGGACAAGCTTTTTTCACTAGTCAAATCCTAAATTCCGTACTAACTAGAGACATGACGTCTAACCGACGACATAACTCTAACTTGCGGTACAGGCCAATCTATCATAAACTTCCGGTTTATGGATAGATTGGATTGTTGTCCGGCGGTACTCATAGACGAGGGGGCCAACTTCCGCGAATTTCTTAGAAATTCGTAGTTTTTGGCGCCTTTTATATGACTCCGCCTACTCACAAAATACTGACCAACTACAACACACCCAAACTACAGACGACGGACGACATCCGACGAGTGTGAGAAATGGGTTTTTCGCAGTTTTTCCCATAAACCACTCCAAACTACAAACGGCCATACAACAAAATTCTCTCGTCAGGGCAAAAAGGGATTCAGCTTGCTGAGACCCTGCTGTGGTACCCCGAAGCCTGCATGCAACCGCGGTGGCAGGTAGCAACTTAAAATTGGAAAGCTACAATTGCGCGCGTGGACCGGGGCGCATGCGCGGGGAGCCCGCGCACCAACCCTAGTTTTAAGTGTGTATATATTTGTAGCTATATTTGTCTAGACAGTAAGGTGTATAGAATTAGATTTTTAGTTTTAGTTTAACTTGTAAATATTTTATTTATTAAGTTTTTCTAGGCTAGTCTATCTGTACATACCTTGTAAATAATAAAAGCCCTTTTCAATTCAATTCAATTCAAACAATATTTGTTATATGTCTTAGTGTTTATATTTTGTTTTTCTTTTACTTTTTACATTGGTTTTTAATTTTTGTGTACAAGAAACTTTGAATATTTTGATAAAAATGGTCAGTGCAGCTTCATTCATGATTGAACTTAATGAATTTTTAGTTTTTTCATCTTCTTCGAGTGAACAATGCGATGAAAATTCGCCTCCTTCGAAAAAAAACTACAACTACGTGCACGCGGAATCACAAAATGTAAGTAACTTTGTTTTAAATTTTTTTTTGTATGATTTTTAGCTCTAAAGTACAGGGTGTTTTTTTAGAACTGAAACAATCAGTAAAATAAGGTACAGCAGTACTTTATTTTTCTTTGTAACAATTTATAGAACACGTCAATATTATTTAGAAACAATTTTAGTATAGCATTGTAAAATTTTTGCCAGTAAATTCAAGATTATTTCTAAAAAAACAGTATCCTAACAAGATATAAAAATGTAACACAAACATGACAGAACAGCATATAAAACTGGAAAAAATATAAAAAACACATTATCTTAATAATATATAAATATAACATTTTTGCAAATCAGGAGAGAACATTATATTAAATTGTATATATGAAAGAAACACAGTATCCTAATAAAATTAAATATATCATCTTCAGAAAACAGGACGTAACATTATATTAAAATTTTGAGAAAATAAACTATGTTTCGTTCCAAAAATATTCATCTAACCAATAAAAAGCTTTACACATTTTTTGTTTCTAAATATATGAAGAGCTAAATATATGAAGAGCGTCAGTAGTTTTTATTGTAATTGGTAAATATCAAAAAATCCTCACACTTAGGGTGTTTGGTAATCTCAATCCTAAATTAATATTTTAATATGGAATTACAAAATTCAAAAGTTCTCATTGTTATTTTTGTATCAAACAATGTTGATTTTTAGTGATCTAAATATTTCCCTACGTGAGTGAGCAATGCTTCTGATTACCCTCTTTTGAGCAATAAAAGCTGTTGGTGTTGAACCTCAGAAAACACTCTACGACCATTTTTTTGAAATTATAGCTTTCCATGACTTTTATTTTCACTTAAAATTATTTTCACTTAAAAAAAATTTACTGTAATATAAAAACATGCCGTACAAACAAAGCTGTGATGTAGCCTTAGCCTTGAGAGAAAACACAATTTTATTAATTGCCCGCAAATGACCAAACCATGTCAGGTAACCGATGCAAAATACTAATTTTCACAACCAGTGGCTAAAATAGTGCTTTTTTACAAGCGGTGGTTTAAAGAACGAGCGCAGAAAGGTAGGCGAGTAAAAAAAAAGCACAGTTTAGCCGCTACTTGTTAACACAGCTTTTTTTTAAATATCTTTATCAAAAATCTAAGAAAAATAGGAAAATACTAAAAAAGAAAAGAAACGTCGAATTCGATATTATATAGCCCAACTATCCATTACTTAAAACACATTTTCTACCGAAAGGAGCTGACTGAAGAAAATACTGTTATTATTTCTAAACTGCTAATCAGTATATTCAGAAGAACCAGGTTGCTTTTTGTAGAAATATTTAAAAATTCAAAGCGGCTTCTCGGGACGGTTCTGAGTTTGGTAGCGTCCGTATTAAAAAGTTTTTGTGCGATTTTACTCATTTTGAAAAGCTTAGACTTCAAAATTAAGAATTTGTTGTATTTTTGAGTTCCTTTGCAATATTTTGATGGTAAAAAACTCGCCTAGGGCTTTAAGTTATGAATAGTTCATTTATGTGCTTTGAAAAAACAAATATTCCGGCCAAAAAATCCTTTTTGCTTGGCTATGCTTTTGGATGCATCTGTATTATTTTATTTCTTGCTGATCCTTTTGAAAAGGCAAGGTTTACAAAATTTTCACATAAAGCCCTCATTTGAACAAATCATAACTTTCTTGTCTCTTGCCTGATCATAACATGCGAAACATTAATACACTCGGAAAAGACAGCTTTTTACCAAATGGGTCAAAAATAACATTTAAAAATATGTCCGCCACCTTGGATGTTCATAACTTGTCAATTTTGGCATCAAATTTTTGAAATTTAAAATCTTTTTATGGCTGAAAATTTTGAAATCGTAGAAAGTCCCTGACTGTAGCTCCGATATTTTTCCAGCTGTATAGAATGGTAACTGATTTAAAAATATTTTTGTCCGCTGTTGTTACCAGGCTTTAGTCAAATCCCTAACATTTTTAGATATGCATGCATAAGTGTTATTTTGCCCTTCTTCAGCCCCTTATATTGGTTGAGAGACGCAGCGCTAGAGGCTTAACAGTTTTCAATACTACAAAAGCAATAATTTTATTTTTTGTAACATTACTAAAACTAATTTGGTATTAAAGTTACTAATTTCCTTTACTATTTTCAGAATGAATTCTTACAGCAACATGGTGGTTCTACAACTGCTAACCCGGAAGTTATTAGTCATTCCCAAAAATTGGAAAACGTTGTACCACATCCTCAGATTTTTCCTATGCAAGCAGAAACTTACACAACCTGCTCTTATTCTCAAAAGTTTGAGGTAGATACTCAACCACAATGTGTTCCTGAAATTAACTTTGAAAACTTGCCTATGGCTTCAACTCAAGGGAACTATGCACATTCATTAATGGAAGAGTCATGGAATGAGTTAAAGCAACATTTTCTAAAAACTAAAATTGAAGAATATCAAATACATCTAACTAAACCTCAAGGGAACTATGCGCATTCATTAATGGAAGAGTCATGGAATGAGTTAAATCAACATTTTCTAAAAACGAAAGTTGAAGAATATCAAACACATCTAACAGGCAACCGTAATCTTGTTGAGGCGGTAAATACCTATCAGTTTTCAAAGGATTTTAATCTAAATTCTGCAGCAGAGTATCAACATTCACACAAAAGAGAACTAAAACATGCACATAGTTTTCAATACTCGCAAGAATTGGTTTCAAACTCTTTACCAGAACCTCAAATTCCATACCAGTCCAGTCCAGAATCAACTTCTGAAGAAGCAGCATATAACTATCTCACTTCTCTAAGAGCGGAAATTCATTCTGATGGGCATAAACAATCTCCAACAGGTAATATATATATTTTTAAAATGTTAAATATGATTGATTTAAAAAATTAATGTTTACCATTTCGATTAAATTTATTTTATTTATGTAAGAAGACCCTTGCTTTTTTTGTTTTAAGCTATGTACTTCTGGCTGTAGGCGGCGCTTTAATCATCGAAAGAACTACTTTACTGCGCCGATTAAAAACTTTTCTTATAACATAGTTATAATAAGAAAATGCGTTTACAACTTTTCAGTTGCCTTACTTGGCGTACTTTGGCAAAAATAGTTAACCAATAGCAATAAAGTTTCTTGTAAATTTTACGAACAAAAACAACAACAAAGCTTATGTTCAGTGAATGGACTTAAGCTTTGTTGTCTACAGTAGAGTACAAAAGGAGTTTTTCTTATAAATTTTAAGACAAGAGTCTCTTGAACTTATGGTTTGTTAACTTCTTTAAAATATTTTTTTCTTCCAGATTATCCGATGCCAACCACTAGCGGCAAAGTGCCTTCATCTGAGTTATCTGCCAAAAACAACCACAACAGAGATCTAGGAGGCAAGCGGTTAAGAAGAACTCAGTTTACACCCTATCAGATCAGTGAGTTGGAAAAAGCTTTTGAAGAACATGATCATCTAAATAGGTCTAGAAAAGCATACCTGGCGCTTACGTTAAATTTAGCAGAAGAAAAGATTAAGGTGTGGTTTCAAAATAGAAGGCAGAAAGTACGAAGAGATAAAGTGGATCAAGGTTCTTCTAAAAAGCCATCGCAAAGCTGCTCAAAATCTCCTGTGAATTTAAACAATCTGTCTTCTCTTGACCCTATTAAATCAGTCAACAGTACCCATGCCCACCAATATATACCTGTAAAATGTGAAGGGTTACCTGTCTCAGTTGGTAGTGAAACGTACCGTCCTGCGCCTCTTGTTATAAATACTAACACTTTTCAAACTCCGTTTAATAACTTTGATTACCCTTCTTATCCACTTTATCGTACTTACTCATCTACTTCATTTTATAATGATGATTTCTGGGCTACAACAAATTCTCCAATCAACCAGCATATTAATATTACTCACTCTCCTAAGCCAACGAGTGCAGTAGAAAGTGGTCAGGATAGGCAACTTTCACATATGATGGGTTTTTATCCTGATAATAATTATACGCCTAATGTAAATTTGCCTCAAATGTAGAAAAATAGATATTAAATTTTATTCATATAATTTAAGTAATGTTATATTTTATTAAACTGCTTTAAGCGACATGCTCCCAAACAAACTGGTTCTTTGTTTTTCTAATATAATTTGTCTCTTACAAAAAATATTTTTTTTTTACATAATAATATCTACTTATCCTGTTAAGTAAGGTCAACACCAAATAAAAGTATTGACAAAAAAGTTATTTTTAATTGTATTGGATTAATTTGTAATATTTACATTGTTTTTGTTTTTATTTTATATCGTACCTTTAAAAAATTTTCTGCTTTTGCCAATTGTACTATAATATTTGTGTAAATAAAGACTAAATAAGTGCTTTTTTTGTTTTCCTTTTACTAAGCTCAGTTTTATGACGAACCCTAAAACAAAAATAATGTTTGCATATTAATAAAACGTTGGTAACAGAATATACCAAAAAAATATTTAATACCAGTAGTAAAAGAAAAAAATGTTTTCCATGTAATGAATCCAAGTAACATGTGTGAAATTTTTGTTTCTTATATTCGTTTTAAAATCTTCAAACGATAGAAAATACAGAAGCCATAAAAGTTAACTTATTAACTTAAAAAGTTAATTTTCGGTTTTATCAGCATTCGTATCATGGCGAATGCGTGACAGCTCCAGCTGATCGAATGCACGAAAACCTCGTTAGGTACGATAAGGTAGTCGTAACGTTACGACCATCCCTGCGTACGAAATGATGTTTTCACGCATTTGATCAGCTGGAGCTGTCACGCATTCGCCATTAGTTTAAAAGTACACCTGCTCGATAGGTCGACTCGAAAATTAACTTTAACGGTGGGATTTACTAAAAAGGTTTAGTCTATTTAAGAACGGTCCTAAGTTTATGTCAACTTTTTGGTTTTAAGCATTGTAAATTAGCCCTCCTTGGGTTTTGGACATAGTTTGATTTATAAGAAGAATTTTAATAAATTTTGTTTATTGAATAATCATCTTGACACAATCTTTTGTTGGATTGAGGAGGAAATTTTTAATTTAGAAGAAAAGAAAATTAATAAATTCAAGCCCACGCGGGCTTTAAATGGTAAACACTCTGTAGATTAAATAATGTCATTCTAATTAAAACTTACTCTTGTTAGTTAGTTTTTCCAATTAATATTTAATGTATGTCACACAACGATTTAGATGAGTAATAATAAAATAAGGAGTAGATTAATTTTGTATTTATTTAAGAGGTGTTTTTAGTTATAAATTGTATTAAAAAACTTAAATGCAAGTTTTTTTTTACATTTCTGTCGCTGTCGAAATGTCACTTTAAAAATATTAGCGCTGCGTTCAATCACAAACAGCGAGTTCTGAGGCGTTTTCCAGCGTTGAAATTATTTTGAAATATTATTTGAAACTATTTAGATGTGAAAAAATGAGTCGTTCAAAACGCTGACGTAGTTTAGTGTAACCTCACTTTTTTGTTTTTCTGTTTGAAATTAAAATGGATCAACTACTGGTTTATTTAAAAAAACCTTTATGTGTACGGCCAGTTTTAGTAGCATGGATGGCAAGCAATGGAAGCTACATAGATAGTGAAGTTTTTTTATTTACTGTTCTTTTAATCCCCGAAAATTATACAGGGTTCCTAAGCAAATCCTTAGGGGGCCAAGCAGCCGTGTATAAGACGCAGACAAACGGAAAAGCACATTAGGCAGAAAAGGATGGGCATGGGGCGATGTTGTCACTACATCTTACACGTAGTAAATCCATTCCAGGTTGTTGTTTTCTAATGTTTTCCATTTTCATACCTTTAGGACTGGAATAAAAATTGTTTTTGCTCGACCTTTATACCAAACTGATAAAGGATATCGTAAAAAAAAAAATATTTTTCGGCTGTACATTTTGTAACCATTGTCCTTACGCACTGTTTACAGGCTGGGGACTGAGATACATGCAAATGCCTCACCTAAAGCGTTCATACACAGCCGGAGAAATCGACTGAGATATTTCCGTAGAAACTTTATCAAGCAAATAGGACAGGTTGACGCCTTCGAACGTCCAACCCGGGTTTTGCACTTTGATTCGAAATCAAAAAGGAGGAACAGCCAGATGTGGGGCCGTGCACAAATTACGTAACGGCGATTTTACCAATTTTTGACCCCCTCCATAAGTAATGTTTTGTAACGGTTTGGCACGCCACTCCCCTAATATTACGTAATGATTTCAAGACCACTACCCCCTCCCCCTTATTTTCATTCCAAATTTTCTTAGTTTCACACAAATGCAAACGCTGTCGAAAACCCCCCTCCCCCCTACGTAACGTTTTGTAACCCCCCTCCCCCCTATGACCATTACGTAATTTGTGAACGGCCACTGTAGTCCCAGTGGAGGAGGGCGAGAAAATTGATATTTTTTTCTTAAAAATTATACTCTTTACACCTATTTCTTTGCGTTCCCGAAATTACGTAATTTTTGAAAAAAAATTGTAAGCGGCGCCATTTTTATTTCGTGCTTTGTTTTTCTAACATTTTTGCGTTCGGCTAATTTAATTGAAAAATTTTTGCCTGCGGCGCCCTTTATCTTCCAAGATCCCCCGTTTTAGGAAAACTGATCCCGTTTCTGTTTCTAAATTTTTTCGAATAAACGTAGGGTATGACCATGGGGGAAATAATTTTTTTCTACGGTATGACGAAAATTTCGAGAAAGTTGAAGAAAAAAATAAAAAAAGTGGCAGAGCTCAAATTTTTCGTAAAAAAACGTTTTTTGTAAAGAAACAGAGCAAAATAAATCTTTTCAGTTTTACATAAAATCAATAATATCGCAAGCAAAAAGCTCTGCAGGAAAAACAGCGCCGTTTATTGATTTCTTTGGCTGCTAGTGCTAGCTGCATGGTTTGGCCGTTTCCGGATAGATGTCACTAGTAGAACAGAATGGAAATAAATTTAAAAGCGAATATATTTCTTTCTAATGCTAACAACCTCACGAGTTTATCGCTCAGTATCGTAAATAATGGACCCTGCCGCCTCCTTTAAGAAAGAAAAAGCTGTGGTTTGGACCTGAAAGCATCTAATTTTTTCCTCGATCATCTCATGGTGTGGCCTCCATCTAGCGGAATTTGCAGACATCTTGTCAACGGTTATTATTGCAACTATGATTTATGCTCACAATGAAAGTGTGGCGACAATTTTTCTCATGAAAGCAGTCCGGAGATAATAACAAACTGGCACCATTGCTCAATATACCTCTTTCTTTTGTGCGCGCAGAACTCTCTATGCCATTTCTATTTAATTTATTGAAATCCTATCCCAAAGGAAAATCTTAGGAACCCTGTATAAGACCACAGGGATACCATGAAGAATGGCTAACAAGATATCAAGAATACGATTTTTCATCCATTTTCACGCAAAAATAAAAAAAAAATCTTAGGTTGAAACAAAAATGTAGAATTTTAACGTATCTTCTACGCACGCGTCAGTTTTTGAACTAGAGTGGATTCCGTTTCAAAATATTTTTAACCCGTTTAGATGTGACGTCACCGTTGCAACGCGAGAAAACAAATGTTTCAAACTTTTTAAAAACATTTTAAACCATTTCAACGCGAGAAAACGCCTCTAATCTTTTACCTCTGCTTGCACCTTGGCTTACACCAACCTCTACTGATGAAAGCCACAGCTCTAAAATGAGTGGGCTTTGAGTAAGGAAAGCTTTTTTGACTGAGCTTTTAGACAATCTCAATATTTTACTTTTAGTTTGTAAATAAATTAATATAGTTGTCTTGAGTTTTTTGTTTGGTATATTTTTCGTGCATAATCAGTGATCTCCACTTATGTTTGTTTTGCCTCGTAGTGCCTTCATAAATATATTTTTTGTGCTGAAAACGGGTTCAAAATATGGCGTTTTTATGGACAAAATAGGACGTGTTTTATTGGGTAATAAATAACGTGGTATATTAAATAAGGTAAGTTAATCCTTGTAAAAACGGTTACTTAGGGAAATTATAAACGAACGTACTTCCAACTGCCACAAAACAATCCTTTCTGGGGGCTATAAATTTAAACCACCCATAACCTCAAACACAAATAATGAAGCTATTATGTACCAAATTTTTGGCGTATTCACCATTTGCCATTTTGAAGCCAGTCAAGCAAAATTAGTTTTAGGGCATATTTTGAGAAAAAAAAACAGTTCTTCAGTAATGTTTTGCAACAACAATACAAAATAATGAATAACCGTGTCTTTTCTATATGGGTAAGTGTATTTGGAAAATTGGTTTTAAAATTTATTACCCCCCCCCACAATTGTAAATGTTTAGACCTGTGGGGGTACTATTTTAGATCCTACTAAATTTAAGTGTAAAATTGGCTGCACTTAATATTAAATTTGAATTATTAATATCTAAATTACAATTTAGGATAAAATAAACTGTTTTGAATAAAACATACTCTTATTTGCTATTTTTTCAGCATATACTATAATCATATTTTTTACTTTAAATTTAATTAAAAATTGTATTTAACAACCACTACCACTACCACGCACGATTTTACCAGAGGTTTTGGAACACATTAAACACTGTCACTTAAAAAAAAATAGAGATGAGAAAAAAATTAAAAAAATCAATTAATTTTACAAAATAAGTGTTTTACATGTTGGAACCTGGTAATATTTTATTATTTTTAAAATTAATTGCGCCAAAATTATTTAAAATTAACCAGAAAAATAACCACAACCTCAACGAAATGGATTCGTAGCTGACGGCAGTGGTAGTGGTTAATTACCACAACGGAATGACGTTTAGCTATTGCGCAGACGCAGTAATTACCACAACCACTACAAAGTGTCAAATAAGCGTTCCAAAATATCCCTAATTAATATCATTTTCGGTTTTGCTGCTTTCGGGTAAGTTACAATAATATTTTTTCGGGCGGATTTTGCTCCGGGTGTCTTCCTTTCTTCCGGAATATTTATTTCTAGATCCTATACTTCTATCTAATTCATTGACTTTCACTCAGTCGAAAAGAACGTTACATTAGCTAAGCTAATTCAAGTTTTTTTACGTTGAATGTGGGGGTGAATCTGACAGAATAATTTTTGTACTAAGACTCCATTTCCGTTTAACACAAAAAATGGTGCTATATCATCAGACATTTAATACTGTGAGAATCCACATCGGAGATAAAAGACGTGATCTCAGAAACTGTTAATCAAAATTCAAGAGGGCATGCATAATCCGAGAGGGTCTTGAAATGTAGCCATATTTCTTTAGGTTACGAGTGAGATTTGAGGAGCATTTAATTTTTTCGTAGGAATATATATTGTGGGCTATAAAAATAAAGACCTTTTGAGTTACCTTTAACTTTTATACCAATAGACCAATTCACAAAGAAACTACATATCTGGACATAATGTACTCCATATTTTTCCGAAGAAGTATAAATAAAGATATTTTTTAACAATTTAAAAATAGCAATTTTCTACACCTCTTAAAACTTTTTTCTAACCTTGAGTCACTCACAAATAGGCATCGTTCCGCACTGGCACTTATCCAAGTTACCTGGCACGGATTCATCCTAGCGTGTTAATATTTCCAAAAAGATTATGGCAATGAATGAATGAATGAATGTATGAATGATTAGGCAATGAAAACAAAAAAAGAAGTTAGAAAACTTCCAAATCAGTTACTTCAACCAAAAAGAAACCAAAAAACAAAAGATCAAAATATCTTGGGTGGAAATAACGAAAATTCAAACTTGTATGAGCATCCCACAAGGAACACACAAAGGACCACATAATCCTATTGGAAATATTAACACGCCAGGACGAATCCGTGTCAGGTAACTTGGATAAGTGCCAGTGCGGAACGATGCCTAATTGTGAGTGATTCAAGGTTGAAAATCAAAGTGTATGATGGTGTTTAATGATGTATGGGGAGGGTGACCAGTGAAACCACTGATGAGCTCACGCTGGTTATCCAGAGCGAAACATCGTTTAATCATTTCTCTTTTCGCTTTGGTCCTTTGTGTGTTCCTTGTGGGATGCTCATCCAAGTTTGAATTTTCGTTATTTCCACCCAAGATATTTTGATCTTTTGTTTTTTGGTTTCTTTTCGGTTGAAGTAACTGATTTGGAAGTTTTTTAGCTTCTTTTTTTGTAAAAATAAACGTTGTTAGAGGGTTGCCAAATTATTTTAGTTAATAATAACGGTGGGGCGTCATTTTTTCGTTCATAATAGCGGCCGTTGCGCAAATGACTGGTTTTTGTACTTTATGCAACGTTAATTTTAGTGTATTTCGTTCTTGCAAGGAATAGTCTTAGTCAATTGGTTAGCATTTGGTTTAGTTATAGTGTTAGTTATAGTTTTAGTCTTAACAATAACTCACTGTTCATACTTGTCTCTGTTATATCCATAACAATCACTAAGCAAGTGCATTTAACCTCACTTTGATGTTTTGTTTTATTTGGTTTTATTTTTTGTAGTTTCTTTTGAAAGGAAATAAGGTTTAACGTTTAAAAGTATTTTTTTTAAACCTACAAAACAATTAGCAGCTATTTTTTTGTTTTTAATTTGCCTGTATAAAGTATTTAGTTATAAAAGTTGAAAGTTGCCAATTTTTCCTTAGGGCTGTGACTAAACCTTTGACAAAGCATAATCCAAAGCGTTGCATGAACACTTTCATATGAAACAGTGGTTTTAACTTTTTTATGATAAAGACTGTAACAATAATTACACCGGAAACTAAGATGATGCCTTGTATGAACAATACTTTAGTTATGGCAACTAGGACAACTAAAAATTGTTACTTGGGTTGGAAATATCCAAAACCCCACAATTCCCTCGAATTTCGACCACTCTGTACAATTAATATTTAATTAATAATATACGTCAAGCCAAATAGTTACATATTGATTTAAAATTACGTTTTTATTCAATATTTTCTAAAGCTTAGAATCGAGCTGTCTACTAGTTTTTAATATGGTAGCAAAAAATACCACAATTTTAGAGTTTGACAAATTTAAAGATGTTAAAAAGACACCGCCAAATTTAAAAGCGAAATAAACTGAGCTGATAAAATCAGCACTATAATAATGGTCACTGACCATTTACTATGCATAGGCCTAACAAAATACATTGGAGCTAAATTAGACAAAGATCGGATTCTTTATTGGTGCTGAAATACAGGCGCACTAAAAAGTTTTAGATGTATTTTATTTGTCTTAAGCCTCGTGTCCACTCGCAAGTAACTTGCGAAAGTTTTTTCACCAAGTACGTGCCGGCGTGTCTACACTGTAGTCTAATTGTTTTGAAATTTATTGCGGCAAATTACTATAGCAAGTTCGTTTGCTTAAGTAACGTGTACACACTCTTCCAGAAAAATGTCGAAATGTCGACGCAGCAAGTGGCTACTGCGGTTGTGACAAGTATTCAGTTAAAAGAAACAAATAAAAGAAAAGGAAAATGACAAAAAGCGTAGAAAAATTGGCTCAGTTAAGTTTGCCCCCCCCCAGATCGATTTTCTCAAAAATTTTTATGCCAAAATTTTGCACACATTTTGCACAATTTTGCACACCACAAATCAAATTTTGCACACCTTCCTACGAGAAACTACAGCCCATTTTCTGTGGGGGGGGGCAAACTTGACGTTGCCCCCCCCCAGTCAATATTTTTCAAAAATTATGATGTCATTTGAAAGGTCTTATTTTGCACAATTTTACACACCCATTTTAAAATTTTGCACACCTCCCTGTAACCCACACGAGGGTTCTGAAAATATCAAGTTTGCCCCCCCCCCCCAGTCAATATTTTTCAAAAAGTTTGGTGTCGTTAGAAAGGTCTTATTTTGCACAATTTTGCACACCCATTTTAAAATTTTGCACACCTCCCTGTAACCCACACGAGGGTTCTGAAAATATCAAGTTTGCCCCCCCCAGTCAATATTTTTCAAAAAGTTTGGTGCCGTTAGAAAGGTCTTATTTTGCACAATTTTGCACACCCATTTTAAAATTTTGCACACCTCCCTGTAACCCACACGAGGGTTCTGAAAATATCAAGTTTGCCACCCCCAGTCAACATTTTTAAAAAAATTTGGTGGCGTTAGAAAGGTCTTATTTTGCACAATTTTGCACAACCATTTTAAAATTTTGCACACCTCCCTGCAACCCACACGAGGGTTCTGAAAATATCAAGTTTGTCCCCCCCAGTCAAAATTTTTCAAACAGTTTGGTGTCGTTAGAAAGGTCTTATTTTGCACAATTTTGCACACCCATTTTAAAATTTTGCACACCTCCCTGAAACCTACACGAGGGTTCTGAAAATATCAAGTTTGCCCCCCAGTCAATATTTTTTAAAAATTTTGGAGTCATTATAAAGGTCTAATTTTGCATCATTTTGTACACCCATTTTAAAATTTTGCACACTTCCTTCTAACCCACACGAAGATTCTGAAAATATCAAGTTTGCCCCCCCCCCCACCGTCGATATTTTTCAAAAAATTTTGTGTCATTCGAAAAGTCTATTTTGCGCAATTTTGCACAGCCTTCAGTACCCCCAAGAGCGTTCTCAAAAAAGTTTGCCCCCCCCCCCAGTTAATATTTTTCAAAAAATTTATGTCATTCGAGAAGCCTAATTTTGCACAACTATTTTTAAATTTTGCTCACTTCCCATGCCATTTTCTTTTTATGGCGTTTACCTTTAAAATTGGTCCTAAAATTTCCCAGAAGTATAAGCAAACGAAGGAGACCTCGATTGTGTAATATCTTTGAATATTGTTTAAATTTACAGATAATTGTTTATGTTTACATTTGTATATAATCAAAAGTTTTTAATTTTTATGAATTTCCGGATTATACTTAAATTTTCATATCAAAAATGAACAGAAAAAATCGATGTAGAGAGCGCATCCTGTCATGTTCGATGCCTTGAGAATCGGAACCATTGAATTATAATTGCACTTCTAATAGTAACCTTCGTTGATAGATAAAATAAATACTTTCTTCAAAAAAAAACGACGCTTTGTTTTCTTTCAGATCTTTCTACTTTCCCGCACGCATATTTTACTTCAATAATAAACCAAAATAAAAGTTATATATTATATATATTATACTTACGGGACCGTGGAGTGAATAGGAGTATGCCCTAATTCACTCCACGGTTCCATAAGCTTGTTTTTATACAAACTACACTTTTTTAACCTGTATAGTTAACTTATAAAAAAAACAGAATTTTTTTCACGCCCAGACGTTTTCGTGCTTCTCGTCCATTAAATTCATTTCTTCCACAAATACACACTGCAAAGTGTAAAGACAAGATGCCCAAGGTCCAAGAAACGTCAAAATTTGGTGCAGAACACCCAAAAATTTAGGTAGGTCCATTTGGGGAGTGAAGGACGAGGAAACTGTCACTTTCTATGAAGCTCAGACCCATCTTACCGAAAATGATTAAGAACGCCTATAACGCCGCATTTCTATCTTTCTCTTTTACATGTCAAGACTACCAAAGGCTTATCAAATTCCTAGAGGGCTGCACTTACCCATTTTGGGGCAAGTTTCACCCGAGGTCGAACGCGCCTCCGATTTCATGGGTGCGTCCGAAAATTTTCATCTGGATAATAGTGGGATCACACCTTGCTATTTGCGGACAGCGGCTACGTGATGACGCCCGCCTTGATTTTGCAGTTCACACCACGCGTTTGGCGTCTTGGTGTGTCATTAACTAGGTTTACATCAAAAAATTTCGTCCGTCAATAATTATAATTAGAAGAAGTCGTTTATTTATTTCTACACATGAACATTTTAGACATTTTGTTTTTGTATTTCATGCACTTAAAATGGCAAATAAGAAAAAAATTATTATTCCTTTTATAGATCGAAAAAAAAATAAAATCGAATTCAAAATATATGTGATGTAAATTTGACTCAATTCTCAACCTAAAGACGAAAACAACGCCTGCTGCAAATGGGATGACACCAATAGGTAGAAAGTTAAAGTTCCATTCACACTTAAGATCTTTTTGGTCAGTGTTTTTGTCTCTTTCCTTATTATTATTGTTACTTCTGCGACTGCGCAGTTCCATAACAGGGTTCAGAATTTCCGGAGGAATTACTTTATGGTTATCGTTATTTTATTTTTTTCGTAATATTTTTGGAAAATTGATTGATGTGGTACGTATCATCGACTAAAAAAACTAAAA
The DNA here is from genome assembly GCA_963921995.1 of Oxystoma pomonae. Taxonomy (NCBI): domain Eukaryota; kingdom Metazoa; phylum Arthropoda; class Insecta; order Coleoptera; family Brentidae; genus Oxystoma; species Oxystoma pomonae. The sequence goes on from OY998165.1 coordinate 44,103,152, forward strand.
AGTAAGTAAGAACGTTAGGTTATATTTACCGCCAACCACAAAGTAATTGCGTAAACTGACAGGTAGTGCACTTATTACGTAACCCTTATTTTGCCCAATTTTGACCCCCAACCCGCGACCCCCTATATAACGCTTTGTAACGTTTGGGACTACTCCAGTCTAAAATAACAAAACGTTTTGCTGCCAGAGACCCCCTCTTTTTTTTCTTTTTCACTCGAAAAATCCAAAAAGTTGTTTTATTTCCCAATAATAATTTAAAAATTGCGTTACGTAACGGAACCGCGAAACCCCGCTCACCCCTACATAACCCCTATAAGCGTTACGCCTAGTTGCCACCTATGCGTGCTCACCCTGACATTAAAAACGCATCACGCGACACTTTTAAAAAATCGGCAAATGCATGGCTGATCACGTGATGCATTTTTAGGGTCAGGGTGGGCACGCATAGGTGAGAACCAGGCGTTACGTAATGTTATGTATTTTAAATAGAGGCGTTCACATTGAATTTCCTGCCGAAATGGAACGCCACCATTTAAAATACACGTTGCAAACTTCGGAAACTTCACCCGAAGTCATTCTGAATCATGAACACAAATAAAACTAGGCATTGCTAAGCGACATTTCAATATATTACATAAAAGGCCTTCGCGAATGGTAGGTGTAGGTACGCACGCATTCCTCTTTACGGCACGTACAACCTCCCGCCTCCCGCGGATACCTGTTCCGAATTCAGATATAGGTGCATATACCTACCTACTAGTTTGTGTAATATCTTCGAATATTGTTTAAATTTACATATAATTGCTTATGCTTACATATATGTGTCTATAATCAAAAGTTTTTAATTTTTATGAATTTCCGGATTATACTTAATTTTTCACATGCTATGACATCATCTAACAAATGGACGTAGATAGTACATCCTGTGAAGATCCATACCTTGAGAACCGCAACCATTCTGAACCGCCAAATAGGCTGGTTCCGATTCTCAAGGCATCGAACATGACAGGATGCCCTGTCTACATCGATTTTTTCTGTTCATTTTTGATATGAAAATTTAAGTATAATCCGGAAATTCATAAAAATTCAAAACTTTTGATTATATACAAATGTAAACATAAACAATTATCTGTAAATTTAAACAATATTCAAAGATATTACACAATCGAGGTCTCCTTCGTTTGCTTACACTTCTGGGAAATTTTAGGACCAAGTTTAACCGCCACAAAAAGAAAACGGCATGGGAAGTGTGCAAAAATTAAAAATAGTTGTGTAAAATTAGGCTTCTCGAATGACATAAATTTTTTGAAAAATAATAACTGGGGGGGGCGCAAACATTTTTGAGAGCGCTCTTGTGGGGTACTGAAGGGTGTGCAAAATTGCGCAAAATAGACTTTTCGAATGACACAAAATTTTTTGAAAAATATCGACGGGGGGCAAACTTCATATTTTCAGAATCTTCGTGTGGGTTAGAGGGAGGTGTGCAAAATTTTAAAATGGGTGTGCAAAATGATGCAAAATTAGACCTTTCTAATGACTCCAAAATTTTTAAAAAATATTGACTGTGGGGCAAACTTGATATTTTCGGAACCCTCGTGTAGGTTACAGGGAGGTGTGCAAAATTTTAAAATGGGTGTGCAAAATTGTGCAAAATAAGACCTTTCTAACGACACCAAACTTTTTGAAAAATATTGACTGGGGGGAGCAAACTTGATATTTTCAAAACCCTCGTGTGGGTTACAGGGAGGTGTGCAAAATTTTAAAATGGGTGTGCAAAATTGTGCAAAATAAGACCTTTCTAATGACACCAAATTTTTTTAAAAATATTGACTGGGGGGGGGGGCAAACTTGATATTTTCAGAACCCTCGTGTGCGTTACGGGGAGGTGTGCAAAATTTTAAAATGGGTGTGCAAAATTGTGCAAAATAAGACCTTTCTAACGACACCAAAATTTTTTAAAAATGTTGACCGGGGGGGGACAAACTTGATATTTTCAGATCCCGCGTATGGATTACAGGGAGGTGTGCAAAATTTTAAAATGGGTGTGCAAAATTGTGCAAAATAAGACCTTTCTAACGACACCAAACTTTTTGAAAAATATTGACTGGGGGGGGCAAACTTGATATTTTCAGAACCCTCGTGTGGGTTACAGGGAGGTGTGCAAAATTTTAAAATGGGTGTGCAAAATTGTGCAAAATAAGACCTTTCAAATGACATCATAATTTTTATAAAATATTGACTGGGGGGGGCAACGTCAAGTTTCCCCCCCCCCACAGAAAATGGGCTGTAGTTTCTAGTAGGAAGGTGTGCAAAATTTGATTTGTGGTGTGCAAAATGTGTGCAAAATTTTGGCATAAATATTTTTAAGAAAATCGATCTGGGGGGGGGCACACTTAACTGAGCCAGAAAAATTTGGGTCAGAAAATGGATTCAGAGATCTACTTTAGGTATACATGAGAAGATGCTCTCTGAATTGAGAATGAAAGATCCACAGCAGTCAAAACATTTTCTACGAATGTCTGCGAAAGATTTTGATTTTTTTCTGAATTTTACAGTTCAAAACTTTCAGTTAACAGAAGAGTTTCTGCCCTATTCCAAACACGGCGTTCCTCCATTTATGCAAAAAAAATCAGAATTTTAATTCAGATTCAAAAAATGAAATAATAATTTAAAATAGTTTCACAAAATTTCACTACTTGCTGCAAATATTTCGAAACAGTCTCGAAATAAAAAAGTGCAAACTAATTTGCTTAGATTAGCCGTGTACACTACAAGCTCTAACAAGTACTTGGCCCGAGAGTAAGCTTGTGACTTGTGAGGGTACTCTAGGCAAAATTAATTGCTAGTGGACACGAGCCTTTATATTCCATGCCCAATTAGCATTTGGACGTCGTTTCGACGTTGGCGTAGACAACCTGTCTTCAGGAATCTACATCATATCGACCGCGCCCCGACTCAAATTTATACCAAAATGAGGAACACCAATCCGGGTTGTACCGACGTGCCATACGTGGGTTCCATAGAGGGAATACCGAAATTTTTACTACAAACTAAGTCGTGCTTAGGGCAAATATCTCAACGCCTGGACAACAAACAACAAGCTACCCTCAAAATTATTACATACCCCATGAGAACATTGAGACTTGTTACTTGGGCGAGCTTGAAAACCAGACTGAACACCAAAAATTACCAACGTATTTCACTTTACTGACACACATGACCAATGCAGGGCCGAAAACGATCGCCACGAATATTCTCACTTTATCAATAAAAAATAAGATTTTATTGAAAAAAAACTTCACCATTCTTTTTAACATATGCCTTAAACAATATTTTATTGCAAAGTTCATAGAATTTCATGATATTTCACACAAAAATACAAAATTTCCGATCGGCTTTATTATTTATTCAGAACTACCGCAAGGAAAAGATGGCTACGTCAGAGAATTCCAGTATACTTGCCCGATTTCTACTGACACTCCAGTTTTGTTTTTCAGATCTGACTGGTCTTGACCCCTAGTGAATTTTTGTTTACATAATCAGTCGCCCGTTCTGGCGAACCGTTGGTCTCATCTACAGTCACCACACTGCAAGAACCTAGAGGTCGCTAGCAGTGTAAATTTGACTCGATCTGGTGGGTCTGACCTCTGGTGGTGTTTGGTTAACTTACAGCGATGTCCTTTTTTTGCACCAGTGCGCACTGAATATATCTCTATCCTCTATTTTGACACAAAATAAAAAAGGATAGATATACACTTAGTGCATTAATGTGTTTAGGGAACTTTCCTTTTAAAAAAGATTCTTCCACTATACGTCTGTCCGACATCGGAACAAAATTTTGTGACAATTTTTGCGCCTTTTTAAAATATCTTTTTTTTTTTCCTTCCTGTGTATGTTTAGCAACCAAGACTCTAAGTGATCAACATAAGTGATACACAGCACACAACGATTTGTGGTAAACTTCTCTAACGTCTAGTTAAGGTAAGTTTAAAGTTGAGCTTCTACCCAAATTAATCATAAAGCTTGATCTGTACCTTCTGTTAGCTCCTGTGCTAGTTATTCATAATGATATTTTTAGTCGACTCAGCTGAAAATGACTATTTATTACTCAGCAGGTCATTTTTGTATTTCTTAAGAACTCTTGATTCAACATGGAGCAATAACACGAGAATTGCATGCAATTGGTCTCTTCCCCTCTCGCTTTAGTGATACCAATAGAGCTAGATGAGAAGAAATATCTTGCCTGCAATTCTAGAACGTGGTAGAATATTTGAGTTGCTTTTTTTGGCATTATTACAAAAATGTACCGCATGCACGAAAATACAAAAAAGGAAGTTTAATTTTCACTACTTTGGGTTGAATTCCAAACCCTAAAGTTAAAAAACCGTGTGTGTAGTCCAAATATCATCACCACACACATTGGGTACATTTTTCGCATCCCGGACGTGGGACGGACGTCGTAGTTTTTACTGATTGCAACGTTGGCAGCACAGACGTTGGACCGTCGTCAGAAAACTTTACTAAAACAAGTACGACAAGTTCAGATGTCGGGCTAAAGTCTTACTCTGTATTACATTTCAACGATCTCTTTAACGACGTCGAAGCGTTGTAGGGAATCTGCGCTAGACTACACACAACGGCTCCAAACGTCATCTCGACGACTTACTTCTATCTATAGAAGCTAACACGTCGTTACAACAAAAGATAAAGTATAATCCTTGACTTAAACCACCAAAGTCGTCAACTGACTATATTTTATAGTCCCTCTGACGTTAGGTGCCGTACAAATCTAGTCGGAAGACGGAAAAATGCTATTTGGATTACGTTACCGGTTCCAGTCCGAGAAAAGATACATTACATCACTAGTCCGGTAAAGTAACTTTACCGGTCTGAAATTGAAATTTAGTGTTTTGTCTAACACGTTATGTCTGAACAATTTTTATTAATGCAGGTTACAATAAATTTACTTATAAACGTTAACTGTAAAGGCAGGTTTACCAAACTTTTCATATTGATAAATTATAACCTAAGCACAATTTTATTCATAGTCTTAATGTTAAATACATTATTGTTTACAGAAGTGTTTACCCAAGTTTTCATAGTAATTCATAATTCATAAGCACAGTGCATCATTTAGTTGGTTAACTTTGACTTTATGCACTATCAATATGAAAAAAGCAAAGAAAACATTTTGGCTGGTTGATTTCAAAATATGAGTGATTGATTTTAGGTGATATTAAAAAACAGAAATTTAGCAAGAAGAAAGAATACCTATCCTGTTGAGGTTAGGTAAAGAAAAACGTTTTTGCTTTTGTTCTTCTTTTTTGTCATTTGGTATGTCAATTTTCAAAATTTATACTAATGCAGTATGCTAACTCAAAATTTTAAAATTTCAAGTTATTATCTCGAAATTTTAGAGTTTTGACATATGGTCGCGATTCTTCAAAAATCGCCAGAAAATCTCGCCCTTATAAAAAATCTGACTATTTTTAAACACATGTTTATACTTTTGTTTTTTTGTCAGGACTATTTGCTAATATTCCTTAAATATTTTTATCTGTAAATAAATCTTTAAAACTTTTAACATACAAAACCATAGATAGCCATGGAATATTTCGCTGTCACTGTTCAGAAAAGTTACACAAATTCTGTCTTTCCTTTTACATGGTGAGAATTTGTGACGTTTATTGGTACGCGTAGTAACAATTTAGCTCCGCCATAAACTAGTCCTGCAGAATATCTTTAAAATATTAAATTCACAAAATGTTAATAAAAAATGACGCTTACAACGTTAGGATAAATATGAAGGTTGCTGTGTTTTTATTTTAAATGAGGCGATAAGTAAAAGTCGCCAGTTTCCAGAATTATGATGGCTGAAATTTTCGTCTCTGAAGAATCGCGACCATAAGACGAAATTTTACTATTACGAAATTTTAAAATTTCGAGTTAATAACACGAAATTTTAGAAATGAAAAAAAAAAATGAAGCTGGTGTGGCCCTTCTACGCCTCCGTCCCAATTTTCACGGTTCACAAGTAATGGTCAAATATCAAATAAACCATTTCTTTTCCAAGCACCCTCAAAAAATATTTTTGAGTGCGCCACTGTCTATGGCGAGCTTTTTTGTTAGGTTTTGATCAGTGGGTAAAGTATGTACTACTTTTAAATTTTAAGGCCGGCAAAACCCGTTTTTAACGAAAAATAAAAAGAATCTGAGGACAAAATATCGTGTAAGATTCAAGATGGTGACGTTGAACTATTCGATTTTATACAAAATTAACACAAATTATAAGGTCAGTCAAGCCACCCCCCCCCCCCCCCCCCGAAAGATATTCGACTTTTGATATGCTTATAATTATATACTTATAATTCCTGGTTTTTTTTAAATTCAAAATGGGGGCTGCAGCCGGACGTCAAGCTACACCCCCTTTATTTAAAGCGTAGAGAAAAATGAAAAGCAACTATCCCAAAATTAAGAACTAATTTAGACCTCCTAATATCATCAAAAATAATTTGCAAAACCCCATTGGTAACCCTATTTTTTTTTAGAAAATATGGTCCCCACCATGTTTTGGTGTAGGTTGATGTCAAGCCACATCCCCCCCCCCCTGAAAGATATTCGAGTTTTGATATGATTATAATTTTGAACCACTTTTAAAAATTTTGAACCACACTCCTTCCTGGTTTTTTTTTAATATTCAAAATGGGACGTCAGCCGGACTTCAAGATAAAAAAAACCAGGAGGTGTGGTTCAAAATTAGTTCGAAATTAGTTCAAAATTATAAGCATATCAAAACTCGAATATCTTTCAGTGGGGTGTGACTTGATGTCAACCTGCACCCCCACCATATTTAAAAGAAAAACAGGGTTACTAGTGGGTTGTTCGAAATTTTTTTGGTGATATTAGGAGTTCGAAATTAGTTCTTAATTTTGGGATAGTTGCTTTTCATTTTTCTCTACGCTTTAAATGAGGGGGTGTAGCTTGACGTCCGGCTGCAACCCCATTTTGAATATTAAAAAAATCTAGAAAGGAGTGTGGTTCAAAATTTTTAAAAGTGGTTCAAAATTAGTTCTAAATTATAAGCGTATCAAAACTCGAATATCTTTCGGGGGGGGGGGGGGTGTAGCTTGATTGACCTAAATTATAGGTTGCTGCCCATGAGTTTCCCGTCATTGAATGATATGGACGAATAGCAAACCTGGTAAGGCTTTTACGATAAAAACGCCATGACAGTAGATGCAGACTGCAAGCCATAATATCCAGTAAACACAACCGGAATATATATATATATATATATATATATATATATATTTTTAGAATATTCCTTTAGCATATGCTAAGAATATATACTACAGAGTATTATAGAAATCTTGACCATACTTAATTCACTGTTCTTTCACGTTTTTCTATTTTAGATAAATTGGGTTGAAAAATCTGCCAAGAGAGGCTTGGTTGGGATGGGATCTAATCTCAGTTTTAGATTTATTGGAGTAGGCAACGCAGGCGAAAATTTTAAAAAATATATATTATTGATAAATTTTTTTAAAACGTTTGAATGATTTTGAGCTTATATTACGACAGGCAAATTATTTTAAAATTTAAGCTCATCTTTTTAATTTTTTTTTGTAAAATATTGCCATAATGTGATACGATATAACATAGATTTGACTATCCAAGTCCATTTCACACCTCTTGAAGCTTTTTTGAGTCAGGGTGGTCAAGCATGGGAAACGCATAGATACATAGGAATCGGATGTAGAATGAATATCCTATGCCTATTAGATAGGTATTTTATTTCTCAAATATTAATAAAAAAATATGCTTTGAAAAAGGTCGTAAATGCAATTTCTATTCAACTGTATTGAATTGATTAAGACTTATTTTTTATATTAAACTAACTATTACCAAGGCAGCACCATCAATTTTTAATAAAATAAAATTTAATTTCTAGCATTAGCCTGTAAAAAATAATAGAAACATAATATTAACCATCCAAGCCTAGTATTTTATATCTGTTGAGATTTGCCTAGTATTTTATATTTAAAAAAATACTTCTCGGCACTAATGGATTAATTTTAATTTATTTTTTATACAGGGTGGAGGCTTTAATTGGAATATTGGCCATAGCCGGTTAAAAAAAAATGTTTTTTAGAAAAATCCAAAAACACTTCAACTAAGATTTTTAGCAGCTAAACTTTTAAGCAAAAATTTTTTGTGAACGAATCCTCAGAAAGGGGTCTATTCACATACAATTTTTTTTTCAAATGAGAAGAAAAACGCTTGTGTATTTTCTTTTACATTTGACAAATGGATTGTTTGTCAAAGTCCTCAAAAAATCATTGTGTTGGACTTCAAATGGAACATTGCCCCTAGCGAGATAGAAATTTGTTTTTTATAAAAATCCGAAAACACGTCAATTAATATTTTTATCAGTCAACCCTTTCGGCATAAAATTTTTGTCAACGGATTTTCAAATGAGAAGACCCCGCTTGTGGCACCTTGTTGGAAAACTTATGAAAGAAGAAAAACGCTCGTGTAAATTTTTTTGTAATTGTGTAAGACTTTCAGTGAAAGATTGCCTCTAGCGGATTAGAAATTTGTTTCTGGAAAAATCCAAAAACTCATTAACTAATATTTTTAGCAATTAAAATTGTCGGCCTACAATTTTTGTGAACCTACCCTCAGAAAGGGGTCTATTCATATAAAACTATTTTTTGCAAAAAACAAATTTCCAACCCACTAGGGGCAATGTTCCAGTTGAAGTCCGACACAATATTTTTTTTTTAATTTTTGACACATTAATTGACAAATTACAAAAAAAATACACGAGCGTTTTTTTTTCGATAAGCTTTCCTACAAGCTGCCACAAGCGGGGTCTTCTCGTTTGAAAAAAAGTTGTATGTGAATAGACCCCTTTCTGAGGGTCCGTTCACAAAAACTTTATGCCGAAAGTGTTGATTGCTAAAAATATTAGTTGACGTGTTTCTGGATTTTTATAAAAAACAAATTTCCAACCTGATAAAAATTACACGAGCGTTTTCCTTTTTCAAAATGCTTTTCGACAAGGTGCTACGAGCGGGGCCTCTCATTTGAAAAAAAAAAGTTGTATGTGAATAGACCTCTTTCTGAGGTAAAATGTAATGACAAAAAGCTCAAAATGCATAATTAGTTCGGGGCGGACAAAGATGGGCGATCCACAAATTAAGATTTTTTTATAGTGGACTGTAAAACTAGGGAAGCTGATTCAAACGCTCAAACAGTCGTTAAATTTCACAGTTAGAAACTCGACCTTAATTATTGTATTGTAAATTGTAAGTATTAATGGCGGATAGGGCCAGAAATAAAACCTGCCGTATAGCAGTAGCAATAAAGAAAATATCCCGAAAAAATAGGCACTCGACTTACCCCGAATTCCTGGAGGATTCTGGAGAATAGGATATCCAAGTTAGCACCAATAATCTCGAGTTTTTCTTATATGTAAAATGTGGTTCACTCGCGAGTTTTTTGTCGAAACTCAGTTGCTGAGATGTAGTATGTTTTCAGCGACCTTGTCAACGTGAACTGATTTAGCGCGGGAGGCGCGCTTGCACTTGCCGTTTCTCTCATGCGATACAGCTGTCCTTGGTTCCATAGGGGTGCGGAGTATAAGCGGAACATTATGGAAACAAAGGTAATAGGAAATTAGGTATGGGATAAACAATAAAGTTTATCAAGTGCCTTGTTTAATAAAATGTAAGAAAATTAGACTTATAGTATATAATCACTTGTTCGCAGAAAATTGCATTAACAATGAGTAAAAAGGAAAATGGTAATTTTATGCAAATTTAGAAAACAAAAAATAAACAAAAATTCTAGGCCAAAATATTTACAACATAATTGAGCGGGAACGAAACATCCCCACCCCCCTGAAATACTAATTTCGGCACGAGGGGTCCGGTAACGGACAAAGATTTACTAGAGGTCTCCTAAGAGTGCCTTTAGCAGTTTTCACAATTGCTACCCTTGGTATCTTATCTGCACCAGGTATAATTTCAGTAATCCGGGCCAGTGACCACTCAAGAGGATTTAAATTATCATCTTTGACCAAAACAAGAGTACCTGGTTCAACACTTGAAAAATTGCTTTCTTGCCATTTAGATCTCTGTTGCAAGGTGTGTACGTATTCGTTTCTCCAACGATTCCAGAAATCTCGTTGCATCCTCTGTAAGAGCTGCCATCTAGTTAGGCGGTTAGTTTCGATTTTAGTAAAATCGGGGTCAGGAATTGTAGATAAGGGTGCAAGTGAAAGGAAGTGACCTGGGGTCAATGCCGTTAAATCGGAAGGGTCAGAAGATATAGCACTGTTAAGTACCGCTTCGATTTGGGTAAGCACAGTATACAGTTTCTCGTAAGTAAGAATCTGTGTATCCACTACACGAGTTATATGTTTTTTCACGTATTTAATATTGGCTTCCCAGATTTCAGAAATGTGACTAGTCGTGGGAACATTGAAATGCCATTCTACTGCCTCTTGATCGAGGCATTGGGCAAAAATTTGTCGAACGTACTTGTCCGAAGATATAAAATTCGTGCCGTAGTCCGAGTATATAGCCTTACTTTTGCCTCTTCGAGCAAAAAATCTACGCAAAGCACTAAGGAAAGCCTCACCGGAAAGGCTAGAGACAAGCTCTAAATGCACGGCTTTGACACTTAAACAAATAAATAAAGCTACATACGCTTTGACAGTTAAAGAGTTGCGTAACCTAGCTGTAACGTGGAGTTGAAAAGGGCCACAAAAATCCACACCCGTATGCAGAAAGGCACTATCTTCAATAAAGCGATATCTGGGTAAATTTCCCATTTTTGGTTGGAAAGTATCAGGTTTAGTTTTCCAACAAATAAGACAGCGGGAAAGAATACTGGAGATAGCCTTCTTTGCAGAAAGAATCCAGAAATTCTGCAGAAGTAAAAAATGTGTAGCGTGTATGCCACATTGTAGATGAGTAAGATGAATCTCATAAATAAGCGAGTCTGTAAATTTACAAGATTTTGGTAAAAGAATCGGAAATTTTTGGTCGTAAGAAAGGTTTGAATTACAGATACGACCTCCGACTCGTAAAATTCCTGATTCATCGATAAAAGGGTCTAATTTTTTAAGGCTCTTGGTTATTTGCTTATTTTGGACAGAAATAATTTAATTTTGTAGACAAGTTGATTGTACGTGTTTAGTTAAAAACATTAATGGGGAATGTAACTCAGAAAGCACTAAATGCTTTCGAGGTAAGCGATTTTTTCGTTTAGTTTTAAATAAAACGATCGCACGGAAGAAATAGGCGACAATTCTTTTTATTTTACCCAGCGAACTGTATTTCAGAAAAAGATCATCAATAAAATTTTGTGAAATAAAAGACGTAAACCCGGTACGCCTTCTTTCTTCAAGGGCGTCTTTTGAACTTGATAATTCAACTTGTAAAAAACTCCATTTGCTTTCTGGTTCAAATAAAAAGGAAGGTCCGTATTTCCACAATTCAAATGTAATTAATTCGGAAGGTAAAAGCCCACGACTTTCGCAATCGGCAGCATTTTGCGCGGAAGGGACGTGATACCAATAATTGGCATTTATTCTTTCTTGTATATAAGCAACTCGGTTGCTAATGAAAGTTTGCCACATATGAGGGGACGCTTTTATCCACATTAATGCTACTGTACTATCAGTAAAAGCGTACATATTTTTAAAATTTAATTTTTTCCGAGAATGTTTCCACAATAAAATGCAATAGCTTGCTTAAAAGTACGTACGCGCACAGCTCTAGACGCGGTAAGCTTTTGCGTTTTAAGGGAGCAACTTTAGATTTTCCGCAAATAAAAAACGTATTTATTGAACTATTTTTGTTAAGAACCCGAAAATAGGCAACAGCGCAATAGCCCTTTTCGCTAGAATCACTAAAACCGATTAATTGTATCGATTCTGCATCTGTCATCTCTAGTTCTCGAGATATTTGAAAATTTTGTAAATATACAAAGTCAGATTTGTATTTTTGCCAAATATCGAAAATTTTAGCGGGAACCTTTTGATCCCACTCTTGTCCTAAAGACCAAAGATGTTGTACTAAAAATTTTGCGAAAAAAGTGACAGGTGTGAAAAAACCACAAGAGTCATACAACAAACTCAAAATTGATCGTTTAGTACACTCTTGCACGCTTTGATTGCAATCAACAGCAAAGAAAAAATTATCAGTTTGAGGGTTCCACTTTAATCCTAAAATTTTTAATGATTGATCATCATGCACAGATTCAAAAGATAAAGCCTGCGTTTGCACATGTGATTCCGGCAAATCAGAGAGCACAGTAGGAAAGTTACTCGCCCATTTACGAGCTTCGAACTTACCTCTACGTAGAAGTTCAATTAATTGTTTTTGACAATAATTGCTGTGTCAATATCTCGACAACTAAAGACACAATCATCAATATAAGTATAATGGCGTAATACCTCGGACGCATATTGCAAGTCGTCGTATTCATTAGCTAATTGTAAAAGAGTGCGTATAGCCAAGTAAGGAGAACAACTTACACCGAACAGCAAGGTATTAATTTGAAAATCTGAAACAGAACAGTCTATCGAAAAAAGTCAAAGAATTCGTTGAAAATTCCTTTGGTTTTCGGTGATTTCTACGTTTCGATACATCTGTCTTATATCACAGACCATTCCTATTTTATGGAGTCGAAAATTTAATAAAATTTTGACCAGGTCGGCTTGCAACTTGGGTCCAATGTGAACAGCAGAATTGAGAGAACATTTTCTTGGGACGGCGCCTGACGCGTTGAAAACTATTCTCAGAGGGGTAGACGTCGAGTCTTTTTTGAACACCGCATGGTGGCTAATGTAAAAGTAATTATTTATTTCAGAATCAAGAGGTCTAGGGACCACTTGCATATGATTCTGGTCTAAATAATCACGGAAAACTTTCGAGTAGGTGTCGTAAAACGTTTTATTTTGTAGCAGGCTTTTTTCAAGGGAAAAATGTCTTTTTAGTGCAAGGGCACGCGTGTCTCCAAAATCGGGACAACTTATTTTAAAGGGAAGAGATACGATGTAGAGCCCTTCAGCGTTTCTTGTAGTAGTTTGTCTATAGTAATTTTCACAAAAAGTGTCTTCTGGTGAAACCGATTTGACGTCAGGGACTTCTTCGATTTCCCAAAATTTTTGTAATGTGGTACTTAATGTTTCGTTGGGACAGATTGTCAATAATCCTTGTATAGATTTTGGTAGAGTAGAAGAAGCACAAACTCTTCCTCCTATCGTCCAACCAAAAATTGTATTATAGCAAACGGGTTGGTCTGAACCGTGGTAAAGTCTGCCATCGCGTAAGGTATAGGGCCAAATATCGTTACCTAGTAAGATATCTATTTTCCCAGCTTGGCAAAAATTGTCATCAGCTAACTTCAGTGTTTTCAAAAAGTTGAATTTTGGAAAGGCAAAATTTGTAGGGGGAGAAAAGTTGCAAATATCACCACTAAAAAATCGGAATTAAATTTGATTCTAGTAATGACCCTATGGTGCCATAAACGTAAAATTTAACGCTCGAGTTCATCCTTCCAAGCCTTTTAAAGAAATATTTGTTTTAAATTTATTTAAATTTAATTTTTTAGCTAGGCTTTTTGTTAAAAACGAGGCTTTTGCACCACTGTCACCAATACCACGAACGGTATACCAATTTCCAAAAGAATCCTGAATTTTTAACATAATGGTAGATAAAAGAATATTCGATTCGTTCACGCAATGTGGTAGAGAACTGTGTAATACTGAAGCTTGACTGTTAGCATTAGAAAATCCAATATGATAACCGGCAGGTTGCGTTTGGTTGGCCGCAGGTTTGGCGGCTTTTTCCGCACTAGGTGGGGAAGGCGCCGACTGCGCATGAGTAGACGGTTGGGTTAGGTTATAGTCATGCAAAAGGGAATGATGGGAACCTTTACACGTAAGACAACGTTTTTGCGATCGGCACGCAGATTGGAGATGCGCAGTAGCAAGACAATTTACGCATGCGCGCTGATTCGTAACGATTTCATATCTTTCACGGGGGGTTTTATTCAAAAATGCAGGACACCGATAAATAATGTGTTGACCGGGGGGACCGCACAGAAAGCAAATAGTAGGCGAATTTTGCTGTTGCCCCTGCACCAAGAACGCATTTTTTTTTATTAGGGTTTGTATTGTTTGAATTTGGGCCGCGAGGTGGCGATTTTTGATTATTATTATACGACGTCTTGGACTTTTTATTTTTTGAAGGTACGGATTCCAGAGCCGTACAATGCTTAAGCAAAAAATCTTTAACAACAGTGTAGATAGGTATGTCGTTAGAGGCATGATGTTGCTCAAAAGCTTTCCGTGTATACGGATCTAATCTATCAAGCAAAAATTTTATAAAAACAAAATACAAGTTCTCTGGTTTCATTTTAAGGGACTTTAAAGCAGCAATATTTGTATTGAATGTGTCCAATAAATTACGTAATTGTTGGGCATTTTCGTGGGTCAATGCCGGACAGTTTTCTATCTCTTTTCAGTGAGTAACAACCTGTAACTGTGATATAATTATCATTTAAGACAGGGAGATCTGAAATAAGATCAAGAGGGGTGTCTTGCAAGCACAAGCGTAAGCATTTTAATTTATCTATATTAGAAATAGATTTGTTTTTATGATATAAAGCGTCAAAACTTTGGATAAAAGTAGGAAAGTTTTTTATGTTCATGGGTTTGATTTTGGGGTTGAATCATGGTGCTGTTATAAGCAGGACCCGCTAGGGCAGGATCTTCCAAAGGAAGCTCAAACATTTCATAATACGTAGTTTCTACATCTTGCAACAAAGTCATAATGGAAGTAGCTATTTTATTTTCAGCGGTTAGCTGTGCTGAATCAGTACAAATAAGGGCCAAAAGGGCATTATAATGTTTATCAAACGACTTTTGAATCGATTTAATATTTCGATATGCAACTTTAAACCGATTTTTAGCCGTTGCGTCATTTTTAGCTTTTTGGCCGCCTCTGTCATTAATTGCAACTGATCAATAGCGGTGTGTCGTAACGCTTTAGCACGGACTATTTTTTCCTTAAGATCGGGCTTTATTGTAAAATGTACAAAATAAACAAATATTTTTTAATTCCCAAAAATATACCAAAACAAAACAACAAAAAAAAAGGGATACTCAGCTGTGAATACCGATTTTATTCTATTTACGTTTAAATCTGAAATGAAAGAAATCAAGGTCGTTTTTTGTGCAGCTTAAAATCCAACAGTAGCAATTTTTTTATTATATAGGTGAATTTTATAAGAGTATTTTAGAAAATCATGCAGGATGACTTTTGTAAACTCTGTTTTGCAAAATGTTATACAACTATCATAGCGCAAATCAACTAAAATATTTATTGCAAATAAAGGTCTGTATGTATATGGCAAAAAACTAATTATTTTTGTGCTTAGAATTTTAATTATGTAATCGAAAAATCGAGTAACCACACTGTAAAAGTTAAGGGTTGTTTTCGCGTTACCCGACTATCCGGCTTATAAAGGCCAAATGTTCGGGGCGGACAAAGATGGGCGATCCACAAATTAAGATTTTTTTATAGTGGACTGTAAAACTATAGAAGCTGATTCAAACGCTCAAACAGTCGTTAAATTTCACAGTTAGAAACTCGATCTTAATTATTGTATTGTAAGTATCAATGGCGGATAGGGCCAGAAATAAAACCTGCCGTATAGCAGTAGCAATAAAGAAAATATCCCGAAAAAATAGGCACTCGACTTACCCCGAATTCCTGGAGGATTCTGGAGAATAGGATATCCAAGTTAGAACCAATAATCTCGAGTTTTTCTTATATGTAAAATGTGGTTCACTCGCGAGTTTTTTGTCGAAACTCAGTTGCTGAGATGTAGCATGTTTTCAGCGACCTTGTCAACGTGAACTGATTTAGCGCGGGAGGCGCGCTTGCACTTGCCGTTTCTCTCATGCGATACAGCTTTCCTTGGTTCCATAGGGGTGCGGAGTATAAGCGGAACATTATGGAAACAAAGATAATAGGAATTAGGTATGGGATAAAAAATAAAGTTTATCAAGTGCCTTGTTTAATAAAACGTAAGAAAATTAGACTTATAGTATATAATCACTTGTTCGCAGAAAATTGCATTAACAATGAGTAAAAAGGAAAATTGTAATTTTACGCAAATTTAGAAAACAAAAATAAACAAAAATTCTAAGCCAAAATATTTACAATAGAATTGAGCGGGAACGAAACATAATTTGTTTAATTTATTATTTAATTTAACAGAGGTAGGTGCTTGGGTATACATGACAAGAACATATCTTGTTCTTTTTCTAAGGTTTTTTTGGCAATCTCAATTAATAATAATTATTTTTTGTTAACACATTAAGCTGAAAAAATATTTGGCACTATTGAATTTTTCATTCTTTGGAATGCCGCATTTCTTGAACTTCAAAAACCAAATAGCTTAGAAACAAAAAAAAGTTGTATGCGAATAGACCCCTTTCTGAGGTGAAATGTAATGGCAAAAAGCTTAAAATGCATAATTTGTAGCCAACCTACTGGGTGTCAAAGATCTCTGTCGATTCCAACTTATTATTTTGTTCAAAAATTTACCAAAAAAATTGGTGTTAAAATTTTACAGAATGTAAATGTTTTGTAAGCACATATTTTAAAACAATGCGATTATTTTTCTATATTGAATAAAGGTAGGTCATTAGGTATACATGACAAGAACATATCTTGATCTCTTTCTAAATGATAAGTTTTTTCTCTGGAATCTGAATAAATAAAAAAAATTTTTACCTGTTGCAGAGGTTTTTTAAATAGCTAGTACCCCCTAACCTACTGTTGTTTAAAAACGGAATGTAATATTTTTGGATGACGATAAGCTGAAGAAAATATTTGGTACTATTAAATATTTAATTTTTTGGGATACCCCATTTCTTGAACATTTAAAACAAAATAACTTGGAAATAAATACGTTTTTACCCTTATATTGTGGGAACTCTTTTTCTTAATTTTTAATCACGCATTATTTAAAAAAGTTGTAATTGTACAATTAAAAAAACTTACCAAATCTTTAAAGGTTTTTCCTTCAAAACCATCCATTTTTGGCAAAACAATATTATTTTTTGGTTGAGGCAAGGGTACATAGTTACTATTAAAAACTCCTATAATTCTATTAATTTTTAACAGAAATATATTATGCAAATTAAAAATTGATACTAGATACAAGGTTATTAATAAGGGCTTTAAATAGGGAATCTAAATAGTTATTAAGAATATAATTACAATTTTAAAATAGTTAATAGCGATTTAAATGCAAGGACATGTTTAGGATCACCATATTATTAGTTTCTAATTAGTATTATTGGTAATATTACCATTAATCAAACTAATCAAATTTATCTTAAAATTTGCTACACAAGATAAGTCCAAAATCGTTAGACTTGCCCGATTAATACACATACAACAAAAGGTAAGCAAGGTATTTAGACTGGTATGAATTAATATGTTTTTTTTTGCTTCTCTCTTTTACACACACTAAAAATTGTCATATCAATCTAAAGTCGATAAACTAATATCATATAGCTATTCATTTTGTTTAATAGTATAATTAGTACTGGAAATAGAATATATAGGGTGGGCCAAAAAATTTGAAACTTTTTGAATCTCTGACTTTTAATCTAAACAACCGATTTAACAACATAGAAACGATTCAAATTTTATATATTTTAAAAAAATTTTGATAGATGGTTTAAGAGGATAAGGTTGAGTTCTGCTGAGATTTCCATAATATTTTATATTTAAAAAAATACTTCTTGCCATTAATGGGTTTATTTCAATTTATTTTTATAGGTAAGTAGTTTTGTGTAAACGATTTATCTGCAAACTTTTTAATGGGGGATGGTCTACGAGATTGTTTTTTATTATTTTTTTCAAAAACTTAACAAAAATAAATTGTGTTAAAATTTTACAGAAAATACTTGTGTTTTGAGCGCCTATTTTAAAACAATGCAATTATTTTTTGGTATGCAACAGAGGTAGGTCCTTGGGTATGACAAGAACATATCTTTTTCTTTTTCTAAGGTTTTACTTGGCAATCTCAATAAATAATAATTATTTTTTGTTAACACATTAAGCTGTAAAAATATTTGATACTATTAAATTTTTCATTTTTTGGAATGCCGCATTTCTTGAACTTCAAAAACCAAATAGCTTTGAAACAAAAACATTTTTACCCTTATATCATGGGAACTTTTTTCCTTATTTTTTAAAATTCCAACCACCCATTATTTAAACAAGTTGTAAAGAATTAAAACAAAACTTACCAAATAATAAAAGTTTTTTCGTTCAAAACAATCAATTTTTGGTAAAACGATATTATTTTTAGACTGAGGCAGTGGTTCATATTTGCTAATAAAAACTCTATTAAGGTTATAAATAAAAGCTTTAAATAAAGAATCTAAATAGTTATTAAGAATATAATTACAAGTTTAGAATAGCTAATAGGGATTAAAATACAAAGATATGTTTTGGAAAATCATAATATTACTTTCTTATTAGTATTCTTAGTAATATTACGATTAATCAAACTTATCGTAGAATTTGCTACACAAACTAAGTTAAAAACGGTCAGACTTACCTGAAAATTCAAAGAAAAAATGACAATTGTTTTAGTTTCAAAATAAACTACCTATTTTTTATTTACTAAGTGGAATAAGGAAACTACCACAAAAAGATATTATTGGCACGTAATAATTATTTACATACCAAGGGAGGAAATGCACTTTACTCCAGAGGCATGTATCTGATTTCATCTACTACCTAATAATAATTCCTGCTTTTCGACAAGGATCACTACGCAGTACGGTGAGGTAAAGTATTGTTATTTGACAACAACTAAAAAACACCATGCAAATATTAAATGAAAAAAAAAACAATCTAGTAGGCTCATGCTAGGACGCTCATGGTTATTGTTTGAAACACAAGAGCATTATTTATTCGTCTGTGTTAGTTCGTCACAAGATATAAAAGAAAAAGCGAAGCTTATCGTGCTGGATTTGCTACCCCAAAAATCAAGAGAAAGGTATGAAAAGGAATATGGCCTGTTTCAGAAATGGATGGGGGAAAATAACGTGAGAAAAGTTTCTAAAAGTTCCGTTCTTATGTGCTTTTCCATGCTGGCAGAAAAACTAAAGCCGTCATCATTATGAAGCAAATACAGCATTATGCTGTCCTGCATTAGCTTGATATAGTGAATGCAGGTAGAGATTTACTTACAGTCAAGCAACACGGAGGCTGGAATTCTTCTACAATGGCCGAAGGATACATAAGCAAGTCTCTATCGAAAAAATGCGAGGTTGCCAGCCGCATAATATCAGGGAATATTCCTACCAATCCTACTTGCAGTGAGACATGCAAAGTTTTAAACATTTATTCTCCTGCAGCATTCAACAGTGGCAATAACAATGTTGGTTAATAAATTATTATTTAAGAAAAATCGACTATTTTTTGTTCAGTACAGAGAGGTAAACTCCCACTTTACCTTCCTCCGGGAGATAAAATATGTAAAACTCCCTAGGGAGCTAAATTGACATTTTCGCCTCTCATATGTGTGTGTAATACCAAAACTTGGCTCATACTCAATGACGTATGCAGAAATTTTGTTTCTAGGGGGGGGGGGGCTTGATGTTTCTGAGGACACTTAAATAACAACATAGTCTCAGATGACAATTTATTTTTGATTTTTGGGAGATCTATAGGACTCAATATTCATTAGATCTAGGGGAAAAAAATCTAAACCTACCCCTGCATACGCCACTGCCTATATCTTTAAAGAGTACTCACTAGTACTAGAGTTGGTTTTTTTTAACATTCTTCTTATTTATTGACTTTTTAAAGCCCATGCCTCTCCTCAAATTATATTCTGCCTACGCCCTTAATTAACGCAAATGTATGCGTAAAAACCACATTTCCGCACTTAAGTAGGAAAAACACTTTACATCCTTTTTTTTGTTCTTGTAGAACAACGGTAATAGTAGCCGGAAAATGTTATAAAATTCGTACCAATGGGTACTAATTGGTACTAACATATTGGTATTAAGCTTTTGGATTGGATATCTCCAATATCCAAAATAATAAAAAACATTAAAAATGCCTACCATTTTTGAAATTTATGGTACTAAGCTAAAATTTTTTTACCCAATTTTCATTATTTTTTATACAATATCTGAAAATTTTTAAAATCTGGCCGTTCGTTTTAATGAAAATGAGAATTGTCATTTTTAAAAAAATGGTCGTTTTCTTTTTTTTAAAGTTACAAATCACTGACATTTCTGATGGTACTAAAGAAACCCTATAAAAACATTTTTATATGGGTGGAAGAGGTGTTTTATTCCAGACGAATAGAGATTCGAGTCATTTTATTTCGTCGGTAATTAACAAAGTTGTGGAAAAGACTTGGACCATGTCCAAAAATATAGCCTAAAAACACGTCAACTTTAAAGCTCCATATCTCAGAAAGTAATCCTCGTGTTTCCAGAGTTTTTGGAACACGTTAGAAACTGTCACTCGTAAAAAAATTTAGATATTAAAAAAAACACAAAATTGGGCATTATTTTACAAAATAAGTGTCTTATGTGTTGGAACCTGGTAATATTTTATTATTTTTAAAATTAATTGTGCCAAAATTTTCTAAAATTAAGCAGAAAAATAACCACAACCACAACGAAATGGATTCGTAGCTTACAGCAGTGGTAGTGGTTAATTACCACTACAGAATGACGTTTAGCTATTGCGCAGACGCAATAATTACCACAAATAAAGCATTCCAAATATCTCTATTGTCTTATCTATATATTGGAAGGTTTTTTGGTTCAAAAATCATCTTAGACAAAATGAGCAGCATACTTCTCATTTTACACAGATTTTCTTTTGATAAGTTTTTAAAAAAGAGTTCGACTCATTTTGTCCAAGATATTTATTGATTTGGACGACAATTTGGCTCAAAGAGTCAACTGCTTTACCCATAAGCTTATGTAACTTCCATATACAGATTGGATTCTTTAAATGAAACGGTGCTTCTAGCGACTTAGGGGAAGAGGTTTTAAAAAAGCTAAAAGCGAATCTTTAATGATTATTTACGGACGCCCATGATAAAAAAAAATTGGGTTCCCCAACTGGAAGCCCAGGTAATGACAAGGTACCGCATTTGCTTTGCGCATTTCTGGAAAGCTTGCTTTTTAAACATCCGTCAACCCATGTGTCAAAAATTTAAAAAAACCTATTATTTTCAATTGTTTTAGCTTCAAAATTAACTACATATTTCTCTGTTTACTAAGAGAAGAAGGAGAAGGACCATATGAGGGCCGTCTCTGAAGGTCTGGGTCCTACCAACATTTCTTTCATGAGGAGGTACCATTTGTGGAACCTTCTTGGAAAGCTTATTAAAAGAGAAATACGATTAAATAACTTTTTTACATCTGTCAACCCATGTGTTAAAAGTTTTATCTACTACTTTGTTACAAAATGACATTTTCGACCCCCATATGAGGGGGGGAACATTGTCACTGTAGCTCCCTAGGGACATATTTTATTTCCCGGAGGGAGGTAAAGTCACAGCTTTACCTCCCAGTACCGCCCAGAACAAAGAATAGTCGTTTTTTCTCAAATAATAATTTATTATTATTGAAAGTAATGTTACAGTTTGTTAAATTAGTGAAGGATAATTCTGAACCAACATTGCTATTGCCACTGTTGAATGCTGCAGAAGAATAAATATTTAAAACTTTGCATGCCTCACTGCAGGTGGGATTGGTAGGAATATTCCCTGATATTATGCGGCTGGCAACCTCGCATTTTTTTGATAGAGACTCGCTTATGTATCCTTCGGCCATTGTAGAAGAATTCCAGCCTCCGTGTTGCTTGAGTGTAAGTAAATCTCCATCTGCATTCACTATATCAAGCTAGTGCAGGACCGCAGCATGCTCTATTTGCTCCATAATGATGATGGCTTCAGTTTTTTCTGCCAGCATGGAGAAGGACATAAGAACGGAACTTTCGGAAACTTGATTTTTGGGGTAGCAAGTCCAGAAAGATAAACTTCGCTTTTTCTTCCATATCTTGTTTTTTTTTCAAAAAATTACATTTTTTAGAGATCGACGAACTAACACAGACGAATAAACACCGCTCTTCTGTTTCAAACAATAACCATAAGCGTCCTAGCATAAGTCTACTAGATTGGTTTTTTTCCTTTAATATTTGCATGGTGTTTTTTGGTTGCTGTCAAACAACAATACTTTACCTCACCGTACTGCGTAGTGATCCTTGTCGAAAAGCGGGAATTACTATTAGGTAGTAGTCTAAATCAGATACATGCCTCTGGAGTAAAGTGCATTTCCTCCCTTGGTATGTAAATAACTATTATGTGGCAATAATATCCTTGTATGCTGGTTTCCTTATTCCACTTAGTAAATAAAGAAATATGTAGTTTATTTTGAAGCTAAAACAATTGACAATTTTTTTTTTAATTTTCAGGTCTGGCCGTTTTTAACTTATGTTGTGTAGCAAATTCTAAGATAAGTTTTCCTAAACATGTCTTTGTATTTTAATCGCTATTAGCTATTCTAAACTTGTAATTATATTCTTAATAACTATTTAGATTCTTTATTTAAAGTTCTTATTTATAACCTTATATCCAGTTTTAATTTTAAATTTGGAAAATATCTTTCTGTTAAAAATGAATTGAATTAATAGAGTTTTTATTAGCAACTATGAACCACTGCCTCAGTCTAAAAATAATATTGTTTTGCCAAAAATGGTTGGTTTTGAACGAAAAAACTTTGTATATTTGGTAAGTTTCGTTTTAAATCTTTACAACTTGTTTAAATAATGGGTGCTTGGAATTTTAAAAAATAAAGAAAAAAGTTCCCACAATATAAGGGTAAAAACATATTTATTTCCAAATTATTTGGTTTTTAATATTCAAGAAATGGGGTATTCAAAAAATTAAAGGTTTAAATACCAAATATTTTTTTCAGCTTATTTTCACCTCTATGGGGATCGAAAATGCCATTTTGTGACAAGGTAGTAGATAAAATTTGATGGGTTGACAGATGTAAAAAAATTATTTAATCGAATTTCTCTTTTAACAAGCTTTCCAAAAAGGTTCCACAAATGGTAATTGCATTGTTTTAAAATGGGCGCTCAAAAGACAAGTATTTTCTGTAAAATTTTAACACAATTTTTTTTGGTAAGTTTTTGAAAAAATAATAAATAACAATCTCATAGTCCTTCGCCCATTAAAAAGTTTGCAGAGAAATTGTTTACACCCTGTAGGTAGGCTACATATAATATAATATGAGCATTTTGCCATAAAACTCTATATGTTAAATAAAAACTACTTACCTATAAAAGTAAATTGATATGAACCCATTAATGACAAGAAGTATTTTTTTTAATTATAAAATATTATGGAAATCTTAACAGACCTCAACCTTATCCTCTTAAACCAACTATCAAAATTTAAAAAAAATTGAATCGTTTCTATGTTGTTAAATCGATTGTGTATATCAAAAGAGGTTCAAAAAGTTTCACATTTTGTGGCCCACCCTATATATTCTATTTCCAGTACTAATTATACTATTAAGCAAAATGAATAGCTATATAATATTAGTTTATCGACTTTAGATTGATATGACAATTTTTAGTGTGTGTAAAACTGATTTTAGTTTTGAAAGATTGCTCATGAAAAAGCAAAAAAATCATATTAATTCATACCAGTCTAAATACCTTGCTTACCTTTTGTTTTTATAAATTTAGATATAATTTTTTAAGTGTTGGTGACTGCAATAAGAATTTTAAAAAAAATGTATACTTACATTAGGTAAGTGTAACAAATTTTGACTTATTATGTGTAGCAAATTTTAAGATAAGTTTGATTATTTTGATTAATTGTAACATTACTAATAATACTAATTAGACACTAATATTATGGTTATTCTAAACATGTCCTTGCATTTAAATCATTATTAACTATTTTAAAATTGTAATTTTATTGTTAATAACTATTTAGATTCCCTATTAAAAGCCCTTATTAATAACCTTGTATCTACTATCAATTTTTATTTTTCAAAATATATTTCTGTTAAAAATTAATAGAATTATTGGAGTTTTTAATAGCATTTATGTACCCTTGCCTCAACCTAAAAACAATATTATTTTGCCAAAAATTGATGGTTTTGAAGGAAAAACTTTTGAATATTTGGTAAGTTTTTTTAATTGTACACTTACAACTTTTTTAAATAATGGGTGATTTAAAATTAAGAATAAGAGTTCTCACAATATAAGGGTAAAAACGTATTTATTTCCAAGTTATTTGGTTTTTAATGTTCAAGAAATGGGGTATTCCAAAAAATTAAATATTTAAGTAACAAATATTTTTTTCAGCTTATTTTCGCCTCTATGGGGGTCGAAAATGTCATTTTTCGACAAGGTAGTAGATAAAATTTTTAACACATGGGTTGACAGATGTAAAAAAATTATTTAATCGAATTTCTCTTTTAACAAGCTTTCCAAAAAGGTTCAAAAAATGGTACCTCCTCATGAAAAAAATGTTGGTAAGACCCAGACCTTCAGATACGGCCCCCATATGGTCCCTCTCCTTCTTCTCTGAGTAAGCAAAGAAATATTTAGTTTATTTTAAAGTTTAAACAATTGAAAAAAATTGATTTTTTTAAATTTTTGACAAATTGGTTGACAGATATCAAAAAAAAAACTAATGCGTTAAATTTAATTATTAACAAGCTTTCCAAAAATGTGCCACAAGTGGTACCTTCTCATTACCTGGGCCTCCAGCTGGAGAACCTAATTTTTTTATCATGGGAGCAAAGTCCGTAAAAAATCATTAAAGATTCGCTTTTAGCTTTTTTAAAATATCTTCCCCAAAGTCGCTAGAAGCACCGTTTCATGTAAAGAATCCACTCTGTATATGGAAGTTACATAAGCTTATGGATTAAACAGTTGGCTCTTTGAGCGAAATTGTCGTCCAAATCAATAAATATCTTGGACAAAATGAGTCGAACTTTTTTTTAAAACTTATCAAGAGAAAATCTGTGTAAAATGAGAAGTATGCTGCTCATTTTGTCTAAGATGATTTTTGAACCAAAAAACCTTCCAATATATAGATAAGCTAATACGGATATTTGGAACGCTTTATTTGTGGTAATTACTGCGTCTGCGCAATAGCTAAACGTCATTCCGTAGTGGTAATTAACCACTACCACTGCCGTAAGCTACGAATCCATTTCGTTGTGGTTATTTTTCTGGTTAATTTTAGAAAAATTTGGCACAATTAATTTTAAAAATAATAAAATATTACCAGGTTCCAACATATAAGACACTTATTTTGTAAAATAATGCCCAATTTTGTGTTTTTTCTCATATCTAAATTTTTTACGAGTGACAGTTTCTAATGTGTTCCAAAACCTCTGGTAAAATCGATGCGTGGTAGTGGTAGTGGTTGTTAAACACTACCACAGCGGCTGTCAAATTTGTCAAAATTTTAAGCGTTCCTAAATATCTTTAATGATATAAGTTAAGAGACTTTGTAGATTTTAGTGAGAATATCTTTTTGAAATAAACTTTAAGGGTGGATTTGAATAAAAATGCGATTCTTCCAATTACTTAATCTAAACTGTAAAACAAATTTATATTGGGAATGGCTTTCGGCTAAATGTCATAATTTTTTTATATGTTGTAGTACTCGATCAACAAAAAAAACGAGATAGGGAGCAGGATTACTTTCTGAGATATGGAGCTTTAAAGTTGACGATGAAAGAAGAAAACGACCATTTTTTTAAGAATGACTATTCTCATTTTCTTTAAAACGAACGGCCTGATTTCAAAAATTTTTAGCTTGGTATCATAAATTTCAAAAATGGTGGGCATTTTTAATGTTTTTTAATATTTTTGATATTGGAGAAATACGAAAAATGATTTTAAATATATTATAGGTAGGTTATAAAACCTTTTTATGAACAAATCCAATCCAAAAGCTTAATACCAATGTTGGTACCCATTAGTAACCATTGGTACGAATTTTTCCGGTTACTATTACCGTTTTTCTACAAGAACAAAAAAGGAGGTAAAGTGTTTTTTCTACTTAAGTGCGGAAATGTTGTTTTTACGCATACATTTGCGTGCTAAAAGTCAAAACTCTTAAGATATGTTTAATATCTTTTTTAATGTTAAAAAATCTCGGCTCGGTCCACCAGTCGAGGGAGTGTGCAAAGAGGTTTTCAAACGAGTTTTTTACGATACTTTTTATACGACTACAAATAAACAGAGACCAGAAAAATCAAAAAATCACGGATAACATGGTTTTATGGCCTACCGTGAATGTTAACCATTTTTTGATATTTTGAAGATATTGTTCTTTAGGTGAAAAAAATAAAATTCTATGAGTATCGTATGTCTGTGATGGGATAAAAGAACGTATGTCTACTAAACACCTACGGAGAATTTTTGTAGTAACTTGAAAAGTACTTTGGCAGATTTTCTTGATTGGGGTGTCATTTAAAAGTTACTTAAATACTGCACAGAGGCGTAGCCAGTATTATACTTTTAGTATTTGGGAAAGTTAATTTAAAAAAAAAATACGTAAATGAGACTTAAAATTTTTTGAGTTTTATTTTCTCCGGTGGTTTTTTTTTAAGAGTTAGTATTATTAAAAAGGTAATTTAAGGGAGTAGGCAGAATATAATTTGAGGAGAGGCATTGGCTTTAAAAAGTCAATAAATAAGAAAAATGTTAAAAAAATCCAACTCAATTTTTTTGCAATCATACTTTTTATCTCATTTAATCAATGAAGTAAGTACCCTTTAAAGGTATAGGCAGTGGCGTATGCAGGGGTAGGTTTAGGGATTTTCCCCTAGATCTAATGAATATTGAGTCCTAAAGATTCAACTCTCCCAAAAATTGTCATCGGAGACTATGTTGTTACTTAAGTGTCCTCAGAAATATCAAGCCCCTAGAAACAAAATTTCTGCATGCGTCATTGAGTATGGGCCAAGTTTTGGTATTAGATTGGGTTTGAAAAAATGGAAAAAATCGGATTTAAAACATTGTTTTAGTCGGTTTTCTTTAACTATTTTCGTGTTGATTGTTTTAATTTTGTCATTTTAGATTATTTATCACATAAAAACAGTAGCGTAGTAATTACTTATATTAGAAAGAACAAAAACTTAGCGAGTAATTTAATTTTCAAACAAAACTTATAAATTGATACTTCTTTAATATCATACTATGCATGTTTATTTTTAATAAAACAAAGTTTTTTGCTTCCTCGATATGCAGTGACTTCCTAAACAAAAAACAATTTTCAATGACAGGTACATAGATATGTCAAAAATGCATCATGACCTCCTCCTAATTGTTTTTTAAAGCAAGTTTAAACTTATCTAAGTGAATATTATTACATTTTGTATTAATTTATATGGAATTTATGACTTCGCTAAAATAGAATTTTAGATACACTCCTGTAGCGTATTTGATGAGGCCAAACTTGCGGAAAACTAACAGCGAAAACAGAACAAAATTTTAACAACATTTTTTTTAAAAGCAATTTGGAGCGGTTTGGGCCTTCCTAAGCACGGCAACACATAATCCTACGTACGACTCTGTAGACTAGTCCATTACCTTTTAAACGAGATCAGACTTGAAAAAAATCATTTCTCCAAACGGGATTAAATTAAGTTTTTACTTTTAACTTTTATTTTTTTTTTTTAATTAACCCTATCAGACAATCAAGTTTTCCTAAAATATAATCATTAGTACAACCCTGTGCAGTATTCAAGTACCTTCCAAATGACACCCCAAGTACAAAAATCTACAAAGCACTTTTCAAAAATTCTCCGAATGTGTTTAGCAGACATACGTTCTTCCACGGATCATATCTCCTATCACAGACATACGATTTTCATAGAATTTAATTTTTTTCACCGAAAGTACAATATCTTCAAAAATTTCACGGTAGGCCATAAACCTATGTTATCCGTGCGGCATTCTTTCAATTTAACTCGTTTATATTAATAAAATCCCCGAGAAAAACCATCATATAATTATTATCGAAATTCATTTAAGTAAGTTCGTTTGATATATTAGAGACCTTTTGCACCTCTTATAAAAAATGCCCGTTAGGTGACTTTATCGCTTAATAACGCGTTGTGACGTAGCCAACGTCACGTTATTTTTAAGACAGCATTTTTAGTTTTTGCACGCCGCTTTTGATTTGTTTATGGCCGACTTTATACGGTATTTATTATAAAGATTTACAAAAAGAACTTGTCCAGTAATATTTTTCATTTAGAATATCTTATTCTTGTGTTTTTACGGTTGCCAGTGCCAATCAATGTTTTACGTATCTTATAAAATTCTAGCTAAAAAAATGTTTAAACAAAAATTGACACTTATCTTCACAATTAAAAAGAATACAGAACATATCTGCATTCAAAAACCAATTTAAATTTTTTACTTAACGTTTTACTGTCAGCAACCATGTCAATTATAAGGGATACGGTATTCTCCCGCAGGTAAAGTCAAACTTTTCAGTTAGTAAGGGATTCCATTATTACGTCGTAACTGCGCATGCCCGAAATAAGCGATAATATAGGTGCAAAAGATCTCTATTGATAATATTCTATTTGAAGTATCTAATCAACAAAACAAAGGAGCCGTGACGGTTGCTATGGAATTCAGCCAACTTATATTGTTGGGTGCCAACAACAAAAATCACAATGACTGGAGACTTGTGGGCAAAAATGACGTAAGTGTGTGCAAAACGTTTTACACACGGCGTGCGCAAAATGCCGTTTTAAGATCTTGTTCTCCGTGCACAAAACCCCCTTTTTCAAGACAGTCGTATAAAAAATATTGGAAACCTAAATTTGATATTATGTTATTTTACCTTCTTGCTACGACAAAAAAGTTAGGTGGTTTACATTGGTTTCAATTACCTTTTAATTGTAGTGTACTACTTAAGTAATTATGGTTAAATTAATTTTGGAGCGTAATTGACAATTACTATCCTAAGCTTCTTTGTTTCAGATATATGTCTCATAGAATTTTACTCCCATAGATTAAATATGTCGAACATTTAAGGCAAACTTTAATTAAGCGATATACTTAATTATGGTTTTATTGCTGGATTTTAATCTAGAAATAATATTCTTAACGTAATAAAACCATAATTATATTGCTTAAAGTAATCCGTTTGCCTTAAATGTTGGTTATATTTGGTCTATAGGAGTAAAATTCCTTGAAACATATCTGGATATTTGGGGAATTTTATACTACATGTCTAAAAACAAAGCAGCTTAGGATTTATAACTTTCCAGCGTTAGTATCTTAAGACGCAAAAATGTTTGGCAAAAACGAAAAAGCATATCAATTTATATTGCAAAGAATTAACTTTTGCAGTGGGATTTACGATCTAAAATAGTAACCCCCATAGGTCTAAATGGGGGGTACTAAATTTTAAAACCCATTTTCAAAAAACACTTAGAGAAAAGATACAAAGGTATTGATTATTTTGTATTGTTATTGCAAAATACCACAAAATATTCCATATTTTAGGAGAAAATGCCCTAAAACTACTCGACAGGTTTCAAAATGGCAAATGGTGAATACGCCAAAAATTTGGTACATAACGCCTTCATCATCTGTGTTTGAGGTTATAAAGTTGATGATTTTTAAGACCACCTGAGGAGGTGGTTTAAATTTGCCCCCAGAAAGGATTGTTTTGTGGCAGTTGGTAATAAGCTCCTTTATAATTTCCCCAAGCAACCGTTTTTACAAGAATTAATTTACCTTACTTAATATCCCAATATAATAAATATATAAATATAATAAAACACCTCTAATTTTCTCCAGAAAAACGCCATATTTTGAACCCGTTTTCAGCACAAAGAATATATTTATGAGGGCACTACGAGGCAAAACAAACATAAGCGAAGGTCACTGATTATGCACGAAAACTGTCTCCAATGAAAAAAATCCAAAACAACTGTACCTATTCATTTATTTACAAAGAGAACTGAAATTAAATCATTGAGCTTATCTAAAAGCTTCATCATCAAACAAAGCTTTCCACTGAAAGATCGCACTCAAAGGTCTCAACTCTGCAGCACCAAACAGTTCGTTGAGCCGATATGACTCCTTTGTGAACGCATCAGTTGGATTCAGGTCTGTTTTTAGCCGCATTTTTTTACATGACCTACTTTGATGAAATATTTTTATTTGTGGTTTGCGATTGCGATGTGTTTGTGTTTGTAAAGTTTTTTCATACTTTTGATAGATAAAAGCCGCTTTTAAAGAAGTAAAAAGTTAATCTAATTCTTATTTTATGATTACATATCGAAATGTTTTTGTGACAGTGAGTATTTATCGCGAAAATCAATAATCAAGGGTAAGTTTTGATAAGAGTATTATATAACATCAATTTTAATTTGCTGAACAGAGTGTTTACCATTTAGATCCCCCCCTAGGGTTAAAAAAAACTTCTTTTGAATAGAAATTTTCTTCTTAAGTCCAACAAAAGATTGTGTTAAGATGATTCTTCATTAAAAAAAAAACAATTAAAATTATTCTTATAAATCAAACTATGTCCAAAACTCAAGGAAGTTGGTATAAAATGCTTAAAACCAACAATTTCACTTAAACCTAGGACCTGTCTAAAATAGGCTAAACCCTTTTAGTAAATCCCACTGTTGATGTCTTAAAGTGTCCAAAGAATCAAAACAACATTTTCAAATTTAAAGTAAATTACGCCATTATTTAGAACTTTTGGAGGTGGGTACATAATTTTGAAATAAGGTATAATTGCATTAATTTCCAATTTAAAACTTCCAAGTTGGTAAGCATGGTAATCTTTTTAAAATTTGTGGGACTGCAAATGTGCAACTGAATTTAAGCAGATTTTAAATTTGGTATAGGGTAATTCATTATTATATTTTTACCAATTTAATTTATAAATATTAAAAAAGTTAGGTATACAGCAAGTTTTAAGCTATAGGAAGTAATGAAACCACATAGAAAGAAATTTTTTTTATTGGAGTCGGTCTTAGGATTTATACAACAAACTCAATCAGAAGTAAGACAGAGGCTACAAAAAAGAAATGTAACTTATCATTATCATAAAAAGATTCGAATTCAAAAATTATAAGCATTTTAGGGGCAAAAACTCTTCAGGTATGCGCAATGGATTTTTTGCCTTTGGCCTTGCCCAGGGTCAACTTTAATTTTTAAATTATTTTCTTCCTTTTTTTAAGTTATTATTTTTACATATCTTAAGAGTTTTGGGCCTGTATGATACCTGATAGTTATCTGGGTGGATAATCCCACAGTTTTAAAGGGGTACTAACTTATAATCAGACTTTGTGTTGTTTGATTACTCTAAAGGCGCATTTACACAGAGCGAATAGGTTCGTCCAAAAATTCGGGCCAAATCTGATTTTTTGGAAATATATTTTTGATAGTGGCAATAGATAATACTTTTGGTCTCACATCACTGATCTCAATTCTTGAAATTAAATTGGAACACCAAAAATATTTTATTTTATTTTTCGATTAAATAGTAAAAGCCAACGGAAAGCGAAAAATTATTATTTTCTGGCTGGTAGGTTGTGAGGTTGGTACATATCTACTAAATAAGTTTGTACCTGATTATTACTATTATACTTCATCACTTTTTTGGTTTTCCTTAATTAAGTGTAAACTCACAAAACCCGACCATCAAAGCCATCACCAAATCCCACCACCAAAGCCCCACAAAATGAAATATAGTAATCCTAATTATTTGTGTGCGTCAAATCGTTTTTCCCTTGGAAAGGTTTTCAAATTTAATTTTTATATTTACGGTAAATAATTTTTCTCATTTTTATTTTATTCCAAATATTTCTTTCAGCAAATTTTGTCCGAACACTACGAAACTTTTTATCCGAACCTCGAACCTTTTGCGCGAATCTTTAAATAAATAATTCGCGCGAATGTTTGTCGGCATTTCGAAGATCAAAGGAATATTCGCCTATGTAAATGCTACTTAAATTGCCAAAAACCTGCATTTAAAGGGTCGCAGGACCATTTTTATAAAAAATAACATTTTTTACACATGACTGGTACTGACAAATAATTGACTAGGATGAATTAATTTATAGCCATATTTCTACGGCAGCAGGAGGTTTTTCAAAAATTGTGATTTTTTTTGTAATTTATAAAATGTTCACGTCTATAGGGACCGTTAATTACCCCTCCCTGCACTCCTTACATCTGCGCCTAATGTCTTATTAAATACGAGACTGCATACTTGCCTAATAAAATTTTTTTATACTTTCAAAATTTAAATATCTTAAAAATTTTATACGCCTTTAGATTGTGCCGATATTTTGGACTTTGGGGATATTTTCTTTTTAAATAAGGTTGTCATGAACTTGGCGGATATGGTAAATTATTTTAATCCTAAAGACAAATCTGCAATGAAATTGTACAAACCAATATATAACTGAGAATTCAAGCTGCTTTTAAATTTGGTGTAGGTTGGCTTCATGATTTTGCTTGCATGGAATTTGTTATGACGTATTTTTGTTTTTAAGCTAAGTTTTTATAGAAAAATAACTAAGTAAAATACAACTGGTCTCTAACAAAAAAAAAATAAAAAAAAAACTTGTAACAAACGTTTTAATACATTTTAAAATTAATGTAGTAGATACTTTAAATTTTAGTTACTAACCCAATTCTATGGTACTGTTCAAGAAATTTATTAAGTAGGCTCTCATTACTTAAAATCTTTTATTATTTATTAATTGCTAAACTTATGGTAGTTTTGACAATATTTTTGGGAATTTTGACCTGTTAAATCTTTTTATTATGCCTTAACATTATTAGTAGAAAATACTGAAAAGTCCTCAGCTTCCGGCTCCCTAAAGGCTATCGAGAGTGATTTTTAACCATCAGCCTCAGGTCAAAACCGACCTCAACTGTTTTTACAAGCCTCTCTATACTGAATGATTTAGTAAGAGATTTCGTACTTTCAACAGATTTTTCTTATGTACTGGGGTATAGGTTGAAACAAAATATCCGTTTTCCCCAGAAACCACTTTCTTTTGGTGGACCACTTGTTAGTACCAAGCAGTTGCTGATCTAGTTACTTGCCTCGGAGCTCCTGAGTACAGACTTTCTGACTGAAGAATTTTCATCAACTCTTCAAAAGGAGCCTAAAAGCTGTTATTTTACATAATGACAATGGCTTCTGTTCCGGTCGGTCTCTCAGTTCATTTAAAGGAAAACTACGAAAATTTAGAGTAATTTTCTAAGAATACAATATGAAAATCACAACTCGTAAGTGTGTGGAGATATAAAAGGATTGGGTTTTCTCTTGCAGTCTGGATTTACTAAATTTCCGTGTTTCCTGTGTGAGTGGGATAGCAGGAATCCAAAACAACATTAAATAAAAAGAGACTGGCTACCTTAACACTTGGAACCAAAAATGGTGTTGGCGAAAGTCTTATTGTCTCTCAAAAAGTTTTAGTTCAACCGTTTCACATAAAACTTGGACTTATAAAACATTAAACAAACACAACACTTATAAAAAGCATTAAACAAAGAAGGAAATTGTTTTAAATATTTGTGTAAATAATATCCGACTTTGTCAGAGGCAAAATTCAAAGAGGAAATCTAGGCAGAAAGTTTTTCAAAAAATTTTATCTCCTTTACATAATTTGTGTAGAAGAAAGTTTTATTACGCCCCTCCCTTCAATCTGCACTTGATGTTATGCCAAATATATAATAAAGACGGCATAATAAAATATTTCAGATTTAAATATTCCAAAAGTTTATTTTTGTAAATCTTAAAAGCTTCGTCGAAAATTCCGTGTTCATAAAATTAATGAAAAATGCAAGATAGAAGGAAAGTTGCCTTGTAAAATGACGTGCGAAAGACTATAGCGGCGTTGCCACTGTGTGTGTCCGTAATCCTTGAATGTATATTTTTTTCAGTTTCAAATAAGGTACATTTTTTGTCTTACCTAGTACCTTTGTGAGCACTTGAATCCAAAAAAAGACATTGTTAACAATTCAATATGGGGTATGTACAACATAAGTTTAGCAAGAAAATGACTATTTTGCCAACTGACCGCTGTCCTCTAAAATGGTAAATTGTTTAAACACTGCACTGCCTCCACTGAAGGTGTAAGTTATTGTTAACAATAAAAAAATGAACACGGTAGAAATAGTAGTTTACATAACAAGCATGTTATGATGGCCAATAAACGCGAAAATGAAGTTTGAGAAGCGAGCCGCAGGCGAGTGTCTTAATTTATCTGAGCGTGTAATGATCATAATATGCGAGTTAGTGTACTACGACTAGCTACGACCAATGAAAATGTCATCATAAATTTCAGAAATTATAATTATTAAAAATATCAAACGCGAACACTCTTAAATCAACAACCTTCATAACCTGAAGTGTCAATGACGTTCTATCTAAAACATCAAAACAAATAAGGTTACTAAGGGACTTTTCATATATCGTTTTAAAAACAAGGTTTCTTTTTCTTAAAAATGCGTAATATGTCGATTTAACGGGACCTTTCGATTAGGTACTAAAATTATATTGTGTTTATTTACGTTTAATAAATATTTATTGCCTTAAAAATATAGAAAAATAATTCGCATTTTTGCGGCAATTAGTGCTCTTATTAAATAAAGTTTTATGGCTTGCCACGCCACCTCGTGGTTTACGGCTAAGCTTTATTATTATCCTAGGACCGTAAATGAGTGATTAAAATCGTGTAGAGATAGTCGTAAAATTAGTATTATTCGATGGTCGTAGTTAAACAATAATAAACATCCATTAGTTATTATCACAATCTCTTTATAGGCGTGTATTCTCGAGTCCACCTTACTTACTGCGAACGTATCCAGAAATCATCCAAAAAAAAGAAAAACCAGCTAATTAAGTAGGGTAAAGCGTTCCATCGAATTTTTTCCACTGCCTCTGGAAGCTGGCACCCATTCACGTACTGTAGTCGGCTTGCAGTCCGAAACATAAAAAAGACATAAAGTTTACCTTCCGGCATATTGTGCACCGAATTTTATTCTTTTTAAAAATTTGCCGCCAGTTTTGGGAAAATATTTGAATTTGAGACAAATTAGAAATGATATTTAACAGAACAAAAATCAAAAAACTACTTAAATAAAAAAAAAATTGTGTTAAAGATCCCTAAAAATGGTGTTCTGCGATAAAACTTAGCAAATTTCTATATGTATTCTTATAATTCAAGGTCAGTTAGTAAATTTCTATATCCGACAATACCATCATATTAACCTACGCCATGCATCCCATACTAGACACAAACGTGGAATATAATGCATTCTGTCTTCCTTTTATCTGTACAAAAGCAAAATCTTCCGCTCGATCATAAGTCCAATCTCTGCGGTCTTTCGTTGAACTTTTTGTCCACCCGTATGGTATGGGGCACACAATTTGATTAAAAATGAGTTACTAAGGTTCCAAAACACCTTAATCGACGAAAAAAAATGTTGTCTGTCGGACTGTTGTCTGTCTGTATACACGGTAACTCAAGAACGCCTTAATCGATTTTAACATAATTTGATACAAAAGTCCTCTATCGGCTGACCATAAACTTAAAAATTAAATTTTGAGTAGAGTGGGGCTGAAGGGCCAAAAAGGGGGATAAAATATTTTAAAAATTGTAACTTTGGAACAAAAGGAAGTAGCGATATGCGGTTTTCACATTTAAGTTTTCATGAATATGAACTACAAATTTTATTAAAAAGTCCAAGTATGTGGAAGCTTTAGTTTCAGAGTTATTTGAAACTTACAAACACAACTTAAGGAGTAAAGCAGCTATTGATATGCGGTTTTCTGATTTTGTTTTTCCTAAATATTTCCCAAAAATTTTGTCATGAACTTCAAAGCTACAGTGTTCCAGATATTTTCATTTTCTTTCAACATAAAATAATTGATTGTATTAATTGTAAAAATAACGTAATTTCAAAACTCCAGTTTACACTTATGTTTTTTGTATGTTAACGAATACCAAACTATGAAAACTGGGCGATGGACTCTGTCTATGGTGACAAATTGCATGTCCTGCTGGAGTCTCCGACTCTTGCCAGGTCAAGAGAGTTGCACCTTGGGAACTATCTGCTGATCCTAGGCGATATAAGAAGGTTGCAGCTCAGAACAATCTGCTCTTTTTCGAAAGAGACCGGCTTCCAGGGCTAAACCATTGATGGTGGGCGTGCGACAGGTCCAGCAAGGTGGCTTACGTAAATGGGAATTGTCCCGCCCGCATTTCTACATTCATTCATTCATTCATGGTGAATAATAAGCAGGGTCGTCAATTAGGGGGGGGGCAGGAGGGCAATTGAGAATTCGCGCGTCTAAGCTTTTTTTTTAATGTATTTTTTTTCTTTTTTATGTTTATTTGAGTTATTTTGGCATCAATACAATGATTGTAGTTTTTTGCTAGTATTAAAATTAAAAAAAAAATTCTTCTTGCAAGTCTCTGATATTAAGAAAATATTTTCACGATTCACCTCTATGTTTTCACGTAGAACTGAATACGTTTTCAAATTAATTTTATATGCTTACAACTTAAGTCAACATGTGCACGTTATTTAACCTACAAAATATCTGCTTGTGTTGACCTATGTTGATCTTAAATGTGAGCATGAATTCACCTCAACAAACTGCTCTTTAACTAATTTACTTAGCTATGTAATATGGGTTTATTTTGAGATTTACTTATGACCCTAGAGAGAACTCCCGGTGGTTTTGCAAAAACCAAGAGGGACGAAATAAACAAATTGGAAACAAAATTTGGGTTAGAAAATGGTTATATGTCGGGTTATTTGTTATTTTAATCCAGTCCTAAAATAATTCTGTATAATCAACCTGCTTTTAGTGAGCTCCAAATTGTTCCTTTTTATTTTATTTTTGTCTTTAATTCGGGCTCTATTCATGGACACCACTGGAAAAGTTGTAAACATTAGAAGGAACAGGTCTAGCGCAGGTTAACTTTCTGGCACTCACTCTGGCATCAACGTCGTAAAATATTCGCTTTTCATGTATGCTTCAAGGTTTTTCTTACGATTTGGTACCACAGTTACATGAATCACGAAAAACCAGCAAAAACATCTCAAAAAATAATATAAACCCTTTTGATACAGATCCAAGATAAATCCATGGTTTTGCACAGCACTGATCATCCATCTATTTAGGAAAATTCACTATTCACTAAATATGCTTTATTTAATTCTTTCATTATTTAAAACCATCAATTGAAATAATAGTTGAACGTGGGTTAAGAACAGACATGCAGTTGCCCTCGACTGGTTTTTTGTCTCTTTCGTACAATTTGCCCAGAGGCTGAATTCTTGAATTTCAAGCTCACGAACGCCCTCTTCTCTGAAGTGAAGAAAAAGAAAATTATCAAAAATAGGTTAAATAAATAAATATAAAATAGTTATTTTTACGCATGTGTTTCAAAATGAAGTGTTCGCCTGCCGCTGACCAAGCGATGACATTCGCACGATTTTTGGGTAGGTACATTTTA
Source organism: Oxystoma pomonae (assembly GCA_963921995.1). NCBI lineage: Eukaryota > Metazoa > Arthropoda > Insecta > Coleoptera > Brentidae > Oxystoma > Oxystoma pomonae. Next base: position 44,140,809 of record OY998165.1, read on the forward strand.
ATTTATCAGGTACACTTTGCAGGTCGACTGTATGGGAATGGACACCATCAAAACTTAAAAATTTTAGTTTTGTATTAATACACACCGACTGGTGGATTTATGAACTTGTCAACAGTTACATCTTTTTGTTGCAAGACGGAGCTAGATTAGGTTTTGGCCTTATCGTCAATCGCAAACGTATTTTTGACATAATTTTGTAATCTGCATATTTTAGACAGTAGCGATAACGAAATGCGTATTAGATTTATTTACTTAAATCGTTTTTATTATTATTTTTTATTTTATTTTTATTCTTTAAAGCCAAAACAAGTCAGGACAAATAAATATCTTCGGGATCTATCCTATCTTAGGTCTTAAATCGGGTGGACAAGAATATTACATGAAGAAGCTGCCATCTTCGTCGCCATTTTATTTTCAATAAGATTACTTTAAGTAAATCACCAACCTTTCAGGCGCTTCCCTTACGTTAGATTAGAAGAAATATAAAGAACTTCTTTATTAAAATATGTATGGATTTTAGCTACCTACTTTGTTTTAATCAATACTTAGTTATTCAGCTATGTCATGGGACGTCTACTCAGACTATTTAAAATCGTAAAACTAAAAAGCTTTTATTTGTTTAGAGATAGGATCGTCTTAACTTATGAATATGTTTTCTTATTTTTTATTTTAATACCTTTTGACTGAAACTGTTTTCTGGATTTTGAACTAATTTGGCTGTATTATAATATCTTGCAAAATAGCTTCATACATGCGGATCCTGAATAATACTTTTTATATCGTGTATTATCTCCTAAAATAAGTTTATTATCGAAATCTGGCAACACCCCTTCCTCAAAGAGAATCCAGTAGGCCGGTGGCTGTCGTTGGGCCGCGACAGCTGTACGATGCGCGATTGTCTCGGGATGATTGATGAGCCTAGCCAACTACGACGCGGTGGCAGCCACCCCATTAAAACCACCCTTGACTCGCTTTCCGGTGAGTTTATTCGGGGGTTGATACGATGCCTTCCTTACACTTATTTGCAATCAAAGCAATGCCGTGTCATAATAAGGTGTCAACAATTGATCAGAACTATAAAATGGAATGCAGAAAAAATTACCAAACTTAAACAATTCCTGCATTTTTCTTTAGACTAGCTTTATATTTACCGAAGTCAATTTTATTCTTTTATTATATTTTTGGAAGCCTTAAATTACCGAAAATTTGCTCAAAATATTTTTTTCTGCTTCCTCATCGCGTAATTTCGCTTCAAACCTGGGACCCCTGGAAAAACCTCCGTAAGTCCTCGTAACGTCACCTGTGCTTAACGTTGCAAACTTCAGAGTTAATATGACAGGTTTCTTTGCTAGCCGCCCGAGATTACGGTCAACCAACCAATTGATAGTTTCGGGCTAGCGTAGGTTCATAACCTATAATATTTGTTTACCACTTTTCTATGTTTTTAAAAAAGTGCTTTAAAATGCAGTGTTGTGAGTCTGGCTTTTCAAATAACTCGGAGAAGCGTCCGGAAAAAGTAATTTTCAACATTCGGAAGCACTTGTATCAACACGTGTATTGTATTGAGACCAATCGTTTTGGGACCAATACTTAAAAAAAAACAAAAACTGAAAAATGTGCACAAGAAATGGAATATTACTTGCTGCCTTTTGGGTTTATTATACAATGGAAGTCTGGACTGGAGAGTATACAATTATTGTTGAACTATTTTTTCATGAATAGTTAGCTAGGGGTTCAGTGGTTCATAGCTAGAGGTTCTAATGTTATTAAAAACAAAGTATAGTAGGTATACAATGGACTTCCATAAACACATTACCGTTGCAGTTTTTTGGAGATCTAGGAGTCGAACCCAAAGTTAGAAGCAGAAAATATGTCTTACTTGTGTCCAGAAAAAATAGAGAATATACAGTGGCGCAGCCAGAAACGGACTCTGGGGGGCGGTTTCATCATTTAATAAAAATCAAGTACCTACATATATCATTTTTTTAAAATTAGGTGGGGCTTGGACTCTTGAACTGAAGGGAGGGTATAGGGGCGGTTTAATAGGTATTGAGTTAGTAAGAAACCCGAGTTGGTGTATACGAAACAAATATACTTATTTTCTCTCTAGTCTCATCTAGTCTTTGCTTAATTGCTTAAAATTAAACAAAATTGTAACAATATTTAATATTGGTATAGCGCCGCTGGCGAAAATTGACAAAAAAACAACAAAATCTTTAAAAATTTTGATCTCTTAGATGTCTTGTAAAATATTTTTGAAAAACTAGATTGGGTTAGATGCTATGAAGAGGCGGGTTGCAGTGGTATATACAAAATGGTTGCCAAATTATAAATGCGCCGCAGATGAAAATTTTGAGGAAAATTATACTAAGAACACTATTACTATACGTTTTGAATGCTGATAAAAATTTCTTAGAATTAAACTAAAATTATAACAATCTCGTTCATTGTTATAATTCATAGCACCGCAGGCAAAATTTTTAAAATTTAAGAAGATATCACATCAAAAACACGTCACAAACTGCAGTAAAAGTTCACAAAAGTGTGGGAGTTTAGCTTTTCGTGGGACTCTTGATCATGATTAATTTATTGTAGATTGGGGGGGGGGGGGGGTTAACCTCCAAAATCTCCCCTGGCTACGCCACTGTATAGATTAGTATAATGGTTCCGCTTATCATTTAGAAGGAAAATTCCAGCAAGTTACAGCTTTAATTTAAATAAAATATATATTTGGCAGAATTAGTGATTAACAAAAACTTTAAAATAATAGACAATTAAAGTTGCACAAATAAAGTGCTTACTTAGTCGTAATCGTATCTCAGTGCGGTTTCTATAAATAAATATATAATAAAAGTGCGCGGCATGCATTAAACTAGGTCAGTCAAGCCACACCCCCTCCCCCCGAGTTTTTATATGCTTATAATTTCGAACCAATTTCGAACTAATTTTGAACTACTTTTAAAAATGTTGAACGACATTCCTTCCTGGTTTTTTTAATATTCAAAATGGGTGGTGCAGCCTGACGTCAAGCTACACCCCTCTCATTTAAAGCGTAGAGAGAAATGAAAAGCAACTATCCCAAAATTAAGAAATAATTTCGAACTCCGAATATCTCCAAAACAATTTTCCAAAACCCCATTAGTAACCCTGTTTTTTTAGAAAATATGGTGGGGGGTGCAGGTTGACGTCAAGCCACCCCCCCCCCCGAAAGATATTCGAGTTTTGATATGTTTATAATTTGAAACTAATTTTTGAACCACTTTTAAGAATTTTAAACCACACTCCTTCCTGTTTTTTTTTAATATTCAAAATGGGAGGTGCAGCCGACGCGACGTCAAGCTAAAAAAAAATCAGGAAAGAGTGTGGTTCAAAATTTTTAAAAGTAGTTCAAAATTATAAGCATATCAAAACTCGAATATCTTTCGGGAGGGGGGGGGGTGTGGCTTGACGTCAACCTGCACCCCCCACCATATTTTAAAAAACAGGGTTACTAGTGGGTTTTTCGAAATTCTTTTTTGTGACATTAGGAGTTCGAAATTTTGGGATAGTTGCTTTTCATTTTTCTCTTCGCTTTAAATGAGGGGGGTGTAGGTTGACGTCCGGCTGCATCCCCCATTTTCAATATTAAAAAAAACTGGAAGGAGTGTGGTTCAAAATTTTTTAAAGTGGTTCAAAATTAGTTCGAAATTGGTTCGAAATTATAAGTATATCAAAACTCGAATATCTTTCGGGGGAGAAGGGGGTGGAGTGGGGGGGGGGCATGTGGCTTGATTGACCTATTAAACTGATGGTTTTAAACATAACCTGGTGTGGTGATTTTTACTCCTTGCCTCATTTAAAATAAAAGCACAGCGTCCTTAATGTTTATCCTAACGTTGTAAGAGAATCTGCGTCATTTTTTTAATAACATTTTATAAATTTTATATTTTAAATATATTCTGCAGAACTATTTTTACGGCGGAGCTAAATTGCTACTACGCGTACCAATAAACGTCGAAAGGTGTCGAAAATTCTCACCATGTAAAAGCAAAGACAGAATTATTGTGACTTTTCTGAACAGTGACAGCGACATATTCCATGTCTATCTATGATTTTGTATGTATGTATGTAAAAGTTTTAAAGGTTTGTTTATACACGAAAATAAGCCTAATAAAACACATTTTTAAATAAAAAAAGCGGTTTTTCACAAAAACTGCCTAGAACAATGAAAGTTGTCATATTTTTTATTTACAAGAACAGTACTAAGAAACTAAATTTTAAGAAATCCCAGCAAATAACTCCGTTAAGAAAAACAGTCTAAATTTGTGTTTATAAAACGTCAACGGCGAGATTTTCTGATGTTTTTTAAAGAATCGCGACCTATATGTCACTCTTGTCAAAACTTACTTTTGATTTTCGCGATAAATACTCACTGTCGCAAATCCATTTCGATATGTAATTAATTAATTAAGGTCGCGTAAACAAATGCGGCTGAAAACCGACCTGAATCCAACTGATTCGTTCACAAAAGAGTCATGTCGGCTTAACAAACTGAACGGTGCCCGGTCCTCTGGTAGAACATGTGAAAATGGCCATTAGCGAAGTAACGATGAAAACTGCAGCTTTGAGACTTTTGAGTGTGATCTTTCAGTGGAAAGTTTTGTTTGATGATTAAGCTTTTAGATAAACTCAATGACTCAATTTCAGTTTGTAAATAAATTAATAGAATTTTTTTTCATTGGAAACAGTTTTCTTGCATAATCACCCAAGTAACACAGCGTACTGTAAATCAGTTGGGATAACGTTTTTGCAGCAAAAAATATACCAATAATGCTTTTACTGTCCTCTGCCACAACGTTTTGAAAACGTCATAAAAATGTATGACAACGTCTACGGCACCTGAAAATACAGCATTTTTGCACATGAATGTTGTTTAAATTTAACTTCCCTGGCAAAAAATGTATTTAAAAATTAAATCAGAATTGGCCTCCAACATAAAAGACTGAAAATGGAAGACAACTAAAATAAATATTACCGATGTTTAATAAACTCTCTTCACATTTTTTGGACTTTTCAAGAGTGAAATCTTTGTGCGAAGGCCCGTTTGATCACGAAACCTGCCATGATACTTAGTTAAACTTCACGCGCTTCAAAAATTTGAGATAATAAGAGTTTTTTTAATTATAAATTTTTTACTTTTTTATATTTTAATCCAGAATTAAAGGAAAAACATCACGTCTGGTATATTTAGGTAATTTTGAAAGATTTTTAGACTTAGATTTAAGCATATTTATGTAAAAAATATTGATTTTTCAGAAATTTTTGAGTGGTTATTTTTCGCCATAATATATAAAACATGACCGCTTGCCCGCCCGTGCAACCAAGCAACTTTGAATTTTTTTAAACAATAAATCTAAAACAAAAGCAAATCTTGGCTTTATTGCTGTGAGCTCACGGTACTAGCCTAGCGGTAGAGGGCGCTTATTCTAGCATACAACAAATGACTGTCGTCGCCGTCTTGGCATTTTTTTCAGTTGTATTTTAAGAAAAAAAGATTGAAACTATTTTGTTAGTTAGGTTTTAGCGTATTTTTAGGTATAAGTTTTACCGTTATGTTGTTGAATTTAAATTTAGTAGTCAAAGAATTTTAATAGCCAAAATTACAGATTAAATAAAGCTAAGCAAAAAGAGAGCTGTACTAACGTTTTTACAGCATTGATTTGGCTTTAAAGTCTATATTGTCGAAGCTGTGTTACTTGGGCAGTGACCTTCACTTATGTTGGTTTTGCCTAGTAATGCCCTCATAAATATATTTTTTGTGCTGAAAACCGGTTCAAAATATGGCGCTTTTCTGGACAAAATTGAAGGTGTTTTATTGGTTAATGAACAACTTGGAATATTAAATAAGGTAAATTAATCCTTGTAAAAACGGTTACAATTGCCACAAAACAATCCTTTCTGGGGACTATATATTTAAACCACCCCCCAGAGGTCGTCTAAAAAATCGCCAACTTTATAACCTCAAACACAGATATTGAAGCTATTATCTGCCAAAATTTTGGCGTATTCACCATTTGCCGTTTTAAAACCTGTCAACAAAAATTAGTCTAAAAAAATTTTTCTCCTAAAATATGGTATATTTTGAGAAAAAAGCAGTTTTTAGTGGTATTTTGCAATAACAATACAAAATAAACAATAACTTTGTGTCTTTTCTGTAGGGGTAAGTGTTTTTTGAAAATTAATTTTAAAATTAGGACCCCCAACAGGTATAAATATTTAGGGAGTACTTCTTATCTTAGTAAATTCCACTGTAAGTGTATAATGTTGTTATAGCATAGCTGTTGTCTGAAGGTGGTTAACTGGAACTTTTTATTACCATTATTCTGTTATTGTGGAAGAGTAAAAAATGACGGCAATGAAGTTTACCCCTAAGAATACCTATCGAAAACCAATTAAATTCGATGGACATGCATGCAAACCTTTACTAGAGTCCTTGCAACTATGGAGACCTCTAACTTAACATGCAGATTTATTTGAGACTTATGGTTAGCATTTTTAAGAAAGCTAAACCATGCACTGTCGCCTCAGAAATCTACTGAGATAAAACACATGTAACCCAGGAAAATAAAACTCATGTTGTAGAATACAAAACTTAATACATTTTCTTCAAGTTAGTAACATAACTTCCTTGGGCAATTGCACCGTAAAATCGTAAACAAACATATTATTATTAAAGAATTCAAATGTGTGTCAATTTGTACATTTGACGGATTAGCCGTCCACATACACAAAAACTCTTTGGAAAGTTTAACACGCAAGCACTACCGTCTACAGGATCCGGTAAACCTCTAAAGTTAAAAGAAAATACGGTTTTATTATTAAGTTTAAATCAAAAACGAACAAAGTTTTGAAAAGTCAATTAAGGCCCTTTTAGTTGAATCTATACTACCTGAAACTATTTCTTGTTATCAAGATATTGATTTTCAAACAGCACTTAATTCCTGGCTTTTACATTGTACATTAGATAAAATTCCTGATACATTACCAAAATTTTACAAAGAATATGATATTTCCTTACGCCAAGGTCTTCTTAAGGACATGATTACAACCAATTCAGGGGAACTAGACAGTGCGCGTCTTCTAGCACTTCAGTCACATGAGTCGAATGCTCGGCTAAATGCCTTGCCTTGTACCTTGGAAATCTCTTGGATGACAGTTCCTTCCAGATTTCCATCGCTCCTAGACTTGGACTTCCTGTGTATGGAAAACATAAAATAAAATAAAATAATAAACAGCAATAGAATTTTGCTGTTTATTATTTTGTTTTTTTTTCCAAAATTGATATTTTCAGTGGCACATATTAAAAAAAAATTACAGGTATGTTTTGTCAGGACTTACATCATAAATATAAACTAGTAGCTAACATATTCCAAACATTAGTATAGTATTTATAACACAATAAATTTGTATCAAAATTCAAACTTAAAATTTAGTAAAAATATTTTTTTATTTATTATAAATAATTTTTATTTTTAAGTTTTGAAAATTATCTTTGTTATAAAACAATGTTTGAGCAACAAGTCCCTACAAATAGTTTTTTTCTCGAGTTTAGCGCTAGGAAAATATTTAAAAAATTCGTGAAATGTGTACTAAATAAAAGTATATAGCTAATCGCCGGCCGCTTACTCAAGATCATTGTGATTCCGAGTGTGGTGAAGATGATGACACCGAAATTTTTTTGCCGGAGGTCATCTCACTGTCAAGCAATCCGTCGTTTATCTCCCCTTCGAGCATTGAAAGCCTACCAGGGACTTCTACAAATGTACTTTAGAAAAAAATAGTAAAAAATAGCAATACCTGAAAGCGATGATGAAGTAATGTTTGATGACTCGGACATGGATCCAGATTTCTTGCCAGAACTTTTTATCTATCGATTCGAGGAAAGCATGCCATAAAAATTAGTATTTAGTACTCTATTTTATATATTTTTTAAGTCCTCGGTAGCTTTTTTTAAAGAAAATACATGCAAGGAATGTTCATGATTTTATTTTTTATATTTTTTTTATTTTTATAAGATGTTAATATCATATCCTACATTTTTTTTCTGTAAATTTTTGGTATTTTTTCAAACTGGTTACTATATCTACCTACCACTGCTCACATGATTTTAGTTGTTTGTTAAAATAAACAATGTGAGCAATAGCTTCCACCGTTTTGAGCACTTTTGAAACGTGACAGAATTTTTTGAACATTTTTTCACAAGTAACTAATCCCAAATGAATATCTTTCACCACTTAAAACTTAATTTTTGCAAAAAAAAGTTCTGCGTGTTAAAGGGCTAGACAGTGACATAAATATCACCCGACGACCTCCAGCGTGTAGATACACAACGTTGCCGTTACTTTTTTAGAGTGGGTATTCGGTCTGGTTCAACTTCCCCATAGGGCTATACTGTCCATATTCGGTCGCCAGAGTCTCGCCTGTTTTAGACAGGGAGCACCATGAGAAGGTGAGGTTGGCATTTGGATATGAGAGCATATTGATCCAAAATCTCTGTATGTATTCTTGAACGGGGAGCGGCATAGATCTATGGCGAATGATCACATGAGACGAAAACGTTATTTCTTGAGCGATATGATCCTATCTTACGGATCTCATGAAAATCATACGTTCCCGATTGCATGGTCCCAAACCGGGGAAATACAGTGACGCCTGCGCAATAAAGAGGTTTTTTTTAATGTTTTGCTTCCCAAACTACTTTTTATTCGTTGGAGGTGATAGATCCCATCGCACGAGAGAAAGACGGGATCGTATGACTTTCAAGAATACACGTCCTGGTCTCACATTTGGTGCGAGCACGATCTCCAACTGTTCTGAGCAGATATGAAGGTATATATTGTTATTTATATTCGCATCACTATCCCTTGGACCACATCCATGGATATTTAGTGGTTTGTTGAAAAACCACTATGAATTACTGTTCATTTATTAACAGAGAAAAGTAGACTAATCCATAAAAAAGAGCGATGCAGTTCAGACGATGGTTTGTGCCAGGAGGCAGAAATCATCGTCTGAAATGCACCGTGCTTTCTTTTTTGTTTAGGAGAGGAAAGGCATAAACCTTTTCTCAAAGTGCCCAACTCAACTTTACTTAAAAATAAACAATCTTATTGTTTGAAAGTTTGAGACAGTGATGTGTTTGAAATTAACTCTGTGTTTCAGACTATTTACTATATTTTATTTATACACGACGTTTCAACCAGTACAATCTTTGATCGTATACAGGGGCAAACTACAACTAATTTCTAAGGCTACGTACTTATGTTCTATGGGAAATCACTCAACCGTGAAGATTAAGAAGTTGGCTCCGCCCAAGAAGGAGCCTCCAAATATTTGGAATTCCAACACTTGGTTTACTGAAAATACCCTGATTCTGCCCATTAAAGGCAGCTTTAAGGAATTTTCGTTTCTTCCAGTGTGACTCCTTGTGCAAAATCTTTGCTTTCATCTACTTCATTCGGTGTTACTTTGATCATGCATGTTCGGCGATTCATGATTTCCGTGTTTCACCTCTTTGGGTATTCGTCTGATGTTCCTTAAGCCTAACAGATAGTGGTCTTTTTGTATCGACCATGTATGATTCACCACACTCACAAGGAACTTGATAAATGCATTTCTTATTTTGTTTATTCTCCGGTTGTGTTTTACTAAGAAGGCTTCGAATTGTATTACTAGATTTTGTTTGCTACTCTTCGAATTTTCTCTGATACTCCTTTAACGTATGGAATTCTATGAAATGCATTTGCCTGGTTTTGGTCTTTTATTCTCTTTCCTGTTTGCTGAAATTTAGAAATAGTATCTGTTATAACTTTAAGGGTGTAACTATTCTTTTGCAGATCCTTCTTAATGTTTCTTATTTCGATTTCCAAGTAATGAGAATTATTACAAATTTGAACGGCTCTGTTATACAAAGTTCTTATTATGCCTCGTTTGGTTGTAGCAGAATGATATGAATCTTGATTTAAATATTATTAAATTAAAATAACACCGAATAATAAACGAAAATTCCTTGAAGCTGCCTTTATTGGACAGAATCAGGGTATTTTCGGTAAACCAAGTGTTGACATTCCAAATATTTGAAACCCCTACTTGGGCAGAGCCAACTTCTTAAATTTCACGGATGAGTCATTTCCCATAGTATATAAGTACGGAGCCTTAGGAATTGATTGTAGTTTGCACCAGAAGACGATCAGAGATTGTACTGATTGAAACGTCGTGTATAAATAAAATATAGACAATGGAAGCCCCAAATACAGAGTTAATTTTATTACTGTTGTAGTTTTTTTCATAAAATTAGTTTTATCAAATATCATTCTAGAGACTATCTTAAGTTAAATTAACATAGGTAACTGCTTGTTATGTTATGTATTACCTTATGGGGCAATGATATAGTCTTTAAGTCGCACCTGGTATGTATCCTTGAGGTCCTTCGGTGTAAAGTTAGTTTTTGCCATCTACGCCGGTTTCCAGGCCGGATGACAACGTTGCGGATTGGTCGTTATGAAAAGCTTGACAGGTTAATGAACTAGCTCCGAAATCAGCTGGTTGAGTTAGCCCAAATATCCAAAAGTTTTCTATCTTTTTGAAAAAAAGTTAAAGTATTAAAGGTTACTGTAGTAAGTATACTGAGAGAAAGGATATTAGCCTTTATATACTATTTGGGGCAATGCAACCTATTTAGTGGGTATATGATAGTTGTATAGCCATTAAAAGCAAAAAGCATTGGCCTAGAGGTCAACGCAAATTCTTCACTAACCAGAAACAGGTACGAATCCCCAAGCTCCAAACATTTCCATAAATGGCCATCCTCTGCAGAACGTGGAACATTACCCATACTTTAGGAGACACCTGTCATCAAATGCAACTATTGACGCAGAAATACAGCATCGCCTAAAATGTGCTAGCGCAGCGTTCGGACGGCTTTCGGAGAGAGTCTTCAACAATCACGACGTCAATGCGGAGACCAAGCCTCGTGTCTACAACACAGTTATAATACCAACTCTAACATACGGATGCGAAACGTGGACCAAAATGTCACCAAAGTTGTTTAAGATGAATCCTGAGAATCAAATGGCAAGGCCGACGAACAAATATAAGTGTTTTTAGAAGAAGCCAGAACAATTAGTATAAAAGCCCTTATCTGCAAGGCCCAGCTTCGTTGGACTGGTCACGTTATCCGCATGCCCGAAAAATGTCTCTCAAAGCAGATATTTTATGGACAACTGAAGGAAGGAAACAGAAATCAAGGAGGTCAACAAAAAAGGTACAAGGACGTTCTCAAAGACAATATGATGAAGGGTCACATCGTTATAAATAACTTCGAGACCACGGCAAACGATAGGGCTTCAGGGCGCCAAACAGTCCATAAGGGAGCACAATCTTTTGAAGAGCAACGACGTAGACTAGAGACGGAAAAGAGAGAACGTAGAAAGGAGCGACAAAATGGAAGAATGGACGACCAACAACACCCGGCTGCTTCCGGAGACTGGGTGTGCCAGGACTGTGGAAGGGTGTGCGTCTCGAGAGTTGGGTTACATAGCTATCAAAAAATGCACAACATATAGCGACGATACAGAATAGAGAAATATCATACTCGGTATCGAGTGATTGCCTATGATGATGATAATAGCCATTATGGAAAATCTTATAACGATTATAAAAAAATTGTATTGTTCCAAAAAGTATACAACTGGTGCTATATAAAGGCTAATATAATTTCTCTCAGTATATAATATTCTATTACAAGATAAGAAACTAACCCAAAATATTTACTGGTTCTTTTCGTAGTATACCGTGACATTCACAAAAGGCTGTTGGATTTCACAATGCAGAAAGGTTAGGGCACTTGGGTAATAAATTTTCCAAAGTGACAATCATCCCCTTTAGGTTAGAGACTGCTTGCTACTGTTTGGCCCTTTTTGGCGGATTTAGTTGCAGTTTCAGTGTTAGCTTTGGTAGATTTATTTATATGTTTTGGGATATTTTAATATACAACTAAGCGACAGCGTTTAAATGAAGGTTTTGTTAAGTGAATTAATTTTTGGAAAAGTTGAAAAAAAAACTACTTACAGTTAATGCTGTGTTCGACAATAATTTTTACGTGGATGTACCTTACGTTTGTGGTGGTGTTTGTGGATCCAGCAAAGTAAAGTAAGTTATTATAAAAGTAAGAAAATTGTTAAATAAACAAAGCTGTTGGTAAACCACTGAGTGCCAAAGATTAAGTCCTAGATGCGCGCCATTATTAGTTCGTATCAGATGATATTCATAAAATCATTTGTATACTTTAGGGACTGAAAGCGCCTTTTAGTCCCTCGAATAAAGGACTGAAGTGGTACTTTTTGATTAGTAAGAAATTTTAAGAGATTTGACAAGTTATAAAAGAAGGAATAGAAAAAGACAATTTTACTAAAACTTGTCAAAATCTTATCAACTTGTATCTCTTAAAATCTGCTCAAAACTGCTAAAAAGATGTGGATTTTCTAATGTAATCTTGTGAAATCTGATGTAGGTTAAGTCTTAAAACTGCTGAAAACATGTGTATTCTCATGTATAAAATCTTGTGAAATCTTATTATCTTTGATTTAAATTTTTGTTAAATTTGCTCAAAACTTAACAAAACTTGTGAACTTTCACTACTTTTTTTTAAAGAGTTTTGATGCGGTCTTTTTGGCAGGGCTATCACGCAGCGGCGTGTGGTAGAATTTCCGGTCAATCAAGCCACCCCCCCCCCCCCGAAAGAGTTTTGATATGCTTATAATTTCGAACCAAGTTTGACCTGCTTTTAAAAATTTGAACCACACTCCTTCCTTTTTTTTTATATTCAAAATGGGGGGTGCAGCTAGACGTCAAGCTACACCCCCTCATTTAAGGCGTAGAGAAAAATGAAAAGCATCTAACCCAAAATTAAGAACTAATTTCAAACACCTAATATCACCAAAAAGAATTTCGAAAAATCCAAAAGAAAACGGACATCCGGCCAAAAAATTAAAAAAAATTGAAATTAAAAATGAAAATCCGGACTGTCCGATCGAACACCGGCCCTACTCCTTGTGCATTCCCCTTGATTTGGATGCGCAATAAAGATCTTTCTGCTCATATAGTCCGCATCATCTAAAAAGCACCATTGGAAAAATCAGGTGCTTTACACATGCACATATTAGTTTCCAAGAGTCCAACAACAACAATAGTTTTGCTTACGTGATTTGTACTCGTTTCTACTATATTTCTCTGCCTTCCAAACTGATTGGATTTCAATTGGCTGAACCCCCTATTTTGAATAAATATAAAAAATCACAGAAAGAAGTGCAGTTAAAATTTTTTTTAAGTTGTACAAAATTAGTCCCAAATTAGTTCAAAATTATAAACATATCAAAGTTCGAATTTTTTTTGAAGGGCGTGCGGCTTCACGTCAATCTGCACCCCTATTATATATTTTTTTTAAAACAGGGTTACTAGTGGATTTTTCGAAATTCCTTTTGGTGATATTATGAGGTCGAAATTAGTTCTTAATTTTGGGATAGTTGCTTTTTATTTTGAATATAAAAAAAATCACAGGTAGCTGCATTTATGCGTTTTTTAGTGAAAAGGCTCATCATTAAATAATGAAAAAACCAAAAAATAAGGCAGCTTATAGTTTTAAATTTGCAATCAGTTTTATTGCATATAGTATGTACGTCAAGTCTTTCCTTCTAAATAACAAAATAATCACTCTCACGAAAATGCTTGGCAAAAATCAAATACAAGAATAGCTTCCAAAACAGGAAAAAGTAACAACTACATAACCTAATTTCTGAGTTACGAACACGAACTAACTCCAACTCGTCCGAGTTTCTTGACAGAATCGATAAACAACTAATGATCTTAATTTTTATTTTGTAAAAGATCAACGCATGCAGACCAAAAATAAATTATATTTTCTTATACACAAAAAGTTATAATAAAAGATACAAGCAAAGAATAGGTTTAGCATTAATTATTGAGACAAAAAAAAAAGAAAAATCCGAAAAGTGACTATCTTTGTGTCGTCATCGGGTCGAAAAGTGTTCAAAATTACTAGGCCATATCTATTCCAGGGACCGTGGCTGCTGCCGGCGTATTATAGCTGGAGTGCGTTTAAAAATAAAAGGTGAAGGTGAAGCGAGGGTAGGGTAAGGTAATGTTTATGACGTCATCCAAAATCAGAAAAAAAAATTGGTACTCGGGTGTTGAATTTGTTTCAAAAACTAATTTTGTTTCAGTTTACGGAAACAGTCCATTATCCGTTCGAATTGCTCCAAGTATCATTATTTTAGTGTAAAATACAGTTTCTGTTCACCCAGACTGAAAAAGTACACAGAAAAAAAACAATTTTTCGAGTAACTTTTAGATATGCCTTTTAATCTTGTCACAGTTTGTTCAATTTTTTTTCAGTAGCGTCCTCGGCAACGGTAAAATTTTAAAAATCCGCTATTTCAAAATTGTTGAAAATTTTCTTCAAAAAATAACAACGCAATATCTCTCGCTGGCATTTCTACAAACTTTATGGGATTTTGATAAGGCTATACTTTTTTGTAGCTCTATTAATTCCCTTTTAGGCCTGCTCGTTCATATGCAAAAAAATTGGGGTCGGGCTATGCTGAAGAGGTTTTTCTATACCCATGCTAGTTAAAAGTTCGTAGGAAAATCGCATACTAGTCTGGAAGATGAGAAGTTTAATTAAGAAAAAATAATAATTCAGCAGTGAAACCTGGCATGCATAATAAGTAGACTCTTAGATAATTTTTGATAAATGTTGCTTATATAAAATTTTCTGAAAATAACACAAAAATTGTTAAAGAAATTATGGTTGACCCCGCAATTTTTTTTGTCGTGACTTACTTATTCGGGGTATTATAGGAAATTATTAATAACAGCCATCCAAAAAGTGATAGTACTATCAGATTAAGAACAAAATTTTTCGCTATATTAGCTTAAATTAAAGAATAGAAAGCCTCAGTTGTTCAAGTTTTCTTTTAAAAAAAAAACAACATTAAATATCACCTAAAGCATAACGATAGAATCATGGAATTTGGCACAAATGATTACTTAATCCCTAAGTTAATTTAAAAAATGAACGTTTAACGCCAAATACCTGCAAACTAACAGATTGTGTTTTAGTAGAACAGAGGGCCCATATTTTTAAAAGCAAAACAACTTTTGTATTATTGACGGGTTTATTTAACAATTAGTTTTAAAATTACTAGACATTCTGCTCATCTAGTTTACCTAGACGCCTAGTGCGTTACCTTAAGAGAAAAGAGTATTTTTCTCTCTAGGGACAAAATATTTTTCTAGAAAAATATTTTCTTCTCTAGAACGGAAAATATATGAAATAGAGAAGAAATTATTTTTGTATCTATAATCTATATCTATCTAATCGGGTATAAAAAGAAAAATCGTCCGCAAAAGTAAAAATTGAGCGGAAAAGTAAAATCGCACGGAAAAGTACTAATTTCCGTACGCTCATATAAAAAAGTGACTTTGTGCACTAGAAATAGTCTGCAAAATACGATTTTCCGCACGCTCCTAGGAAATAGTTATTTACCTAACAAGTACGGAAAGTGGTACTTTTCCACACGCGACGGCAGTTGCACGAACGACGAAGGAAGGAAATGTTTTTAATACGCAAAGATTTTATAATAATGCGACAAAATGACGCACAAGATAGAATAGTTACATAAATCATTTAAATGGTCTTAAATATCTTCATTTATAACAATACAAACTTTTCAGCAGTAGCGAGAAAAAAGTTCAACTTTCAAAATGAAAAATCGTGCAGAAAAGTAACTTTTCCGCACGCTTGTAGGAAAACATATTTACAAAACGGTATATATACATAAAAAAACTAAATTACATTTTTTGTCAAAATGAATAAATTTAACCCTTAAAATAAAAATAACATTACCCCCATAGTTGTTTGTATAACCCATATAACTATGTGTTGCATTTCCCAAGAAAAATGGGGCAAGAATTGGGGCCCTCTACATAAAACTTTTTTTAATTTAAGCCAATATAGCGACAAATATTTGATCTTAATCTGATAGTTATAGCACTTTTTGGATAGCTGTTTTTGGCAAATTTCGTCACTCCACCATAATTTCTAAACCTTTAACAATTTTTGTGTTATTTTCTGAAAAAGGGGCGCCTTTCAGAAAACTTTATGTTACCAACATTTATCAAAAATTATCTAAGGGTCTACTTATTATGCATGCAAGTTTCACCTATGCGATTTTCGTACAAACTTTTGACTAGCATGGGTATAGATGAACCTCTCTAGTATAGCACCATCCCAATTTTTTTGCATATGTAATAGCAGCCCTACAAGGGAATGAAAAGAGCTAAAAAAAATACAGCCTTATCAAAATCTCACAAATTTTGTAGAAATGGCAGCGAGAGATATTGCGTTGTTATTTTTCGAAGAAAATTTTCACAATTTTGAATTAGTGCATTTTTCAAATGTAACCGTTGCTGAGGACGCTACTGAAAAAAAAAACTAACTGTGACAAAATTAAAAGGCATATTTAAACGTTATTTGAAAAATATACATAACAACAAAAATGGCAACATATCTTTAGGCGAAAAAAAAGGCTCTGAGGCTGCAGATTTAAAAAAAAAAACAATTATTTCGGTACCCTTTGTGCTAAAAAGGGTAGCGTAATCTGTACCAGAAAATATTTTTAAAAGCAGCACAAGAAAGGTAAGATAATGGGTCAATTTTTAAAGTCAATAAATATAATGTCGGAATTCAAACCTAAAAACCAGAACAAAGGAAAATAACTTGCAAAGAGGTCGAAAAATTTTAAAATTTTTCCAAAACGAGCCGCTACTGTTTTCGTACCGTAATGATTCGTCGTTTCGTAATGATTTGGCTTTCTGGAAATTAAAACCGTTTTTAAGTGGGTGTCTTAGTTTTTGAGATATTCATGAAAAACTTGAACAATGCTTAGAATTTCCTCTTTTCCATTAAAAATTCGGTAACCGCTCCCCCCAAGAGACGTAGGCTGAAATTATTTGACTTTTGATTGTAATATAGTCAATGTGTCATGTCGTAAAAGTTTAAACATTCTCATACATTTTTTTTTTAATTTTAAAGAAATAAACGTACTATAGATCATTGCTCCTAGATCAACCCTGCCAAGTTTGGTACTCATAAGTTAAGAAATTCATGGAAAAGCTAAAGAGAAATATGCAAGAAATTGTTCAAATGGGCTTCATTTCGCTTGGGTTTTTTCAATTTTTCTCGTAGGAGTGGTTTAAGCTACACTATCCCTGGTAACTTATTGATAGAGAATTAAATTTGCAACATTTTTCCCATATGTCACTTTTAACAGTCTGTCACCGTTAAGGAGTTATCTAAGAAAAACGATAGATTTTTTTGGAGGTTAGAAATAACAGTTCCTGAAGGGGTAGGAATGGGGACTTTTAGGGCCGGTTTCTCATTAGCGGATTACCAGAGAGTTCAATCATTTCGGGCTATAAATACCAGTTTTTTGCTGTTTTAAGGCAATATTTTTTTTAGATTAACCCTGAGATAAGTAACTTATCCTCGCCTTGAAGCCGTGGTTACCCTGGAGTTAATTTTAACCTGCTTTCTAAAGATTTTTGACAAGGTTATGTGGCTCTAGTTAACGCTAACTCGGCCCTTACTATTTTAAATGGTGGACCTGCCTAAGCTTGTTAATAAAAAAAAAATTGGGTTCTAATGTTTTCCTCTATTTTTCCTCCGTAGCTTAACTTACTAATTTTTTGGTTCAAATTTATCAGTGTACATACATTCTTAATATGAATACTTAGGTTAGCGCGAATAATCGTTTTTCTCGACGGTGAGCTAAAAAAGAAGTTTATCGTTTAATTTAAAGATTTGCAACTCACACATTTTTACGAAATTTCAATGTGTCAATTTTTTAAACTAAATTTCGTTAAAAAGTGTAATTTTTAACTTAAATTTAAGTTTTTTTATTTCGTAAAAGTATTTTTTAAATATTTAAATAATAAAAGTCGGTGGTGGCAATTCTACGCTTTTAGGAAAATCCCATTATACAAGACAACTTAAAAAGCGTTTGTAGTAGTTTCAAAAATGGCGCCAGCAGGCACGTATAGCCATCCATAAATCCTTTAAAAAAAAAATTGTCAAAATTTTTTGAAAATTTTTCCAGTTTTTGAAAAAAAATTTTTTAAAATATTTTTTATTTTTTTTTGGTTTAAATGTCGTCTAAAAATTTTCCGTAAAAAAGATTTTCAAAAAATTACAATTTTTTTCTCAAAATGTTTCAATTTTTTTAATTTTTTTTTGTTTAAAATGTAATTATCTACCTAAATGTCAAAACCGCGTGTCGCTAGCTGCTACGGTTCGTGACTTATAATTTTTTTATCAAAAAAAGAAGGATTTTTGTGCCAAATTTGATAAAAATCGGTTTAGCGGTTTTTGAGTAATCCTGTCCCAGACAGGCAGACAGACAGACACCATCCCAAACTTTTGTAGATAACTATAATTTTGTAGATACTACTACAAGCGCTTTTTAAGTTGTCTTGTATAACGGGATTTTTTTAAACTGATGATGGTCACTAAGCCCGAAAAAACAAGCACTCTGTTAAAATAATGTTTCAAAATGATATTTGCCTTGCGTCCGAAACAAAACAACTAAAAAAAAAAGGATGTGTCCATAAGAAAAAATGAACTTGACAGCGCTCCTGTCAAACTGAAATGTAAAATCTTAAAAGAGAATAGCTCGTCTGGTAGATGCTAAAAAAGTGTCTGTAGAACATTTTACGGATTTTTTGACAACTCTAATAATAAAGGGGGAAAAAAATAAAAACTAAAATTGAAAATTTCGTTTTTTTTCGCCTATCTCCGGAACTACTCGGATTTTGTAAACTTTATTTTTGGTTTTGGGTAAAACATTAAATTTCGCAACTTTGCCCTAATTTAAACGTTTTCGTATCTCCTACCGTTTAGAAGATTCTCGTGGTGAGCATCGAATTTGAAACACCCTGTATAAAAGCGCGTCCGTATAAACAAACTAACTGTCCAAAAGCAGTTTAGTAAACAATACAATTCAAGAAAAAGGAGTGTTCCCGTGAAGTGAAAAAATCGCTTATTAACCCGTTTTATAACGATAGTTTTTCTATTAACGTTTTTTTCACTATAAAAATAACGTTCTCATATAAAACGTCATTTTCATCGTGAAAAAAATGTTAATGGAAAAACTAACGTTATAAAACGGGTTTTTAAGCGATTTTTTCACTATAAAAATGACGTTAGCGCAGGCGTCATTAGATTCCACGCTATTCGGCTTTGGACCATACGATCGGGAATGTATGATTTTTATAAAATCGGTAGGATTGGATCGTCGCTCACGAATATAACGTTTTTGCCCCATGTCATCATTCGCCATAGATGTATGCTGATTAATGTTCAAGAATACACGTAAAAATAAGCTGCAGTTAAACATCAAAAAAATTATGTTCTTTGAAGGTGGTAGACAATATTGAACTTGCGAGTAAACTAGAGCTTCGAAATTCCATTGTCGTTATTTTTAATTTTTCACAACATTTTGAATGCTTATGTATCTGTAATCGTCATAAGGTGAATACTATATTCACTATATTCACGTGATGACGATTGCAGATAAATAACTATCTCAAGGTTATGTTCCTTTCTCGGTAGCCCAGTATTTTAAACAAATACAAAAATCCAGGATTTTTAAGAAAACTAAACAAATTCATGACAAATACCGAATTCTTTTTATCAAACAACAACGATCGGCTGCCTTCACGGCTTCGGGACTTGGCCAATGGGCATGTGCAGAATAGCTTTACTAAGCTAAACGCGATAATAGCGAAAGAGATAAATAAGGCTGCCTTCACGGCTTCGGGACTTAGCCAATGCGCATGTGCAGAATAGCGTTACTAAGCTAAACGCGATAATAGAGAGAGAGAGAGAGAGAGAGAGAGAGAGAAATAAGAAAGAATGTGAAGGGACATCTTGCTTATAACTCCGTGCATGCTGAACGCATTGGAAGATTGGAAGGGCGTATATTAAAGCTAAGATTAGGTATATGCCCAGCAAACACGGTTCCCTCGGGCCTTCGTCGGTCCGATTTCGATTACCGAATTTGTTGTCATCGGCACGACGTCGATTTACGACATCGGACCAGCAGTATTTTTTGTCCGCTTTGCGATGTAGGCCCAATGTATGTTTGCCGATGCAGCGTTAGACTGTGAGCCGTCGTCAGACCAATGGTAAATTTTACTTTTTGCTGACATCGGCATACCGTCGCCGTTCGATTAAGGTCCGATATGGTTTAACCACATGGTACCGACCATCCGCCCATAACTGCTTAATTTGGTCGGTCTAACGTAGAAAAGCTGGTCTCGGCCCGACATTGGTAAACTATTCAAATCCGACATTGGTTTCCTAAAGTGGTCCAACGTCGGCGATTGACGGAGGTCCGTCGGTGGTAGCTTAAAGCGGCCCGACATTGGCAAACTACAAAGTTTCGATAATGCTGGTGCTTAACCAGTCGGGCTGGTTTAAGTGGCAGAAGAGGTGATTTTTGTCTTTCTTTTCAAGTCCGCATTCTAGTTTTGAAATATCTTTGCTCATTATATATAGATATATATATATATATATATATATATATATATATATTTATAATATTATCATCCACTGTACAGGGAACATAGTGACATTAGCGCCATCTCTACATACTAGGAAGAAACTATTAAGCAGTGTAAAAATTTTAAGGTGACGTAATCGGACCATCGTCGGTTGCAGATTCTCGACCAATCAAACAAAGTTTCAATCGGACCATCATCGGTCCTAAAGCAGATAAGGTTTGCGTTGGCATAATGTCGACTCTAGTAAATCGGGCCATCGTGAGTTGCCGATTCTCGTCCAATTAAACAAAGTTCCAATTGGACCGTCGTCGGCCCTAAATCAAAAAAGTGGGCTTCGGCATAAAGTCGACTACAGTAAATCGGGCCATCGTCAGTTGCCGATTTTCGACCGATTAAACAAAGTTCCAATCGAACCATCGTCGGTCCTAAAGTGGTGTCGGCATAAAGTCGACTGTAGTAATGTGGACCTCCGTCAGTTGCCATTATCGACCGAAAACTGAAAATCGCAATGTGGCCAGAGTGTAGTCGCCGATGGTGACACACTGCCGACGTTGTCGACATTGGCCCGATTCAATGCCGACGATTTGTGTTTGCTGGGTGGTTTTCCTAGACTGCTGGGAACATTTTGAACTTCTTAACACCGGAATAGTTAGCCATTCGGAGTGACATTTCGGGTTTTATGACAGTTAAAGAGAACTTTTTGAGGTGTGTATCGAACCATTTTTAAACGTTGTTTTTGAATATCAGTTAATAAAATCTGATAAAATAAATATATATTTTTTTAGTTAATGTAGTATGATGATTATTTTAGTTTCAACTTTAGCAGGACATATTTCTTGAATATATACAAAAATAATACTTTTTATTGTAATATTAGGATATTCAAATAAGACTAACTGTAAGTTCAGTTCCAGTTTAGATCATTCAGTATTCAAAATATCTCTTATATCTAACGACAGAACGGCATTAGTTTTACAAAACAATTAATTTTAATTTTTTAATCACCTTTAAAATTTACTTGTATATATATTTAGTTAATGACCTAGAGTCAACTTGCCGTTATTCTATAGTGAGGCTTCTATAGAGTAGTAGGGTGCAAAAAGGCTTAAAAGAGCTTTCCCTACGCCTTTTCATCTTAAGAACTTAAAATAACGTTATATTTGGGTATAAGTTCGGCGACAATGACAAAAAAGATTTCTTTTCCTGACAATATCATCAGAATTAAAATAAACTTCTGTATGTAGAAACTGGGGCCACCTTAACTTATAATCTGGAACTGAAAACATGTCAGCCATTAAATAACGAACGGCGAAGCCAAGGCATTGAGAAAAATCAACAGTTTTGAATGTTTGAAACTTTATTCAGAGAGGCCGCTGGTGTGCAGTTTAGCAAACAAGATAATGTGAACTTTTTCATTTATTTTTTCATCAAAGAATATTTTAAAATAATGTAGTGTGCGTGATCAAGAATATCTCGTGTTTTCTTTTACTCTCAAGTTTTACAGTTTGACACCAAAATGCCCAGCACTTTTTTAAATCTCGTACTTAGCTTAATTTTTTTCGAAGAGTTGGCTGGCAAAAAAGCAGTTGAGAATGGACAAAATTTGAACAAGTACAAGTACCATAAGAAAAATTAGGTAAGAAATTAAACTCTCCCTAACAAAATAATTCTTAAAATCTAGTAATTAAGAAAAACAGTAATATCGCAGATTTTTGTATTATTTCGAAATTTCGTTGATGGACAATTTAAACTTTTTCCATTTTTCTTGCGGTATTTTCCCTTTTGGAAAATTAAAAACCTATGGCCTTTTGTCGAATGTTGCCACAACATGTTACAAAACACTGACGCATGGATTCCGAGATGTAAAAAAATCAAATTGAAATGTGGCGGAAAGTGTTTGGCAAAAATACACTGTTGGTAAACAGTATTTTTTAACTTTTTTCTCCAACATAAGTTTAGTGCTAGAAAAAGAATAGCGATCGTTTCTCTCGGACAGTAGAATATTTCTGATATATCCATCTCTATTACTTTGATAATCTCGCCACGACTCTTTCTTTTGTACTCGGTATATACATGTATTCTCTAGAAAATCAGGGTAAAGAATACCCCGGCTAACACCACTGTGGTCCGAATGAGACTTGAAGATCTTGAACATTGAGCCCAATAAACTTTGGGCTTGAGGGACTCCAAATTCTACCAAGAGAGGAGAGGGAAGCATTCGGCTACTTTTTACATTTTGTAGCATATCCTGTGCCTAGGTATATATAGGGTGGGCCACAAAATTCCGCACGTTTTGGATTGTCTATAACTTTTGACATAAGTGCTCGATTTTTAAAGATATATTTTTTTTAAATTCTTAAACGAATAGAATAGAATAGAATAGAGTATCTTATATTTCCTGATTTAAATCGATTGTACAAAATTACAATATGGAAATCGTCAGTCAATTTTATATAAAAAAAGAGAGTTTTACGAACACACAGAAAAAAAAACCTACATAAATATTTTACAATTAGATATCCTTAGATATATGGTCTAATATTTGTTAAAAATTATGTACTTGTAAACTACTAATGGGTGATACAAACACAAAATCACCAACAAAGCCAAACATGAATTAATTTAAAAATACTTAACTATATAATATCACATTTCTAAGTTTAGTCAATTTTTAGACACATAAAATACAGTAAATAATAATAAAAACAAAACAATGTTAAATTTTGAGACAATCAATTTTACAAATTTAAATTGTAACCCATAATTGGTTGATGCAAATACAAAACAGCAGCAAATCCAAACACAAATAAATTTAAAAGTACAAAATAATATAAGTAAAATAAAGTAAATAATAATAAAAACAAAACAATGTTAAATTTTGAGACATTTAGTTTTACAGATTTAATAAAAAATATATATTTAAAAAAACATTATCACAATTTTAGGACTTGATCAAAATCTTCAAACAAATAGAAACAGGACAAAACATCACATTCAAGGCTTAATCAGTTCTTTCAAGTTTGACAATATAGTGTCAATGCTGACACAAGATCAAGCATTAGTTAAAGAAAACACCATAAAACAATACGACACCAAAGGCTTGCCTATCTCCACAAACTCTCACCTTTCCAAAAAGCCAATATATTTCAAAATCGAGTAATAAGTTCAAAAGCATCTATTTAGCTCCCAAAGAATGTTGGCTTTAGCGTAATGCTTAACTGTTATAAAAATGTTTTAATACTAATATGCAAATTGGGCGAAACCTCCCTTGTAGGGGAGGTTTTGACTTGAATTGAAAAACGTGATAATGCAAGATAAAATATATTCGATAAGAACAAAATACGTTTGCTATGCATAGGTCATTACTTATCTCAAATAGTTTTCTTCAAATTAATAATTGAAAAAATATCATAAAAAGGACCTGGCTGTAAAGACTCTATTTGGGATGTTTAATTTCGTTTTGGATATGTTTTCTTAATAAATTTGAATTGTATTGAATTGAATTCTTAATTTATTATCTTTTAGACACAAAAACTAGCCTCAAACAATAACAAACAAATTGGAAATAAATAAGTAAAGCATACATTGCAGTTATTCGCAAACATTCTTTAACGAATTTGTTTGTATCACCGTCTAGGTTTCTGTTTTAACCCTCATTGTGATAAACTCTAACTACCAAAAATACGTAGATCTTATTTGGTTAAATTTTTTGGAGCTGTAGCCGTTTTCGAGAAAACGCGAACCCTTAGCTTAACCGCTAAGCTGAGGGGCCACCCCATAACTTCAATTCCGCTAGAGCTAGAAAGTTTAAATGAACACCACATTTTGTAGCTCAGCTTGTACGAGGGGATCACATATTAAAAGGTGTAAACATATTCCAAGGGTTGGGTTGTGTCTTGTAAACAGCAACAGCTACAAAATGTTTTAATACGTCAAATGAGAGCCAAAACTGTGCTCTATGCAAGAACGGTTAAAGTGTGGGAGCTCCCTGGTAAATAAAAAAATATATATATCACATAGTACATTTGGCCTATATATTTAAAGCAAAAGAAACACACGTTTTTTTAATTTAAAAAAATCTACGAATATGTTGAAAATGTTAATATGCAGTTCCCTCGGACAAGCCGAGCTAGAAAAATGTGGTGTTTATTTGAACTTTCTAGCTTTAGCTGAACTGAAGTTATGGGGTGGTCCCTCAGCTTAAAGGTTAAGTTAGGGGGGTCGCGTTTTTTAGAAAACGGCTACGGCTACAAAATTAATTTAACCGTAATAAAATAGCTACAAAAAGGCTACAAAATTTAGCATTGAAAATATTTGTGCCCCTTATGATGCACCCTCAGTTTAACCGACGTAAAATTTTTGCGTTTTGAAATATGCCTTATCATTTTGTTTTCATTTTTCCAGACACCAAATAATATGGAAATTCAGTTTGTTTTGAGTTCCTAATAAAATGCAAATGTCAAACAGCCCGCTCCAGCAATGATGCACAGTTCTCGTAGAATTTCGGATACTGAAATTAAAAAACTAGGTAAGGTGTTGAAGGTACTGCCATGCATGTAATATACTAAGAAAGTTGATTTTGCGTAAGTAAATATAGATTGACGTTGGTCACATCAAGCTCTGCTAGTGTCTTCAAGTTTTTCACAATAATATGAAAACACTTTTAACAATATACATAAAAAATTAATAAAAAATGCCCCTTCAAAATTTACATATTTTTATAAATTGTTTTATATTTAGTCCTGTGAGCTTGCCGGATTCTTAGAATGCGACAGAAGATGCAGCTAGGTATGCCGTCTTGAGACGAAAGGGAAACCAATTTGCGGTTGGTGCCTAATTTTGGAATTTGAAGATAACTTAACAGCATATGGTAATTTTTTTATAACAGGAAAATATGCGGATTTTGGGCGTTAGAGCCACTGACAAAAAAAAAAGAAAACTGGTACGTATTACGTTTTACAGAAAAACAAAAAAATTGTAGTATATATACATCTACATAAACATCCAAAATTATTATACAGTCGTATTTTTTTTGTCTCATATTTATGCGTCACATTGTAAAATAAAAGTTGAAAATCGCCTTTAGAAAAGCACCATTAAGGGCGAATTTGAATAAATAATCCAATTCGTTAATCTAAAAAACTGTTAATCAAATTTGTATCAAATTTTGTACGGTGAAAGTTTAAAGCCTTATCCCGGAACCATTCACGCGATTTTGCATAATTTAAAAAATTTTACATAATTCTACGTATCCTAAAAATGTTTAATTCACGGTAAAACATTGATTATTTTAAAAATCTAAATAAAAGCGAGAAATATATTTATTTTTTTGAAAAACCTTGCGAATGGTCCGTGGAGGATACCAGAAGCCTCAATCAATCAATCAAATTCACTTTTAAGCACCGCAAAAGAGGACCAACTAGAGCCTTAATCCAGTTTACGTAACATGTGTCTATTAAAGTTCTTTGGTTTGTAAGTACATTCCCACATAGCAAGCCTTGGATATTGTATATCACAAAATGTTTAAAATTAGGATATACGTTTTTTATGTTACATGTATATTTTATATACAATGAGCTTCAGGCTACTGCGAAAATAGGGGGAATCAAGTCCAATTTACTCTCCGTGCCGTACGACCGAGGTGGATTCGAAGCACGCTGCAGTGTTATCTTTTGGAAATTTATTTTGTTTTATTTCTGCCTTGCTCGAGAAACAGATTGATAAGTTCTTAAGTGAAATAATACATTTCTAAAACTAAAAATGGATGTCTACGAAGTTGCCGAATAAGTACAGATAATCAAATGGTACAATCAAGGCAGACTATTGAGACTTATTCAAGAACTTTTTTGGAGAATTTTGTAAATCGCCCAGAACGATTCATAGGTTTGTGCAGAATTTTGAAAAGTTTGGTTGTGTAGCGCCAAGAAACCATAGAAACCCACTGTTTTGAATGACGAGCAGGAAGTACGAGTTGTGATGATTTGCGCTGCAGTGGAGGAAAATCGAAAGTTAACTAGCCACCAAATTGCCGAAGCAGTTGATACGTCTTCAGCCACTGTCTTACGTGTTCTTAAAAAGAATGCTTATCATTCTTACAAAGCGTCAAAAACGCATCAAATTTTTCCCGAGGAAACCTATCGTTGTATGGAATTTTCCGAAACAATGATGGAAAGGACTAATCGTGCTCAAAACTTTCTGAGATCTATTCTTTTCACAGATGAAAGCACTTTTCCATTATTGAATCGTCATAACCCAACACACGTTCGATATTGGTCGAGGGAAAATTTGCATTTATATATTTTTTTTTAATATTGTAGAGGAACACGTAATTGGGCCGTTTTTTATTTACGGCAATTTGAATGGTCCTAGATACTTGGATCTACTACAGCAGCATATTATGATTTCAACAAGATGGTTGTCCTACTCACAATGTTGGCCTTGTTAGGGAATATCTTGATAATGAATTTTCTAATTGGGTTATAAGTACCCGGGGAACTATTTTATGGGCAGCTCGATCACCCGATCTTGCTCCTAATGGCTTCTATCTGTGGAGTTATATCAAAAATAAAGTTTACAAACTTGAAAGGGCTAATAATTTGGAATTAAGAACTTCGGATTAAAATTGAAGAAGCTTTTCAAACTATCACCCCTAACATGCTTCGAAACTTTAGAAGGGGTTTTGATAATAGGCTCGGATATTGTCTAGCCGAGCAAGGAGGACTTTTCGAACATTTGATCTAAATTTTTTTTGACTGAGAGAATCTTTTTGGTTTTTAGAATGTATTATTTATTTTGAGAACTTACTTTTATTTTGTTTCTCCTTATTATTTTCATTGTAACATGTTGTTAGTGATAAATGTGAGCAGTTGAAAATAAAACGCTCTAATTTATCAGTGACAAAAAATAAGAAAATTACGTTATAAAAATTTGCGTATTTATTGACCAAATTCCTGTTTCATTGACTACACTTCACATAGCACCGTGGTTAGAGGCGTATTAAACACGTGCCGCGAACGGCGGCGAACGGCGATCGCAAGCCTGAGTGTTGGTTACTTCACTGATAGGTGTGCGGTATCCCTGCATGTACGTACACTGGCAAATTGGACTTCTTCCGGCCTATGTTCGCAGTAGCATGAAGCGGTCTGTATGTTAGAAAAAAAAAGGAAACATGAACGGATATTTAATGTATATTCAGTGTATATGTGCTATCGTACTTCCTAAAAATATGTTTTTTGTATACAAGCCTTATATTTTATAACCGAATATAAGTTAATATTTTAAAATAAAACATTATTGATACGAAATAATATACATTTATTGATATACCATTGTTATATATCAACTAAAATTTTACCAAATAAACATTTTGTATATCGTGATGGATATCGACAGGATATACTATATAGTAGTAGTAAGGGGGTATATACTATATAAATATATACCATAATGTACTATATAAATATATACCATAATGCATATATATACCATAGAACATCAAATTTGGTGTAATAGAAATATAACTCGAATATTTTTGTGGAGTAATTAATACATGTTCAGAATATACTTATAACGTATATTCAGTGGATGGTACCTAATGGGTACCTCTGGATCTAAATTCGATCTTTTTTGAAGGTCCTATGCATGTTGCGTGAACATCTGAATGATATCCAGAGCAATATCCTTCTGCGTTTTCGTATATACGCTGGATATACGCGCAATATTTTTTGCTATGTGGGTTGTAAGTTGGATTATAAGCTTAGTGCCAATTGTAGTGACACTTGGCTTTTTTTGACATATATTTTTTTAAATGTGCAAAAGCTTAAATCCCAAAAGTTGTTTTTTAACTTTTGCATACATTTAAAAAAATATGTCAAAAAAACAATTTCTAGGAGAAGGTTTGAATTTTTAAATGAAACACTTTGTATTTTCCGTTCCTTAGTTTGCGAGAAAAATGACAAAATCCTTACCGTACATACAAGGCTAATGTGATAGAGAGAGAATAATGTAAGCTTTAATTTATTTCTAGCACATTATGCTTAAACTGTGGTATTTTTCAAATTAGAAGGGAAAGGGCAATTCAAACATTTAACAATATACAGGGTGTTTTATTTAAAATAAAAAACTTGGTGTCAAAATTTGGCATTTGTAATGACATTTAGTTATTTTAGGGAGTAAGAACTGACCCAAAATTTCTAAATGTATTGCTAGCAATGCCGTGTTAATTTATATGAAGGGATAATGCCATGGTTTTCCCCTTAGCTATTTTAGATAGGTAACTGTTAAAATATGTAAAGAGTTATACAAGTTTTTGCATTTAACCTTTTTTCCTAACATTAATGGTTACGGCGCTAACTGGAGGGTCAAAATACAGTGGGACACCCTGTACATATCCTAATTTTAACTATATTGCTGTGTTGTAGATTTATTGGCTTCAAAAATAAACAAAGAAGTAAAATTGGTGAAAAGTAGCTTTAAAATGCATCATGCAAATGTCAGAAACTGAAATAGTGAAAACCGAAAACGTAGTAAATATTTCTTGCTCTAAGGAATGTATTGATGTTAGTGATCTTGTCAAACTTCACAAGCAAATATTTTGGACAATATGGCCGCTTCCTCAATATTTCACAAACGGATCATTTTTGCAACAAGCAAGCATTGAATTATGCTTGGAGCATTGATTCAATGCTCCCAGAATAATACTTTTAAGTGTAAAATGTACCTATGGATGTAGTATTTTTTAATTTCTTGAAAAAATGTAAAATCCAGACGCACCAGTTTTGAAACCGTAATCTTTTAGAAAAAGT
This sequence comes from Oxystoma pomonae, assembly GCA_963921995.1. Classification (NCBI taxonomy): domain Eukaryota; kingdom Metazoa; phylum Arthropoda; class Insecta; order Coleoptera; family Brentidae; genus Oxystoma; species Oxystoma pomonae. The sequence continues at coordinate 44,170,292 of OY998165.1, forward strand.
AGGTATAATAGCAAAAATTGTACTTTACCACGGGAGTGGATGTGCATCATTCCTTCAAAAACTCTTTATACCAAAATTAACTAGAGCTGAGCATTAAACAAAAATTGTGGTAGAATGTGCTATTGGGAATTGGACGTTTGCTCTATTTCTAGGCAAGTACCTAAAAAAACCAAGTATTTATTCCATTGAGTTTAGACTTTACCTATCTTTCTTTGTTTCTCTAACGTGACATCTTTCGACGTTTTTTAAAGAAAACTCACATCTCGAAATGACAGCGAGAAAAATTGATATTTATATTTTCATAAAAGAGCCGTATGTGAGCGTATACTCTTACTTCAAAATGTGTAATATTACGCCTATCATTTTAACTTTGTTATGTGTTCTGTCTGTCTTTCTTATTGTCATCAGTGTGATCAGTGACTCCTCCTATTGATTATGATTTTTTATATAATGGTTAATTAAACACATTCGAATAGTTACTTTTTTGCACAATACTTCCGTAAACCAAACGATCGATGCACAGCAAGCAGTTAAGTTTAGAAAAAAAAATTGTGAGCGTTCGGAAATAGTGGTTTTCACAACTAGTGGCTAAAATAGTGCTTTTCTTTTCAAGCGTTGGTTTAAATAAAGAGTGCAGCAAGGTATTTAAAAACGCGAGTAAAAAAAAGCACAGTTTAGCCGTTGTTGTTAACACTATTTTTTTAATACCTTTATCAAAAAATCCAGGAAAAACAGGAAAATACTTTTTTTTTATACCTTTACCAAATACATGATTGTAGTAATTGTCTGCAGATAACTAAAGTATGACTTTTTTGGTTACCGACCAAAAAAACTTTTTTTTGATCACGGGTGCAAAAACAGATTTCTGTTGCTTTTTTACCCAAATTAAAGAGAAATAGCGGAAAAAGTAATATTGAAAAAAATCTAATTATTTTTGCATAAAAATTAAGCCATTTCCGCCAATTGTCACCAAGTATTTACTAAAAAATAATTTAAAAACATCGTCAAAATATCAAACTGTCGAAGATTAACATGTCGCAACACTGAACGTCACCGAGTAAAAAGGCACATTTACCAGCCGCCTTGATTTATATTGTCAAGATGGTGTGTTGCGAGAAGTCATCTTCCTTAGAAACTTTTAAAAGTATTTTTCTGTTTTTGCGCTTTTTTTTACTCGCGTTAAAGCACTATTTTAGCCACTAGTTACTATTAAAAATCTCGAACGAAGAGCACTTCTCCAACCAACCATCTTTACACTATAAATCAAGTGGCTGGTAAATGAAATAAAAATGGTTTGCCTTTTTACTTTTGACTTTCATTGTTGCGACATTTTAATCTTTGACCATTTGATATTTTGACGATATTTTGAAATTATTTTTTTGTAAATACTTTATGGAAACTGGCGGAAATGGCTTAATTTTTGGGCAAAAATAATTAGATTTTTTCAAAATTACTATTTTTCACTCTTTCTCATTAATTTTTGCACCTGTGATAAAAAAAAGTTTTTTTTCCATCGGTAACCAAAAAAGCTATTCTTTAGTTATCTATAGATAGTTACTAAAATCATGTTTTTAAGGAAGGTATAAAAAAAATAGTTTTTCTACTGGCGTGAAAAAGCTTATGAAATGAAAATGTCTACGATACTTTAATGTTGAAAGTAGACGTCACTATAATTATTAATGTTAGGTTTCCCTAAAGATATTTTGACTCTGGCTAATAAACTTATAAGGAAAATAAGTTTGAAAACAAAAAAGCAAATAGTTATTTAATAAAAAATAGCCTATTCGTTCAGCAATTTTGGCTTAGTCCTTGATACCTTACCTGTGGGAGCTGACCTGGAAGAGATTTCTTATCAATAAATTTTTTTTTTATTAATTTTTGTTTTGAAATTTTAATGTTTTATTTTAATACTTTCTGAGCATTATCTGATCAATCTAGGAAAGTTAAATGTAGCTTTTATATGATTTTAACGCCTAAATTGTGATTTTTTCTGCTTAGTATGCACACCACTATAGATTTATTTTAAGCATGTCTTACAGCTCCTTGCTTTTTGGCTTTTATAAGAAATAAGGGTAGTTTAGAAATATCACAATGGCATTTCTTAGTCAGTAGTTACTTTTAGTAGTTACTTAGGGTTGTTAAAGTTGATTGCTTCATTTTTTAATTGAATAACAAAACCAAACACCAGGTTAGTTTCTGTAAGCTTGTTTTATTTTTTTTGTGAATCTGACTAGTTTCACTCTAAGAAACTGGACTTTAGCTTTGTTCCAAAAGAGAAACAGAAGTTAAAGAAACCTCCGAATCAGTTACTTTAACCGAAAAGAATCTAAAAAGAAAAAATCCAAAGATCTTAGGTGGAAAAATGAAAATTCAAAATTAGATGGACACAAAGGACCAAAGCGAAAAGAAAAATAATTAAACGTTGTTTTGCCCAGTACAAATAGTGGTTTCACTGGTCACTCTCTCCAAACATCATTCAACACCATCATACACTTAATATAATAAGTCACCTGATTTGGGTTCATCCTGGGCATGTTAATATTTCCAATAGAGCTATACTGCCAAGGCAATAAGAAACAATTAAACGATGTTGCGCCCTGGGCAACCAGCTTTGTTGTTTATCATCACAGATCGGTATATTGATGGAGTTTTTTAGCTCCGAAGCATACGCAAAATGATTTATTTTTCAATATATAATTAAATAGTTTCTTTATTTAAATATAAATTGCACAAAAGATAACTTCTTGCTTTTCAATGCGAAAAAAATTTATTAATAATCAGTCTCTTTTAAGAAATGCATAGGTACATAATGGAAAATACTCCTAAACAAAAGAATCCCGAGAATCCGCTCTGGTGTCGATTTATGGTCAATTTTCATCCCCTTTTTGCTTTCTGTTTTCTAGATCGGCCATGTTCGTATTGAAATGAATGCACCGATCAATAAGCGGCACAGAGATCCTAAACTCAAGATAGATAGATTTTGAAGTTTCCTAAAACATGTGGTAGGTAAAAATATGTAGGATCACCCAAAAACTGAACTTTTTTGACTTTTCATCACTTAAAAAGTTTTTACCGCATCTTTAATATAATTATGCGGCTTTTTTTTTATTTGAGTAAAACTTATTGAAATTTTGAACTTACTATAAAGTAATATAAAGTATTTTGATAACAAAAATTGAAAAAAGGCGATTAGCGGTGGCTTTGTCCCTGTGGAGTAGGCAATTAACTAAAAATGCTTTGGTAACTGGCTGACTTTCCCAGATTGTTGGATAATTTTTTGCCCAAATTTGCGGAAGTCTATATGAGAAAAAATATCCATACTCACATTTTTTCACACTAACGGGAAACGCAAATTGAAATTTTGAATTAATATATTTTTATGGAAGAATTATTAAAAAATGTCAAACTGACGTTTGGATGAAAACCCTACCTTCTTCAATAGAAAGAGCCTTTTACATATCAGTAAAGAAATCTAAAACCAATTTTTCCACATTTTAATTTCCACCTTATCTATTTCTTTGTAACGTTCTCTACACCTCCCTCCCCCTCTTTAAATTGGGTAAAAAATATTTTTAAGTAACAAGAATTATACTCTTTTCTTTATCATTTTTTCTATAAAAATGGTAACGGAATGCAGTTGCGCATTTTCCTTCCCCCCCGTAACACTTCACCTACTTCCCACACCGCCTTATGTCGCGCTTTTCTTTAATATGCGCTGTAATGGAATGCTCGGTTTTTGCTTACTAAACAGCACAAGCATTAATGATATGTAGGTCGCGATTCTTCAAAAACCGTCAGAAAATCTCGCCCTTACAAAAAATCTGTCGATTTTTAAACACAAATTTACACTTAATGCTTTTTTGTCAGGACTATTTGCTAATATTCTTTAAATATTTTTATGTGTCAACAAACCTTTAAAACTTTTAACATACAAAACCATAGATAGCCATGGAATATTTTGCTGTCACTGTTTAGAAAAGTCACACAAATTCTGTCTTTCCTTTTACATAGTGAGAATTTTCGACGTTTATTGGCACGCGTAGTAATAATTTAGCTCCGCGATAAACTAGTTCTGCCGAATATCTTTAAAATATTAAATTTACAAAATGTTAATAAAAAAAATGAGGCAGTTTCTCTTACAACGTTAAGATAAATATTAAGGATGTTGTGTTTTTACTTTAAATGAGACAATAAATAAAAATCGCCACTTTTCGGAATTGTGACGGGTGAGATTTTGTGTCGTTTCTGAAGAATCGCGACCGTACTGTCAAAAAATTACCCCAAATTTTTACAAACGGCACAAACCATTTACCGCGAATTTTTTATCTTTTAGTTACTTAAAATTAATTTTAAAGTTATATGTAAAACGCTTTTTTCTTGATTTAATTGGAGAGTAATTTCCTTAAATCAGCTTAAAATGAGATCTCATACGGTACTATACATTTGCTACGTTTTCATGGGAATTGATTTCGTTCTGAAAACGATTTCAATCCGATACCGTCCATCAAAACGCCTGTTTTTCCAGTATTCAAATCGATTTCAATGTAGATCCGACCCTGAAAATTTTTAGGGTTGGATCAAGATCATATTGAGATCGAAATACCGATTTTCCATGAAAACGGGGATTGACTTTACACATGCGTATTGCGTCGGATTACCAGACAGCCGCCAAATTATATTTTATTGCTCTCACTCTTTTTGAGAGAGAGACAGAAATAGAAGTGAAACTGTGGAACCGGCATTCTAAAATTTGGTAGAGTATATAGAAAAAAGAAGATTAATAAGATAACCTTACTTAAATAACTAAAGATTTGTTTTTTAAAGACTTTAAAAAAATTAATTATGGAAAATAAAAGAAATATTTGGCTCGAAAGTGTATTTGCTATGCACATATGCCAGTCCAGCATTTCTTTCTTCACTTCCACTTGCAAACAGAGTAGCAATTAAAATTAAAAAAAAATGTGTGGCAAGGGCCAACATCATCTTTTGAATAAAATACATTTTAAAAAAAAGTACCAAAACTCAAAAATGAATATTTGGCAACTATGACACATATCCGCTGCCAAATATCAAAATTTGAAAACCGATTTTGAATCGATTTGAAAACTTGTCATGAAAACTCATGAAAAAAAAACATATTGAAAACGAATTCAATATCCATGAAAACATAGCAATTGATTTTTTTTGGCTGTTAAAATGATTTGACTACTACATTTACATTCAAAATAACTTCTATGGTAATATCATCTAGCTAATCAACTTTTAAAGGTAAAACTTATGCCTAAAAATATGCTAAAACTTAACAAACAAAATAGTTTCAATCTTTACTTTTTTTATAAAATATAACTGAAAAAAATGCCAAGATGGCAACGGTAGTTACTTGTTGTATCCTAGTAATATTTTTATTAAAATGCAGCTGATTTCAATGCTATTTAGCATTGGAGAATAATAATAATTGTTTTAGATTTATTGTTTAAAAAAATGCAAAGATGCTTGGTTGCACGGGCGGGCGAGCGGCTATGTGTTATATTATGGCGAAACATAACCTCTGAAAAATTTGTGAAAAAATAATATTTTTTAAATAAATATTCTTAAATCTAAGTCTGCAAATCCTTTAAAATTAACTAAGTCTGCAAGACATAAGGGTTTTCCTTAAATTCTGGAATAAAGTTTAAAAAAAAATAAAAATTTTGTGATTAAAGACATCCTTAATATCACAAATTTTTGAAGAGCGTGCAGTTTAATGAGGTATCATGGCAGGTTTCGTCATCAAACAAGAATTCGCACAAAGATTTCACATTTTGATTTAATTGCTATTTTTAGATACATTTTTTGTCAGGGAAGTTAAATTTTAAACAACATTGCTTTCATGTGCAAAAATGCTGTATTTTCAGCTGGAGTAGACGTTTTCACAGGAAAAAAATATTCCTCAAAATAGCGGTGACAACATTTTCATGACGTTTTGAAAACGTTGTGGCAGAAGACAGCAAAAGCATTATTGTTATATTTTTTGCTGCGAAAACGTTAACCTAGCTTATTTGCAGCACGCTGTGTTACTTGGGTAATATACTTTAAAATTTACATTTCGAAAAAAATAATCGACATAATCGTGATGTTTTAAAATTGAAAGTAGATAAACCGGTGGTGGTCTACAATATACGATGATTTTACTCTAAATAAGTGTTTTAAACTTTTTAAAACATAGGTCTAAAAACTTCTAGTTTCTTTTATACCAAAGATTTGTTAAATCTCGTCCGATTTTTTAGATTTTGAGCTCTGCGGGAAGCTAAGGCTCTGGCTTATATACGCTATCTATAAAATTTGACGTTTTATGAAAATGCGTAATGGCGCATGCTTTTGAAGCTCAGATATTTTTCATTCCTTCCTGCCAAAGTTTGTTGTTAGCTAATGTACCTGATTTGAGTTATTCGGAAAACCACGTCTTTTTACTGTATAAGGAGGTATTATTAGTAAAAATCGGACAAGAACTGAAAAAGCTTTGCCCAACGAAATTGTTTTTTTTTTTAAACCTGTGTACTTTTTGTTCGATCTTTAGAAGTGATACTTCTCTGTGCACGACACAGACATGTCTTTATGGCAAATGTCTAAAATCGAGTACAGTGGCGCATATAAAATTTTTGGGGGGGTGTTAAAAATTAGGAATTTTAAAAACCATGCGCCATCTTGGATTTTTTAAAAATAACAACCAAAAAAACGCACGGTTCTTTTTTTGGCCCACCTTACATTACTCCAATTTTATTTTTTCTAAAAACTGTTTACCATTTAGACCCCGCGTAAGTGTAATTTTTTTATTTTTCTTTCTTCTAAATTGAAACTTCCAAAAGGAAAGTTTTTTTTTTAAATGCCTAAATCCAAAAATTTCGCTTAAACTTAGGAGCGTTGTAAAATAGGCTAAACCCTTTTAGTATATCTCACTGTAAACGTTTGTGTTATGCCCGTGTGCACCACTTTCCCTCACCACCTCCACTTGTTCAAGTGCCGCTTGAACTGAGGGTGACTCTTGAGATTTACTTGGTTTGCAAAAGTTCTGAATAGGTTCCACTTGGAAAAAGTGAGAAAATTATTGGCAACGTGGCAGTTATTAGCATTATTTTGTTTTTTTTATGTGGTGACCATGATTTTTACCTGTCATCTGTCAAAAAGCAACGTAAAATTTGAGGTTATTTAAAAAAAACAAATTTGATTGATGATTTATGATGATATGGAGGAAGAGGCAAATAACACTACTATAATTGGTGCCCTATAAAATCTGACCATTTATTATCACAGCTCCAGATCAACCCAACCCCTTTTTGAGTTTCTTTGCAACCAACTCTCGAAAAAAAGGTGAATTATTCGCTTAGCGAAAAAAGTTTGCTTTTAAGTATTGTGAAAAGTTTAAAAACTTTTTTTTTTGGGCATTCCAAACCTTTTGTAAATGATATCTTCATCAAAAGTGTTAAAATAATCCATTCTTTGAAAAATCCTTCTTGATATTCCATTAATTACAAAGTCTAATTCTTCATATTCTTCGTCATCCCGAAGAAGTTCCATTTTAAGCACAGACCACCAAATCACAGAAAGATTTTAAGGCAACGAAACAATTTTATAAACTCATAAAATTAATGGATTTTGTTTAAAAACATTATCAAAAAATACCTCACATAATCTAAAAATGCTCTTAAGCCGAAGTAATTCTACGGCTTATCTTAACTACAGCTTAACTGCATCTTACATGATATTCCACACCCTTGCAAACCAAAACTAAAGCTTAAGCTCAGCTTACATGTCAAGCCGAACCCGTGCACATGGGCATTACAGCGTTATACTATTTCTCGTTTAAAAAAAAACACAAACTATGCGGTTCCATGTCCAACTTCATTTTATATGTAAGATTTTGTTCTTTTTCTAATAGCTTACAGTAATATTTCGACAATATAAAGAATTTTTACAGGAGGGACTTTCTATGTAAGAATCTTGTGAATAATGGAAATGTAAAAACTGAATTAATATAGTTGATATAAGTTACCCCTGAGTAACACAGACATCCTAAGAGGCACGTGCATAAGCCGAGGGTGCACGGAAGTATGACTGTGAATAGGTCTTACTGCCAAGGAGGAAAACGAATGTTTAAATATTCTTGCACATTTTTTAATAGCAATCTATTTGCCACCAACAATAATTGACGAGTGGTTTCTTTGTCTGCAAAAAGTGTACTAATTAGTCGGCAAATCAACATTTAACGGTTAGCTTTATTCAAAAAGTAAAACAAAATATTTTCCACTTTCTTAAAAGACATTTTATTTGCTTTTACGACAACACGGTCATGTGACATCAGAATGCCCAATGGAACATTTTTCCAGATCCCCAAGTTTAAAAAAAAAATGAGGGTGAGGTAGTTAAAAAAACACGATATTTTTGTAAGGAAAAACTTGAGTGCAGAATGTCGTAAGTCATTTTTGGAAAACCCTTCCTATTTTAATAGTTTTTCAGTAAATACCAGGCTGTAAGGTAAAAAGCAATTTTAAAAATTGAACTAAACTTGTTGATTCAAAAGCATCTGTGACAACAGAGATTAAACTGTCTAAACAAAAGAGTTTTTACCAGAGGATACATCATAATCCACTTAGGGCTAAACAGCTCGCCGTTCTATTTGCTCAACGATTCCTTCGGGAGCACACCAGACAGGATAGATTCAGTAGCGTAACACAGGCAATATTAAAATTAACTCTGTGTTTCGGACTTCCATTGTCTATATTTTATTTATACACTATATATGTGTATAAATAAAATATAGACAATGGAAGTCCGAAACACAGAGTTAATTTCAAATACATCACTGTCTCAAACTTTCAAACAGTGAATATTACTTAGTACTACAAATCTTGGGCCCCACGTATTGAGTGCTGGCCCCGATCCGAGCGAGTTCATCCGCCTTTTCGTTGCCCGACACTCCCGTGTGTACCAGTACCCACATCACTGTAACTCTTTTGTCTTGACTCAAGGCTTCTACGCACTCTTCCACCAGAGTATTGGCAATTTTTGGCGCACCGAGTGCCTTTAGGGCCGCTTGGCTGTCGGAGCATATGTACACATTCTTCTCCGGACCATTGCGAACCTCTTCTAGTGTTGCCGCCATTATAATGGCGTATACCTCGGCTTGGAAGACCGTAGCTTGCTTTCCGAGCGGGTAGCTAATCCGACCTTTTTCTCGGTCTTGCACGTAGACCCCCGCCCCTGTTGTCTGTGTAGCATATCAAAGCGTTCCTCTCGAACTGTTGGTGAAGGTTCTCCATCTGCCAGAATTCCCTATCGGGAATTTCGATTTTGTACCTCTTAATTTTAACTTTATGCACTATTAATATGAAAAAACCCATGTCAAAAGAAAAGAAAAAAATTTGGTTGATTGATCTCAAAATAGGACTGATTGATTTCAGCTGATATTAGAAAACAGAAATATAGGAAGAAGGAAGAATACCTAACCTATTGAGGTTAGGTAAAGAAAAACATTTCTTTTGTTCTTCTTGTATGTCAATTTGGAATGGGAATTTTCAAAAGTTATTCTAATGCACTAAGCTTATGAACCGTTGAACTGAAGTTATGAATTATCAATATGAAAAGTTGGGTAAATCCACCATTAACATCAAATTTGGACTAATAATATTTTAATTAATAAAGACACGCACATTTTTTTGCTGTATTTTATCCAAATATTTGACTTTTTGAAACAACAATGTTAATTAAATTATATTTTATATTTAAATTTTATTTTTTCAGTGTGCTTAACGATACTTTAAATAATGTGGCTAAAAATTGTATTTTGTGTAGTTTTAGATTACTTATTGAAGAAACATTTAAGATATCTATGAACATACAAGAAAATGCGACATTTGTTTCAACACCATTAATCATAAATATAGGATAAAAATCAAAAAGGAAGTTAAAAAAAAACCTCCAAATCAGTTACATCAACCGAAAAGAATCTAAAAACAAAAGATCAAAAGATCTTGGGTGGAAATAACGAAAATTCAAATCTGAATGAGCATCCCACAAGGAACACACAAAGAACCAAAAAAAAAAACTAAGCGAAAAGGGAAATGATTAAACGATGTTTCCCTCTGGGTAACCAACGTGAGCTCGTTAGTGGTTCCATTGGTCACCCTCCCCATACATCAATAAACACCATCATACACTTTGATTTCCAACTTTGAATCACTCACAAATAGGCATCGTTCCGCACTGGCACTTATCCAAGTTACCTGATACGGATTCGTCCTGGCGTGTTAATATTTCCCATAGGATTATGCTCCTAAGGCAATTAAAAATTAAAAAAGAAGTTAAAAAAAAACCTCCACATCAGTTACATCAACCGAAAAGAATCTAAAAACAAAAGATCTTGGGTGGAAATAGCGAAAATTCAAACCTAGATGAGCATCCCACAAGGAACACACAAAGAACCAAAACGAAAAGAGAAATGATTAAACGATGTTTCGCTCTTGGTAACCAGCGTGAGCTCGTCAGTGGTTACACTGGTCGGTCACCCTCCCCATACATCAATAAACACCATCATACACTTTGATTTCCAACTTTGAATCACTCACAAATAGGCATCGTTCCGCACTGGTACTTATCCAAGTTACCTGATACGGATTCGTCCTGGCATGTTAATATTTCAATAGGATTATGCTCCTAAGGCAATTAAAAATTAAAAAAGAAGTTAAAAAAAACCTCCAAATCAGTTACATAAATATAGGGTGTTTCAAAAAAAAATCGTACTTTTTGGATTGCCTACAACTTCCACAATAATTTTTAGAATTTGAAAATTTAAAGTTTATTTGAAAAAGAAAGCTTTAAAATTTATGCGCTTAATGTCAAAAATTACATTTCTTTAAAATTAAAGATGGCGGACAGATTTAAAAAATGGGTATTTTGACCCCCCCTGCAAAAAAATTGTGTGCGACACTGTAATAAATTTAAGATACGCTGTAAATAGCCTTGTCATTTAAAGCTGTACAACCATTTTGTTTCTTTAAATCGGTTAAGAAATAAGAAATTTCTGCAGTGTTAAATTTGTGTATGTGGCTCTAGAAAACTTTCTTACTATAAGTCATCTTTTTTATTCGACGTTGTACAATTTGATTAAAATTTATCAGAATGTAAAGATTTTAAGGTTTCTCCTTAGCCAGGATCGAGTAAATGTCGAATAAAAATAAAATCGATAATTAAAGGAAAATCGACGTTAGATAAGAGGATTCACGGTAAAATAATTGGCGCTGGTAGGCATGCATATAGCTCCATATAACCTGAATACAGGGTGTTCATTAATTGTAGCACGCATCTCCTTCGTGGGGTACATTTTACCCTATATTTTCAATAGGAAAAGTAGGTCTAGTAGTACCTTGTTTTGAAGGTGTCCTAAATAAATTTATATTTTTTTTTTAAATATAGGTAAATTTCACCACTCGTAGGAATATACCCTAGAAGAAAAAATACACAGATAAAATTCAGTATTAACAAAAACAAAGTTGAGTTGTACCGGGATTTCTCAAAAAATAAAAAAATATATATTAAAAAAAAAACGATGATTGGATAGCCAGAATGTGTGTTTTCGAAAATCTTGGGTGGGAGGTTTAAAAATGAACATCCCGTATACTTGTATCGCTAGCTGCTACGATTGGTGAGTTGGGATTTTTTTTATAAGTTCAACATCCCATCCCACCCTCTTTCCAAACTCGCATAAAAACTTATCAGCTCATCGCCTGGTCCCACACAATTTTTGTACCAAATTTGATCAAAATCGGTTTGGTGGCTTTTGAGTTATCTTGTATTTAAGTCTTTTCTGACCCAAAAAACTGATTTTTAGTGAAAATAAAAAATCTTTTTTGACGATCATGTATGTACTCTTACCATAGACATACTTGTTATTCCAAATTTTAGGTAACATCATATAAGTGCTATTACTATAAACATACTTTTCAATCAGTGGCATATCCAGCAATTTCACCAGAGGAGGCGCAAGCAATAAAACTTATGTAGGCCGGCTGGGGGTTAGGTTAGATTGGTATGTTGGTTAGTGGTGACCTGTCCCTCCCCACTAACAAAAGAGTTTCGACCTACATATGTTCGTAGTTGCTTGAGCCGTTGATGGTGACCAACAGATACTACCTGATACAACTAATTTATTTTGGCAAAGTTATTTGTTATTATGCACACAAGATTCAATACTGTGTAACCTATATTAGTTAAGATTACTTTTGTGTTTCTGTAAAAAGCTTTAATAAAATACTTCAAAACGCTTGAAAAATCCTTAATTCCAAGAAATAAAAAAATACATTCAACATTATTATCGTATTAAAAAAAACTTTTAGTTATATAATAAAATTAGGTTTTCTTTTTCCAGGTTCATTGAACGATATATATACAAAAGGGCCAAGCCCTGGGCCACGACATTAGGTCTCTATTCTCCTACCGTGAACCGAACAGAAGTTTTCACAAGTCTTGAAGTGGAGAAACTTCTTTCGGCGGTAGCAACCGAAACAGGAAGAGAAGAACCAATTTTTAATGCGTTTTAAGGCGCATTTACACAGACAAACTTTCCTTTGATGTTGAAATGCCGACAAACATTTACACGAGCCTCTTGAGCAAAATGTTCAAAGAAAAGTTCGAGAAAAATCTCGTACAAAAAGACTCACGGAAATTTTGGAGAGAATTTTAAGCAAAATTTGTTGAAGAAATGTTGGTAATACAAATTTCTTACAAATTTAAATTTTATAGTTTTATGGGAATTCATTGAACTTAACTGAAAATAGAAAGACTAAGTTTTAAAACAAGGTATTTTTAATCAAGTGCTTTCCGACGGAAAAACGATTTGATGTCGAAATTCATGTTTTACCTCATAAGCAACTTCGATTAATCTGATTTTTATAGGGGATATGCCAGTATACTTGTAACTTTTTTGGGGTTGTAAAAAAAACGAGAATCATAAAAAATAATAACTGGCACTTATTTATTGCTGTTGCCTGTAAAATGTAATGATAAAAATCTACGTTTAAAAGAATAGCTCTTTATTTGACTTCCTACTTTAAAACACAATACAATAATAATTAAGTCAAATGAAAAAACCTATATACATTTTATTAAATCTCAAATATATGAACAAAAGCACGTTCGGTCTAAATAATACCCGTTTATTACCCACTTTTACAATCCTACGATCCCCACCCTTGCCTAAAAAATATAATTTAGCAGTAATGGACTAGACTCTTGAATCGGAATGTTGTCCCTTTGCATATTGTTTGTTCAGTGTCAGTAATCGACCTTGATTATTACATTAAATTGACAGTAAATATCTATCTTCAGCATTTTCATGAACCTTTTACTTTTTTAAACAACCCTTGGGGCCTTAAACTAACTAGGTAAATCTGGTGTGAGTAATTTTAAAAAAAAATAAAAGGTAAGGGTAAAGTACAGTTACAAAAATATGTTTAAAAAAAATCCCCTCCCCACCACTCCTCATAGTCGTAAGGCGCGGATTACCGCTTAAAAGTACAATTTTTGAGTTTTTTGCCGATATTTTTTGGAAAAGAAAAATTATCCTGGGTTGTTTCTCGAATTTAGGAAAAAAACCCTTGAAAATAAAAAAAAAACTCGCAAGAAAATCCCAAAAAAAGCCCCGGGCAAATAAATCCGGGAAAAACCCTAAGAAAAAAAATATTATAAGTAACCCTAATCCATGTGACAAAACTGATAGCCAAGAATAATGTTTCGCTTGCCGTCGGCTTTTTTTCACAAAAATTTAAAATGAAATTTGGTGTTCCATTTTTTTAAAGAATTGAGATCACTGATCACTGATGTGAAATTTTATTTATTCTCATCTTTAAAAATATGTTTCCGAAACAGATAGCAATAATTTGCTCAAAAATTTACCCGAACAAAATGTTCAAAGAAAAGCTCACAAAAATGTTCACGCAAAAAATTTGAGATCTTTTGCACGAGCTTTTGTTTGAGCATGTTCGTCTGTGTAATTGCGCCTTTAGATATTGGGGTAATAATGTTTACTACACAGTATCAACGCTGTTAAGGCATCATCGCATTTACTATTTGAAGTTTCGTTTTTAAACAGTTCCATTAGCACTGTGTGATAAGGGTTGTTTAAAACTGCGCCAATTTTTTCTACTACATAATGTATTTTTTTTAGGCAAGAGGAATACTCTAATCTTTAAACATATCCACCAAAGCCAAACTTATTTTTCTTATCTAAAAATAATTTAAATTATATTATTATGGCTCAAAAAAACCTTGAGGTTGTCAAAAAAGCTTGAAACAGCAAAAACAGCAAAAAAAAACAGTAAAAATGCTTTATTTTTGACTATTCCCTATACAAAAACTAGCCATCCGCCAACAATAACAATAGACTTGCGTACAGCTTGTGTTCTGTCTAGCAATTTTAGCCACTTTTCTTTTATTCCAGAGAGACCCGTATTTTCTTAGTTGAAACATCACATAAAGTGGCTATTTTTCTTACTTTCATAGCGGATATCTAAGAAACGGCTAACTAGCATTAGTTACACAACATATTCAAAATTAATTGAAATCGACCAAGATATTTTTTATAGGAGTGTCCAGTGGTTCTTCAATGTTTTTAAAACTTTGATAATTTTAAGGGGGGGCAAGAAGCTTAATTTAGTTTTGCTGTGTGTGTAATTTTTTTTATATAATATATAAGGCTTTAAAAATATTTGTTTCGTAACTCTTAATCATAAATTTTTATTTTTAGAAATATTTTGGTTTCTCACCTACGCCACTGACCAGCATCCTTATTTCGCTGCACAGGGCATCGCGACGCTGTAGACGCGTCGATTCGCAGAGAGCAAGAGGGCGTTGTCATCGTTACTTCACGTCTCGGCGGCCAGCGGCAGCGTCCCGATAATTGTCTTGCAATGGTGACGAATTTCCATTGAGATAAGTATATTTTGATGTTGCATCTATTTGGCATGTAAATGGTTTTGTGAATGTTATGCTGTTTCTTTTCTTTTTAAGTTTTGTAGGCAAGTACGTTTGTAAGAGTTTCTCTTATTTCCTTTGTTTTTGGTATGTAAATGGAAAAGTACATGTATCACGATATTTGTAAACTCTTTCCAGGCGGTTTTTATTGTTTTCTTTGTTTAATCTTTGTGGTTGCTAAACGTTCTTCATTTTAATCTTTGCGATATCGATAAACAATTTTTCACCTATGTTATGTATGTCCTCTATACAAAGAATATTGTTTAATTTTTTAGGCATTCTTGTACACTGTTGTTTATATCCTTGCATCTAAATAGTAGTAGAGTGGTATACATAATAAATTAAGAAAATAATTTATCACTTTTAAATGGTTGAATATGTGGATTTCTTTTTTTTTAATCTCTAACAAGGGTGAGGATTCTCCGTTAAGATAAATATTTTTTGATGTTGTTTCTATTTAGCATCTAAGTGGTTATAGAACTGTGAATTTAATACTGTTTTTTTTTATTTGAAGTTCTGTGTGTAAGATAACATATACCTATGTTAAAGTTTCTCCTACTTCCTTTGTGCTTATTTATGCTGACCAACTTCTTGGTAGAAAGTAAAACAGTTTTTATTATTTTCTTTGTTTAGTCTGTGTGGTTGTTATTGAACTATTGCCCTACAGATATGCAATGTTTTACCATATTTGTATATTCCATACAAAGTAGAATATTAAATATTTTTATGTGGTTTATACAAAATGTACATATTCCTTTAGTCTTTATTGTTGCAACTTGTTTGATAATAAAAATTTATTAGTGTAGTTTTTGACTGATTTTTTTTCTTACTATTATATCAATATAATATCACTACTTGTGTAACTGACGGCAATTGTCTTGAATTGGTGACGATTTTCCATTAAAATAGGGATATTTTGATATTGTTTCTATTTGGCATGCAAATGGGTATAGAGATGTGAATGTTGTGTTGTTGTTTTTTTTAAAGTTCTCAAAACATCCACGTAAATTTTCTGTAATTTTCTTCGTATAATCTTTGGTCTTGCATTTAAACGGTGACTAGTTTTCAGTATTGTATGTACAAGGTGGTCCAAATTCGAAGGGATTGCGGGATTTTGGGTATTTCTAAAGCAGATAGCAAAAAACTAATATACATGTTAAGGGCTCGAATTTTGAGGAACTAGTAATGATAAAAACCGCATATCAGTATTTCAATCTCTTTTTGAGCTACGGTTTTTAACTCTTTTATTAATAAAATTTTCTTTTTAGTGTAAATTACTGTTCTATAAATAGTAATTTAAAATAGAACTTCTTTATCTGGACTGTATTTGCAACGTTTACTTTTTGAGATATAACACCAAGTTTTTGTTTTTCCTATGAAATATAATTTTTGTGTAGTTTTGTGTGCCGTATAAATTACTTTACATAGTAATATAATCTAATGTAAGATAGACTCTGACTGTTGTTTATTTTTGCATCTTCCTGTATTTTATTTAGCCTCTATCGCTGGATTTGGTTTTATAACGAAAAATTATTATTGTCGTTGTTGACTTTTCTCTCTTCTGTTTTATTATATTACAATAGCAAATTATGACTATTTACGTTACTGTTAGTAAATTGCCGTATAATGGAAACCGACGGTAAGCAAACCATTAACTCTGATACTTCAGTTCTGAATTGTATCTTGCCTTGTGGCATAGAAGACAAAAATCATATTTTAGATGTTGCGTATTTAATTAAGTAAACTTATCCTTTTAGTTGTTTAACTTATGCCTATACGGATTTAACACATTGAATATATATATATATATATATATATATTTACTTTTTAATTTATAACGTTGTTGATTTTGGGTAAAATAATCTAAGCATATCAGTCCCTGGTAAGTTTTCTAAAGTTTGTCTTTTGTCTTTTTGCAGATTTAAAAGATTTTCTTTGAGTTCTTCGATTTAAGAAAAAATGTAAAAAATCGAATTTATAAATTGTCAAAAATTTTATTTGGTACCTTCTTCTAAAAAAGTAATGGGTTAAGAAATTGTACATTCTTAACGGTATTCTAATTGCATGTTTACTCGCAATACTTTTAATTAAGAAAAACCTTTTTATAGGTAAAAAAAATAATTAAAACTAAACATTTTGGAGAATTATAATGAATCGGATATCAAAGATATTTACAACCCCAACACCGGCAACTCATTACGGAATATGAGACGTATCTAAAGAGAGCCTGTAAAGGTTAAGGCTCAAACGGACCAAAGTGCCAAACCAAAAACAAGGAAGCCCAAAGAGCCAAGTGCCGCACAGGTGTCCAAGTATGGGATAAGGGGGCTGGGTTAAGAAAATATGAAAAGGGCCTAAAGGGAAAGACTTGCCATCTTCCTCACCACCTGCGCCCCCTGTATTTGCGCCAAGGAAGATCATTGTTAAGAGATTTTCTTTTCACAAAGAGTCACTTCTTATATCTATCCTCATGCATAATTAATTTTTTATAAAATTGCTTTACCTAAATCTTCATTCTACCTTCATTATTGTTTTTTTTTTTGATTTTGTAAGATTGCCTATAAAATTGATTATAAAACCTAGCTGTAGTTATTATGTGGGTAAACGCGACTTTGTTAAATCGTCGAGTGGGATGGTTTTTACCTGAAGTAAAAAAGGCCAAAACTCATTTTTCTGCGTCAGTCCCGTCGTGGTTTGATTGACGTTGGCCAATTTATAAATGTTCGTCGCTTTTTTGTGTTAATTTCATACCCTCCCCGAGTGTTTAATATCCTTTGGCTTTTGATACATTATTTTACCACCTAAAGTTCGTTCGGTTTAAATTAATTTAGATTTAGTCGGTTTAGAAAAAAATCAAAGATTGACTAATCACACTGGTCACTAAGACAAAAACAAATTTTGGTGCCCAAGAAAAGCTTTTAAATAACTTTGAAGTGCTGATTTCAAAAATAGAAGTGGTTTCCGTCTTTGCGCATTATCCCTAGTTGTTTATTTTGATACTCGGATGAGAGACATGCATATTATGGCAGATAATGTTGAGGCCTCCAGTGATAGAAGTTCTTACAAAAAAAGGTTCTATGGTAATGTAGTTATGAGTGACCTTCCTTTCCTTCTAGTTTTACTTGTTATTAAATTTTTTGTTTCTTTGTGTTCTAAATATATATTTTTGCTTTATTTTGTGTTTTGCACAAGTACAGTTTATAGGTAAACCAATTTTTAACGGTTTTATTTTGGTCATCATCTGTACCAAAAAACTAGAAAATAATAATGTGTACATTTTAACAGACAGACAAATAAAACGTGGGGTGTTTCAGTTTTTAGTTTGATTTTTGGCTCATATCGTTACGCAAACTTCTCATCTCTCCAACTCTATCATCACGTGTTTACCATTAAATTTCATACGTATAGTTAACTAAAAGTCGCATTTTCCTTAGTTATTAGTCTGAGGTCGCATTGCTTATTTTCAAATTTATTGTGTAGTTTGGTAGCCACTGACATTTATATATTTTTCTTTCTTCTGCTCGTTTAATTCTTATTTTATTCTACTTTTAACTAACCCATTTAAAATAAAGAAAAAAAATATTTTCAATTAACATCAAAAAAAATTATTAGACTTTCGTCGACTAAATCAGTTTCATAAATGGAAAAGTCCGCCATTTGGAACAACCATTTTGTTTTTTTAGGTCTTAGTCAAAAACCGCATTGAGATTGAAACAAATCGTTTTATAAATAAGAAACTTTCTTAATTTTGAGCAAAAAATTGTATTGTGTGACCTTAAACACCTGAAAGTTTCGATTTTGGGACAAAACAAAGTTGGGATCCACTATTTTGAATTTATTTTTGAAGTTTTTGTTAAAAATTGTATTGAGTGGAAAAAGAAATAAGGAAATTCTTCATTTTGGATTCAATATTTTGTGTTTCTCTTTAAATTAAGTTAAAAATTATATAATTTTAAGACAAGGTGGTTTATAAATGATTAGAAAATTGTATTGAATGACTTTATACACCACAATGTTTCAATCCTGATACAAATCGATTTATAAATAGGAAAGTCTACCACTTTGGATCCGCTACTTCGATTTTTTTAAATTTTAAGTCAAAAATTGTATTGTGTGACCAAACTATTGAAGTTTATCAGAAAAATTTATTTGCCAGTTGATTTCGACAGAATAATTTGCTTTATTATATTTTGATAAATTATTTTAGGTAGCCATTATTCTTAACACGATTACTTTAATAGATAAGCGTTGCCCTATTTTTCTATTTATTTATCGACCTGTCTGGACAACTAACTACTGTGATCTATATCTATAGTGGGATTTTTTGCGCAATTTAATGCTTATTTAATTTGTATAGGTAAAGAGTCTATCTTATGTTAAAGATAAGTTATGACCAAAAATGCTACTTGGGATAGGGTGTGTAGGTATCTATATTTTTAAATGAAAAGTATAACTTAAAGAAATCATTCCAATAAATTAATTATTTCATTTAAAATAATTAAATCATAAGAACATATTTTTTTATACTTACATTTACTGTAAAACGCAACACAATAAGTAATTAAATTTATGTCTTTCAATGTATAAAACTACACAAAAATAATAATAAATACTGTCGAATATTTAAAATACCTTAGTTAGTTCTAATATTAAAGTTTACACATACAAATTCACCAAATAACTTTGTCTTATATATCTATGTATTTTTATTTATCTATATATAGTCTAAAATAGTATACTCTTTGCTAAATCATTAGAGCTGCGCATGTCGCTGGACAGGCTGGCATTAAACATTCTGTCTCGTGAAACTTTATTATAATTCATAATTAATTCAAGAGTAACAACGTCGACATGGAAATTTAATTTAGAACGGAAAAAGGTGGAAATTCCTTGGAGGATTTTTTTCATGACGAGCATAAAATTTCGTCGTTTGACGTTCTATACCTACGTAAACACGACAAAGAAAAATAAGATGCTTTTTTTAAAATATATTTTAAAATGGCACACTGGAAAAATATGGGGTGGCTGAGTTTCCAAACAATTGACTTAGCTAGAGATTTTATTCAATAAAAGTACAAAAAGAAATATTGGATCAACGGAAAATTGTTTAATAAACTACATTAGGTGATTTTCCGCCTGGAATAATTCCTAATTGGTATTTACCAATGCAATTAACCGATTTCGGATCAGCTGATTTGCTCTTCGTATAAATTTACCACTTATTACCACACTTAGTTTGAACTTTTGGTTATAGCTTTTGTTTTTCTTTTGTGATAATGTTGGTTTGACGAGCTCAACGACGTCTTCTGCTCAATGATATGTTTATGTAATATGAGGCCACATTTTTTAAAATAAACAGAGTTCCATCTTTTAATATTTATCACAAGTCAGAAAAAGTAAAAACATAACCCCTAATCCTAAAACGGCTGTAAATGACCTATTGTGCGCTGTATATATTTGTCACCAAAATATATTAATTTAGTCTTACTCATATACACGTATACACGTAAGTATAAACATTCGACCTATTCTTCAACTTATTTATATTTTGGGTTTATTTTTGTATTAAATTTTATTTGCAGGTATAAAAGATATGGTGATTCCGGCACATTCGTGATCTACCCTGTAGATCCGGGCTTTTGTAGATATTAAAATCAGAAGCTCGTCTCTACAGGTATCTTACGGATGGGAGTCTGCAAGTAATTTGCTCTTTGTCTAATTTGACTTGACACAAAGTGGGCTAACCACCACTTAATACCTAAGTTTTTGTGAGGCACTAATCAAATGTTTGTCTCCCTTTTCCATTATGCCCACTTTCGGCAAATGGCCAGCCCGAGTGGGTAAACTATATATTATGAGAGAGAACTAGAGTTTGGAACTTCCCTTGTCTTATTTTTCGTAACATTTCGAGCTGCAATCGTCATCAGATGAATACTAAGAAAAACTAGAACTATCTTATCTTATATACTAAAAAATGTGCGTGTGTGAACCATAAAAACTAACCTAAAGACCCTTTGACCTCTGCCAACGACATAGTTCGCAGGGTTCCTGCGACGATTTTAAACATAGAAAGAAAATATACGATCAGAGCCCTTATATTATCTCATAGATTTATTTGTTACGACGGATATATGGATGCAGACTGGGACTTTCCATCCATCACAGGATCAATGCCCAGTGTTAGCGAAGTTTTTTTGCAAAGTTAAAGACAAACACAAAATATACATGCACCTAGCCGGGATTCGAATCCGGGACCTTCCGTGCGGCAGGCAAATACGATGCCCACTGCGCTACGGCAAGCCTAAATAATTGCAATTAATTAAACACATACCACAATTTAGTTATTTTAATAAATAAATTAAGATACTGAATCAACTAGCTTACGTTTAGACGTTGTTTTGGTAGTTTTGATAGTGATTGTATGCAAGGAATTTACGTGGTCCCTAAAAGTGGAAGGGAGGCTGAATTCTTGAACTAAAGGGGAGAGGGCGGTTTAGTTGGTGGTCTAGTTTCAGTGGCAGATTTTTCAAAAATTTTGAGAAAATTATACTAAAAATGCTGTTTTTTACGCATTTTCAATGTTCTGACAAAAAATTGTTTAAAATGAAAACAAAATTGTAATAACTAATATAACAAAATTGTGCTTGTGTTTGATTTAGTGAGCTTTGAACTCAAAGAATACCTTAAGATGCAACGATAATAAAATAAATTGAAAAGTGTGTAGTTGGTGATATTAGCGGACCAAGAGTCCTGTTTTATTACTGTTAATGGGTATGACACTATTTTGAAGAAAATTATAATGGACGGACTACGGATATTCTGGCAGTACCGCAATAGATATAAAATCTATATTAGTTTCTTTATTTAATCTCGGAGAGAACCCTACCTGTAAAAATATTTTATTTCATACTGTTTTGTAATGTACTTTATTACGGTACCGGTACAGTCCGGGAAATCATACATTACATCACTAGACCGATAAAGTAACTTTATCGGATTGAAACTGAAATTTAGTGTTTTAACTAACACAGGGTTATTTTTGAACAATTTTTATTAATGCAAGTTACAATTAAGTTACTTATACACGTTAACGGTAATACTGCAGTTTTAATTAATTGAAATATTAGCAATCCATTAGAGAGGAAACTTTCTACCACATTTCCAATATCCAAAGGAATCCTACAGATATTTCGCTTTTTTGAACTCAGAGACCGCTAATAAATTTAATATATATATATAATCGCTTCGCTCCAATTTTCACGGTTTACATTGTAAAAATGACAAATTCAAACGTTTGACAATAATGTGATGGAAATTTTGAACTAATGGTTGAAACAATTATAAACGGCATGACCTTTTTAGCTGTATCAAATGGTCAAGTCATGACGGTAACTTAAGGCTTAAAATATTTTAGCATAATTTAAGGAGTAACGTTTTTGATGAAGGAATTTTTTACTATGTTTTTCATATTTTATAAACATTTTTTTTCTGTTAAAATGAAAAATATTTAAGGTTATTGAAGAGAGACAGCAGGCTCTAAAAAAGTATTTTAGAGAAAGACGGAAATAATTTGTTTGACATCTTGAGTGGTATCGTGCATATGATTTTTATTTTACAATTTTTATGCAAAAAAGAGCAAAAATTTTAATTTTTCAAAGTGTAAAGTGTGTAAAATATAAGGTGGTATTAATTTCTTTCAATCAAAGTTCTTTACAGTTTTTATATCTACCAAAAAACGTGTCCTACTAAAGTGTATTTTAGCACATCTAAAAATAATTTAACAGGTTTTTAAGAAAATTATTTTAAGGGTCATCATGGCTTGACCATTAAATGTTTTTTTGGCCGTCAAAAAAAATACTGTTAAAAAACATTATTTATCTGTTACAATAAAAAATATTTAGAGAGAGAGGGCAGAATTTTACAGGTAGATGGAGATAATTTGGTGAAGTGCAAAGTGTTTTAGAGAAGGATGGAGATCTGTTATAATAATTGCTCGCGTGAAATAAAGAAATTAGCGTTGCCAAATCAAATTATCTGAGGGAGATTTTGTTTTTAAATAAATTTGAATGATATTATTTTTATACTGAAAATATATAAAAAGAAGGTTTTTATAAATAGTTTTGCCCAAAAATGCTAAACTAAAAGATATGTTCAATAACACCAATAATAATAAAAGATATGTATTTCTTAATGATATATTTTATGATAATAAGATAAATAAAGATTTCCAGGAGAAATTAGTTTAGTGTTATGGCAACAGCGTAAAATAATTTTTCCCACAGTGCATATTATTTTTATTTTCCATTTTTCCTCAAAAAATCGTTAATATTTTTTATTTTTAAATGCTCATAGAGTATATTAAGCCTTAATCTAGTATATTGACTTCTTTTTTTTTATTATCAAGTTCTTAGATTCTTTAAAATTAACGAAAAACATGCCTTAAATATTTTAACATCTCTAAAAATATTTTAACAGGTATTTAACTAAATTATATTAAGGTTCATCATGGTTCTACCATATTGTCGCTGACTTATCAAAAAAAATATATATTTTTTTTAATTAAATATAATATAAATCAGTATGAAATAAAACTTTGTACGATACACGGCGGTGAAATTTTATTAAATTACTCGTCTAGAAATTCCATCTAGACTTGAAATTTAATAGTCCATTTCCCGGCTTTGTAACGTAAATTACTAAAAACTCATATATTCATTCAAAAAATCCAGTAAAAGTTTTATTTACCGGAAGGTTGCTCGACTGGGGAAAAAACTTTCCATTTAAAAAAATTGGTGCTGGAAAATATCTTGAAAACTGTAGCTTTGAAAGATTTTAACCTTATGACAAAATATAATATCAATAGCTGCTCTACTTCTAAAGTTTTTAACATTTTTTCAAATCACTCGGAAAATAAAGCTAATTTGGACTTTATAACAAAATTTGTAGTCCATATTCATGGAAACTTAAATCTGAAAACCCTATATCGCTACTTGCTTTTGTGGGTTGACAGACAGGTCGAATTTTTTTGAAATGAAATGTTTCCTCCCAAGTCACTTTGAGTAAACATATAAAAGTTTAATTCTTCCAGAACAGTAAACTCTTGTAAATTTCCTGCGGATTAGTTTTCATAAAACTTCGTCAGTTTTCATAAGACATAATATTTGCTGCCAAGAAACTTCTAGAGAGTGTACAATCTTATAAACTTGTGAAAATCTTATCTGTTTTAAAAACGTAATGGATTTTTTTTTATTTTTAGGTCCGTAAACTGAGCCAATTGACGCAATGCCATAATGATTAAGATCTTCATCAAGCTAAGAAGAAACATTATGTATTGCATTCTTCAACCCGACCCAACTGCCTTTGCCATCCGGATAATATGTATTTCATACATGTTTGATAATAAAATATAGTATAAATATATAAATAAATGTGCAAGCCGAAATAAAAGATCGTATTTTATGATGATAAGAAAGCTAGGATTTTTTGCTCAAAAATTCGGCCAGCGCAAGAGAATGTCATAAAATGAATTTACAAAAAAATGTGCGAAAACTTAGCTAAACTATGTGGCTTTTTGAAGATTTTTCGAAAAATTGTATTGATCGGCTTCTAGTAAATATTGTATTAATAAGTATATATTTTTTAAAAGATGTGGACAACATAAGACCAACCGAATCTTAATAAACAAACTACATTTTTCCTACTCTTAGGAAGTGGTGATCTCATGTGGTTGATTATCACAACATGAGATGAGAGCCGATCTAAGGGCAGGAAAAAATTTAGATCTTTTATTAGTATTCGGATGACCTTAAACTATGATGAACTAAATTGTCGAGGCCCCATCGTATACCCCCGCAAAAAAAATCTAGGTCCCCAGATTTTGACTTTTGATTCATTCATGCTTTTGAATCGTTGAAGAAGTAAATTATCTTGGGTAGACATTGAGCACCCGGGCCAAACTATTTTAGTGTCTATACAATCTAAAATTTGCTTTTTTTGTGTGTTTCTCTTGTGGAAAAAGGGTAAATATCAAAAAGTACTTGACCAATCGAAAAAAGAAAATCACTGATCGAAGGAAAATTTCTTTCTGCGTTTTATGTAATTGTAATATGTCCTATGTGTATTGAAGATAAGGGTTGCCATGGAAACCGAAATAAACAGGATGGTTAAACCAAATTATGTGTGTTTTCCAAAAAAAATCGTAGATTCAATATAGCCTTTCTAATTTATTTATTTTTAGGGATTTTATTCGTTAAGGAAAGATAAACTATATTTAAATGAACGAAATTTTTAATATTATACAGGGTGTACAAAAAACGACTGAAAATGAAAATTTTTAAAATATTCGTCAATTCTTGTAATTTTTTCCTGTGTGATAGAGAAGGTCTTAGCAAAAATTTTTATTAATACCATTTTTCTGTAATTGTACAGGGTGAGCTAGCAATGAAGGGTAAAATTACAAAAATGGCCGTTTTGGGCCTTGGTTTATAAGAAAACTATAAAGTTAAAAAAAAATCCTTATGAAACACAATAAAAGTTTTTTCTAACATTATACAAGGCATTGTAAAATATTTATTTTCCAAAGGTAATAATCTAATAATTTGTGTACAGGGTGAGCCAAAAAAACACCTTAAAAGTCATTAAATAGGTTATAAATCCCATTTGCAAATATTTATTATGTACATTTTGTTGACCACGATCTACCTCTTTTTCTTTATATTATTGAGGAGTAGTATTTATATATATATATATATATATACAGGGTAAGTTAAAATATTAAAACACTGTCATACATTAATTTGTATTTTTGGCTAAATAAGGGTTAAAAATCCTGAATAATATAATTTTTTCTACAGGTAGTAACTGCAGCTTTCAAATATATATTGGGCGTAATTTTGACTTACCCTGTACATAAATGAAGAATAATAAGTAGATCGTGTTCAAGAGAATCATATGTAAAATGTTTGCAAGTTCGATTTATAATTTATTTAACGACTTCCAATTACCATTTTTTTGGCTGACCCTGTACAAAAAATTCAAAATTATTACCTTTGGAAAAAAATATTTTGAAATTCCTGGTATTAGCTCAAAAAAATACTTTTGTTGTTACTCTTCTTTGAAACTTAATTTTAGCGGGTGTTATTAAGGCTATTCTCAATTGTTTTTTTTTGGGTCACTCCAAATATATACAAAGATAAGTGCCAAAGAATAATTGTTGACAATGTCATGTACAATCATATCTCGACGGGAATTTTTTATAAACGTTACAGTTTTCTCATAAACCAAGGTCCAAAACGGCCATTTTTGGAAATTTACCCTTCATTGCTGGCTCACCCGTACAATTACAGGAAAACGGTAAAAAGAAAAAATGTTTGTTTTCAAATTTCAAAAATTAACCAATAATTTAAAAACTTTAATTTAAAGTGGTTTTTTTGACACCCTGTATAATATTGAAAATTATGTTGATTTAAATATAGTTTGCCTTGGCTAAGCGAATAACCTCCCTAAAAATAAATAAAATCAGAAAAACTATCTTGAATATGCGATTTTTTTTAGAAAACGTACATAATTAGGTGTAACCATCCTGTTTATCTCGGTTTTAATAATTTAATAAAACTCAGAAAGAAATTATCATTCGATCCGAGGTTTTCTTTTTTTAATTGTCCAAGTACTTTTTGATATTTAACCTTTTTCTACAAGGGAAACCCACAAAAAAATGCAAACTTTAAGCTTTTTAATACAAAAATAGAGTGTGGTAACTAAAATAGTTTGGCCCGGGTGATCAAGCTACAATTATCCAAAAACATGAATCAGAAGTAAAAATCTGAGGAACTAGATTTTTTGCGGGGGTATACGATGCGGCCAGAACTAAATAGGGGATGTATTTTCTTTCAACAATGCGCATTTACAAGGTCAGTTTTATAAAGTGGATCTAATTGCCCATTAGAGAAAAAATGCAGTAATTAAAATCATTACTTTTAATTTTTTTTTCCTAAGTAGTACCTACAACCTAAAGCTAAACAATTTAGTACACGAATTTTTTCAAACTTTTTCAGTTTTACACAAGAGATTATCTGAGAAAATGATAATTATAATTACTTAATTAGTAACAGCTTTTTTAAATTTGAACTTGACATTAGACGATTACTCACACAATTTAGACCTATATTATATAATCTATCAACATAGTGTTTGAGAAGGAATATAAAAATTAAATAAACTTTATAGCGAGCAGCAATTAATGTTGTTTGTAAGAATCTTTCGTACAAAAGATAGCGAGAGCATTTTCCTTCTTGAATCTAAACTTTCCAACCACAACATGTCTTTGTTGATAGGAGAGTTGCGTTTTACTAATATTTAATTTAAACAACAGAAAATGTACGAATCTACGCTGAATTTTTTTAATTTTTTCAATATATTCATTGTAAAATGGTGACCAAATCAAGCAGCAATACTCTAAGTGACTTAGTACAAGCCTATAATACAGACATTTAAACCTGTGGGAGGTACTAAATTTTAAAACCAATTTTCAAAAAATACTTACCCATACAGAAAAGGCACAAAGCTATTCATTATTTTGTATTGTTATTGCAAAATACCACTGAAAAATTGCTTTTTTTCTCAAAATATACGATATTTTAGGAGAAAATGCCCGAAAACTAATTTTTTTAAGTTTCAAAATGACAAATGGTGAATACGCCAAAAATTTGGCACATAATAGCTTCATTATTTGTGTTTGAGGTCATAAAGTTGGTAATTTTTTAGACCACTTCTGGGAGGTGGCTTAAATTTATAGCCCCCAGAAAGGATTGATTTGTGGCAATAGGTAATAAGTTCGTTTATAATTTCCCTAAGTAATCGTTTTGCAAGGATTAATTTACCTTATTTAATATCCCGAGTTGCTCATTAACCAACAAAAGACCTCCAATTTTGTCCACAAAAACGCCATATTTTGAACCAGTTTTCAGCACAAAAAATAT
The DNA here is from genome assembly GCA_963921995.1 of Oxystoma pomonae. Taxonomy (NCBI): domain Eukaryota; kingdom Metazoa; phylum Arthropoda; class Insecta; order Coleoptera; family Brentidae; genus Oxystoma; species Oxystoma pomonae. The sequence goes on from OY998165.1 coordinate 44,198,272, forward strand.
ATTTATGAGGGCACCACGCGGCAAAACTAACATAAATGAAGGTCACTGATTATGCACGAAAAATATACCAAACAAAAAACCCAAAACAAGTATATTAATTTATTTACGAAGTGAAATTAAAATATTGAGGTTATCTAAAAGCTCAGTCAAGAAAACTTTCCTTACTCAAAGCCCACTCATTTCAAAGCTATAGCTTTCATCAGTAGAGGATGCAAGTTACGGTTCAGACAGAGGTAAGAGACTCGAACTCGCTGTTTGTGATTCAAACACAACTAATATTGTGAAACTGACATTTTGACAGTGACAGAAATGTAAACAAAACTTGCATTTAAGTTTTTTAATACATTTCATAAATAAAAACACCTTTTAAACAAATACAAAATTAATCTACTCCTTATTTTATTATTACCCATCTAAATCGTTGTTTAACATCAAGTATTAATTGAAAAAATTAATTACCAAGGGCAAGTTTTAATTAGAGTGAAATATAAGCCCAATTTTAATTTGTTCTTAAGAGTGTTTACTATTTAAACCCAGTGTGGGTTTAAATTTTTTAATTTTCTTCTAAATTGAAACTTTCTTTTTAAATCATACAAAAGATTGTGTTAAGAAGATTATTCAATAAACAAATTTATTAAAATTCTTCTTATAAATCAAACTATCTCCAAAACTTAAGGAGGGTTGGTTTAAACTGCTTAAAACCAAAAATGTCACTTAAACTCAAGACCGTTCTAAAATAGACTAGACCCTTTTAGTAAATCCCACCGTTAATGGCTTCAACATGAGAAAATTCATAACACTGTCTGATCACAAATCCCAGCATTTTATATGCTTTAATCACTATATCATGTATGTGATCATTAAAAGATAATTTGTGATCAAAGATGACTCCCAGATTTCGTATAACATCCACTCTTGTTATTCCCCGACCGCCTATGTGATATTTAAAATGAATTGGATTGTGTTGCCTACACGGAAAAAAAATCTACAAATGAGTATTTCAGTATGCTCAAAACTGCATCATTGAAATGAAAATCTAGAATTTATTTTAAACAGATTATTTTAAAATAAACATAGTGTTATACTTAAATACAAAATTTAATTTTCTCAAATGTTTTCTTTAATCCAAGTAAAAACTATCTGTTTAAAATTTTTATAATTTTGGATTTGAAGCCTAAGATCTTCATTTGGAAATTTACCGAAAACATTAAATTAAAACGGCACTAAGTTTATTATGAATCTCCGTTTATTTTCATTTTAAGACCATATCTTTAAATTAGGCAAAAAAGTATTTTTTTTTTAATTGCAAATTTTGACATGAGACTATTGTAATTTTAATATTAACATAAATTTTGTTCTTTAGGTTCAAAATAAGTATTTAAAATTCTAAAATTAAGTATAACCTTCAGATGCCTAATTTAAGAAAATTCTTGTTGTTTTATTCTTAAAATGAACATCTCAAACGCTCGGGGATTCTCGGGTCCGAGTTAGGACGTAACAGCCTGTCAGTCTTTTATTGTATGTGTCACCGGCCGGCGCATACAGGCGAATTTCCAGGAAAAGCTCGTCAAAAATCAGAAATTCGGAATTGAAATTATTGTGAACACCAATTATAATTTTATTATATAAAACCTAGGTATAAGACACCACCACCCTTTTATTAATATTCTCGTCCCTCTTAAAAACATTTTAGTTTAAAGTTGACCTTTGATGAGAATTTTGTTAAATATTTCGTGAATTGAGCGTTCCGTTTTTCGTTATTGAGAAAATTTCAAGATATCGTCATGAAGTCTATTGCTGCTGATGGTAAGTAGAATCTCAAAAATTTTGTTGAGTTAAAATATCCACAGAACTTTTTTAATTTTGATTTTTTAAAACTTTATAGACTGGTAAAAAATAAAAATAGGAATTTTTCGTCCTTTTCTAGACATAAAGTACATTTACCCGCATTACCCCATTTTTTAAATATGTATTTTTGGCAAGACCGCAAATTACGGGGAAATGTACTTTATGGCTAGAAAAGGAAAAAAAATCCTATTTTTATTTTTTACGAGACTATATAGTTTAAAAAAAGTTCTGTGGATATATCAATTCAATATAGTAGTTTTTTTATACCTTCATCAAAAACCTGATTTTAGTAACTGTCTGCAGATAAATAAAGCATGGCCTTTTTGGTTACCGATGCAAAAAAACTTTTTTAGTTACGGGTCCAAAAAAATATTTCTGTCCGTTTTTTACCCAAAATTAACGAGAAATAGCGGAAATTAATAAATTGGAAAAAATCCAATTATTCTTGCCTAAAAATTAAGCCATCTCCACCAGTTTTCATTAAGTATTTACGAAAAAATAATTTAAAAATATCGTCAAAATATCAAACTTTCAAAGATTAAAATATCGCAAAATGCACGTCACCAAATAAAAAGGCATATCGCTATGGCAACCATTGTTATTTCATTTATCAGCTGCCTGGATTTATAGTTTAAAGATGGTGTGTTGCGAGAAGTGTTCTTCTTTCGAAAGTTATTAGATAAATAGTGTTAACAACTCGCGGCTAAACTGTGCTTTTTTAGTTTAAATAGCAAGCGCAGCGAAATATTTAGAAACGCGAGTAAAAGAAACACAGTTTACTTGCGAGTCGTTAATACTATTTTTTTAATACCTTCATCACAAAAAAAATCCAAAAAAAAACAGGAAAATACTTTTAAAAATCTCGAACGAAGAGCACTTCTCGCAACACACCATCTTTACACCATAAATCAATGCGGCTGGTAAATGAAATAACAATGATTTCCCTAGCGATGTGCCTTTTTACTCTGTGACGTTCATTGTTGCGACATTTTAATCCTTGATAGTTTAATAGTTTGACGATGTTTTTAAATGATTTTTTTCGTAGACTTGATGAAAGAATAATCAGATTATTTCAATATTACTATTTTCAGCTATTTCTCTTTAATTTTGGTTAAAAAACGGACAGAAATATTTTTTTGCACCCGTGATCAAAAATAGTAGTTTTAACAACTTGTGGCTAAAATAGTGCTTTTTTTACAAGCGTTGGTTTAAATAATGAGCGCAGCAAGGTATTTAAATAAACTCTCCTTGAAATAATCCAACCTTTAGTTCCTGCGGTAATTTGCGGTCTTTCCGGTATGTCTCTTTAATTTTGGGTAAAAAATGGACGGAAATCTTTTTTTGCACCCATGATAAAAAAAGTTTTTTTGTATCGGTAAAAAATCATGTTTTTGATGAAGGTATAAAATTCTTTTTTAAGATTCTACTTACCACCATGAATAGGCTCCATGACGATATCTTTAAATTTTTTCAATAACTTGCGAATAACTAGGTAACTAGGTAATAAAATTGGTTCTTCCAATAATTTTGCATTCGGAATTTCTGATTTTTGACCAGCTTTTCGTCGAAATTCGCCTGTGTGCGACGCGGCGGTTAGTATAGTTAGTTAGATATACTATTTTTTAATCTGTGTTTTGTTTAGTTGATTCTTAGTTTATAAGTTAAACTAAAACTTTCGTATTAATCATCCGAAATTTAAAATTAAAGTTTTTTGAAAGCGAAAGATTCGCTCTATGTCAAAACTGATATTTCTTTGAAATTAAGGAGAAGGACAGTTTTGAAAAATTGAGAAGTTTGCTAAATAGCCTTATTCTCTTGATATATACGTTATTAAAATCGGTTAAGAAGTAAGAAAGTTCTAGAATGTTACGTTTGATGCTTTTTGGGTGGTAAAGACTGTCTCGCTATAAGTCATTTTCTTTTTGACGGGATGCAGTTTTGTAAAGAATGATCAAGATATAAATATTTTAAGCCTTTTGGCAAGCTAAAAATATTATGCGCCAAATGTCCAAAATGACACTTAAAATTCATAGAATTTAAAATAGAAGATGACTTATAATGGGACAGTCTTAACACACAAGGAGCATCGTAACACTACTAATAAGGCTATTTAGCTAACACCTTATTTTTTTTACAGTGGCGCAAACATTTTTTTTTCAGGAAATAAAATAAAATTCAGTTTTGGTATTGATATATAGTTTATAGTTTCTCGTTTTAAAAATAATTTAAATTTCAAATTTCGGATACTTAACTAATATATAAAGTTAGGATTTTTTTGGAATATTTTAATTGCCTTATAATATATATAAAGGGTGTTATATAAAAAAACCTTGCACACGTTGATTCTGCTTTGGATTAGCTAACTAAAAAACACCAAAAACTATTTGGAAAAGTGGAAAAACCTTTTTTAAACTGTCGCTTAAAGGGTTAAACGCAAGATTTGATATTTTTAGGTAGATATCACCTTGTTGAAAGTTTCATGTTTGAAATTAAAATAATTTTAATAAGCCTTGTGTCTTGCCCTAAAACAATTTTCAAAAATATCCCGCTCTCAAACACAATTGACGTATCCTTGAGTTTTACCTCAGTTTCTTTTTGAATAAGATTTCGTATGGACATCCTTAACTACATTTGTTTCTTTTCTAAAACGTAAGAAGTTATTGTAGAAAATGGAAGTAGAAAGTATATTTTGTACTTTTTATATACCTGTATATTTTTTTGACTTCAGTTATTATTATTAAATCCCACAGATAAAACACTTCGGTATCCTTAATGGGAGTTACCATTCAGGAATATGGATGATAACAGGTTAGTGAAGCTGCCCCCACTCAAAATTAAAAAAAATATTGGAATTATTTGCGCATCTTTTGCGCAGTATCGCGCAACTGCTTTTATCTTTTGCAAACATCTGGACGTATATTCTTTAAAGTCATACGATCTGGTCTTTCTCTCGTACGATGAGATCTATCACCTCCGCCGATCGAAAAGCACTTTAGGAAGCAATAAATTTAAAAAAAAACAACACCCCACCCATAAAGAAATACCTATATTTTCCATACGGTTGCTGCGCAAAAGATAAAAGTGTTTACGCAAAAGGTGCGCAAATAAGTCCATTTTTTTAAAGTGGAAAGGCAACTTAACTGACTTGATGGTAACTCCTTTTAAGGATACAGTGCTTTTTAATTTAAAATATAATATAAATAATATTTTCAAAATAAGTATATAAAGACAGGTCTATATCTTAAATATGATATAAAATATAATTGATTTAAAATGAAAATGCGAAGAACAATGTTCAGTTTAAGAAAGGCATATTCTCAAATAGAAAAATAACTAGGTTTCGAAGATTAGTATTTTCCAAACAAAATTAAAAAATATACAAAATTGAGATTTTTAATACTTCACAGTAAAAATATTATTTTAGGAATAAGGTGAAGATGTATACCTAAAATAAAATTATGTATTTTTAAACCGAACAAGGTAATTTGAGAATTTAATATTCTTAGTTCAAAAAAATATCGTCTCGCGTATATATGATGCTAACATAAGCTTAGATCTAGTTTTATTGCTTTATATTGAGTATTTCTTTTCTTACGTGTAGAAAAAGTAATAACTTTACATTTACTGATATTTAATTCTAGCTTATTTAGCTCGCATCAATCAACCAAGCTATTGATATCATTCTGCAGGGCTATGCAGTCGCTTAGAGTCTCAACATTTTTATAGATTTTTTTTTATCATCTGCAAAAGTTAGTGAGTTATAGTTCTTTATTACAAATTTGATATCATCTATTAATATGAGAAACAAGAATAGGCCTAGATGAGACCCTCGTGGTACTTCTAAGGAGCATGAAACTACATCATTAATTTTAACCTTTTGGGTGCGTTTAGTCATGTATGACTACACACAAGAGCGGCAAGGATTCCCGGCTTCATAACAGGTTAACTTATTTTCCAATATTTTATGATTTACTCTGTCAAAAGCCTTTTTAAAATCAAAGTAGATACAATCCACCTGTCTGTTTCTATCAACAGCTTTGGCTAAATGGTCGGCATATAAACTAAGGTTTGTTTGACAAGAACAAGATGACATAAATCCATGTTTTGTTTCTGATATTATATTTTTAAAAGCGAGTTTAATTTTATCGGCCATAATCGATTCAAAAACCTTGGCGATGGTATCAAGCCCGGAAATTGGTCGATAATTCGTTATATCGCTCTTGTCTGCACCTTTAAAGACAGGAGTTATATAAGCAGTTTTCCAAGCGGCCGGAAAATATCCATTATTGGGAGAGATATAGAGAGGCTACAATTTTTATAAAAAATGGCAGGTATACCATCTGGATTTGATCCTTTGTTACTATCAAGGTTGAGCAATTTTTGGAAAATACGGTCACAGTGAAAAGTAATTCTATTTAAATTAATACTACTCTCCATCCTATCATCAAAAGACCTATTGATATATATATATATATATATATATATATATATTATTACTTATTCTAATAATAAATAAAATTACTTCCAGAAGAACCTTCCATGAATATGCTATTTATGTATTTTAAAAAAAGATTCTATTACCACATATCCACAAAAGATAATTTTCCAGAAAAATAACTTTTTTTTTGGATTAGAAAACATTCTTCTGGTTACTAAAAAATATTTAAAAATATGAATGGACTTGAAATGTTTTAAGAACATTTTTTGAAATATTCTGGAATGAATATTTCCAAAGAGAATATTTTTAGAACTGTTTTAAAATATGGCAAGAATATATACAAACATACTTAGAATATTCTGTAGTAAGTACTCTTAGCATACACTCGGGAAGTATTCTAAGAATATATATATTCCGCTTGGGTTTACTGGGACATTTTAATTGCTAGACCTTGATCAGCGGCTTTGTCCGCGATATCCAAAAATAATGTCATTTGACAGCTGTCGTTTAGCGAAATGTCATATAAGAAGTAGCCTGCTTCAATACAGGTTCTTACACCCTATATTCCTATCAAATTTCATCCAAATCAGTTTAGCCGTTTTGGCATGTTTGAAGGACAAACACATAAACACACACACACACACACCCAAGCGTTAACAAACATAAACTTTCTCATTTATAATATTGGTAGGATTTAAGTTGACTTTGCTTTTTTATGCATTGCTACTTACTCTTGTACCAAAAAAAAATTAAAAAATCCAAAAAGTGACAAGTGACAATTAATTTATCCATTGCATATTTAATTTAAGAATAATTTAATGCATTAAATATTCGAAAAACGACACCATTGGTATAGACAATATTCACTTTAAAAATTATGCATTGTCCACTACACCAACTTGTTCGCGGTAACTAGTGTGCAAAGGGTCGTTTTCAAACCTTGCTTTTTAATATATTATTATCATCTAAGTACTTTTATCTACTACCGTGCGGTAATTAAGATTTACGCACGATTTTGCGTGCCAGAAGCATTGTAATATTGCACGGCGTGCGGTAATAAAAAATTTGCAGCACACAAACTCGTTCGGTAACCATATTAGAGCCCAAGTTTTGATTTCATTTTAGTTTTTTTAAGCTAACGCAGAGTTTTAGATAAAATATTGTGCCCATAGAAAAGTACAAATTAATGTGAAGATTCGGGTTTTTATTGGGCTCTGTTTATTCTGCTTATGAAAAATTTTAAAGTAGCTAATTTGATAAAAAGCTAGTTTCAAAAACTTTCCTCTAATATTTAAGTAGCTTTTGACAATACTTTTTAGAGCACCCTGTACAGTTTTTTTAATGCAAGAAGTAATTAAAGCTGTAAGTGAGTAAAGTGGGGAAGTTATGACTTACCTATTAAAATACAATGAAAAATAAATAAAACAACACCAAAACTACTATTAAGGCATGCATAGTATATAATTAACAGTATCTTCTGACTTATTTATTTGCCAGTCGATTTTAGTGTGATATCGTGTTTGATACAGACACAGTTTTACTTTTATTGTGCAGTTATAACAGTGAATCCAAAACATATTATGGCCATGGTGCATTATGGATAAATTACTCAAAAGCCTGTCAATTTTTGCGCAAGGTCAACAACAAATGAAGAAACGCCATCAGAATATTAATTAAGTTGATGGTCGACCGCCATCTTGAATTTTTATTTTTGTGATGGTGGAATTTTAGTTTTTTTTGATACTGAATTAGCAAGAAAATTGTTTTAGTATTTCAACAGCTTTTCAAATATTAAATTCGAATAAGAAGGTAATATAAAAAGTTATCCGTAAAAATAATCAGTCCGACTTGTTTTGGGCCACATCACAATTGTACCAGTAAAATTGATATTTTTGTACCTTATAAAGCTAGGAAAAAAGTGCTTATTTTAATCCCGCGCAGAAAGGTTTATAGCCCGACTTTAGGAAAAAATTATTGTTAAAATCACGGTATTTCTACGCCAAATGGTTCGTCGACTACAAGAAAGGGTGCTAGGAATAAAACCTGGGCCAAGAGCAAGTCCTGTTTGGCTTGACTTGCGATAAATTTAATCATAATTTTCCAGGGATTATATTTTTTAAATTTCTTAGATATTAAATTTACTTTAATTCTAATCCGTAGGCTGGGGGATTAAATTTATTTTTAATCCCTTAGGAACTAAATTTATTTTTAATCCCTTAGGAATTAAATTTATTTTTAATCCATTAGGAACTAAATTTATTTTTCATCCCTTAGGAATTAAATTTATTTTTAATCCCTTAGGGATGATTTTTGAATCCCTTAGTTTTATTCCCTTAGGGACTAAAAGTGCCAATTTAGTCCTTAAAGACATGGATTAAATGTACCTATTTAATCTCAAAAGTGCATAAACTTATTTATTTTATTACCTACGACGATATAGACACTTAAAGTTAATTTTCAGTTTTATCAGCATTCGTATCCTTATCTATATCGAGTCGACCAATCAAGCAGGTGCACTTTTCCAGCTAATTAAATGCACGAAAACCTCGTTAGGTACGATAAGGGAGTCGTAACGTTACGACCGTCCCTGCATACGAAACGATGTTATGACGCATTTGATCAGCTGAAGCTGTCACGCATTCGCCATTAGTTTAAAAGTACAGCTGCTCGATAGGTCGACCCGATGGAGATAAGAATATGCCAGAAAATTAACTTAAAGTGTCTAATTTATGCCGTGCTCTTGCATTTTCCGAAAAAAAAAGCCATAGCGATAATAACTTTCCCAATCGAGTTTGCCTGGAAGAAACGCAGAAACAAAAAATCCTCTGGGCGCGAGCAGACTGCGTCAGGCATGCGTAGTAAATTTTTCACCTTTGGCCTTGCCTATGGCCAACTCTGATTTTTACACTGATTTCTTTGTCTTTCAAAGTTTTTATGGTTACACATTTTGCGACACTTGGGCCGTTATAGTATCTCATAGTTATATTGTTACAACTTTATTCTTTACAGAAACTAATAGAATCCGTAAACGATTAGAAGTTTTGTTTTATAAATAAAATATAGTCCAATTTTTTGGTGAGCGCACTGACGTCATTTTTTTGGATCTCTATTTGATACATTGTTTTAAACAGCGACAATAAATATGTAAAAAAAGTCATGTCCTTGATTATTTCAACTGTTACTTCAAATTGACTACAACAACAGTCCGCTCATCCAAAAATTGGACTATACCAAAAAGTTGTTCTTTCGTTGTTTGACAATCTGTGTGACATTTAAATAATGTCACTGGGCCATAGTTTCAAAAATTGGCATGTTTAAGTAATAAAAAGAAGTAGATTTGTTAATTTTGAAAATATTTTGTGTAAAATTAAAATTATAATTAATAAAACACAAGAGTATAAAAAGACCAACTTGATTATTTTGTGATCCATCAGGAAGGTATGGGCCCCTAGTAAATTCTGCCCCCTTTGAGTGTCAGAATTACATTTTGCGAATAAAGGTTTTTGTTTATACATCAACCACAGAGGTTGTTATTTTTGTATGCCGACCAAAAAGTCCATATTAGAGAGGTTATCGTTATCTGACAAGCCATCAAAAATCAAAAAGTAACCATTTTAGGCTTTCTTTTTGCAGAATTTGCTAAAAACAAAAATACTTGAATTAAATTGACAGAATATAATAGTACATTATAAACTTAGGAGCTAAAGGCTACTTTTAATCCCGCGGCGAAAAGTTTGTAGCCCGAACGTAGGGAATGCTACAATTCGCTAAGGAATTAAAAGCCTTTTTAGTCCCGAGGTTTATATATTATATTTCATATACTTTAGAAAAGGATTATTGTTAAAGTCACGTTATTTCTACGCCATATGGTTCGTCGACTACAAGAAAGGGTGCTAAGAGCAATTGCTGTGTAGCTTGACTTGCGATAAATTTAATTATAATTTTCTAGGGATTAATTTTTTTTTTAATTCCTGAGAAATTAAATTTACTTCCAATCCCTAGGCTAAAGAATTAATTTTTTTTAATCCCTTAGGGATTAAAAGCGCCTATTTAATCCCCAAAAAGAGGGATTAAACTAAAATGCATAAACAAAATAAAGATAACCTCCAAAATCGTTGTTACTGACCACAAGTCGTGCTTATTAGCGCCAAAATTATATTACTTTTGTGGTTAACTTTATTTTGTTTATAATTACTTCTCTTAACCACAAAGGTTTTTTTTTTATGTTGTCCAAAAACTCTTTAAAAATAAATAAAAGCTGACAAAACGTGGCGAGAGAAATCGTCATTGTGCATAGTTTTATAAAGATGTGTTAAAATTCCTTCTTAAAATGCAACTTTGTACTTGCTGATGGTTGGTTTAGAAAGAACTTGTTGGCTGGTTTAGAAAGAACAGTACCTTTCTGAATTCTTAGGTAGTTCTTAGAAAAGCGTGAATTAAAAAAACTAACAAAACTTCTTTAAAACCAGATAATATTTATATCGTATATGAGCCCACCTTACGGCCCCTTTAACATTTAATTTTATAATATTTGGCGAATGCGTTAGGAAACGCGCTAGAGCCCATTGTGTTTCAGAGGTAAATTTTATGTCGTATGGATATGCATTTACAAACAGCACAGAGAAAAATGCCATCAACATTTTGATTCTTACTCATAAATGCAATCATTTATAGATATGATAACATGTTAAAAATATTGCATTTTTACAAAATAAATCTGACATTACATAAACATTTTATTACTACGAGCAATATAACTTTACAAAAGACTATAATTTTGTGCAAGATCTAGTGTAAACTTATAAAAAACATTAAACTCATCGATATACTATTAAAAATCAATTTTTTTTTTGATATCCGACTGCCTACGGCATTGAGTTGTAAGTAGGTATGTATATATGTATGTACGTATGTAGAGACCACAGCCTACTAATTTATATTATACTGTGGTATTGAACAAACGGGTAAACCATTTTTACCGAGGGCTCTGAGAGTGCCCTATGCTATATTTTAATTGAAAAAAATCCCGATTTTAGGCGCCATTTTCTAAATTTAAAGGGATTTTAATTAATGCCGTTTAGGCAAACGTTTCGCAGTCGTTTTAAACTAAAGGATATAAATAATAAAAATCCTATTTTTAAATTGTTATATCTGTCCATTTGTCGGTTTGTTTGCTCCAGCATCATGCAAAACTAGTGAACGGATTTTGATAAAACTGATTTTTGGGTCCTGGGCAGGGAATACATTTTGATATATTGAAATGGGATCATGGTAACTAAAGTCCTGACCATACCAAAGCAAATAACAAGAAATTATCGCAGGCAAAGCTTCGAGTATTCGGCTAGTTCCTGAACAAAAACACGACCAAATCTAGAAAGGGTTAGGTAAAAATTACACTGCGTGACATGATTTCGGTACCCAAAAAACTGATTGCCAATATAGTTTTTTATTAGTTATAGTAAGTGGATGTATTTTTTTTATCACGTCTTGTTTTTGAGGTACACACCGATAACTTTTTTGTTTAGGCGACCCTCATTTTGTCCATATTGGTAAATTAGCTATTGCCCGAGACTTGGTTCGTGTGTTTCAAATTATTGCTCTCCCCCTCCGCCTCACGTTCCTTCCCCTTTAACTTTTCTTTTTTTATAAAAATTAAAGACGTGTTCGTTACCTAAAGTTGGGTTTTTTACAAGTAAATAAAATACTACCAAACGTTGGTATTTTTTTATTGTAAAAAAATATATATTTATTTACCGCGTTTTTATTGTTAATATTATCTGCAACAGTGGCAAGTCTTGAGAGGTCAATAATTTGGCAAATTCTTTTATTAGAGTTGTTTAATCCATTTCGTAAGCAACTTTTGTTTCAATTGAAATTAACCCATCAAACACAAATCGACAGTATTGAATCGGGCCAATGTCGACAACGTCGGCAGTGTGTCGGCATCGGCGACTGCACGCTGGCCCGATGTTGGACAGATTGCGATTTTCAGTTTTCGGTCAAAAATCGGCAACTGACGAAGGTCCACATCACTACAGCCGACTTTATGCCGACACCACTTTAGGACCGACGATGGTCCGATTGGAGCGTTGTTTAATCTTTGTTTGATCGGTCGAAAATCGGCAACTGACAGTGGCCCGATTCCCTATAGTCGACTTTATGCCGACGCCCACATTATCTGCTTTAGGGCCGACGATGGTTCGATTGGAACTTTGTTTGATCGGACGAGAATCGGCAACTGACGATAGCCCGATTTACTATAGTCGACATTATGCCAACTCAAACCTTATATACTTTAGGGCCGATGATGGTCCGATGGGAACATTGTTTAATCTGTCGAATATCGGCAAGTTATGATGGCCCGATTTACTATAGTGGACTTTATGCCGACGCCCACTTTATCTGCTTTAGGGCCGACGACGGTCCGATTGGAACTTTGTTTAATTGAACGAGAATCGGCAACTGACGATGGCCCGATTTACTATAGTCGACATCATGCCAACGCAAAACTTATCTGCTTTAGGGCCGATGATGGTCCGATTGGAACTTTTTTTAATCGGTCGAGAATCGACAACTGACGATGGTCCGATTTACTATAGTCGACATTATGCCCAAACGCACTTCATCTGCTTTAGGACCGACGATGGCCTGATCAGATTATTGTTCGATTGGTCGATAACCGGCAAAGATGGTACGTCACATTAAAATTTTTAAACTGCTTAATAGTTTCTTCCTAGTATGTAGAGATGCCGCTACTGTCACTATGTTCCCTGTATAGTGGAAAGTAATATTATATACATAATAAGCAAAAATATTGCAAAACTAGAATGCGGACTTGACAAGATGGTGGTACTTCTCTACAAGAATCACCTCTTCCTCCACTTAAACCACCCCGACTGGTTAAGCACCCGCATTATCGAAACTTTGTAGTTTGCCAATGTCGGATCATGTCAAGCAACCACCGACGGACCTTCGTCAATCACCGACGTCGGCCCGCTTTGAGCGGCCGATGTGAGGCCTTAGTATCGGACCTTTGCGGTTTGCCATTGTCGGGCCGCTTTAAGCTACCACCGACGGACCTTCGTCAATCGCCGACATTGAACCGCTTTAGGAAACCAATGCCGGACTTGAATTACCGATGTCGGGCCGAGACCAGTTTGCCTACGTTAGACCGACCAAATTAAGCAGCTGTATGGGCGGATGGTCGGTATCATGTGGTTAAATCATATCGGACCTTAATCATACGGCGACGGTATGCCCATGTCAGCAAAAAGTAAAATTTAACATTGGTCCGATGGCGGGCTACAGGCCAACGTTGCGTCGGCAAACATACATTAGACCTACATCGCAAAGCGGACAAAAGATACTGCTGGTCCGATGTCGTAAATCGACGTCATGCCGATGACAGCAAATTCGGCAATCGACATCGGGCCGACGAAGGCTCGAGGGAACCGTGTTTGCTGGGAAAGCAAAGCTGCTTTATGTAATGTTAAAAACAATAAAAATGCGGTAAATATTTGAACAAAATTACTTTCTGGAACTGCGTATTGTTTAATAATTAGCTCAAAAAATCGCTCGACATATTAATATTTAGAGTGTTTTTAACAAGTGGTAAAAGATGATTATATTTAATTACTATAGAAGGTTCCATAATTTCAGGATATTTGTTATAAAAGCGTTTACACTTTTGTAGAATAATTTATTAAATAAAAAATCAAAATGATCGCATACCGTCATCATACCTGATCGATTCTCAATTTGACCTGTAACCTGATCAAATTGGGTATGACTGTTATGATTTTAGGTTGGGTTACAGAGGGGAAAACCGCAGGCCTAATAAAATTAGCACCGGGTTTTAGATGGTTTAGTAAAATAAATAAATAAACAATTTTATTTACTGGAAATACTGACTGGGCAGTGGGCCCCTTGTATCGCTGGGCCCCGAGGCTTTGCCTTGGGTTACTAGATGATAGATAGCTACGCCTGCTGCCACCCAGTCGATTACCCGCTTTGTTCGCTATTTTTTCCCGGTTTTATTTTAAATGGTCATAACTTTTATTTCCTTTTAGTAGTTTCGGAGTGATGCTGAACAAACAAGGAAACAGACAGGAAAATAGAGAGAGACAAAAGTTAGAGATTAATTATATGCATAGATGTAATCAGTATAGAGAAAATGGGTTCATTTCAAGTGGTTATTTTAGTTTTTGGTTGGATATTCGTCAAGTAGGATGGTGATTGATTTGTTAAGTGCCTATAAAAATATTCCGTTTTAAATTGAATGAAGATTTGCAGAGTTTAGTTGCTGCTTCAGAAAAAGAGAAAGAATAAATCTGTAGTGGCAGGGACAAAAATAATATAAAAACAATATTGAATTTGTCCATAGCAGGGATCCAACTCTTAAATTGAAACTGTGCCAGAAACCTGGGTCATATGGTTGATACAGATCTCAGGTTTCGACAACATGTGAATAAATGTCCTTGAAATTGCTCTACCCTCGTCGACATCTATTAATTTTGGTGATCTGGTTTATGGCCCATGCTTGGATCTAGATCATCAGGACAGGATACAGAAGATACAAAAGCTTGAGATACATATTTGGAATCACAAAATATTTTCAGGTGAGTCACAAACTGGCTTGACATGATATAAATTTTTATTAACAAAAACTTTTAAAGAACAAGCTTTAATTAAATGCACTTAAAAGTAGACAATAATTTTTTTTATACCTTCATCAAAAACATGATTTTAGTAAATGTCTGCAGATAAATAAAGCATAGCTTTTTTGGTTACCGATTCAAAAAACCTTTTTTTTTTATCACGGGCGCAAAAAAAGATTTCTGTGCTTTTTTTTCAAAATTAAAGAGAAATAGCGGAATATAGTAATATTGAAAAAATCTAATTATTCTTGCCTAACAATAAAGTCATTTCCGCCAGTTTTCACCAAGTATTTATGAAAAAATCCTTTAAAAACATCGTCAAAATATTAAAGTGTCAAAGATTAAAATGTCGCAACAATAAACGTCACCGAGTAAAAAGGTATCGCTATGGAAACGGCATTGTTATTTCATTTACCAGCCGCCTTGATTTATAGTGTAAAGATGGTGTGTTGCGAGAAGTGCTCTTCGTTCTATTTTTGCACCCGTGACAAAAAAAAAAGTGTTTTTGCATCGGCAACCAAAAAAGCTATGCTTTAGTTATCTGCAGACAGTTACTAAAATTATGTTTTTGATAAAGGTATAAAAAAAAGTATTTTCCTATTTTTCGTGGATTTTTTGATAAAAGTATTAAAAAAATAATGTTAACAACTCGCGGCTAAATTGTGCTTTTTTTACTCGCATTTTTAAATACCTCGCTGCGCTCGTTATTTAAACCAACGCTTGTAAAAAAATGCACTATGATAGCCACTAGTTGTTAAAACTACTATTTTATACCTTCATCAAAAACATGATTTTACTAACTGTCTGCAGATAACTAAAGCATGAATTTTTTGGTTACCGATGCGAAAAAACTTTTTTTTTATACCTTCATCAAAAACATGATTTTAGTAACTGTCTGCAGATAACTAAAGCATGGCTTTTTTGGTTACCGATGCAAAAAAACTTTTTTTTTGATCACGGGTGCAAAAAAAGATTTCTGTCCGTTTTTTACCCAAAATTAAAGAGAAATAATGGAAAATAGTAATATATAAGTAATTATTCTGGCATAAAAATTAAGCCATTTCCGCCAGTTTTCACCAAGTACTTACGAAAAAATCCTTTAAAAAATCGGCAAAATATCAAACTATCAAAGATTAAAATGTAGCAACAATAAATGTCACCGAGTAAAAAGGCACATCGCTATGGAAACCATATTGTTATTTCATTTACCAGCCACCTTGGTTTATAGTGTAAAGATAGTGCCTTGCGAGAAGTGCTCTTGTTGGATATTTTTAAAAGCATTTTCCTGTTTTTCTTGATTTTTTTGATAAAGGTATTAAAAAATATAGTGTTCACAACTCGCGGCTAAACTGTGTTTTTTTGGCTCGTTGTGAAAACTACTATTTTTCGATCACGGGGGCAAAAAAAAAATTCTGTGCTTTTTTACCCAAAGTCAAAGAGAATTATTCTTGCCTAAGAATTAAGCCATTTCCGCCAGTTGTCACCAAGTATTTACGAAAAAATCATTTAAAAATATGTTCAAAATTACAAATTGTCAAAGATTAAAATGTCGCAACAATGAACGTCACCGAGTACAAAGACACATCGCTATGGAAACGATCGTTATTTCATTTAACAGCCGCCTTGATTTATAGTGTAAAGATGGTGTGTTGCCAGAAGATTTTTAATAGTAGTTTTAACAACTATTGGCTAAAATAGTGCTTTTTTACAAGCGTTGGTTTAAATAACGAGCGCAGCGAGGTATTTAAAAACGCGAGTAAAAAAAAAGTGCAGTTTATCCGCGAGTTGTTAACACTATTTTTTTTATACCTTTATCAAAAAATCCAAGAAAAACAGGACAATACTTTTAAAAATCTAGAATGAAGAGCACTTCTCGCAGCACACCATTTTTACACTATAAATTAAGTCGGCTGGTAAATGAAATAATAATGTTGCGATTTTAGTCGTTGACAGTTTGATATTTTGACGATATTTTTAAATGATTTTTTCGTAAATACTTGTTGAAAACTGGCGGAAATGGCTTAATTTTTAGGCAAGAATAATTAGATTTTTGAAATATTACTATTTTCCGCTATTTCTCTTTAATTTTAGGTAATAAACGGACCTAAATATTTTTTTGCACCCGTGATCAAAAAAAAAGTTTTTTTGCATCGGTAACCAAAAAAGTCATGCTTTAGTTATCTGCAGACAGTTACTAGAATCATCAGATTTTTTGATAAAGGTTAACAACTCGCGGCTAAACTGTGTTTTTTTTTCTTTAAACCAACGCTTGTTAAAAAAGCACTATTTTAGCCACTAGTTGTTAAAACGACTATTTTATCTCCCCTATATCATGATAAAAGCGATAGACGTAAATTAAAAATTTTAGCTTTAGGTATCGTCAGTGGCTGGGTTTCGTATATCGGTCACATCGACGATTCACCTAAGAAACAGTTGTATTACTCTAGAACCTAAGGACATTTTCAAAGGCTTGGCAAGCACGGCAATCTCACCCTTTCTCAGCTTCTTTAGAAGAAAGCATTATGTTTATCATTCGAATAGAAGAAGAATTTAGTTTTTCTTTTGTAGTTTTCTCTTTGTCACCGTAAAGTTAAAATTTTTAATTTGCGCCCATCGCTTTTATTATGGTATAAGGAAGATAAAAAATTATTTTCTACTTTTAAAAACATTTAAAAAAGCTTGTTCTGGAAAATTTATCTTAATAAAAATTTATTTTTTAATTTTTAGATTTGTACCCTAAATCGTCCATTTTGAATCCGCCATATTGAAATTTTCAAAGCTGATAAAAAATTCATATCACCTTCCCGAAAAACCCCTGTATGCCAATTTTGATTTAAATCGAATAAACTAAATCTTTTCCCTCCTCCACTTCCCTCGTTAGAGGGAAGTGCGTACCTAATAATAATATAAACGCATACCAAATTTGAACACATACCATTAATTTTTAGATTTATAACCTCAATTTTCAAATCTGATCAAAAATTCATAATCCTCCTCTTTAAAAATCCCTGTATGAAAATTTTGATTGAAATCGAACAAACTAAATCTTTTTCTCTCTCCACTTTCCTCGTTAGAGGGAGGTGGGTATAAACGCATACCAAATTTGAACACCATCGGATGTGGATAAGTCAGTTAAAATTGGTTAGCAGTCATACAAGTTAGTTAAAATTGGTTAGCCAAAGATGACCAAAAATCGTCCATCTTGAATCCGCCACACAAATTTTCAAAATCTGATTAGTAATTCGTGATTTCCATGCCAAAGTGCCCCTACATACCAAAATTCAACGAAATCGGGCGTACTTCAACTTTACCCCCCTCCACCCCCTTCGAGTACGGGGGAACTATCAATTTCATTACACTATATTCGTATATTGTGACCGCAACTATATAAGCATGCCAAATTTGAAGCCGATCGGATCTCCGGAAGTTGGTTAAAATTAAGTTGCAATATTCCACCCCAACAAACATAGTTAGTTACATACATACAATGCAAGTTAAATAAAAGCTTGTAAAAAAAGAAGACAACATCACTCTCTTGTGTTCTTTCATAAGATCATAAAAGACCAGATCCCTCAATAATTTCGTGCAGATGTTCATAATTTGAACCTGAGATTTCGCGGACTGATAACCTCACCTCTTCCCTCAACAGCCATGTTCGAAAGAAGTTTCACCTATGATGTCTGCAGCATGTATAACGGCTTACCCGATCACCTCAAAACTTTAAAACTACACGCTAAAAAAAATTTTATTGGGCAAGTATTAACCGAAGATCAGTTTTGTCTCTGCTAATACTTTCATCTAAGCAACTAGAATGATAAACTCGAATTACCACCTTAATTCTGCCATTTATATTAATATATAAGTGCGATTATTTTTATATTATATATATTTGTCAAACTATGCAATTGAAGAAGATGGGCTTTGATCAATTTTTTGCCTTCCAGCTCCTTTCCATTTTGAACAAACTCTGTATTTTTTTGTAAAATTGTAAATTGAAATATATTTAATTTTTTAGTTTTTTTGTATAATCTAAACTTTTTACCATATCTTTTATATTTTAGCTCAGCAAGTGTCAAAGTGAGGTTTAAAGTAGGTCCTGTGATATAGATTATTATTTTATTCACATTCAGCCAATTCTAACTTCCTGAGCTAAGGTCGCTGATAGAAAAAAATTATTTGTGCTGCTAAGCCGTTTTATAAAATTCCAGTGATCAATTATATAAAATATATTCTTTAATGCAGACAATTTATAAATTCCGCCAGTCATCATTTTCCTTTTAATAATATTAAAACCGTAAAAAAATGTCATCC
The DNA here is from genome assembly GCA_963921995.1 of Oxystoma pomonae. Taxonomy (NCBI): domain Eukaryota; kingdom Metazoa; phylum Arthropoda; class Insecta; order Coleoptera; family Brentidae; genus Oxystoma; species Oxystoma pomonae. The sequence continues at coordinate 44,217,526 of OY998165.1, forward strand.
CAATAACCCTAATTGCCATCACCGTTCCACTTTTCATAAAAATCTCCAAGCAGGTAATTAAAGTAAGGGGAGACGAACCCATCCCAATTTTATGTATAAAATCACTGAGTTTAATTTTTATAAAAAGATGTTTGTTTGAAAAATCCAAATTACAGAATTATAAATAAAACTATAAGTGTAGATATGGTTGGTAAGTACTAGTCAATAATAAAAAAAAATTGATAATACTTACTACGTTTATACGCACCTAAAAGCGCTTTTATATGAGGATGGTTTTAAATAAAATCGCTTTCTCCGAAGTTTTATACGTCCTTAATTAAATGTCGTTAATTATGTCAGTTCAAAGAAAAAATAAATAAAAAAAAACATAGTTACCAACAGATTTTTCGGAAAACCAAGGTTGAGTATTTCTTTAAGTTGGAAGAAATGCGTTAAAGCGTTTTTAAAGTGTTTATGCACAATTTTTATTTCAAGAACAACAATAAACAAATGACATAATTATAGGTACAAATTTCGAAGTTGCTGGTAAAACTAATAGTGGTCTTCAAAATACTGTAATAGCTCCAAAAGGCTTGTTTCGTTTCCCCTTTTCGCTGAGGTACGCCAGCACAGTGTCTTCTTTTAGGTTTAGGCATCCACTGTCAGCAATATTCTTCTCTGAGCACCACAAAAACTAGTGGTTATGTACCTTTTTTTACGGGATTTTAAGCGATAAACCCCTTGAAAATAAAATCGATTTAGTGCTTAAATCGATTTAAGTGGTGTAGGACAACTTGTTTAAACCGTCCTTACATAAATGCGCTTTAAGAGGCCCGTATAAACAAAGTAAACGATATGCAAAACGTCCATCAAACTATACTTGTGTCACTTTAAATTTGATTTTTTACAGATTGGTAGAAAAATTTAAATAAAAAAAGTCATTCCTTTACTACACCCAGCGGAGCAATCAACTTGAACCTATCAGCAGAAAATCTAAAACAGCTTAGAGACATTAATCCATGACGTTATTTAACCAAAAGCATTAAAAAAATTATGTGACCACGATAGATGGCCTTTTTTGCTATAGAAAAGTATTTCGTAGTTACTTACATACCGAGGGAGGAAAATGCCACTTTTGCCCCCGCCCTCGCGGTTTGTTTGATGCCCGACGTCAAGAGGGTATGAAAAATCCAAGGGGTGGGAAATGCTCTTTACTCCAGAGGTATGTATCTAATTTTATCTACTACTTAATTATACCTACAGTAACAAATAGTATAACCAATTTTCTGGATCCATTGCGGTACAGAGAGATAAAGTGACGAAAGATCACCAGTCATTAGAGATCTATCCCGTGATGTATTTTTGAACGATGAAAACCTGCTTACATTCTCGTAAAAAGTGAGAGATCCGATCCGACGGGTTTCAAGTGAGGGAACACCGCTTTTTTCGAGAGACGCCTGCGTAGATCTCACGATTTTCTAACCTATATTACTAAGAAAATCAAGGAGATGCTCCCACAATTTTTGACCCGTTTTGTAGGTAAAATAGTTGGAAAAAGTTCCTGCTCGAAGTTTGTATAATTCCATAATCATTTTTTTTTTGGATTGTGTTAAGTGGGGTCTTCCTTTTAAAAGGAACGCTCGAGCCTCCTTCCCCACTATTTTTTTTTACAAAAACTCAGAAAACAAACCACAGAGGTGAACTGCGAAAACCAAAGAAGTTTTTCCCGAAAATGAGGTTACTTCGGCACTGCGGCAGAGAAAACGTAATAGTTAGTTAGAGTAGGCCTTTAACATGAAAAAGTAGCTTGTTTGTACCAAAGTAAACATGGCAACGATGCACATTAAGGGCAGGTTGAAAAATACAGCGATCGAGTAGCATGCGATGTGATATATCCCCGGATCGATCACATCGCTTACGAGAACGTTCCTTCTCTCACAATTCAAACATTGGGGTCCTGGAGGGAAGGTAAATCTATTTTATATCTATCTACTTATGCTTTTCTAACAATTTTTAACCGTTTCTAGATTTGTTCGCGTTTTTATTGAGGAACGAGCTGAATACTCGAAGCTTTGCTTCCACTAATTTCTCGTTTTTTGCTTTATTATGGTCATAACTTTTGTTACCATAATACGATTTTAATGTATTAGAGTCTATGTCCTGCCCAGTAATCCAGGGAATGCATTAGTTTGATCAAAATCCGTTTACTAGTCTTGCATGATGCTGAAACCATCAAACCGACAAACATGGAAATTTTGCTATCTATGTGTCGTTTGGTTTAAAGCGACTGCAAAACATTTGCCTAAATGATATTAATTAAATTTCCTTCATATTTGAGAAAGCTATAGGTATATGCCTCCAAAAGCATAGCAAAATTGACAATATGGCGCCTATCATCGGCCATATTGATTTTTTTCAAATAAAATATAGCATTTTCGACCCTCATATGCGGGTGAAAAATGTAATCTACTGTTAAGGCAGTGGATAAAATACAGGGTATTTCAGAAACTCTTAGAGCATATTAAGTGACCTGGAACTAATACAAAATATATAAAAACAACGATTGCGCGGTTTTCAAAAGCCTCTTTAAAATTTTTTCAATTAGGGAACATTTTTTCAAGGCATTACTTTATCATTAAACGTATGCAAATGATTTGTTGAAGTATGATACATATAAAGTGACAAAACCCCCTAATCGCTGAATAGTCTCATAACTAAATCAAAAGGTCAAAGAATGACATACCTCTATTAATGTAAGGGGACAAGAATAAATTCGGTAAGCTTCTGCGGCGTGTTGTCTCGGTTGTTGTGCTTTCTTTATAAATTAAAACAATATCCACTAATTCCCTGTTTAATTTCCCAAAAAATGAATAGTTTTATGTAAATTTTTACAACAAGACACAAAACGAAATCACTAAAAAAACTGATACTAGGTACCATAACGCGCCATGATATTCAAAAGTGAATCAGCTAATATTGCATAGTTTGTTTACTTTCTGTGGTGGTGGTGGGGCTTGCTTGACGATTGTTTTTTGTTAGGTAATTTGTTTAATAAGCTTCAATGTACAGTCGAAGGCAAAGACAATATTTTGGCACATGTTTGGTTATTTTTTTTGGAAAACAACAAATTTAGGCGACACCGACCAGTATTAGGAATCACGTCTTTCACTTTTGTACATAAGATGTGAAACATTCTGTATATTACTATTTTCATGACATTCCCATTATAAAAATTACCTAGATTATTTTTTTGAAAATTCCACACAAATACTTTTTAACCAATTAAAATTGGTCTTTTGTCAAGTATCCATGGCAACGGGTGACTTTTTTTGTAGAGCTGATACTGACACTGACAGCTTCAAAACCTAAATACTTTTTAGGTTAAGAATTTACTTAGTTACACTGGCAACTGAATAACCAAGTCAATCAAAACTTTATGTTTCGCAGGTATCTAGTAACAAAAAATAGGAATTGTTAAAACTCAAAATAGTCCACTATAAACATAGAGACTAAAGTGGAACTGCATGGTGGATTAAAAATAACTTTTGTCCCGTTATTGCACTTTAGGGCTAAAAGACCATCTTTAGTACTTCAAATGAGAAACTAAAAGTACCCTTTTATTTCCTAATTTTTTTAAAACTTTTTTTTTATTAAACAGAATTTCGTGTGGAATTTTCTTGCCAAATACCGCACGAGGTTAAATTAAATCCTGAAATTTTTCTCGCTCACAAATGTTTTTAAATTATCCTTCGTCTTCGACTCGGGACTATTTTCGAAATATTCGTAAGCTCGTAAAAATTTTCAGAAATAATTTAATTCCTTGATTTTCAGATGTGCTTAAATACACTTACAGTAGGACACGTTTTTTGGTAAATTTAAAGCATGTAAAGAACTTTGATTGAAATAAATTAATACCACCTTATGTCTCACACACTTTATGCTTTGAAAAATTACAATTTTTGCCGTATTTAGTCCATCAAAAATGAATTACTAAGGTTCCAAAACACCTTAATCGACGAAAAAAAAAGGTGGTCTGTCTGTCGATCGATTTTAATGAAATTACTAACCATGAACTGATTAACTTTTGAGTAAAGTGGTGGGTTCAAATAAAAGCAAGTAGCGATATACGGTTTTCAGATTTAAGTTTCCATGAATATGTACTACAAATTTTGTTATAAATTCCAAATTTGTGGGAGCTTATACAGAGTTATTTGAAAAAACGTTAAAATATATAAAAAAAATATAACTTTAGAAGTACAGCAGCTATTTATATGCGCTTTTCAGATTTTGGATTTTATATTAGCCAAAAATTTTGTTATATTTTCATTTACTTTCAACATAAGATAATTGATTTTATGGTGGTGATGCTTTCTAGCACCAATTTCTTGTATAAAAATGGCAAAATAAAAATCATATATGCATGACACCACTCAAGATGATAGACAGATGACATTTTTATTAAACAATTGCCGTAAATATTTTTTTATCTTTCTCTAAAATAGTTTTTATAGCCTGCTGTCTCTCTTCAGCAAACTTAAATAATTTTGCACTTCACTAAATTATCTCTCCATCTACCTCTGAAATTCTGCCCTCTCTGTCTAAATATTTTTCATTTTAACAGAAAAAAAATGTTTTTTGACAGTACTTATTTTGAAGGCTGAAGAAACAGTGAAAACTTTGAGTGTGTATTCTAGCTATCGAAAGTTTGGAAAGAATGATTTAAAATATGGGCAAAATCATGCGGCATAAAAATGTGAACACCATAAATTAGCATCATGGCTTTACCATTCCTAGTGAAAAAACTTGAATTGGATTGGAATTTAATCTACATAGATTCTAGTGTCAACTTTATACTTCCCCTGGCTTTTCTATACTAGTAACAGTCTGTTTGCCATACGCTTTTTACATTTTGACGTATGTCTGACTGACTCAAAAAATTAAAAATAACTATAATCACCAACATAATTATATTCACGTCAACTACAAAGTGTCTCAACTTAATACTACCGCCAAGCCCACGGCTCAATTTCTCAATACGCCACTAATGATACGTAGAAAGATGAATGTGTTTCTCTGGATGGCTTTCGAAATATACCACTTTGATATTAGGTTGCATATAGGTACTAAGTCCTGGTTGGTTGTCACTACCTAGTCATGGAGTATTGTATTCAGTGCTTTCAAACCGCGACTACACAAAAATATCAAAAAGTGCGTAATCATTGGCCTTTTTTAATGCTCGCCCGCGATGATCGGGAGCCTATCTGACAGCCGAAGGGCTGCTGAAGGAGACTGAAAATGAAAAATGGCCTTAATGCCATAGAGTACCTGTACAGTTTAAAAAAAAGAAATAATGCGACACATTTTGCTACTTTGAATGCATTTTATGCATATTTTTTATTAGCAGTATTTTTGAAAACTAAACGAAAAAAAAGTATTTTAAAAATAAGTATAAATGTATTAAAATTTAATGAATTATTTATTAATATATGTTGCAAAAATCGAAGATTTTAAAAGGTATTATAAAAATATATTACAATGTGATATTACCTGCCAAAATTCAGCATATTACATATATAGAGCCATTGTATTTTAAAGTTGAAAATGTATTTCATTAAAACTTAAAAAATTGTTTTATTTAATTTAGAAAAAAATATGTATTACCGTTTAATATTTCTTATTTTAAGGTGAAATATATGTTTTATTAAGATTTAATAAATTAATATTTTAAAATTTAAAATCTTTTGTTTTACATAGAACTAAAGTAAATATATACAAAATTAATATATTATTTATTAATATGATTACCAAAAACCAACATTTTAAAGAATAATATACATTTACACTAAAATTAGATATTTTAGAGATATAGCATAAAATTGTTACGAAGACGGCTTTCCTCTCTTTCTTTACTCTATCCAATCCCTTTTCAACATCTCTTCATTTAGTTTCTGCCCATCTTGAAGTTTTTATTTCTTTGCGTTTGCGCATTTCCCTGTATTTTTTTTTTCTTTTAGACAAACGTTCTTCTTCTTTTTTCCTGGAAAAGAGTACCAAATTTACTACAAGAAATACATATAAAATCTGGTGAGTAATTCATAGAAACGTAATTTTTTCAAATAAAAAAAAATGAACATTAAATGAGTTACACCGTTGCTATGTACATACAAAAAACAAAGTTAAAGTTTTCATTACATTAATTAAAATACAAGTAAAATAAAATTAGACAAAACCAAGTAAGGGTTAGATTTTGTCCTAAAAACATACTTGTACAGAACAATATAATTCCTCTATATAGAATTCTTTTAATTGTTTTTTAAAATTAGCTTTAGCTAAGTAAAATGTTTTTAAATTTTTTATTTAAAAGAAATAGTTTGTTTGGGCATTTTTTTTCCATATAATTGGGGTCATGTTGTACTTGCATTATGAAAAAACATATGACCTGACTTACGCAATACAAAAACGCTAAACCACACATTTTAACACCTGAAGTTTCCCACTGTCGATGTCGTCGAACGGTACGACTGTGGTAAATTTGAAACAGTATAAAGAATTTTTTATAAAATGCAAAAATAAGAAAGAAAAATCTATTTCCAAGTTTTTGCAAATAATTCATAACTTCTCAAACTGTTACTTTTTTCTACGCACTTACTCTTAACTACCATTGGTATAACAAAAGATTTTTTCAAGTTTTGGCCTTTGTCGGTCAAGACACATCCGTCGCATCCCACGATTGAATATCGAATGACACTTTTTTTACTAATTTTACTAGCATGATTTTTAAAATATTTTTTTTTTCACTTGCAGTTATTTTAGGTTTAAATAAGTTTGCATTTTATTTTTAAAAATATATTTTATTAAAAAGACTTTGTAATATATTGTTTTTTTAAAATTTAATAAAAGCTGGTATTTAATTTTAAAAAATTCATATTTTAAAAATATTTTGTCAAATATGTATATTTAATTTTAAAACACATGGCATTTACGGTAAAATTGTAATAAATCTAATTTTAGATTCGAAGATCTGAAAGTATCCTAAGTCTAATATAAAAATGTATTTAAAATAAATACTCCTACGTTTTTAAACTTAATAAAATTATATTTATATATTTTCTTTAAAATCCAATCAATTTATTAAAAAATACAATGCAATTTTTCAGTACACAGATGGAATAAATAATCGATTTGTGTAATTTTTTTATCAAATAATTGACAGTTAGTTAAGAATATTAAGTTTAAAATTGAACCTAAAAGGGGTCGTCATGCAACTTAAAAGTAAAAATCAGGAAAACTAACTGGACCATTTTTGAAACTTTACACCATTTGAAGTACCCTCAAAACAAGGTATCATTTAATTGATCCCTCTCTCTATTTACACCCAGTAAATAACATAATTCTTGTATTGGCATTACAATTGAGGATTTCACACAGGGCTTGGTATTCTAAAATTGAAGATTTACGAGGTACTTATAGTTTTACGTCTTAAAATCTGAGATATTACACACTTACGGTGGGATTTGCTAAAAGGGTTTAGTCTATTTTAGAACGATCCTAAGTTTAAGTGACATTTTTGGTTTTAAGCATTTTAAACCAACCCTCCTTGAGTTTTGGACATAGTTTAATTTATAAGAAAAATTTTAATAGTTTTCTTTTACAGAATAATTATCTTAACACAATCTTTCGTTGGATTTAAGGAGAAAATTTCAATTTAGAAGAAAAAAATATTAAAAAATTTAAACACACGCGGGGTGCAAATAGTAAACACTCTGTAGAACAAATTAAAATTGGGATTCTATGTCACTCTAATTAAAACTTACCATTGTTAATTAATTTTTATAATCAATACTTGATGTCACACAACAATTTAGATGAGTAATAATAAAATAAGAAGTAGATTAATTTTGTATTTATTTAAAAGGTGATTTTATTTATGAAATGTATTAAAAAACTTAAATGCTAGCTTTGTTTACATTTCTGTCACTGTCAAAATTTCAGATTCAAAATATTAGCTGCGTTCAAATCACGAACAGCGAGTTCGGATCTCGTACCTCTACTTGTACCTTGGCTTGCATCAACCTCTAGTGATGAAATCTACAGCTTTGAAATAAGTGGGCTTTGAGTTAGGAAAGTTTTCTTCACTGAGCTTTTAGATAACCTCAATGTTTTAATTTCAGTTTGTAAGTAAATTAATACAGATGTTTTGGGTTTTCTTGTTTGGTATATTTCTCGTGCATAATCAGAGACCTTCACTTATGTTTGTTTTGCCTCGTAGTGCCCTCATAAATATATTTTTGTACTGAAAACGGTTTAAAAATATAGCGTATTTCTGGACAAAATTGGACGTGTTTTATCGATTAATGAACAGCTTGGGATATTAAATACCAACCGCCATAAAAAAATCCTTTTTGGCGGCTATAAATTTAAACCACCCCTTAGAGGTGGTGTAAAAAATATTTAAACTTTATAAACACAAACTCATATAATGAAGCTATTATGTGCCAAATTTTTGACACCTGTCAAAAACTATTAATTTTATGGCATTTTCTCCTAAAATATGGTATATTTTGAGAAAAAAGCAGTTTTTCAGAGGTATTTTGCAATAACAATACAAAATAATGAATAACTTTGGTTATTTTCTGTGTAGGTAAGTGTTTTTTGAAACTCGGTCTTAAAATTTAGTACCTCCCAAAGGTGACAATATTTAGAGCTGTGGGGAGTACTATTTTAGATCTTAGTAAATATTTCAACACATCGGTATCGCTGTACCTAAACTGTTTAAAACAATGTCAAAAACACTACATTTCTCACTTGTTTACGGCATTTTTCGAACGAGACCCGGTGTTATGGTGGACGCGAGTCCTGAACAGTTGATTGCAATCGTTGCATACGTTGGTAGGTCCGTAACGGTACGTACAAATACGTACATTCCTTCAGACGAAACTAGTGGAGTAAGCTGTTCTCCCATCGCATCCGCCATAAAAGCAGACCTCGTTCGAAATATGGCGTAAACAAGCAAAAATGTAGTGTCTTTTGGCTTTGTTTTGAACACCTTAGGTATACCCATGCGTTGAAATATTTAATTTCATTAAAGTCTGAATTTACTAGTTTTGAACACTATTTTTTAAAACCTTCATTAAAAATTGAAAAAACATACAACAAATTAGAACGCAAAAGCATTTACTTGGCCACCGGCTACTCCGTATTTAAATTTTGCACCATATGCTGCTGTGCCGTTTTATTTTTTTTTAATTATTTGCGTGCAAGAAAATAATAAAAATATTATGTAAAAATATTTTTACGTTCATCATAAACATGATTTTAGTAACTCTCATGGCATGACCTGGCTTTTTTGATTACCGATACAAAAAAACTTTTTTTTTATGTAAAATAAAACTACCACAACTAGTTGCTAAAATAGTGCTTTTTTTACAAGCGAGAGCAGGAGAATACATTTTTTTATACTTTCATCAAAAACATGATTTTAGTAACTGTCTGCATATAACTAAAGCATGGCTTTTTTAGTTACCGTTACAAAAAAACTTTTTTTTTTGATCACGGGTGCAGAAAAGATTTCTGTCCGTTTTTTCCTCAAAACTAAAGAGAAATAGCGGAATATATTAATACTTAAAAATTAAGCCATTTCCGCCAGTTTTCCCTAAGTATTTACGAAAAATCATTTAAAAACATCGTCAAAATATCAAACTGTCAAAGATTAAAATGTCGCAACAATGAACGTCACCGAGTAAAAAGGCACATCGCTATGGAAACGATTGTTATTTTATTTACCAGCCACCTTGATTTATAGTGTAAAGATGGTGTGTTGCGAGAAATGCTCTTCGGTGTTAAAAAAAATAACGTTAACAACTCGCGGCTAAACTGTGCGTGTTTTTAAATACCTCGCTGCGCTTGTTATTTAAACCAACGCTTGTAAAAAAAAAAACACTATTTTAGCCCCTAGTGTAAAAATTACTATTAAAAATCTCGAACGAAGAGTACTTCTCGCAAGACACCATTTTTACACTATAAATTAAGTCAGCTTTGACAGTTTGATATTTTGAGGATGTTTTTTTATGATTTTTTCATAAATACTTGATGAAAACTGGCGGAAATAGCTTAATTTTTAGGCAAGAAAAATTAAATTTTTTCAATATTTCTATTTTCCGCTATTTCTCTTTAATTTTTGGTAAAAATCGGACAGAAATCTTTTTGTGCATCCGTGATCAAAAAAAAGTTTTTTTGCATCGGTAACCAAAAAACCAGAGAGTTACTAAAATCATGTTTTTGATCAAAGTATAAAAAAAAGATTTCTTACCCAAAATTAAAGAGAAATAGCGTTTCAGAAGAAAACGCAAGTTTTATCTTTTTGTAAGTTAAAAAATACGCGACAGGCATCTATAGGAACCCTAAAAGATACTGATGAAAATGAAAAATGGCCTTAATATTTTATCGGCGAGATCAGATGGCTGTGTGCATACGAACCCCGGGATAATGAGACGGGTTATAAGACCTTTTTGAAGGGAATTTTTGGCGCTTTTAAATGGGGATTTTCGCGCGTAGTAAACATCTTTTCAGATTTGATATTAAATGAACTTTTTATATAATTTTTAATTTTAAATAGGATAAATGAATGATTTTTATTGGACAACAAAAATAGTTTATTCTTGCGACACTGGCGTATAGGATGAGCAGAGGTGTCATTTCACATTTCTCTTGGGGGGAGGGCATACCTAATTTCAAAGAAAAAAACTATTGATGCCAAAATAACTCAAATAAACATAAAAAAAGAAATTTTTGTTAAAACCTACATTAAAAAAGAAGCTTAGACCTAAACACTAAATTAATTATCAAAAAATTCCACGATTTTTGAATTGCTAATAACTTTTGACTTAAATGCTATATTTTAAACTTTTTGGAAAGAAAGAAAAAAAACTTTTCCGATTAACTAAAAAATTTCAGTTTTTATAAATCTAAGACGGCGGGCGGTTTTAAAAGTGTAACATTTTTACACCCCTTGAATATGTGCTCCACTGAACAGACTCTTAAGCTCTGGAAAATTATAAAGTTAAACACTTTTTTACTTCCTATATGAATCAAAAAGTTACACTCTTTTGAAGCTTTTTTTTGAATTTGCTATATAATTTTTAACTTGTCTCGATATTTTAAAAATTTTTTGTTTATGTAAAGAGAACAAACAAAAGTCCTTTTATGCCTGCAAAAAAATATGAACAATTTTAAAATAGAGATTTGTGCAATCAGGTTATCCATAAAATTAAATATTAAAATTTATAACGAAAATAATTTGATAGAAACATAATAATGCCGAACCACAAAATTCAAGAACCCCAATCTGGCCGAAAATAATTGCAATTGCTACGTTGCCAGGCTTACCGCAAGGAAGAGTCTAAGTAAGTTGTGATATTGTATTAATTTACCTCATTTACAATCTTCAACCACCCCCTTCCCCCATTATCTTTATAATATTGTATTGTAATCGGACCTACATTACAAAAATAAATCGCAAGATTTGATAGACAGTTAGACAGCCAGGAACTGTGAAGTTCCCGTGTCACCCACCAAATAGAGAAACTTGTCAACCCCGCAATTCAGGGCCTACGGCGCTCTAGAGATTTAAATTTGATGCATGCCCAATAGCGATCGGGCATATTATTTACTATCACGATCACGACAAGCACGGACGATGCGCATCGTTTGCTTGTTGTCTCTGTTTGAGGCAGGCCCGAACACTGTGGCAGGGGCGTACGTATCGTCACTACCATTTAAAATAAATGAATAAGTTGAAGAATTACAAAATGATAAAAAAATATTATTTGCAAGCCGTTATTTTGAATTTGGTAAGTTGATGTATTGTTGAGTTCTCCAATACATTCTTTACATACTATACATTTTTTCTTCTTCTTCTTCTCAAGTAAAATGATAATTTGTAGGAATAACAGGATTTTCGGTCCAAGTTTAAAACTAATTTATTGAAACTCTTTTATAAAACCAAGCTTTCGGAACGTTTTGTTCCTCCTTCAGGGCTAAAATTAAATAAAACACAGAAATAACATTCAGAACAACATTAAGAGCATCCATAATAATTTTGTTTAATGAGTCAAATATGAGTTTAATTTAGTTTGTCTATTGTTTTCTCTGCATACATTTGTAATTTGGAAGACTTTTTTTTATTTTTTGATGAGTATTATAATAGTAATTGTATAAATATATAAAATTGTAGTGCTTTGAAGATTTTTTTTTGGATCTGTTTTTAAAGTAAGAAGTATAAATTGTCATGAATGAAGTTTAAGGGTACTGAATTTGATAATATTGCGTACCCACTAGTAAAATTTTTAAATTAGATTTATTAAGTAAGTAAGTATGAATAAATAATAGTTAAATCTTTGATGTCAGATCTGATGTTCATTGAATTTTCATGTTTTTGTATTTCTGCCATTTCTAAATCTTTTTTTAGGTTTCTTTCTTTGTGTAAATTTTTTAAGTTGTTGTAATTAGTAAAAAGACTGCCAAATTGCAAATGTATGAAGAGAAAACAATAGACAAACTAATTTAAACTCATATAAGGTATGTACCATTTGACTATTTAAAACAAAATTATTATGGATGCTCTTTTATTTAATTTTAGCCCTGAAGAAGAAACAAAACGTTTCGAAAGTTTGGTTTTATAAAAGAGTTTTAATAAATTAGTTTTAAATGTGGACCGAAAATCCTCTTATTCCTACAAACTAAATACCAACGGTCGTTATCCATTAAAGAAAGTAAAATGATGATATTATGAATAATAACTTGTTTAATTTTCGACCCTCCCTCCTTTTTGCAGAAAAATAGAGGATACCGTACAGGTGTAAAACGCGGAACAAAACTGAGCCGTTACTATTAACTTAATCAAAACATGATTCAAATAAATTTTGTGGAAGATTACTTAAGACTTATTGGAGAGTTATTAGTTTTTTGACATTTCAAGTTCTAAGAAAAAAATTCGCTATTTCACATTTTTTTGTAAATTCAGGGACTTTCCAATTAATTTTAAAGAATTTAAAAGGTATTCTAATCGAAACATCTTTTTAAAAAACGTCTTTTTCTCAAAATTGTTTCTAGTTTTCAGTCTTCTGCCTATCCTTTCCATGCATTTTCCGTTCGTCACCTGTTGACTACGATTGCATCTTAACAAAATATTTTTTAAACAATTGAAACATAACTAAAATCGGATTACAGCATGATTAACAGATAATATGATGCTGATGATTAAACACAAAAAAAACTATTACCTACTGTAATATAAATATTTTTTGAGTAGCAATAGATTGAAAGTTAAAAAACGCCTTTTCTCAAAGTAGTTGAAAATGGACATTCCCCCCTTTTCCCGCGTACCCTTTATGTAATAATATTTAAATTTACTTTTTTTGAATGGATGTTAGTTCGTAAAAGAGATATTTATTTATAGTAAAATCAATAAAATGCTTTGGAAAAATAAGTGCAATAAACTGATTAGAGCGTCTACGACTATACGCCAAACCAATCGCGATATATGTGGGCGGGCTTCAGACGAAAATGGGTTTCTACGCACATTATTTAGCTGGCCCATTTACTTCTTAACCGGACTCTACATAAAAGTTTTTTAGAGGTGGTAAAAAATACCCAATTTTTTTATCACTGTTCGCTATCTAGGATTAAAAAAATATATTTATGTGGTGTTTGGGAGACACATGATAACTCCAAACATACGCTTTTTTAGTTAATTTCACTATAATATGTATTTCTTTCTATATTTTTATTTGGTCTGAAACCGGCATTTCTAGCTTCACGAACTAACCCATTATTTTTTATTCAAATAAAGTTGATTACTATTTCAAACCTTATAATGCTTCTCCTGAAAATTTTGGTATTTGGAGTTATCTTATGTATCCCCAACACCACAAATTTAAAATTACAAAATCCTTGTGTTCTCTCTCTCTTCAAAAAGTGTGTAATTTGGTGATTTTTTTAATGCCTTTTTAATTTTCGAACCGATTTGATTTAATTAAATAATACATAAAAAAGAATAAGCTTTTATAAAAAATGGTTTAGGGTTTGTCCATTGACGCGCATAAACAAATTTCAGGACAGAGAGTTAAACTTGTACATTTTTAAAAACGGTCCGATATCTTAGATTTTCAAAAAATTATTTTAACTAAATCAGAAATGCCAAAATTTTTTAAAATCGAGCAATGAATTCAAAAGTCATAAGCAATTCAAAAAGGGCGGAATTTTGTGGACCGCCCTATATTTACGATAAAAAGCTTGCGTTCCATAGTGGTAAATTTTTTTTATCATATTTTGTGTATCTACTTTGGTATGAGGAAATGGCAAAAGGTAAAAAGCTTTGAATGAATTGGTGCAAAGTTATATGAAGTTATCTAAATTACAGTCAAAGCTTCCTCGGTAAATCGGTCTGGTGATTAATGTTGGAACGAAGGCTGACACCCGCTCGTCTGGAAACTAATGCATATCGAATGAGACGAGAAGCTAATTATAAGGCTTGATCGCTGGTTTCGCGTTTGGTAGTGTTTTATAAATTCAGCACACACTCGCATTTTTTAACCATTTCTTTTAAAAATATCAAACTTAGAGGTTATCGTTATTTGACAAGCAGTCAAGAATAAAGTTATTTCGTTTTATTTTCCTAACTATTTCTACGGCTACCCATATATTTCGCAACTTCCTTAATCAAAAAGTAACAATTTTAACTTTCTTTTCGCAAAATTCGTCGGAAACACAAATACTTTCACGTGGATTTCCATGGCAACACATGAAATTTTCGAAAAAAATTTTCACTGTGGTAGGTTAGTTATCAACAACGAATTAAATCGAAAGTTTTTCAACGTAATCACAGAATTGTTAATAAAATCTTTATGCTTGTGGAGGATTCATAATGTTGAAACTACTTTTTTTAGGTTTTCAAAAATATGTTAAAAACCATTGCGTAAATTCCTATACTGAACCAAAAAAGGCACCATTTTCTACAAAAAAATAGATTGAGCCAATGTATTTTGTATATGATTTTAGCTTTGACATAAAGTTTTATTAATATCATAATCAAGTTTACATAAATTTTATAGCCAAAACGAGTTATTGATTGTACTGCTACAAGTCACAGTTAAAAAGAAAGTTGTTACAATTAAGAATGATTTTTATGAAGGCTGTTATAAAATCAAGGATTAAGAGACATGTTTTCATAGCTTTTGGTTACACCGAAGAATGAATTTAGTAAAAGACTGTTACGTATATATATTTCGTAACTTTGTTTATGTATTTTGTATGCTCAGTTCATAATTTTCATAAACTTGTTCATACATTCCATAACAACTTTTAAGCGACAGACATTGATCGCCATTTATTAAATTTATTTAGGGCATTGATTAAAATCGTTAACATTTTTTATTTATTTCATATGCGGTTTTATTATCTCCATAACCTGTACATACTATTAATAACAACTGTCTATAAAATGTCAAGAAACATTTTTCGTTGATTTCGTAACTTCCGTTTATTAATTTCATTACTGTGTATGACAATTTTTATAACTTTCCTCCGATTTTTGTAACAGTTATGTGTTATTGATGTAAAAAAATAATAAACGCTTGTTATAAATACTATGTACGAAATATTTTTCAGTACAAAGAAAAAAAATGTTTCGTTTGTCAGTGGTTTTTAAATAAGATAAAAAATGTTTTGCCTACACACACATAAATCCTAACTAGAATAAAGTACTATGACTATTTAAAAACCACTGACAAATGAATTTTTTTTTCTTTAGGAATTTACGCAGCGCTTTTAACATATTTTTTTTAAAAAAATCCTTAACTTAGTGGCGAAAAACCCAAAAAAATTAGTTTCATTAGTTTATTTCATATGCTGTTTTATTATCTTCATAAGCTGTACATACTATTAATAACAACTGTCTATAAAATGTCACGAAACATTTTTTATTGATTTCGTAACTTCCGTTTATTAATTTCATTACTGTGTATGATAATTTTTATAACTTTCCTCCGATTTTTGTAACAGTTACGTGTTATTGATGTAAAAAAAATAATAAACGCCTGTTATAAATACTATGTACGATATTTTTTTCAGTATAAAGAAAAAACCTTTTTCGTTTGTCAGTGGTTTTTAATTAAGATAAAAAATATTTTGCCTACACACACATAAATTCTAACTAGAATAAAGTACTATGACTATTTAAAAACCACTCACAAATTAATTTTTTTTTCTTTAGGAATTTACCCAGCTGTTTTAACATATTTTAAAAAAAAAATCCTTAACTTAGTGGCGAAAAACCCAAAAAAATTAGTTTCATTAGTTTATTTCATATGCTGTTTTATTATCTTCATAACCTGTACATACTATTAATAACAACTGTCTATAAAATGTCAAGAAACATTTTTTATTGATTTCGTAACTTCCGTTTATTAATTACATTACTGTGTATGATAATTTTTATAACTTTCCTCCGATTTTTGTAACAGTTACGTGTTATTGATGTAAAAAAAAATAATAAACGCCTGTTATAAATACTATGTACGATATTTTTTTCAGCATAATGAAAAAAAATTTTTCGTTTGTCAGTGGTTTTTAATTAAGATAAAAAATATTTTGCCTACACAGACATAAATCCTAACTAGAATAAAGTACTATGACTATTTAAAAACCACTGACAAATTATTTTTTTTTTTCTTTAGGAATTTACGCAGCTGTTTTAACATATTTTTAAAAAAAAATCCTTAACTTAGTGGCGAAAAACCCAAAAAAATTAGTTTCAACACAGAATTGGTTTTTTACCTTGGTAGTTACAATTTCTTTATTAAAACGTGTCTACACTTAGCAAAAAGGCAGTCCTAATTTTTTATACGCTTATATTTTGATATTTACGCTTATATCAATTGTGGTAGCTCAAAGTCTAATAAAATGAAATAATATACTTTTTACGTGTAACTACAGAAAGTAGAAATTAGCTTAATCGAAACAAATAATTTTGCTCACGTCGCGCCACAGAACTTTTGTTACAAAACTAACACTTACTACGTTTATACGCACCTAAAAGCGGTTTTATGTAAGGACGCTCTTTAATAAAAATAAAAAAAAAATAAAGAAAAAATAATAAAATAACTCGTTAACAACAGGTTTTTTGGTAAAACCTGGTTTGAGTATTTATTTATGTGAATTGTGAATGTTTATACCAACAATAAAAAAGTGAGAAACCGCTTTCTTAAATAGCTTTGAAATAAAATCGATTTAGTGGTATTTATACGACAATATTTTTAAACCGTCTTCATATAAAAGCGCTTTAAGAGACCCGTATAAACAAAGTATAAGCAATTACTTTGTTTGAATAACCTAGTCAATCAAAAATTCAGCTTTACTAAACCATTGACTTAAATTATTTTCATCTTTCTCCAAAATACTTTTCTATATCCTGCTATCTCTCTTCAGCAACCATAAATATTTCTGCACTTAACTAAATTATCTCCATCTACCTCTAAAATTTTAAAACTTTTTTTGAACGTTAAAAAAAAATTGAGTCAGAAATCGAAAGTTTGAAAAAGAAGCTTTAAAATGTGAGCAAAATCGTGGCATAAAAATGTGAAAAACCGAAAGAATTGCTTAAACGAAAACGTTACCCCTTAAATTATGCTAAAATATTTTAAGCCTTAAATTACAATCATGGCCGTACCATCAAATGATTTTATTTTAAACATAATTTGGGGTGAAATTTTCTTACAGAAATTAAATCCTTAAATTTTTTCTGGCTCACGAATATTTTTAAATTCATGAGTACTTAAAAATTTTAGGAAATAATTTTACCTCTAATTACTCCTCTGCGGAGTCTTAAAGTTATGTAAAAAACGCAATCGTAAAAAATTATCGATAATTTTAAATCTCTAGTGGTATTACCCCAGATTATTCCACTCAACACTTTCTCAACGCAAAAGCCAGTCAACAATTTTTCGATTTAATACACTTTGCCTACTATAGCGGTCATATTGAAACCAAAATCCATGTTTTATCTGTCAATTCGGTTAGAAAAATGACGGCAAAAGTAGCCTAAAGACACTGAAGAGGTCAGAGTTAACTGGCTTTTTAGTGGAGAACGGTGTTGTGCCACTCACTCATGTGTTAAAAATCCCATAAGATAAGTGTGGTCAGGTGATAATCATTACATGGATAATTTTTTCCTTGGTTTCTATGATAATTTGATATACCAACAAATGATACGCGATTTGCAAAGATAAGTGCCAGTACATAACGATGCCTATTTGTGAGTGATTCAAATTTAGAGTTCAAAGTGTGTGATGGTATTGAATGATGTTTGGTGAGGGTGTCCAGTTGAAGGGATCGTATTTAACTTTATCCAGTTATATATATTTCTCAAAATATTAAAATTTGTCGGTGGCCAGTTACCTTAATGCAACTACCAGTGGCGGTCCCAGGGGGGGTGGCGATCGCCCCTTCCTTTGCTTCAGAAAAAACTAGACAACAAAAATGCTGGTAGTAACCCTGAAGTCTTTAGAGAAAAAACGCATGACGTACACTGATAAAAATGTTTTTGAAAAGTCAACCACATGGTGGGGTTGACATGTATTTATTTAACTTAAGGAACATTTTGTTGACTGAAGCTGTTAATTTGTTGCTGTAAATAAACTTTTTGTCATTTAAGTTAAGTACATGCTGGATTTGTTTTTAGAAAATATTTTTTGCCCTGCAAGTGTAGAGAAAATGATGAAGGCACTTATTATTTAACGCTGCAATGCCTCGCATATCTAGCTACCGATATCTGGTCGACCACGAGCTTCTACGCTTACCGTTACCGAACGCCAGTTCAACATCTCGCCGGCATCCATCGAAGGATTTTGCATATGTACCTGGAGGAGAAAAATGCAAGTAATGGGGCCCTACGTTCCTAATCATGTATGGAGTTCTTGATGACACTATGGGATTACTCTGGGATAGGGATGATCCGATACCCCCAAAGTATCGATACCTATTTATATAAAGATACTCGTAAACATTTTTCGATACTACTCATATGAGTACCTATGAAGTATCGATACTTACTCATATCGATACTTTCTAAAATTACCGATTTTTTAATTTTTTTTATTAGATTAAACCTAGGGATGTTTGTTTTTTGTTTGTTAAGAAACAAAGTAAACAGATTAATAAAAAGTAAGACATATTTTCGTAAATTATTTATTAATTATTTTAAAAATAAAAACTAAAACAAAAGATTCTTTCGCCTCCAAATTGCCCAAAAATAATACTTGCTCAAGATGTTTTGGAGACAATCTAGGTTTCGAAAATAAGCACTCGCTTGGAACTGATGTTGCGACGACAATTAAATATTTTAGGGCATATTTATATAGGCCACTTAAAGACTGCAACGACCATCCGCTCTGATGTGTATGTATGTCTTTCTTTTTCTTGACTACCGATCGATCTAAAGAACACTGCCCAAGGAAGACATGGTCTATGCCAGAAACGTGAGGAAGACAGAAAGCTCAGGCCGACAGATTCGATTCGATACCGAGTAAAATCTTTCGATACCGAGTAGATATTGCTTAGAAAGTATCGATACCAAAAGTACTTGGTATCAAAACATAAGTATCGATACCTACTCGGTAGTTACTAGTATCGGAATAACCACTGACCAATATAATACTGTTATGTTGTTGATACTGGCATCAAAGGAATGAGTAAAGAATTTTGCTTTAAATGCACAGTTTAATTTAGTTTAAAGATTTCGTGAATACATCGGTATTTATGTTAAATACCAAATTTATTTATTATAGTTTTAGAGTAATTTTCTCAAAAATTTTCGGAGCATGTATGAAATAAACCACTTAAAATCTGAGTACCCCCCCCCCCTGGATTTGAAACCAAATCCGCGCGTTTTTTTTCCTATCGAAACCGCCTCTCCCTTTTCAAATGGCTGGGGTCGCCACTGACTATTCAGTAATGCAAACATACCAATTATGTAATACCAAAATGTATCGAAAAAAAATTTACCTCTTTATTCTACTTGTGTCACTAAACTATGCATCAGATCTGAACATGTCCTTTATGCTT
The DNA here is from genome assembly GCA_963921995.1 of Oxystoma pomonae. Taxonomy (NCBI): domain Eukaryota; kingdom Metazoa; phylum Arthropoda; class Insecta; order Coleoptera; family Brentidae; genus Oxystoma; species Oxystoma pomonae. The sequence continues at coordinate 44,237,623 of OY998165.1, forward strand.
ACCTGGGTACATTCCTATAGACTCAAGCAGACTTCTGGAATAATACTCAAAATGAAAAATGATCTTTCCAGGTCTAAAAGGAGACAGGCCTGCCCCGAGAATGAGGCTTTACAGATGCTACAGGTATGTCGGAAATGACATGGCAACTAAGAAAAATTATCCATTAATAATAATATTTTTGGACAGGATTCTCAAAGAAAAGTTTTTCTTTTTCACGTTGGGTGGATGTCTATAGGAGCAAATAGTTCGTGGACAATTGGAGTGGCTGCACGAGTATTACGAGACAGTCTTTCAATATTCACATTTGTATTGTTGGACAATAAAGTCAATTAGAAATGACTCAAAATATTGTTTTGTTCTTTTGGTTTGAACAACCTTTTATAACTTATTACCCAAAACTATATTAAGCAACAAGGGATACCTAGGGACTAAAGTGGCATTTTACATCCCTAGACCAAACATTTGTAGCCCGAGCGAAGCAAAAGGCCACAATTTCCGGGATGATAAAAGGACGGGTGGTGTGAATAGCATTTTTTGCAATTTGGATTTCTGTTTTCTGAAAATTTTTCCTTCGTCATTTTAAGCTAATCGAGCCATGAGAACCATCAAATTTTTTCGTCATACCCAGGCGAAGAAAATTATTAAGTGTTTTTTTTATTACTATCGAATGATTGATGTCACAGTCGAAGTTTATGTTAAACCTATTTTAAATTTAACCGGCGCAGCGTTTAGAATGCGCTTCTACAAAGAACTTAAAATGAGAAGGTCTCACATTCTTATCATCGGTTAAATTTAAACCAGGTTTAACATTATGGTGCCATTGGCAAATAATGATTTTATTTATTGTTACACACTCTGCCTATGGGTTCGTTAAGATAAGTGATATTTACGAACTCGATTCTTAAGTGACCTTTTTATTTGTGAATAACAACTTCTTGTTAACCTGTCTTCTAGCCTTTACTCTGAATTTGACCAATGCCGCTCGCTATGACTTCCAAAAAATAACTGACTTGCAGTTCGCACGCATGTTTATATAACCCCATCGAACGTGGTCGAACAATCGTGAACATTCTAGAAGACATTTGCCATGGATCTACCAAAAGTTCTCAATGTAACAATAACGCAACTAAATAAAATCTAGAAGAAGGTGAAAACAAAAACATGGACGTAGCTTTGGGACAACTTTACAAATTCCTCTGAAGAAAACTCAATATTTCGTTAAAAGAATCTTAACTGTAGGTAACCGCAAGTACCTATTTTTATAGATCTTTTTGACTAGCTAGTAAGTAGATACAAATACAGGTAGGTACTTATTATCTTCCATAAAAGTATTCCACCAATGATAAATAATTTATTAATGGTAAAGTCATGATGGTAATTTAAGTCTTAAAATATTTTAGCACTAATTTAAGGTGTAACGTTTTTGACTTTTGACTACTAGAATAAAACACTCACATTTTTCAAGTTTTCACTTTTTTTAAGCGTTCTAAAAAAGTACTGCCAAATTTTTTTGTCTCTGTTATGGTAGAGCCATGATGTTTATTTAAAGGGGTTACGTTTTTGTTTAAGCATGTTTTACGACATTTTTCACATCTTCATGCCACGATTTTGTTCAAATTTTAAGGCTTTCTTTCCAAACTTTCGATGTCTAGAATAAAACACTAACTTTTTCAAGTTTTAACTGTTTTTTTAGCGTTCGAAAAAAGTACTGCCAAAAAATATTTTTTCTCTGTTAAAATGAAAAATATTTAGGGAGAGAGGGCAGAATTTTAGATGTAGTGAAGTGCAAACATATTTAAGGTTGTTGAAGAGAGACAGCAGGCTATAAAAAAGTATTTTCGAAGATGAAAATAATTTAAGGCAATTGTTTAATCAAAATTTCTGTTTTGTCATCTGTCTGTCGTCTTAACTGGTGTCGTGCATTTGATTTTTATTTTGCCATTTTTAAACAAAAAACATCAAAAATTGTAATTTTTCAAAGCACAAAGTGTGTGAGACTTTTCCAAAAGTAGGGGGGCGTGAGGGCAAAATTTTGTAAAAGCAAAGAAAGAGTTGTATGCAAAAGGGCGTCGCAGGCAACAATTTTTTGAAAAACTTCTAAAAATTTTACTGTTATTATTAAAAACCGGCGTATTTTTAAATAAATTGTCGAAAAAAGGGAGGGGCGATTGCCCTCACCGTGCCCCTCTAGAACCGCCACTGCATAAGTTGGTATTAATTTCTTTCAGTCAAAGTTCTTTACAGTCTTAAAATTTGTTTTTACAATTTTAAAATTTACAGAAATAGGTGTCCTACTATAAGTATATCTAAAAATCATTCAACAGGTATTTAACAAAATTATTTTAAGGGTCATCATGGCTTTGCCATTAAAATCCAAATATTTAAGGTTGTTGAAAAGAGACAGCAGGCAATAAAAAAGTATTTTAGAAAAAGATGGAAATAATTTAAGGCAATTGTTTAATAAAAATGTTGGTTTTGTTATCTGTCTGTCATCTTTAGTGGTGTCGGGCATATGATTTCTATTTTACCATTTTTATCCAAAAATCACAACTAGTGGCTAAATCAGTGCTTTCGTTTTACAATCGTTGGTTTAAATAACGAGAGCAGCGAGGTATATAAAAACGCGAGTGAAAAAAGCACAATTTAGCCGCGTGTTGTTAACGCTATTTTTTTTAATACCTTTATCAAAAAATCCAAGAAAAACAGGAAAATACTTTTAAAAATCTCAAACGAAGAGCACGTCTCGCAACACACCATCTTTACACTATAAATCAAGACAGCTGGTAAATGAAATAAGAATGGTTTTCATAGCGATGTGCCTTTTTACTCCGTGACGTTCATTGTTGCGACATTGTAATCTTTGACAGTTTGATATTTTGACGATGTTTTTAAATTATTTTTTCGCAAATACTTGGTGAAAACTGGCGGAAATGGCTTAAATTTTAGGCAAGAATAATAAGGTTTTTTCAATATTTCTATTTTCCGCTATTTTCTTTAATTTTGGCTAAAAAACGGACAGAAATCTTTTTTTGCACCCGTGATCAAAAAAAAAGTTTTTTTGCATCGGTAACCAAAAAAGCCATGCTTTAGTTAGCTGCAGACAGTTACTAAGATCATGATTTTGATGAAGGTATAAAAAAAATATTTTCCTGTTTTTCTTGAATTTTTTCATAAAGGTATTAAAAAAAAGGACTCGCGGCTAAACTGTGCTTTTTTACTCGCGTTTTAAATACCTCGCTGCGCTCGTTGTTTATTATTACTTGTAAAAAAGCACTATTTTAGCAACTAGTTGTGAAAGCGACTATTAATTTTGATATAAAATGTGCCATTATCGCTATTGTTAAATCTAGACTGTAGTAAACTGTACTGTACTTTTTTGTACAAATTTTTAATAAAATCGTTTAACTTAAAAAGAAATATTTATTTGAAAAATTAAGGCGAAAGCCTTAATTGTCAGATATATTTGTAAATAAGTTTGAAAAATATTTTGACAGGAAACAGAGTTAATCTTACTTCCTGCGGATTGCGTTAATAGAACTCCCTAATTGAATATTATGTTTGCAATTGTCCAATAATACCTACGTATTAAAGTGCAAAAAGCAACAAGGTAATAGCCCCATGATTTTGTTTTATTGTTTATATTTAAATGCATGTATGCAATAACTCTAACAGCGGGAATCTTTCCCATGTGGTTATTTAAAATGGTTGAACGAGAGATTGTTTGCAAATTAGTTGGCCTGAAAATGGAATTAAAAAAAGAGGAAGACGAAGAAGAATAAAACGAGCAAATGAAACAAATGGGTAAAATAATTGTTGATTTCTCAAGGCATTACAAATTTATGAAAATTTAAACAAAATGGAAGTACAAAGAGGTAAAATAATTGCCAAACAAATTTTCCGCGAAGTTACTGGTGCAAAAGAACTTATTGCAAAATGTTAATCATGAAAATAAAATTAAAACTGTTATTCGGTGCTTAAAAACTCAAAGGCAAAATACAATTTTTATGGCTTTACCAAAAGTTTAAGGAAAATAGCGTAAAATTAAGTCATTATTTTTAACTAAATATTAAGCCATTTTCTTAAAGTATCCACTAACTAACAAGCTGTCAGAAATTAAAATGTCGAACAATATAAGGTCACCATAGAAACCATTGTTATTGTTGTATAATCCATCAGCCCTTGATTTAGGTACAGTTTAAAAATGAATGATTTGATCAAATTTTTGGTAAGTTTTTTCATGTTTCTTTTTAAGGATTTATTTATAATAGTTAATTAGCTAACAAGTGCGGAAAGTGATACTTTACCGCACGCAACGACAATTTTACCTACTAGCGTCTTCTACCCTTTAAAAAAACAATAATTTAAAAAATTATATATATTTTTTTTCTTTTCAAGACTATTAATTTTAAAAACCTAGAGTTTATTATTAATTTTTTTTTTGGGTGCGGTAAAGTTTCTATACCGCACTGCACTAATTACAGAGTTTTAAGAAAAATGTTTGATTGTCATTTTTAGTGCGGTAAAGTCCCGACCGCACGCGCGTAGGTAAAGGTATAATAAAATTGGTTTACCACTCCCGGTTAAACTGTTCTTTTTTTTTACTCCTCATTTATATCGCTCGCTCCGCTCGTTTCTTAAACCAACGCTGATTGTAAAATCTACTATTTTAACAACACGCATGTATAATGCCGCCAGTATGAATTTTGCTTATTCTTAACAACCAAACAAATTCCGAAAATAAAGTCTTTTTTCTATGGCTCGTTGGATAAATTCAATAAAGCCATTTCATTATTTCAGCTGTAGTGGGCACGCGACTTAACTATTTGATTAATGGCTTTGAGAGGTTTTTTGTCAATTCATTCAATTATCTACCAAAATTGATTTTCGGATGCAAAAAAAACTTTTTAGGCCGTTAGTATTTTGTAATGGGATTATTTAATAAACTTAAAAAGATATAAACAAAATTTTTAAATAAAAAAACTACCCGATTGCTAGTGCTAAATCGGGTTTAGTATACAGAATAGAGAAATATTAGGGACTTATCGGTACACAAATTCGACATGACCTGTTTTTTATAAAGACGGAACTATTTTTGACAATTCCGCAGAAAGTTTAAAGGCATTCTGACATTTTTGTTTTCTAAATCTTTGCTATCAAAACAATGTCGACTTTTATAATGTTTGTGACTGCCTTTAATAAAGGATGGCATTAACTTTAATTTGTCAACTTTAAGAATGGCGCAATATGACCATATTTAGATGTCATGTTTACATATAGGTCAGTCCAACGATCTGTCGCTGTCGCTTGATTGACAAGTCACGGTGGGCAAACAAAGCGATTTTCCATAAAACGTAGTGTTAAATTCGAGTGTTGAAGTTTGTTCTTTTTGAAACACGGATAAAGGCAGTTTGTTAGTGCATTTCTGCAGGAAGAGAGATAAAACCGTGCCAAAAGTCACAGTGTTTGTTTTGTTTACATTGGTTTTTATTTGTGTTTTAAGGAATTTAGACGAAGATTTCAATAGAAAACGCCGTCTCTGTGTTAACTCACCAAACCACCAGACCCAACTTAACTCAAAATATACAATAAAAGACTATTTAAACAAGCTAAAAAGTGAGCATCCTTATGTGACACATACAAAAAAAAATATTTTCAAACCTGAAACAAAATGTCTGGAACAGATTTTTGCATATTTTACTTTAGTTTCTGAAAACTTTTGGCCCTTAATAGCTATTATCCATTTTTGTCTTCTTATTTTAGCCATTTCCTCAAGACAAAAGCTTTTATTTTGGATATTTTACTGGGTATTCCAAAAGACCTCAATTTATCTCGTGGATTTCTACTGCCACAATTCGCAATGTATCACGAAAGGGGCATGTTCTATTGAAATCCTTCTCTAAATTTCTTAAAATACAAATAAAATCCAATGTAAACAAAACAAACACTATCACTTTTGGCACGATTTTTTGGCACTTTCTGCGAAAATCCGCTAACAAACTGCCTTTATCCGTTTTTCAAAAAGAAGAAACTATAATAAAAATGCGTTTTCACCTGTTGAAAGTTACTGAAAAATTCGGAAAATCATTCGAAGTTAACACTACGTCTTATGGAAAATCGCTTTGTTTGCCCTCCGTGACTTGTCAATCAAGCGACAGTGACAGATCGTTGGACAAACCTATTGTGCCATCCATAAAGTTGACAAATTAAGGTTAATGCCGTCCTTTAATAGTTTGACAGTTCCGCACGAAGGTTTAAAGGTTACAGTTTTGTCATATAATGCCGTCCTTTATTAAAAGCAGGCACAAACACTATGTTAACTCAACATTACTTTGACAGCACCGCCATCAAAAAAGCTCTGGCTGGATAGCCCAAACGTAGATTTTGGATAGCCCCAGCAACCAAGAAGAGTGCCGCGCCGTCGCCGTCTAACAGATGTGTAAGTGCCTAAGTTTATTAAAATTAGCCTATAATTTCCGATAAGTCTCTATTAGGGACACATCGGCTGACTTTAATAGAGTCGGCACTATTTTTGACAGTTCCAAACAAAGATATACAATTACTACATATTTTTAATCACTTACAGATCTATTATCGGACGGAGGTCTCCTTGGTTGCTGGGACTATCCAAATCCTACGTTTGAGCTATCCAGCCAGACCTTTTTTGATGGCGGCGCTGTCAAAATAATGTTTACTTAACATAATGAATGTGTCAGCCATTGATAAAGGACCGCCTTAACTTTAATTTGGCAACTTTAAGGATGGGACAATATGAGCATGTTAAGATGATATGTTTAACCTTTCAACTTTCGTGCGAAATTGTCAAAAATAGTTCCAAATTAGGCTATGCCGACTTTATGTACCGATAAATCCCTAATAAAGGTAGGCACAAACATTATGTTACGTCAACATTATTTTGACACCGCCGCGATCAAAAAAGCTCTGGCTGGATAGCCGAAACGTAGGTTTTGGATAGCAATAGCAACCAAGAAGGGTGTCGCGCTGAGCCGTCCCAAAAGAGATGTGTAATTGCCTAAAAATATGTAGTAATTGTTTACCTTTGTGTCAAAAATAGTGCCGACTTTGTTAATATCAGTCTATAATGTCCGATGAGTCCCTTATGTCTCTAATTTAGTTATAACTTTATGAAAATAGGCAACAAGCCCAAAATTTCGCAACAATTATCTAAAACTTGTTTCCACTTATGAGCAGTAAAGTTGTATTCAGGGAAACTACCTTCTTCTCCACTTAAAAATTTCGTATTATTTAATAAGCTCTAATTTGGCAAATGCCAAAATTTAGTAGCCGAACTTCAATTCATACAAACCATGGCAAATCTCAGAATGCAGCAACGTTAACAAAGAAAAGTGAGCACATTGTGATAGTTTTACAACATATCAATTCAAGAAGCAACTTGCAAAAAGAAACTGCAACCCTATAAATGCAAAACTCTATTATTATTCAGACAAGAGGATCATAAATTCGCTGTCAAAGGTGCATCGTCCACAGTATGCCAAGTATAACATGTTGCAAGGCAGTATGCCATCTTGCTAAAAGCGGATGCTTTCCAAAATATTAGTTAAGTAAATGCCAATGAAAATATTTATTATGGATAATGTTTCGTTTAAATAAAGTCAGAATGTTTGGTAAAATTTAAATTAAATTTTTTGGTGACAACACTATTCTGTAAGAGGACAAAACTTTTAAATAACGATATTTAGTTAGGAAATACTCTTTTAAGTAAGTGATTAAGGAAAAAAAGATTTATTAAAAAACACAAAGGGATCTCGTGTCCGCAAATAAAAATTAAAATCACACTCGTGGCCTATCGGCCAGTACCTGGCAGTTGAAGCTACATGGGCACCATGCACACCTCTCGAATTTAAACAAAAATTTTGTAATCGGCGGAGACGTAGTACCTGTGTGCGCCACCTGTCGAATAAATTGAGAAACAAAAACATCAAGATTGAAAAGTGCAGAAAACCGTAAATACAGAATCCTGTACCTTTCAGAAGGTTATAAAGAAGAAACCGGTAAAAGTATAAGGTCACTGTAACATAACTCTTAAAAAGTTCGCAGCAGCACCGCCCCCAATTGGAGCTTCATACTACGTGGTCCTAATTTTAAGGCATCAGCAAGCAATTGCTCTGGAGGAGGCTTGTTGCGCAGAACTAAAAAGTCAAAATATGAAAAAAAAAGTGAATCTCGTGTCCGCAAATAAAAATTAAAGTTACACTCGTGGCATATCGGAAAAAGCGTTTTTGTTTCTCACTTCGTTACGTGTTACGTGTCAAGTTACAGCGACCTTATACTTTTACAGGTTTCTTCTTTATAACCTGCTGAGAGGTACAGAATTCTGTATTTACGGTCTTCTGCACTTTTCAATTTTGGTATTTTTGTTTCTCGGTTTATTCGACAGGTGGCGCAAACAGGTACTACGTCTTCGCGGATTACAAAATTTTTGTTTTAAATTCGAGAGATGTGCATGGTGCCCATCTAGCTTCAACTGACAGGTACAAACCTGTGACTCCCTGATAATTCCTAAGGATGAAACAGGTCTGTAGGTGTCTGGATTCTCCATTAGACATTGGAGGCCTGGTCGTAATGAAGTGAGAAACAAAAACGCTTTGTCCGATATGCCATGAGTGTTACTTTAAAAAGATTTATTCCCGCCGTAAAATCAAGTTAATTTAATATAGGTTAGGGGTTGATAGATGAGCACAGTCTTGCAGTCTTAACCAATACTGTCCAGGGTATCCAAAATTTTATGGTTTTTTAAAAGTCTGTATTTTGGGATAGGGTATAACTTTTTTATATGTGAAAATTTCTATTTGGTGTAAATGAAATTTTTCCATATTTTTTAAATTGTTAATGACAAGACAAATTTGGTGTTTCTCTTATGAAGTTACCCTTTAATAAATTCCTTTGAAAATTATGTGCCTAACTATGCGTTTTATTTTTTGTATTGTAACGGGTCATGAGATATCCATACTTTTTGGAGTCAAATAAATATCAGAATTAGCTGAAGTTTGAGTTTCTAAAAACTAAGACACGGCTTTTTTGCCGAATATGCTAAAATTTATTTCTAAGGCCACCGATTCAAATGGTTGAATATTTCGAATTGGTGGCTTTAGAAAGAAATATTAGCTTACTGGGCAAAAAAACAAGAAAGCCGTGTCTTAGCTTTTATCAGATATGCCTTGCATTTACAGTTCAACCATTTCTGATGTTTATTTGACTCCAAAAAGTATGGATAACACATGACTCGTTTTAAACGTCACTTCTACATTTCCTGAGCTATACTATTTTGTAAACTGAGTGAAAAAATTGAGTAAAATTTTTGAGTATTTTTTCAACCTATTTTGAGTACTTTTGATCTTTCACTTCCTCACTGAGTGCAAATTGAGTCAGTTCACTCCATTTCGAGTGACCTTTGATATCTCTAACTCAAGCGAGAGTGATTTAACTCTATCATTTGGTATTCTGTGGATTCCGTGACTCTAATTTGAGTACATCGGGCCCTCGGTAAACGAAGACGATCTACCCAGAATGCACCGGAACGCAGTTTGTGCGATGCGAAGGGCTCGTGGTTCTCATTTGTTCAGAATTTTTGTGAATCGGATAATGATTTCCAAAATAAAATTTTTATCGGTCACCAAGAGGTGCAAAATTGAATTGACGGATGACGTGAGTATGGCCTATTTTAAGGATATTGGTAAGTAAATAGCTACTTTGGACCGCCCACGTCCAAACTTCCAAAGGATAGTGCACATGTGCATGTTTTTTCAGTCTCTCAGATATGCTTTGCTCAAGTTAAGTAGTTACCTGTTAGCAGTTTGGAAGGTATGTATTTTTCTTATGGCTGTAGCTAAAGTCCGGATAGTTCGGAACGATATACGACAGCCGCTTAGGTGGTGATATGTCGGCAGTTTAGCAATTTTTTTTTGTTGGGTTAGGTTAGGTTAAATTATAATAAATATGATTAAATGTCGATAAGTATTTTTTGTCAATTCATATATCCCTGTCACTGTCTTTTTCTTAACAAGACACGTGACAGGGATACAAGTTATGACAAAAATTAGAATAAAACCTGTGACTAAGACGAGCATGAACGATACATTAGTTTTTCTGAGGAAAACCGAGAAAATGGTGTTTTTGGCCACGACAGCTCGTGCAATACCTAAGGATATACCTATAGGTAGGGACTGTCTGGAAACTAGCCACAGCCTTTTTTTTATTTCTATTTGATTTCCTATCAAACGTTTGTTTACACAAATTTTTTCTCGTCTTTTCATCATGTAGTCGTACATAACTTGCTGTTAAATGCGCCTAACAAAACCTGCTGTCGTTTATTATAAGAAAATTTAGTTAAAGTACTTAGTGAAAAAAAAAAATTTGAGTGTAAATTACGATATAAACATATAGCAATGTAATCTAAATTAGAGTTAAATTTATTCAAACAAAAATCAGTCAACTCCACTCTATTTAGAGTAAATGCACTCCTTGAATCTGAGTGAAATTAAGTCATAAAACGAGTAAATAAACTCTATTTTGAGAATTTCACTCTATATGGAGTAAATATTATCCTTGAATCTTAGTAAACTTGGCTCAAAATAGAGTAAAAATTATCAAAACCAGAGTACTTTTTACATGGATATTGAGTTAGAGTAACTCAATGTTGGGTTATTGGTACTAAATGATTAAGTGAACTTCACTCAACAGTTGATTAATATGATTTGATGTGATTTTGTTAACTCATAAAGTCACTCAAACTTTGAGTTAAACCGCCTCTATGATTTCACTCCTACTTCTATAATTTCACTCAATTATATTGAGTGCATTTTCACTCAATTCTGGTGTGGACCGAAATTAGATCCTTTTTTAGTGATTTTCGAGTGAAATTTCACTCATTTTTTTTACCAGTGTAAGGTCACTGACAGAAAAAAAAGAGTCTCTACTTTTAATGCTAGTGTTAAGTGTTTTTTTTTATATTTTTATGTAAATGAGCACACTCTTCAGCTTCCTAAAATGCACAAATATTTAAAAATCTCTCTTTACTTTTCTTATGTGACAACAGAATGAATTACTTTATCCTAAAGTAGTAAACTTTGGCAAAGAGGTCCCGAATAGACTGTTAGACCTGACATTACGATAAATGAATTTTAACTCTTTGGAATATTATCGACTTAAGTAGGTCACAGATAGAATGCAAATTTTTCCTCATGAACCGTAACCAAATTTTTCAAAACCAAAATGGAAGATATTTGCTAAACGGCCACAGGGCAACATAGAATTCAAAGGCGCAATTACACAGACGAACATGCTCAAACAAAAGCTCGTGCAAAAGATCTAAAACTTTTTACGTGTACGTTTTTGTGAGCTTTTCTTTGAACATTTTGTTCGGGTAAATTTTTGAGCAAATTATTGCTAACTGTTTTGGAAACATATTTTTAAAGATGAGAATAAATAAAATTTCATATCAGTGATCAGTGATCTCAATTCTTTAAAAAAATGGAACACCAACTTTCATTTTAAATTTTTGTGAAAAAAAGCCGACGGTACGCGAAACATTATTCTTGGCTATCAGTTTTGGCACATGGATTAGGGTTACTTATAATATTTTTTTCTTAGGGTTTTTCCCGGATTTTTTTGCCCGGGGGTTTTTTTGGGATTTCCTTGTGAGTTTTTTTTATTTCCAAGGGTTTTTTCCTAAATTCAAAAAACAACCCAGGAAAATTTTTCAAATATCGGCAAAAATCTCAAAAATTGCAATTCTAAACGGTAATCCGCGCCTCACGACTATGAGGAGTGGTGGGGAGTGGATTTTTTTTTAAACATATTTTTGTAACTTTACTTTACCCATAGCTTTTTTGAAATTCCTCACACCAGATTTACCTAGTTAGTTTAAGGCCTCAACGGTTGCTTAAAAAAGCAAAAGTTTCATGGAAATGCTGAAGATAGATATTTACTGTCAATTTAATGTAATAATCAAGGTCGATTACTGACACTGAACAAACAATATGCAAAGGAGCAACATTCCGATTCAAAAGTCTAGTCTATTATTGCTAAATTATATTTTCTTAGACAAGGGTGGGGATCGAAGGGTTGTAAAAGTGGGTAATAAACGGGTATTATTTAGACCGAACGTGCTTTTGTTCATATATTTGAGATTTAATAAAATGTATATAGGTTTTTTAATTTGACTTAATTATTATTGTATTGTGATTTAAACTAGGAGGTAAAATAAAGAGATATTCTTTTAAACGTAAATTTTTATCATTACATTTTACAGGCAACAGCAATAAATAAGCGCCAATTATTATTTTTTTATTCTCGTTTTTTTACAACCCCAAAAAAGTTACAAGTATACTGGCATATCCCCTATAAAAATCAGGTCAATCGAAGTTGCTTATGAGGTAAAATGTGAATTTCGACATCTAATCGTTTTTCCGTCGGAAAGCACTTAATTAAAAATACCTTGTTTTAAAACTTGGTCTTTCTATTTTCAGTTAAGATCAGTGAATTCCCATAAAACTACAAAATTTAAATTTGTAAGAAATGTCTATACCAACGTTTCTTCAAACAAATTTTGCTTAACATTCTCTCCAAAATTTCCGTGAGTCCTTTTGTACGAGATTTTGCTCGAACTTTTTTTTGAACATTTTGCTGCAGAGGCTCCTGTAAATGTTTGTCGGCATTTCAACATCAAAGGAAAGTTTTTCTGTGTAAATGCGCCTTAGGAAAGCATCGTCATTTGGATATACCAAATTTTAACTTTTATTCTCCATCAAAAGACGTAAGCTTGAACAATTTGGCCATATTTTGAGAAATGACAAATATTGATGCAGGCGAATATCATGGCGTAAAAATCTTAAGGAATGTTATGGTAGTAGTAGTACGACACTCTTCAGAAAGGCAATAGTTGCACAGCAAATCACGTTGATGATAGCCAAAGTTGGAAGTGAGGATGACCCTTAAAGAGGAAGAAGGAGAAAGTTTAACTACAAACCATCACAATTTATTAAAATCATGGTAAATAAAAACAAAAGGGTAGAATATTTTAAAAAAAAAACACTTTAAAAGGGTCCTTTAGATAAACTCTTAAAAAATAGTGATTATTGTAAAAATATACTAAAATTTAAGATTGCGCTTAGACTTTCCTGAAATTAAGATGATTATGGTCAGTTTTGCATGTTATAGTTACTGTTACACTAATTTGAGGTAATGTAAAAAAAGTATTGGTGTATCAAAAATGGGTCAAAAATACTCTGACAAAATTTTATGGCTTTTGGATGCAAAAACTAAAGAGGTAATGATACAGGTATAAATAAATAAATGATAAGGTCAAAAATTTCCAAAATATTGCACAATGTTGTCTTAATTTTCTGAATTCCCTTCAACTTAATAATAATAATATGTTTTATTTCAAAATATTTTAATAAATTTAAAAATAGGCATATTAATTTCTAATGAAATAAACAAAAAAATTGGTGCTAGAAAGCACGGATATTCCGCCATACAATCAGTTACTTTATGTTGAAATAAAATATAAATATCTCGAAAACTGTAGCTTTGAAAGATTTGAACCTTATAACAAATTTTTGGGTAATATGTACAAAAACCAAAATCTGAAAACCGCATATCAATAGCTGCTTTACTTCTAAAGTTATGATTTTTTTAATATATTTTAACGTTTTTTCAAATAACTCGGAAACTAAAGCTCCCACGAATTTGAACTTTATAACAAAATTTGTAGTCCATATTCATGGAAATTTAAATTTCAAAATCGCATATCGCTACTGGCTTTTGTTCCAAAGTTAAATTTTTTAAAAATATTTTATCCCCCTTTTCCCTCCTTTCAACCCACCACCACCCTACCCAAAAGTTAATTAGTTCATGGCCAGCCGATAGAGGATTTTTGTGCAAAATTTCGTTAAAATTGATTAAGGCATTCTCGAGTTATCGTGTATATAGACAGACAACAGACCGACAGACAACTTTTTTTTTTCGTCGATTAAGTTGTTTTGTGTGAGTAACTCAGTCAAAATTTCACGATTTTAATAGTCCCCATACCAAATTTGGTATGGTGGACTAAAAACACTGAAGAAACTTTATAGTTTCTTTTAGTAGTAGCATTGTAGAGTCACAATTGAGATAACTTTTGTCAAATTTGGTAAGGTTACAATAAGGTTTCACGTCGCTTTAGGGTAAATTGTCATAATCGATATATACTTAAGTTATAAACACAAAACATATATTTTATATGGGTATTTATAGGCGGTAATATATCCAATTTCTTTTCTATCTAATTTGTTTTTTGAATTTTAAATTTTTGAACTGTGGGGTGTGTTACTGTATGAAGATTAATTTTTGAGTCGGAGTATAAGCGGTCACTAGAGTACGTGCTATTTTTTCAAATATAATTTGAAGAAAACATTTTTGTATGAGCTCAATGTTTTATAGGTAAATGTCTCTAACTCCCCCCCCCCCGGAAATTAGCTCATTTGAAATTGAAACAGTATAAACTGGTATACTGCTTAAACGACGCTTAATTTCAAATCCTCAAACAAGACAATAAATAAACAGTTGTTGTTGGTAACTTAATAAATTACAAATAGGCAAATCACATTGCTGTATACTAAAATTACGAATGCTGAAGTCCTTCAGCAACATTTCGTGTCAATTAAACTCGATACGATTTGAAGATTGAGTCATCGAGTCGAAAGATAAATTTCTCTGTTTTTTAATTACAAATCATATTATCCAAAGATTATTTATCACAGTCAAAGGATACATAGGGTGGTATCCCGCTTAAGCAATGGCCAATTTCAAATCCTCAAACAAGACAGAAAATAAACAGTTGTTGTTGGTAACTTAATAAATTACAAATAGGCAAATCACATTGCTGTATACTAAAATTACGAATGCTGAAGTCCTTCAGCAACATTTCGTGTCAATTAAACTCGATACGATTTGAAGATTGAGTCATCGAGTCGAAAGATAAATTTCTCTGTTTTCTAATTACAAATCATATTATCCAAAGATTATTTATCACAGTCAAAGGAAACATAGGGTGGTATCCCGCTTAAGCAATGGCCAATTTCAAATCCTCAAACAAGACAGAAAATAAACAGTTGTTGTTGGTAACTTAATAAATTACAAATAGACAAATCACATTGCTGTATACTAAAATTACGAATGCTGAAGTCCTTCAGCAACATTTCGTGTCAATTAAACTCGATACGATATGAAGATTGAGTCATCGAGTCGAAAGATAAATTTCTCTGTTTTCTAATTACAAATCATATTATCCAAAGATTATTTATCACAGTCAAAGGATACTTAGGGTGGTATCCCGCCTAAACAATGACCAATTTCAAATCCTCAAACAAGACAGAAAATAAACAGTTGTTGTTGGTAACTTAATAAATTACAAATAGGCAAATCACATTGCTGTATACTAAAATTACGAATGCTGAAGTCCTTCAGCAACATTTCGTGTCAATTAAACTCGATACGATTTGAAGATTGAGTCATCGAGTCGAAAGATAAATTTCTCTGTTTTCTAATTACAAATCATATTATCCAAAGATTATTTATCACAGTCAAAGGATACTTAGGGTGGTATCCCGCTTAAACAATGACCAATTTCAAATCCTCAAACAAGACAGAAAATAAACAGTTGCTGTTGGTAACTTAACAAGTTACAAATAGCCAAATCACATTGCTGTATACTAAAATTACGAATGATGAAGCACTTCAGCTACATCTCGTGTCAATTAAACTCGATACGATCTGAAGATCAAGTCGGAAGATGAATTTCTCTGTTTGGGCCGACAAGACAACCATCTCCTGTAACATGTAGCACCAGATAAGAAGTCTTCGCGTCTTGGCCGCGTAAAAAATGACCAAACTGATTGGTGATGTAGGGTTGGGCTTTATAAAATTACCTAACTTAAATCGGGACATTTTAAGCCACCTAAAATAATATTTCCTATTATGTTGGGAATTTGGAACCTTTGGTAGCACTAAAACAAAATTATGATTGTTTTCCACAAACCAAAACTACACTTTTTTTGCACTCGACGCGCGTTTCGCTCACAATGTTAGCATCATCAGGAGACGATAAACAATGAACGAAATTAATCTACGCTCTATCCTATATACAATCCTTCAGTGGGCGGAGATAAGACTAATAATTTTTGATTGATCACGATTTATAATCCTATCTCCCCTCAACCAAAGAATAAAGTGTACTAAACGGGATGGGTCCTTTATTTAAACTATTTCTCGATTTAGTGATTTCCATACTTTTATATGCATTCAAAAGTCTTTTATTTGGTACACTTTTTAGAAGTTTTAGGTTATCTAATGTGAATCTATGATTGTTTTCAAAAGCATGCTCGGCCACACTTGACTTTTCTGTTCTTCCGTATTTTAAGTGTGCTAAGTGTTCTCTAAAACGGGTTTGAATAGAGTGTCTCGTTTGGCCAACATATTTTTTGTCACAATCCATGCAACTAATTTCGTAAATTCCACTTTTTTCTAGAACTGTAGTTTTATCCTTGGGATTTCCTAGTAAGCTTCTTATTATGTTACCGGATTGATATACTAATTTAAGACCGGTGTTATTAAATACTTTTTGTAATACTTTCGTATAATTAGGATTATAAGGAATTGATACAAATTTTGAGTCGCAGGTATCTTTTTGTCTGAAAAAGGTAGAATTCCGAAAGGTCTTTTGAAAAGAATGTCTATTTATCAGCTTATTTATTAAGCCTTCGTGGTAACCGTTTTCGCCAGCTATATTCCTAATCCTATTCTTTTCTGCTTCAAATCTTTCTTTGTTTAATGGAAAATTTACTAAAAAAGTGCAAACTTGCAAGGTTATAAGCAATTAAAAGAGTCATTTTGAATATACCTTTTTTTTTCTAGACGCGCATTTCGCTAACAACGTTAGCATCATCAGGAGACGATAAACAATGGTATATTCCAAATGACTCTTTTCATTGCTTATAACATAAGCTTGCAAGTTTGCACTTTTTAACATATAGATTAGTAAATTTCCCCTTAAACAAAGAAAGATTTGAAGCAGAAAAGAATAGGATTAGGAATATAGCTGGCGAAAACGGTTACGACGAAGGCTTAATAAATAAGCAGATAAATAGACATTCTTTTCAAAAGACCTTTCGGAATTCTACCTTTTTCAGACAAAAAGATACCTGCGACTCAAAATTTGTGTCAATTCCTTATAATTCTAATTATACCAAAGGATTACAAAAAGTATTTAATAACACCGGTCTTAAATTAGTATATCAATCCGGTAACACAATAAGAAGCTTACTAGGAAATCCCAAGGATAAAACTACAGTTCTAGAAAAAAGTGAAATTTATGAAATTAGTTGCATGGATTGTGACAAAAAATATGTTGGCCAAACGAGACGCTCTATTCAAACACGTTTTAAAAAACACTTAGCACAATTAAAATACGGAAGAACAGAAAAGTCAAGTGTGGCCGAGCATGCTTTTGAAAACCATCATAGATTCACATTAGATAACCTAAAACTTCTACAAAGTGTACCAAACAAAAGACTTTTGAATGCATATGAAAGTATGGAAATCATTAAATCGAGAAATAGTTTTAATAAAGGACCCATCCCGTTTAGTACACTTTATTCTTTGGTTGAGGGGAGATAGGATTGAAAATCGTGATCAATCACAAATTGTTACTCTTATCTCCGCCCACTGAAGGATTGTATATAAGATAGAGCGTAGATTAATTTAGTTCATTGTTTATCGTCTCCTGATGATGCTAACGTTGTTAGCGAAATGCTCGTCGAGTGCAAAAAAGTGTAGTTTCGGTTTGTGGAAAACAATCATAATTTTGTTTTAATATTTCCTATGCTTATTTCTAACCTAAAACTTTTGTATGTTATTTTGATTTTGACAATGGTTTTAAAAATTTGAGAAAACATTTAGTAATTTCTGTTACCATTAGTTTTATAAAACATGTTATAAACTCGCTATCCAACATCACTTAAAAATGTATCTAATCCCAGCAAACACAAATCGTAGGAATTGAATCGGGCCGATGTTGACAACGTCGGCAGTGTGTCGGCATCGTCGACTACACGCTGGCCCGATGTTGGACAGATTGCGATTTTCAGTTTTCGGTCAATAATCGGTAACTGACGGAGGTCCACATTACTACAGTCGACTTTATGCCGACACCACTTTAAGACCGACGATGGTCTAATTGGAACTTTGTTTAATCGGTCGAAAATCGGCAACTGACGATGGCTCGATTTACTATAGTCGACTTTATGTCGACGCTCACTTTATCTGCTTTAAGGCCGACGACGGTCCGATTAAAACTTTGTTTATTCGGACGAGAATCGGCAAACTGACAATGACCCGATTTACTATAGTCGACATTAAGTCAACGCAAACCTTATCTGCTTTAGGGCCGATGATGGTCCGATTGGAACTTTGTTTAATCTGTCGAAAATCGGCAACTGACGATGGCCCGATTTACTATAGTCGACTTTATGCCGACGACCACTTTATCTGCTTTAGTTTCTTCCTAGTATGTAGAGATGGATATTAATTAGAAACTTTGTAGTTTGACAATGTCGGATCGTGTCAAGCAACCACCGACGGATCTTCGTCAATCACCGACGCCGGGCCGCTTTAGGAAACTAATGTCGGACTTGAATAGTTTACCGATGTCGGGCCGAGACCAGCTTGCCTACGTTAGACCGACCAAATTAAGCAGCTTTATGGCCGGATGGTCGGTACCATGTGGTTAAACCATATCGGACCTTAATCGTACAACAACGGTATGCCGATGTCAGCAAAAAGTAAAATTTACCATTGGTCCGATAGCGAGCTACAGTCTAAAGTTGCGTCGGCAAACATACATTGGGCCTACATCGCAAAGCAGACAAAAAATACTGCTGGTCCGATGTCATTAATCGACGTCGTGCCGATGACGGCAAATTCGGCAATCGACATCGGGTCGACGAAGGCCCGAGGGAACCGTGTTTGCTACATAATTTATTCCAAATTGAATAGGACAATAAATAAAGTTTTTCATCCAGTACCAAGTGGTAGTAGCCAATTGCCCATCCCTAGTGAAAAATGACCATACGATTACAAAAAGACTCGTGTGCATGTTGCTGCCACAGCGTATCTACCAAGTGTTGTTGTTATATCAGAAGAATACCGTGGTATTCTGAGAGGTTTGGTATATATAGGTACACCAAACTGTCTTACACAGAAGACAGGAGCATATTTAACATCCGATCTCGTGCGTAGGTCTACCGATATGAAATACGAGACAGACTGGTCTTTAGGTAACGCCGTAACGTGGAAGATTGTTATCGTTTTTTTTTGACATTTGGAATTAAACAAATTTTGAAACAATATAGGATGATAAGGATATACCGGTAGGCACATTTTTAAGGTAAAATATAAAAAAGAGAAAATTTTACTAAAAATCGATTTTTGAGGTGATCTCAATTCTATCTATCTATATATCTATCTATCTATCTATCTATCTATCTATCTATCTATCTATCTATCTATCTATCTATCTATCTATCTATCTATCTATCTATCTATCTATCTATCTATCTATCTATCTATCTATCTATCTATCTATCTATCTATCTATCTATCTATCTATCTATCTATCTATCTATCTATCTATCTATCTATCTATCTATCTATCTATCTATCTATCTATCTATCTATCTATCTATCTATCTATCTATCTATCTATCTATCTATCTATCTATCTATCTATCTATCTATATCAATCAATTAAAAGAGTCATTTTGAATATACCTTTTTTTTTCTAGACGCGCATTTCGCTAACAACGTTAGCATCATCAGGAGACGATAAACAATGGTATATTCCAAATGACTCTTTTCATTGCTTATAACATAAGCTTGCAAGTTTGCACTTTTTAACATATAGATTAGTAAATTTCCCCTTAAACAAAGAAAGATTTGAAGCAGAAAAGAATAGGATTAGGAATATAGCTGGCGAAAACGGTTACGACGAAGGCTTAATAAATAAGCAGATAAATAGACATTCTTTTCAAAAGACCTTTCGGAATTCTACCTTTTTCAGACAAAAAGATACCTGCGACTCAAAATTTGTGTCAATTCCTTATAATTCTAATTATACCAAAGGATTACAAAAAGTATTTAATAACACCGGTCTTAAATTAGTATATCAATCCGGTAACACAATAAGAAGCTTACTAGGAAATCCCAAGGATAAAACTACAGTTCTAGAAAAAAGTGAAATTTATGAAATTAGTTGCATGGATTGTGACAAAAAATATGTTGGCCAAACGAGACGCTCTATTCAAACACGTTTTAAAAAACACTTAGCACAATTAAAATACGGAAGAACAGAAAAGTCAAGTGTGGCCGAGCATGCTTTTGAAAACCATCATAGATTCACATTAGATAACCTAAAACTTCTACAAAGTGTACCAAACAAAAGACTTTTGAATGCATATGAAAGTATGGAAATCATTAAATCGAGAAATAGTTTTAATAAAGGACCCATCCCGTTTAGTACACTTTATTCTTTGGTTGAGGGGAGATAGGATTGAAAATCGTGATCAATCACAAATTGTTACTCTTATCTCCGCCCACTGAAGGATTGTATATAAGATAGAGCGTAGATTAATTTAGTTCATTGTTTATCGTCTCCTGATGATGCTAACGTTGTTAGCGAAATGCTCGTCGAGTGCAAAAAAGTGTAGTTTCGGTTTGTGGAAAACAATCATAATTTTGTTTTAATATTTCCTATGCTTATTTCTAACCTAAAACTTTTGTATGTTATTTTGATTTTGACAATGGTTTTAAAAATTTGAGAAAACATTTAGTAATTTCTGTTACCATTAGTTTTATAAAACATGTTATAAACTCGCTATCCAACATCACTTAAAAATGTATCTAATCCCAGCAAACACAAATCGTAGGAATTGAATCGGGCCGATGTTGACAACGTCGGCAGTGTGTCGGCATCGTCGACTACACGCTGGCCCGATGTTGGACAGATTGCGATTTTCAGTTTTCGGTCAATAATCGGTAACTGACGGAGGTCCACATTACTACAGTCGACTTTATGCCGACACCACTTTAAGACCGACGATGGTCTAATTGGAACTTTGTTTAATCGGTCGAAAATCGGCAACTGACGATGGCTCGATTTACTATAGTCGACTTTATGTCGACGCTCACTTTATCTGCTTTAAGGCCGACGACGGTCCGATTAAAACTTTGTTTATTCGGACGAGAATCGGCAAACTGACAATGACCCGATTTACTATAGTCGACATTAAGTCAACGCAAACCTTATCTGCTTTAGGGCCGATGATGGTCCGATTGGAACTTTGTTTAATCTGTCGAAAATCGGCAACTGACGATGGCCCGATTTACTATAGTCGACTTTATGCCGACGACCACTTTATCTGCTTTAGTTTCTTCCTAGTATGTAGAGATGGATATTAATTAGAAACTTTGTAGTTTGACAATGTCGGATCGTGTCAAGCAACCACCGACGGATCTTCGTCAATCACCGACGCCGGGCCGCTTTAGGAAACTAATGTCGGACTTGAATAGTTTACCGATGTCGGGCCGAGACCAGCTTGCCTACGTTAGACCGACCAAATTAAGCAGCTTTATGGCCGGATGGTCGGTACCATGTGGTTAAACCATATCGGACCTTAATCGTACAACAACGGTATGCCGATGTCAGCAAAAAGTAAAATTTACCATTGGTCCGATAGCGGGCTACAGTCTAAAGTTGCGTCGGCAAACATACATTGGGCCTACATCGCAAAGCAGACAAAAAATACTGCTGGTCCGATGTCATTAATCGACGTCGTGCCGATGACGGCAAATTCGGCAATCGACATCGGGTCGACGAAGGCCCGAGGGAACCGTGTTTGCTACATAATTTATTCCAAATTGAATAGGACAATAAATAAAGTTTTTCATCCAGTACCAAGTGGTAGTAGCCAATTGCCCATCCCTAGTGAAAAATGACCATACGATTACAAAAAGACTCGTGTGCATGTTGCTGCCACAGCGTATCTACCAAGTGTTGTTGTTATATCAGAAGAATACCGTGGTATTCTGAGAGGTTTGGTATATATAGGTACACCAAACTGTCTTACACAGAAGACAGGAGCATATTTAACATCCGATCTCGTGCGTAGGTCTACCGATATGAAATACGAGACAGACTGGTCTTTAGGTAACGCCGTAACGTGGAAGATTGTTATCGTTTTTTTTTGACATTTGGAATTAAACAAATTTTGAAACAATATAGGATGATAAGGATATACCGGTAGGCACATTTTTAAGGTAAAATATAAAAAAGAGAAAATTTTACTAAAAATCGATTTTTGAGGTGATCTCAATTCTATCTATCTATATATCTATCTATCTATCTATCTATCTATCTATCTATCTATCTATCTATCTATCTATCTATCTATCTATCTATCTATCTATCTATCTATCTATCTATCTATCTATCTATCTATCTATCTATCTATCTATCTATCTATCTATCTATCTATCTATCTATCTATCTATCTATCTATCTATCTATCTATCTATCTATCTATCTATCTATCTATCTATCTATCTATCTATCTATCTATCTATCTATCTATCTATCTATCTATCTATCTATCTATCTATCTATCTATCTATCTATCTATCTATCTATCTATCTATCTATCTATCTATCTATCTATCTATCTATCTATCTATCTATCTATCTATCTATCTATCTATCTATCTATCTATCTATCTATCTATCTATCTATCTATCTATCTATCTATCTATCTATCTATCTATCTATCTATCTATCTATCTATCTATCTATCTATCTATCTATCTATCTATCTATCTATCTATCTATCTATCTATCTATCTATCTATCTATCTATCTATCTATCTATCTATCTATCTATCTATCTATCTATCTATCTATCTATCTATCTATCTATCTATCTATCTATCTATCTATCTATCTATCTATCTATCTATCTATCTATCTATCTATCTATCTATCTATCTATCTATCTATCTATCTATCTATCTATCTATCTATCTATCTATCTATCTATCTATCTATCTATCTATCTATCTATCTATCTATCTATCTATCTATCTATCTATCTATCTATCTATCTATCTATCTATCTATCTATCTATCTATCTATCTATCTATCTATCTATCTATCTATCTATCTATCTATCTATCTATCTATCTATCTATCTATCTATCTATCTATCTATCTATCTATCTATCTATCTATCTATCTATCTATCTATCTATCTATCTATCTATCTATCTATCTATCTATCTATCTATCTATCTATCTATCTATCTATCTATCTATCTATCTATCTATCTATCTATCTATCTATCTATCTATCTATCTATCTATCTATCTATCTATCTATCTATCTATCTATCTATCTATCTATCTATCTATCTATCTATCTATCTATCTATCTATCTATCTATCTATCTATCTATCTATCTATCTATCTATCTATCTATCTATCTATCTATCTATCTATCTATCTATCTATCTATCTATCTATCTATCTATCTATCTATCTATCTATCTATCTATCTATCTATCTATCTATCTATCTATCTCACTATCTCTCTCTCTATCTCTCTATCTATCTATCTATCTATCTATCTATCTATCTATCTATCTATCTATCTATCTATCTATCTATCTATCTATCTATCTATCTATCTATCTATCTATCTATCTATCTATCTATCTATCTATCTATCTATCTATCTATCTATCTATCTATCTATTTATTTATTTATTTATTTATTTATTTATCAAGTATCAAGAGCACTAATGCCAATTTCAGTCAGTCCATCAACCAGTCGGGTTTTGTCATCCGGCTTGTGTACCGGCGCAGATAGCAAAAAACATATTTTACACCAGAAAACTACAAGGCTATATATCGGGTGCGACTTGAAGACAAGACGCAGACACGTGCTTTGCCCTTATTCGGGATTCATCAGTGCGTTAAAAGTTAATATAGATGAATAGAAATGATCATATCAACAAGTTATAGACAATTATTTGAAAAGCAATATAAATATAATAATAAGGAATACATTCACAATGTCCATGGTAAGGCTAAGAATAAGAAAGAGAAAATTTTACCTGATGAAAAAACTTGGATTTTTGGCCTACCTCATCAATTATTCATATTGCTTGTCCATGACTTGTTGATATGATCGTTTCTTTTCGTGGCGCACTGATAAATTCCAAATAACGGCGAAACGTCTAGTCTTTAAGTTTCACCCGGTATGTATCCTTGTGGTACTCCGGTGTGGGATAGGTCCTATTCGACCCGAGCAATTCAGCGCAAAGGTACAATTCGGTGCGAGTGGTTCGGCACGAGTTGTTGAAGAAATTTTGTATTATATGAACAGCAAAAAAACATGTTTTTTGGGTTGTTTTAACTTGAGTAGGGTTGTGTTTGGGTCCCCATTGCAGTAAACTAGTTTTTTTTGGCGACAGAAATGTTTGAAATATGTAAATTTATAATCCGAGATAAAAAAAAAGTAAAGCCCAAGCCGTTGCTTGAGTTATAAAACACGCGAATGACTGTTGTAGTTTTAACATACTAGTTACAATTTTACTCACTACAAATATATACAGGGTGGATTCTTTAAACGGAACAGTGCTCCTAGTGGGTTAGAATTTGGTTTTATAAAGAATCCACCCTGTATATTGGATAAGAGCTAATATTTGTAGTTATGCAAAATTATGTAAAACTAGACCTTTTAAACCACACACAAAATATAATAATATAGAAAAATTACCACAGTGAATTTTGGCTTATTAACATTACAGCTATTAATTCCATAGTAAATAATCTAAAACAATACGATTCAGGTATAACGACGAATCAGTTATTAGCGTCGGTTCAAACGTTCTACGTTTTAGTTCCCGCCATTGTTTTATAGCATATAAAACCAAGTCTTATTAAAGAACACGTTGGAAAAAAAATTACTTGTGTTATTTCCGCACTCGGCTACCGCCTGGTGCATAAAAAGTCGCTCGGGGCTGCACTTAATATATACACATAATATGTATATCAAAAATTTAATAGGCGTTAAAATACATTCTCTAATTACATAATTTACGCATATTTTGGGCAAATTTTTAAGAAAAATATTATTATTAAAAAATTAAATGCGGCTTTATAGGCAAAAACTGGCAGACAAATTTGACATTGTTTTAAAAAGAAGGGTTCATATAATAATAAAACACTAACAGTTGGATTTACTAAAAGAGTTTAGCCTATTTTAGACACGTCCTAAGTTTAAGTGAAACTGTTGGTTTTAAGCGTTTTATACCAATTTCTTTGAGTTTTGGACCCACTTATTTATTTATTTTTATAGTGAAGAATAATCTTAAAATAAAATTTCAATTTAAAAGAAGTTTTTTTAATCCTAGGGGGGGGGCATCTAAATGGCAAACATTTTGTTCAGCAAATTAAAATTGATGTTATATGTCACTCTTATCAAAACTCACACTTATTATTTATTGGTCTTCGCAATCAATACTCACTATCACAAAACCATTTCAATATCATAATCATAAAATAAGGATTGGATTAACTTTATATTCATTTAAAAGAGGTTTTTATCTATCGAAAGTATGAAAAAACTTTACAAATGCAAACCTGCGGCTAAAAACAGACCTAAATCCAACGATCATTCAGTGATGTGTTCACAAAAGAGTCATGTCGGCTCAACGAACTGGACAGTGCCCGGTTCTCTGGTAGAACATGAGAAAATGGCCATTAGCAAAATACCGATGATAACTGAAGCTTTGAGACTTTTGAGTATGATCTTTCAGTGGAAAGTTTTGTTTGATGATTAAGCTTTTAGATAAACTCAATGTTTTAATTTCTGTTTGTAAATAAAGTTTTTGGAAATGGTTTTCGTGGATACTCAGTGACCTTCACTTCTGTTTGTTTTACCTCGTAGTGCCCTCATAAATATATTTTTGTGCTGAAAAAGGGTTCAAAATATGGCGTTTTCTGGACAAAATTGGAGGTCTTTTATTGATTAATGAACAACTTGTGATATTAAATAAGATATATTAACTCTTGCAAAAACGGTTATTTAGGAAAATTATAAACGAACTTATTACCAATTGCCACAAAATAATCCTTTCTGGGGGCTATAAATTTAAACCACCCCTTGGAGGTGGTCTAAAAAATCACCAACTTTATAACCTCAATCACAGATATTGAAGTTATTATTTGCAAAATTTTTGGCGTATTCAACGTTTGCCATTTTGAAACCTGTAAAAAAAATTAGTTTTAGGGCATTTTCTCTTAAAATATGATATATTTTGAGAAAAAAAGCAGTTAGTAGTATTTTGCAATAATAATACAAAATAATCAATAACTTTGGGCCTTTACTGTATGGGTAAGTGTTTTTTGAACATTGGTTTTATAATTTAGTACCCCCACAGGAGTAAATATTTACACCTGTGAAGGGTACTATTTTAGATCTTAGTAAATCCCACTGTAAAACTTCCCCGGGATCCTAGCGAATATGTTAATTTTGATCTAGGAGAGTCTCTGATATTAAAAAAAGATAAAAATTTGCGGCAGGTTTTACAGAAATGGCTGCTCAAAAAAAACAACCGGAAGTTCAGAAATTTTTTTAAACGAGAATAGTACACTTACCATTAGGATTATTTGATATGATAATAATTATTTTAAAATGATTTCAAACGTTAATAAAAATGGAGTCAAACTTTATTTTTTTGTATTCTAAAATCAATTTCGAAACGATGATAACTTTGACAATATTTTTTATTTGTTTTAGGGCGTTTGATAATCCAACGTAATTTAGAAAAGGGGCTATTCATAATTAGATATAAGTAAAAATATCTTGCATATTATAAAAATTAGTTTGTGGACTTTATCGCATCTTTTTCTTGACTTTGCCCCTCTGTGCAGCGCCGCGATGCTCGCGCCAAATCGCTTGCGTCGAATCGGTTGCGCTCCGATCGAATAGCATTAATTTTCGGTGAAACTTTTGTTTACCCAGGCTAGAGGACATCGGATTTGTCGTACTGAAAAACCTTATAAGTGACAAGCTATTAGCTGTCTCTGGCAGTGATTCGATAACTTCAATTCGACTCCAAACCTGGGTTGGAATAAAATTAGCTCAATCCGTTTTCTCATGTGTTTATTTCGGCCGTTTTACCACCGATTTTTGGGATGATGTTCTTTTAACCCTATGAGATAATCCAAATAAATTTAAAGTTAAAATAAATCAGTTGCTAATTATCTAAAACTGGCAACTTTTTGGAAAAGGGAAACAGAATGTAGGCAAACCAATAAATTTGATAAATCAAACGCGGTAGGCTCAAATGAGTCTGGGAAGAACACGGAAAATGTTGCCGACTACGAGACATAGGTACCATAGGTTTAAATGGGCCAAGTCACTGAACTTCGTGAGGGGAACAGAAAGGTACTATTCGGCGCGGCCGATTCGGCGCGGAACAAAATTCGGCGCGAACGATTCCTACCTAACAGAAAATATTTTTAACACACAATTCTATATTTAATCAGAGTGCAATTTCATGAATGCTTTGTATGGATAGCATTCCGCATCACTTTAAGTTTATGTTTGCGTTTTTATGTTGAGTTTGTATTTAGGTTGGGTTGGGTTTGGTTGGAGAAAGGACAATTTGGAATAAACGCTATATACTGCATGGTATTTTGTCCCACAAACACTTTTTCCAATAGTTTACAGTTGAAGTATACCAATAGAAAAAGTGGTAATAATAATTAGTGGCGGCGCCGAGTCGGCCGCGCCGAATCAGCCGCGCCGAGTTGTACCCTGGTGCCGAATCGGCTGCGCCGAGTTGTCCTAGACCCAACAGAAAGGCCCAAAGAAATAGATTATGAATGAGGCTAATAGAAGATTCAGGGAGCTAATTGCTACACTTTAGGCAACACGATGATTCTCAAAGTCTAATATTTACGGGAAATCAGATCGAGACACTTAAGCAAAAATTTAAGCTGTGTTTATTTTGTGGCATAAATGATTCTAAGACTAGCGATGTAATTAGGTTTTTAATGTCACTTTAAACAACAGATATATTTAATTTAAAAAATTAAAACGGCCCAGTATTTTGTCTTTATAAACTGACATATAAGCAACCATATATTCATCAACTATATAGTCGAAGTGCCAGCAGACGTTAAAATATAACCTCACAAAAAAATGGGCTAACACTTTAAGATTTTCATCATAGGTAAGGGTATTTTTAGGGATACCAAAAATATAAAATTGCCACCTATAAAGTGGAGCTCCACAATATGGCAACACTGTAAACATTAAAATTTTAAATGGCTTTATTTCAAAATCCGTAAGTCATACTTGAACAATTTTTTCTTGGTATTTAAGCTAAAACTGGCCTCTTTAAGTGGAAGATAACAAAATTGTCATATGTCACCTAAAAAAATTGAAATATGTCATCCAAAAAACTCGAAAGACCATTTTTTCGTGATTTTTAGAACGACGCATAGGGAACAACGATTACAATAAGTTTTGTTTTTTTTCTTTAGAGTCTTGTAATCTTGTCTTGTAATCTTGTAATATGTTCGTCATGTTAGCGCAAAATGGATTGTTAGAAAATTTTAACAAAAATAGCCAGTTCATTGCTTCAATTCCGTGCTGAATTCAATTAAACTATTATCTAAATTTAATGAATGAATATAGACTTCGTTTGGAGACTACAAACATAGTGCTTTAAAAAAGTTACAAAATAAAAATTCCAACCAAGTAGCTACTTTCAGAGTCGGAGTATATTAAATTTGAGGAAGGAAAGTCATCTGAATAAAATTTGGAATTTTGAAAAAATTCAATTTGGCTATAATCATCATTTTGTTTTGCCAAAAAGCCCAAATTCCGGGCTTTTTACAGCAACTTGATCCAACAACTCTTGTAAACCCTACAGCGTGTCCGCAATTATGACAGTATCGTCAGCATATCTAAGGTTGTTGATTTTTTGCCGTTTATAGCAAAGATGTATAAAAAGTTTACTCTCTATTATAGATAATATTCCGGTGGAGGAAAAATTTGTAATTTCTATTTGAGGGTTTCAAAAGTTTTCTAAACCAAATTTATTTTTTTTAAATTTCCAATTTTTATTCAAATGACTTTCCTTTGTCAAATTTAATAAAGTCCGAAAGTAGCTACACCCTTGTAATTTTTATTTTGTAACTTTTTTAAAGCACTATGCTTGCAGTTTCAAAACGGAGTCAATATTCATTCATTAAATTTAAATAATAGTTTAATTGCGTTCAGCACGGGATTGAAACACTTAACGGGTGGTTGGCTATTTTTGTTAAAATTTTCTAAAAATCCATTTTGCGATAAGGTATTACAAGATCTGGTTTACGACATTCCTGATAAGGTGGGACCTAGTAATTAGGGTTGTGAGGTTTAAGAATTGGTTTTTCGGGACAACAGAATCAAATTTTCGGAACATCTGTTTCAAATTCGGGACATTTTTTTTATTAAAACCACTGCAGAGCAAGAAACGGAAACCGAAAAATATACTCCCACCACCTACCTAACCAAAAGTATCAGATCAGCCTTACCTCATCATTGAAATTTTCACTTTTGCTTTCCACATCCATGGATTACTTCTTATATTATTAAAGCAACGTACTCAATTAGAAGGTAAACGAAGTAAAATACTGTGTATTGACCGTGAAACACCACAACAAAACCAAAACATAACCTCCCAACGTTT
Organism: Oxystoma pomonae; assembly: GCA_963921995.1. Classification (NCBI taxonomy): domain Eukaryota; kingdom Metazoa; phylum Arthropoda; class Insecta; order Coleoptera; family Brentidae; genus Oxystoma; species Oxystoma pomonae. The sequence continues at coordinate 44,267,500 of OY998165.1, forward strand.
AACTCCGCCTAACCTACGATACGAGCGTTCCGGCCAAAAAAACAAAATGTAAAAATAGTGGCTTAAGAAAAAGACAAGGTACCAAAACAAGGAAAGGTATAAAAGGAAGCTAGAAACATGTTTTTTATGACGTTTTCACTTCAGATTGAGGAATAGCCAAAAATCGGGACATTTTGCGTCCCGAAAAGGGTCTTTTCGAGACTCGGGACACAGAGGTCCAAATGCGGGCAAATCCCGAAATATCGGGACAACTGGCAACCCTACTAGTAATACCCCCGTCCCGTTAAGGCAACACATTCTCTTACCAAACCAACAAAGATGATGTTTTTACCACGGCTTTAATTATACTCGTAAGGAAAGTACTTAACTACCATAATTTAGGCGTTAGATATTTTTATATTTTTATTTTCATAATATAGTTATTCTTCCTATTTTAGATACTTCTGGTGATTGTCGAAGTTACGAAAGTTTCTGTATACAACTCTCAGAGACAAAATCGTGAGTAATGGCTGGAGATTGGCTAACCCAAAAAAAATATTTAAAACTGGTTTAGATGGTTTAAAAAAAAATTCCAGGGTTGCCGTTTTGTAATATATTACATACGTCATATTTTATAGCATTGTCTTTTTTAGTAGCGTAGGTAGGGCGGAGCTCAAGCCCCCCCCTCCTAAAGATTTAACTTTTCTACAAAAATACTAATAAAATGGTTATCTGAGACTATGTTACTCAAGCCCCCCCCCCCCTAGGCAATTACTGCGGAAGCCACTATATTTTCGACATTCTTAAAATTAATACTTGTACTAATCATATCAAAGGCGCGGCACAAATTATACAGCTCAATTGTCGCACTTATCTAATGAATTCTTTCTGCAAATTTGGTAATTTTTGGGTCATATCTTGGAAACTACGTGACTTGATCAAAAACAATTAAACTTATTTTTAACTCACTTTAAACCAATTGGTTTAAAAAAGAAAGTCATTTGTTTTTTTTTCTATTAAAAAATGGGGTTTTTTATATATTTCAGTGCCCAAACGCAATTTTTTAAACTAAACGTATAAATATATTGTTCTAACGTTTATAGTATAGGAGGTACTGGCGTTTATGATGCTTTTACAAGGCGAGTTTAAAATGACCGTCAATTACTTGTTAAAGTGAACTCAGGTGGCACCCCCATTTTTTTTTTGTTTATAACAATTGCTTAAATAATTTAAAGAATGTAAACAAAATTTATTGCAATCATTGTTCCCTAGGGGTCTCTAAAGGCTCGTGTCCACTAGCAATTAAATTTGCCTAGAGTACTCTCACAAGTCACTTGCAATGCGTGTAAACAGCAGCGCTAGAGAAATTTTGCTGAAAGCTTACTCTCGGTCCAAGTACTTACCGACTTGTTAGAGCTTGTAGTGTACGCGGCTAATCTAAGCAAATTAGTTTGCACTTTTTTATTTCGAGACTGTTTCGAAATATTTGCAGCAAGTAGTGAAAGTTTGTGAAACCATTTTAAATTTTTATTTTATTTTTTTGAATCTGAATTAAAATTCTGATTTTTTTGCAAAAATGGAGGAACGCCGTGTCTGGAATAGGGAAGAAACTCTTCTGTTAATTGAAAATTTTGAACTGTACCCAGAAATATGAAATATACATCGCAAAGATTTTAAAAATAAGTATAAAAACAAGGCGCATTTCAAAAATTAGCAGAACTATTCAATACATCTGAACATAAAATTCAGCGCAAGCTGCATAACTTAAGAACACAACTGAATCAGGAGTGGAGAAAAATCGAGAGAAAAATTCAAAAGAAAAAGATTGGGCAAGTGAATTGTATAAAAGCACGTGGAATTTTTTGATTCTAAGACAACATTTTTCTGGAAGTGTGTGTACACGTTACTGAAGCAAACGAACTTGCTACAGTAATTTGCCGCAACAAAGTTCAAAACAATTAGACTACAGTGTAGACACGCCCGCAGGTTCTTCAAGTTTTTTGGATGACATATTGAATTTGTTTTTAGGTGACATATGACAATTTTGTATTTTTTCTTTTAAAGAGGTTAAAATTTTAATGTTTACAGTGTTGCGATATTTTAGTGCTACACTTTATAGGTGGCAATTTTTTATCTTTAGTATCCCTAAATATACTTCTATCTATGATAAAAATTTCAAACTGTTGGCCCATTTTTTTGTGCTCACCTGCCACTTGGACTAATACGCCTTGTCTCTGAAAGTGTGAGTGTCATATAGACATGACAATGACATATTGTATTTGTCAATATCGCAGTGTGTGATATTTTTACAAGGCTTGCATTATCGAAAGGTATGATAAAGCTCCAACATTAATGAAGATGTGCGGTTAGAAAATACTTGCACCGACGGAAATATACAGTTATCACTAATAAGTTCTGCTCCCTTTGACAGACGGAGGGTCAAAATGTCTGCCAGAATCTTGATATTTTGACTTATCTGAAGTTAAAGGGGGGCAGAATTTATTAGTGACAACTGTACCCCTTGCCTACTGAAGAACTCGACATCTTCTGAATGAGAAGGAAGGTTTCGTGAAAACGCTTATAAGAGGTTTGGTAGAGGCATCAAACTATTTAAGTAAAAACAATACAGCAAAGAATAAAATAAGTTTTACAGCTACCTGCAGTTTTCAGAGAAACTCTGAACCAATTAATAACAAGCCTGAATGCGTCGTATAAAATCTTAAAAATGTTCTAGGTTTTATTCAAATAGGAAAAAACGAAGAAAGAACTTTAAAATATCTCAGCTCATTTTTGTAATAAAATAACATAGCGCAGAACATTAACTAAAAATAAAAATTCATTAAAGAAACACACAACCTACATCAACACACCACGCTACAAAGGAAAACTGAATTTGTTGATTAATGAGCAAACTGAATCATATTTATAAAAGCGGTAATTATGGCTATTAACTCATAATATCGTCAGTATATCGACCAACATTCAACATATTTCTTAGGCTTATAAAAAATATAGCTTGATAATTAATTGACCTGCATGATTTGTCGGTAAACATCAAACCATTTACGACTTTTATATATGATTGTACATAGTTCAATAAGGAAAATGTCAAAAGTTAAATTCTTTTTAGCTACGACGACATGTAAAAGAATAAATTTTAATGTGTAAAAAAACAATGCCAGTATCAGTAAAAATGGTGCAACCAATTGTGATTGTATAGTCCCATTCCGTTAAATAAAGTAAACTATTCTGGACTAAAGCCATCTGGAGAGACCAAGGCCTAAACATTGACTTATAGGAATTAAAAGCTTAACTGGCCTAAGTTAATGACAAAATATACTGGAGAACCAAAAAAATGCAACACCAGAAAGGACAAAAATTTTTAAAGTAATTTATTTACATATTAACACATTAAGAGAATCTTAGCAATTGATTACATTTCCAAGAAGATTCCACCATGATAATCATCAAAAAATTATTAATGAGTGGCTTCTCCATGGTTATTTATGCACTCGTTTGTTCTATTGGGCATTGACAAAATAAGATGGTCTATATCATATTGAGAAACACTTATTCGAATCCTCCTTACGCCAGGCCAGAGTTCATTTAAGTTTCCAGGGGGACGTGGTAATCGACCAAGATTGCGCCCTATCATATCACATACTTGTTCGATAGGCGACAAGTCAGGCGATCTTGCTGGCCATTCCGAAGTCTCTATGCCAAGTTCATGTAAGAAGTCCTTTGTTTCACGACCAATATGCGGTCTGGCATTATCTTGTTGAAAGATCGAATTTGGGATAGTTTTTACGTAGGGATGTAAAACTGGCTGCAGCACTTCATCGATATATCGCCGAGCAATCAGATTGCCGTTGATGATGACTAGAGGCGATCTGCTTCCTAAACATATAGCACCCCATGCCATGATACTTTGCTGTCTTGCTGTATCATGTTCAACAGCAAAGTCTACATTTCGTCTCTCACCCCGAAATCGCCTAACCCTCATGCATCCATCATGGCCGCCTAAACAAAACCTGGATTCGTCGCTGAAGCTTATAGTATTCTATTCATCATTCCAGTTTTGCCGAGCTCTGCACCACTCCAAGCGGCGAGCCTTATATTGTGGGGTCAAAGGTAGCACCAAAAGCGGACGATAAGCCGTTAGCTCCATACCAAGCAATCTTTGATTAACTGTTATCCTTGAAAACACTCGTTCTGTAGCTGCAACTAGAACATCTCTTACTTGGCCTATACTGTTCTGTCAATTTCTAAGAGCAAGAAGTCTGAGATGCCGTAAATCACGACTTTGTAATAATATAGGGCGTCCAGAACCCGCACGATGTCTATAAGTCTGATCATTGGACTACCTTCTCCAAACTCTTAATACTATTGATGGATTGGCATTAGCCCTTCTTGCGATTTCCCGTAAACCAAAACCAGCCTCTTTCATACCCACGATGCGTCCTTTCTCGAAGTCGTTTAAATGATGACATTGTTGGCGACCGCGAACTCTTGGCATTTTTATTTTTTAAGCAATACAAAAAGACCAAAAACTATGAGAAAAATGAATTAAAATTTTCGAAAAATGTCTTTTAGGTGGTGGTTGTTTTTGAAAATGAACAGAAAAAATCTGTGGAAAAAGGAAAGATTAGAAGACAAAAAATTTATCAAATATTTCTTTTGGCATAAGGTATACACACAAATAATTTTCATTCAAATAATTATCCATATACATGGTGTTGCATTTTTTTTGTTCTCCGGTATATCAACCTAATTTTTTGCTTTTTCTGCTAACCAGCCGATAAATTTTGTATCCATTCCCATTCCGTAAATCGGCAACTAGGATTATTAGGATAGATACCTGACAAGTATTCTGCCGTCCTAAGTAAGACTCGCGTATCTACGTTTTCGCTTATTTTGAGAAAAGCGAGTTTAAAGTTCAAGTGCTTGCTGAAAATTATACAGCAATAATTTTTTTTGTTGGGTTGCGTTTATGGGTTTAAAATAGCAATATCCGAGTGATGAAACAAAAATAAATTAATCATTTAATATTTTCCTATGTGAAACTGTAGATACGGGGAATCTGAGGTAACTTTTTAGCCAGTGATACTAAGCAAGAACCTCGCAAGTACAACAAATCGAGCCTTGTCTATGGTTGTACTCTGTAAAAAGTATGATATTTATGTATTACTTTTAAAAATAAATGATATTTATTTATTTTCAGACATGGACGTATGTAGGGAGGGATTGGGAGGTCAATCCCCTCCCAGAGCACCATTGACTCCTCAAGATTCATTTTTTTTTAAAATCAAGTAAACTGGAACGCTCAGCGCTCAGAAGTTCCCAGGATCCTCAAGCTTCCCCCAGGAGTTTTAGCCTCCCAGGAGTCTTAAGCTCTCGCCTCAGAAGTCTAAAGCCACCTTCCTCAGGAATCATTTATGCGTACGCCACTGTTTCAAAATTGAAATTCATTCCAATAATACAAACTACAAAAAAATCAATTTACATTAAAGGATATCAACAAAAAGTACTTATAATTCTAAATTTGTTTAAACTTAAACTTTAAAAACAGAACACTATAAATAGTACGAATACTTATTGTAAGTTTCTTTAAAATTATATTTGGTTGTTTCCATGTAAATTTTTTCAAAATTCGAATCGATTTCCTGGCATAACGCTCTGCAAATTTTTAATAAGGTTTTTTTTTCTTGGATATGCAAACTGGAAGGTCTCGTGGCTCTGGCGATATTGTTCCAGAATTTTTCACTTTCAGTTGCAGAAAATCCATCTCAAAACATTCATCTTCATGTTTTATTTTATATTTTAAAACATATGAATTTCTATGTGCGGTAATTTGTGTTACCTCTGTCAAGTAAACTCGAGGTTCCATTCCTTTTATTTTAACTTGGGACGAAAAATCTTCCCAGTTGTAGAAATTGCAAGGTTGCATTTCCTTTACAAATACTTTTTTCGGATTAGATTCTTACATATTACTTAGTTAAAAACCCCGCATGTATATATTACTTAGTAAAAACCTCGCATCTACTATAAAGTTGCTAGTAGATACGAGGTTTTTACTAAGCAACAGGTAGTTGCGAGGTTTTTGTTAAGTAATAGTCCATTTGTAATGTAGATACGGGGTAACGATTTTTCAAAAAAAAAATACTTCCAGACATAAATTTGGGTATTTTTCAAAAATAGATAAAAGTGACCTATCTAAAGCTATTTCGGGTCCTAACTCATTTTTGATTTTTTTGCAGATACGTGGGTCTTACTTAGGACGGCAGTATTGCCCTCATAAGTAAATACCCACAGTGACCCACAAAGTTAGGCATTTTGTCACCATCTATGAGGAAATTACGGCATAATACTCATAAAAAATTACAGGTTTTGTCAAAATTAAGTAGATTTTTTTAAATAAAATAGCTTATTGCAAATCCAATTTTTTGAGAATTTTATACGCAAGAAACGAAATCATTCTCATTTCATACGCAAGAAACGAAGTCATTCTCTTTTCATAAGCATAAAAAGAGGTGCTGATCCATATTTACTGCATTTTTGATTTTTTGATAATGATTTAAGACTCGACTGCTATTTAAAGTGAAACAGCATCAATAGTGATCGATTTTATAGAAAAACGTGCTCTTATTTTTAATCCATTTAAAAAAAGTCAAGTACAGAGTTATTTTTTTGTTCCATTGGACAGTACTTCATCTTTAGTACAAATCTTCTAAATTCGACAAGACGCTAAAGATAAAGTAGACGTTATATGCACCTTTCGAAACGTGTTAATACGTAGATAACTTCTAAAGCAATTGCCATAATTCCGTTTATATTCGATTCAGGCAGCGCCGGTTCCAAGATCTACTAAGCCTGCATCAACATTGGAAAAGCGGGCCCCTTCCCTAGTCCCGAACCTAGATAAAAATAATTTCAGGAATAAAAAAATTGTTTATTTTTTAAGGTCTAGGTTTATGGGTTGAGGGATCTTGTTAATGAAACGTCCATTTTTTGAAATGCGAACGTTTCGCAAAATTTATTTGCTTCTTCAGGGCTCTAATTGAATTACAATAAAAATAGTGTGGATTTAAAAGAATTTTTCTTAAAAAAATGTTATTATACATCAAGCAAAAGTTTAGAAAGTAAAACGTTAATTTTTTTTATTTTTTAGTATAAGTTTGAGAAGTTTTAAAAATGAATATACAATAAAAATAGCGTGAATTTTAAAGAATTTTTATTAAAAAAAAATGTTACTATACAACCAGCAAAAGTTTAAAAAATAAAACGTTAAAATTTTATATTTTTTATTATAAATATAAAATATATATAATATAAAAAGTAGTAACATTTATTAAAACAAAAATAAACCGAAAGTATAACTTTGCACGTTGACAAACTTTATATATCTAGTTTTACATAAAAAAAAAACATATTCTTACACTATTATATTCACCCCTATATATAACGAGGTCTACTTGTAAAAATTGTTTTCGAGCTCTCTCGTTAGCAAATTTATCAACGATTTGTTTGTAAAGAAGACAAAAAGTGCATCTAACTTTTCTTATTAAAGATAACAACTGCCGCTTATTAGTTCCGAATATATAGCGACTACCTTTACCGTTAAAAAGCCAACTAACCAAACTTGGTTTCATTCTGTAATGGAAGATTTTTAGATTAGGAACTTTGTTTTGTTTGACTAAAATTTTTTGATTTTTGATTTGTATTTTATTTTTAGGTGATTCATTCATACTTCACACAAACCCGAATATTTTATAATAAAGAAAGAAAAAAAGAACGAAAAAGTAAGGCTTTATTTACCGCCAAACCCTACTTTTGCGTTCGTTCAAAAGCACCATTTTTAACCTCTTGAAGTTATCTTTATTTACGGTAAGAGTAACGAAATTTGGCGTTAAACTGACTGACCAAAATCTCCCCCCAAAATTAACTAATGTCGTTTCCAAATACTATAAACTGTTTGATTAATGCAAAAAACAAATTCTTGAACTTTTAATGGGAGAAATCAGAATTTGGAAACAATATTGGTCAGAAGTAGGCAAAAGCTTAAATCAAAACAAATTTATATGATAACGTTTTGGATGTTTCTTGGATGTTTGCCAGTAAGTAATTCTTCGTCGGAAAGAAGCTTCTCCTGCCTCACAAGATTGAAAACGTGTGGGGCTTAGCGACTTTTTTTGAGATAGGCATCTTATATTCAAAATATTGCAATATAAAAGGTAATGTTTCAACTTAAAAAGCTTTTTAGACCTCAAAAAAAAAGTATTTATCTATTAGGTTTTGTTTTTTATCTATGCTTTTTGTAGCGGAAAAAATTATACGCAGTTACTCAAGCGCGGATTTCAGTGGGGTAGGGAGGTAATTACCCCAGGATTGCAATTTTTTACGAAAATATTTACAAAATCAAAAGTAGGGCCTAAATTGCGGCGCAATAACATCTTTGATATTTACGGTATTCTTTAAATTTTTTGCTAAAAATGGCATTTGTAGTGAAACCATTGATATATTTACAGTTTTAGTTTAATTTTAAATAAAAAAAATGCATTTTTCAGTGCAATTTTCTTCAAAATTTTGGCCTGCGGCGCTATGAAACCCTTGATATTTACGATTTTAGTTTAATTTTTCGCAAATTTTCTCAAAAATGTATGAAATAAACAACTTAACATATGAGAACCCCCCCCCCCCTTAGATTTGAGACCAAATCCGCGTAATTAATAAGTTTTGTTTGCATATATTGATATCTTCCTCATAAAAGCTATGATTTATTCTAGTTTTTTTTTCGTATCGAAACCGCCCCCCCCCTTTTCAAATGGCTGGGACCGCCACTGCCCTATTGGTGTGCTAATAGTGAGTTTTTGGTCCGATCCACTTTTGTAGTTGACATTAAATATAACCTAACTTTTTTTGTTAAATATAACCCTACTTTTTTACCGATTTTCTTCAAATTAAAGAAGATGAAGGCGACAATAAGCGCCTTTTCAGTAAATTTAGCAATTTTGTAAATAGGTTTTCCAAAATATTACGAAAACAAGTAAATAAAAATAACGATAACTATAAAGTTATTCTTTCTTAAATACCGGACTTCGTTATGGTTAATAACCTCTACAGAATGACATTTGGCAACTGCGCAGTCGCAGAAATAACGATAACATAACGAAGAGTCAAAAACACCAAAAATACCCTATTGTCTATTTTTATAAGAAGAGCTTGACTGCAAAAATGCTAAAATATATGTTTTTTTAATCATGAGCATTCTTCTGAAAAAGAGTCTATTCCTTTTCAGATCATGGAAGAACTTTTTATTTTGTTGGGGCATTAGAAGTATATTATGTAAATTATAGTATAGTATTATATATATTATATTAAAATACGTAATATTTATATAGCTTTTGTTATAAAATGTTATAAATTTATATAGTAGTTACATAAAGAGCACGTTATTTACGTGATGTCAAGTTTACCTTAATGTTACTTGTAAAAGATATAAATATTATGTAAAAAATTTACCCCAATTTTACCTTTCGATTTACTTTCTAGTTACTAGTTAATCGATATCTGTTGTTTCAAAATTTTTTGGTGTCAGGTATTATTTTCATTACTTTACGTAAAAAGTAGGCAACTTTGTGCATGGCATTATGCAGAACATGGAAGTTACTTTTTACCTTGTTGTGACTTCCAGTTTAACTAGAATTTATGTAACCAAGTAATCATATAATAATATTTTAATATATTAGTTTATTTATCATAAAAGTTCTGCGTAAAATTATAATTTAAATCTTTAATAATTAATAAATAATAAATAAACAGTTATGCACAGAAGCAACTGTGGTCGCTTGTTAGTGCCAAATTATTTTGTTTCTACAACTAGTATAATTTTTCACAATATGTATTTTTTTTGTCCAATTGGGTATTTGTGATAATCGGTAAAATCTTGCCACAATTTGGGTTTAGTCATTTATCGAGATTATTATTTCTATTTTGAATATACATATGTAATATTTTATTCAGGCACACACTTTTACTTTTTCTTAATAGATACTATTTGAAAATGATTTAATACTCATACATTGTTAAATAAGTTTCTTATATCTATTCTATCTACACTATAAAACCATTATTTAAAATCTTTTTTTTATACCTTTATAAAAACATAATTTTAGTTACTGTCTGCAGATAACTAAAGCATGGCTTTTTTGGTTACCGATGCAAAAATTGTTTTTTTACAACGGGTACAAAAAAGATTTCTATCCGTCTTTTACCCAAAATTAAAAAGAAATAGCGGAATATAGTAATATTAAAAAAATCTAAAAATTAAGTAATTTTCACCAGTTTTCACAAAGTATTTACGAAAAAATTATTTAAAAACATCGTCAAAATATCAAACTGTAAAGATTAAAATGTCGCAACAATGAACGTCACCGAGTAAAAAGGTACATCGCTATGGAAACCATATTGTTATTTCATTTACCAGCCCCCTTGGTTTATAGTGCAAAGATGTTATGTTGCGAGAAGTGCTCTTCGTTCGAGATTTTTGAAGTATTTTCCTGTTTTTTTTTTTGGATTTTAAGGAAGGTATTTAAAAAAATAGTGTTAACAACTCGCGGTTGTGCTTTTTTTACTCGCGTTTTTAAATACCTCACTCCGCTCGTTATTTAAACCAACTCCTTTAAAAAAGCACTATTTTAGCCACTAGTTGTTAAAACTACTATTTTAAAGGAATTTGTACGTTCTGCCTTTGTCTGGTATTATGATGGTATGAGATTTTGTCTAGATTTATTTTTTTATTGTTTATTAATTTTATCATTTTTTGAAAAAATAGTTGTCTCGAGTCGAGAATGCCTGTTTGTTTGTATAAAAGATCGGTAGGTTATCGTCTCTATCTTTCAAAAATTATTTTGTAACCCATTTTTGCAAAAATTTTAATTTCTCTTATGTAACATTTTCTCACACCACCCTAACCTGAAATGACATATGATATTTGAGATTGAAATAAAGCATAATAGATAGTTTTTAGTTGGTCAATTTTAAGATGTTGTTTTAGATGATAAAATCATGTGATAATGGTACCTCGTTTTGCGGATTAATAGTTTTAAGTGTTCATCCCATCTTAAAAAAAATAGTTTGCTTTTTCCGTTCTAGTAATAGTTAAATTTGGATCATTGTTAAGTGAGTCAAATTCAGACAAGGTGTTGTTGTAGGATGCTAAAGGCAAGAATAGTTTTTGAGGCATTTAATGTAAGTTTATTAAATTCAAACCATTTGTTTATAATAAGCATATCATTTTCTGCATTAATTCTATTTTTAAAATATTGTTTACATAATTTATAAACAAAATCGGTCCTAGAACTGTCCCTTGCACGCCCCAAGGGACTTTTCCAGGATCGCTCCTTGTCCCGTTTAATTCTACAAATTGTTCTCGATTCTCCAGATAATTCTTAAGTAATTCCAAATTACTTCCTCTAAAACCACACTCCTCCAACTTTTTAATTAGCTTTTTATGACAAACCGTGTCAAACGCCTTTTTTAAGTCAATGAAGATACACAGAGAAGCTTGTTTTTGCTCTGCAGCATTAAATACATTTGTTCGCAAGGCCTTGCATCTACTCACGTTTTAGTAAGCTTTGAACGCATGTTTCGGCCATTTTGACAATTAACTAATATAATATCTGTCAATAGTGTCAAAAATGGCGGCGGCATACATGTAAAAGGGTACTAAAATGGAAGGTGTTGGCTGGCCTCCACGTCGGAGGTATCAGTTCGTATAGTTTCATTATTGCATCTTCTGTAGATGTTCCCTGTCTAAAGCCGAACTGCTTATCAGATAAAATTTTGTTTTCATCAAGAAAGATAATCATTCGTTTTTTGATATTTTTTTTGGAAGATTTTTGTTTTATTTGAAATTAGAAAAGTTGGTCTAAAGTTGTTTATATCTGATTTGCATCCATCCTTAAACAGGGTTTAATTTTTCCTAGTTTGAGTGTATCTGGAAAACAGCCTATCCTAATACGGGAGATATTTCCTTTTCTATTTCTTTTAGTGTTGTAACTTTTACGTAATATTTATGTAACGGTGTTGGCTGGGATGATAAATCTAACTTTTTTGAAGTCGGCGGCTATAAGTAATAGGTAGGTATTTAATATATATATACTTTTTTGTGTAGTACTTTTAATTTTTTGTCGAACAGTTTTTAATTGTTCTTTTTTTTATATGAAACATAATTATTTTTAAAGAAAACATACTGTATTCTTATTTTTAATAATTATTATTCTTGTGAATACTGCCTAACTGATTTAGAGCGAAAAAGTATAACATTGAGGAGTATTTGGAATTACTAGATTTTACATGTGGATGAGTCGCACGACATTGCATCCATCCAATAACGAATATTAGCTGAGTACACCAGTGTTCTGATTCCACCTTTTGAAACTTGAATATTTTTCACTTTAGTTTTTTTATTCACTAATGGCCGTCTTTTTTTTAGTTCAGCATTTTTAAATGAAACTCAAAGGCTATCTGCATCAGTGGGGCGCAGCCTTTATTCGAGCTCCTTGGGGCTCGAAACGGCGATAATCAAAAACACAGTGTGTCTTTTATGTACGAATTTAAATATCGTGTGCAGTGGGGGCACAATAGAGGGAACTGAGGAGTGGAAGGGGAAAATTACATTGGCGACTCGTCAAAATTAAAACCAAATATGGTAATGGGTTTTCTTATAATAATTTTTTCTTTCGCCACTTTTCTCTTTTTTTGCTTTTGTGCATTAATTTCGCTGTACATTATACCTCATTTACAACCTGCCACTCCCACTGTCAAAGTTATACAGTCTTACCTTGCTCTTTCGCACGGTCACAAGGAAGCAAGAGGAGCAGCTTGTATAATGCAAATTGGGTGGTGTAATCTAGGAAAACTTGCTTACCTTCTTTTTCGGATCCAGAGTTTCGACCTTGTTGAATTTTCGTAGGACCATGTAGCAAAGTTTCTCATCGATCTCCTTTTTGCTTTTACCAACAGCTTCTAAGATCCTAGAGAAAGTCGTAATTAAGCAACCAAGAGAATATTTAAAAACATCAAATATATTTCCTTCAATTCATTATGGTTTTCGTCCACAGTCGTTACAGTTGTACAACTGCACTTCTCAAAGTTACAAATGACCTTGTTTTAGCTTTTGATAGGGGTGTAATGACAGCATGACCAAATCACGCAACTAACAGTTTCTGGTTTCAAAAAATTGTCTGAGCCGAGGGAAGTAGGGTCTGGGGTTCCTCGAGGTGGCTCCTTTATTTTTTTCGCTTTATACTTTTGATATCAATAATATTGTAGACTCTGTTCACTTCGTACATATTGTAACGATCTTCAAAGTTACTGTCATTTCTCTAAAAACGATAGCACCCGAGCTGTGAGAAGGTTGAATGAAGATATGGCTAAAGTTACTAATTGAGCAAAAAATAATTGTTTAGTACTTAATACACCCGGCAAATACACAAACTATTTTGTTTGGCAGAAACTTAAATATTAGCAATATTGATCAGGTTCAAGTAATGGATCATCAGGTAGAATGCGCTTGTGAGGTCAAGAGTCTGGGATTACTACTGGATCCAACTCTGAGTTTTACGGATCATGTTAGTAAAATCTGACAAAAAACATACTTTGCCTTAAAACAATTGTATTGTATTATCTTCAAAAGTAAAAATGTTACAGATTCCTTGGTGTTATCCTACTGTAACTGTGCCGATGGTGTGTATGAGCCATTTTTAACACAACAGAATAAATAGAGAATACAAAAAATACAAAACAACTGTGTTAATAATATGCTGAAGATGGCTGAAAGAAGATTTTTACGCCACTCTGTTTTAATCCTAAATATAATTAAACACAATTGTCCTGAATATTTGGCAAATCGTTTAATAAGACTGGGTGATACAAATACAAACTAACAAGAAATAACAATACATTACAAATTGTAGTTCAACTAGCAATTTGTAGTTCAACTAGCAATTTGTCGATGACTCAACGCGTGCCATCATGTCACAAAGTTTACTTTTATTTAAACACGATCCTTTTTTGCACTAATTTGGTGGATAATTTTTTGGTTCCGTCAATGATGCGATCGCGACTAGTCGAGAATGTGTTAAAGTCGTTGTTAAGTGGGTTTTGGGGTGCAATTATTTGTTTAAAAATTCATATTTATTACCTAAACTGATAATTAAATTATTTTACATCACCAACAACCCGCAATTCACTGTCAAATTGACAGATTTTAGTCCCAGAAAAACATGATCGCTTTAATTTAAGATGATTGTGTGAAATAGAAGAAGAATTATAAAATGCTACAGACAAAATACCAGCTTTTATAATCATTTTTAAATTTTGTTTACAAATTAATGTGTAACGGCATCTCAGCTTCTAAGTCAAGATTCCTGTATTTTGATGATTTGAACTACTATACTCTATTTTGAACGGATTCCCGGCTAACAGAGGCGAACACGCCTAAATTTTACCCAATGGAAATAGTTGCAAACATAACATAAACATTGGTTAGACCAAAATAGTCGCGCACGCGTCTACAACAACCCGGCCAAAAAACGTCATCTTCACAACTAGATTAGGTTAGATTAGATTAGATTAGATTAGAATGGGGGTGGTGCAGATACCTGCCCACCTCGACCTACTCAAATCGATTGTGGTTCCCCTTTCTTCTTCCCTGCTTTGCTAGAACTACAAAACAAGTTGCAGCCCTGTCCTTTTCATGAAGTCTAGAAGCTTTGGCAGTGTGCCCTGTATATAGCTTCTGGCCGCGGACATTCTAGGTCCCCCAGTAAGGCCCTGGTTCTAACTAGGTCTTTACATTGACATAGGACATGTAATGAGGTTTCTTGCAGAAGCGGCATGTAGCATCTTCTACCTATCCCATTACATACAAGTGCTTATTGAATTTGCAGTGACCTGTTAGGAGCCTAACTATTTGTCTGACAAGCTTCCTTTCCTTACTAAGAGGTTCTGCAGTCAGCTTTGGTGAACGTTCTTTAATGAACTGTTTGGCCTGTCTTTTTCCAGGCGTTTGCTCCCACAAACCATTCGTCTCTTTGGTGAGCCACTGTTTAGTAGATTGCTTGGCTCTGGCCTAAGCCATCCCACAAAATGGTTCAGGCCCTGTGAACTTTATTGCTGAGCCTTGTCTGGCCAATTGATCGGCTTTTTTGTTTCCAGAGTATCCCCGACGTCCTGGAACCCAGGCTAGTGTCACTCTTTTGGTGCTTTCCAGCCTATTTAGAGCTGCTCTGCAGTCCCAAACCAGTTTGGACGTCACTTGCACTGCTTCTAGAGCTTTAGGTGTAGCTTGACTATCTGAATTCAACACACTTTACAACTACCCCAGACAGCACAAATTGTTCATCGGACAGCCATTTTTTGTCCAAAACCGCCCGCATTGTCCTTCGACAATTTATGGACATCCATTGGACAAAGGTTTTTCCTGATGATGTGGATGAGAAAAAACTGAGTGCAAAAGACTTCCAATTTTGATTCATAAAGAACTGCTTTTTTCAGTTAATTTTTGGATATCCAATCCATTTTGTGTCCAGCAAAAGTGATGTACTTTATATACATTGATTCAACATTGAATATTTATCAAAAAATCTATGTCAATTGGGCTTGGCCTGGTTGGCACATTAATAAATATAGTCATTTATCCGAACTGTTTTGGATATACAATGGATCATATTTTTTCTTATTCATTACCAAAAATAACATTTCTCTCATATCTAGCCGAATCATTTAAGTTAGTATTTTTCATTATTTTGGATTAATTGGTATTTTAGTATTTTAATACCCATCCTTTGCTAGGAACTCCATCCGAAAGGATCGACAATCAGATTTATGATGTTGGAGTGGTTCAAATATATAGGTACCTATATACTTAAATATTGAAAATATCCGCTTTTGACAAAACTGTCCACTGGAAATCCATTGGAACAAATAAGTATATCCAGTGTACTAAGAAAATTAGACCAACGGATATACATTGTAATTATTAATTTTTTCCAATAGTGAACCATAAAGATACTTTGTGGATAGCTAATGGATTGGACAGAATTTCGTTCCACTGGATAACCAATGAATTTAGTATAGTGGTACAATAGTCAAAATATTGAAACTTTTGAACTTTTTTGGGATGTCCAAGAGCCGTCCAACGTTTTGACCATTGTATCCTATCGATATGCCTTGGACAAAGTTTCCTACAGATTTGGTTGTTCAATGGACTGCTGCGTTGTCCAGAAAACTCTCTCTACTGGACATCCTTGGGACAGAGTTGTAGTGTCTGGGAAGTAACCGCTGATAAAATTGTTAGTAAAATAGAGGCTCATAAATAGTTGTGAGAGTGGCGATAGTTGCGATCAACGTTTAATCGTCGTAAACATGTAGTCGCCTACTTTAGTTTTCAAGACAACTACTATTTACCCATAAACAACGTTTTTTTTTGATATTTTGCCAGAGTGCACAGGGAAAACTAAACATCTGAATTAGCTGAAATTTTGCAGGAAAAGGATTTTTCAAAATTCTAAATTGTGTTTTTTTTTAAATAAAAGCTCGGGTGCTGTCACCTATCCCAAAAGGCTCAAAATAATTGCGGTTTAGAACATATCCGATTTACAAAAAAAATTGAGAAATACTCACAATTTCCTCTGGATTACATTTTTCCATTTTATATTTCCTTGTTTCAGCGAAAATTAAAACTAAGTTTCCTTTTTTCTAAAAGCCTGTGCACTCCGGAATAGAAAACCGATCAATAAATCATAAATGTTTACACTTCATTGAATTTGGGAGACACACGCAGTTCAAGTGTTGACCGATAGATCGCAGAATTTATACGATTCCATGGTAACTGCAGGTGTTTTGTCAACAAATTTTAAATCGAGCCGCAGTAGGACAGAAGAGTATTTTTACGTTTTCTGACAAAAAACCATTCGAGGTTACGTTTATCTTTCAAAAATATGTGCGTGTGCGGTCGCCCGCCAAAAAAGGCCTAGCGCTGCGCGGGCGTTACTCCGAGTCTATGAAAGAACCAAGAGAACTTTACTGGATCGCTGGGATTACTAGGAATTCTCATAGAAACATTCGACGCCCATAACCCCACATAATTTTGTTTTTATTTTGATTCAACCATTTTTTTTTTATTTTAAATTATTGCGGCATAGGTATGTGCAAGTGTACTAGTGAAATCTTGGAGTACAAAGGATAGATTTTAGATCCCAACCTGAGTTTCAAAACACACGGATACTTAAATAAAACAGGTCAGTAAAGCTCCATTAAGAGGTTAGAAAGACTCTTGATAGTCGTTGACGCTCCTGTTTAAAAAACTACACGATTATTTCGTCTAGCGCCAGTAGCCGATTTTTAAAACAGCATGCTTTTCAGTTAACCTGTTGACGGTATAGCCGATCGGCGAGGTTGCTGTTATCGGTGGAAGACCAATTATTGAAATGCCATCATACAATTTATAAACTTTTCAGAGCCACCACACACACTTTACGAAAAAAGCGAAAGTAAAAAATACTTATGTGCTTTAGCGGCACAGAACGTGAAAAGTCAAAATAAGTAACCTAACCCCAAATTTTTTACCCGGTGCTAAAAAGTCTGTGGTATCCCACTATGGATAAACATAAATAAAGTCTATACGTTGCCATGGAAAACAAATTCAGTGACGTAAAATTTTGCAAAAAAATTAGGTCGACATAGTTAAATTGATTTCCCGTACAATGTTGCTAAAAACAATTCCCCAGATTGTAACTACGATCTTAACTTCTTTTATTTTAACTTTCTCTTAGGTGCACAAACGTCTTGGACATATTAATACGACAGGACAAAACCTTTTTCGGTGACTTAAATATGTTAGAAATCAAAAGTTGTTTGAGGACGGTGGAACCTCTAATGGCCGCTAAGCCTACGCTAGTTACCCAGGGCAAAATATCGTTTAATTGTTTTTTGTTGTTTTGATCCTTTGAGTGTGTCCTGCAGGACACCGATCCATTCTGGAGTTTTTTTATTTCCAGCATGATCTTTTGTTTTTAGATTTTTTTCGGTTGAGTAACCTAACCCAACCAATTTGGAGTTATATATATTAACACGTCAGTGGGACCTATGATAAGTCCACGCCGGCGCCGCGCCGGTTACCCAGGGCAAAACAGATTTTTACTCATAATTTTTTGTTTTTTCTCTTTAGCTCTTACAGCCTGGTTAGCATTTAAATCCAAGCGATACCGGACTCTATCTGATTTTGGCCGCCCCGGTCCACAGTTCATCAATTTAACTTGTTAATTTTGGAACCTAAAAAAACGCCACTGTTTTGTGGGGGTCTAAAAGAGAGTCCCAGAGACATGTCTAAAGCTCTACGGTTAGGAGCGGGCTGACAAGCAATCATTAATCAACGCTGGAGCAGCCGGTGAAGTTCCCGGGGCCGTCTTATATGATGTGTTTTAGCCAAACGGACTTTTTTCTACAAATAAACCCAAAGCAAAAAGTTTCAATTAAATTAAAAACAAGTAAATGTAAGGAAGTATTGCAAATTTGTAACCCCGTCTAAATATTCAAAAATAAACAGTGGGATTTACTAAAAAGGTTTAGTCTATTTTAGAGCGGTCCTAAGTTTAAGTGAAATTTTTGGTTTTAAGTATTTTAAACCAACCCTCCTTATTTTAAGAAATTTGTTTATTGAATAATAATCTTAGCACAACCTTTTGTTGGATTTAAGAAGAAAGTTTCAATTTAGAAAAAAAGAAAATACAAAAAATTAAACCCGCGCGGGGTTTAAATAGTAAACACTCTGTAGAACAATTTAAAATTTGGGTTATATCTCGCTCTCTTTCAATTAATACTTTATGTCACACAACGATTTAGATAGGTAATAATAAAATAAGGAATAAATTAATTTTGTATTTATTTAAAAGTTGTTTTTATTTATGAAATTTATTTAAATAATTAAATTTATCACTGTCGAAATGTCACTTTCAAAATATTAGCTGCATTTAAATCACAAACAGCAAGTTCGGATCTCTTACCTCTGCTTGTAGCTTGACTTGCACCCACCTCTACTGATAAAAGTTACAGCCTTGAAATAAGTGGACTTTGTGTAAGGAAAGTTTTCTTGACTGCGCTTTTAGATAACCTCAATGTTTTTATTTCGGTTTGTAAATAAATTAATATAGTTGTTTTGGGTTTTTTGTTTGGTATACTCGTGAATAATCAGTGACCTGCGCTTATGCTTGTTTTGCCTCGTAGTGCCCTCATATATATATTTTTTGTCCTGAAAATGGGTTCAAAATAAGGCGTTTTTCTGGACAAAATTGGCAGTGTTTTATTGGTTAATGAACATCTTGGGATATTTAATAAGGTAAATTAATCCTTGTAAAAACGGTTACCTCGGGAAATTATAAACGAACTTATTACCAGTTGCCAAAAAACAATCATTTTTGGTGGTCTAAAAAATCACCAACATTTTAAGCTCAAACACAGATTTTTGGCGTATTCCCCATTTGCCATTTTGTAACTAAATGTCACTGAAAGGCTCTACTTTAAAATGTGCGATTATTCGTTTGAATGGGATATGGCGAGCACTACCTTTTTACACTTTTACCATACTCGTATTTTGGTGTAAAACTTAATTAAATTACCTTCTTTAATTCCGAGAAATATTTTGCCAATATCACATTTTTACTTGCAACGAAGATTATTTAACAAAAAGTTAATATGTATAAAAAGCTGATAAATCTTAACATGTCTTGAAATGCATTTACAAGCACAGTAGACTCCATAATCGAAAAATATTACATGATTAATACAATATGAATTTTTGTTTTGTTACTAACCATTATAGTTATATTCTTATTGATTTTTGGAGCACATGGCGAACGGATCTTGTGTCTAAAGTTAACCTAAATGAAGGACTCCCCAATTTATCCCAAGTTCTTAAATTAAATTTTTTTTTTTAAACAAAAAGTTACATAGAAACGTAGTTGGAGTACAGTAGTATTCTCGTTTTGCAATAGAATGTAGTGTGTTCCATTATCTAACTTGACTTTTCCAAATAGCGGATAGTAAAATAAAATTTAAATAAAGAAGGTGCAAATACAATTAAATAAATAGAAAATTATTAAATTTCAAAAGGAAAAACGTAAAGTAACCTTCTTTTTTACACTGACCAACGTGAAAAGATGATTTCCGATAACTCCACTTTAATGCATACCTGAGCTAATTTGCGTCTCACAGGTGGGCACGTCAAGCTTACCATGTAATTTCGTTTGAAGAGTTGTTCGCTCTGTAGTTTTATATTGATAAGAAGAAAGGGCCACCAGAGTTGTATATAGGGTGATTCAAAATTCCCTGGAAATATTTTAACAGTGGTAAGATATTATTTATTTAGGAAGATTAAATTGAATATATTTTTTAAATTTGAGGTTTCTGTTTCTCTAAATTTTCGTTTTTTTCAGGAGTTATGTTAAAGCCATGATGGTAATTTAAGGCTTAAAATATTTTAGCATAATTTAAGGGGTAACGTTTTTAATTAATTAAACTTTCGATTTCAAGAATAAAGCACTCAAATTTTTAAGTTTAGACTGTTTTTAGAAGTTCGAAAAAAATACTGCCAAAACATTTTTTATCTGGTAAAATGAAAAATATTTAGAAAGGAAGGGCACAACTTTAGAGATAGATGGAGAGATAAGTTAATGACGTGCAAAAATATTTAGGCTTGTTGAAGAGAGATAGCAGGCTATTAAAAAGTATTTTAGAGACAAATGGACATAGTTTAAGGCCATTATTTATTAAAAATTTCTGTTATATCATCTGTCTATCATCTTCAGTAATGTGTGTAAAACATAAAGTGGTATTAATTTCTTTTAATCAAAGTTCCTTACAGTATTCAAATTTACTAAAAAGCGTGTCCTACTAAAGCGTATTTTAGCACATCTAAAAATAATTTAACATGTATTTAAGAAAATTATTTTAAGGTTAATCATGGCTTTACCACATAGAGAAAGTAATAACTACGCGAGAGTAACCGATACTGTGTTATACTTAAGGAACAGTATTTGACGGCGACACGAGCGCAGCCGGTGGCTACAGGAAGGAACTACTTGTACAGCCAAACGCATAATAAAATACATATATTCTTTTGGTTAATTTTTTAGAAATAGATACATACTTATTTAATAATGAAAAGATATGAAAAAACTTAACAGGTGCCGTTTTTCCATACTTTTTAGTGCTAAAAAAGCAATGCATTCGGAAAAGGTTTTAGCTCTATACAAACATTAATCAACTTTGTGGTGGTCCGTGCAGCTAAAAAACTTTATTTAGCTTACAAAAAGTTTTTTGGACCGTATAAAAATCTAAAATAGGACGAGGGGGTTATAACTATGTTAAGGAATATTATGAAATATTAAAGGTAATAACATTTTATTATGTTATTTTTTTTTGTTAATTGGGAAAAAATCCCAGTATAAATGTCTTAAGGCCCATTTACATAGACAAACTTTTCTTTGATGTTAAAATGCCGACAAACAGTTACACGAGCCTCTTGAGCAAAATGTTCAAAGAAAAGTTCGAGCAAAATCTCGTACAAAAAGACTCTCGGAAATTTTGGAGAGAATTTTAGGAAAAATTTGTTTGAAGAAATGTTGGTAATAAAAATTTCTTACAAATTTAAATTTTATAGTTTTATGGGAATTCATTGAACTTAACTGAAAACAAAAAGACTAAGTTTTAAAACAAGGTATGTTTAATTAAGTGCTTTCCGACGGAAAAACGATTTGATGTCGAAATTGACATTTTACCTCATAATCAATATGCCAGTATACTTGTAACTTTTTTGGGGTTTTAAAAAAAAAACGAGAATCATAAAAAATAATAATTGGAAATTATTTACTGGTGTTGCCTGTAAAATGTAATGATAAAAATTTACGTTTAAAAGAATATCTCTTTATTTTACTTCCTAGTTTAAAACACAATACAATAATAATTAAGTCAAATTAAAAAACCTATATACATTTTATTAAATCTCAAATATATGAACAAAAGCACGTTCGGTCTAAATAATACCCGTTTATTACCCACTTTTACACTCCTACGATCCCAGACCCTTGTCTAAAAAAATATAATTTAGCAGTAATAGACTAGATTTCTGAATCGGAATGTTGCTCCTTTGCATATTGTTTGTTAAGTGTCAGTAATCGACCTTGATTATTACATTAAATTGACAGTAAATATCTATCTTCAGCATTTTCATGAACCTTTTGCTTTTTTAAGCAACCGTTGGGGCCTTAAACTAACTAGGTAAATCTGGTGTGAGGAATGAAAAAAAAACAATCAAAGCTAAGGGTAAAGTAAAGTTACAAAAATATGTTTACACCACTTCTCATAGTCGTGAGGCGCGAATTACCGCTTAAAAGTGCAATTTTTGAGTTTTTTGCCGATATTTGAAAAACTCAAAGTTTTTTTGGAAAAGAAAAATTTTCCTGGGTTGATTTTTAAATTTAGAAAAAAACCCTTGGAAATAAAAAAAACTCGCAACAAAATCCCAAAAAAACCCCGGGGCAAAAAAATCCAGGAAAAACCCTAAGAAAAAAATATTATAAGTAACTCTAATCCATGTGAAAAAACTGATAGCCAAGAATAATGTTTCGCTTGCCGTCGGCTTTTTTCCACAAAAATTTAAAATAAAAGTTGGTGTTCCATTTTTTAAAAAAATTGAGATCACTGATCACTGATGTCAAATTTTATTTATTCTCATCTTTAAAAATATGTGTCCAAAACAGATAGCAATAATTTGCTCAAAAATTTACCCGAACAAAATGTTCAAAGAAAAGCTCACAAAAATGTTCACGCAAAAAATTTTAGATCTTTTGCACGAGCTTTTGTTTGAGCATGTTCTTCTGTGTAATTGCGCTTTTACAGATTTTATAAATGTTTTAACCTATATCTCTTTTTTTGGTTGTATTTTAACCTACTATTTTCTTGCTTAACTAGGTATAAATCATCACAATATTTTCTTCAGGGATATGGTTCGTAAAAATCTGAACGTCAATTTTCGGTACTCTGCTTTCTAGCTTTAACGGCGCAAGAACAATCCAGAGATAATATAAATTTGTCAATCGATTTCAATAGGTCATCTACCACTCATTATCTATCTCTGGTTTCTTTACTGTATTCTCCTGTTCACAGATTGCGCCGCGAATCATTGGGGATTAGGGTCACTTGATCCTAAAACCTGCGGCTGGGACCGCAGGTCTCAGGATCCAGTGACCCTATGGGGGATTGTTTATTTATCACCTAGGTGATCGAATTGAGAGCAGAGACAACTAGTCAAATGGCCATACACACAGACCACTTAAGGGTTCTAAAAAGTAGCTTTTCACCAAAGGAAAAATTATTAAATAAAACACAAAAACCAGGCCGACGAACTCCAAAACAAAACGACAAAACTAAGGTTATGAAGAATGTCAGGCAGACACACTGACATTGGTTAGTTGCAAATACAGTGAGTCGACCAATTTCGATGTTTGCATGGCATAAATTTTTTTTCCTGGTAAGGGGTGTTACCTAGGAAAGGAGACCACTAGAAACTATGCCTAGGGTGCTCACAAAAAAAAGACGTGGGTGGTTAATTTTGATGGTGGCGGTATCTATAATATAACCATTTAAGTACTTTTTGATGCTAGGCATATAACTAATATTGATAGATAACCAGTATAGTCCATGTTTTTACATTTCCGCATGTTTTAGCTTTAGAGGATAATAATACTCAATTTGTTTTTTATTAGAGGAAGAGGATTACAAAGCTTATTAATACAATCTAGAGAGTTTTTGAAATTAGGTGTCCATTATTTGGAAAATTACAAATATTTCCAATTTAGTTTTACAGGTCTCTATAAAGGGTATTTCTGACTGTTTCTGACGTAATATGGGCGCGCCAATTTTGAAACACCACAAAAGCTAAAACAGTTTTTTTCAAAAAATAACCAAAATTTTAAAAAAGTACCCAGATTTGATGGAAAAACATAGTCCAATAAACAATTTAGGCAAAATTTCAGGCCATTTGGAAGTCCCGTTTCCGAGAAACATGCGGAAAAAGAATTGCCTAATAAACGGACCCAACAGCGTTGCCGGTTTAACGATGTAATTGGGCCGTTAATGTCAGTGACCAACCTGATTTGAATGGCATTACCACTATATGGTTAATCCCATAAATTCGGGCGTTTTCCAACCAAAACTGATTAAAATAACTCACTTTTGAAAATCTAATAAAACCGCCTGACAGGCTTGACAGACTTTGACAAGCGGTGGCAAAAACCGGCAGGTACAAAAATAAAATTGTGTGAAATATTTTTTTTATGTTCATATAAAAAGAAATGGACGGGGCAAGGTAGTGTTTACTTAATACAAGCATTACTTTCACTCTCGCAATGCGCTGTGCGCTACAGGAACGTAGTTTCTGCGCTGCCCTATCTTTCTGTTAGTCTCGGTAAGTTATTATGTTGTCTCTGTTGACTGGTTAAAAATATTGTAAAAAAGTGTCATTGGATTTTTCTTACAAGAATCCAGAAAAGATCCCTTTAATGTATTTCAACAAAAAAAATAACGGTGAACGGGCGGTCAGAATTCAAGAAAAATAAATTTAGGAAACAAATATTTTTTTGATAACAGTCACTAAAAAGTTAAAAATTATCTTTTAGCATTTTGATACCATAATTAAGCGATGGTGGCTAATTAAAATTTGGGTGCCTTTTGAGTTTAGTGAGTACCAAGCTTGGTACTAAACTTTTGATTTATTTACTTTAATAAGGGTTAACCTTCAAAATTTAATGTGTGCTCATCGCTTTTATTATAGCATCAGAATAGAATGATCAAAATTATTTTTTAATTTTTGGTGTCTTGTATAAAAGCTTGTCATTAAAAAATATTTTTTGCCTAAATTTATTTTGAAATTTTTAGTTACCTTCTTAGTTCGGATAATGAATCGTTGAATGGGTACTAAATTTAAAGTGGATAAATATGGATAATTTTAAATAACTAAAAGCATGGCCTTCTTTTAGGGTTGCCATATTTTTATTTTCAAAAAGCGGGAGTTTTGAAAATTTACATCTTACTTAATTATGGTTTTCGGAAGAACCAATTGGCAACTTGCTTTTTTCACCCTTTTTTAGTGAGATTTGAACGCCGTTTATGTATGTTATTGGGACAGTCCCTGAGAGCATTTTGTCTCATAGACACAGGTGCCGATATCTACACGGTGAGGCAATAAAACCTACCAAAGTTTGGGATGAGCTTATTATTATCATGCTTATGATGACGGATATTGGCAAAAAAGGCATCAACTCTCACGAAAATGACAACGCTGAATTTAAAAATTATGTTTATTTGGACACCTGTCAAACTCTGTCGAAATGGCGGAGAAATAATTAATGAAATTGAAATTTTTGGAAAAGCGAATACCTTCTTCTTACTCTGTTGACGATATTCAATCGGAAACGGTAAAAAAGTGACAGTTGTCTTAACTCTTATTTACTGTTATGGGGTAAACCACTGGTGCGATCACATATATTTATGAGAGGGGACTCGAACTATACTAAATTGAGGTCGATAAAAAATGTTATTAGTTTTGACACCTTGCAAACCCTGTCAAAATGGCGGAAAAATAATTAATGAAGTTGAAGTTTTTGGAAAAGCAAATACCTTTTTTTAATCTGCTGAAGACATTAAGTCGGAAACCGTAAAAAAGGGACAGTCTGTGGGGATTGGAACTACACTAAATTGAGGTCCATGAACTCAAAAATATTATTAATTTTGACGCTTGTCAAACCCTGTTAATATGGTAAATAAATAATTTATAAAGCTAATTAATACTTCGCCTTTACTCTTTTAAAGTTAAAAAAGTGACAATTTTTACGACTGCAATTTATTGTAACGAGTAAATGACAATTAAGACAACTGTCACTTTTTTTACGATTTCCGATTCAATGTCGTCAACAGAGTAATAAAAGGTTTATCCAAACTCCATGTTTATAAATTATTTATTCGTTATTTTGACAGGGTTTGACAGATGTCAAAACTAATAACATTTTTAAGTTCATCGACCTCAATTTAGTGTAGTTCGAGTCCCCATTCGTAAATGTGTGTCATCGCACCAGTGGTTTTCCCCATAACAGTTAACGACAGTTAAAACAACTGTCACTTTTTTTCCGCTATTTTGACAGGGTTGACAGGTGTCATTTTTACATTTAGCGTTTTCATTTTACCGGGAATTGATACTTTTTTTGCCGATATCGGTCATCATAAGCATGATAATAATAAGCTCATCCCAAACTTTGGCAGCTATTATTTATTAGACATTGGCACCTGTGTCTATGAGACAAAATGTTCTCAGAGGAGGTCACTGAGATCCATTTTCCATTTCAATTTTGCGTGATTCTTTGCGAGCAGGACAAAAAACTGAAACCTGCGAAACTGTACCGGTTACTGAAAGGAGACCGTCCGAAATACATCGATCGCAGCAACTCCACCCCCAATTGGAGTTTATACTATGCCTTATATTAACCTGTTGTCCAGCTGGCAAATTTGATTCTTATTGATACTTGCATTCTTTCGCTATGTTCCGACAAGCGGAGCCGGCCATTTGAACGTTATTTGAACGACGAAAGTTGGTCGTAATGAATTGAAAAGCAAAATGTGTGTCCGATATGCCTCGAACCTTTCCTTTTATTTTTCAATTAATTACATTACCTAAGAAGAAACAATAACAAACTTTACATTCTATAATTCTATAAAAATGCGTGGCTTAGAAAAATTTAAAGATTTCAATATGTTTGAGTTGTAGCTATTTATTATAATAAAATAAATAAAAAGTTAAAACAAGTAATACCGGCCGGCGACTTTGATAAGCCATATAGAATCTTGAAAAAATCCAGCCATTAATTTTGCTCTCCTAAAATGGCCGAAATATTTGATGATTGACTACAGCACAACACTTATTTATGAAGAGCCTGTGATATAATTTCGAGCAAATGTATTAATAAAATTTACTCAGTTTATTTCTTCCCCCTATTTTCAGAACGTTCGGTCATCACGTATTATTACGTCAAAAATCCCTTGGTTCATGAACAGAAAAATAAACATTAAATTCCGGAAATTGAAAAGCAGCGATTGAGCCTTTGATTTCCGGTACGATTCTCTCCCATTTTGGACACTGACTTTAATTGGATTTGTTAAAACTTTTTAAGAGCTCAATTTTATGGTTCAACGAAGTAAGAATAGAGATTATTTCCTTCTGTTAGTGACCTTTGCTCAGGAAATGATATTAGTAAGTTTGAGGAAGATATTTGTAGCTATTTATTATGATAAAAGGAATAAAAAGTTAAAAAAAGTAATACCGGCCGGCGACTTTGGTAAGCCATATAAAATCATTAAAAAATCCACCTATTAATTTTGCTCTCCTAAAATGGCCGAAATATTTGATGATTTTCATGGCTAATTGTCAGAATGAAAGGACCCAAATTGGCTTAAGATTATGAGTCAAATACATTTTCAATCCGCAGACTAGAGCACAACACTTATTTATGAAAAGCCTGTCAAAAAATTTCGAAAAAATGCACTAATAAAATTTACTCAGTTTATTTTTTCCCCCTATTTTCAGAACATTCGGTCATCACGTATTATTACGTCAAAAGTCCCTTGGTTCATAAACAGAAAAAGAAACATTAAATTCAAAAGCAGCGATTGAGCTGTTGATTTTCGGGTCGATTCTCTCCCATTTTGGACTCTGACTTTAATTGGATTTGTTAAAACGTTTTAAGAGCTCAATTTTATGGTTTGACGAAGCAAGGCAAGAGTAAAGATTGTTTTCTTCTGTCAGTGACCTTTGCTCAGGAAATGTCGAAGTGACACGCAAAACGGGTTATTCCATACTTTTCAAATAAATATCAGAATTG
Organism: Oxystoma pomonae; assembly: GCA_963921995.1. Lineage (NCBI taxonomy): Eukaryota > Metazoa > Arthropoda > Insecta > Coleoptera > Brentidae > Oxystoma > Oxystoma pomonae. The sequence goes on from OY998165.1 coordinate 44,295,468, forward strand.
GCTGAACTTTGAGAATATTTTGTAAACAGTGGCGTAGCCAGGGGAAGTTTGGGGCTTAACCCCCCCCCAGGAGGTCCAACCCAATCTAGGGACCCAGGGAGAGCTATAGTTCCCCCAATTTTTTTACCCTTTACTCCGGTTTGTGACGTGTGTTTGGTGTGATGCCCTAAATTTTAAAATTTCCGCCTGCCGTGCGGCGCATTTATGATTTGGAAACAAATCTATATATATATACCACCGCAACCCACCTTTTCTTGGGATCGAACCCAATCTACTTTTTTGAAAATGTATTACAAAAAATCCAAGGGATCAAAATTTTTAAGAATTTTATTGTCAAAAATTTAAGCAGCTTTTTTATAAACAACATTTGATGCGCGTTAAAAAAATTTTAGTGCAGTGTTTAAAAAAATTTTGAAAAAATCTGCAAATGAGACTAGATGAGACTTGCTTTTAAAAATAAATCTATTAAACCGCGCCTCTCCCCTCTCCCCCTCCCCAAGCAATAAGCACCTACCCAATTTTTAAAAAGTTGAGTTTTATTAAATGATGAACCCCCCCCCAGAATCGATTTGTGGCTACGCCCCTATGTAAAGTAAAATAAAACTGTTGAAGTACTCGTTCTAAGATGATTTTTATTTTACTGCGCCAACTCTCTACCCCTCCCAGAAGTACCCGAAAAGTGACGTCAAAGTCGTCGATTTCGCACTTTTTAGTAATTTTTGAATTATTGTACTGGCCTTATTTGTAATCCGACCAAAATCTAATTTTCTTTTTTGAATTTGCCATAACTGCCCTTTTAAACATCAAAATTGCACTGCCATCTTGGATCCGCCATATTAAACTTTTTTATTTCTTATATGATTTGAACGAAACTTTCTCTAAATTATAAAATGTTTTCAAGACACCTAACTATGACAGAAAACTGACAGATGTCAGTTTCCATTTTGCGTCGGTCGTATTGAAATTCGTTATTTTTTATCCGATTTAAACAAAACTTTTGTTGCACACAAAGCGTTTTCAACAATATCCAATTTTGATCCAAAATTGGCATATGTCAGTAGCCGTCTTACAAGGGTCGAAGTTGAATATAGCCTAAAAACTTTTGTTCAAATCGGACAAAAACCAATGAACTTCAATATGGCTGACGCAAGATGGCTACTGACATATGTCAATTTTGCATCCCATTTAAGTAATATTAGAAAACTTTAAAATGTATAAAAAGTTCTGTTGAAATCGGGCAAAATATAATGAATTTCAATATGGCCCTTGTAAGATGGCTACTGACTCAATTTTGCATAAAAATTGGATATTGTTGAAAACGCTTTATGTGCAACAAAAGTTTTGTTTAAGTCGGACAAAATCTAACGAAGTTCAATATGGCCGACGAAAGATGGAGACTGACATCTGTCAGTTTTCTGTCACAGTTAGGTGTCTTGGAAACGTTTTATAATTTAGAAAATGTTCGTTTAAATCAGATAGAAAATAAAATTGGAAATTGGTGGCCTTAGAAAAAGAAATGTTTGCTTATTCGGCAAAAAGTCATTAAAGTACTCCCTCCGAACCGTGTCTTGGTTTTTACAAAATTCAAAGTTCAGCCAATTCTGATGTTTATTTGACTCCAAAGAGTATTGATATCACATGACCCATTTTGAACATCACTTTGACATATCCTGAGCTAAGGTCATAACCAAGCAGCATTTTAAAGTTGCGACGACGTATTTTAAGAAGTCGGCGACTTGACTGTAGTTGCGCTGTCATCGTTTTGTGGACCTTGTAAGAACTCAGTTTTGCACTGGTATCGAGTAGCGACGCTGCAACCCTAACTACAGTCGGCGGGAGTCGTTGGCTCAACGTCTTGAGTTAACCAGAAAACGACTGAATTTAGCGCCCTCTAGGATCACCTTTGTTGTCCAAAAATTAGTCGTGACAGTTTAAAAACTATCTAGTCGTAAAATAAATATTGCAGTAATAATACTTCTAGGTGTATGATTCTGAAATAAAAAGGTAGTTTTAACAACTAGTGGTTAAAATAGTGCTTTTTTACAAGCGTTGGTTTAAATAACGAGCGCAGCGAGGTACTTAAAAACGCGAGTAAAAAAAGCACAGTTTAGCCGCGAGTTGTTAACACTATTTTTTTTATTACATTTATCAAAATATCCAAGAAAAACAGGAAAATCCCTTTAAAAATCTCAAACGAAGAGCGCTTCTCGCAACATACCATCTTTACATTATAAACCAAGGCGGCTGGTAAATGAAATAACAATCGTTTCCATAGCGATGTGCCTTTTTAATCGGTGACGTTCATTGTTGCGACATTTTAATCTTTTACAGTTTGATATTTTAACGATGTTTTTAAATGATTTTTTCATAAATACTGAAGGAAATGGCTTAATTTTTATTAATTATACTATACTATATTCCGCTATTTCTCTTTAATTTTTGGTAAAAAAACGGACAGAAATCTTTGTTTGCACCCGTGATCAAAAAAAAGTTTTTTAGTTAGTTATCTGCAGATAGTTACTAAAATCATGTTTTACAACGTGTTTTTAAGAAATTAATTATTTTAAAAAAATATATTTACTGCTAAATTATTACAACTCTATTTTAAATTTAATTTGGGTAGTGGTCTAGGCCCCTGCATATTTTAAAATGTTGTATATCAAAAGAAATTTTAGCAATATTTTTAAATTTTCGGTTGTCTACAACTAACAAGAATCATGGCAGGCTAAGCTGTAAATCACCAAAAATGACGGACTCGTATTAAGTCCTATTTTACAGGCCGAGTAAATGGAAGAGACGGCCGCGTGGCCATCGGCGCATTGACACCAGCAATTTGTTTCTTGTTAGTCCACCATACCAAATCGTGAAATTTTAACTTTTCTTAATTTTATCAAAAATGAATTACTAAGGTTCCAAAACACCTTAATCGATGAAAAAAAAAAGTTGTCTGTCGGTCTGTTGTCTGTCTGTATACACGATAACTCAAGAACGCCTTAATCGATTTTAACGAAATCTGGTACAAAAATTCTCTATCGGCTCGCCATGAACTGATTAACTTTTGGGTAGGGTGATGGGGGGTTGAAGGGGGAAAAAGGGGATAAAATATTTAAAAAAAATTGTAACTTTGGAACAAAAGCATGTAGTGATATACGGTTTTCAGATTTAAGTTTCCATGAATATGGACTATAAATTTTTTGGAGATATTTTAATTCCTTTCAACATAAAATAATCGATTTAATGTGGACTATCCGTGCCTTCCAGCATCAATTTTAAGAAAAATAAAACCACAAAGATCAGATTTATTCTGGTGCTGCACCACTTTCTCAATAAAACCGTTTGTGACAATATTGGCCAGGTTCACTTTTTGCCGCTCACTTCTATTTCGCTTTTTGTGTGAAATTGTGAATCCAGCATTAGTGACATATCAGCATCTTTCAAAGTTGTTTTTTTTTTACTTTTTTTAACAAAAATTAGTTTACCGATATCAGATTACTTTACAGTTGTCCAAAGAGTCTATTCCACAACGGTGGGAAGAAATTGGCCTGCGAAGCGGTTTCGATTGGGAGAGTCAGTGCAGCACTCGGATATTTCTCTTTTAATTAGAGCGATTTCCATTAGCTGTACCGCGCTTTGTCGCCACTAACAGAGCGCTGACATATTAGGGGTTATAAGCCATGGCATGGCGTAAATGCAACGTACGTTACGCAGAGAGGATACGTCGCCTTATAGTTACGACGAGGTAAAAAAGGCTTAAAGCAAAGCTTCTTGCGTATCTTGTAAATTGGTTAAGTAGTCGAGCAGAGGGCGCTCTCATTTGCTTTGTTTTTCATAAGATAACCTAAAAATTGTCGTGTTTTATTATTGCTTTTTATATTTAGAAAATGGAAGACATTCTTAATCTCTTTATTTTTGATGACGACGATGAAGAAAATTCTCCGTGAAGAGGCGACTCTCGAGAATAGAGCAGCCCGTTATGGAAGGTTCATCTTTGATGAGGTGGCGGAAGCGGAGTGTTTGATGCTATTTAGGTATGAAAAACACCACCTACCGTTCCTCGCTAGGTGCCTGGGAATACCAGACATAATTATAATAAACAACTTCTTTTGATCTGGGGTTACGCATTTACGAACGATACGCCGTGTAACGATACACCGCACGTAAAGCGTATCGTACGTGTGGAGTTTACTGCACATGCGCACTTGATCAAAACTTACGCTACGTCTAGTTACGTGCTGTGGCTTATAACCTCTATTTATTGTGGCCCGTTTCTTCAAGTTAAGCCCAGGACAGAGAGATCTCCGTAATACACCAACTCAACTATCTGAAATGGAACTAAAAACTAAAAAACTACCTCTAAATGGCGCAATAAAACCTTCTCTAACTATATCCAAACAAGTGATTTAAAAATATTTTGGTATGAGGAAAAAATAAATAAACTTTTGGAAGTAACAATAGATCATGTAAAAATTTGTACAAAAAAAAAACAAGCATATTATTAGTAGTGGCAAACATGAACAACAGAGGTTAAAATCAGCGAGTATTGTACAAAACACTTGCATCCTGTTACAAAATAGTTAGCTTGCCTCTATTGTGAGTAGATGGCGCTACCTTCATTATTTTTGCTCCACAAGATACTACTATTGGATATATTATTTCAATAGACAGCGAGGACGGTAAATTTGAAAATTACTATCAAGAAAATTAGAAAATATAATGATACATCTAACGATCATTATCCTCTCCTGGAGTTATGCGGGTTGGGACATTTAGGAAATCCCTGGGATATTTTGAACAACCCAAATGGGCCATTTCGGGGATGTACTGTACTATTACGGTGTAAAATTATGTTGTTTGTTTTTATTTAATTTTAATTTTTTTTGAAACTTCTTTCTACTTAGTACCTCTCCGTTATTTTTTTTACCATAATTAAAAAAGTACAAGGAAAAAATTAAAGTAAAAGTACAACTTTTTTTGTACTAGACATATACATGCTGGCTTGATGCAGGCCGTTGTTCCAAATCAATGCTAACTAAGTACTTCCTACTTAGTACTTTGCCATTATTGGCAGATCGGAAAGCAATTGCTCAAAAAGTACTATTTTTTTAATTTATGTTTGTTGAGGCCTTCCAATTTTACAACCACAAAAATTACAAAAAAAAAGTTAAAAAACCTCCGAATCAGATACTCCATCCGAAAAGGATCTAAAAACTAAAGATCAAAAGATCTTGGGTGAAAAAACGATAATTCAAACTAGGATGAGAATTTCACAAGGAGCACATAAAGGACCAAAGTGAAATGAGAAATGATCAAACCATGTTTCACCATGGGCAACCAGCATGGGCTCATCAGTGGTTCCACTGGTCACCCTCCTCTAAGATCATTTAACACCATCATACACTTAGATTTCCAACTTTGAGTCACTCACAAATAGGCATCGTTCCGCAATGTCACTTATCAAAGTCACCTAATACGGATTCGCCTAGCGTGTTGTTCTTTCCAATAGGATTACACTCCTAAGGCGATTAAAACAAAAAAAACCTCTGAATCAGTTACTTCAACCGAAAAGAATCTGAAAACAAAAGATCAAAAGATCTTGGGTGGACAAAACGAAAATTCAAACTTGGATGAGTATCCCACAAGGAACATGCAAAGGACCAAAGCGAAAAGAGAAATGATCAAACGATGTTTCACCATGGGCAACCAGCGTAGGCTCATCAGTGGTTCCACTGGTCACCCTACCCAAATATCATTCAACACCATCATACTCACTAAATCACTCGGCATCGATACGCACTGGCACTTATCTAAGTCACCTGATACGGGTTCGTCCTCGTGTGTGAATCTTTCCAATAGGGTTACGCTCCTAAGGCGATTAAACCAAAAAGAAGTTAAAAAAACCTCTTAGTCAGTTACTTCAACCGAAAAGAATCTAAAAACAAAAGATTAAAAGATTTTGGGTGGAAAAAACGAAAATTGATTGATGAGTATCCCACAAGGAACACACAAAGGACCAAAGTGAAAAGAGAAATGATCAAATGATACTTCGCCCTGGGCAACCAGTGTGGGCTTATCAGTGGTTCCACTGCTCACCCTCCCCAAGATCTTTTGTTTTAAGATTCTTTTCTTTTGAAGTAACTGATTCGGAGGTTTTCTAAATGCTTTTTGTTTTAATCGCCTTAGGAGCGTTACCCTATGGGAAAGATTAACACGCCAGAAGGAACCCGTATCAGGTGACTTAAATAAGTGCCAGTGCGGAACCACGCCTATTTGTGAGTGATTCAAAGTTGAAAATCAAAGTGCGAAACATCATTTGATCATGTCTCTCTTCGCTTTGTTCCTTTATGTGTTTGTTGTGGGATAATCATCCAAGTTTGAATTTTCGTTTTCTCTAACCAAGATGTTTTGACCTTTAGTTTTTAACAAAAATGATATCTTGGTACCTTCAGATTAAAAGAAACATTCCTCCTGGCTACCATCGTAACATTTAGATTATGTAAAGTAAGTGGTATAAAATGCGAGAAACGTTTTGGATTCGGTCTAAAGCAAAATTGACACGCCAGAATTTCAGGATATTTTGCAAAGAAAACATCTGAATGTCCTTTTGCAAAGGCTGTTCCTTTTATTTTTTTTTATTTGCAGCATTGCATTGTATTCAAAAGATTAAAATAACAAGCTTTTAAGAAAATTCTTTACTATGAAATATCGCTAACAAAAATTTATTTTTGTTTTGTATTTTGACCTGATCAGATTTTAAAAATTTTAATTATTCTTTTTAAAAACTTTTTAGCTCTTTAAGCGATTTGATGTTTTAAGAAAGTAAAATTTAAGCATTTTTTGTTACTAAGAAACAGCACTGTTATTTCGTGTTACCGTTTATTTCTGGATATGTCAATAATATAAAAAAATGATGTTTTTTAGCATTTTCAGCAACGTTAGGACGCGACCTATTTAGCGTCATTTTCAACTCGAAATTCACGTTGCTGCTAAGTCACATCTTTTAAACTCACGTGAATATTGTATGTGGGAAAACTTTACATTTAGCTCTCACTTTGGCAACACTGGGCATTTTATCCTGGAATAGATTGAAAAAGTCCCACTATAAAAAATGAAGGAAAACAAGAATAAATCAGGAAAAAAAATCAAATAAAAAAAGAAATATGTAAATTAAGTTAATACTCTTGGTATGGTATTCACTACCAAGAGTAAATCCATTTGAAGTCTACTACCTATAGATAATAGATTATTTTTATTTTTAATAATTTTTATTTATTTATTTACTTATTTTTATTTATTTATTTACTTTTATTTTATTTAATTATTTTTATTTCATTTTATATTTATTTTTATTTATTTGCTACCTATAGAGTCAAGAAGCGAAAAGATGGCGACCGAAATTTCAGTCAAAAACAAGATTTTTCTCCAGTGCAAAAAAACAGTAAAATTGTAAAAAATAATTAGAAATTCCCTGCACATATATAGTTAATACCTGTAAATAACAAAATAAATGTAAATGAAAAGAAAAAATCATCGCATTTTGCTTTAAAAATCTTTTAAATTCTATTTACACGATCATAGAGACTTGGAAATAGCGCGTTTTAACATAACATATGGGCTATAGACCAGAAAAAAATTATCTCGTTTTTAACCTCTCAGTGTTTTATTTTTGGCTAACCTAGCGGTAAAAACGAGACACCTTTTTTTAGAGATCTCCTTCATTAAGAAATTAATAAAAAATTTTCCACTGCGAGGTATACTACATGGCTTCATGTATACAGGGCGGTGCAACAAAGCCTTACAGTCAGCTTTCTTGTTGACAAAAGATAAAAGATTTAAAAAATCGTCTCGGTTTCGATTCTTCAAAAACCGTCAGAAAATCTCGCAACACCAGTTTACACTAACTGCTTTGTTGTCAGGGTTTATGTGCTAATATTCCTTAAAATTTGGTTTCTTAATACTGTTTAAGTAAATCAAAAATATGTCAATTTTAATTTTTGTTTATTTAAAATTGTATTTTATTGAGCTTATTTTTGTGTTTAAACAAACCCTTAAAACTTTTTATTTTCAAACGACCGGAAAATAGCCACTTTCCGTACGATTTTTCTTACGGAAAGTTCTACATTACAAGGCATTTTCTTTCGAAATATTTCCACTCCAAGGAAGGACCTTTTTGTTCAATTTTCCGGTCCCTTGATCCTTTTCCGGTTCCATTTTTGGCCAAGTTGGCTATGACTTCTTGTTGACAGCTTTTAGCATTTGTTTTTTTCGGCAGTTTTGACACTTCTAAAAAAGCTGTTTTAAATTTGTTTCAAAAGTTTTGTTTACAAAAATGGACTCAGATCTAGAAAATGAGTTGAATCCGGAGGAAATAGTAGAAGCTGCTTCAAGAGTCACATACGTCGAAAAATCGACCACACATTTTTAGTTCTCAAAGTAAGTATACTATAAATATAGGTACACACACAACTATTATGCGTTATTTTATTATTATTTTGCTTAATAAGTTGGCCATGGTCGGCCATAACTGGCCGTCAGTCATCACTGAATTAGATGTGTTAAACTAATAGGTACTACACTATAATTTTTCTAATGTTTTATACAATTTTGCACAAGTTAAAAATACAAAAATCATTTCTAACCACAAAACTTCACTTGTTTTTCTTTAGTTTTCATCTTAAAAACTACCGGCCTTAGCGAAAATGGCTATCTAGCCAACAAGAAAACATCGCAACAGAGGTAGGCGTTGACGAAAGTGGTACTAAAATGTTTTTTTCTGATCGTTTGAAAAAAAAAGTTCGTACGATACACCACCGGAAAATGTCTTTACAGGTCTCCGCAGGTTTACAGGACTCGCCTGCGGCTCGCCCTGCAAATTTCCTGCGTCGACCTTGAAATACCAATTTTCCGGTCTAGTGACGTAAATACCTATTACATACAAAACCATAGGTAGCCATGGAATATGTCGCACTCACTGTTCATAAAAGTCACAAAAATTCTGTCTTTCCTTTTACATGGTGAGAATTTTCAACACTTTTTGACGTTTATTGTTAAACGCGTGGTAGTAATTAAGCTCAGCCGTAAAACTAGTCCTGCAGAATACTTTTATAATATTAAATTTACATTAAAGTAAGACTCGTGGCATATCGGACAAAGCGTTTTTGTTTCTCACTTCATTACGACCAGGCCTCCAATATTTAATGGAGAATCCAGACACCTACAGACCTGTTTCATCCTTATTAGGAATCATCAGGGAGTCATAGGATTGTACCTGGCAGTTGAAGCTACACAGGCAACCACGCACACCTCTCGAATTTAAAACAAAAAGTTTGTAATTCGCGGGGACGTGGAAGCTGTGTGCGCCACCTGTCGAATAAACCTTAATGGTTAAACCATCCTATAGTTGTTACGTTGCATTGCTGAAAAGTCCTGTTTACAATATTCAGATTTGAAATAGTCAGCAGTACCAAAATTTATTAAAACAAGCTGAAAATTATTTAAAAAATTGGGCCAATGGTTTTTTATTTTTTGTATTTTTTATTTTATCTAAAGTTGAGATAGAAATACCCTGATTAATTAATTTTAGTGAATCTACCGTTTGAAGGCTAGATTTATTAGACCACAATAAATAAAACATTTTTCGAGAACAGTCAATCCCAGAGAAAACGTGGGGAATCTTGCCAGAGTTATTAGAATTCAGCAGGATGCCAACATTATACCACTGATCCTTACTCTTTTATGACAAGAAGTTTCCGTGGTAGCGCTTTATAAGATGATTTCAAAACTGTGTATTGTGCTAAATTATTATTTGTATTGAAATATACACATTGTGTTCTGACAAAGTTTACCAGTTGAAAACATGTCAAATTCAATTGGATGTGGAACAGTGGCGGCTCATAACTTTACAAATAGGTGATGCAGCATCGCTGAACCGCCCCTCTCCTGCCTTTACTTTCGATTTGTATTGTGTATGTGTACATTTAAGTCTTTTTTGTCATCTTCATTCCACCCCGAAAACGATTTTTCCAGTAAAACACAAACTCCATCATACACAGGAAACATTGTCAAAAAAAAAAATAATAAACAGGAATACCACAACTGAAGAATAGCAATAGCCCGACACGTGATGCTCGATATTACAGTCACAAAATTATAATAGAGCCAGCTTAAAAGTTTGCAACACGTACAAACACGCCCAAACCTCGGCGGAGACGAGACGCGCGTGCCGTCGCCGTCGCACGTTGGTGAAGTCATATGAGATTATGCGGCCAAAATATGGAAACTATTAATTGTGTTTTTAAATCCAGAGATCTAATGTAAAATAAGTTTGCTAGAGCTTTTAAAGAAAGAACAAGTAAAAATTAGCTAATTTATCAGAAACTAAGAAAATATTGCATTTAATAGATAAGTGACGAAAGCCTTAATTTTCTCCTTTATAATTGAAGTTATATTTAAAGTGTGTTTAACATTAAAAATTAATATTATTATTATATTATTGTTATTAAACTTTATTATTTTAGGTTGTCTGTACTAATTAAAAAAAATATATTTGTATATACAAGGTGCCCCACGAAAAAATCGACACGACAACTCGGCTAGTGGAAGTGGATATCTACTCTCTTATTTTAAATGGGACAATAATGACACAATATATTATTTAATTTTGAGATTCTAAGATTTCTAGACATATTTTATGTCTATACCTAACTTTAGACGTTTTTGAGATAAAAACCATAATTGAAAATCTGCATCTTACCCAATATTTTCAATTAGTATAGTGGGAAAATAGTTAAAGATAGAAAATGAAATAATATGTATGTCCTATTTAAAAGAAGAAAATACTTCAGCCGAGTTGCCCCCCCCCATCGACATTGGTATACTGCCAAGTTTTCAAAATTTTCCATTGTCCACTTTTTGAGAAATAGATCGTGTTGATTCGTCGTGGGACACCCTGTATATTTTGCTGAAAATAACATATTTACTTGAATCATTTTAATAATAATAAAGTAACTAGATAAATACAAAAGAATAAATTGCATCAAAACTAGTCAAATAAGCATCAAAAGAAATCAGCAGTGAATGAAGAATATCTTCGTTATTAGCAGGTCTTGAGCATTTGCGTAAATATAGTTGTCGAAATCTTTTAAAGTCTTTATTTCTAGACTCGAATGCCTCCTCACAAAGCAAGTGAACATAATCTGACGCACCATCAAGATGCACGGCTACTTTAAAAATTTATATCATTTGAATATGCAAACTTAGGCAGATACAAGTAATTAATTATGAAAGATGGTGAAATATAGTTTATTTTTAGTGCAAAACCTAATCTTCGGTAAACTTCACAGATTATTTATTTTCTTGCAGAAAGTGAAACATTTTATTTAAAAAAAATAATGTGTATCATAGTAGCTAATTTACTTTATCGAACTAAAAGAAAGATATTTTGGAAAACCAAATATTATCGGTTAAATTCAAAAAACATGATATAATTTTAAAAAAAGAACTTTAGGGATATATTCCAAAACAGCCATTGGGGAAAATTACTTCAACTTCATGGAGGATTTTCATTTTATTAAAATATTTACTTGCCTTGCAAAAACTTCTGATGTTGAAATGAATTTTTTGCAGTAGAAATTTTTTTATGGTATTAGTTATATGATATTTATTATATATTTTTTATTTTTATTTGAAGCAATTTTGGCCGCATGATCTCATATGACCTTACCACCGTACGTCGTCGGAAATTTACACTGGACGCAGCCTGAAAGACACTAGGAAGCTGCTTCGCAGAGTGCCTTGCCGTTTGTTTTGGCTCGTTGAGAGTTGTCGCATCTCGGACACGCGGTCGTTCCCATAGATTAAGGAACTATAGATCCGTCACTTTACCCTTCCCGCCAATAATTATTTTTCGCGAAAAGTGCGGTTATGTTTCCGCGTGCAAAGGAACTGCCAACATAATAATATTTAGGTTGGCAATATTCTTTCTAGAAATCTGCAGCTCCTCCTCTTACCTCTTCTAGGGTTGTCCGTTAGAGGGCACATTATGACAAAAGTGACAGAATGTCGATTATGATTCATAACTTATGAGTTCCATTTTGAAAACTGAGGTTTGCCAAGGTTTTTAGAAAGTGATTTTGTGATTAGTCCTGTTCAAAAAATTGTGATTTTATCCGTCGATTACAATGGCTGAGAAACAAAGAGTTAGAGTGTGTTGTATTCAAAGCTGCGGAGACCGTGCCATGATCCCAATAAAAAAAACGGGGAGACATCGTTTCCCCAAAGGCAATCCTGTAATTTTTCAGAAGTATAGTGAAGCCGTTAAACGCGAATAAACTAAGTGCTGATGAACAGATTTTACGTGTGTGATAAATATTTTGCTCTAGAGGACATTTTGCAGACTGGACGCAGAGGTCTTAGAGAGTGATGTCCCACACTTGCATTTGGACTACATTTAACTATTTATATATAGTGTTAAAACACCCTTTCCTTATTCCATCAAGTTTAGTATGACTAATTTTTGTGGATATCAATAATAAGTTAGAAAATGCGACACTTGTGTATTCCAAACCAGGGGTATTAATATTATTTACACCAAGACTTTTTCTAATGTGTGGGTTTACCATAAATTGCCCCACATATACATACATTGGGATTAAAATTATTTTTTTCGGTTTCACAAATTTAGTTTGGAATACAAAAGATGGCATTTATTGTTTTTTATGTACTAAAAACAAGATATAAACATTTTAAAGAAAATTATTTAATATTTAAAAAAGCACAGACAAGATCATATTATAATATTTTCTTTATTGTGAAAAATATAAACTAACATGTTTCGAAATATGCAATAATCTTTTATAATAAAACAACCAGAGGTTTTGTACTACAAGTGCATTATTATGGGTAATTTGTATTTATTTCTTAAAAATATGCTTTTTTATTTTAACTTAACATAAGTAAAAATTTTGTCTTGTGTCTAGTCTAAAAACTAAACACAAATTGCTTGCAAAGAAAGAACCCTACACAAATTACATTGGAAATGGCTGTTGGCTAAATGTCATAATTTTTTTATATGTTGTAGTACTCAATAAACAAAGCACAAAAATAAAAAACCGAGATACGGAGCAGCTTTCTGAGATATGGGGTTCAAAGTTGACGTGTTTTAAGGCTATATCTTTGGTCATGTTCTAATTTTTTTTTCACAACTTTGTTGATTACCGCCAAAATAAAATAATTCGTTTCTGTATTTGTCCTGAATGAAACACCCTTTCCATCCAAGTAAAAATGTTCTTATATGTCCAAAAATATAGCCTAAAAACACGTCAACTTTAAAGCTATATATCTCAGAAAGTAATCCTGCTCCCTATCTCGTTTTTTTTTTTTTGTTCTTTGTTGATCGAGTACTACAAAATATAAAAAAATTATGACATTTAGCCGACAGCCATTTTCAATGTAATTTGTGCAGGGTCCTTAAAAAAAAAGCGAAAATTTAAATCTAGTGGTCATATTACAAACTAACAAAAAATTGATAGTACGGTTATCGCGAATTTAACCGTGAGTCATCTAGTGGTCGTATTACAAATTAAAAAAGAAAAATCAATATAAAAGTATGGTTATTGGTCGCGTGCATATCTGCGCAGACTCGCCAAACTCCAAATAGTTCCGAACCGTTTAACACGTAACTGTCGTATCTATTGTAGCTCCTTAACCTATGGTCGTTCCGCTCGATCCTGATGATCGAATAAAAGTTAATGTTTACATTAGGAAACGTTATTTTATGGAAGCGGAAAGTTTAATTTTTTCAGAAACATTTTAATAAAAATTACAATTATTTGGTTAGACTGCAGCGCTTCTCCTGCGTCATTGGGCCAGCCGCCACTGATGTGGAATGAAGTTAACGTTTTAATATTCTTTTTTAACGGTTGCTAGTATCTTAATATGACTTTTAAACTTCAATTTCATCTAATAGAGATAGATTTTAAGTAATTTTAAGTGTGTTTGTTATTATATTTTAACCCTTTCACGCACATTTAGTTTAGTTAATCGATGCTCCCTCTTTGTGAATATATGTGGTATGAAGAGAGAAAAAGAATGGATGAGATAGCTAATCGCGCCTAAGTGGCTACGGTGAGACTTTATTTTTTGTTTGATTGAATATCTACCATTATCCTTTATTGGATTCCGTTCTACTTTTATCCTTTGTTGACAACTTGAAAAACAGCTTAACTGCACTTTTCCTTACATCAAAATGTGCATTATATAAAGAAGAGAATTTACAAACTATTAACGAAGAAGAAGAATATGTCATGGTATTCCCAAAATGAAACAGAGATTTATAACAGAATAAAACACGAATTGGGTTTATATAACGAAACATAAAAAATATTGTAAATAAATAAAATAATAATTAAAAAAATGAACGAAAAGAAGCTTTTTTTTAATTAACCTATCAAGAGTAAATTTGAATCCTAAAAACAGTTCGTTTAGTTAAACAGATAAACCGCACATCAAAATTAAGAAAATTTTGCACAGCGGAGGCTTCTGGTATTCCCCACACACCATCCGCGTGGTTGTCTTATTTTTACTTAGTTTTTAAAAATAATCGATAATTTTTACCGTGAACCAAACATTTTTAGGATACGTAAAATTATGTAAAAAACTTAAAATTATGCAAAATCATGCACAATGTTTCCAGGAAAATGCTTTAAACTTTCATCGTACAAGATTTGACACAAATTTGATGAACAGTTTTTTTTTTTAGATTAACTAATTAGAAGAAGCGCATTTTTTATTCAAATTCACCCTTAAGCGTCCTTCCATTTGTAGAGATCGATTTAGACTGCAGTTTGCTTGATCGACCTTCTGATGAAAATTAAAAATTTTCTCAAATTTATTTCTTATTTTTACACACTCTCTCCTAGATTAATGGTCAGCTTCTCCCCAGGAGAGCCACTGGTCTGATTGGCTGCCAATCTGCAGCTATCACAGAGAGAAAACTCACCCTTTTCAGGTCCAAAAATAACGAGGGGTCATTCAGTTAATCCAGGGGTATTTCGGTTGGTAATCACCAAGGCCTACGTGGGATTAACGTTGATTAAATTTCTGAAACAATAATTTTTAAAAGTGTAGTTGAGAAAATTCTCCACTCTTCTCTTACTGGTTAAGAAGCGTATTTTGTAAAAATAATAATAAAACCGTAATATTTAATAGTACCTACTTATTGTTCTTGCATGTAACTGATCACGTAAAATTGTATACCTAGATTTGTCAAAATTATCGAAAAAATTAGAGGTTTATGTTTAAACAAACCTAAAATTGCTTGTATATTTTAAATAAAATATACATTTTTATACAATTTGGGCTCTTAAGAACAACTTGAAAAATATGTCACAGGCACATTGTGAAGTTAATGATAAAATCTGTTCTACAACAAATTACTTAATAAGGACAACCATAATAATAAAAAAATATAACATCTCTTTTTATGTAATCTCAATTATTTTCCAGCATGTCAGTATAGCCTGGATATCATCAGAAAAATTCAATATGAGAATAAGCTGACCTCGGAGCTAAAGGGAAGGTCGTGTTTTTTATCCTGCATACAGGGAATAGTTAATTTATTATTAGTGATATAGAAAGAATCCCTTTATGGAATTACTCTTCTTATTTTTTGGAATTCTTTCCCACTTTTCCCTAAAAGTTAGTACCAAAAACAGTTGTTGTAATATTTTAATATCTGATATTTTAATTTTCGCCACAATGACAGAAACTTTTACTTGACATACCGCTAATAAAAATTTTGGCACTAATCGGAATTTGAAATGTGTCTTGGCAGACAAAGTTTCAATATAAAACACCACATTCTAAACACTAATTAATATCTAATCATGATTATGGATGGATGGATTATGAATACAAGCATTAATCTTGTTCCTACTTGCATACGAATCTTGTAGCCCACCCATATCACAAAACGTTTCAAAATTCGGTATAAAGGTTTTATAGGCGTATTTTTCACATAAAAATAAGACTTTTCTTATAATTGTGTCACCACAAACGCATTGTAATCGATCAAGATTTTTTTAGTTTTTTTTTATATAACTCTTGACGATTCATGGCTCACATTATCCAGCATGACCAGCAATTGGAAACATCTACAGGGTGATATTTTTTCATGGGCCAAGCTCTCTTTTCCCCCGTAAATATTTTGCGGTGCTGGTGATTCTGAAATACAAAATAAGTAATTTTTTCGACTGCAACCGTTCAACTATATTAAAATCAATTTTTGTAATTTGCTAGATTTAATTATAATTTTCAATTTTATTAAAAAAAAAGTTTATTTTAACCTGAAAATACGTTCTTAAAATCTTAATTCTGAGCTTTAAAACACCCAGTAGAACCATCAAATCATGCTTTAGGTCTAATAAATAAATAAATAGACGTTTAGGCCAAAAAGCTTCTTGACATCGTTAGGAGGTAATTAATTACTCTATGTGATTGTAACAAAACCTACAACCGGCTTGTCGCACGGTTGGTAATTTCTTATGCCACTGCTGTGTAATTCGCCGTCTACAAAATTAATATCTTTTTTATTGCAGGCTATTAGATGCCGTTTGTTAGTCGTTAAATAGATTTATTTATTCTTCTAATAAATATTTAAAAACCTACACAAAAAAGGGCTTGAATTAGTTTTAGGCAATTTTTTAAATGGTTATTCTCGATATAAAATAAAACCGTTTAATTTTTCATCCAGAATAAAATAAAATTATAGCAAAGTTAAATTAGAGATCGTGCTTTTAAAAAAGGTAGTAATTTTCTTTCTTTAGTGAAGCGGTTATTTTTTTGATACACAACTTTTAAAAATTTCATTTAGATTTAAATTTTTGACTACTCTGCTCTCTTTTTAGCCAGGTGTGTCTGCCACAGTTGCCTGAGCTACATATTCAAGAAGAAAATATACCGGGTGGAGACTTTGAATGGAATATTGGCCGTAGCGGGTTAAAAAATTGATTTTTCAAAAAATCCAAAAACACGTCAACTAATATTTTTATCAGCTAAAATTCTCGACAAAAAATTTTTGGGAACAGACCCTCAGAAATGGGTCTACTCACTTATATTTTTTTTTAAATGGGAAGACCCCGCTTGTGGCACCTTGTTGGAAAGATTATAGAAAAAGAAAAACGCCCTTGTAATTTATTTTGACATTTGTCAATTCATCTGTCAAAATCCTCAAAAATTATTGTTTCGGACTTCAAATGTAACATTGCCCCTAGCGGGTTAGAAATTTCTTTTTTCTAGCAATAAAAATTTTAGGCTTAAAATTTTTGTGAACCTACCTTCAGAAAGAGGTCTATTCACATACAATTTTTCGTTTCAAAAGAAAAAACAAATTTCTAATCCGACTGGGGCAGTTCCATTTAAAGTCCGATACAATCATGTTTTGAGAATTTTCGTTACATGGATTGACAAACTTTTTTGATAAGTTTCACAAGGTGCCACAAGCGGAGTCTTCTCATTTGAAAAAAAAATTCTATTTGAATAGACTTTTTTTCTGAGGGTTCGTCGAAAGTTTTATGTCGAAAATTTTGATTGCTAAAAATACTAGTTAACCTGTTTTTGGATTTTCCTAAAAAACGAATTTCCCACTCGCTGGGGGGAAATTTTCCATTTGAAGCCCAATACAACGATGTCTTGAGGGTTTTTCTTCTTCGATAAGCTTTCCAACCAAGTGCTACAAGCGGGGTCTTCTCATTTGAAAAAAAAAGTTGTATGTGAATAGACCCTTTTCTGAGGGTCCGTTCACAAAAAATTTTTGACGAAAATTTTAGCTGCTAAAAATCTTAGTTGACGTGTTTATGGTTTTTTTGAAAAAATAATTTTTTAACCCGCTACGGCCAATATTCCATTTAAAGTATCCACCCTGTATAAATTTTAAATTATATATTTTTAGGATAGATAGATAAATTAAAATCTTTGACGTAGCTGTTTATTGAGATGAGAGAGAGATCTTCTTAAAATCCTTATAAAATTTGCTTTTTAAAGATCATAGGGTGAGAATATCTAGTTTTCAAGATACCTGCAAGCAAATTTTTAAAATTTAAGTTTTTAAAAGCGATTATCTCATAAACTAAATAAGGCACCCTAGGATGTTGGGAGTCATTTTAAAGGATTTTTGGTCATTTTGACGTCATTTATTAAAAGGTTTTGATACAACTCTGCTTAATTTCAAAAATGTTACTATTCTAGGAATCCATCCATTTAAAATGACACTCAACCTCATACGGTATCTTATTCAGTTTGTGAGATAATTGCTTTCAAAAACAGAAATTTTAAGACTTTGATTGTAGATATCTCGAGAACTAGATATGCACATCCTATGGTATGAGATATCTTTAGAAAGAATATTTGATAGGGAATTAAAATTAGATAACAAAAACATTCTTAGCTCCAAAAAAAAATAGAATTGGCCCCAAAAAAGTCACCCCAAGAAATAGCTACATCAAAGTTTTTTATTTTTGTATTTAATTAAAGGTACGGGTATGTCTGTCTCAAAAATGTATATATCTTGAATAAGCACTCTATGTTTTACTATACTGGCCATGTGGTTTAGGGTTTATCTGTATAAGAAAAATATACAAACTCAAAAAATTAAATCGAAACTTTCAGTGTAAATTGGCGAACTTCTAGGAGTAAAAAGAACTGAAATTATGAGTAAATTAGGTTTGGTACTAAAACTCACTAAATATAAAAATACTCAATTTGCTTTAATCAATGCAATAATGTTTAATCGAAAAATTAAGATTTTACACAGTACTTTGTGTACTTTGTGGTACTCTATATTCATTTGATTTTAAGAGAATCATGCTTAAAATATTCTAAAAAATAAAACTCATTTTCCGACAGCCCTATTATTATATCACTCAGAAAATCTTTAGCAATTTTAATGAAAGTTTAGTTATGGCGAATTTAAAAACTCTTATGCTGGTATGCACCACTGTACAATTTCTCTGTTTAAGCCTTTAGCCGTGATTACATCATATTTTTCTTATGCATCAAGCGTTTTTTCTCCTAATCGGCAATTAACTTTAATCGCCCAATGGCCTAGAATTTAGATAACCGCGGCTAGTTAATTAGTGAGGTTATGTTTGGTTTTTTGTTTACCAATATTTGTCAAAAAAAGTGAAAAAAATAGTGTGTGAGAAATAATAATAATATGGAGGTGGAAGACCTACTCCTTTACGATGATTTATACTTTTCCTACAACTATAAAATAAAAACCTTGACCGATTTTAGCTAATTCTGGGTTTATACAGTAAAATAAATAAAAATAAGAAATAATAATCTGTGATTGCTCAAATGTGGTCATGTCATTATAAATATGGTTTTTTTATTGGGTGTTCTTATTTGTTATCTTATATTTTATTTTGCTGTATAAACCCCAGCATAAGTCATTATTAGAAATCAGCTCGGAAATCGGTGAGATCAGAATGACATTATTACAAATGTGTATTTAAATCTAACTTTGTACGCATTTTATTTGAAATCCACAGTATAGTAGTATCGCGCACCTACTAACATGCTCTATGGCATGGCACTTTCTCTTTGGTAATGAATTTTACAAGCTAAATACTAATACAGTACTAATACAGTACTAAACCGTATTTTAGGTTCTCACATTTTTAGCGTTTTTGAGTAACAATCTAGTTAGTTGTTTAATAGGAGTACCTAAGAAATTTGCGACGTCACCAGCTCCTTTCTGCTGGCTCTGATTACCAAATCACAATTAGCTAATTTTAGTGCAAAATCCTTTGGTGCATAGTACTAACTATTTAGCCATCCCAGCAAACACGGTTCCCTCGGGCCTTCGTCGGTCCGATTTCGATTGCCGAATTTGTCGTCATCGGCACGACGTCGATTTACGACATCGGACCAGCAGTATTTTTTGTGTGCTTTGCGATGTAGGCTCAATGTATGTTTGCCGACGCAGCGTTAGATTGTAGCCCGCCGTCGGACCAATGGTAAATTTTATTTTTTGCTGACATCGGCATACCGTCGCCGTATGATTAAGGTCCGATATGGTTTAACTACATGGTACCGACCATCCACCCATAACTGCTTAATTTGGTCGGTCTAACATAGGCAAGCTGGTCTCGGCTCGACATCGGTAAACTATTCAAGCCCGACATTGGTTTCCTAAAGCGACGGAGGTCCGTCGGTGGTAGCTTAAAGCGGCCCGAGATTGGCAAACTACAAAGTTTCGATAATGCGGGTGCTTAAACAGTCAGGCTGGTTTAAGTTGCAGAAGAGGTGATTCTTGTAGAGAAGTACCACCATCTTTTCAAGTTCGCATTCTAGTTTTGAAATATCTTTGCTCATATATATAACATTATTATTATCATCTTCCACTGTATAGGGAACATAGTGACATTAGCGCCATCTCTAAATACTAGAAAGAAACTATTAGGCCGTTTACAAATTTAAAGGTGACGTAATCGGACAATCGTCGGTTGCCGATTCTCGGCCAATCAAACAAAGTTCTAATCCGACCATCGTCGGCCCTAAAGCAGATAAAGTGGTCGTCGGCATAAAGTCGATTATAGTAAATCGGGTTATCGTCAGTTGTCGATTCTCGTTCGATTAAACAAAGTTCCAATCGGACCGTCGTCGGCTCTAAAGCAGATAAAGTAAGCGTCGGCATAAAGTCGTCTATAGTAAATCGGGCCATCGTCAGTTGTCGATTTTCGTCCGATTAAACAAAGTTCCAATCCGACCATCGTCGGATCTAAAGCAGATAAAGTAGGCGTTGGCATAATGTCGACTACCGTAAATCGGACGATCGTCAGTTGCCGATTCTCGTCCAATTAAATAAAGTTCCGTCGGCCCTAAAGCAAATAAAATGGACCTCGGCATAATGCCGACTATAGTAAATCGGGCCATCGTCAGTTGCCGATTTTCGACCGATTAAACAAAGTTCCAATCGGTCCTAAAGTGGTGTCGACATAAAGTCGACTGTAGTAATGTGGACCTCCGTCAGTTGCCGATTATTGACCGAAAACTGAAAATCGCAATCTGACCAACATCGGGCCAGAGTGTAGTCGTCGATGCCGACACATTGCCGACGTTGTCGACATTGGCCCGATTCAATGCCGACGATTTGTGTTTGCTGGGTTGATTACATAACTAGCCGTGATTAACTTACTACGAAAATAGGTGAAATTAGGTACTTAACAAAAAGGTTTTGATGGTTTTAAGACAATGTATATGTGAGAGAAATTACTATCAATTAATATTTTAAGATAGACTATCCAACAAGTTCTCAAGATCTTTAAACTATGGAGCAAATAATATAACACCGTATTATTACGTCTAGTCTAGTCAACTGCGCATTTTCGTGATTGTTTTCATTTTAATAACGCTGTATTTTTCCGAGTTTCATCTAATTTTCAAAATATACGCTCTCACATAAAAATATTATCGGTAATTTAGTATAAGTTAGGTATAAGTTGTTACAAACGTACGAACAAACAGAGTTCAATTTCTGACTAGGGGTGTGCAAATGCCTAGCATTTTGACAACAAAATTTAAATAATTTACAATCGACTGCGGTTCCTTTTGTCGACCTGAATTCGAGAAATCCCCAGAGAAATCAACCCCTTCACGGCTACTGACTGGTCACTCCTCGATAATTGTTCGGTTTCGGGCAATAAAACTGTTAATTGTGCCTAAGTCCAGATAAAACTCCCTCAGGGATGGATGTAAATTTGTCAACTCTTTTTGGTTTCGCTTTAACATAGAGGCGGTTCGAGTAAATTACCGCAAAGGAGTGAAAAGGGAGCATCTTGGAATAAATTAAATTTTGTGAAATCATTTAAATTAGGGATTTGAAAAAGCATTTTCTAGGTGTGTTTTAAATTTCCCCGAAAAAGAATCTCTTTGGATTAAAAACCGCTTTAGATTAAATTATTACACATTAAAAAACAAGTAAAAATACCAGAAAATAAAGAAAAAAATGGTGTGGGATGGTTTGGGTTAGTTAAAATTATTTATTTATAAGGGGTTTTTATTACGGAGTTTTTATTCCGGAAGGTTCTCTCCTAGATTCATAATATACGTAAAAATAAGAAAAAAAATATAACATAAATATCAAAAGTCCATTATTTTCGGAGTCAAATTGCGTGATTTTTTTTGTTTCTCTGGTATAGTTTGTTTAAACCCACGTAAAAATTAAACATGGAAATTTATCGCGGGATATTCTGCGCGGTTAAAACCGCGAACCTGTTTACATACGCTATTTTTTAATTTGCACTTTTTTATCAGCACAAGCATTAATGCTATGTACCGCAAAAAATTAACTGTGATTCTTTTAGAGCGCGGTTTTTTAAAGCGCCCATTTACAACTCAAGTAATTTAAGTAAGAGCATCTGCATTTAATGCGAAAAATAATAGCGCACAGCGGTTATAGAGCAATATTTATACCGTGAAAAACTGCCAGGTACCGCGGAAATTCAAACGCATTTCTTTTTATTATTTACCTCACACATGGTTTGCAAATACCTATGCAATATTTTAATATTGTAAGAAATCTTTTAAAATTAATATTAAACTTCTAGAGGGTGTTCCAAATTCGATGCGTAGGGATCTCCTAAACGGTAGGAGATACGAAAAGGTTTAAATTAGGGCAAAGTTGCGGAATTTAACGCTTTGCCCAAAACCAAAAAAAATAGTTTACAAATTCTGTGTAGTTTATTTTTAGTTTTTATTTTTCTGCGCCCTTTTTCTTAAAGCTGTCAAAAAACGCTTAAAACTTTCTACAGGCACTTTTTTAAGATCTACCTAATGAGAGGTCCGTTTTCGAGATTTCAGTGTGACAGGAGCACTGTCAAGTTAATTTTTTCTTATGGGCACATGCTTTTTTTCTTCTACCGTTTGGTTTATAAAGGATGTACCTGACGTACCTGACGTTTTGAGTTAATTGACCATCATTAGCCCAAATTCAAAAATTAAAAAACAAAGAAAAAAACGTATTTTTAAAATGCCAGGTTAAGTTAATTGAGACAATGATGTATTTGAAATTAATTATGTGTTTCGGACTTCCATTGTCCACCACCTTCTTCAGGTGCAAACTACTCGTCGAGTTTGCACCTGAAGACAATCAGAGATTGTACTGATCAAAACGTTGTGTACAAATAAAATATAGTCAATGAAAGTTCGAAACACAGATTTAATTTTAAAGTTATTTTGTTACCACAAAATGTCAAAAAAACTGTAATTTTTAAAACGTAAAAAAACTGTCATTTTTAGAATGTTAGAAAGAGTACTGCAGTCGGGTTTCCAAAATATCTTGAGTAAGTTAAAAGCCAAAATTAAATTTGGCTGATGATGGTCAATAAACCTAAAACGTCACGTGAATTGTCAAAATAATCTGGCAAAATGTTCTTTGTCATCCTTTAAGAACCAAATGGCAGGAGAAAAGCGGATGTGTCCATAAGAAAAAATTAACTTGACAGTGCTCCTGTCACACTGAAATGGCAAGTCTGAAAAACGGACCTCTTACTAAGTAGATCCTAAAGAAGTGCCGGTAGAAAGTTTTAAGCGTTTTTTAACAGCTTTAAGAATAAGGGCGCAGAAAAATAAAAACTAAAAATAAAGATTTCGGTTTTTTCCGGAACTATCCGGAATTTGTATTTTTTTTTTAGTTTTGAGCAAAGCATAAAATTGCTGAACTTTACACTAATTTAAACTTTTTCGTTTCTCCTACCGTTTAGGAGATCCCCATCGTGAGCATCGAATTTGAAACACCCTGTATGTAAAAGACTTTTTCCTTGACTTAGGAAAGCAGTGATCTCCCTGAATCAACTTAAAATGAGATACAATACGTTCTTATATATTGTCTTAAAAAACACGCTGGAATACCAGACTAAGGGTAAATTTGAATAAAAAATGCGCTTTTTCCACCCAATCCAAAAAACTGTTAATCAAATTTGTATCAAATTTTGTACAGTGAAATTTTAAAGCATAATCCCGGAACCATTTCACGGATTTTGCATAATTTTAAGTATTTTACATAATTTTACGTATCCTAAAAACGTTTAATTCACGGTAAATATTATCGATTATTTTAAAAAGCTAAATAAAAACAAGATATATATATTTTTTTGAAAAACCAGGCAAATGGTCTGTGGAGGATACCAGAAGCCTACGCTCTGCAAAATTTTGTTAATTTTTGATGTGCGGTTTATCTGTGTAACTAAACGATCTGTTTTTAGGATTCAAATTCACTCTTAAATAAAAAAAGACCTGGTATTTATTTTTTTTTAGTTACAATCAACCTAATCGTGGTTGTTTTGAAATTTAAAGCAGCGAAACCACCTCTTGGCGGTGGTATATAATACGCGATGATATTACTAGTGTCATTTTGACTGATCTGAAATTTCTTGTTTATCCAGATTTTATTAATTTTTACTTTGGACTGTTTTATGAAAAAATGGCCTTACGCGTCTCACTCCAGTTTTAATTACGGTATAGTATCTGCCAGCCTCCTATCCAAACTTTCCTTAAACTATAGTCCGTCATACTTTGTGTAAGGGTTTTTTGGCTAGCTTTCCCTTATAAATATAATAGTTAGGCATGTAATCTCTTCCTTTCTTCATAAATCTACTTTTGTTTTTTTTTTGGTGTGTTAATTTATTCCGCTTAAATTGGTTAATCTGTTTGTTTCATATTAAAGCCATTTCTTAATTCAGTAATTATTATGCGTATGACCTACGGTATCTTCTTTTTCTGAAGGTTAAGCTATGAATTTTAAAATAAATACATATTTTCCGTATTGGTGTTATGGGATAAAGTGTGTTTATACTTTCCATTTGACAAATAATAATGCCCTCGCGAACATACATTGTTCACATCAACCACCCTTGTTTGTGTCAGCAGCCCCCATCCCTACGCGCGGCTTTTCTTTTTTAATACAGTGTTGTCATATTTCATATTAACCAAGTACTGCATATCCGCCTACGCTACAGCCAGAAGGAACTTGATGCTATGTGGACTATACTTTACAAAGCGATGCTGTTATAGTTCAATATATTAAATTTATATTTAAATGTTTTTAGTTCATCATACCAATATGGTATGGGGGACTATTAAAATCGTGAAATTCTGACTTTTCTTAATTTTATCAAAAATGAGTTACTAAGGTTCCAAAACACGAATCGACGAAAAAAAAAAGTTTTCTGTCGGTCTGTCGGTCTGTTGTCTGTTATTTTTTGTCTGTCTGTATACACGATAACTCAAGAACGCCTTAATCGATTTTAACGAAATTTGGTACAAAAATTCTCTATCGGCTGACCATGAACTGATTAACTTTTGGGTAGAGTGGTAGAGGGTTGAAGGGGGGAAAAGGGGAATAAAATATTTTAAAAAATTGCAACTTTGGAACAAAAGCAAGTAGAAATATACGGTCTTCAGATTTAAATTTTCATGAATATGGACTAGAAATTTTGTTATAAATATATTCAAAAAATCACAACTTTAGAAATAAAGTAGCTATTGATATGCGGTTTTCAGATTGTGGTTTTCGTAAATATTACCCAAAAATTTTGTTGTAAGGTTCAAATCTTTCAATGCTACAGTTTTTGAGATATTTTTGTTTCCTTTCAACATTAAATAATTGATTGTATGGTGGACTATTCGTGCTTTCTAGCACCACTTTTTTTTATTATAATTGCTTTTTTCCTGTGTACACTTATAATCTTATATGTATGGTTTTTTTTTACACGTATTTAAGGAAAATATGCTACTATTAAATTAAGATGTACTCAATATTCGTTATGAACTTGTTTAATCTGAATAGTTAAGCAATAAAAAAATACAATTTATTAAAATTTACCGTACGGGATGCAATTATGTTATTTTAAAAAAAAAATCAGTCAAGATTTTTGTGTGTACCTTATTTCTTATTATTTCAGTAAAAATATGGACATTTTCTACACAATGAAAAAATATCATCTAACAAAAAGTAGTTGAAGTTCTTAACAAAATTAGTTACATTTTTTGACTTTTTATTATTTTATGAACTTGTTTTTCTTATAGCCGGTGTATATAAGGAAGGTGCCATTTTATTTTAGGCGACTTCGGCAACACTTGCTAACTCACATGATTCAGCGGAAAATGGAGGGTTGTTTGGCGAAGTGAGTGGGCGAAAATGGGGTGGTTTCACCCCCATTGAGAGAGTGGTGTCAGCTCGCGCCTGTCTTGGCTTGTCAGCTGTTGATAAGGGCGCTGTACGCAGTTTTATATTTAACTTTATAATTTTTGCTACTGGAAAATAAAGTTTATTTAAAATTCTGATATAATGTGGAAAAATTATGCTCGTACCCACCAACGCAAAAAATTCCCCAATTAGCCTTTAGTAATGATTAGAGACTAATTGACGTTTAGAATGTGGTATTTTATATAGAAACTTTGTTTGCCAATACTCATTCCAAACTCCGATTAATGTTAATCAAGATTAAAGCTTAAGCGGAGAAATTTTGCGTTGGTGGATATGGACATTCAAGTCTCAAAATGGCCGTATTCAAAAATAAACTAATTCAAAGAATTAAACCAATTTATGTCGGATTTTAACTGCTTTATACTGCTTCTTGTTTTCATTATATTTTGTTATTAAGCTTTCCTGCATCAAGAAGATTTTGCTCACTGCATTAAACTAAGTATTTCTATTCTACCCTGTATATCGAAGTCCCGTTGCATAGTTTCATCGCCATCTTGTCAGTGGGGTTTCGCCAAATTGAATACACCATTTAATCTTCGTCCGAATTAAATTAGTGAGGTTTGTTGTGTTATTGGATTGGAAGGTTAGAAATATAATAATTATTTTTCCTATAAGTATATGAATCCATATTATTTTGCTACTAATACATCACTACCAGTGGCGATTTTAACTTTACATGTATTATATGGGAGATGACTATTAGACTTTATCTGCAATAAGTTGAGTTTCAAACTGTTAAACATAAATTACCTAGCATTTTGGTAGATGGTTAGATGTATTTTTAGTATTTTGTTAAGGGTCTTACTAGAAACATGTTCCGAAACGGACTAGGAAGTTTGGTCGATAATAATGAGAGAAGGTATTTTCAAATATGGCAGACCTACTTTTGACATTAGCAGAACTCCATTTTGTATTTTTATACTAGGCCCCACTGAGTACCTACAGTATACCAAATTTTGGCTAATTATGCCCACAAACAACGATACTAAAAAAATATGTGTCAAAAATTTGTATTTTTTTCAATATGGCGTACCTCGGATCCAGGGAATTTTAGGGGACTTTCGGTATGTTGTGTGAAGGTTTTCTAAAGCTTCATGTCAAAAATCAAAGACGTGTTATTTTTTTCCACTTTTTTACTAGATTGGCTAGAGTATTTGTAGTATTTATAAAAAAAATTAAAATTAGAAACACAGTAAAAACATATTTTTAAAATAATTGGCAAAATTATTTTGTTAAAGCAAAACGCAAAATTGCCATTTTTAAAATATCAAAAAAGTTACTGCGAGCGGTTTTCCAAATATCTTGAGTAAATTAAAAGCAAAAATTATATTAGGTCTGATGATGGTCAATTAATCCAAAACGTCAGGTGATTTGTCAAAATATTGCAAAATATTGTCTGTTATACGGGCATATAAAAATTAAAATTAAAATTTATTTTATTAAATAACTAAAATTTACAAATTTCATATTTTATCCCATCTGGTATATAACGGCAGGGGAGAAAATTAAAAACTACATTTTAAGCAACTACTTATTTGCATGTATTCAGCGACCTGTGTTGACCGAAATTTGGTGGGTATGACTCCATTTTTTTTGTGTGTCTATAAAAACCTCTGTGATACTATTTGCTTCTCCCAATTAAAAACGTATCAATCACCGTTTTAAGCGTTGATTCGCCTTTTATATAATAAAACAATTATTCAATGTTATAGTAATCAAAAGTGATTCTATTAGTGGCGACAATTTTTGCCGAATCATCGTGAAAAAATTAAAAGATTGATTGTTGTTCTTCTGTTTGTTTGGTTCATTGGCGTAGCCAAATAGTCATGCGATGGTGAGCTTTACTTGACTTAGGGCCGGTTTATCAATAGCGAATTAGGCAATAGCGTTCTCGATCAAATCTTAAAAATCGGTCCCGCAATGAAAAACACTGCATGACAATTAGGACTTGCCTTAGAGAGCAAGAGTTCAAGGTATAAAATATGATGTATAGGTAACCCTCTCTATTTTTTGATAATATGTGCATTTTCTCGTCCTGAATACGAAATGGACAATACTGGATTTAAAAATGGCGGATAAGGGCTTGGCACACCAATCCAAAGGTGGGCAATTTTAGAGGTGCTAGGGTAACCCACACCATTTTCACATATATGATGTAGTAGTACCACCAGACCAAAAATCACCTGGTGTGCCGGACCTCATTCATGGATAAGGGTTCGCCACATCACTTTAAAAGTGGGCATTTTTAAAATTGCCCACCTTTGGTATGGTTTGCCGCCGAGTCCCTATCCACAATTTTGAAGTACAGGGTAACCTATCCATCATAACTTTTACTGTGAACGGTTGTACTATTAGTGACAATCCTTTTAAATCACACATAAAATAAAAAATTGCAATTGCACGTGTTATTGGTATAAAAGCGTTCTTTTTTTATTCAGAACTCGGAACCAAATAAACAGTGCCGTAGTAAGAAAAAATTTCCGAAAGTTGTTCAGACGACATCATCTTTTTTTCAGAATAAAAATATTCTTTAGATCGCTGAAACTTCTGTTACTACGCCACTGCAAATTACACACATTAATTTCCCTATTTGTTCGTTTTTATTTTTCTAAAGTATTTGTTAACATTATGGGCGTTTCTTTGAAAGTTTGAGACAATGGTGTGTTTAAAATTAACTCTGTGTTTCGGACTTCCATTGTCTATATTTTATTTATACACGCCGAGTAGTTTGCACCTGAAGACCATCAGAGATTGTACTATTTGAAACGTCGTGTATAAATAAAATATAGACAATGGAAGTCCGAAATACAGAGTGAATTTCAAACAGTGGTGTTCCTAGAAAAATTTTTGGGTGAGAAGGGCTCATTTTAGAGATATTATCTAGTTACTAGGTGTTTTATTTATTCTATTTTATATAAAAAACAGCAAGCCTGTCCATACATCATATTGGTAAGTACATTTTGAACGATTTCTTTATCTTGGATTTTTTTTTGGCAAAAATATCTTTTATTTTCGGGTCTGGATCAATTTGTAGCTGCTCCCGGAGCAGGTCCCGCTCTAGTCAAGAGAACCCGCCCAGCGCGCCAAGCTCTAGAATGAAATAAAAAAGTTTCATTGTTTTAAAGTATTATCAAGATGCAGCTCAAAAATTTTTAACTCAGAATATACTAACGCCCACACAAAAAGTGATTTTTTACACACTGAGTATAAGCAGAGGCATCCGCAGGCAGAGAGGCTTAGGAGTTTAGGAACTCAGGAGCTCACCCCTATCATTAAATATTGACTGTTAAGGATTGCACTTACCCCAAAAATAAAGAATAAAATGGTTTGAGACAAGCTTCTCGTCTGGAGCCATTTTTACGACAAGTTGTCATACTATTTTTTTAAGGTCAGTCCGTTACTATCCACAAAACAAAGTTTGGGACGCCTATGTTGGACATAATGATTTATTTCACGAATTACAAGTGAAAAATTGATAAAAAAGAGTCCGACTAAGTAGGCAGCGAAGTTGTCGTAGATTATGGTTTACAGACGGAAGTCCTGAGTGATGATTCTATAGTGTTTTTTTTTTGTAGTTTTCACTTTAGAGAATGACTTTGGGTTTTACAACAGGTGCATTTAAAAAACAATAATATTTTTATACAGTTCCATTTTTGAAAGGTGTGTCCGTGGATATACCTACATTACTTACTTATTATATATTTAGAACTAAAAACAAAATAAAAATTATACTGAAAGTTAACGCATGTGCATGATGCCTAGATATTGATTTCTTGGTTTGGGGTAATAGTTCGATACATGCTGAAAATGTCGTTTCTGAATGGTGCTGTCCAAAAATTACTTAAGTTAAAATACAAGACTGACGGGAAATGCGTACCTAGAGTTCCTTCAAAACGGTTTGCCTGAGTTACTCGAAAAAGTTCCACTAAACCAAAGAAGGCGAATGTGGTATTTACACGAAGAAGCACCTCCTCACATAAGCCTTCTTGTAAGGCAATTTTTGAGGAAAATGTTTCCAGGTAGATGAATTGGTCGTTACGGGTCTGCTGCTGCTGGTTGGACACCTTGGTCCCCGGACCTAAATCCATGTTATTTCCATCTATGGGAACATATTAAACTGTATATATAGGCGTGGTAGTGTAAATTAGCCACATTCTCTTCCTCTTTAATATCCAATGTTTTGATTTGTTTCTCCATAATTATAGATATATTACCTCTAATTCTCATTTATATCCTATTATAGAATATTTGAAATAAATGCGTATGTATTTAAAATAAACAACTCGACCTGCATCATTAATTTGTTTTAGTTTTCCAGGACCTCTGAATGCTGATCTAATAACACCTATGTGGTTCGGAAAGTGCGGAAACTGATACTTTACCGCACGCGACGGCAGTTGACCGAACGACTGCGGAGCGGAGTTCGGTCAAGCCGTCAAGGGAGGTAAAGGCACTTTACGCAAGAGCTAGGTACAAGATTTTACCTATGAGCATATAAAACTTCGAAAAATAATTTTAAAACTATAAAAAATTGTATTATGTAATTCAGCACTAATATTTAAGGTAAACTATTTCAGATATGTAAAGTAAAGTAATCTTTATTGTACTACAAAATGCTGTAAAAATACAGATGTACATTGTCAAAAAATCAATGCCTATATTTACGCGGAGTACTTCAACAAACAGAAAAAGAAACAAACCATAGTTACAATAATCACATAAATCAAATAAAATAAATAAAAAGAAAATAAATAAATATAATAAATACAAATACAGACAGTGGTATAATAAGGTAAGAGAAAATAATAAAATAAAAACATTAAAAATAAAAAATTTAAAATTTTGTTTTATCATTTAGGAACTCCTGTGTCGAATAATATCCTTTTGCTCCTAGCAATTTCCTTATTTCTTTCTTAAACTTTAAAACGGGCAAATTTGAAATTTTTTTACCAAGAAGAAGAAAAGAACCTTCCCAACATAATAGTACAGTAGTAACAATAATGTAAATTTTTACTTTATAGCACTTATACTAATAAAAAATGGTACTAAATCAAATATTCTATATAGTTAAACTTTACAGAACGGCTGTAGTTTAAAATTATAAAAATTATATTGAAATTTAATTTTTGTATAGTAACTTTACCGCACTCCGTGCGGTAAAGTAAGATCATAAGAATTTAGTATAATGATTTGTAATAATAAAAAATCGTACTAAATCGAAGGTTCTATATAGTTAAACTTTACAGCACCTCGTGCTGTAATGCAAAATTATAAGAATTTCATATTATTTGGCGTTATTTTACATAAAAATTATCGCACGCCGTGCGGTAATTTAAAACCATGCAAATTTATTATAATTTTTTAGAAATAATATGTAGTTTTCAAAAAGCTGCATAAAAATTATAAGAGAAAATCGTTGTTGAGTGAATGGGATACTGGGGGGCAAAAGTTCTGCCGTGTTAAATAAAAACGCATTATTTGGTTGGGACGTATTTCGTTATATTTAATATTGTTTCATCTTGAGCGCAAATGTGACAAAAATTACGCGCTTTTTCTTAACAAGGCAGTTTTTTCTATCTGGCTTTTAAAAAAGTAAGCGGCCTGCGGTAAAGTTACCTTACGGCACCGCGCCTTGTAAAGTACTACTTTCTGCACGCAAATGAGCCCTGTAAAGTGCCATTTACGCATGCGAGTAGGTAAAATCCTTTATTGATTTTTTAAGCTAAATCATTTACTACGTTTTTTTTTAAATCGTCTTCTTTGAGGTTTTACGTTTTACGTCTTTCATCAAATGTCAGTAAATAAATGTCAGTTTAAATAGAAAAAAAATAAAACAACTAAGTTAACAACAGATTTTTTAGCAACACCAAGGTTGAGTACTGCTTTTTGTTGGAAGCAATGCGCTAAAGCGATTTGAAAATCTTCATACCAAGTAAGTAATTGAGAGCGTTCTAAGAACAACCGACAAGGTATTTTCTTAAACGGTGGGCTGTTTCCATTACGAGAATACAGGCATAGCATAACTTAAATTTAAATCTGAGTATAACTGGCTTTAAATTATACTGTTACTTTACTGTTACAGAAATTAAATGTTGCTGTCAATGTCATTATCCAAAAAATTATTATTTTTATAATTAAAATGATCAGCCCTTCATGTGTTTTAAACCGCTCATCCAGCACTGCCATGCGAAAAATCAGCGTAAATTTTTTTGATAAAGACAACTTTATAGAAAAAAATATTAATATGTTACGCGGGGTCCAGTTGATATGCTCTCTGTTTTTTTAAAACTATATACATAAGATAAAAATCAATATAAACAGTGGGCCAAAAAATTCCGTACTATAATAGTAAAGACAAAATATAAGACTTTTTCGATTCTTGAAAATCCAAGATGGTGAACGGTATTAAAAAATAGATAGGTTAAATGCCCATAACTCTTTTATTTCTTATCCGATACATTTTTTGGAAGGCGCGTAAAATCTACTCAAATATCTCATGTTTCAAAAACCAATTTTTTTAAAAATAAGCAATCGGGTCATAAGTTATCATCATCATCATGGTTGGTCCGACATTCGTTTGTGGATCTTGTGCTGCTCGCAGACATTTTGCCCTCCCGTCGATTGCTGGCGTCTTCCCTCCACCTTCGAACCGTTATAGTCTTCATCAAGTCCTCTTCCACGTCCAGCCATCTTGTACGTGGCCGTCATCTGCTTCTTCGACTTTCCGGGTTTCACATTGTAAGCCTCTTTACGTGGTGGTTACGTAAATTTTCTAACTAAATCGGGAAAGCCTTATACTTTGTCCTTCCAAAAAGCCAAAAATCTGGCATTTAATTCAGTCAGTCAATATATAGAATCACGAAATCCATAAAACATTTAGAACACTTCCGATATTCAAATTTCAATTATTTGTGAACTTGTTTTCACCCAGATTTTATTATTTTGGTCCTAGCAAGGAGCAAAACTCAAACATGACATTTAGTCCAGGCAAACTGTACATTTCACAATGCTTTTCTGAGAACTTAAAGCAGGCAAGCTGAAATTCTGCACGGGTGTGGGTACCACTGGGAAAGCTTAACTATAGGTTTGCACCATTCTCACTCCCTTAACTTCGGCGCCATCTTGAATCAAAGATTAAATCTTTGATCGGTTTTTCGCTCATAACTTCTGGTAATTTTGCAAGAAAACGCATTTTGTAGGAAAAAACAATACCTGCCTATTAAGCGACGCTTTTCAAAATTATAGTAACTTTTTTGTTCATACTCATAATTCCATTAATTAATCAAAATAACCATAATGATATCAGTTCTAATTTTCTGTTACTCTGATTGAAAACTTTTTTTAACAAACATTATAGAGCAGCAAATTCTCTACATTTTATGTTCGAACATTTTTTTCTTAAACTAATTCTTTTTGTTGTACACCGCGCCAAATGTTCAACAAACAATAAATGATCCTGCAGTCGCTCTGCGCATGATTTAAAAATCGCTGGAGGACGAGGATTCGATATGGTATCTCTACCCTTTTATCGCCGTTTTTCGTCATTTGTTTACATAAGCCGCATATGAAGCTCCAATGATGTGTGGAATGTGGCCTGCAGTCACTTTTTCTTATGATTCTAGCCCATTTTTACACATATTTAGTGAACCATGTCAGCACCTTCTACAAAAAAGCTAGGGCGATGAAACTTGGCACAATTGTTAAGCACTAGATGAAGCCTATTGATTCTCAGAAAAATCGGAAAACGCCAAGTGCAATGGAAATTGAAAAAAAGTGTCAAAATTTTGACTTTTTAAGATGCTCCTCCGTTGTTCCGCTCTCTCCAACTGTCCAGGATGCTGAGTGATAGTTTTCAAATTTTGCACAAATTAGGCTTTAAGTACAGTAACGAATCCTATTGAAAATGGACTAAATCGGAAAAATAGCTGACCTGTATGTAATAGTGTGAACTACCAACTGACTGAGACTAACTTAAAAACACATTTTGGCCCCTGTTACCCCCTAGGGGCCACAGATGTAATTTTTTATGGCACACGAAGGTACGTTGCCGGAAGGTCAACATATGTGGAAAATTTCATTGCTCTAGCTAAACCGTCTGAATTTAAGAAAAAAAATTGGCACGATAACCCTACTTTTTGACTGCAGCATTTTTGGGGCTGCAGTTTTGGTGGGTTCATTAGTAATCGATTAAAAGAGGGTTCGTGAAATCTTCATCAAAAGTCCCTCGGGATACGCTATGCTCCCACAGTTTGCCTAGACCAAAGTTTCAACAATAAAAATATATAAACGCAGTACTGCATATTTTCCAATAGTCCATATTCCTGCCTTGTAAAAAAATATATTTTCAAAATCGACTACGTAGCTATTCGTTTTTTAAAGAGTGTTGTATATTTTAGTATATTTACGCCAATTAAATATACTATGATCTTGCTTTAATTAACGAAAATATAAAATGAGTTAATTTTACTGACTAATAATAAATAATGTGAAATTTGTTACTCCTTTTCTACTTTTTGATGTAAAACAACAATTTTTCATAGCTTTTATTAGTTTTTACATGTAAAATGAGTAAATTTTACTGTCTAATATTTAATAAATAATGTGAAATTTATTACTCTTTCCTACTTTTTGATGTAAAACAACAATATTTTCTAGCTTTAGTTAGTCTTTATTTAAATGAAAATCACTTATAATGACTCAAAATTAATTATTATAAAAAAGGAAAGAAGTTAAAAAACCTCCAAATCAGTTACTTCAACCGAAAAGAATACAAAAACAAAAGATCAAAAGATCTTGGGTGGAAAAAAACGAAAATTCCAACTTGGATGAGCATCCTGCAAGGAATACGCAAAGGATCAAAGCGAAAAGAGAAATGATTAAACTACTTTACGCTCTGGGCAACCAGCGTGGGCTCATCAGTCGCTAGTCACCCTTCTCAAACATCATTAAACACCATCATAAACTTTGATTTCCAACTTTGAATCACTCACAAATAGGCATCGTTCCGCACTGGTACTTTTCTAAGTCACCTAATACGGGTTCGTCCTGTCGTGTTAATATTTCCAATAGGGTTATGTTCCTAAGGCAATTAAAACAAAAAAGGAAAGAAGTTAAAAAAGCAAAATAATTTTTCCAATAATATTTTTCATTTAAAATATGTTATTCTTGCATTTTTTACAGTGAATTTTAATTATTAATAATCTTTAAACACTCGAAAAGACAATAGAGAAAAGGGAGGTTATGACAAACAGATCGGAATCACTTGTCACATTTGCCAGTGTAAGTCAGCGTTTTACATTTCTTACGAAATTAACTCATTTTACATTTTCGTTAATTAAAACAAGGTCATAGTATCTTTCACTAGCGTGAATATACTAAAATATACAACACCTTGTAAAAAACGAATAGCTACATAGCTGATTTTCAAATATTTTTTTACAAGGAAGGAATATGGACTGTTGGAAAAATTTGCAGTAATTTGTTTATACAGGGTAAGCAAATCCTTAGGGGGCCAAGCAGCCGTGTATAAGACGCAGACAAACGGAAAAGCACATTAGATAGAAAAGGATGGGCATGGGGCGATGTTGTCACTACATCTTACACGTAGTAAATCCATTCCAGGTTTTTGTTTTCTAATGTTTTCTATTTTCATACCTTTAGGACTGGAATAAAAATTGTTTTTGCTCGACTTTAATACCAAACTGATGAAAGATATCGTAAAAAAAATATTTTTCGGCTTTTCATTTTGTGACCATTGTCCTTACGCACTGTTTACAGGCTGGGGACTGAGATACATGCAAATGCCTAACCTAAAGCGTTCATACACGGCCGAAGAAATCGACTGAAATATTTCCGTAAACTTTATCAAGCAAATAGAACGGGTTGACGCCTTCGAACGTCCAACCCGGGTTTTGCACTTTGATTCGAAATCAAAAAGGAGGAACAGTCAGATGTGCACAAATTACGTAACGGTGATTTTACCAATTTTTGACCCCCTCCCTATGTACTGTTTTATAACGGTTTGGCACGCCACTCTCCTAATATTACGTAACGATTTCAAGACCACTACGCCCCCAAAAAAAAAAAAACTTTTCACTTATTTTCATTCCAAGATTTCTTAGTTTCACACAAATGCAAACAATGTCGAAAACCCCCCTCCCCCCTACGTAACGTTTTGTAACCTTCATCCCCCCTATGACCATTACGTAATTTGTGCACGGCCCCTGTAGTCCCAGTGGAGGAGGGCGAGAAAATTGATATTTTTTTCTTAAAAATTATACTCTTTAGACCTATTTCTTGCGAAATTACGTAATTTTTGAAAAAAAATTGTAAGCGGCGCCATTTTTATTTCGTGCTTTGTTTTTCTAACAATTTTGTGTTCGGCTCATTTAATTGAAAAATGTTTGCCTGCGGCGACCTTTATTTTCTCACTCGAAACCAAGATCCCCCGTTTTAGAAAAACTGATCCCGTCTCTGTTTCTAAATTTTTTCGAATAAAAGTAGAGTATGACCATGAGGGAAATAATTTTTTTCTACGGTATGACGAAAATTTCGAGAAAGTTGAAGAAAAAAATAAAAAAAGGGCAGAGCTCAAGTTTTTCGTAAAAAAAACGTTTTTTTTAAAGAAACAGAGCAAAATAAATCTTTTCACCCCTTTTTGGGTGTTACAAATATTGGCAGCCCCTTATTTTTCGCTTTTACCCTCCCGCTAGTTTTGAAGAATTGGTTCGCTACATGTTTCGAGATCATGTCATAAAACACCTCGAAAATATCAAATGTAGTGTAGGGCCAGCTTTAGTTAAAATCAATAATATCGCAAGCAAAAAGCTCTGCAGGAAAAACAGCGCCGTTTATTGATTTCTTTGGCTGCTAGTGCTAGCTGCATGGTTTGGACGTTTCCGGATAGATGCCACTAGTAGAACAGAATGAAAAGAAATTTAATTAAAAGCGAAGATATTGCTTTCTAATGTTTACAACCTCACGAGTTTATCGCTCAGTATCGTAAATAAGGGACCCTGCCGCCTTCTTTAAGCAAGAAAAAGCTGTGGTTTGGACCTGAAAACATCTAATTTTTAATTAGTTTTTCCTCGATCATCTCATGGTGTGGCCGCCATCTAGCGGAATTTGCAGACATCTTGTCAACGGTTATTATTGCAACTATGATTTATGCTCACAATAAAAGAGTAGCGACAATTTTTTGTCATGATTGCAGTTCGGTGATAATAACAAACTGGCACCATTGCTTGCTCAATATACCTGTTTCTTTTGTGCGCGCAGAACTTTCTATGCCATTTCGGTTTGACTTATTGAAATCCTATCCCTAAGGAAAATCTTAGGAACCCTGTATATTTTTATTCATGAAACTTTGGTCTAGGCGAACTGTGCCCCCTAAGTAAATACTGGATGAATTTAAGTGAAAAAATTGGTAATTATAAGTCAATAAAATTATTGTGTAATTTTACAGAAACAAAAGGCGAAATTTAAATCAGCATTTTCCAAACAGATGCGTCCGGGAAAATGGAGATATTAACTCGTAATTACTTTAGCATTACATCGCTAGTCATTATGTGAAACTCAAATGATTATGATTGATAGAAGTAAAATTACCGGAGCAGAGTTAATTTTATTAAGATTTCAGTAGGATTTTTTGGTTTATTTTCATAAAAAACTAATCGGAACAAGAACGTAACATCAGACGATGTAAGGGATAAATTTGACAACAGTGCTTTGCTTTTTTTTTTAGTGAGATCACGCAGTGTTTAGAACTCGGTGCGAACACCATTGGGTCTATTCTTGAATCGAGAGAATTTGTTTCTCCCAGGGGGGTTATTCTTGAGTCGAGAGAAAATTTGCTCCCAAGGAGTTAAATTCTCTGTCTACTATGCATCTCATTGGTCCAAATCTTCGATTTAAATCGGTTTCTCTCACTTTTGCCCGATGATCGAAAGTAATTCTATTCGCCTTGACTAAGAGAATTACTTTTCATCCATATCGGGTAAAAGTGAGAGAAACCGATTTTAACCGAAGATTTGTATGAATGAGATGTATAGTAGCGAGAGAATTCGACTCCCTGGCAGCAAATTTTCTCTCGATTCAAGAATAACCCCCCAGGGAGTCGCTACTATGCATCCCATTGGTCAAATTCTTCGGTTAAAATCGGTTTCTCTCACTTTTGCCCGATATTGATCG
The DNA here is from genome assembly GCA_963921995.1 of Oxystoma pomonae. NCBI lineage: Eukaryota > Metazoa > Arthropoda > Insecta > Coleoptera > Brentidae > Oxystoma > Oxystoma pomonae. Next base: position 44,333,920 of record OY998165.1, read on the forward strand.
AAAGTAATTCTCTTAGTCAAGACCAATAGAATTACCCAATGAGCATTTTTGTCTATATAGAAGTTACAGCAAATAATATAAAACCTTCATAAAATAACCAAAAGTTATATTATTTAGTGTTGGTGATAATTTTATAACTCTAATATATCTCTTAAATGAGTAAAAAAGACTTGAAAAACAACTGACGAACACCAGCTTATAAAAATTTATGGTACATAGTAATGGGTAGAAAAACAACATATAGAGTTTATAAAACTTCCTTATGAACCTTCAAGTCTAGATATTATTATAAAAAGGTTTTACAACTGTTCTAACAATACTACATAACAAATTAAAGGTTTTTATCGATTTAGAAATATAAATTTTCCACCTTTCTTCCCTTTGCTTGTTATGTATTTTTCTTTTTCTTTTTAAAATAAAAAATTTATAAAATGGTGTTTACCAATCTTCTAAAATAAATTAAAATGGAAGTGATGTAAGTTGAATCAGGAATATGAATATTTATATACTATAGGGTAAATAAAAGTTGTTTTCCCAGTCATCATACTCTGATAATCAGCTGCGGTCCCGTGTTTACTGTATAGTTTTCCAATACACTCACAAAATTTTCATGGGCTCCAAAACTACTTGAGAAAACGGGGAAAAAAAATATTCATTTAAATAATACTTTTTTTTTCATTTATTTTTTTTGCTTTCTGGGAGAAATATTGAATTTCGTATTTTATTCTTAATCCTAAACAAGCAATATTTCGGTTAAAGCACATGTTAAAACCACATAAAAACCTTTTCTATTTTGGTCAAAAACCTATTGTTGGAATCCAAAATGGCGAAAATTTACGACAATTCTATAAAAAAAACAACACAATTATACCACTGTTTACCTCTTTCAACACTATTTTATCAACGTTTTAAAACATGATGCTAGTTGGAACAAAAGACTGCAGATGACACAGTGTTGAACACTGAAGGTCCGTTTCTGCGAGCTTAACATAGTTACCATTGTTCTCTTTTCCTAAATGTATTCGTCTGAGAGAGGTCCAGCATACTACACATACCAGGAAAAATACCCGCCTGCACACCCTTCAACACCGCATAACTGTCAGAGGTAACTATCTCAAGAAGATAGTTAGATTGCGGGGTCGAAGGGTATACAGGCAGGGTGGACGCGCATGGGAAACGCTGGTCGGAAAGAATGCATTCGATCCCGATATCTGTCATCGAAAACTATCTCAAGAAGATTTGGATCTCTTATGTCTCTCCTCAGATTGATGTAATTAAAACCAGATAATGATGGTATTGTATATCGCAAAAACGCGCCTTTTGATGTCGCAAAAACGCACCTTTTAAAGTCGCAAAAACGAGCCTTTTGATGTCACAAAATTAACCTAAAAAATCTTGTTTGTTTTGTTATAAATTAAAATTGTTTTTTTGTGGTAAAAACAGTGGTATGAAATTAATAAAAACATTATAGAAAGAATGGGCAAAAAAGGTTTATGAATGAGTTCATAAGAATATTACAGGCACCAATTTATATAAAAGTGTCTTTGTTGTTAGTTAATTAAGTTTTTATAAGTGAGTTGATAGCAACATTTTAAAAATCAATATATATATCTTTAATTGATAGTTAATTACGGTTTTATAGATGGGTTAACAGAAATATTTCAAAAAACAATTTATATAACTTTTGTCACTGATGACTTATATTTTTATAAATATGTTGGTGGAAACATTGTTAACACCAATTTATATAACATTTGTTACCGATGACTTTAGTTTTTATAAAGATGTCCGTGGAAATATTGTTAACGCCAGTTTTATGTTACCTTAGGGTACCATCAATTTAGAACCTTTAATAAAACAAATATACAAACTTAATTCCTGTAGGAAACCTCTAAATACCCTAGGGCATTAATGGAACCCTCTTTATAATAATTATATAAATTTTTCTCACCAGAGGTATCTGAAAATGATCATTGGGTACTTTCGATCAATATCGGGCGAAAGTGAGAGAAACTGATTTAAACCGCAGATTTGGACCAATGAGATGCATAGTAGCGAGAGAATTTAACTCCCTGGGAACAAATGTTCTCTCTATACAAGAATAGCCTCCCATATGTGAGAGAAAGTCTAACTTATTAGGAACGTAACCATTTATTAATGCTTCTTTAAAATGTTTTGATGCTCGGCTTCATGCTTCATGGATGGCAATGTCTCGAAATTAAAAAGAATCAAAATAAAAATCATCATTATTTTTATCACTTGACATGTATCAATTTATTGGCCAAATCTTCTATTAGACAAGTGGCCGGTGGCTATGCGGGACCTCCAATACTCCAATGGAACTCACATCATTTTCCTTGGGCCTACTAAATTACGTGACCTGTAACTTTTTTGTTATCAGATAATAGGATTTATAAAAATCTACAACCTTATCCAAAGGATTTTTCAAAATCTGGTATATTTTTTAAAAAAATAAAAATATCCAAAAATTGCTGTATTATCGACGAGGCTAAAGAAAAAGCCAGGCAAGATTTTTGACTATTGTTAGCCGTGTTTATTTTATTTCGAAAATGAGAGAGTCCAGCAAAAAACTGTCTGGATACGGTTGTGAGGAATTCAAAAATAAATATTCCTGCCAAATTTCAAATTCCCTTTTCTCGTTTCTGATATTCTGCCCGGTAAAGATTGGCCCAAAAACAGAAAAGCAGTGTTGTCAAATCTATACCGTTTTTGTGTCCCTAAAAAAAAGTGGATAAACAATAAAGTCTTAGCAACGCGATTAGTCAATAAAAATCAAAATAAGAACTTGTAAGTAATACACAATTTACAATATGGTAACTTGTATACACATTTTTTAACCTTATACAATTGCATGTTCATATAAAATACAGCAAGCTCTGAAATCAACAAGGCTTCGGTAATTTCTTGGCATGAGTAGCAGAAATTTCCGTGTTTTGAATAAGGAAGCTGCCTACTTTTACTTTTTGTCGGTGCGTGATGAGGAGAAAATGCATTTTGTTAAATTATACATTGTCGAATGTGCAGTATAATTTAATAATGCATGTATGGGTTCGATTTCTAAACGCGTTTTTATTTGCATAAACGATTTTTATTTTAGCTAAATAAATATGTATTGTAATATTTACTGTCCGTTTTTATGATAGTAGATACTTACAGTCAGATTTAGTAAGATCTAAAATAGTACCCTCCACAGGTCTGAATATTTACAGCTGTGAAGGGTAAATTTAAAAAACTAAATTTTAAAAACAATTACCCATACAGAAAAGGCACAAAGTTATTAATTATTTGTATTGTCATGTCAAAAACTGCTTTTTTTCTTAAAATATAGCATATTTTAGGAAAAAAATGCCATAAACTATTTTTTTTACTGGTTTCAAAATGGCAAATGGTGAATACGCCAAAAATTTGGCAGATAATAGCTTCATTATCTGTGTTTGAGTTTATAAAGTTGGTGATTTTTTAGACCATCTCTGGGGGGTGGTTTAAATTTATAGCCCCCACAGTATATTGTTTTGGGTAATTGGTAATAAGTTCGTTTATAATTTTCATAAGTAAACGTTTTTACAAGGATTAATGTAACTTATTTAATATCCCAAGTTGTTCATTAACCGATAAAACACCTCCAATTTTGTCCAGAAAAACGCCATATTTGAAACTCGTTTTCAGCAAAAAAAATATATTTATGAGGGCACTACAAGGCAAAACAAACATAAGTGAAGGTTACTGATTATGCACGAAATATATACCAAATTAAAAAAAACCCACAACAACTATAATAATAATTAATTTACAAACTGAAATTAAAACATTGAGGTTATCTAAAAGCTTAGTGAAGAAAACTTTCCTTAATCAAAACCCACTTATTTCAGCTTTTATCAGTAGAGGTTGGTGCAAGTCAAGGAACAAGCAGAGGTAAGAGATCCGAACCCGCTGTTTGTGATTTAAACGCAGCTAATATTTTGAAACTGGCATTTCGTGAGTGACAGAAATGTAAAGGAAACTTGCATTTAAATTTTTTATTACATTTCATACATTCGTTTTAAATAATTACAAAATTAAAAAAATCATTGTGTGATATCAAGTATTAATTGTAAAAAATAATTAACAAGGGTAAGTTTTAATTAGAGTGACATACAACCGTAATTTTAATCTGTTCTACAGAGTGTTTACTATCTAAACCCCGCGCGGGTTTAAATTCGTTAATTTTCTTTTCTTCTAAATTGAAACTTTCTTCTTAAGTTCAAAAAAAGATTATATTTACATGATTATTCAATTAACAAATTTATTAAAATTTTTCTTATAAATCAATCTACATCCTAAAGTCGAGGAGGGTTGGTTTAAAATGCTCTTAAAACCAAAAATTTCACTTAAACTTAGGACCGTTCTAAAATAGACTGAACTCTTTCAGTAAATCCCACCGCTTGTGTCTATGGAAAAGTAGAAAATTTTTTATCAGCACACATAGCTTATTGTGTTAAATGGAGAACAAAATTTTTATGGAGAACTATGTAAAAATGACAAAAATATTATAAAAACAATTATAAATATACAGGGCGTTTCAGAATTTATTTATGTATAAAAATGAGAGACGTGATTCCTAATACTGGTCGGTGTTTAAAATGACAATTCATATCGCTTAAATTTGTAAAAAATGTTTTCCCAAAAAAATAACCAAAAATGTGCTAAAACATTTTTTTGCCTTCAACTGTACATTGAAGCTTATAAACAACATACTTAACAAAAAACAATCACCAAGCAATCAAGTGCATTGCCCGCCTCGCTCTTATCTCCGTATCTTACCACAGAAGGTATAAACAAACTATGCAATATTAGCTGATTCAGTTTTTTTAGTGTTCTTGTTTTGTGTTTTTTTGTAAAAAATGACATACAACACTTCTCGAGATATTAAGTGAATTGTGTTTTAATTTACAACGAAGCACAGCAATCATTGGCATAATCTTAGTGGTAAAGCCGTGTCTTGGAAAAATGTTCCTTAATTTTAACATTTTTGAAGAGGCTTTTAAAAACGGCGTAATCGTTTTTTTTTTATAAAGGGTGGGCCAAAAAATCTTACACACTTTTGAATTTGCTATAACTTTTGATCGGATCGGTCGATTTTAAAATGTGTTGACCTTTTGGAAAGACAAGACATGACACTTTTCCGTTCTGGTCCAAAATTTGACATTTCCTAATAATACAAGATGGCGGACCGTTTTAAATAACGAGAACTTTTCACCCCCCCTGCAAAAAAAATATGTGCGGCACTGGTGAAAATCTAGGTCATTGTGACAAAAGCCTTTTGTATTCTCTCTATACCAAGGCATTAATTAATTAAATCGGTTAAGAAATAAAAGAAATACGGGCTTTTATATTGAGTGGAGTTGTTTGCTGTAACTTTAGATAGTATAAGACTTAAGGCTTTTTAGTTGTGGTTCAAAATATAACAATTCTCAAAAAGCCATGATGGCAGATATTTTTAAATAATGGGTAATTTTCACCCCCCGCCCCCGTTCTCTTCCCCGAAAAAAAAATATGTTTGGTACCTATACTGAATAAAATTTAAATTAATGCGTAAAAGTTTACTCCCTGCTGCATATATGAAGGTATCACTAAATTAAATCGGTTAAGAAATTATAATATGCTTAAAATTTGCCTGTTTCTGCATATAGAAAAATGTCGCAGATTTTATTAGGCCCGTTGAGTGGCCTGCTAACAGCCCCGATTTGAATTTGGTAGACAGCCATTATTGGGAAGATTTAGAAAAACAAGTGTACAGAAATGGCCGCAGCTACGGTGACATTAACGAACTGTGTTAAGGCATCACAGGCCCATCGAAGTTTGCCCCAAAGAAAATTACCAATGCTTTTAATAAATGGCCTCACGATTTGCAAAGGAAATCTGATTAGCCCGATCTAGATTACTATACGTTAACTAATGGTTATTTTTTTAAAAAGTATAAGTGTGTAAGAAAATGTATACAAAATAAAGTGTTTGATGATTAATCACAAAGTAAACTCAGCTTAGGCTTGGCCAAATAACCAGTACATGCCACTCTAGCTAAAAAATCAGTAGTTTAAAACAACAGCAGTTTTTTAAATTTTATTACAAGTCACAATTTTTATTGAAAACACTAGAAATTATGAAACTAACTTGTTTACCGCTTAACTGATTTAAGCAAGTGATACCTCCATATACCTAGCAGAGAGGAGAGGTAGAATGGCCTTGATTTTGTTTTGTTACTTCTTTAGGAGAGTGAAATTACCCAATGGTTAAAGCGTGCTAAAGCTGTCCGCCATCTTGGATAATCGAAAAATGTCAAAGCCGCAAGCTTTGTTCACCCAAAAATTTAAAAATGTTTAAAATCAAGTAATCCGATCAAAAGTTAAAGCAAATGCAAAAACTGCCATTTTTTGTTAATGTCAATGTCGAATCCAAAACCACTTATTTCAGCTATTTATATTTTTCTTATCACTCAATTGATTTAATTAATTAATGCCTTGGTATAGAAAGCATACATAAGGTTTTTGTCACAATGACATAGATTTTCTCCAGTGCCGCACATATTTTTTTTGCAGGGAGGGTGAAAATTATTTAATATTCAAAACGGTCCGCCATTTTGGATTGTTGTGAAATGTCAATGAACCGGATTGGAAAAGTCTCATGTCTTGTCTTCCAAAACAGTTAAAAAAATTTGAAATGGAGCTATTCGATCAAAAGTTCCAAACCAAGTGTTACCACGAAAACTGCAAAAATGCAGCGCTTTTCTTTTATTATTAGAATTTTACCCTGTCAAAATTCAACCTTAATAAAAAATACCGCTTCTTTTTTTTAAGGAACTTTTTTTTCCAAATTATGGGAAGCAAATTACATAGTAACATTTATTTGACTTTGTCTCCGATAATATTTTTTCCTTTTTTAGAGAAACTCGAATGGGTATATAAGAACATGCTTCCTTTCCAATCTTTCGAAATATCTGCGGATTAACTTCAATAAAATAAAATAATGTGCAGATACAGAAGAATCTTCTGACTTAGTAGTGTTGCCGATGCCAGTGTTATTCAATGCATTCCAATAATTTAAGATTAAATAATAATTTTTATAATTTTTCAATAGAAGAACTTGAAATAGTAAAATTATGCAGATTTTTGTAATACTTCTGTAGACTACAAGTATAGTACCGAACTGTAGTAAGAGTTTAGTTATATATTAAGTAAGCAAGTTTAGCAGCAACTTTATTCCCTAAAATTTTTTTCCGATAATAATTAGGTTTTCTAAATATTTCTGTTAGATAATGTTTTTAAAATGTTTGATGTCTCTTCCTCTACTTTAACTCTAAATCTTTTCAGGATTTTTTACTATTATTTTCTTCGAAATATGGTTTCTTTCTCCAGGTTAGTAGTAACTCTAGATTTATTAAACTTGAAATTTGTTATTGTTTCTTACCAAACATCAAAGGAAAACAAAACACAAAAAGACTGGAGACAAGTAATTAGCTGAACCGCGTTGGGTGAAGTATGGCTTTTACATATAAATTAATGTGACTTAAACAACAAAGAATGAATTTCTTGCATTTTCTCCATTGCAGCAATAACCATTTTTAAATATTTTATGAACAAAATTTACGACAAATACATAATAAGAAAAAACATTATTCTGTTTGCGGTCATAAACACAAACGCCGTATGTCTGAAACATGCAGTAGACGTCCGTTTTTGATCAATCTTTGATTGCGAGCGTGAAAACATGTGCCACAGTTAAAATCCGCCTGTTCCCCACAACTGCCCTTACCTAATTTTGCAGCTTTATAAAACCGGTTTCTAAGCAGTTATTATACTATGGTTTAAATATTGCGAAAATTCGATCCCTTTTGTGCGGCCTTTTCTATAAAGCTCAGACTCCCGTCAAAGTCAATGTTGTGCCGTTCATTTTGCTATCTTTTTTTATATGGCAAGTCACTGAACCCTTATTAAAATTTTAGAAGGATGCATTTTACCCTTTTAGGGATAGTTGCACCTAAGCTCAAGTTAATTTAATAATGCCTTGTTCAGTCGACATGATGGCGGCTACAAAATAACCGACCCACTGAGTCGCTCTCGCTCTATAATTGGTCGGCATGCAAGCACATATCAAAAGAGACTGACAGAATAATATATTCGTCCCTAACATGAAACCGAGCTTGATGGCTCAGAATATAAAGGCTAAGAATAAATGGAAAACTTAAAGATACAACAATGCACGATGTCACGTAAAGTGTATGGAATTAAGCAAAGATATAAAGAATCATTAAGGTACCATTAACATGGGGAAAAAGGTCTCGGCCAAATTCGCTGAAATTTTGATATGTTTTTGTACTTGAACTCATTAGAAAAAATTGAAAAAAATTAAACTTTTCTGTAGAGCCGTTTTTAAGATATAGGGTGTTTAAAATGTTATGTTTTCTGTATATACATTTTCCTCCTTTTAGGTCAGTTTATGTAATAAATCCATTTCCTTTTTTACATATTTTCTTTAAATTAGTTTTCATGATTCTTCTTTAGAATTTCGGATAATACAAACTGGGATTTATGATACAGATGGCGTCAAAAGTTATATTATGTAGGTAGAGTTTTTTTGTTTCATTTTGGTCAATTTTTTTTAAAACATAGAATAAATACTTTCAACATGTTTCAATCGAAAATATTATCACAGTCTTCATATTATTCTACAGAAATGCCATATACAGGTTGCCCAAAAATTGATTTTTCTTCTTTTTGTCCCATTTTAAAACAGGTGAATATTTATTGTTAAATTGACCCTGCGAAAAACATAATTTTGAATCACCCCGTATATTTATGACAGATTAACTATCAAATATTTTTAAGTTAGTAAGTCAGGACACATCCTGTATTTTAAAACCTTGTATATTATTATTTGTATTGTCGAAGATCTTAACGAAGTAAAAAAACAAATCCATTAGAAGGTGAGTTATATTATTTAATAAACCATGCCTAAAATAGGACAAAAACAAGAAACACTTATATAACAATTTTTGGACACCCTGTATAATATAATTTACATTATGAATTTAAAGATTTTTGATGTGACCATTTTTAAAGTATAAATACTAAACTTGTTAAAGAATTGCCTAAATTGAAAAAAAAAACTCTACCTACGTATAACTTTTGACGCCCTCTGTTTCTTAAATCACAGTATAATTTTAAGTAAACCGTCCTAAAAGAGGAAAATGTACGGAAAATATGACATTTTAAACACCCTGTATCTTAAAAACGGCTCGACTGTAATTTTTATAAGAAAAAGTTCAAGTAGCTTGAATCCGGCATCTCCTGCTTGAAAGTTGCGGCGTTAACCCCGACACCAAGCACACGGATTAAAGAGAAATAGCTGAAAATAGCAATATTGAAAAAAACATTAATGATACCTGTGAATTTGAGTTGGTTTAATTTCTAAAGAAAAAACAGCACCTCTATTGAATGTTTAATAACTAATTATAAAAACGTCAACAATCAATTTAGTAGTAGCATTAGTAGAGGAGTGATGGCTTTTAAAGACTTGGCAAGTAGGCCTTTATATATATTCTTGACGACCTACTGTGAGGTAAGTATAACAGATAAGTATTTACCTCTCTCTCGCATAGGTCAAAGTAGATGAGAAGTGACAAAATTGCTCAAGCTCACAGGCATATGTTTCAAAAATATAGCCCCACACTAAACAAAAGGCTACAAAATATTATGGCTTTAAACAGACCAGCTTAATTTTTTTTTCACAACTTATCTATAAACTCCGACAAATATCATGTCTGGAATTGTATTTTTTCTTTTTTAATGTAATACTATGGCGATTTTACAATAGGTAAAAAATTCCCAATACGTGTTCCCAAACTTTGCTTTCTGTCGATGTCGGATTTCTTCCGCTTGACCCGTAATCCCGTAATAAGGGGGACCGAAATTGTCTGTCATTGTGGTAAATCTAGCTGATGAGTCTTCAATAAGAACGAAACGGCGTCGTCCTAGGTTCCACCCTCTGTGTTGGCAATCGAGATTCAGGAAGTTTATTTTACACTGACGAACAAAAACATTTACAGTGCCACGGCCATCTTCTGTTTGTTTAATACACTTTACATTGTAAATCCTCACAAATATTGTAGGTAAATACCCTGTCAAGTAAGGAAATTGATCACGTAATGACTAAGTGCTTTAGCTTAGTTTGGTATTTGCATCGCAGATCAGACAGATTTTTCGTCACGTACCTATCTAATTGGTTGAATTACGTCACGTGCTACAAGGGCTAACGAAGCAAAATGCGTAAAGGAAATTTGTCTGCTCCACGATGTAAATATCGAACCTGGCTTTTGAAGGACCGCTGACTCCACCGGCACCGATTCAAATTTCCTGGAAATTCTCCGAGAACCGGTACATGCAATAAATGAGCATCCCACAAGGAACACACAAAGGACTAAAGCGAAAAGAGAAATGATTGAACGATATTTCGGCCTGGGTAACCAGCGTGGGCTCGTGAGTGGTTTCACTGGTCACCCTCCCCATACATCATTAAACACCATCATACACTTTGATTTACAACTTTGAATCACTAACAAATAGGCATCGTTCCGCACTGGTACTGGCAATAACGAAAATTCAAACTTGGATAAGCATCCCACAAGGAACACACAAAGGACCAAAGCGAAATGAGAAATGATTAAACGATGTCTCGCCTATGCAATATTAGCTGATTCAGGGCTTCTTTCTCACTTGTCACTAAAGTTTTACTCTTAGCTAAGGTTCACCTTATCTTAAGTTTGTACTTAAGTTAACTTCGCTTGCACGGGTGTAGCCTTAGCTTATTGCAAGCAAAGTAAAGAAAATTGTTTAGCCGGAAATTTTTTTTTCGTGGTTGGAGTCCGATATTTGATAGAATTGTGACTAATTTGATATTGAAATTGTTGTTTTCGAAAAAGTTTGGTTTATGATTTTTTCTGTTTCGTGTGCGCGAATGTTCTTAGAGTTTGTAAAATGGATGGAGAGGAAGGACAAAAAAGAAAAATAAGATGCAAAGATTTCAATACGAATTCAAAATTATCATGAAAACGTACTAAATATGAGCATAAAGAAATACAATTCAAATGTAAATATATATGAGTAACATGTAAAATTACAAGCTTTTTTTAAAATTCAAAGCCGCAAGGTTAAGTAATATTATAGTATCTACTATGACCACACGGTAACCAATGATTGATGGCGTAAATTAACTAATCTTTTTATCAGTGTAGATATGTAATAAATAATTTATGTATACATACGAAAACAAAACACCTTTAACTTTGTTCTCTAGTATCTCTATGTTTTTCTGTGGTTTGATTTGGAATACGCTGTTGGCTGACCTCCTGGCGCGGCGGACTCAAGGGAAACGAAAAAAAAATGCTTTTCGTGTGCATATCAGCGTGAAGAAAAAAAGGTAAGTAAAGGCAGAAAAAACATAAAAAGGTCCATTCGCTGCCGCTTGCTCGCTGGTAGGTATATAGTTAATCGATTTTTTGTGGGGAGGGTTATAACGCGCATTTTGGAATACATCGAACAATAAAAACTGTGACACATCCATCGAGTAAACTTACGGGTTGACGTAATAAAGAATTTTGAAAAAACTACATTGATGGCAGCTTTGGACAAAGTGCTTCAACTTTTAGTACTTGAGTAAAGCAAGATATGGAGTGGTATTGGTTTCTGAGATATAGAGCTTCAAAGATGGTGTGTGTGTAGGCAACAAATTCAAAATATTCTTTTTTTTTGCATTTCTTGTTGATTACAACCAAAGTTGTAATTGTCATTTTGTGCCTTCCGTGTGTGACTTCGAAAGTCCTACTTCCACAGAGCATCGAACTACTTATACGTCTAGGTTTAAAAATAAGTAAACGTTATGGATTTTTTACCTACATTTTCTTTTCAGGCCTGGAACAAAATTTTGTTTAGAAGTAATACGCTTTAAAGTCTTGGATAAAACTTTTTGTTTAAAACCACCATCCAGGTTATGTTGTCGTCATATTTGCGTATTTTTTTTAATACAAACAAATACACAGAAGGGTTTAAAAATGCCCCTAAAACTCTGAATTGTATAGTTTGTTAAAGAAACTTATTGTTCCGGCTGCTCTGTTGGGGAAGTCCATCCTGTTTAAGACAATTGCATCGAGAGTCATAGACTGGAGATTGATCCTCCCAGGGCGGTCAGCTCTCATATACAGACCGCTTCAAGCTACTGCGAACATAGGGCGGAAGAAGTCTAATTTACCAGTGTACATACATGCAGAGACACCGCACGCCTATCAGTGAAGCAACCAACACTTAGGCTTCCGATCGCCATTCGGTGCCGTTCGCCGCCTTTCGCCTTGTATTTAGTACGCCTCTAACCACGGTGCTGTGTGGAGCGTAGTCAATGAAACCGGAATTTGGTCAATAAATACGCAAATTTTTATAACGTAATTTTCTTATTTTTTGTTACTGATAAATAAAAGCGTTTTATTGTCAACTGCTCAGATTTATCAGTGACGACATGTTAAAATGAAAATAATAAGGAGAAACAAAATAAAAGCAAGTTCTCAAAATAAAATAATACATTCTAAAAACCAAAAAGATTCTCCCAGTCAAAAAGCAAATGTTCGAAAAGTCCTCCTTGCTCGGCTAGACAATATCCGAGCCTACTATAAAAACTCCTTCTAACGTTTCCAAGCATGTTAGGGGTGATAATTTGAAAAGCTTCTTCGAAAACAGATAGAAGTCATTAGGAGCAAGATCGGGAGATCGAGCTGGCCATAAAATAGTTCCCCGTGTACTTATAACCCGATTAGGAAATACATTATCAAGATATTCCCTAACAAGGCCAACATTGTGAGCGAAACAACCATCCTGTTGAAACCATGTTTCACCAAATCTTACACCTAACAACTGCCTAGCAGTTGGAATAATGTGCTGCTGCAGTAGATCCAAGTATCTAGGACCATTCAAATTGCAATTGCCGTTAATAAAAAATGGCCCAATTACGTGTTCCCCTACAATACCCCCCCAAACATTTAGTGTTTGGGGATACTGTGTTCTTACGTCAAAATACAAATGCAAATTTTCCCTCGACCAATATCGAACGTGTGTTGGGTTATGACGATTTGATCATTTGACCATCTGCACTTTTTCGGCAACTTCGTAGACATCCATTTTTAGTTTTAAAAATGTATTATTTCAATTAAGAACTTACCCATCTGTTTCTCGAGCAAGGCAGAAATAAAACAAAATAATAAAAACAAAATGAATTTCCAAAAGATAACACTGCAGCGTGATTCGAATCCACCTCGGTCGTACGGCACGGAGAGTAAATTGGACTTGATTCCCCCTATGTTCGTAGTAGCTTGAAGCGGTCTGTATGATTCAATATGCCACACCCTTAAAACTGCACTAACTTGCAGGCCAACTTATGTGAAAGTAGAAATAGGACAAGAAAATTGGTGTTAGGAAGCAGTAACACTAAAAGTAATTGTTCGGCGTATCTCCAGATATAGAAAAGCGATGAGGAAGGCAACAAGAAACCACCTCATTAAATTCATGACTAGAAAACCAAAGGCCCAGACCCTCATTCTCAAGTTATCAAAGGGTGCTCAGGCAGGAAAAGTGGATAGCGTTTTAAAAAAGTTAAATGATCATGTATAGATCTTAGGAGTTGGCGAAGTAAGACGATCACCATGTCTTTTATGCAGGCAATTGCGTAGCAGTCATTTTAAATAGAGAAGCTCTACAATCACTAATCCCTTTTGTCCGTATATCAGATCAAGTTATTCCAGTCTTTCAGTGTCAATAGTGCTAAGGAATACGCTCTAACCAGTGAATATTCAGAGTATGACATAGATGCATTCTCCGATAAAGTTCAAACTGCACTTAGTTTTTTAAAAAAGTCAAAAATCACCATTTTTATTGGGGATTTCAACGCAAAACTTGGAGGCGCCCAAGAAAAGACATTATTGGCAAGTGCAGTCTTGGCATATTAAATGAACGTGGAGATGTCCTTTTTTAATTCTTTCAGAAATAAGATTTTATCATGTCGAACACTTTCTTCAAATTTCTAAATTCTAAATCTGAAACGCTAAAGAGGATCATTAGGAACCAGATGGACCTTATATTAAATACTAGACGATTCAGAAACTGTATTAAATCTGCAAAAACTTATCCTGGTGCAGACGTGGGCTCGCATCACAATCCAGTTGTGGCCATTTTCTCAAAATTAAATTTACTCTAAAAAAAATTACCCCGCAAACAACAAATACCGACCAAGCATACAAATGGGCTAGACAAACGTTAAAAGTTAGTCGAACAACACTTCAAGGCAAAAGAGAATCATGAAAAAAAAAGATCGAAGATGGCTGATCGCTTAAATTCTGGAGTTGATGGATAAAAGACGATACGAAAAAAAAATAGAATAAAAGCATAGCTTTATGAGGAACATATCAACATACGCAAACAAAACTTAGTAACTGCAATCGAGGATTTGGTCTCAAATCTACGGAGAGGGTAATCAGATTTGAAGTAGTTTATTTCATACAATTTTTATTTTAAAAAATGTTTAAGAAAATTTTTGAGAAAATTATAGCGCCGCAGGCGAAAATTTTGAAGAAAATTGCTCTAAAAAATGCGTTTTTTGATTTGAACACAAAATTAAACTAATACCGTAAATATCAAAAGTGTTATAGCGCCGCAATTTATGCCCTACTTTTGATTTTCAAAATGTTTTCATAAAAAATTGAAAGCCAGGGTAGGGGGGCGGTTAACTGTACCCCTATCCCCCTCAAATCCGCGCTTGAGTTACTGCGTATAATTCTTTCAGTTATAAAAAAACATAGATAACAAACAAACCACAAACAAAACCTAATAGCTAAATACTTTTTTTTGAGGTCTAAAAAGCTTTTTGTCGAAACATTACCTTTTATATGGCATATCTCAAAAAAAATAATTTCCAGTTTTTTGGGCAAACCGGTCAATGACTCGCTCAATGTCAATTTCAATCTGTCTGTTGATATGCAGCAAAGCTAAGCCCATCAGACGAATTTCCGTCATAGTGTTACTTACTGGCAAACATCCAAGAATGTTTTAATCAACGGAAAAATATTGCCACACTTGTTCATTGCCTCGAAAACGTTATCAGGTATGTTTTGATTCAAGCTTTTGCCTACTTCTGACCAATATTGTTTCCATAATAAAAGTTCAAGAAAGTTTTGGATTAATAAAACAGTTTACAGTAAATAGAAACGACTTTAGTTAATTTTGCCTTGATTTTGGCTTCATGTTAAACTTGGTATGAATATGTTCAGGTCAAAAATACTTTTTTATTTCCGAATTGATTTTGTCTAAAACTTGTTTATAAATAGAAACTCTATAATACTGTTCTGTATTTTCAATGGTTTTCGCGGTATTGCATGGTATCATCATGCGCTTGTATATTCTTGGTCTGACGGATTGAAGGTCAAACTGTCCCAAAATATGATGGAAGCATTCGAGAATGTATTTAAAGGAACTTTCTACAATTTCTCGTTTTTTCTTCTTCAGGGTTATTACCACCAGCATATTTGTTGTTGTTGTCTACTTTTTTCTGGAGCAAAAAGGGGGGCAAGCGTGGGCTCATCAGTGGTTTCACTGGTCACTTGCCTCAGACATCATTAAACATCATCATACACTTTGATTTCCAAATTTGAATCACTCACAAATAGGCCTCGTTCCGCACTGGTACTTATTTTAAGTCACCTAATACGGGTTCGTCCTGACGTTTGAATCACTCACAAATAGGCATCGTTCCGCACTGGCACTTATCTAAGTCACCTGACGTCAGGACGAACCTGTATTAGGTACCTATTTGTGAGTGATTCAAGGGCGAAACATCGTTTGATCATTTCTCTTTTCGCTTTGGTCCTTTGTGTGTTCCTTGTGGGATGCTCACCCAAGTTTGAATTTTCGTTGTTTTCCACCCGAGATCTTTTGATCTTTTGTTTTTCTAGTTTCTTTTCGGTTGAAGTAACTGATATGGAGGTTTTTTCACTTCCTTTTTTGTTTTAATCGAGAATAGGAGCGTAAACCTATTGGAAATATTAACAAGTCAGGACGAACCCGTATTAGTTGACTTAGATAAGTACGAGTGCGAAACGATGCTTATTTGTGAGTGATTCAAATTTGGAAATCCAGGTGTATGATGATGTTTAATGATGTCTGGGGCGGGTGACCAGTGAAACCACAGACGAGCCCACGCTGGTTACTCAGCGTGGGCTCGTCTTTGTGTGTTCCTTGTGGGATGCTCATCCAAGTTTGAATTTTCGTTGTTTTCCACCCGAGATCTTTTGATCTTTTTTTTTAGTTTCTTTTCGGTTGAACCTACGATATGCTGACCATACTGTGATAATAGCATGCACACTGAAAGTTCCCAAGTGTTGTTGAATCAAATTGCTGTCTAAAGTTCGCAATTTGGACTTAAATGTTGGAAAAAAATATCATATAATATTCTCGCACGTCTGTACGACCGGATCAGCTCTTTTGTTTACCCTGCTCAGTTATTGGAATACAGTTATTGATGTTTCGCTTAATAGATCATTAGAAAGCTTGACGGGAATTCTTATTTCAATTAGTTAAAGTTTATATTTTTATTTATGATTTTACCTCTATTGAGACCTAGGTGGTTAAAGGGTAAAGAGAGGTCCCTAAGTTGAGCAAGGATCGTTTCTACAAGGTTTTGCCTTATTATTAAAATAAAATAGTTACAATATTTCATTTGACTCGACTTGGAACTTCCTATGTAAATAATGAAACGGAAAACTAAGTAGTACTTACATTATATTTAAAAATGCTATTAATCTCTTCATTGCAGTTGCGGATCGGTCTGCATTCTCTCAAAAAAACTCTTCTTTTTATTAATGTTCACTTGTTAAAATTAAAATCAGAACTAATTTTTTTCGAACCTCGAAATCCAAAAACTCTCTGTTCCCTGTTTTGCTTGGTCAGGTTTTTGACCATGCTATCATAACTTTTTAACGAAAACTTTAAACAAAGTTGTTTTGTACTTTTATGTTTTTTAGCCTACTTTGTCAAATTAAAGATGGTTTATAATTTCAAGGATGTTTTAGCCTCGTTACGATAGATCAAAATAAAGTTGTTTTGTAATTCGCAAAAAGTTATGCTTCCTTTAAAATAATTTTCTTCCTGTTAAGGTCTTATGAAACTTGTTAATTTTTAATATTTCTGATATTTTTATGGTTTGGCAACATGCAAGAATTCCGTGAAAAAAATGAACTGGCCAGATCATCTTTTATCAAAATTATATATATATAAATTAATACCGCTCTCCAAATTCGAGTGCTCCGTTGTTATTTTTTTAGCATGTAATATTACGGAACGTAGGCATGGACACTGACTCATGCCATGCGATAGTACTGCACTATCAAAAAGCAAAACTTGAAATCTTGGACATTTTTTGAGAAATAACACATATGAACTATTAAAATTGATAATAGAAGGCAAAATTAAAGGCCAAAGTGGTGCGGGTCGTTGAGGGATATTACGGCTTTTTACGGCTTTTTACGGGATTTTTAGTTTTAGTACTACGAAACTTTCCGGAAGTCAGTGGACATGATGCAGATCGCGCTGATGATGGCCAACATTCGAAGAAAAAGTAAATCAGTTTGGTAAGTTATTCCAGTTTTTATTTTCATCTGCTTTAAACTCTAAAACTATTTTGGGTTTATTCCCCATGTTAATTTAAAAGTCCGATTTTTTACGTAATTTTATAGATACGTTATTGGTTTTAATACAGAAAATTTTCTGTTATTGAGTGGTTTATTTTATTAAAGTATGTGACATAACATTTGAAGCATTAAACCTTTTCCATATTTTAAAACTAAATCTAATAAAAACCCTAAAATTACCTACTTTGATGAAATATGAAGTAATTTTTCAGATACCTCATTAATTTCACTAAAGACAATTTTGGGGTAGGTTATTAAGCAAATTACAACCAAAAAAGCTGATTGGAATTTTTGACAATTAGATTATTTTCATCATTAAAATGTGAATTGTATAGCGTTTGATAAAAAAATTCTGGCTTCAGCGTTCATTCATTTTTTTTACTTTTTAGGTCTTTTAAAAACGATTAGGTTTCATCCTCCATGTTGTATAAACTTGCCTACCCTATTAAAATATAAACTCTTGAAACCTTGTAAAATATACAATTTTGCAATTTATTGTAAGTATTGTGAATAATTTGCAAAAAAAAGTACAAAAACACAGATTTTTATTAAATTTTGTTCATGAAGGATTTACGTCCATATCCACCAACGTGAAAATTCTCCGATTAAGCTTTAGTCATGATTAACACTAATCGGAGTTTGGAATGAATCTTGGCAAACAAAGTTTTAATGAAAAACACCACATTCTAAACACAGATTAGTAACTAATCACGATTAAAGCCTAATCGAAGAATTTTTGCGTTGGTGGATATGAGCACAAATCTGTGATTGAATTCTTCAATCATGCAAAAAAGTGCAAGAGAAGGACCGCAGGTAATTAAAATAAAAAACGAAGCAAAACTCTTAGAAGTATACATATTTTTATTTTTATATAACAATATTTACACGTTTTGCTAAATTGTTACTGGTAAAATTAAAACTAAGTATAAACATTTAAAAATCACACTGGGTTTTGCTGTCTTTACATTACATTTCTTATATTTTCTATATTTAAATTTTAAGTTAACAAAAAAGTTTTTTTTGTTTTTAAATCTGATACTTTTTAAAGTTTTTAAAATACAATTAAAATTTTCATCTTATTGCTTTTAAATATGTAAAAATTAATCAAATTACAATTTTAAATAATGGCACAAAATCAATATATAAAAACTGGCTAAAATTTTAATTTTCTAGACTAGATTGGTGTCATAATAATTTTTACAAAAAAAAATCGAATTTATTTAATTGAAAATAATAATTATTTTTTGCAGTATTGTCGAAGTGTCTTTCTTTTTTTGTACAAAGTAGATTTTACATATTTATTGTTTGAGCCGTCCACATTGCTGATGGTTACTAAATATTTACTTAGTAAATATTTATTGTAGCGAAACAATTATATTATCTAACCTTAATTTGTATAATAATTAAGAAATATTTGTTTCTTTAAACATTTTTTTCGGTGAAAAAAAGACTTAGTACGCCAAATATACTATTAACACACTTCTTTCTTAGTCATGGAAACTCTCGATATGTGTCACAAATAAATATTTCTTAACACATTTTTTTGTTAGATCATTTTTGAGTATATCTCTGATATTAATAGAAAATATTACATCGTGCCAATGCTTAGCCCAATTCAATCAGCACTTGTTTGTGGCAAAGAAATATTTATAGTGTTTTGCCGCCACAACAAAATTCCACATACAATAAAATTATAATTGGATTGAGCTGACAAGACGAAGGAAAATACCACAGGTGAATATACTGTTAGAATGATTTTTTTGACTGGACGAATATTTCTTTGTCAAAAAACAATATTTTTTATACCAAACTGCATCAATTAAGCACAAATTTGACATTTTTTAAGACGTGGAGTAATTTACAACCCGGAAGCTTTAACGGATGTTACCATTTGGAAAATTGGAATTGTTTTAATGAAAACCTTTAAATCAATAACAAAAAGTTATTGAATAAAAAAAAAGGCAATTTTTAATTCACTCGCGAGTTTTTAATAAAAAGGCAGTGCTATTAAGACAAATATGGATGGCCTTTCATTGTTGCTACTGCAGTTTTATTTTTCTGTGTTTAGACAGAGTCGAAGAAAGCATACTTGCTTCATTTTAGAATAATTCTTCTTGGGATAAACTAAAATATTTTCTGAATACTTGTCATCAAACTATACACTTATTTCTTTTTACCCACAAAACTCCTCACTGTTAAACTTTTTTACAATGTGCCCCTAAATATCACTACCCCACCACCATCATCTTTGATTACAACGGTGTTAGTCCATAATCTGATTTTATAACAGGCTGTTGTGGCGGCGACGGTGTCATAGATCCCATCGAGGGTCCCATGGGACTCATGGTCCCACTCAAAGATCCATTTGTATTGTTGCCACCTATATGGCCCATAGCTGGGTCATTATAATTCATTTGATTTGCTTGGTGATGTAGACTGATGGCTGCCATGGGATGAGCGTGTGAATGGCCAGACATCGTAGTTGGGAGTTGGTGGGACCCCGCGAGGGACATGTCGAGCATGTTGCTGTCGATGTCGTCTAAATCTCTGAAACAAGCAAAAAATTTCTGATATATTTGATTGGTTTACATTGTAGCTGAAGGGACTAAAAGATTTTCCCAGTCAAAAAAAAATTGAAGCAAATGTTCAAAAAACAAGACAATATCCGAGCCTATTATAAAAACCCCTTCTAACGTTTCCAAGCATGTTAGTGGTGATAGTTTGAAAAGTTTTTCCAAATTATTGGCCCGTAAACTTTATTTTTGATATAACTCCACAGATAGAAGACATTAGGAGCAAGATTGGGTGATCGAGCTGACCATAAAATAGTTGCCCGTGTACTTATAACCCGATTAGGAAATATATTATCAAGATATTCCCTAACAACGTCAACATTGTGAGCGGGACAACCATCTTTTTGAAACCATGTTTAACCAAATCTCACACCTACCAACTGCCTAGCAGTTGGAATAATATGCTGGTGCAGTAGATCCAAGTATCTAGGACCATTCAAATTGCCGTCAATAAAAAATGGCCCAATTACGATTTCTCCTACAATACCCCTTAAACATTTAGTTTTTGGGGATACTGTGTTCTTACGTCAAAGAACAAATGCAAATTTCCCTCTATCGAACGTGTGTTGGATTATGACGATTCAATAATGGAAAAGTGCTTTCATCTGTGAAAAGAATAGATCTCAGAAAGTTTTCATCACGATTAGCCCTTTCGAGGTTTTTAAGGCTTTGTAAGAATGATAAACATTCTTTTTGATAACACGTAAGACAGTGGCTGAAGACGTATCAACTGCTTCGGCAATTTGGTGGCTAGCTAACTTTCGATTTTCCTCCACTGCAGCGCAAATCATCATATCTCGTACTTCCTGCTCGTCATTCAAAACTGTGGGTTTTTTATGGTTTCTTTTCAAAATTCTGCACAAAACTATGAATCGTTGATAAACTAGGTTCTGGGCGATTTACAATAGCTTGCCTTGTATTAAAAATGTGTTATTTCACTTAAGAACTTACCAATCTGTTTTTCGGGCAAGGCAGAAATAAAATAAAAAATAATAAAAACCAAATAAATTTCAAAAAGGTAATACTGCAGCGTGCTTCGATCCCACCTCGGTCGTACGGCACGGAGAGTAAATTGGACTTGATTCTACCTATGTTCGCAGTAGCCTGAAGCTCATTGTATAAGTTATATCGGTGCCTGTTACTACTAAAGTTGATCAGATAAAGAATACTTTACGTTCAAGCTTCTGCAAGGTAAACTAATTATGTCATCGTCTCAGCGAGAGGGGTCAAAAATAATCATAAAAATAAATATAATATTCTTGGTCCTTGTACAAATCTAAAGCTAGCAAAATCATCGACATTAAAAAAAGATAAAATCCAAGCAAAACATTTATCAAATTAATTGTATTTAATAAAAATCCCAACCCATATCTATTACGGTAAACGTTGGTGAAACGTCGTTTTTATTAATATAAAGATTTGTGCGCACTAAAATATTTTTAACAGCGTTGCCATTGTTGGCTTTTGTCGTTTTTTAATGCAATTCATTTGCTGAACTAAATTCCAATTCTATGGTTTTAAAAAGGCTTGCTTCAACTTTTTTTAAAAAGTCTATTAGTAAAGTCAGTAGATTAGGGCGAATTTACAGGGTTCCAGTAACTGGAACAGGTACTAAAGCCAGGAACTAAAATTTAGTCAATGGAATCGTGTAGACTTCATGTTTTAGTACTTGAGCAAGTGAGTTAATGAGTCTACACGGTTCCATTAACTAAACTTTAGTTACTGGTTTTTGTACTTGTTCCAGCTACTGGAACCGTGTAAATTCGCCTTAAGACTTTTTTAAATTTAAAAACAGAGATGTTTAAAAATTTATATCGGTAATGGTGTTGATCTTTAATTAATTTAGGCAAAATAACTATTGGTTTATAATCAGTTTTCCAAAAAGCAATTTTTTCTGCTTTAAAATTGGTAATATTTTAGTCTTTACTTCTTGATTATTTATATTTCAGTAGGTAAAATGATTATTTTATGGACATTTTAAAAGCAAAATCATTATTTTTATACATTTCTTTTCCTTTTTTTACTAAAAATGTAATTATCCATCTTAGTGTGAAAACCGCCGAGTTAGAACTTTTTTATAAGTTTAGGCCCCCTTCCTACCCTTCCAAATCCCCACCCCAGCGTCCCGCCAAGAACTAATCTGCTCGTAATTTAGTGACAAAGAGTTTTTGTGCCAAATTTGATAAAAATCGGTTTTGCAGTTTTTAAGTTATCGTGTCCTAGACAGACCAATAGACAGAGAGACAGACACCATCCCAAAATATTGCATTTAGGGTTTTTGATTTCAATAACTCATTTTTAGTAAAATTGAAAAATAAAATTTTTAGTAACTCAGGTAATATGAATGGATAAAAATATACTCTGTAATAACCCAAATCATAATCAAGGAAAACTGAATTTCTGATTGGAGCATCCTAAAATTCGATGCCAAATAATTACTGTTAAATTAATCTATTAGCAGCAATCTATCAAAGCAGTTACCTAATTAAGGGTTTAGGTTAAAAAAACTTATTTAAATGCATTTTTCCTACACTTTTTTTTTAGTGAGGCTGAATTTTTAACATGTTTTGCACAAAACGGACCAATTACGTACTCTGCCGTCAGAAGGAAAAACCCCGCATATATATTTTTATTTTTGACTTTAAAAAAAATATATGAAACCACGTATTTAGAACTCTTTTATGATCTCTACTAAGCTATAACCACGTATATCGCCACTGCCTAAGAAAAAAAGACGTAAAGTCTGTGGATTTACATGGATCTTTCTTCATAATTTATCTCTTTTGCTCAGCAGACCTGCTCGAATAGGATATGTTATTTCATCGTATGTGCCCTATTTAATCTGCAAACGCACAATTATTTTGTTTTATTTTTTCAAATCAAGTTTAGGTCGCTCACGGAGTTTTTCCTTCTGGCGGCAGTACTACCAAGCAATTGCCAATCTAATTACTTGCCTCGGAGCCCCTGAGTACACATTTTCTGACTCGAGACTTTTCATAGACTTTTCAAAAAGAAGCTTTAAAGCTGGCTATTTTTTTTACATAATGACAATGTTTCTGCTTCTGTTCGGGTCGACCATTTAGTTCATTTAAAGGACAAAGAGACTAGCCACAAAGAGAGACTTTCACACCAAAAATGTAATTCGCGAAAGTCTTACTGACCCTCAAAAAGATTTTCTTGCACCACCTCACATAAAACTTGTACTTATGAAAAAATATGTTAAGGCATAAAACACAGAAGAAAATTACTTTAAATATTTGTGTAAAACATTTCTGACTCTGTAAGACCTAAAATTAAAAGAGGGAATCTTTGTAAGGCTGCAGATTAGAAGCTTGATGAAATATACAGAATTTGAAAAAGTAATGGAAGATAACGAAAAACATGCATGGAATGCTTTTAAAGAAGTTGTAAATAAATTTCTAGATCGTTGAAAATATGATTGTAATAAAAATAAAAATTCACTTTTTACATTCCCATTTTGATTATTTCCCGGAAAATCTTGGAGACGTCAACGAAAAGGAAAGTGAAAGATCTTATCAATGTATTAAAAAAATGGAAAAAAGATACCACAGGAGCTGGGACATAAAAAATGATGGCCGATTACTGTTGGAAAGGAATCTTCCTTTAGCTGAATATGACCGAAAAACAACCAACAGAAGCTTTTCCAAAAAAGGTAACGTTTTTTTAAGAAGCGTCAAGAATAAATAACTATTTCTAATAATTTATATATGTATATTGTTGTATTTTTTCTTTAATATATATATCATAAAACTAGCTTATAAAGGGAATAAATCGTGTTTTTTCTATATTTTTGGAATTTACTGGTTTGCAAAATAACCTTACGTGATACAAAAAAATCTAAAAGCAGATTTGAAATAAGCGCTACACAGTTACCAGAAAACATTAAGATTTTTAAATCAACTTTCAAAGTGTTAGAAAATGCAGGCCTTTGTTATTGCAAAGAGCATATTATACGTTTGTTCACTCACCTCGTGTTATTGTTCTTCCTCTTTTCATTGTTGTTACTGGGTGCAGGCGTCTTGTTGGCTCCCCTGCCTTTACCCTGCGTTTGTTTTCCCCCCATTGCCCCAACACTTTGCCCCGTTATGCCCCCACCGCCGGAGGGCGTTGTTGTCGTCGTGACGCCAGCTGGGTTGGTTTTCCGACGCACGTTTTTCGTGTTGGGTAGTTTATTGTCTTTTTTCCATTTCATCCGCCTTAGAAAGAAAAAAAAGTAAATTGATTATTTATGTTTTCATCGTTGGGTTAGGAAAGTTGGTTTCTAGTAATTTATTTTTTACTTCAAGACATTTATGCCAAAGTTGAGATTGTTACCCACTTGTTATAATATAGATTTAGATTTAGATCAAAAGTAGTCGTCAGGCGCGGATTACCGCTTAAAAGTGCAATTTTTGAGTTTTTTGCCGATATTCGAAAAACTCAAAAATTTTTTGGTAAAGAAAAATTTTCCTGGGTTTTTTTTTGACTTTAGGAAAAAAACCCTTGGAAATAAAAAAAAACTCGCAAGAAAATCCCAAAAAAAACCGCGGGCAAAAAAATCCGGGAAAAACCCTAAGAAAAATATATTATAAGTAACCCTAATCCATGTGACAAAACTGATAGTAGAGCCAATAATAATGTTTCGCTTGCCGTCGGCTTTTTTTCACAAAAATTTTAAATAAAAGTTGGTATTCCATTTTTTTAAAGAATTGAGATCACTGATCACTGATGTGAAATTTTATTTATTCTCATCTTTAAAAATATGTTTCCAAAATAGATAGCAATAATTTGCTCAAAAATTTATCCGAACAAAATGTTCAAAGAAAAGCTCACAAAAATGTTCACGCAAAAAATTTTAGATCTTGTGCACGAGCTTTTATTTGAGCATGGCCTGTATTTAATAAACTCTTTCGAATAATAACAAAACTTGTTCATGTATTAGGAATATTGTAAGCTAGTGGCAAAATAGAGATTAATATGAATAATTTGAAAACACGCTTTGAAAAGATCACAGTACATTGTAGAATGATAAATTCTACAGTCTTAATCCAACAAATGTAAAATTAAAACCAAATAATATATTTAATTCTATTACAAGTGACAAAACCATTCTATTTTGAAAAAGTGTGTGGATTTGATGAAAACGCTATGAACAATTTTGGACAGGTATAAAAATACTTATGCACCTGCCATTTTTTTAAACCAATAATTTTCAAAGAATTTCTTACCTGTTCTGAAACCAAATTTTGATTTGCCTCTCGCTCAGAACCAGCGTATGGGCGATTTCGATGCGCCTGCGCCTCGTCAAATAACGGTTGTAATGGAACTCCTTCTCTAATTCGAGGATTTGATGCCTGGTGTAGGCCGTCCTTTGCCTTTTGGGCTCCACACCTGGTGGGAAGGCACCCTGAGCTGTAACAAAGAGAACAAAGAAATATAGATCATGTTTAAAAATAAATTTTTGGCGATTGCTTTGTAAGATTATTTTCTAGGAGGGGTATACTTATAATGGGTAGGCTTTCTACAAGGAAAATGAACCCTATTCTAAATTTTGAATAAAAATCTGAACAAACGTAATATTTTCAAAGACAAAAAGCCCGATTACCAAAAAAAAAACTGATGAAAGAAGAAAGATACAAAACTTAAAATTTATGAACATTAAAATGTCAAAATAATATTGACGAAAAGGGTATTAACTCAAAGCCTTCAAGACCCGTTTATAAAAAACTTCCAATATATAATGTAGCGTTGTTTCTAAATTATAAGGTATAACATCCCAAATCACTTAAGTTAACTTGAGGCGATATATATCGTAAGAATTTTAATAGTGAGATTTACTAAGATCTAAAATTTCTAATATTTGCACCTGTGGGGAGCACTAAATCTTAAAACCAATTTTCCTCTAAGATACAAAGTTATTTATTATTTTGTATTGTTATTGCAAAATACCACTGGAAATCTGCTTTTTTTCTCAAAATATACCATATTTACCTAAAACTTATTTTATTTGACATGTTTTAAAATGGCAAATGATGAATATGCCAAAAATTTTGCACATAATAGCTTCATTATCTGTGTTTGAGATTATAAAGTTGGCGATTTTTAGACGACCTCTACGGGTGGTGTACATTTCTAGCCCCCAGAAAGGATTGTTTTGTGGAAATTGGTAATAAGTTCGTTTATAATTTTCCTAAGTAATCGTTTTTACCAGAATTAATTTACCTTATCTAATACCGCAAGTTGTTTTTGTCCAGAAAAACACCATATTTTGAACCCGTTTTCAGCACAAAAATATATTTATGAGGGAACTACGAGGCAAAACAAACATAAGTGAAGGACGCTGATTATGAACAAAAGAATATACCAAACAAAAAAACCCAAAACAACTTTATTAATATATTTACAAACTGAAATTAAAACATTGAGGTTATCTAAAAGCTCAGTCAAGAAAACTTTCCTTACTCAAAGCCAACTCATTTAAAAGCTGCAGCTTTCATCAATAGACGTTGATGCAAGCCAAGCTACAAGCAGAGATAAGAGATCCGTACTCGCTGTTTGTGATTTGAACGCAGCTAATGTCTTGAAACTGACATTTCGACAGCGACAGAAATGTAAACAAATCTTGCATTTAAGTTTTTTAATACATTTCATAAATAAAAACATCTTTTAAATAAATACAAAATTAATCCACTCCTCATTTTATTATTACCGATACAACGATTTGTGTGACATGAAGTGTTAATTGGAAAAATTAATTAACAAAGGTAAGATTTAATTAGAGGGACATATAACCCCAACTTGAATTTATTCTACAGTGTTTACTATTTAAACCCTGCGTGGGTTTAAATTTTTTAATTTTCTTTTTTTCTAAATTAAAACTTTCTTCTTAAATCCAACAAAAGATTGTGTTAAGATGATTATTTAATAAACAAATTTATTAAAATTCTTCTCATAAATCAAATTATGTCCAAAACTCAAGGATGGTTGTTTTAAAATGCTTAAAACCAAACATTTCACTTAAACTTAGGACCGTTCTAAAATAGACTAAACCCTTTTAGTAAATCCCACCATAAAGTTTTGATCACCATACATACTTAATAATTTGGCAATATTTTGAGAAATGAAAAATATGAACTTTTAAAATTATCAATAGCATGGCGCAATGATAGCAAACTATAGTTTCGAACTTTCATTGATTTTACTTTTTTTACTTTTTTGCGACTTTTCGATTGCTAATGTATCTGATACCATCATCAGGTAATATGCCACTTAACGAAGAAGAAGATTAAACTAATCACGTAATCTCACGCCCTGTACGGTATCCTTATTAAATCTCAAATTAATTTCATTTAAAAATGTAATTTCTTTAAATCTAACCTGCCACAACTAAATAAAATTGCACCTCAGGTAACCCAACCTGACCTCCCAATAAATTACCATTTAGCTTATAAAATTTTTGTTTATGCAATTATTACTTTTAAAACTAATTTCTTAGCCAATTCCATAGAAATAGCTGACCTTGAGCATCCTTTTTTTATTTTATTTTTTTACTAAACTATCCTGAATTTGCAAATAAGCGTCAGTAGCCTGCGTTAGTATTTTAAGGTTTGTTTTTATTTTCTTTTATTTTTTTTATTTTTTTTTTTGTTCTGGGACTCTCCATTCATTTTATACTTCCCTCGTTAAATGTCAGTTTTATAAAAACAAATAAACAAATTAAATTAAAAGCAGGTTTTTGGGTAAAACCGGCATTAAGTATTTCTTTTGGTTGAAAGCAATGCGCTAAAGCTTTTTTAAAATATTTATACCGACCCTAAAGTCGGTTTTAAAGTGACTTAGTGGTGGCCATATCATAAAATTTTCAAACCGTCCTTACATAAAAGCGCTTTAAGAGGGTCGTATAAAAAATGTTTTGCAGTTTGCAGACAAAAGCATGGGCCTAGAGGTCAATCTTGCCAAAACGCAAATTCTTCACCAACCAGAACCAGGTACGAATCCCCAAGCTCCAAACATTTCCATAAATGGCCATCCTCTGCAGAACGTGGAACATTACCCATACCTTGGCAGCCACCTATCATCAAATGCAACTATTGACACAGAAATACAGCATCGCCTAAGATGTGCTAGCGCAGCGTTCGGACGGCTTTCGGAGAGAGTCTTCAACAACCACGATATCAATCCGGAGACCAAGCTTCGTGTCTACAACACAGTTATAATACCAACTCTAACATACGGATGCGAAACGTGGACCACCTACAGAAGACATATCAAACGACTAGAAAAATATCACCAAAGTTTTTTAAGACGAATCCTGAGAATCAAATGGTAAGACCGACGAACAAACATAAGTGTTTTAGAAGAAGTCAGAACAACTAGTATCGAAGCCCTTATCTTCAAGCACCAGCTTCGTTGGACTGGTCACGTTATCCGTATGCCCGAAACACGTCTCCCAAATTAGATATTTTATGGAAAACTGAAGGAGGAAAAGAAAAATCAAGGAGGTCAACAAAAAAGGTACAAGGACGTTCTCAAAGGCAATATGATGAAGAGTCACATCGATATAAACAACTTCGAGACCACGGCAAACGATAGGGCTTCATGGCGCCGAACAGTCCATGATAGAGCACAAACTTTTGAAGAGCAACGACGTAGACTAGAGACGGAAAAGAGAGAACGTAGAAAGGAGCGATAAAATGGAAGAATGGATGACCAACAACACCCGGCTGCAGCCGGAAACTTGGTGTGCCAGGACTGTGGAAGGATGTGTGGCTCGAGAATTGGCTTACATAGCCATCAAAAACGCACAACAGATAGCGACAATACAGTTAACAATACTGAATATTACAAAATCTACTATTTTATTTCGTACATTATGAAAAAACCTCCTGTACAATTTTATCATTAATTTTCTGCTTCTACATTCTTGTGTTACCAACATTACAAAAAAAAACAATTTGCAAATTACACCTTGCGTTGAGTTTTTCTCTTGCATAAAATAACATTATTTAAATTTATGCTAATGAATATGAATGTAATTAATCAACTTTTTGTTGTACGGCTTCTCATCGCATATTAATATTGAAAATTATAGTGTTATTTTTTTGTTTCTTCTAACTATGCGTTTTTTTCCAAGTAATGGTTGTTGTTTTAAATTTTT
The DNA here is from genome assembly GCA_963921995.1 of Oxystoma pomonae. NCBI lineage: Eukaryota > Metazoa > Arthropoda > Insecta > Coleoptera > Brentidae > Oxystoma > Oxystoma pomonae. Next base: position 44,363,423 of record OY998165.1, read on the forward strand.
TATTACGATGCAATGCCCTTTGCCCGACTAAGTTAATTCCAATTATATGGTTAGCATTTTTAACCAATACCGCCTGTTGTCTTAGGCCGGCCTTGCAGCCAGAATATCGTTCTAAATTCAAAAGCGGAATTTAGAATCTAAATTTAGAACGTCCGGAATTCTATATCATTTTAATTATGTAGCAGAAGTACTCTAATTTTTTCAAATTACGAATTTTCCAGATCGATCTTTCAAACGCATTTCTTTTCATATGGTACCTAATTCAAATGTACAAGCTCACACACGCTAGAATTTAGATTCTGATAACGTTTTTGAATTTAGAAAGACATTCCGCTTGTGTAAGCCCGGTCTTACTCTGCATCTATCAATTTCAATATTTTTATCGATTTCTTTGTTTAAAATACAATTAATCCAAAATCCCTTAAATTAGTAATTCAAAAAAAGCTTGCAGATTTTGAGATACTAATAGGTGCTTTTAGCTATAAAAGAGAAAGAAGAAAAAGAAGTTAAAAAATCTCGGAATCAGTTACTTGAACCGAAAAGAATCTAAAAAAAAGATCAAAAGATCTTGGGTGAAAAAACGAAAACTTAAAATTAGATGGGAAAGAACCAAAGTGCAAGGAGAAATAATTAAACGATGTTTCGTCCTGGGCAACCAGAAAATATTAACACGCCAAAACGAACCCGTATCACGTGACTTTTAATAAACATAAGTGCGGAACGATTCCTATTTGTGAGTGATTAAAAGTTAGAAATCAAAGTGTACGATGGTGTTAAGTGATGGTTGGGAATGGTGAAACCACTGATGAGCCCACGCTGGTTGCCGAGGACGAAACATCGTTTAATTATTTCTCTATTCGCTTTGCTCCTTTGGGTGTTCCTTGTGGGATACTCATCCAATTTTGAATTTTCCTTTTTTCATCCCAAATCTTTTGATCTTTTATTTTTAGATTCTCCTAGGTGGAGGTAACTGACTAGGAGGTTTTTTTAACTTCTTTTTCTTCTTTCTCTTTTGTTTTGATTGCCTTAGGAGCATATTCCTATTGGAAATATTAACACGCCAGGACGAACCCGTATTGCGTGACTTATAACAAGTGCGGAACGATGCCTATTTGTGAGTGATTCAAAGTTGGAAATCAAAATGTACTGTTAAATGATGTTTGAGGAGGGTGACTAGTAAAACCACTGATGACGCTGGTTGCCCAGGGAAAAACATCGTTTAATTATTTCTCTTTTCGCTTTGGTCCTTTGGGTGTTTCGCGTGGGATACTTATCCAATTTTGAATTTTAGTTTTTCCACCCAAGATCTTTTGATCTTTTCGTTTTACTTTTAGCTATTTTGTAAACGTATTATGAAAATATTCGTATACCTAACGCGTTCGAAAGAAAGCCACGAAGCAGAGACCCGATTTTATGGTAGAAGCGATGACCAAGCGGCTGACTATAATCAAGTCAAAAATGTAGTGCCTTATGGCTTTGTTTTGAACACGTTATGTGTAAGTATACGGATACGTTTAAATAACAGCTAAATATCCCCAATTTTGGTGTCCTATCCATTAAGCGGTTGACACGGCGCAAATTTCAGAGGATAAGTATAAAATATAATCTTATCCTACCCCTCCAGTCACGACGGTTACCAGGCCGAATGAAATTAAATATCCCGTGAAAGTGGGGTTTTACACACTTCCCAGTCGGTAGACCACCTTGGAGGTTTAAGGAGTTAATCGAGGACCATGGTTCGGAATCCACGTTAAGCAGGAGGTGCCACTCAGACGGGCACCGAGTAAAGTTGTGAATCTGAAGTAGCGTTAAGCAGAAGAAGTAAGCAATAAATTATTATCAAACGAGTTTATTTAAGTACGTCTTTTTGAAACATTTTATATTGTTTTTTGTAGTAGTTAGATGTGCTAAAATTGCTTTTTACTCAGAATATTTTGTGCTGCCAGTTAATGCCAAGCCAGCTGCTGGGGATATTGATTGAAAAAATTCGCCACGTCATGCTTGCATAATACGGCTATGTTGTTATTTGAAGCAATGTTTGGGGAGAAATATTAAAAATTTAATTTTATTTTACAAATAACATTTTTACTTTAAAAGATTAAAGTACCAAAATATACGAAACAAATATGTAGAATAGTAGAAATAAAAGCTATTTCCTTATAAATGTATAAAGAATGAGGCTCTCCTGTATTATCTATATCTTGTTATTAAATGCAGTAAGATTAAAATATTTTATTTTATAACGTTACTCATTTTCAAGACTTTGTTTTTGTTTGTTTATTATTATTACTTACTATGAAATCAACTAAGTATTCGCAAGAAATCTACGTCAATTTGTGTTTAGTTATGTCCACACTATTGAGCAACATAGGAAAAATCTAGAGCATTCTGGTATTTTATTTGTAATAAGGCAAGAAAGACACCATTTTCATTTGGGCACGCATTACGTCAGTGCCTTTTATATGATTTTAAATTATTTAATTAGGCAGCTTTTCTTGTCCTACTCGCGCAAAATTTCGTATGCAAGGGTGTTTTTGCCCCAACATTCTTCTATCCAAATACAGAAAATTTTTAGAAATTTTAGTTTCATTTTAAAGATAAAGCTCAAATCTAGAATTGTCTAGTGATAATTTTGGAATTTTGACTTTTATTTTCGTGAAATATGGATTCAGATATGGCGTATCTTGCCTACTTATATCTGCAAGACCAGAAAAAATTGAAGTTCTATCAGAGAGCCCTGGATTTAAGCTTTATCTTCAAAATGAGACTAAAATATTTGAAAAATTTTTGTACTTGGATAGAAAAATGTGTGGTCAAATATTTCTTTGCAAAGAAAGCTGACAGCGAAAAATATATACTTTTTTAAGATCAACAGCAGATACTAGAATTATACGCATCATAAAATAAAAATTTTATGACTATGAATCTTAAAGAAGAAAGAAGAAGAAATGTAAGTAAAGAAGGATCTTAAGTGTAGAAAAAATAATATTTCAAAGCGATTACCCTAGTTTAAATAAAATATAATTCAGTTAGGAGTTGAGCAAGTCTCTGTGCATGTATATCAATGCCTAATTTTATGGGCGCCTATATTCTCCATTAGCAGTTAAGTGTATGAATGTAACATCGCAACTAAAATTCTCTTTCTACAGCAGAATATGCATCGTCATATTTCTTTGCTGCCAACAGTCATCAGACGACGGCTTTTGTTATAACTTTTGCCGCCCAAAAAAAAAACATTTATGAAAGAATAAAAAATAGACTTAGAAAAACTAAGACGTATTTGCGCGAGGTAATATTAGTATTTTTGAAAAATTATTGCATCCACCGGCGCAACTAGCTCTCTGACCTGGGGGGGGGGGGGCTAGGGGAGGGCCTGCTTGATAGTAAGGAATAAAAGACAATGATATTTTTCTCATTATTACCTTAACTTTGAACCATAACTTTATATAAGTAATCATATTTTTTACTACCAGAGTAATTTTCTGTAAAATCTTGACTTTCCTTGACGTTTAACTTAAATAAAGCATTTACCGATTTGGCCAATAGCAAGTTTGAAAACCTTTCGCTAATATTAGCTGCTAAATTATTCATTATTTGGTAGTGGAAGTTTATTTTCCAGTGTTCTAAGCAACTTACAACTGATGGCAATTATATCGCGCTGTCATGTCCAAGACTGCTTTCCACTATATAATCCTTAGTTTGTGCAGCAATTTGCCGTTTCCGTTTTGACACTTTGATTTCAGAATAAATATTTTCAAAGCTGTTTCTAGTTTCTTCTATAGATTGTAGCGTGCCATCTATTATTAAATTTACATTGCCGAGGGTAGCATCTTTACCCTAAAATTACTGAATCAATATTAGGAAGGTTAGATACTTCGAAAATTTAATACCCAAGGTATCTGCAACCATTTTAAGTGTTTCATTATTTCCTGGTTGCGAAAAATGCACATGTATTAGAAAGAAGCTGCTGGTGCAACTTTTGTACATGCGTCAACAACTTTCAGTTTATGTGCCAAAAAGTAAATGTATATTGCCGAAGGATATTCTTCTCTTATTAAACCTTGTAAGCCTTTATGTTTCCCAGACATTACTCTAGCCCCGTCATATGACTGACAACTACTAGGCTTTATTTTTCTGGAAAAGCCTGGAAGGATCTGGGGGGGTCCGGTCCCCCCAGGCCCCCCCTTAGTTATGTCGGTGATTGCATCATATAAAATATATACAGGGTGGATTCTTTAAACGGAACGGTGCTTCTAACGGGTTAGAATTTGGTTGAATACAAAAATCCAAAAACACTTCAACTGAGATTTTTAATTTCCTTTAACCGTGCTATCTTGGATTTTGTCTTTGTCATTTAGTTTATGAGGTATGTCAATTTTTTTTTTAAATAGGACACGTTCTATAATTTGCAATTTTTGAAATCTGTAAACAATTCTCTCTTCAGCAATACCACACAGTAGGATCTATCTTTTACGATAATCAAGATATTTTTATCTAAATCTGTATGGAAAACTTCGATATTTATTGAAATATCCTCTGCAAAACAGGGCCTAGACAACAATTACATGCAAGTTTAAGTTGCCTCTATCTTGGAAACCATAAGAGATAGAGTATTAGTGTGTGGTGTCCTATTTAAAAAAATGATTTTTTGCCATACTTCGTAAAAACAAAACGACATAAAAAAAAATCCAACAAAGCACGATTAAAGAAAATTAAAAATCTCAGTTGACGTGTTTTTGCACTTTTTTATAAAATCAAATTCTAACCCGCTAGAAGCACCGTTCCGTTTAAACAATCCACCCTGTATATTCAAATATATTATTGAATCAGTTGTAGGTTACATTGAATTGTAAAGTGTGTTTAGTTTCAAGGGGATTTATAGTGGCGAAACATAAGGTAAAATAAAAAATTAGGTTCTTTTACTTTAGAACTGCTGTCCGAAAAAAAAAAGATTTCTTGCCTAAAAAGCAAGGTTGAACCCCCACGGATTTCCTAATTTAAAGCCGGAATCTTCTTGAAGCCAGATAAAAAAGCTGGTATCAAGAGCCGTATCATTTCCAGTAGAGAGTAGCAGTCCTATTCAAGACCTCAAAGGGGTCAAACGGTCCAACCCTCATGGATGCCTGAGGACAGCTCCCGTTACATCCACCTTTACCTTGGGCTTCCCTTTATTAACGCAGACTTCACCCATTCAGTCAGACGGGCTTCTGCTCCTCGCTTATGAAGGACTGATGTTATAGACTGCGTTCTTGCATTTTTGAAGATTTTTTTTGTATCAAATACACCATTAGTGCATACTCTTTGTGATTTTGCACCTTTCCTTTTCTGCCTCGCACACCACTACGTGGACTGCTGAATTAATAAATCTGTGCTTTCTGTACACGTACTGGTCCTTGTGGAGAGGTTTGTTGATTAGGTTCCCCTCCTGTCCACCATTTTCTCCAATAATTTTTTCAAAAATAATATGAGATGGGACAAAGATCACATTGAAACTCATTTATGAAACTTATGGCAGGGTCACGCTGGACCTGAACACTTTCCTCGTATGAGGAAGTAGTGTCTTTAGGCCCCGTCGCAGCAGTGTTAGGAAGATTCCATCCGGATTGGGTGACTTGTAGGGACTGAACTTATTGTCCAGTTTATTTTGCCTTGTTTCGTTGCATCTATAAAATTTAGATTTTTAAAAGTCTATAGGCCTTTGGCAGTATGTCCTCCAGCGCTTTCTTATGCTAAGTCTTAGCTGTTTTTAAACACTCTTCTTGATTCCTTGTAATCTTCTAAAGTTGCCTGGGCTCTTTTTAAAATCGCCTGGTTTTCTTACGGAGCCTTTCGACTTTGTTGTTCCACCAAGGCACCCTCCTTACCACCTGCTGCTCCAAATATGTCACCTCTTCTTTTAGCTTCTCCTTCGAGATTATATCTTCCCTCGTGGTTCTTACTTCTGTCCGTTTATCGTGGGTTTCTTTACCGTAAGTACCTACTTTTATAACCCTTTCTAAGCATCTATAAAATTTAGCCACACGCATCAATTTCCTACATAAATTCAACTTAAAAACTATTACCTAATCACTAAAACTTAGTTACTTTGTAACAATATGGTGATATAATTTTTTGCTTCTGCTCTAGTCTGGGAAATTATTATTCTGTGCTTAATACAAGACATCGCGGTCTAAATAATAATAAGCAGCAACAGACAAAATTGCTTATCATGGCGGCATATCTTATAAAACGATGACGTTTTTTCGCCGCAGACTACACACACTCGGTCAACAATGAGAATCGTTTTTATTGTTAATTCAGCCTAATTAAATGTTATTCAAATAAGGTCTGGTGGTCAATAAAGGCAAAGGCATCACAAAAGTTAGTTTTTTAACTTTGATCTCCTTTAAGGGAAGTTTGGTTTGAAGGCTGATATATATATGGGTATCTAAAAATTAATTTTACTAGGCTGGGTGGCAAAATGCACTGGAATCAGATGTGTAAGTCCATTTTTTCTCAAAATAGTCCAAATAATTCGTAACAGTTATTAAAATCTGCGTCAACAAGAAATCTCAAAACTGTCGAAGTGACACGGGATGTCGTGTTTAAAACATTACAATTTTATTAATTGTTTTTTTCCCAATATAAATTTTTAAGTTTTTTATTTAGAAAAAGTCGAATTCCGGGCTTTTTTTGCTTTAAATGGCTATTCCAGTCCGTTCTTTAAATTTCTTAATTCATTCATTCATTCCGGCCTCTTAAAACTTGAAAATAAATTTTTAGTAATTAAAAGAAGAAAAATTCGGGGTAAATGGTTTCAACTGTATATTCAATAAATTTTTAGTAATTAAAAGAAGAAAAATTCGGGGTAAATGGTTTCAGCTGTATATTCAAGCCCGGTAAAAAATCGCGCTGTAAAAAACTTACGGTAATTTTTTTGCGCTACACACCATTAATGCTTGTGTTCTAGTTTTAGTCATAAGAAATAATCACTGTTCATACTTGTCGTAGTACTTGCAATTCTGTTAATCTAAAATTAACTCTGTGTTTCGGACTTTCATTGTCTATATTTTATTTATACACGACGACGTTTCGATCAGTAGAATCTCTGATCGTCTTCAGGTGCCAACAAAAAACTGATTAATACTGGTGTTGTTTAGCAAGAAAAAACCGCGCATACCACTACAGGCAAATATGACCATCTTCCCTTAAATAATTTGGGTGCATAAAGACTACAGCCAATGTAAAAATTACGTATTTATAGTCAAAGGTTTGCGCCATTAACTGCTCAAACAAAAAAAAAAAATTCGATTGCTAGGGATTGGCCCCATTCAAAAGTTTATTTTTTGCCTCATATTTTTTGTTTTGGTGGGCCTGTGCGGTAAAAGTCTTTCAAGATAAATTCTTGCGCGCTATGCGCCGGAAGAGTAAGGTATGATTTTAGCATTTTTACTAAAATTTCATGAAATTTCGGAGAGAATTAGCCCACTCTCATCACTTCCTGCATTTCTAGCAGAACTTACCTTATGCCTATAGATTGCAACTTGTAAATTGTTAGGAGGGGGGGGGGGAAATTAGATAACTAATACTTCAAAATATTTGTTACCTAATTTAAGAAAGGAGGCAGGAGGTTTCGTAAAGCCATGATGGTCCTTAAAATAATTTAGTTAAATATCTGTTAAATGATTTTTAGATGTGCTTAAATACACGATTTTGGTAAATTTAAAGACTGGAAAGAACTTTGATTGAAAAAAATTAATACCATCTTATTTCTCTCTCTTTGAAAAATTACAATTTTTGCTTTTTTTGTATAAAAATGGTAAAATAAAAATCATATGCACGACACCACTCAAGATGACAGACAGATAACACACAGATGACAGACAGATGACATAACAGAAATTTTTATTAAACAATTATCTTAAATTATATTCATCTTTCTCTAAAATACTTTCTTATAGCCTGCTGTGTCTCTTCAGCCTCCTTAAATATTTTTACACTTTACTAAATTATGTCTCCATCTACCTCTAAAATTCTGCCCTGTGTTTTAAAGGGATAATCGTTGAGTTCTTAAAGTAGGTAAGCAAGATGTGTATGAAATATTGCCTTGCGACAAACAAGTCATTTACAACCGTTTTATTTTAAGGGTGCGGTAAAGTTTATTGATGGGTTAATAAAGGCATTTAAATTTAAAATACGTAAGCTAGAGATATTTCTTAGACATAAAATATTAAACGCTAATTTAGCGTAAATTAGGTCAATACTCTTTTTTAAATATAATCATCAAGGTTCGAAAATCAATAACCTACATGTAAATAAAGGATTTTATACTGGATGGTTTCCCTCCGTTGTTGACTGTTTTCAATCTAATTTTTGTGGCGGATAAGTCATGGGCTCTACATATATGATGCAACTCGTGCTCAGTTCTATTACGAGAATGGCTTAAAAATAAAAAACGATCGCTGGCTTTTGGGGTGCCCATGGCCTACAAACCACATAGATGACTGCCATTTTTGCTTGACTTCGCTTATTAATGCAGGATTGTCAATGAAAAAAAGAGGAACAGTTCAATATCCGAATCTCCCATCTGCTATTCGACCTATACCACTTTCAGACAGTTTACCAATTCCTACTCCACCTCAAAACTATGAATTGAAAGTAAAGAGTGAAGACAATGTGGAAGATGAGGAATGCCATGCCTTCAATATCACACGACCCTGATTTTGAAGAAAAAGATGATCAGCCACACGGATTGAGCCAGTCTGAGGTAAATGATCTCATTCGAGATCTTGACTTGTCACAGGAGAAGTCAGAACTTCTAGGATCAAGGTTACAGCAATGGAACCTTCTTCAACCATATGTCAGGGTCTCTCAGTACAGACAGCGTGCGGAATCTGTTACCTTTTTTTAAGAAGGAGAATAATCTTGTTTTCTGCTGTGATATAAATGGTCTGATGAAAAGTTTAAAAATAGAGCATAATCCAACTGAATGGAGGCTATTCGTCTTCCCTCTGTTACTGTTGGTCACGCAGTTCATATGAAGGAGACTTATGCAAACCTCCTCAACCTCCTCAATAAGTGGAAAATCTGTGGCGACCTAAAAGTCATTACTATACTACTAGGAATGGAATTAAGGTACTCTAAATAATGTTGCTTTTTATGTATGTGGAATAGTAGAGATAGGAAATCACACTATATCCAAATAGATTGACCTGCAAGGAATCTTAAACCTAGTGAGAAAAATGTCGTTTGCCGAGCCTCTCTTGAATCCAAAAGATGTTCTTCTTTCACCCTTACATATCAAGCTCGGTTTAATGAAGAATTTTGTCAAAGGCTTAAACCAAGATGGTCAGGCTTTTAAATATTTAAGAGAAAAATTTCCCAAACTAAGTGATGCAAAAGTCAAGGAAGGCATCTTCATTGGGCCACAAATACGTGAACTCGTAAAGGATCCTGCTTTCGACCTAGTTCTAAAAGGAAAAGAAAAGGAAGCTTGGGAAGCTTTTAAGGGAGTTGTGCATGGATTTTTAGGGAACAGAAGGGAGGAAATCCAATCCATCCAATTGGTAAAAGTACTTCTAGAAAAGTACCATCAACTCGTATGTAATATGTCACTAAAAATACATTTTTTCCCCTCCCATCTTGATTTTTTCCCATCCAGTCGTGGAGCTATCAGTGACCAGCATGGGGTAAGATTCCACCAGGATATTTCTCTCATGGAACGGAGATATCAGGGCCGCTGAAATGAAGCAATGCTCGCGGATTACTGCTGGTTTATGTATAGGGATGCTCCAGAAATTACTTACAAAAGGAAAGCCAAAAGACAGCGATCTCATGAAGCCCTCAATTAATTCTTCATATATTCAACCACCGGTGGGTGTTCTTTTGTCATTTATAGTGTGTAACTGTCATTAAAAATACACCTTTTAATATTGTTAGCATACATAATTAATATTTTTCGTTACCTCATTATTTTTATCACAGAAACTAGAGCTGATAAAAAATTTTCTTTGTCATATTCGTTTTTCGCAACACAAAATTGGTAGGAATTAACTTATAAGTTGAAGGAAACAAAAAAAAAATTGTTGGACTGTGTAACCAGAGCATCGAGCGGGTATTTTCAAACGCTCGAAAAAAAAGCGCAGGTTTGCAGTTTTAAATATTATTTTTTTTATATGAAAAAACCCTAAGAAAATGGGAAAAAACTTTTATACTATAAATCAAGGACGACCGAGACAGTCGTCGTTATTTTGTCTTATATTGAGAATGATTTTTTTCCGAATACTTGAAAAACACATTTTGAGGTAAGGATAATTAGAATTTTACAATTCTACGGTATTTCTGATGTAACTGTTTTTTGCTCCCATGATTAAAAAAAGTTTTTCTTTTGATGAATGTATTAAAAGGAGATTTTTTGCGTATTTTTATAAAATACATATAATTGCATAATTGCAATATTTTAACTTTTAATATGTTATAGAAATTTTATTAGTAATTTAATTATAATTTAATTAGTAAGCGCCTTAAACATTATTAATTAATAGGTATTTACGTCACTAGGGCAAAAAATTGGTCTTTACAGGTCGACACAGGAAATTAACAGGGCGAGCCGCAAGCGAGTCTTGTAAAAATGCGGAGACATGTAAAGACACTTTCCGATCGTGTATCGTAGGTACTTTTTTTTTCAAACGATCAAAAAAAAAACAATAGTACCTACTACTTTCGTCGTAATTTATGAACTGTCCCCTTACAAGAAAATATTAGCCTTCTGCTTCTTGTTGGCTAGATAGCCATTGCCGCTAAGGCCAGTAGTTTTTAAGATAAAAACTAAAGAAAAACAAGTAAACTTTTGTGGTTACAATTTATTTTTGTACTTTTAACTTGTGGAAAATTGTAAAAAAAACAGAAAAATGACTGACGACCAGTTATGGCCGACCATGATCAACTTATCAAGCAAAATAATGATAAACAACTTATGAAATACAGATGTCTAGATTTTAGCAATACAAATGTGTGATCCATTTTTCTGAAACATATGCCACTAATACGTCTTCATTAATGTTCTTAACATTTTTTAATTCGCACCAGTTTATAAATGCATCAAAGTTCCGATTTAGATTTTTCAGGCAGCAAATCGAAAGTGACTCTTGAAGCAGTTTCTATATTATTTTCTCCAGATTCAACCCATTTTATAGATCCACTTTTGTAAACAAAACTTTTGAAACAAATTTAAAAGAGCTTTTTTAGAAGTGTCAAAACTGCCAAAAAAAACAAAAGCTAAAAGCTGTCAACAAGAAGTCATAGCCAACTTGGCCAAATTTGCGAACGGAAAAAGATCAAGGGACCGGAAAATTGAACAAAAATGTTTTTTATGCACTTCAGGTATTAAATACGTACTTCTAATCCCTCGTTTTAGGGACTAAAAAAAAATTAATCCCTTAGGGATGAAAAATAAATTTAATCCCTCAGGGATTAAAAAAAAAGTAATCCGTATGGCAAGTCAAACCAAACAGCACTTGCTCTTGGCCAAGATTTCATTCTTAGCACCCTTTCTTGTAGTTGACGAACCATTTGGCGTAGAAATTACGGAATTTTAACAAAGATCTTTGCATAAAATAGTATATAAACATCGGGACTAAAGTGTCGTTTAATCCCTTAGCGAATTGTAGGCCTTCTTACGGTCGGGCTACAAACCTTTCGTCGCGGGATTAAATGTAGCACTTTAGTCCCTAGGTTTATAATGTACTATTATTGAGAGTGGAAATATTTTGAAAGAACATGCCTTGTAATATAGAACTTTCCGCAAGAAAAATCGTACGAAAAGTGGCTATTTTCCGGTCGTTTAAAAAAAAAAAAATACGTTTGACCGAAATCCTGTTATTTTCCTCCACAATATAAAACAAAAATACCTACTTTTCTTAAATACATTTTGGGTACGTTTAATGTGAATATCATTACATCCTTACTAACATTCAAAAAGAGAGCCGCCTAATGTAAAATAATGTGGTGACATGGTTAAGATGATTCGGTATTTTTTAGGTCTTGTATTGGGTTTTGTAAGTTGTTTATAATATGGTTGACTGCCTGCTTAGGTAGCGGCAGGAGTCCTTAACTTGTATTTAGGCCTGCTACTTGAGAATATAATAAAAGTTATGTTGTTTGTTTAAAAATCTTCACCATTTGCAATTTATAATAAAAACATAAAACTGACAATGAACAATTTTTTAAAATGTTGTGCGCTATGGGAGATCATTGGATGTTATCTGTTAAACACAAAAATAATATACTTTTAGGCTTTTATTCGTACTTTTAATATATTATTATTATTATTTGCAGACAAATCGTCTGACAACTTTCCAAAAAAAAATATATTTTTATATTTATATTAGAAAATTGTTCGAAAAAGTACTTTATCGCCCTAGTGTGGAAAATTTCATCAAAAATATGATTTTAGCAACTGTCTGCAGATAACTAAAGCATCGTTTTTTTTGTTACCGATGCAAAAAAACTTTTCTTTTGATCACGGTTGCAAAAAAAGATTTCTGTCCGTTCTTTACCCAAAATTAAAAAGAAATAGCGGAAAATAGTAACATTGAAAAAATCTAATTATTCTTGCCTAAAAATTAAGCCCCTTCCGCCAGTTTTCACCAAGTATTTACGAAAAAATCATTTAAAAACATCGTAAAAATATCAAACTATCAAATACTAAAATGTCGCAATAATGAACGTCACCGAGTAAAAAGGCACATCGCCATGGAAACCACTGTTATTTCATTTACTAGCCGCCTTGATTTATAGTGTAAAGGTGGCGTTATGCGACAAATGGTCTTCGTTCAAGATTTTTAAAAGTATTTTCCTGTTTTTCTTGGATTTTTTGATAAAGGTATTAAAAAAAATACTGTTCACAACTCGCGGCTAAACTGTGCTTTTTTTTATTCGCTGCGCTGGTTATTTAAAGCAACGCTTGAAAAACAAATGATGTTTAATGATGTCTAGGCAGGTGACCAGTGAAACCACGGACGAGCCCACGCTGGATACCCAGGGCGAAACATCGTTTGATCATTTCTCTTTCCGCTTTGGTTCTTTGTGTGTTCCTTGTGGGATGATCATCCAAGATTGACTTTTCGTTGTTTTCCACCCGAGATCTTTTGATCTTTTCTTTTTTAGTTTCTTTTCGGTTGAAGTAACTGATATGGAGGTTTTTTAACTTCCTTTTTTGTTTCTGTTACAATCAATATACCTTTAAAACAAGGTATCACACGACCAACGCCTCTGTTCCATTTTCGTACATGCAGTATATATATAAATATGTGCATAACATGGTTTGAAGGAATAGTTTATTACAAGTGAAAATTGACATTTAAGGCGGCTTTACCCAACTATTGATAATTCATAACTTAATTCCTAATGTATAAACACAATCTTAGTGTTAATACATAATTTAACAGACATGTTTTTCCAAGGATTCAGAACTATAGTGCATTAGGATATAAATTTTGACAATTGACATACCAAACTTTACCTAACCTTAATATATTTTTGCTGATTTGGAGAAGAACCATGAAAGTGGAAAAAAGAAAAATGAAGGTTTGCCTAAATTTCAGTTTTTAATATTAACTGATGTCTCTCGCTTCTATGAGATCAACCAACCAACATTTTTTCTTTGGTTTTGACTTGCCAGTGCACAGTTAAAATTAACCAACTTTAAAATTATTCACTGTGATTGAATTGTGAATTCTAACTATCAATACACTTCTCTTAACAATAATGTATGTAACATTATGATTATGAATAAAATTGTGCTTAGGTTAAGAATTAATCAATATGAAATTTGCATAAACCCTCCTTTACTACTACTTAATATATAACTACCAACTCAAAGCTCTAATTTATCCATTAGTGCCCAAAGTCCGAAAATTCCGCAATCAATAAAACTCACACTTACTTTCCACACGCAATATCCTACTTTGGCCAACACGCGTTATTCAATTAATGTCATACATATTTCAGTCCTATGCCCAAAATAAAAATCCCTTTGTGAAGGAGGAAACCCAGATAAGTGGCTTCAATAATTTTTCGGGGGTTCAAAAATGCCAATTTTGGAGGTCCTCCTTCGATAACATTCAAAAAAAATAATATTTAAAAAAGTCGATTCGTGGGGTGTTCAAATCGGACAAAATTTGAGCTCATTCAGCGATTTTATTGAAAAATTTTACATTTTTTTCATTCAAATTTAAGAACTCCGTTTTTTGGCCAAAATTTGTCTTTAATTTCCATCAAAGGTTTTATAAATAAAATTGGTAATAATTTTTGTTAGCCTTTGATTTATTGTCATTTTTTTAAAATTGACAAAAATCGAAAAAAATGCTTTTTCTTTTAGGAAAAATATCAGAAAATGGAGACAAAATTATAAGGAAGTTTTCCTCCTTTCTTATACACAGATTTGCAAATCCACTCTATATTACAATTCTACGAAATAAGTAAGGAAATAGGTGATACAAATCCATTCCAATCCAATTTTACTAAAATAATGGAGACTTGGGACCGGATGTACTAGTGCTTAAAATAGAATAAAGCAATAAGAAATTTTTTAGAGCAGTAACGATTTTTATACAGGGTACGATAGAAAGAGAGAAGTGGATTGATCAGAAATAGATAGCTAATTAAAAAGTCAAGCATAGAGATGATTTCTGTTGCTGACTGTCTAATAAAATATTTTAGAAAAAATAGATACTTTAAAGTATTTTAATTTTTAAAAAAATTCCAGCTTCAATTGGGTATTCCAGTGCGTTTTTGAAGTCAATGTATGGATCTCAATTTAAATTAATTCAGGAAGATCACTGCTCTCTTAAATCAAGGAAAAAGCGTCTTACATAATTAAGTTTAAAATAAATTTTTAATAATTGGATAAAAACAAAGATTTCTTAAATACATACGTATTATCTGGTTTGGTCACAAACCTTATAACCAAAAAAATAGACTGCTAATGCTTATGGGTTTTCTCCCAATAAATGACTGCCTCATGGAAGTGACAGTTTGGTGCTACTGGAACCAGAGTAAACCGACTTGAGTAAAATTTGTTGTAGTTGCAAACCCAATATTTTAGTATTTGATGAATATATAACAAGCACTGCTTGACGAAATTTAAGAAAAAATATAAAACCACTGTTTCTTGAGTATTTTAAAAAATTTATTTAGAAAACTGTTCGAATTAACTAGATTTCAAAGGGGCAGTGTAAACAGTGTCATGACGTGACAACTTATTTTCTCTTTATCCTCGTTTTTGGTTGGTAGCACTGCGTTTGACGGTCTTGACGTTAGTAGATTGGCCATTTTCTTTATTTTCGTTTCTTGGTTTTCGAAGATTTTGCTTTGGATAGACGTCTGTAAAGACGCGAATCCATAGTAACCGAGAAGAAGATGAAGAAGTTTTTGCTTGGGTTTTGCTTAACGTGTTGTGTTTTTAATATACTTTTTCTGTGCCCTTTTGCATCATGAAGTGCTTTGTTGTCGGCTGCAACAACAATAATTCTGCGAGTGGAAATACGTTTTCCTACCACAGGTAAGGGTAAATAATTCCTGTTTTTGCCAATTTTCTTTAATACTTCTGCGATCATTGCCTGTATTCTTAAAGGCCCATGAAGTGGTTGCAGCTCACCAGTGTGGGGATTCTTGAAAGTGTGAGAAGGGAGTACACCCCAAGGGAGTATCCATGTCCTCTTCTTACTTGTGTACTTTTGTATATCTCCACCTCACTCACAAATTTCGGGGAGTACTCGCTGGTTTGGATTTCAAAAATCTCCGCACATTTCTCACCCTTTTCACGTCTGGGTTTAACCAACTTTTCAAATTGATAATTCATAACTTTGTGCTAATTCTGTATGTCTATTTTTTTCTTTGTTATTAAAATAAAGAGACAGAGATACTAGCACTAAAACTTTAAATTATCAATATGAAAAGTTGGGTAAACCCAGCCTTATTTTGACTTGTGTGAAAAAATATAGAGACATGCAGAATTTGTTCCCAGTAGCAGCCCAGTAAGTAAGAATATTAATATTCGAAGGATAATCATATTAGGTAATAAAAGAGTGATATAAATTTATTGCATACTGTTTATATGATAAGGATATTAATTATTAATATTTTTTAAAAATATTCCTGTGCTAAAAATATTTGTTTATAAAATTTAATCTAAAGAAGGTTCTAAGAATGTTACAGGGGTATTAAAAAAAAAGAATATTCTACTCATGTTAACTGTACTTAAAAAACCTCGTCTGTAATCAATTTTTATCACAGTTATATCGTCTGTTGAAAGGCAAATCAACTAAATCAAAAAAGTTAAATTTTAAGAAAAGGCGATATTAAATTCTGTGCTGCATTTAATTGGTTATTTTATTTTGAGAATTTTAAATTTTATATGGATAAAATTAGTGTAAAATTAATGCTAGTATAAAAATTGTATTTGTCTCTGCGAAAAAAAGTGACTTAGTTGACTGTGCATTTAAACCGAAGATATAATCTAAGAGGAATATTCCTAGAATATTTCTGTGTTGACTGGGAGGCCTCATCTCAAGAATACATCTTGATCCATGCCCTCATGGCAAAACACTTGAGCCAGATGGTTGCCATAGGACAAACCGTTTTTCCATAGTGCATAATGTTAATATAAATGAAAATTAGAAGAAAGGTTCGTGGCTATCGGAACCTTTCTTCTTATTTATTTTTCACGGACAAGAAATCTACTTTTTTATAAATGAAAATTTTGGAGAAATGGGAAAGAACATAGAATAAAAAAGTGACTATTTTATAGAATAATTCTTTCTGAATCAGAGAAAAATAAGCATTTTGATAAAATGTGAACCAGAAGCTCAAAATTCGCGGTTGTTTTGTACTTTTAGCTCGCATGCACTTGTGAATTGTTTTCTAAAGTCATCTTTCTCAAGCCCTACTACTTGCTACTACTAATTTTATAAAAACTGGAAATAAACCTATGAACTACAGAGTATTTTTCTTAAGGCAACCATGTTGAATCGCTCATCAGCTGATGGCAGTATTATTAAGTATCGTAATAATGAAAAAGTCTAATTATTGTTTTTCTATTTCTTTCAATAGGTTTCCACCAGATGCTGCTATTAGTAGAAAGTGGTTACTGAGCATTTGAAGAGACTCTAAGACTGTTATTAAATACCAAAGACTCTGTTTTGACCAGCTTTTAGTTGAAGCAATCATTAAAACATACAGCACTTTGAGGAGTCATAGCTCTGCAAATAAAATTAGTGAAAGTATATCTGGAGAAAAGGTCCGAAAAGTTTTAACAAAACTTATATTGTTTAAACAACATGTTTTATATATTATCTTTAATTAAAAATAAGTAGTTTCTGTTTGTAATAAGTATTTTTGTATTGTAACTTTTTTGATGGTATTTTGTAAATAATTATTTTCTACAAATAAAATTTATTAAGGCTGGGTTTATACAAGCAAATAAAAATTAAAATAAAAATAAATAATTTTGGTTTATACAGCTGAATGAAAATAACTTGGCAGAATGGTTTAACGATCCTATTTTTAATTTTCTTGTAGCTGTATGTTTATGGGTTGAGGGATCTTGTTAATGAAATGTCCTTTTTTTGAAGTGCCAATGTCTCACAAAATTTATATAAAAATAAATTTTGCAAAACGTCGGCATTTCAATATATAAAAATAAATTTTGTGAAACGTTGGCATTTCAAAAAAAGGACGTTTTATTAACCAAATCCCTTGACCCATAAACATAGACCTTCTAGAAAATAAAAATAACTGAACCAATCAGCACACAGCTTCAATAATTGAAATAATTAAACTAAACTCAATCATACTGTTTTCTTAAATAATAGGTATTTGCCTAAACCAAACCAAAAAATGAGTGAGGTTATGCGCAAATCTTTTTTCAGATAATAAAGTTGCCCATCTTTCTATTTTTATTTCTGCTGTATAAAGGCGTACACTATTTCCCATAAGCTCAACTTTTATTTGAATAATTATTTTTATTTGCCTGCATAAATAAAGAGTACCGAACAGACAGGGTGATTTTTTTTAAGGGGTCATCCATAAACTGGTGTAGATACTTAAAGAAGGGGAACTTTTTTTCCTAAAGATAAAATGTACTTTACCCATTTAAAAAATTCATATTTTAAGGGAAGGGGGGGCTATTATTTAAAATTATTGTTAAAAAAATTGCAAATTTATTATTATGCCAGAGCCTTTTTTACAATTAGCCGCGTCTAGTGTTTTTTGTGCTTCTCAGTTGGTAGTTATAAGGATTTTGGTGCATTGCTAACTGCTTCTGGCACCAAACTGTCAAATACATGAAGCAGTCATTTCTTAAAGCAACATCATCAGTCTATTTTTTTGGTTATAAGGTTTGTGGGTTTGCTTAGGCGTTTGCACGATTTGTCTGAGGCGCGCGGTTAATAAATAGCTCAAAAATTAAAAATGTGAATCAAAAGCAGTTTTTACGGTATAAATCTGCGCTATTATCGATGTGCGCTCTTATTTTTCAAGCAATCAAAAAAAGTTATAGCGTAAAACTGATACTCGCATTATCACAAACCGCGCAAACATAACCATCTTCGCCTAAATAATATATGGTACAGCGCAAATTAAATAATAGCGTATGTAAAAAATACTAATAATAAAAATACCGTGGATTTAACCGTGCAAAATATACTGCGCTAGCAAAAAAAGACATTTTTGTGTTATTACAGATCTGCATTTTTTCTTTGTAATGTCATATTATTATTACGCGCCAGTAAAATTCTTCAGTGGTAAATTCTTGCGCGCTAGGAGCTGAAAATTAAGTAAAGTGTGATTTTAGTAATTTAACTAAATTTTTATGAAACTTCGGAGATTTTTTGAAGAAGCCGGGAAGATGGAGAGCAATTTCCCATTTCCCTTCCTTCCTACGTTTCATCCCAGATCTTTTCTAAGGCCTAAAGTCCACATTGCGCATAGATGGCGTCCATAAATTAAGTAACGGCGCGTGGGATTAGTGTGTATAAACCTGTTACGTGGGGAGAGGGAGAGTTCGCAACTGGGTTTCGTTATCTTTTGTAACTTAAAAAAGAGGGGGGGGGGAGGGAAAAAAGTTATAGAAAAGTCTTTCAGGCGTTTATGGATGTAGAAGACATTTCAGAAGATATGGTTCTCGTTCAAAATGAGCAAAGCATCATTTCGTTTTCTCATCATATTGAAGATGTGTGTTGTTAAAAAGCGATAAAATAATTTGACTAAGTTACCCAATTAACAGAGTATTTTTTCCATTTTTTTTACAAAGTTTTTCGAAATACAGTACTTTTTCCTTGCGAAATCACTTCTATGATTTTAGTTAGTCCAAAATTCCAACCATTTTTACTCAAATTTAAAGAAAAATCCTCAAAATTAGATTAAAAACCACATACGTGCGATAGTCTCAAACCTAACAAATCGTGAATATCTTCCTATAAATTATTAGCTAGTGGATTTCCTAATTTTTCTGTTTTTTTGCTCAATGCATAGAGCTTACAAAAACGAGTCAATATTTTTGTTAATTTTAAAATATTAATATTTAATTAAATCCAGCGTTACAATACAAAAAATCCCTGTATTTCAAAGGAATCATAACGAAAATTGCGTGAAAATCAAGAAAACTTATAGATGACCTTGGAAATTCGTAAAATTTTAGTGCTCTAGATCGGGAAAATTTACAGTCAGACGTTTTTTTATTATATAATGAGCAGCCAATTAGTGTTCCTATAAAAGTATATGGCCCACAATTTACATTGCAACACACATAAGTTTAGAAGACTATATATAGTGGGTAGCTAGAAAAAAGCGAAGGTTATATAAGCTATCAAAAATTAACTTACTGCCAACGGATGGACTATCATGCGATTTGCCAACTAAAAAAATAAAAATAGATAAAATTAATAAAAATATTTATTAAAGATCTCTGCTTGACAGTTAGAATATTATTACTGAAGCTGGTCATAAATAATTAATAATTCGAAAATAAAATTAAGCACATCGTAATTTTTTTCAAGTTTGATTTGCCGAATTTACCGCAAACATGGCATTTCGCTGTTATATTTGACAAGCAGTTTTGATCCAGCGCGGTCTTGGTTTTCGCGGGTTTATGTTCCATAGTACGAATTTTTTCGGTTAATTTGGGAAATCAAGATTTGTTTGAATAAATAATTTTGACTTAAATCGAACAAACTAAATCTGTTTCCCTCTCCACTTCTCTCCTTAGAGGGAGGTGGGTACTTGAGAATACCATACTATTGTATTTTGTGGTGTGTCAGTTAAAATTGGTTAGCAAAACATGACCGAAAATCGCCTATCTTGAATCCGCCATATTGAATTTTCACAATCTGATTCAGTATCTGATCAAAAATTTGTATTTATTAACCCCAAAAGCACCCGTATACCAATTTTGGTTGAAATGGGACAAACTTAGGTGTTTCCCCTCCCCACTCCCCTCGTAAGAAGCAGGGGAGCCTAATAATTACATATTATTTTATTGTCGCCGGAACTATAAATGCATGCCAAATTGGAAGGCACTCGGATGTGTATAATTTCGTTAAAATTGGTTAGCAAAAGATGACCAAAAATCTTACATCTTGAATACGCCATATAAAATTTTCAAAATCTGATTAGAAATTCGTTATCGCCATCCCCAAGTGCCCCAACATACCATATTTCAACGAAATCGGACGTACTTCAACTGTACCTCCCTCCACCCCCTTCGAGTAGGGGGGAGCTGTCAATTTCATCACACTATATTCTTGTGTTGTCACCGCAACTACATAAACATGCCAAATTTGAAGCCGATCGGATGTCTAGAAGTTGGTCAAAATTAAGTTGCCAGATTCCACCCGAACAAACACATTTACATGCATTGCAAGTTAAATAAAAGCTTATAAAGGTGCATTTACACAGACAAACTTTCCTTTGATGTTGAAATGCCGACAAACATTTACACGAGCCTCTTGAGCAAAATGTTCAAAGAAATGTTCGAGCAAAATCGCGTACAAAAAAACACACGTAAATTTTCGAGAGAATGTTGAGCAAAATTTGTTTGAAGAAATGTTGGTAATAAAAATTTGTTACAAATTTAAATTTTATAGTTTTATGGGAATTCATTGAACTTAACTGAAAATAGAAAGACTAAGTTTTAAAACAAGGTATTTTTAATTAAGTGCTTTCCGACGGAAAAACGATTTGATGTCGAAATTCACGTTTTACCTCATAAGTAACTTCGATTGATCTGATTTTTATAGGGGATATGCCAGTATACTTGTAACTTTTTAATTTATAAAAATTGGCACTTATTTATTGCTGTTGCTGGGTTAGAAGAAGGTAAAAACCGTAGACTAGTGAGAGGGGGTTTTGGTCAAATGAACATTGACACACAAAATTACAGCTGTGTTTGACAACGCTGTGTTCCGACTGTCTAAACCTCCCTATCCCCCCCAGGGAACAACTAACTACTCTCCAGAACAGTTCTCTAAAAATATCCACCTGCATTTTAAAAAGTAATTACTTCGAAGACATTTCCGTTTTCTTTTTGTAATGAAAGAAAACCAAAAAAGTTAAAGAAAAGAATTAAATGTTATTACCTCCATCATTAACTATTTTAACATTGCATATGACAAAACTAATAGCCAATAATAATGTTTCGCTTGCCGTCGCCTTTTTTTCACAAAAGTTTAAAATAAAAGTTGGTGTTCCATTTTTTTAAAGAATTGAGATCACTGATCACTGATGTAAAATTATATTTATTTTCATCTTTAAAAATATGTTTCCAAAATAGATAGAAATAACTTGCTCAAAAATTTACCCGAACAAAATGTTCAAAGAAAAGCTCACAAAAATATTCGCGCGAAAAATTTCAATTCTTTTGCACGAGCTTTTATTTGAGCATGTTCGTCTGTGTAATTGCGCCTTAAAAAGAACAGTGGTGGTCAAAGAAATTGAGCAAATCGACAAAACCTTTAGTCAAATAAAATACCTCACTGACGATAGAATCAGATGGTGAAAATACCTTAAAACCCAATGCTCCATCTAGGAGTAACAGGAAGAGAAGAAACAGAAAATGCTTTCAAGTTGATAAAATGTATATTGTTACGTCTCCACATTCTTTACCCATAAGTAGATAATTACACATTCACTGATATGTTTTTGAAAGTAAACGTTCTAATCATTATTTTAACATTAAGCATTAACCTTTCTAATGTAAACATCTTAATATAAAAACAAACGCACTTTTTCTTTCAGGATAGTCGTATAGATATACCAGTCAGTCTGTTCTTAGGTTTAGAAGTAGCAAGAGCTACATAGTTGTAAGCCGTAGTAATAAATAAAGTTTTTAAAAAAGTGATTTTCTGGTGGTGATCATTTAACTGGCGCTGCGAACAGGATAGCTACAGCTCTTCTTTATTGGGATACCATTGCAAGAGTGTGGTTCTCAAGCCTTTAGTAGCTATCCTACGGGAACTGGTTCATCAAGAGACCGCAGTAGTGAAAACGATCCTCCTTTATTGGGCAACCATTGTGACGGATCCCACGCTGTTTCCCATTTTCCAGAGGAAAAATAGGCCAATTTTCCTCAACGAACCCGACGCACCAGAAGACACGAAGAATACAGCCTACGCTTACCTTTTGCGGAGAAAACCACATGAAGATCTTTATCGGAAGCCCGTTGCTCTTCCTGTAAGTTTTTTGCTGATTATTCGTTAAAAAACTTCTTAGATTAGGTAGTTATTAAGAAAACAATTTTTCATGACTGATGAAAATATTGAAAATTTAGCAAATTTTCTAACTCAATTAAAACTAGAAACCCCTTCAAATAATAATCAAGTAGTTTGTAAGAGTACAAAAATGGAAGAATTTAAATTATTAGCCTCATACCTCCCAACATTTGACGGAAAACCGGAACATTTAGAGTCTTTTATTTTAAAAATAGATAGGTTTTATAATAAGTTTAAAGTACAACACTCAGAATTAACAGAATATTGCATAGGCTCGCGAATTGTAAAAGATGCGCAAGACTTTTTACTTTCACGACCAGACCTGACCACCTGGCCAACAATTAAAACTGCTCTCAGAGAAAAATACGGAGATCCCATCTCTTATCAAGTTCTCATGCAGGAAATAAATTATTTTTCTAAACTTAAAAACGAAAATAACATGGACTTTTTCGGTAGACTAAAATCATTTTTAAACCGAGTTCATTTAAAAATCCATGCTGAAGTTAGCGACGAAAACATTAAAACAGCTTTTATTTCTCAAACAAGTTATCAAGCAGTAATAACTTTTATGGCAAATGTACCACCAAATTTACAAAATATTCTTATTCAACAAAAACCAACTACTCTCGATTCGGTGTACACACTCTTAACCGAATTTAATTTACTCGAATCACAACTTAGATTTACAACTCAACACACCCCATTAATTAAAAACCACAATCAAAACGTTATACAACCTGCAAAACTTAATGTACCACACAGATTTCAGCAAAACCAACCATCATTTTTCCAGCAACCATCATTTTCACAATTCTTACCCAGACCTACATTTGCACAACAACTAAACCCAAATGTTAGACCCCAACAGTTTCCGCAACAAAATAATAACAATAATGTATGGAAATCTCAACCAATACCAATTCAACCCCGACAATTACCTCCCAGACAATTCCCTACTAATGCACAAGTTTTCGGCAAACCCCAAAATGTTTTTCACCCCAGAAATGCAATTCCAGCGAGAGACACCCCACAACCTATGTCCACATCCACTATTCTAACAAATCGACAACGTCAAATGCATAATATTGAAGTACAAGATAATAATCTTTCCTTCCCTACATGTGAAAATTTTGAAAATTACCAGTACGAAAACCAAAACTTTTCACAAGAAAATTTAGAAGACAGTTTCTCAACACAAAATGAATTATACCCAAATTTTTACGAAATCCAAAACGAACCTCAATCAGACGAAATACAAAATTTTTCCAACCTGCCTCACGATCCACCATTGACTTAAATAACATTTGTTTAAAAACAGAACTTCCTTATCTTTATTTACCGCAAAAACAAATTACAGTTTTAATAGACTCTGGAGCATCCGACTCAATAATAACTCCAAAAATTGCAAGCCTTTATCAAAATCAAATTTTTGAAGAACCCTTTCAAGTAATAGCATGCCAACAAAAATTCGAAGCAAACAAAAATCTAAATTTGCAACTCTTATCTGACTTTGGAATAAAGAAAAATTTTAAAATGAGAATCTTGGATTGGCATAAACATTTTGACGCCCTTATAGGAACTAGCGATTTAGAAGACTTAAAAGCCATAGTAAATTACCAAGAAAAAAACTTAATAATAAATAATATAAAAATCCCCTTTGCTAATATGTATAATCAACCCCTTGGAAAATCTATAAGAAACTACAATAATTTATTAACTATTCCTGTTGACTATTATAATGGCGATGCAATTCTCCCATCTTTTCAAATCGGAGATTATATAATTCCCGACACTCTAATCAAAGTGCAAAATGGCCTTTGCCATTTACCAAAACCCCATTCAGAAATTGAAGTAAATTTTCTTGAACGAATGCATGTAATTCCCCAAGAACATTTTGAACTTAAAAATCCGCCAAAATCTTTCCAAAAAAATGAAGTAATCCAACAGTTAAGATTAAATCATTTGTCAGAACTAGAAAAAATCCATATCACCAAATTGTGCAAAGAATTTTATGATGTCATGTATTCAGAAAATTCTGATCTAACATTTACAAATCAGATTAAACATTTTATTAGGACCACCAACGATCGCCCTATTTACGTAAAATCTTTTAGACACCCACCTACAATGAATATAGAAATACAGAAACAAATACAAAAATTACTCGATAATAAAATAATACGACCCTCTATTTCCCCTTATTCAGCCCCTGTATGGATTGTACCAAAAAAAACTGACGCATCTGGCATAAAAAAATATCGAATGGTCATAGACTATCGACAATTAAATACACAAACAGTTGAAGACAAATATCCTTTACCCCGAATTGACGAAATCTTGGATAATTTAGGCAAATGCAGATATTTTACAACCCTTGATTTAGCCCAAGGATTCCATCAAATTGAAGTTGATCCCCAATCAATAGAAAAAACTGCTTTTACTGTTAATCATGGTCATTTTGAATACTTAAGAATGCCTTTTGGTTTAAAAAATGCCCCGGCTACATTTCAACGCATGATGGATGAGATTTTACGCGATTACCTTTACAAATTTTGTTTTGTTTACATGGATGACGTCGTTATATTTTCAAAATCCCTTGAAGAACATTTAGTCCACTTAAGAAAAATATTTCAAAAATTCCGTGACGTAAATCTTAAGGTACAACTTGATAAATCTGAATTTTTGCAACAAGAAGTTCAATTTTTAGGACACATAATCACACCCGAAGGAATTAAACCAAACCCCAATAAAATCGAAGCTATAACCAAATATCCATTGCCCAAAACAAGAACCGAAATTAAATCTTTTCTCGGATTAATTGGTTATTACCGAAAATTTATTAGAAATTTTGCAAAAATAACAATACCATTTACAAAATGTCTACGAAAAGATACGAAAATAAACCTTAATGATCCCCAATACCTAGAAGCTTTCGAAAAATGCAAAGAACTAATTACGAACTCTCCCGTACTCCAGTACCCTGACTATTCAAAACCTTTTAAATTAACGACCGATGCTTCCAACGTTGCCATAGGTAGCGTCTTATCTCAAAATGAAAAACCGATTGCTTACTATTCTCGAACACTTAACACCGCCGAACGCAATTATTCCACAATTGAAAAAGAGCTCTTAGCCATTATCGATTCAACCAAACATTTTAGACCCTATCTCTACGGACAAAAATCTATTGTTGAAACTGATCATAGCCCCCTTGTTTGGCTCTCGAAAATAAAAGAACCAAATTCGCGTTTAATTAGATGGAAATTAAAATTAGAAGAATTTAATTTTGAAATAAAATATAAAAAGGGAAAAGAAAATCTTGTTGCTGACGCGCTTTCTAGAATCGAAATAAACAATGACGAAACCGAATCAATTGCTCCCAACATAGGTGACGATGTTGCCAATCCCGATGATTTTATACTTCCTGAATTAAACGAAGATAACCAATCAGACATAACTGTCCATTCAAATCAAGACAACACCGGAAAATATTTACCGATTTCTGAAAGTCCTTTAAATTTTGCACAAAATCGCTTAGTTATCGATTATGGAAAAAATTATTATTGTTACCACTCTAAACCCTTTAATAAAAATCATTATTCTTGTCGTGTCCAAAAAGAAAGGGAACTAGAGCACTTAAACAAAATTTTATTAGAAATTATACGACCCGACACTACCTTCGTAGTATTTATCCCCAAAGAAGATCTAAAACAAAAGTTTCAAGATATCGTAAATTGTCAGTTAAACCCTACAGCTAAATTAATTTTTGCCACTAAATACCTTGAAGACATCATTAACACAGAACAACAAAAACAAAAAATTGAAAATTATCACACTAAAAATCATAATGGCATAAATGAAACTTATCAAACACTTAAAGAAAAATATTACTGGCCAAAAATGCGAGATACTATTCAGGAATACATAAATCAATGTGATATTTGTTTACAATCAAAATACGAAAGAAATCCCTACCACATATCTTACCAAGGACCCCTACTAAGCGAAAAACCATTTAAAACTATTTTCCTAGATACCTTTTCCACTCAAAGCTGCAACTTTTTAACAATAATTGACTCATTTTCAAAATATGCTCAGGCTTATCACATTCAAGACAAAAATGGAATTTCTGTCTTAAATAAACTTAGACATTATTTTTCGCACCATAATACTCCAGAAAAAATAGTAGCTGATTCTGGTTTAGAATTCAAAAATAAGACAGTACAAGAATATTGTAAACTTTTTAACATTGAGATACATTTTACTACCCCCTACAACCCTACCTCAAACAGCTTAGTTGAAAGACTACATTCTACTCTTGTTGAAAAATTAAGAATATTAAAATTGCAAAACCCTCACGAACCAATACCAAACTTAATGACATCAGCCATCTTGATATACAATCAAAGCAAACATTCAACCACTGGTTTTACACCTTTTAATCTAATTTATGGACCCTACATGAATGAACCCATAATTAACCATGACTTAACTCTTTACGAGCAATATAATGAAAAACGGAAAAACGAAGTTTTACCCTTTATAAACGAAGTGTACCAAAATACCCTTCGAAAACAACAAGAAAATACAGAGAAAAGAAATAATAAACCTAATGAGACATTAGAATTGGCTCAAGAACAAATTGTTTATAAAAAACAAACGAAACCAAGTAAAATTAACCCCAAATACATTCCCTTAAAAATTACTAAAATAAAAAATAACACTTTAACTGGAAAAACACCAAACAGGCAAAAAGCGAAAATTCATGTCAGAAATATTAAAAGAATAAGAAAGAAACCAAAAAAAGATGTTTCATTACAGGAGCCTCCTGACCCTTCTGACAACCCTCAACCAGGCCCTTCAAGTACATGAAGTTCCTACTACAGGGTATTACAATGAAAAAATCGATCAAGCCTTAGTTTTTGATCATAATCATAAGACATTTATTTATTTTAATCTTACACAAATTAAGTTTACTATAGCCCAACTAACAGTTACAAACGAAGTAATATTAAAATCAATCATATCTCAAAAATTAAACAATACTATTTTTCATAACAAACTAAATCATCTTAACAACCTTTTATATGACAGCTATGACATATACTCGCGTATTACGTCAGTTAACAAAAACGAAAGATACAAAAGAGGACTTTTTAACTTTCTTGGTTCAGGCGTAAAATTTATCACAGGCAACTTAGATAACGAAGATCTAGAACTAATAAACAAAAACATGAACATTTTAAAAAGCAACGAATACAAAATAATTCAAAAAATTAATGATTTCTCTTCATATGCAGGAAATATTACTCACACACTTAGCCGTGCTATTCAATCAATTAATGTTAACACCTTACAAATACACAACGAATTTGAGATAGTGAACACAGAGATTCAACTATTATTTAGCCTTCTTAATCAACAAACACAATTGGAAAATTTGCATAATTATTTGGAAAAAATATTGCGAACTATTTCTTTTGCCCATTTAGAAACTGTTAATCTCGAATTATTTTCAACTCAACAAATTACTGAACTTTGGTCATTTTTGCAACACCATTATGACGATAAAACCTTATGGTCCTTGCAGCATCTTTCGGAACTAACCTTAGTATGTAAGTCAGGAATTGTATTTTACGACGATATGATTGTATTAGTTCTTAAGATACCTATATTCACTAACCAAAAATGTAATCTAGAATTTATTTATCCTCTGCCAAACGAGCAAAATCAATTGTTAATTATACCTAGCAAATACTATTGTTCCTCTTGGTATTCAAATTGTATTGAAATTTCAAGAAAATGGATTTGCTATTCAAATATACAGTCAAACTGCACACTTAAAAATTGCACATCAGTACAAGTTCAAAACAATTTTGAAATTTCTCTTTTAACTTTCCAAAATAATCTTTTATTATGCTCTAAACAAACTCATGAAGTTTTTGAGAATTGTCAACAATTTAAGAAATTCAAAATTCCCAAATGCGCTTTACTAAATAGCAATTGCGAAATTATCTATAAAAATCAAAAATTTCTTACAAAAGATAATTTAATTGATTTTAGCACAACACTTAATACTAGCATTTTGCCAATCAACTCTACAATTAATTTAAAACTTGAACACATAAAAAGCCCAGAACTTATTTCACGGGATCTAAGTGAACCCATTTTTCTTGAAAATAGGTTTGCACATCATTCCTCCTATTTGGTTACAGTTATTATTTTAAGCATAATAAGCCTTTGTATAATATGTGCTATTTTTCTAATTAGGAAAAGAATTTATACAAAACTTTCACAACATGTAGAAAATTTTGTAACTTTTGAAAAAGTTAAGAAATATGTTCATGAGGACATGAACTTTTCTAAGGAGGGAGATGTTACGTCTCCACATTCTTTACCCATAAGTAGATAATTACACATTCACTGATATGTTTTTGAAAGTAAACGTTCTAATCATTATTTTAACATTAAGCATTAACCTTTCTAATGTAAACATCTTAATATAAAAACAAACGCACTTTTTCTTTCAGGATAGTCGTATAGATATACCAGTCAGTCTGTTCTTAGGTTTAGAAGTAGCAAGAGCTACATAGTTGTAAGCCGTAGTAATAAATAAAGTTTTTAAAAAAGTGATTTTCTGGTGGTGATCATTTAACTATATATTTGTAATTAAAATAAAGAAGTAGAAAAATTGAGGCTGGACTGGTTTGGGACAATTTTATTCACAATAATTAATCAAATTGGAGTGAATCCAAAACTCTGAACTGGCAAAAAGTTTGTATAAAACACGTCGAGTCACAAAACTATTCCTTCCCTTCCTTTTTGCCCCTAATTAATTTTCGCTTATCTTCTTAAAGTCATCTGACTTCTAACTGTGAAGACTGAGGAACTCAGCATTTAGTGACACGCTATTGTTGACAAAGAGCTCCGCGGTGTAATTTTTTCTCCCCTAGCCACTTTATAATGATGCAAGCTTCATATTTATATGCAGTTCAAAATACGTTTTCACTTAAATACTTGTCTTGTCTTGTCTTCTAATTTGTAACTCTCAAGTCTTGTAATCTCAGTTTTTTATAGTGACACGCTATTGTTGACAAAGAGTTCTGGGGTTTTATTTTTTTTTAATTTTTTAAACTCTTTAAAAAAATGGAGACATAATTTATACTGACGTAAGCTACATATTTTATGTGAAGTACAATAAATCTTTCCATTTACATATCGATACTGATACTTCTAAAGTACCCCCAATTTATTTTCTCTCATCTTCTAATTTGTAACTTTCGAATATTGTGACCTCAGCTTTTAATAACACGCTAGTAAGGGTATTAATTGATACGAAATTTGGCATATGTCAATATCCTTTCTAATTGTTTCTCTTGATCCCCAACTTTCTTTTAATATTAACGTTGATATTAACACCTAAATTTTCAAAATTCTTGAAAGGAACAGTGACAAAATCTCCCCTAGCGGTTTTATACTGATGTAAGGTACATATTTTATATGCAGTACAAAATAACTTTCCACTTACCGATACTGATACCCCTAACGTAACCCCAATTTATTTTCTTTCAATTTGTAACTCTCCAAAATTCTGACCTTATTGTCGACAAAGACCTTTGGGTTTTTATTTTAGGTATTAAATAGCACCAAGTTTATATATATATATATATATATATATATATATTCCCCGTAAACACAAATCGTCAGCATTGAATCGGGCCAATGTCGACAACGTCGGCAGTGTGTCGGCATCGACGACTTTATGCCGACACCACTTTAGGACCGAAGTTGGTCCGATTTATTTATTCAATCGGTCGAAAATCGGCAACTGACGATGGCCCTATTTACTATATTCGATTTTATGCTGAAGGCACTTTATTTGCTTTAGGGTCGACGACGGTCCGATTGGAACTTTGTTTAATCAGACGAGAATCGGCAACTGACGATGGCCCGATTTACTATAGCCGACATTACGCCAACGCAAACCTTATCTGCTTTAGGGCCGATGATGGTCCGATAGGAACTTTCTTTAATCGGACGAGAATCGGCAACTGACTATGGCCCGATTTACTATAGTCGACATTATGCCAACGCAAACCTTATCTGCTTTAGTTCCAATGATGGTCCGATAGGATTTTTCTTTAATCGGACGAGAATCGGCAACTGACGATGGCCCGATTTACTATAGCCGACATTACGCCAACGCAAACCTTATCTGCTTTAGGGCCGATGATGGTCCGATAGGAACTTTCTTTAATCGGTCGAGAGTCGGCAACTGACGATGGCCCGATTTACTATAGTCGACTTTATGCCGACGTCTACTTTATCTGCTTTAGGGCCGACGACGGTCCAATTGGAACTCACGATGGCCCGATTTACTATAGTCGACATTATGCCAACGCAAACCTTATCTGCTTTAGGGCCGATGATGGTCCCATTGAAGTTTTCTGTAATCGGTCGAGAATCGGCAACTGACGATGGCCCGATTTACTATAGTCCACTCTATGCCGACGCCCACTTTATCTGCTTTTAGGGCCGACGACGGTCTGATTGCATGTTTGTTTAATCGGACGAGAATCGGCAACTGACGATGGCCCGATTTAGTATAGTGGACATTATGGAAGATGGAAGATAATATTATACAGGGTTCCTAAGATTTTCCTGAGGGATAGGATTTCAATAAATCAAACAGAAATGGCATAGAAAGTTCTGCGCGCACAAAAGAAACAGGTATATTGAGCAATGGTGCCAGTTTGTTATTATCTCCGGACTGCTTTCATGAGAAAAAATTGTCGCCACTCTTTCATTGTGAGCATAAATCATAGTTGCAATAATAACCGTTGACAAGATGTCTGCAAATTCCGCTAGATGGCGGCCACACCATAAGATGATCAAGGAAAAAATTAGATGTTTTCAGGTCCAAACCACAGCATTTTCTTGCTTAAAGGAGGCGGCAGGGTTCATTATTTACGATACTGAGCGATAAACTCGTTAGGTTGTTAACATTAGCAAGAAATGTCTTCGCTTTTAATTAAATTTCGTTCCATTCTGTTCTACTAGTGACATCTATCCGGAAACGGCCAAACCATGCAGCTAGCACTAGCAGCCAAAGAAATCAATAAACGGCGCTGTTTTTCCTGCAGAGCTTTTTGCTTGCGATATTATTGATTTTAAGTAAAGCTGGCCCTACACTACATTTGATATTTTCGAGGTGTTTTATGACATGATCTCGAAACATGTAGCGAACCAATTCTCCAAAACTAGCGGGAGGGTAAAAGCGAAAAATAAGGGGCTGCTAATATTTGTAACACCCAAAAAGGGGTGAAAAGATTTATTTTGCTCTGTTGCTTTACAAAAAAACGTTTTTTTCTACGAAAAACTTGAGCTCTGACACTTTTTTTATTTTTTTCTCCAACTTTCTTGAAATTTACGTCATACCGTAGAAAAAAATTATTTCCCCCATGGTCATACTCTACTTTTATTCGAAAAAATTTAGAAACAGAGACGGGATCAGTTTTCCTAAAACGGGGGATCTTGGTTTCGAGTGAGAAGATAAAGGGCGCCGCAGGCAAAAATTTTTCAAATTAAATTAGCCGAACGCAAAAATGTTAGAAAAACAAAGCACGAAATAAAAATGGCGCCGCTTACAATTTTTTTTCAAAAATTAGGTATTTTCGGGAACGCAAAGAAATAGGTCAAAAGAGTATAATTTTTAAGAAAAAAATATCAATTTTCTCGCCCTCCTCCACTGGGACTACAGGGGCCGTGCACAAATTACGTAATGGTCAAATGGGGGAGGGGGGTTACAAAACGTTACGTAGGGGGGAGGGGGGTTTTCGACAGCGTTTGCATTTGTGTGAAACTAAGAAAATTTAAAATGAAAATAAGTGAAAAGTTTTTTTTGTTGGAGGGGGGTAGTGGTCTTGAAATCGCTACGTAATATTAGGGGAGTGGCGTGCCAAACCGTTACAAAACATTACATAGGGAGGGGGTTAAAAATTGGTAAAATCACCGTTACGTAATTTGTGCACGGCCCCACATCTGACTTTTCCTCCTTTTTGATTTCGAATCAAATTGCAAAACCTGGGTTGGACGTTCGAAGGCGTCAACCCGTCCTATTTGCTTGATAAAGTTTCTACGGAAATATCTCAGTCGATATCTCTGGCCGTGTATGAACGCTTTAGGTTAGGCATTTGCATGTATCTCAGTCCCCAGCCTGTAAACAGTGCGTAAGGACAATGGTTACAAAATGATAAGCCGAAAAATATTTTTTTTTACGATATCTTTCATTAGTTTGGTATTAAAGTCGAGCAAAAACAATTTTTATTCCAGTTCTAAAGGTATGAAAATGGAAAACATTAGAAAACAACAACCTGGAATGGATTTACTACGTGTAAGATGTAGTGACAACATCGCCCCATGCTCATCCTTTTCTGCCTAATGTGCTTTTCCGTTTGTCTGCGTCTTATACACGGCTGCTTGGCCCCCTAAGGATTTGCTTAGGAACCCTGTATATATAATGAGCAAAGATATTTCAAAACTAGAATGCAGACTTGGCAAGATGGTGGTACTTCTCTGCAAGAATTACCTCTTCTTCCACTTAAACCAGCCCGACTGGTTAACCACCCACATTATCGAAAGTTTGTATTTTGCCAATGTCGAGCCGCTTTAAGCTACCACCGACGGACCTCCGTCAATCGCCGACGTTGGACCGCTTTAGGAAACCAATATCGGACTTGAATAGTTTACCGATGTCGGGCCGAGACCAGCTTGCCTACGTTATACCGACCAAATTAAGCAGTTATAGGCGGATGGTCGGTACCATGCGGTTAAACCATATCGGACCTTAATCGTACGGCGACGATATGCCGATGTCAGCAAAAAGTAAAATTTATTATTACCGGCGGGCTACAGTCTAATGCTGCGTCGGCAAACATACATTGGGTCTACATCGCAAAGCGGACAAAAAATACTGCTGGTCCGATGTCGTAAATCGACGTCGTGCCGATGAAGACAAATTAGGCAATCGACATCGGACCGACGAAGGCCCGAGGGAACCGTGTTTGCTGGGTTGATATCCTTGCTGATTTTTACTCTCGATCTCCATGCTTCTGTTAATTTTATATTTTTTTAAGGCAACAAATGTCTAAGTTTTCTAACTCCTTCAAAAAGCGCTGACACGCTATTGTTGACAAAGAGCTCTGGGGTTTACTTTTTTTCTCCCCTAGCCGCTATACACTAATATAAGCTACATATTTATGTGCAGTACAAAATACCTTTTTACTTAAACCCACTGATACCTACAAAGTACCCCTAATTTATTTCTCTCATCTTCTTAATGACTTCCAATTTGTAACTCTCAAGTCTTGTGACCTCAGCTTTTATAGTGACACGCTATTGTTGACAATGATCTCTGGGGTTTTATTTTGGGTATTAAATGACACCAGATTTCGCATCTCTTTAAGAAGTCCTTTGTCGGATAAAGATAAACAAATGAGATGCTATTTATTTTCATCACGATTTCGGCTGTGTGGTCCTCGAGTTTTCTAGACATAACGACAGACGTGGCCTGTACGTTAGGAATACAAAAAATGAGGGTCGGATAAGGAATTGCGTCTTTGTATTTTGTTAGTGCCCTTTAAAGGGATTTTAGTTATGTTATTTCTTTTCCTTGTACAGGGTGTCCTAAAAATCCGAGTCCACCCTAATATCTCCAGAACCAGAAGAGGCAGAGAAGTAAAATTTCACATAATTAGCTGGTTTACAAAAAAGTTTCTTTTTGGATGCTAATTGTGATGCCATTCATTAAGGGGACTGAGCTGGGGAGGAGACAATACTTTTTTTAAATGAGATACCCTATGTATTTTCTAAAATTTAAATAGAGCTTTTCATTCTGTTTCCAAAAATACCTAATATGGTAACTTTTTCTCTAACGGTTCTTAAATAAAATGACAAAAACTTTTAAAAAAGAGCAATGATTTAGACAAAGAATCAACATACATATGTTTTCTTGTTTAACTAATTGATCTTATGGAGATGATTAGGTGTTTGTGGAAACAGAAAAAAATGCTCTATTTAAATTTTCCAAAATATACAGGGTATCTCATTTAAAAAAAGTATCGTTGCCGCCCTAGCTCCGCTTCATAAATGATTAGCATCTAAAAATATACTTTCTTGTAAACCATCTAATTATGTGAAATTTGACTTATCTGCTTCTTTTCGTTTTGGAAATATTAGGGTGGACTCGAACTTTTGGGACACCCTGTTTTTGGTTGTGCTTTTAACTATAAATTGCTAAATAACTAAAATAAATTAATCTCTATTTAACGACACTTGATGGTGTAGTATAGGCTATTACTTGAAAGATTTTTATTTATTTAAGACCACTTTTTCATTTTCTCTTTAAAAACGACGATTTCAGTATCCTTCGTGGTAACTCTCTCAAGTAAGTAACTTTGCACATTAAAATAAGGATTTTCGCCTACTTCTTTAGCAGTATAGGAATAAAGAAAGTTATTTGTCATTTTAGTTCGTAAAAGAAAAACACCAGGATCCGATGATTTCAGGAACGAGCTTTACTTATTCTTTTTGAAAAAACTAAAAAAGACCAGAGAAAGTTGGGGTTAACCTAAGCGAGTTCAAGACCGACGAACTCTTATCGTCCATTCGGTTATTCCATTGTTTCCACGTTGTTGTCAACTTAAGCGAGTACCTTTACTCGCCATAAACGTTTATAAACAGTACCCACTATCATAGATTGATAAACTTTTAGAGCGATATTTACTAAGAACTATAGTTTAAGGAAAGTTTGGTTTTAACGTTGACATATACATGTGTATCTAAAAATTGGTTTTAAGCGGAAACATACCGCAATTGATAAAATATTTTTAGATTAAAATGCACTGGACTGAGACGCGTAGTGCAATTCTTTCTTAAAACAGTCCAAATAATGCGTAAAAATTAATAAAATCTGGTTGCACAAGAAATCCTAGAACTGTCGAAATGATCGTATATTGTAGATCATTGCCAAGATGTGGTTTATTTACTTTAAATTTAAAACAATCACGATTCTGTTGATTGTTTTTTTCAAAATGTAATTTTAAAATATTTTGTTTCGAAAAAATCAAATTACAGACTTTTTTTGTTTAAACTGACTATTTTAGCCCGTTGTTTAAGTCAATGTATGGGAACGTATGAGATCTCAGTTTAAGTTGATTCTAAGAGATCAATGCCCTCTTAAATAAAAAAAAGCCTTGCGAAATCACTTATATGATTATTATTCTAGTAAGTTTATAATTCCAACCAGGTTTCATTCAAGTTTCAAGAAAAATCTGCATGACTACTTTAAAACCGACATGCCTTCCATAGTCCTAAATCTTAATTAATACCACCCTTAACTTCTACGAACAATAGCACCTTTTAGATTACTATTACTCAACTATATTATTACTTACCGCTCGCATTTTTACTGGGTACTTTGGTTAAGTATTTTTTTTATTTATATTTCTGCTTTTTGATAATGATAGTTCCTGCCTGATACATGAAGAAAAAGAATTTAAGCGGAAAGAGGGTTTTCGGCAGGTCGACTAGAACTTACTCGACCCTTTTTGCTATCCCCTAGATCTCCCCCATGAATTGGTGTTTAACAGTGACGTAGAAATACAATTTTTTTATATTTTGCTCTTGATTTTACAACAAATTGAACTGTTCGAGATCCTCAAACGCCTATTAACTGCAGAACTATCGGATTAAAAATCGTAAGGTTTAGAAAAACATAACCGTTTAAAAACAGAATCTGAGGAGGAATACAAACATGGTAAAATAAAAATGGTGCCCTTTTCAAAGATTAAAAATTGATTTTATTTCTGTTTTTTTTATTATTATTATTATTATTATAAAATATATTCAGTGGCGGTCCCAGCCATTTGAAAAAGAGGGGGGCGGCTTCGATACGAAAAAAAAATTGAATAAAAGCGTAGCTTTTGTGAGGACATATCAATATATGCAAAACATAGTAACTACAAACGCAGATTTGGCCTCAAATTTAAAGAAGGTACTTAGATTTTAAGTTGTTTATTTTATGCATTTTTTTATTTAAAAAAATGTTACAATGCGCCGAAAATTTGAGAGAATTACATTAAAAATGCAATTTTTGAGTCAAATTAAACTAACATTGTAAATATCAACGTATAATAGCGCCGCAGGCAAAATTTTTTAAAGAAAATTGCACTGAAAAATGCCTTTGTTGATTTAAAATTAAAATAAAATTGTAAATATATTAATGGTTTCAAAACGCAGCAG
Source organism: Oxystoma pomonae (assembly GCA_963921995.1). Classification (NCBI taxonomy): domain Eukaryota; kingdom Metazoa; phylum Arthropoda; class Insecta; order Coleoptera; family Brentidae; genus Oxystoma; species Oxystoma pomonae. The sequence continues at coordinate 44,400,469 of OY998165.1, forward strand.
CCGAATTAAGAAAGTGACACTACCAATGCCATTGTTAACACAAAATTAAACTAATATTTTCTAAATATTTCCGTACCTACCTCTGAAATCCGCGCTTGAATAACTACGTATAATTTTTTCAGTTATAACAAACGAACTACAAACAAAACCTAATAGCTAAATACTTTTTTTTGAGATCTCAAAAGGTTTTTAATGTTTCAAATTACCTTTTATATTGCATATCTCAAATATAAGATGCCAATCTCAAAAAAAAGTTCGTTTCCAGTTTTTTTAGGCAACCCGGTCAAAGACTCGCCCATTGTCAATTTCAATATGTCTGTTGATATGCAGCAACGCTAAACCCTCATAGTGTTTTTAAGTACTTATATTTTCAATCTTCTGAGGCAGGACAAGCTTCTTTCTGACGAAGCATTACTTACTGACAAACATCCAAGAATGATTTATCGACGGAAAAATATCGCCACACTTGTTCATTGCCTCGAAAACGTTATCATATATGTTTTTATTTAAGTTTTTCCCTACTTCTGACCAATATTGTTTCCAAATACTGACTTCTCCCAATAAAAGTTTAAGAATTTGTGTTTTGTATTAATCAAATAGTTTATACTATTTGGAAACGACATTAGTTAATTTTTCCCTGATTTTAACTTCACGTTGTATAAAACTGCGTATGAATATGTTTAGGTCAAAAATACTTAGATTCTCGTTATTGAACCTTGATTTTATGTCCGAAATGTTTTTCTCTAAAACTTGTTTATAAATTAAAACTCTATAATGCTGTTCGGTATTTCTAAAATCGTGGTTTTCGTCTGTTCTAAAATCGTGGTTTTCGTGGTTTTCGTCTATCCCAAAATTCTGTGGAGGTATTCTAGAATGTCTTCAAAGGAACGATCAGCAATTTCTCGTTTTTTCTCCAAAGACTTCAGTGTTATCACCAGCATTTTGTTGTCTAATTTTTTCTGGAGCAACGTGGGGGCGATCGCCCCCTTTTCCCTGGGACCGCCACTGATATATTAATAATTTATCTCAAGTATATAACTACATTTATAATGTAGTATCTTAACAATAAATACAATATTTTCCAACACTATTTTACTCAATAAAAAATTAGGAGATCTCAGTAACCGTTTAATAGTAGAAGGCGTAGAACGTAATAAGTCTCCTTGGGGCCTTATTCCTGACATTCAGGGAATTGTAGGAAGTAAAATTCTCCCGGGGAGCGAATTAGGGGCTAGTCAAAATCAAGTGATATATCGAGGGAATGCCGCGTTCTTCTAGTTCAATGTAAGAGAGGTCAGCCAGAATAAACTTTAACACTCCTGAATACGGTCCCCGGCAGCGCTCCCTTCTCTCACTTTCTAGAATAAGCACCCTGGTCAATCATTTAGGAAAATAAGTATACCTGCATCATTCATCATTAAATTTTAAGAGATTTAAATTACTTATACATGAATAGAAATTTGACCAGTGGTGTAATAATTCCTTTACACTAAAAATTATTTCAAACAAATTTCTTGAACCTTAAAATAGGTATAAGGAATGAGAAAAATTAAAAAAAAAAATTCTTCACTTCAAAACTTACGTTATTTGGTAAATACAAGCCAAACTGGAATAAAGTACCATTTTTGAAGATTAGTTCAACACTCCTTTAATATTATTTGAAAATCGAATAGGTATATAATACTCCAAACCTAAACCAAGGTGGTGTCTTCTTTAAAGACTCCTTTGAAGTGGTAACAAAAGATAAAAAATTGGAGGTAATTGAAAGGGTCGAAAGATGCGTCCCAGGTATGCCAAAATAGATAAAAGTCAACAACATAAATTTTGGTTAAAATTAATAGCATCCAATTTGTAATTCTCAACTTAACAAAAGATTATCCCTCCTGAAAGCTTAAGTGTAATTATTTGTATCTAATACCCCAAACATTGGCTAAAACTTAAATATTTGAAAGGTGTTTGAGTAAGTGACAATGGTTTATGAGAGATATAAATTGGCAAACATTAGGACAACAATCAGTTAGAAATGTTAAGCTAATGTAACAAATAATCTAGTTCGTCTTGCGGTATGTCGGGTTTTGGTTTTGTCAACTTAATACCTTGATTTAAAATTCAAGAAAAAATGCATTTGAGAACATGCTAATATGCTCAAATCTAAGTCTAAAAATCTTTCAAAATTAAGTAAATATGCCAAGACATGATGTTTTTCCATTAATTCTGGATTAAAAATTAAAAAAATTAAAAATTTTATAATTAAAAAACCTTTATTATGTCAAACTTTTGAAGCGCGTGCAGTTTATCAAGGTATCATAACAAGTTTCGTCATCAAAAGGGGCCTTCGCACAAAGATTTGGCTCTTGGGAAGCCCACAAAATCCGAGATTTTTTATTAAGAGTATGTCAGTAATATTTATTTTAGTTGTCTTCCATCTTCAGGCTTTGATGTTGGCGGACAATTTTGATTTAATCGCTATTTTTAAATACATTTTTTGTCACAGGCAAATGCTGTGACAACAATTTCATGACGTTTTCAAATCGTTGTGGCACTTGGGTTATCAAAGGTGCACTGCATAAAATCTAGGAAAAAAAAATTCCTGCAGATTACAAAACCTAATTTAGACTTGATACATTCTTTTTAACTTATGCCAGAAACAGAGAAATGTACTCTTCAAAAATAAAAATTTGTCTCTTTTTTAGTAGGTGCTTATGTTTCTAGGTACAGATGACCTCAAAAAAATGGATGCTAATCTGAACATAAAATAAATTTCTAAATTCTATATCTCTCTATTTATTTGCCTATTTCTCTGTTCCAAGAAAAACTGCTAAACGAATTTTAATGAAAGCTTCATTACTGGTTTATCTGGATTCCAGGCCAGGACTCAGGCTTCATTAAGATAGGTTTACGGAAAATTGCAAATTATAGAGTACAAAATTATTCTAAGATAAATTTTTAATTTAAATATTTTTATAACCATTCTAAAGTTTTTAAATAGGAAAATTTCAATCGTCAAGACGCCCTTTCCGTCGTAATCTGTTATTGTTATTTTAATATTAAAGAAGCGCTATCCCTGCAATTACGTTGAAGGAAAACGTGAAAAGCGCGTTGAAAACACGTCGAAAGTTTCCTATGTCCGAATTTGAGAAGGGTCAGATTCCTTAGCCGAGAAATCAGAAATCTGGACTTAACTATTCGAAACCGGTCAACCCTTTGGTATCTCGCCATGTCATCAGCTAGTTTTGGATTGTTTACTGAAATTCAGAATATTAACAAGCTTCTTCTAGTAAATGCAATAATGCAAGTATTAATCGATATTACCTATCATACTTTTCGATGAGGATTGCCAAATTCGTGCAAAGTTTTTTAACTAAAAACTGGATTTCTGCATAATTGAGCTCTCCTAAAAATGCAATTAGGTATTATCTGTGCATAAAAAAGTTTATTTACCACACATTTTTGTTAAGATTTAATGAGAAAATTATGCCGTTTATAATGACCTATTCATTTTAGGCCTGTGGGAGAGGAATTTTTAAAAATTACTGGTCAATGCTGACCTAGGTTTTTCTAGGAATAAATGTGCAAAATTTAATGTTTGTAGACACACCGGTTTGATCTGCCTGTCAGTCAGCCAATGTTAAAATTTTAATCATTACTGATCTACATCACTTTAATCGCCATAACCTGAATTTCTCACTCTTCTTCTAATTTCTTAAAGAATTTTTTAATTAAAATATTGAACTTCAGACATTTTAGAAAAAGCAGAGGCGCGATATTAATTGAGTTCTTGGATTTTCTCATTATGGTTAACCAGACTTCCTTTTTGTTCTCCAGCAGAATAACTTGCAAATTGAATTTAAGATGTGGTAAAGTTTAGTCATTTTCATCGGCATCGTTAGGTGTACAAACAAGGCATGGTGGCAAGTATTCCAAGGTATTGTTTCATTTCTGTCTATGTTAAAAGGCAGCGCTCAGTAAAATAATATCAATAGAGAAATAATGAACATAAAGTCAGCAAAACAAAAATGAGATCGTTATGGAAAGAAACACAAATATTCGTAGCTTCAAGAAACAGGTAAATTTAAAACGAAGATTTATCCCCATCCACCGTCGCTTATTTGAACCCCATTCCATTCTCATTAGAAACATACTCCCAAAGACCTAGAATCACTTCAATCCAATCCCTACGTACCATGAGCACTCCATGCGTTTCGCCAACTAGGCGAATGAAGGAACGCCCCACATCAAAAAAAAAAAAAAAAAATATGAAAGTTACCAAATATATTTCCCTTCATGGAAATCAAAATTTCAAAATCTCTCTTCAGTGAAAGTCAAACCATAACCTCAAAAATAGACACGCTACAGCTGACTAATTAATAATTTTTGAAATTGCTATTTTAAGAATAAAAGTTGAATGAGCCTCACAAAAATGGTATAAAGGCGGACACCACCAGCAAAAGTCATGTTTGTAAACAATTAATTTTCTAGGCCATGTTTTAGACACAAATATATGTAGGTACCTTTAACTCTATTAAATAAGAGATCCTTAACTTTTAAAATGTTTGAAAAAATATCTGTTTTTAGTATTCACTGATTACGGCATGTTTGCCGAAACTGGTCTGAAATATAACCAAAACTTTGCACGAAATACAAAAAACGCTTTTTTAATTTTTGTTAAAATAAAAATGGACAAGTCAACAATATCAAAAATAGAAGATTTGCTTCCTAAATATAATATACACACAAAACTTTTAATTTACCCTAAAATAGAAAAACGGTTGGGCAAGACAAATTATATAACGAAGATTTAAAGCTCATAAAAAAGAAAGATTCGCTGAATACTCTTGTGAAACTTTTTAATTTGATTTGTCGCAGCAGCAAAATCCCATCTTACTGGCTGACATCAACATTTGTTACACTGCCCAAAAAACATGCAGCAAAGAAATGGAGTGATTCCCGGCTAACTAACCTATTGAGTCATATGCTGAAAATATTTTTAAAAACTATTAGTTAGTTTTGATTTCGTGGAGGGCTTGGTATTCAAGTCTTGGTTCAACATTTTGGGGATAGGTGCCAGTATATGCTTATTCGAGTTTTCGCGTACCAATCTATATTGGAACCAGACAGTCCAAAACAAATCCAAATGAAAGTTAAATAAAATATGTTAAAATGAACTATCAAATAAATGCTGATGACAGTGATATAATTTCAGATACGCTAGCTGGAAGGTATGCATGAGCCATTGGATCAAATTTCATCCAAAAGTTCGCAATTCTTTTGCCTTGCTCTTCACTCGCGCCCCCAAGATTTTCCGGGAAATAGTCCAAATGAAAATATTGCAAATGATTTTTTTTTTCATATTTAAACCAAGAATCCTGAATTTTTCCAGCATATTTTCAACAATCTCAACATAGTTTGGGTCTTTATAATTCCCTACAAATGTATGTACAACTTCTTTAAAAGCATTCAAATGCATGTTTTTCTATATCTTCGATTAGATTTTCAAATTCAGTATCTTTCATCAAGTTCCTAATCTGCTGACCTACAAAGATTTTCTCTTTTAATTTTGCCTCTGACAGAGTTGGAAATGCTTTACGCAAATATTTCAAACAATTTCCTTCTTTGTTTAATGCCTTAACATATTATTTCATAAGTCCAAGTTTTATGTGAAGTGGTGGAAGTTAAACTTTTTGAAGGTGAATAGGACTCGTTAATTATATTTTTGGCACGAGGCATTTTAAAATGTATAAAAATGACTATTATGAGCTTTGTTTATATTTTTTTTTGTAAAAATAATTCTGTGGGTGATAAAGATCAATTGTACTTTAATTAGTTATTTCCATATAAAAACTGAGCTCAACAGACAAAAATCACGTCATCACAAATTTGTGTAATTGAAAGAAAAATTAAAAGTGTAAGAGTTCCGGGACGCAGACAGATATCGTACTTAAAAAAACTGATTTTGAGAGTTTACATGTTCTACGCCACTTTTCAGAAAAGTAGTAGATAAGGTTCAAATCGCCATAATGATAGCCCATGATAGATAAAAGCATGGCACCTAAAAAAGAAGGAGATATGCACCGTAATGATGAGCATCACTGGTACGAAACTAGAGTCTGCGGTAGTGCGATTACTATTACCATTTTGAAGGATATGCTATTTTTTTAAAAAAATCAAACCGTACAAAAGAAATTCAAATTTGACTTTCTTTTCCCATTTGTAAAAAAGTTATTGAACAAAAACTAGCACGGGTCATAGTATCCTATATTTCTAGTTTTAAATTACACTTTGAACACAAGTAAATATTTATTTAAATTAACGAACACTTCACTAATCGCCTTTAACCCATCTATATGAAAATACTTTGATAATTTGTTAAAGTTCAACAGTACAGTTGAAACTACTAAACCCCAGAAATCCAACCTTTTAAAATGCATATAAAACTTACCGAAATTTTTTAGCGAAGCTTATACAAAAAACCAAACATGAATATTATCCTAGCCTTATCAAGTCGTCACTAAATAACCCTAAAAAAACATGAAAAACTATTAAAAGCATTACTTACTAACAATGATATATATACATCGAACTATCGGAAACATTTAAACAAAAGAATTACAACAAAATAAAAACCAAACTGGCAGAATGGATAATAAGCAATAATATGGATACAAAACTACTCTATAGTTAAATTTTATTTAACAAATTTTTAATTACTATTTTCAATTAAAATTTAAGAATTTTTACTGCATTTTATACTTATACCAACCCTATCTATACCACTATTTTATCTTGTAATATTTTGGAATTTTTTAAGGAGACACATCAGTCATAAGTATGTATGTTGGATTAAGATTAAAATTTTTAACGAGTGTAACTTGACCATTTCTTTCTGTTCCAGTACAAGTTTTTTAGAAACTCAATGTGAAAAAGAAAGAATTTAGAGTAAATTTTAGAACTGACAAATTTTGTATCTGTTTATAAATATATAAATATATTTACTTATTCCAAAAATAATTTGCTATCAAGGTAAAAGTGTCATTCATATACACTTCCCGACACATAAAACGAATACAGCAGAAGTTCGGCACATGTCTATGTATTAAAAATTCAGCTTGCTTATTGTCAAAAACAAAGCTTGAAAATTTTTTTCCAAACACCTTGGCATGGAGTCTGCTAAATTTTTAAATAAATTTGGATTCTCTTCATCAAATGGTCAGCATTCCGTGGAAGAATATTAAATTTTGATAACTTTTTTGCAATACGTTCTCGATGGGATTAAAAATTTTTTCATCGGTAAAAGCTACCTGCCGATGTCGCCAAAATTCGTTTTCTTGTCTCGAAACAGTAATCTGCCTTGCTTTTTAGCTGCAACACGACATCTCAGCCTCGACTTCTTTATCTGTCTTAGTGCAGTTCTTACCGTACCAGGAAAATGAACTATTAGTTTTGCTTCTCTGGCCGTGGAAAATGGGTGTTCTTCTAGGAAATTAGTGACTTGCTGATCCTGTTGGAGTGTGCTGACTTTGGTAAACTCAGTTCCTTCCTTTCGTCGTAAAGTTCCTTCTTCTTCGTATTTTCTTTTTAGTCTAACTATAGTGGACTTGTGTGGTCTATAATGTTCGGCGAACCGACGAACAGACCAACCTCCCTCTAATTTTGATAAAATTTAGTTATCGACTTCCGATAGCTGTCGTGACATTATAAGCGAATTTTAGGATGCAAATTGAGGTAACGATGATTAGATGACGAAATGGTATAGTAGATGATTTAAATACTATATATAAGAGAGCCAGAAAATTTCGGAGGCCTAGTAAATACAAATTGCTAAAGTCTTCGTCAAATTTTTAATTGATCTTAGCGCCAAAAAAGAAAACATTATATAATATAGTCTAATGTAAAACTCTTTTCTTTTTGGGAGTTGCTTTTATATACCTAAGGTTTTGTTTTTCTAGTGCCTTATTATTCATTCAATGCTTTCTTAAGGTTTTTTTTAGCAGTTTTAGCAGTGTATTGAATTACCACGCAAACCACTAAAAGGGTAAAATTTAATCAACCATGCCAGTCAACCAAATTAGCTGATGCTAAAAAACCGACCTCGATTATAGACCTACAAAAACGGACGACTTGTAGACTGCAGCCTACTAAACCGTGCTTTTTGTTAAGTCATCTTAAAATAGACGTGTAATATTAATATTTGTGTTTACCTGCAACGTGATTAAGCAGTTTAAAAAAGTTTATAATCTTGATTCTGGTGGTCGGAGAAAAGTTTTGTACATGATTTGGAATCAATCCGACTTCTTCCAAGTCACCATGCAAAATCTCTTTTACACAGCCAAGGTAAATGACGAAAACAATTTTTACTTATTTAGTACATATAAACTTCTTTGATTTACACAAATAAAAAATACTGCACATGTTAATTTACAAAGGAATACGCCACAAGAATTTAATAAAATTTACCCCTTTTAACAACTAAGATCTGCTAATACTAAAATTTTTATTTTTCCAGCGGATGTGTTGAAAACAATAATTTTATCCAGGTCAAAGTAGAAAAATACAGAAAACTTTTTGAAACCTAACCAACTTCATGCACAAATTGTTTCAAAATCCAATACTTACAAGCACCAGCAACGTGTACTTTTCGCATCCATGGATAAATCTGCCTATCTCCATTTTCATCGTCGTCGTCATCTTCATCATTATTTGTTGAACTACCCTGACCATCATCGAGATCGTCGTGGTCATCTGAGACCCCATCTTCTAATCTTAATCCCAATTCTTGCAAAGAATGTCCGTTATTTGAAGGGGAGCGCGATTCTTGGTTGTGATTAGATACAGACGCTGGCGAACACACACTGGTAGAGTTTAAGTCACTAGCCGCAGGATTCACGTTATTCGGAGATAAATCTGCAAGATTTTGCAGTAAATTTGATGGCGAGGAAGTAGGTGGTTGAGGATGGTTGGTTGGTATGGACCCACAGTTAAGCAGTAGGCTTTGAGGTTCATGCAGAGGTTGAATTGAAGGACGTATTTGATGAATAGGAGCTGTTGCGTGATGTAACTGATGATGATAGTAATTTCCGTAGCCTCCGTAATTATTTGCAAGAGGAACACCGCCCGAGCTATATCCGGAAGCTTGGTGATTGTGGTGATATCCATACTGTATGTGATGTTGCTGTTGATTTAGATAGAAATTATCACTCGGTGGAATATAACTACTTTGACTATACTCTTCACTTGGCGGAAACTTGGGGTCCACAACTACCCCGGAAGGTATGTGTTGTGGCTGTTGATAACCCGAAACGGGGTTCATGAGAAACGAACTCATAGTCATTAATAATTTTTCCGAAAATACTCTCTAAAAGGAAAGCGCGAATACGTGCTGCACACGAGGGACGAACTATACACTCTTCTCTTTTCGTTCTAGCATTCTCCCCCACCAATAAAATTGTTAACCACGCCCCCGGTAAGCGATTACCGGACCACGTGACTCGCCTACAGCCAATCGTAGAACGTGACGTCATGCACCATGATGGATGGCGAATTAGAGACAGAAAGGAAAGGGAATAACGTAAACAACAAAACAATGATGTCGTCGGCGCGGCGTAGGAAGAGTCGAAAGTAGGGAAAAGATTTTTGACTTGATATTCTAATATACCCTTAAAACATTCTTTAAGCTTGAAAATATTATAACGAATTTTTCACATTACTTGTTTTTACACAGTTTCTTGTCCAGAAAAATGTTTTTTTGGATTTAGAATACAAAACACTGAAAATACACAATCACCTAAGTCAATTTAAATTTCAGTAGATTACGAAAAAATACAAAAATGCCGTTTTAACTAAGCTACAGACAGCAAGACATTCGCGGTAAAACTAACTCAAGAGCTCAGAATTGTAGGTAAAAAGCTGCGGCCAGATACTTTAACTCCTCCTACTTTTGGCTGTTTGCCACTTATCGTTTTACCATTTCTCTCTTTGTCTGCGTTCCTTTATTTTTCTTAACCATCGACAAGGACAGATGACTTTTTGTTTACTACTGCCTCTCAAGGGATTCTGAAGTAGGTAGTTGGTAGAAGAAGATATACGATTATTTATTGTGATGGTTGGAAAGAGAGAGATCATGTGGAGGATATCTTGCTATTAGAGCTGTCATTCAGAGCCATAAAAAGGACTGTGTGAATGTGCGTTTTGGACTCTCTTGAGGATTCTCTTTTTTTGCTGGGGAGGGAACTTTGTGCTGGGTTATTTGATGACGTAAGTACAGAAGTTAAATATTATCACAAAAATCACAGGAAGCCTAAATCGCCGAAAACTGTACTTTCAGTAATTTGCACCAAATAAAGTGGGCTAAAAGTAATTGATTCGATTAGATTAAGAAAGTGGAAACAATCTAGAAAAAAAAAACGAAAAAAAAATCCGGAAAAAACCTCTGAAAAAATATTCCGAAAGAAAATTTAAGCTCATGAAAAAAATATTATAACTAACCGAAACACAGCCCAACTCAAGATAGACCCACCAAATCTACCCCAAAATAATATATTTTGATTATCACGTTTGTTAACTAATTTTTTAATATATTTATATTTTTTTTCCAGGGATTTGTTCCGGGATTTTTATTCCGGCGATTTTTTCCATTTACCTGTTGTACAGCTTGCCCACTTGATTTCGACTTTTTTTAAATGCAGACTCACGTGATGCGGTTTTTGGTGCAGGGTGGGTACGCTAGGAGTAAAACGGGTGTAGTATAATACTTTAAATTAAACTAAAATCATAAATAGCGTGGCAGATGAAAATTACAAAATTTGTAATCTAGGTAACTTTTTTCTTTGTATGCAACGGTATAATAATATTACAAACCTTCCCCCCCCCTTAAATACAGGCTTGATCAAAACTTACACTATGCCCATTTAAAAAGTTGTGGACTGGGTTACCACGCTTAAATAGGGAAAGCCATTGGACTTTTTGAAAAGAACAGAAAAGTTCTCAGGAAAGCCAACTTCTGTTCGTACAGCTGGGCGGTTAGGTAGCGCATTAATTAAACTTGGTGCGCCACTGGTAAATATTCTTTAATCAAGACAAACAAAAAATAGGATTGTAAAGTACCAAAAGTTATTTTTCTTATGTGTCACAAACCACGTATATTTTTAAACCAAAAGACCGATTTTTTTGCTTTTTTGAATATTATTTCGGTCTAAAATAGTTATAAAAAGATTACCTACTATTGGAAAAATTTTTTGAGAAAGAATTTTTTTGACAGCGGTAAAATTGCGTTTCTTAATGATTTGAATAATGTGTTTTCCAAGCCTGTATTGACATTTTTTTTAATTGTGATAAAAAACACCTAGATCAACAACAGCTTCATTATATATCAAATCAGATATTTTACATTAACGATATATTATTGACAACAGCTAAAATGTTACAAATCTTTTAATGATTTTCGTGTTGATTCAGATGTAAGCCACCATCCGAAAGACCCATTAGCACTATTAGCAGGCTCGAAATGTTATTACATTCTGCATTCGGCTCTAGCTACACAATCGAAAACACCATTAAGAAATCCGCCTGAAATAATATTGTAATATCGTTTGTCTGTATAATGTCGTTTGTCTGTAAATCGAATTGGCGTGCTGACATTTTACTTGTCACAAGAGAAAAGATTGATCCATCATGTTTCAGGATGTAGCTGAAAAGTGACGTGATGATATCTTGTGTATAAACTTCCAAATCCAGGCTATTTTAACTAAGTGAAATTCAGTGCATATATAAAGTATTTATATTTTATATCAGTCATAAGTTTTCTCTTGGACTCATGTATGAATATCTAACTCTTTTTTTATACTTGGTTCTAAATGAAACTTATATTATACCTTGTTGTATGTTCCTTAGGTTAAGTAAATGGGATTTTAAAAAGAATTGTCGCAGTTAGTATATGATTTTGTGTGTTGTGTAGTATTATTGACAAAGAAAGTTTAGTCTTTTTTTTGAGGGTTGATTGGTTTGTTTTTTCTTTACTAGTTTTTTAAGCACGCTTTAGAATCTCATTTTGTTTGTTATGTTGTTCTCTTTCAGTTGTACCTACTTTTGAATTGATAAGAACCATGCTGTAGTCTATTTCTATGCAAAATAATTACGGGTAAAAATATCTAATCAATAAAATCTTTTGGATCATTCTTTTTACTAAACAGAATTTAATTTAATTTTTTTTATTTTATGACGGAAATAAATCTTTAACTTCTTCAAAAGACGCACACTTCTTGTTTCCAAAAGTCAACCACAACATTTGTGTAACAATAGCGACCCTATCGCACAGAAGATCAAGCTCTACCTCTAGAAATTAATTTTCAGAAAGAGCTGCACGATAATCGGAAATTTACGCTTTTGCAGCGATCATTTATTGCACGTTTGAAAGCTGCATATAGATATCTTTTGAAGGAGAAGGTTGTCTGAAATATTTTGGACAGTTTATTTATTTTTAGTTTTAATAATAATAATGACCTAGAATATGCTCCAAAATTTACAGTTAATACGTTAGTACGTGTTATACAATGTATAAACATTTTAGAAAATAAATAGAGCTTGGGATGAAGTAAAAGAAAGAGCTTTGCTTGTAAAATATAAACCCGCCCACATAGAACAAAGCAAAAAGACGTGAAAAACACACACTGTTTTAAGGTTAATGGGTCGATTTTCCACGTTTTTTTCGAAACAAGTGTGTATTTTTTACGTCTTTTTTGCTTTGTGCTATGTCGGCGAGTTTAAAATTAAGATATAGGACTTTGACATATATATAGTATATACAAAGCGGTAAGTTAAATCTTTGAGCACAGTATCTTTTCGTGTTTTAGAAAAAACAATGTCAAGAGACTAATAAACTATTTGGCACAGCACAAGTTTCATAAAGTCACCTTAATAGTTATTTACCTAACAAGTGCGGAAAGTGATAATTTATCACATCCTAGGGCAGTTGACTGAACGAAGCAATTCGGCAAAGACAGTAAAGACACTTTACGCATGTGTTTACCTACAATCCTCAAAAATTCCCAAAAAAGAAATATAAACATCTTTATTTTAATTCTCTGAAATAGACCTAGACACTCCATGCGGTAAAGTGCGGTAATGTTAACTTTACCGCAGTGAGTGCGGTAAAGTACTACTTTCAGCACGCAAATGAGTGCGGTAGAGGGCACTTTACCACACGCGAGTAGGTAAAAATATTTACTTGACGCTTTGGTACAGTAACCAACAACGATCGCTATTCACAAAAGAACTTTACTTCTGTCTCATGTCTTATTGCATTTAAAAAAAAAACACACAGGGGACCAATAATAAAATACGGAGACACAATTTTGTTTAATTTTTTTTATTACAAAATAAAGTTTTATTGCGTTATTTTTCAGAGCGTAAATAGAAGCTCTGCTTTTGATTTTAAAGAGACTTCATATTTATCAAAATATTTTTTCTAATCTGATATCTTTTAGTTAAAAGATATAAAGGGAACTCGAATATTACCAATTTTTGTAAAACTACCCATATAAGTAGCGCTATGTGAAATTAAATTTTTTACACCCTTAAAAAGATCCATTCAACGATCGATTGAGCAATCAACTTTCGTAATCTACAAAAGTTGCATTGGACTTTTTTATCATTGTTTAATCCAGGCAACCAACCAACCAATACTTTAAATATCTATGTTTTAAAAAGCAAGACTCCTAAAGGCGCAATTACACAGACGAACATGCTCAAACAAAAGCTCGTGCAAAAGATCTCAAATTTTTTACGTGAACATTTTTGTGAGCTTTTCTTTGAACATTTTAAAATTTTTGAGCAAATTATTGCTATCTATTTTGGAAACATATTTTTAAAGATGGGAATAAATAAAATTTCACATCAGTGATCAGTGATCTCAATTCTTTAAAAAAATGGAACATCAACTTTTATTTTAAATTTTTGTGAAAAAAAGCCGACGGCAAGCGAAACATTATTCTTGGCTATCAGTTTTGTCACATGGATTAGGGTTACTTATAATATTTTTTTTCTTAGGGTTTTTCCCGTATTTTTTTGCCCAGGGGTTTTTTTGGGATTTTCTTGCGAGTTTTTTTTTATTTCCAAGGGTTTTTTCCTAAATTCAAAAAACAACCCAGGAAAATTTTTCTTTTTCAAAAAAATTTTTCAAATATCGGCAAAAAACTCTAAAATTGAACTTTTAAGCGGTAATCCGCGCCTCATGTTTATGAGGAGTGGTGGGGAGGGGATTTTTTTTAAACATATTTTTGTAACTTTACTTTACCCTTAGCTTTGATTGCTTTTTTTTAAATTCCTCACAAGAGATTTACCTAGTTATTTTAAGGTCCCAACGGTTGCTTAAAAAAGCAAAAGGTTAATGAAAATGCTGAAGATAGATATTTAATGTCAATTTAATGTAATAATCAAGGTCGATTACTGACACTGAACAAACAATATGCAAAGGAGCATAATTCCGATTCAGAAGTCTAATCTATTACTGCTAAATTATATTTTTTTAGACAAGGGTCGGGATCGTAGGGTTGTAAAAGTGGGTAATGGTGGGGTATTATTTAGACCGAACGTGCTTTTGTTCATATATTTGAGATTTAATAAAATGTATATAGGTTTTTTAATTTGACTTAATTATTATTGTATTGTGTTTTAAACTGGGAAGTAAAATAAAGAGGCAACAGCAATAAATAAGTGCCAATTATTATTTTTTTATTCTCGTTTTTTTACAACCCCAAAAAAGTTACAAGTTTACTGGCATATCCTCTATAAAAATCAGGTTAATCGAAGTTACTTATGAGGTAAAATGTGAATTTCGACATCAAATCGTTTTTCAGTCGGAAAGCACTTAATTAAATATACCTTGTTTTAAAACTTAGTCTTTCTATTTTCAGTTAAGTTCAATGAATTCCCATAAAACTATAAAATTTAAATTTGTAAGAAATTTCTATACCAACATTTCTTCAAAGAAATTTTGTTTAATGTTCTCTCCAAAATTTCCGTGAGTCTTTTTGTACGATATTTTGCTCAAACTTTTTTTTGAACATTTTGCTCAAGAGGCTCGTGTAAATGTTTGTCGGCATTTCAACATCAAAGGAAAGTTTGTCTGTGTAAATGCGCCTTTAGGCTTCTTACTCGTTGAGTCAAAGGGTTATATTGCATTGGTATGATTTATTATACCGCGTTAGTTCCGGGAGGGAATGTTGGTCAAGGATTTTTAAAAATTATTATTCTTGCAAAATTTAATATATGACTGCAATTTTGTGTGGAGAATCGATGGTTGTTTCCGGGGAAAAAGTGCAAAGTGGAAACTATAGAAATTGGCGATTTGCTGAATTTTTTTTGTTTTTGTTAATATTAAGTATTGTTAAATTGAAAATCTTATATTACTAAGTCATTATTTTGCTAGCTGCTTCTAAATTTAAACCCCATTACACATATGTTAAACATGAAGGTTTCCAACCCCGTTTAAACCTTTCGGTCAATTTTTTTTAAATAAAAGGTGTTCTATCAGCAAAAGAACTGCTTTTGCTGGCTAAAATATGCGCCGCCAGGATAATGGATTCGTATATAATATCAATAAAATATTTGTTAAATACTAGAGTAAGATTTAACAGCCAGGCTCAGATAAGACAGTTTACCTACTATATGCTCAGGATACAAGTTTACCTACTATATGCTTAGGAGATAAATTACCTATCAAGAGGAGATAATTTACTTATAGGAAACAACTAGTTTTCGCTGGATAATTTTGGTCTTTTATTAAAATTAAACAACTAGAAGTATGATAGTAAACTAGAGTTTCGGACGTATATTGTCTTTTTTTTAAACTTTTTTCCCAACGTTTCGAATTCTTATAAATCTGCAATCGTCATCAGGTGAAAACCATAAAACGATCTTTTGTTCAGTGATCCATAAAAGTATGGGTTTCCAAATATACTTGGTGGGTGATGCTCTGTTGAGAAAATTCATTCTGATTCCTCTGTATGAATGCTTTTTGTTTGAACTTCCGCTTGAATAGCGGCGATCTTGGCCTCAATCCATTTCATATAATGTTGATTTTACTTGCAATATAGGGCTATTTTCGATCCATAGTTGTCTCTCGTTGTCGAGTTTTTTGTTTTTGTTCTGTAAGGCGAACTTCCATCGATGGATCGGCTGCAGGTTTCCCCAAAGTAGATATCTCCACACTTGCATGGACCTGGTAGATGCAGTTCTTGGTGTATGTCGTGGCGATGTAGTTTAGTTTTTGTTACTTGTGGTGGTCATTTTGAAGACAGTCTGAAGATGGTATTGATTACCTATTCTTTTTATCTTTTCTGAGATTCCTTTGATGTATAGAATTAAAAATGTTATTCACGTCTGTCGAGCTTCAACTTGGGAAACTCAACGTCATAAAGTCTCACAATACGAAATTTATCCAAAATTTGGTAGGTTACACGTGTTTTGCCTACATAGGCATCTTCAGACCTACAAATTAAGATAAACTAGTAAGCTTAGTCTAATTGCAAGAACCGTCAAAATTAAAAAAAGAAAAGTAAGCAAAAAATAGTAATTACCTGGTATATGAAACGTCACGGTAGAGATTAACATTTAAAGAACATTACACAAGTTTAAAAAATAAAAATAAAAAAATAAAAACCATTTAAACAAAGGAGCCTCGTTAGGTAGAGGACATAACCACAAAATAATTATGAAAGTTTTAAAAAAATTATTCATTCCGGAGTAAGGACTGAACCCGTATATTCTGGATGAATGGCAGATACGTTATCACTACGCTATATTCGCTGTTGATAAAATTTATATTAAAATCTTTTTACTGCTGTAGGTTGTTAAATATTAAACATGGCTCAAAACTGAAAATATCATTTACACACACCAACACTGGGATTTTTTTGTCCTTAGTAATTTCCATTTTCTTTAGCAAGTCTAATTTATTGCTCTTTTTGCACTCATGTTACAAGGTTACGTTTTCAAAAATTGAAAAGTCGTATTTTGTCGATAAGAGGTGGTAGGCAAAAGCTGATTTTGTCAAAACTCAAATGTTCGCGGACTCTCCGACTGTCCTACGTAGGTCGCAGGGCAACTATCACAGCTTAGAGAAGTCCTTTGTATATATGTATTGGTGTGGTCTCAAGAGTTTTATTGACTGTGAGGTGGAGAGTTCCTTCGCAGATCGGATCGAATTTTTGACTTTTCTTTACTTAAAGCTTCTTCTATTTCCCCAATGTTCCACTGAACTCCTGCTGGTATATATAGAAGCTCGAAACTCTAGTTCACTCTCAAGTTTAACATTGTCTACCACCTTAAAACAACAACTTAAATTATGCTGATAAGATTGACATGATTGCAGACATCTGGAAGGTCTGCACGAACTTTTAAAAAAAGAAATTTTAGCTTAACTTGAAGGATGAAGAAAGCCGAAGCAAACATATTAGCTTTGCATTCTTCATACACAAATACCTGGGTTTAGCAGTAAGAACCAGGACAACATAAAAGAAGTATGTGCAAGAAGAATAGGCCAGAGAAAATTATCAAAATAAAATAATTATTGTTTGCGTAATGGTGCCATGTTCAGAAAGTTGGAGGTATTAAAGATATGGTGCTATTGTGGAATGCTTAGGATGTCTTGTGTGGACAAAATACGTAACGTGTTTTGTTAAGAAAAGAAAAGGATCTTAAATATACAAGGTGATTTAAAATTCCCAGTGTGTAGAATTTGTTGTTCTGAACGAGAATTAGTAAAATATATTTTTGTAAACTCTTTCATTTCAGAGATATTTGCATTCATAAATTGTTAATATTTTCCGAGGGGCACCCTTTAGTACGTGATAGATATAAATGCTTGACAAAATCCCTGAAACATGTGATTGTCAGCATACGTAGGCTTGCGTGTTAAATTATTTTGAAGGCAATTCCCAAAAAATATACGAAAATTTTGCACCTAAATTCAGAGAAAAAAATAAAATTTAAACAAAATAATTATGTATCTTTTCTTAGATTAATGATATCTAACCACTGTTCAAATCTTTTTAGAAAATTTTGAATCACCCTGTATTTACCTTCAAAAAACGGGGCACCACAAACAACGAATACTTGAATATTTTTGTAACATTTAAAAAATATCAAATTTCAACGCCTAATAAAACTAATGAGAGATAGAAAATTAAAACTAAAAGTAGGCCAGACAATTCTAAAGGATGATGGTGTAATAAAAAATTAAATAAAATAAAGTCGAGTTTATGCATCTAAGCTATAAAAGCTATTCTGAGCTTAGTTGGTAGAGCATTAGGCAGGTATTCTAGACGTCTCGAGTCCTGTCGAGAATTTTGTTTTTTCGATTTGTTCTCTTACCATTCGCCCTCTAAGCCTAAGTTAATTTTTATATAAAAAATTCGAGTTTCAAAGAAAACACTCTTAAGTTGTTAATCAAAGAATACATCAAATAAAACACAGCCAGTCTTTCACACACCCATCTAAAACAGACCGATATGTGGTGTCACCCGTATGACTACTTAATTAATAAGATGAAAAATGTCTTTAGAAAAACAAGACATTCGCCGTCAACAATTTTACGTCTGGAGATGTCGCACTTGCTAAATTATCATTAATTATGAAGACACATGCGGTAAGTAAAATGTTTTAAATGATTGACATCCTTTTTATGGGTTCTGTTACCAATATGCTATCTTAGATTTGACTCGGGTTAAGCTCTTAATTTTTGCTTGTTTGAACACAAAATTACGTGACGGAACTTATCTAATGCAAACCTTTATATAAGTAAATTTGCCTGCACGGCACCGTCCACTGAGTTTAATAGCGAGCCCACTGTGACTAACTTTTACCCGAGTATGCTTAACCTCTTAACCTTGAAGAGAAATCATCGAATTGTTTGGCTCTTCGGACATTTGCACCAATTAATTTATATCGAGAGTTTGTATTCGGTATTCCTGATCTTTCTGTGCAAAGCCTAGTATGTCTGGTGTGAAAGCTAACTCATATAATAGTAATTTATAGTTATATGATCCAACTATTGTTACTTGCTATGATTTATATGCACCCTTACGCTCAAAAATATCTCCAGTTTTGCCAAATCACCGGAAATCTCTGGGGGGGGAAGATCCCACCAATGTTGCTTGCAGTTGGGAAAAATGAAGGTTCAGTTGGGAAATTTAGGCAAATTTTACAAAAAAAGTTTTATTTCTAATTTTTTCAAACAACAATAAAACAAAATCGTAAAGTTTCAGGTAACTTGTGAATCGCTTTTAATATTAGGATAATGTCATTTGGCCCCCTCCCCCCAATCAAATGCCTTCGGATCGCTTGTGTAACGTTATAAAAGTCAAATCTGAAGGATCACATTCCCCAACTGTCAGTTTTTTGTTAATTCTTCTTAGCTGGGGAAGGTAATCCTGCATATTTGCCATCAAGAGATTGTTTTCCAAAATGGTGAGAAGGTCCCAATCGGTTGTGTACAATGTGTACAATGTGTACAATAGTCCAGAAAATTGGCTTAATAAAAATTGTGGTATTTAAGAAGATTTTATAAAAGTTTAATTCTTCTACCGGAGCATGTTAGGGAGGATGGTGAGTGAGAACGCCTTATTCGTCTCCTGAAACAGTTACTACGCAAGACACTGGGAAGATTGATATTGTTATATTTTTGGCGAGTGTGATAAGACTTCTAACAGGAGAGGCGGTATGCCAAATTTTATGGTCCATCCAGCTAGAGTTACTGATAATCTCAGGACCGGTGAAATTAATAGTTATTTACCTAACAAGTACGGATAGTTATACTTTTCCGCACGTACCGGCGTTTGCACGAACAACGCGACAGCGGAGTTCAAGCAAGCCGTAAGTGCGGAAAAAACTTTCCGCACGCGTTAGGTACAACATTCTTCCTACGAGCGTGCGGAATATCAAAATATTTTGTCATTATTTTAGTTAAACATAGCAGACTAAAAATGAAAAAATAGTCAAAACTACGAATTTTATGTTTTATTCAACTAAACTTCAACTAAACAAGCTTAAAAAATTAATTTTTATGGTAATTATTAATCACGGTAACGGTAATTGAAAGTACCACTGCTCATGTTGCTTAATGGCATCGTCGACTTCAAGTCTTCCTGATTCATCACTGAGCAACAGCGTGCTAAACAGCGTGCGTGAAAGCTTTTTTTTGCTCAACAGCGTGCGTGAAAAATGTCTTTTGCTCAACAGCGTGCGCAAAAAATTTTTTTCGCGCACGCTGTGCGGAAATTTTTTTTAGGCACAGCGTGCGGAAAAGTGGCACTTTCCGCATGGAAATGAATGCGAGAACAGCGTTTTTCCGCATGCTCGTAGGAAAAGTCTTTTACCTATGTGACCAAATAAATCATACCTTGAATTCCCATAACTTTTCAAATATTGATCCTTGAACTATCGTTAATAAATAATTTAAGAGTTTCTTTAATAACTCTAACATAAAGAAACGACCGTTGTTAGGAACAATTATGTCACAGACAAATAAAAATATTAAATTGCGTTTACATGAATTCGCAATTTCTCATCATAAAACGCAATAAGAATTTATGATACTTAGAAAGTGAAAAAAAAATGTAAAGATTTCTTATATTAAAATGAATAGGTACATAAAAAGCTGATCAATTCTAAATGCTGTCAAAATATTTTGACACTTTGCAAGCCGGTACGATCGATCAAAAACGAGTTCATATTTATTCAGCAAATCTAACCGTAACTAACGAACCTGAAATTCGGAAGTTTAAGAAAATATTGTGACAAGTATCACTTTCCTCAATCCTTTTCATATCAAGTGATCGATCAGTTTCTTATTCAAACACGCTTACAACGACTAGCAAATCGATTGTTTGGCTTACTGGGCGTAAGAAGTCGATGCGGTTATGATAAAAAACCGACAGACATACTTCGTATACAGGGCGTCCCAAATTCGATGCTCACCATAGGGATCTCCCAAACGGTAGGAGACACGAAAAGGTTTAAATTAGGGCAAATTTGCGCAATTTGACGCTTTGCTCAAAACCAAAAAAAAAGGTTACAAATTCCGAGTAGTTCCAGAAAAACCGAAATCCTTATTTTTAGTTTTTATTTTTCTGCGCCCTTACTTTTAAAGCTGTCAAAAAACGCTTAAACTTTCTACAGGGACTTTTTTAAGATCTACCCAATGCCTTCTCCACATAGGCCAATCAACTCCTACCGTTTTAGTGTCTTTTTCTCGACCTTCGCCGTCATATTGACAGAAAACTAATGGATTTTTTGTCACTTTTGAGTGAAAATGGCGGCGAAGGTGGATTAAAGGACACTAAATCGGTAGGACTTGATCGGCCTGTATGGAGAAGGTACTGATCTAACTAATGAGAAGTCCGTTTTCGAGATTTGACATTTCAATGTGACAGGAGCACTGTCAAGTTCATTTTTTCTTATGTACACATGCTTTTTTTCTCCTGCCGTTTGGTTCATAAAGGATGACAGATATTTTACAACCTAATCATTACTACTACTACTACCTGACGTTTTGAGTTAATTGACCATCGTCGGCCCAAACTCGAAGATTAAAAAACAAAGAAAAAAAAAGTATTTTTATAAATATTAGGTTTTTGTTTTTTCCAAAATATCTTGAGTAAGTTAAAAGCAAAAATTAAATTTGGGTTGATGATGGTCAATAAACCCAAAACGTCAGATGACTTGTCATAATAAGATTGCAAAATGTTATCTGTCATCCTTTATGAACCAAACGGCGGGAGAAAAAAAGGATTTGTCCATAAGAAAAAATTAATTATACAGTGCTCCTGTCGGACCTCTCACTAGGTAGATCCTAAAAAAGGGCTTGAGGAAAGTTTTAAGCTTTTTTTGACAGTTTTAAGAATAAGGGCACAGAAAAATAAAAACTAAAAATGAAGATTTCGGTTTTTTTCGTATATCTCTGGAACTATCCGGAATTTGTAAACTTTTTTTTAGTTTTGGGCAAAGCAGCAAATTGCGCAAGTTTTCCCTAATTTAAACCTTTTCTTCTTCTTCCGTTTAGAAGATCCCCATAGTGAGCATCGAATTTGAAAAACCCTGTATAGTCAGTTTAGTTTTAGAACGAACGTTTTGGTTTTTTTTTCGACCGACCGGCAAATAGCCATTTTCCATTCGATTTTTCGTACGGAAACTTCTACATTACAAGGAAGAAAGGACCTTTTTGTTAAGTTTTTCAGTCCATTGGTCCTTTTCCGGTACCATTTTTGGCCAATTTGACCATGACTTCTTGTTGACAGCTTTTAGCTTTTTTTTCGGCAGTTTTGATACTTCTAGAACAGCTGTTTTAAATTTGTTTCAAAAGTTTTGGTTACAAAAATGGACTTAGATCTAGAACATGAGTTGAATCCGGACGAAATAATAGAAGCTGCTTCAAGAGTCACGTCGATTGGTGCCTGAAAAATCTAAAGAGCGCTACCAGCGGAACTTTGATACGTTTATAAACTGGTGGGAATTAAAAAATTTTAATAAATTTAATGAAAATGTATTGGTGGCATATTTTTCAGAAAAATCGACCATATTAAAGTCATCAAGCTTGTGGAATCTATACTCTACAAATAAATAAAGGATAAACTTACAAATCTGCCTTTTATGAATTGTTTTATCACTATTCTGATTGATAACAACTGGTCGTCGCGCATTTATCACTGAATTGACTGCGTGAAGCTAATAGGAACTACACCATAATTCTTCCAATGTTTTTGGCAATTTTGCACAAGTTAAAAGTACAAAAATCCAGTGGCGGCTCGTGACTTTACAAATAGGTGACGCATCATCAGCGAACCCCCCCCCCCAGTAAAACACAAACACCATCATACTCAGGAAACATTGTCAAAAAAAAAAAACGAATACCGCAACTGAAGAGAAACAGTAGCAATAGCCCGGCACGCGACGCTCGATATTACAGTCACAAAATTACAATAGAGCCAGCTTAAAAGTTTGCATCATATGAAAACACGCCCGAACCTCGGCGGAAACGAGACGCGCGTGCCGTCGTCTTGGCAACCGATTTATTTCGGGAATTTACGCTGAACGCAGCTTGAAAGACACGAGGAACGTGCTTCGCAGAGTGCCTTGCCGTTTGTTTTGGCTCGTGGAGAGTTCGCATCTCGGATACGCGGTCGTTCCGCTCGATCCTGATGATCGAATAAAAGATACAATATTTAGAAAATTTGGAAATTTTATGGAAGCGGAAGGTTTATTTTTTTCAGAAATATTTAAATGAAAATTATTTAGTCAGACTGCAAATAAGAGGTGACACCTGCGTCATCGGGCGAGCCGCCAATGCAAAAATCATCTCTAACCACAAAAGTTTACTTGTTTTCCTTTAATTTTGATCTTAAAAACTACTGGCCTTAGCGGCAATGGCTATCTAGCCAACAAGAAGCAGAAATCTAACATTTTCCTATTAGGGGACTGTTCATAAATTACGTAACGCGGCTAGGCATTGATGAAAGTAGTATAGGTATTAAAATGTTTTTGTTTAAAAAGAAAGTACACTATCGGCATCATAAAAGTGGTACACAATACTTTTTGTTGTAATACCTTGGTCTATTTTTACTAACAAAGTCACCCATTATTGTATTTTTCTTAAACTGTCAAAGTATGTCATTCTGTATTTCGGTTTGACAAATAAAGAAAAAAATGCCTCCACAAATTTCTTTATTTGATAAAGCCTAACGCCTGACAAAACTACAAACAGGATGGTCAAGGGGGCTAGACATTATGGATGCAGTAAAAAATTAAAAAACGATGAGAAGAAGATCAGACAATAGAGAGAAAACAAGGGACTGGTTTATTGAAAGTTTCAACTGATGAATAAGATTATGACCTTATCGCTTTTATGGAAGAAAACCCTTTTGCATCTGTTGCCCAGACAAAGAGACCAACCCAATTTCCAGGATGTGTAAGAGTGGCACGAAATCGCGTAAGGAAAGGCTCTAATTTAAGATGTCGTGTGGCTGCTAAAAAAATTAAACTTACGAATGAAAAAATAACAGGCCAGGATACTTTTTTCCCTTAATTACTCTCTAAAGGAACCAGAGTTTTGGCGAAAGGTAATTCTTTCCGATGAAAAAGTTTTCCAGTCCTGTAGTGACAGAAAACCAATTCGGGTGTATCGTTCAAGAAAGTCAAGAACGCGCTATGAGGAAAGATATATTGCTGGTAACGACGATCGTGCTGGAAGATTTTCAGTAAATATGTGGGGTTGGATTTCTGCTAGAGTTCATGGTGCTCTATTTCGAATCAATGGAAGGCTCACAGCACAGGTTTACGTGGACATTTTAGAGCCGTCACAGAACTTCAATAAGACAACTGCCCTGCTCATACGGCCAGAATTTGCCAAACTTGGTTTCTGGAGCCTGCGGAAACCCCAGATGCCAATCCTGTGGAAAATATCTAGGGTTTATTTTCAAAAAAGCTGGAAAGCTTTAATATTGTGCCGCAAAATCAATCACCGTTAGAGAATTATTGTAATATAAAAATTCTTTTTTAAAGCAATCTTTGATGTCAATATTTTGACATTTTAGTACAAGTCTGTCACAAAATATAATGCGGTAGTTAACCATACAATTTAAAAATTATCTATGTTTATCACGTACCACTTTTATGATGCCGATAGTGTACATACGATACACGACCAGAAAGTGTCGTTACAGATCTCCGCAGGTTTACAAGACTCGCCTGCGGCTCGCCCTGTAAATTTCCTTAGTCGACCTGTAAAAACCATTTTTCCGGTCTAGTAACTTAAATACCTATTACTTTTGGGTCTGTCATCTGTAGATCAAACGTTAATTTTATTCGAATATATTTTGGATCAACATCTTTGGTGCATATATAATAGACAATTATCTAGGGACTAATTTTGCTTGTTTTTAAAAATTTATAAAAAGTAATTTGGACCATAACCAACTTCTTTAATGTCACATAATTGCGCCATGCTCATGTATTATTAGGGACTTATCGATACACTTCCGGCATCATAAAAGTGGTACACATTTCTTTTTGTTGTAATAACTTGGTATATTTTTACAAACAAAGTAACTTATCATTGTATTTGTCTAAAACTGTCAAAGCATGTCATTCTGGATTTAGTAAATAAAAAAATGCGTTTTCAAATTTCTTTATTTAATAAAGCCCAACTTCTGGAGAAACTGCAACTACGTTCGTCAATTAGAAGCGTGGATAGACATTCTGGACGCAATAAAACCACGATTATGAAAATTAAAAAACGATGAGAAAATGATCACACAATAGAAAGGGTTTATTGAAAGTTTTAACTCAGGACTAAGACCAAGACCATACCGTTGTGTTTTCAAATTTTAGTTACAGTTATTTTATGCATTAATTAGTATTATTGTAATATAAACATTATTTTTAAACAGAATCCTTTGATCTCATTATATTAAAATTTTAGTCAAGCATAGTATAAAAGTCAGTGTCAAAATATAATTCGGTTGTTAACCATGCAATTTAAAAAATACCTATGTGTTTCAAGAACCACTTTTATGATGCCGATAGTGTACATAAAATCGGCATAGCCTGTCTTTAATAAAGATGGCACTATTTTTGACAATTCCGCACGTAGTTTAAAGTGATTCTGACATTGTTGTTGTCTAAATATGTCATCTTAGCTATCAACATTATGTCGAATTTCATAATGTTTGTGCCTGCCTTTAATAAAGGACGGCCTTAACTTTAATTTAATTAAATGACATGTTTACATGACAAAAATGTTAGAAACCTTTCAACCTTCGTGCGGAACTGTCAGAAATAGTTCCGAATCAGGCAATGCCGGCTTTATGTACCGATAAGTCCCTATTATTTCTGCAGGACGTGATTGATTTATTTTAGTTAGTTTTACGCTTTTGGTAATAGATCAGCTAGTTTGCTTACTGAACCTTTACCGGGTTATGTCAGACAACTTAGACTTTCTCAAGCTAAGATATGCTACTTTTTATTACTTTATTACTTACGTTATGGTATCTGCTTTTGGGGCTCTTGCTACTTAAATTTTTTTCATCCTGTTTTCCAATTACAAAAAAAGGTACCTCAGAATATCTGTCATGCAAAACGAAAAAATAGAGAGATTGTAATAGAAGATCACTCGCATCAGTCTCCCTCAGAAGATTGCCGGTGGCTGTATCAGTATGCCTCTTGAAAATAAACAAACTATGGCCGGTCTTTTAACTTCCTTAAGCATAACGCAAGTCATCCCCAGTGCAACCGCTTGTCAGACCAATTACGAAATCATCTGTGCCTATGTATCTTGAAAAAGGGGGTTTTCAGAAAAAGCGTACAACCTTGAAAATTAAAGTGGCAAATTTCATTAACTGCTGGACGTTTGTTTCGATTTTACTAGTTTTTCGAATTTTTGCGGTCCCGGGGTCTTCTTGTCTTACTATTAATAATAGACACACTACGCAGTCAATTCAATTTTTATAGACATATTTTTTTGTTATAATGGCACCCCAAGTAACATTTGAGGTTGCTACATAGTTTTATTATTTTTGAACTTTTTTATAAGGGGTTTATAGGGGTCGTGAATATTTATAACAATATTTATAAAAAATTTTTAACATGTTAATGTTTATAAAGGTAATGGAAAAACCAGACGAGCATTATTCTTCCAAAATTAGCAATCAGAATATTCTTATTACTATATTTATAAAACTTTTGTCTTAGGTTTTATAATATAACAAACAAAACATTTTAAAAAGCCTCAATATAAAACTTTCGGTTTTTGGGTTTTATAATTTAGCAATCAAACCCTTTTGATGACATTTCTTATAAAACTTTTAGTGTAAAGTTGACAAGATTTATAAGATCGTAATCAAAACCTTTTAAAAACTATTCTAATAAAACTTTTAGCTTAAAGTGGTTCAAGTTTTATAAAATAGTTAGCAAAACATTTTAAAAACTCTTGTTATAAAACTTTTGGTTTAAATTTATTTAAGTTTTATAAGATAGAAATAAAAACTTTTTAAAGATAATCACTACAAGCTTTTTTAAGATAGCTGGGAAAACTTTCTGAAGATTTAGCCTAAGCTTTTCATGGGTAAATTTTTTTAAGTTGTTAAGTGGTAACCAAAACCTCTTCAATAATTTGACATAAAACCTTCGCTTTAAAGAGAAAGCCAAAATCACGTAACTAGTTACATTAGCCATGCAGCAGACGCGCAAAAGGCCAAGTGCCCAATACATAAGGGGCCTGAATATTTTTATGTTGTTCGCGCGTGTGTACGATTTTAAAGCCATACATTTTATGGATTTTATTAAAAAAAAAAAAAAATTCTGGCGAAATAATCCGCGCCCACTGACAATGACGGAAGATGCTGTCAAATATCAAAGAAAACATTTTGGTTAGTTAAAATGGCTAAGTGGCCACTAGGGCTATGGTTTACCAAATAATTAATCATTATCGAGGGAGACCATAATAATGGTAATTCAACTTCTTGGGATTCTATAAGGGTTTTAATAACCTTTATAAAACTTGACGTAAAATATCTGGCAGCCATTTTCCTAAACTCTTTCATAATTCAAATATTTTGTATTTTTGACTTTAAATTCCAAACAGTTTAATAAGTTATGTAATAATAGTTGATTTATTAATCGTTCGACCTGTATTTTGTTACTTGTTCACTATTGTTTGAATTACAGGAACTTTACGTAAACTAACATTACTTTTTTCTCCATAAATTTGGTTAAAATTTCTTTAAATTACGGTTTTTTTCAAGCGCGCATGTTTTTAGAAGGCAGAAATGAATTCTACACGATAAAGACGACGTGGTTTATAGGATATCTCGTAGAGAATCGATATAAAAATCAATAAAATATTTTAATAATATAACCTATAAATATTTGTCGAAATTAATATCCATCAGAAGTTTCGTCATTTCTGTAAACATTTTACTTGATGCATTTAGACAAAGATGAAATTATAAAAAACGCATGCATTGTAACTTTAAAGAAGGAGAGCAAATACCATATACATATGGTTAAACAATAAGGGGCGGGGTCAAATTGGACGCACTAAAACCCTCTGACAACCATTTGACAGCTACTTGTAGTTGGCTTGAGATTTTATAAAGGGTTAGAGAATGTTTTTAAAGATATTTTTTAAAACTAAAACTCACGTGAAAGTAGTAATATATCCCTTTATAAAAACTGACACTTAAGACGTATAAGGGGTTTATAAGAGTCCTGAAAAGGTTCTAAAGAGAACCTAATACAAGTTTTTGTTTTATTAAGTAGCTGCCAGAAGGTATTGATGGCCATTATAAAAAAATAAATGTAAATTGGAACTATACATATACCGGGTGGCCCAAAAAAACCGGAATGAATTTAAATGGCTATACCCTTGTTAGTTCTTTACCGATTTTAACAAGTGATAAAACTGGCCATATTAAAATCAAAGATGGTGGACATTGTCAAAATGAAGCATATATTTCAAGACTTTTCTTTTTAAGGAATCTACTTAAATAAAATTAAAATATTAACACTATTCAAAAGCCTTCTTTCTACCAAGGCGATCGGCATATCGCTTATTCAAATCGTTTAAGTACTTTAGGATTTATACCCAAAAACTTCCAAGTTCCAGTGCTATATATGTAAATAATGAATATATTCATATCGCCGCAACTTTTTTATTTCTTAACCGATTTTAATGCGTGATAGCTCGTTTGATGAAGAATTACATTTTCCTGGGACGACAAAACAAAGTGTCGATCATTTCTGAATTGAATAGAACCCACTCAAGCAAAGTATCGAGAGTAAGACTATTCAGAAGCCTAGTCTCTGCCGAGGCGATCGACATATCGGTCATTAAAATTGGTTAGGATTTACACCTAAAAATTTGGGAGAAGTTCTAGTGATCTTTATGTGAATAGTGCATATATTCATATCACCGCAACTTTTGTACTTCTTAACCGATACTAATGAGTGATAGCTCGTTAATTCGCGAATTTAATTTTCCTGTAGCGGCAAAACGAATTAACGGTTATTTTTGACTTCAAGATGGCGGATTTTACATGAGATAAAGCATATTTAATCTCGTTTATTTTTTTGGATACAACTCAAGTGAAGTAACGAGTAATAAAACCGCTCAACAGCCTAGTCTCTGCTAAGGCGATCGACATATCGCTCATTAAAATCGGTTTAGAAGTACAAAAGTTGCGGTGATATGAATATATGCATTATTCACATAAAGACCACCAGAACTTTTCCCAAATTTTTAGGTGCAAATGCTAAAGTACTTAACCGACTTTGATGAGCGATATGTCGCTCGCCTCGGCAGAGACTAGGCTTCTGAATAGTCTTATTCTAGATACTTTGCTTGTAAGTGGGTTCCATAAAAATTACTGAGATTTATTATGATTATCTCATTTAAGATCCGCCATCTTGAATTCAAAAACGATCGACAAGTTTTTTATGAAGTCACGATAAATTTAATTCTTGATCAAACGAGCTATCACTCATTAAAATCGGTCAAGAAAAAAAAATTGCGGCGATATGAATAAATTCATTATTTACATATAGAGCACTGGAACTTCTCCCAAATTTTTATGTATAAGTCCTATAGTACTCAAACTATTTTAATAAGCGATATGTCGATCGCATTGGTAGAGACTAGACTTTTGAATAGTGTTAATTTTTTAATTTCATTTAAGTGGATTCCTCAAAAAGAAATGGGTTGAAATATATGCTTTATTTTGAGAATGTCCACCATCTTTGATTTTAAGATAGTCGCCAACTTTTTTAAATTTGTCGAAGGGGAATTTTATGCACTTTTAATAGAGCTATCACTCGTTAAAGTCAGTAAAGAAGTAACAAGGCTATAGCCATTTAAAATCATTCCGGTTTTTTTGGGCCACCCGATAATAACTATATAGTATGCCAGAACACCAGGGAAAAGTAAAATTTTCATTATTTCCTAGTTTTGTAATTTTAGGGAAGGTTCCCCATCTACCCTAAAAAAAATCCTTTCAGTTTTTTTTAAATGTGCATTTTAATTTTATCGAAAATGGTAGACAATGTTGAACTCAGTGGCGGCTCGTGATCTATGAAAAGAAGGTTCACAAATTTGAAAAATTGACAGTGAATTTTTTTTGTAGGTTGCACGACTAAAATCATGTCCATTTTAAATTTTCTGTTAAAGTTAGATTTGCCCTTAGCGATTTGCGCCAAGTCAATTTCCGGTTTATGTCTACCGACATTTTTGATATCAATTTTTTGTTCCATAACAAGCTAAAATTATTTTTCAGGTACTCTACCGTGATTATAACAATTATTACACGGGCGAACATTCCTTTGATCTTCGAAATGCCGACAAACATTCGCGCGAATTATTTATTTAAAGAATCGCGCAAAAGGTTCGGGCCAAAAGGTTTGGGGATCAGGTAAAAGTGTTCGTGGTGTTCGGACAAAATTTACTGAAAGAAATTTTTAAAATAAAATAAAAATTAGAAAAATTATTTACCGTAAATATTGAACTGAATTGTAATATAAAAATTAAATTTTAAAACCTTTCCGACGGAAAAACGATTTGACGCACTTGATAAAAGAAATGATGAGGTGATGGGGTTTGATAATGGGGTTTGGTGGTGGGGTTTGATGAGTTTACACTTAATTAAGGATCAGAGAAAAGTGTTAAAGCATACTAGCAACAATTAGGTACAAACTTATTTAGTAGATATCTACCAAACTCACAACCTACCACCTAGCAAATAATTATTTGTCGCTTTCCGTAGGCTTTTGCTATTTAATCCAAAAATAAAATAAAATATTTTTGGTGTTCCAATTTAATTTCAAGAATTGAGGTCAGTGATGTGAGACCAAAACGTTCGTCGAAAAAGGTTCGCCAGATTTGGCCCGAATTTGTGGACGAACCTATTCGCTCTGTATAAATGCGCCTTTATAAAATCGTTAAACGTGCGAATGTATCACGAACCACAGCAAAAACGCAAAGCAAGTGGACTGGAGCACACCTTTATTGAAATTCGCGATAACCCTCGCTACTCGCTAACCCCCAAATGCACCGTAAAAATATTCGGATTAGTTTAGCTAATCCGTGTTTCCTCTTTGTTCATTTATGTGGGATCAAAAGAGAAAAAGAATGGATAAGATAGCTACATGCGATTAAGTGCTTACGGTGCATTTAGGGGTAACTGAAAACATACAGATATCCTGCTAGGCTCCACCTACTTCATCACGTGTGCGACTGCTCCGCGTCATCAAGCAGAGGTTCATTTCATTCGGTAGCGAGATCGAGCAGCTGGTAGCAGGAACTGCGTTGAAAAGACGGACATTACGCGGCAATGAGAGCGAGCGAGACGGACAGATCCTCAGTTAATTTTGACGCGGTGCCATATTAATCAGCGCTGAAAATAATAAGAAGTTTTGGAAATATTACAAAGAATAGTATAAATCATATGCTCCTATGGAGGAACCGCTACTGGTTGAACTTGAGAGTAAACTAGAGTTTCGAACTTTCATTGTTTTTATATCTTACTTAATTTCGTCATCAGGTGAATACTATTAAAAAACTAAGACTGCTAGCATGTGTTCAGGGAAGTATAAAACTAACCTGTGTTCAATGAACCATAAAGTTTACACCTGGTTGGTCGCGCTGTTTCGCAGTTCAAATCTGTTACCTCCGAAAAGTATGGCTATCCAAATATCCTTGATAGTGACACTTGGTTGAGAAAATACATTCTGGTGAGCATTCAGTTTTTTTTCGTAAGTACACTTACGATATTCTAGCTCTCACCAAGCGTTTATGTGGCAAGTGCTTGCGTTATAGAGTAAATTTATACATTTTCCATGTACTTCGGATAAAAAAAATGTTACTTTTCTATTGCAGGGCATCGGTGTCGTAAAATTTATGATATTTTGCTCTAATATTTTGCTTGAAACTAAATAATTTTTGCATATAAAAATTAGTAACCTGGAGATCAAGTAGTATCCTGAATGTATATTTATCATTCTATAATAAGAACTTGCAACGTTGATTGTGCTTAACAGTGGCGGTCCCAGCCATTTGAAAAGGGGGGGTGGTTTCGATACGAAAAAAAAAACTAGAATAAAAGCACAGCTTTTATGAGGAACAAATCAATATACGCAAACAAAACTTAGTAACAACAAGCGCGGATTCGGCCTCAAATCTAGGGGGGGGTACTTAGGTTTCAGGTTGTCCAATTCAATTTTTAAGTCACATTAAACTAAAATCCTAAATATCAACGTATCGTATCGTCGCAGGTGAAAATTTTTAAGAAAGTTACACGGAAAAATGTATTTTTTGATTTAAAATTAAACTGAAATTGTAAATATATCAATGGTTCCAAAGCGCAACAAGAGAAAATTTTTAAGAAAGTTACACTACAAATGCCTTTGTTAACACAAAATTAAACTAATACCGTAAATATCAAAGGTGTTGTAGTGCCGCAATTTATGCCCTACTTTGAATTTTCTAAATATTTTCGTAAAAAATTTAAATCCAGAAATCTAAAAAGCTTTTTAAGTTGAAACATTACCTTTTATATTGCATTTATCAAATATAAGATCTTAAAAAAAAGTTTGATTCCAGATTTTTTTGTTGGGCCAACCGGTCAATGACTCGCTCAATGTCAATTTCAATATGTCTGTTCAGTCCGTCAGACGAATTTCGGTCATAGTGTTTTTAAGTACGTATATTTTTAATCTTCTGAGGCAGGAGAAGCTTCTTTCTGACGAAGCATAATTTACTGACACACATCCAATAATGTTTTTATCAACGGAAAAATATCGCCACACTTGTTCATTGCCTCGAAAATGTTATCATAATTTGATTTAAGCTTTTGCCTACTTCTGACCAATATTGTTTCCAAATACTGACTTCCCCCACTAAAAGTTCAGGAATTTGTGTTTTATATTAATCAAACAGTTTATAGGATTTGTCAACCACTTTAGTTAATTTTGCTCTAATTTTGGTTTCACGTTGTATAAAACTTGATATGAATATGTTTAGGTCAAAAATACTTACCCAAGTAACACACATTGTACACATTAGAATTTATGACCAAAGTAAAGCTGTGAAAAACATTTTGTCAGCAACTTTTTGGTTGTAAAATAGCTTGCTTAGTTTTTGTAATACTTTTTGCTTTCATAATGTAAGCGCAACCCGTTTTGATCACCATACTGGTATTAAAAGCAAAAGTGTTTATTAAACTTTGCTCATACATACTATTCTACATTAAAACCAAACTTTGTAGCTTTTTTAAATCAGTCCTGACACCAATAAAAACTAAATTGGAGCAATAAAGTTGTAAAATCAGGGAATAACATTTTTGGCTTGACAAGTTTAGCTGTCGAGTTTTTTCGGGTCGTTTCGACAATAATCGCTTTCTTTGCAGGAAGCTGTAAAAATAATTAGACAAAAACATTTTCAGCTAAAGCTTAGTAATTTTAGCCGTCGGGATCTTTCGGCTTGCTTCGCGAACAAGGTCTCCCGCCCCTTATTCATAAAATAGTGGAAAAAAAACATTACTTATTAAAGTACGGCAATATTAGCCGTCGAGTTAGGTCCGGTTGTTAGTTTCAATGGCGGCCATTACACGAAAACAACCTTATAAAAAACATATTTTTTCCATAGTTTTAAGGTAGAGATAAATATTTTTTGGTTATATTGGCTTCAATCCAAAAACAAAAAAATGTAACCTAAAAATTAAATTAAAAAAAAGTTTAATATTTTTAATGTGTGAAGCGCGCGTGTTTTGGTGAGGTTTTATGGTAAGTATTAGCAGTAAACTGGCCGTCGAAAGTCAATTTGGTTCATGGATGAAGCCAAACATCCGATATTAAAAGTGTGTGTATGAATAAATATTTCCATCATCCATACATCCATACTTGTGTTTTGAAAACCGCATCAACCATTTATTTGTATAAAAATCTATTTTTGCTATTTTTGCCATTTTTTATTTGGGTTTTGTACGAATTGTTTTTGTTTTAACTAAGTTAACTAAAAAAGCTATATCGGTTGCAGCAAGTGCTGCAATGGTCATTGCAGTGACCAAAAAATGATTGCCAAATTGGGCTAGACGACGATTTATCAACACTTTCAAGACGTTGTGGCAGACAACAGCAAAAACACAATAGTAGAGGAGTTTTGCTGTCGCAACGTTTTTGCAAAAGTTTTTCAGCACCTTGTGTTACTTAGAGAGAGTTACTTAGAGTCTCGTTATTGAAACTTGATTTTATTTTCGAAATGATTTTGTCTAAAACTTGTTTATAAATTGAAACTCTATAATACTGTTCTGTATTTTTAATATCGTGGTTTTATTCTGTTTCAAACTGTCCGAAAATACTGTGGAGGGATTCTAAAATGTCTTTAAAGGAACGTTCTGCAATTTCTCGTTTTTTCTCCAAATACTTCTGGGTTACCACCAGCCAGCATCTTTGTTGTTTTTCTTGAGCAAAGAGGAGGGGCGATCGCCCGCCTCCCTGGGACCGCCACTGTGCTAAAGCAATACTGTGGTAAGAAAGGTAGGATATTCGTAAAAAATTATCTCTTAGAAAAATCGAGAAATTACACGAACCGATTTGTTTCATAAATGTCTCAATCAAATCATAGCCAGGCTAATCCGATTCCTTGATAAATGCAAATTCTATTCCAAAAAATTCCAACTGGTCGTTCCGCCTGCACAATGCCTTACTGGTCCTTTGTCGCAAATAAAAAGGCACAATTATTATTCATTTGTTAACGTCACCAAGCAGTTGCCCGATATTCAATATGGTGGAAGTCCACCATATCCATATACGTGTTAGTGTCCGCAACTACAGGTATATCTACCTATATGTTTGACACACTAGTAAAAAAAGACACATTTAAATCGTCATTTAACAAAAATTAAAAAAAACAAATAGGTCTCTGGGATCATACAAGATTTTAGTTGGAAGGCGTTTGTATTTCCTTGAGCTTTTTGGTGATGATTTTACGAAACCTGTTTAAATCGGTTACTAATAGACCACTTAACATCGCCTCACGTGTGCTGTTGCCAAAAAGTAGGGTTAAAGTTTTGAAATATTTTTGTAACCTGAACTGTTTGACCTATGTCAATGAGATTTGGTACACATATTGACCTCCTAGCAGGACTATATATTATTAATTTAAAAAAGTGAATTATATTTTTGATATCTCCCAAACGACTCACCCTGAACCTCTGAAACTAAGCAGTTTTGTAGTACATACCATTACCCACCAGTCCCACAAAATAAAATAAATTTCTAGCCTGTGAGTAGGGGGCCTGGAACAGAAGCCGAAACTTTCCCTAAAAACACATTTTCCCCCTGGTGGCCCCTAGAGGAACCACGTGTCTTTTTTGTTTTGCTGGGAGAACATTAAATATTTCATATTTCATTGCCGTTGTGGTGATTTTAATTGATCCATTAGTAACCGATTTAAATGATTTTTTGTTCACCTAGAGTCTAGAGTGAAATTTGCGGTATTAACATTTTTTTTTATTTAAGAAAAATTTCTGCCTCTGTTCAACGCCCTTTCTCACAGGCCGGAAAAGTTCTTTGTTATGTTAAACAGTGGCGTGGCCAGAAATCGACTCTGGGAGCTCTCATAATTTAATAAATTTTAAGTACCTACCTACTGCAAATTTTTTAAAATTGAGTGACACGTTTTGAATGCTGGTAAGAAAAGTTCCTTAGAATTAAACTAAAATTGTAACAATTAATGACGTCAAAGCATCGTAGGAAAATTTTTTTAAATTTAAGACATCACACCACACACGTCACAAACCGGAGTAAATGGTCAAAAAAGTGGGAAGCTATAACTCTCCCTGGGGCACCTGATCATGACTAATTTATTGTAGATTGGGTTGGACCTGCTGGGGGGGGGGGGTAACCCCCAAAACCCCTCCTGGCTACGCCACTGTGTTAAACTGGTAGGGTAAGGTATTTATTTGGGAGATATAGGGAATAATCGCAAACTAAATCGACGTGTCGGAGCGTTTTTTCCGAAAACGGTCGACAAATACCTTAAAAAGGCTCTGTTGAATTTTCGTTGGGATACCCTGTATATGACTTCAGGTTGCCCTAGGGCGGAATTATCTTATTTGATGATTTTTGTGCGACTTATATACAATTTGTTTTTTTTTTTGTTTTCCGATAGTCTCTCCGATATGGAATTTGGCAATTTTAAAAGTGTCGTTTTTATAGAGTGAGCTATTTGTTTAGGCGTACGACTGATGCCTCTTCCCACAAGAGCAGGACTGATACGTCTATGATCGGACCACACGACACGACTTGATAAATGATCAAAATATTCTTTAAGACATTTTTGCTGCTTTTCCTGAAGCTTTACAGAGTTCTGCAAGAGATAAATACAGATAAAGGATGGAATATAACATCTTCTAACCGACATTCTCTAATCTAAACTGAATTTTAAAAATTCTTAGTGGTGCTCTAAAACCCTTAACTTGTACTTCCAAATTTTGATATCGACTGCCCTAAAAACGGAAAGTTGAATAAATATTTTTCCTGCTTGAGTCACTTAAAAGTAAACAAAACATCTGAATCTGAGTTATGTTCTCTCAGGTTTTACTTTACTATTAGGATTTATTTGGTCAGTGTTTTTAAACGTTATAGTTATCGTTATTTCTGCGACTGCGTAGTTGCGAAATGCTATTCCATTGTGGTTATTAACCATAACGGAGTCCGGTATTTAAGGAAGAATAACTTTATAGTTATCATTATTTTTATTAACTTGTTTTCGCAATATTTTTGAAAACCCTATTTTTTAAAATTGCTAAATTTTCTAAAAGGCTTATCATCGCCTTCATCTTCTTTATTTTGAAGAAAATCGGTAAAAAAGTAGGGTTATATTTCACAAAATAAGTTAGGTTATATTTAACGTCGAATATAAAAGCGGATTTGACCAAAACCTCTTTCTGCGAATACTCAGTTATCGTTATTAAAAATAGAAATTAGCATAACAATAGCGATAACTTTGCTGTTAAATGTACTCACCAAAAAGACCTTATTGGCGTTAAATTTGGACTTTAAAAATAAATAAGTAAATTAGCACTTTTAACAGGTTTAAATAACCGATACATTTGTCATTATTTCTGCAAGCCTTTAAAATTTTGGATAAAATTGTTTTATTAGATGGTAGGAGATGTAAATTGTCCATTAATTACGTGTGGCTAAATTGGGAATGGGGGAGATCCAGCATAATCTTACTTCAACTTTTAGAGAAAATAGATTTGATTTTCCTACTAATAAAAATCCGGTTCCATCAAAAAATATAAATAGATAACATATCATTTTATTTTAAACAACTTTTCTCTGTGTTTTCTGTGACATTTTGGACCATATAAAACAAAAGCAACAATGACTACTTTTGTGGTTATAGTAATTAACGATAAGAATAAAAACTGTCAATTTTAAAAAAGTTTTTGGGACGTTACAGAACACATATCATAAAATTTCGTTAAAGGAAACATAACCTAAATTTTGTTGAGGTCAGTGCATGGTGAGAATTTTTTGAATTTTTATTTTTATTTAGTACATATAAATATAAAATATTGAAATTACAACTTATAATTAGAAAATGATGAAAAGTATGCGTTTATTACGATAACCAACCATTCTTTAGTCTAAGATAAAGGCAAAAACCAAAGTCGTTATTCCTATTTGACGTAAATAGAGTCTGTCCATAAAACTGTAAAAATGAAATTAATTTTTTTTGAAAATTAGCCCGCCAAGGACATTAATTGGGAAAGAAGAAGAAATTATTTTTTGGAGAATATTGGTCACGAATAATAAGCCTACAATAATCATTTAATAGTGGACCCGGTGGATACTGTGTATAAGAGAAGAAAAAAAGATTTAAAAATACTTAATTGAGCGCATGAGATGGAGATTTCATTCCATTTTTTAATTTTTACTTCAAATGTCTGATCAGTGATATTGCAATAATAAGAGGCGAAACAGAATGAACAGCAAAAAGGAATGCAAATACAATAAATATAAATGACATTCCCTTAACACATCCCAGAAAGTAACTAAATGCTAAAATTAGAAACAAAGTTTGTGCCATGTTACTACTACCAGGCAGTACTTTAATAATTCCAACTTTATTTTTGCATACAATGCGCATGTGCGCTCATGTCATATGATGTGGAAATGCAATCTGGCTGGGAGGCCAGACTGTTGTATTTCTAAATTCAAACATAATAGCTGACTTTGGTTTTTTTTTATTTTAAAATATCGTTTCAAATGTTATGAGAATTTGTGACGATTTTTTCAAGAAAATTAAGAGTGGCCGTTTATTTGCTACACAACCAAAGAAAAAAAAATAGGAATAAAACATTTGCTTTAAATAATAAATAGGGTCCAGAATTATATTATTGTGCCCATGCCAAAGGCAATCGCTGTGCAGATAAACGCATCTTTATTGTTGCGTCTAGTTGAATTTAATGGATAAGCAGCAGATAAAGTCACTTTGCTTGCCGTTAAAAAATTCATGTTAACTATCTACCAATTAAAAATCACAAAGCCATTTACAGACGTTTGTAAGCAAAATATATCCCGTATTTACTTTAGTTATCTCTTGCTCTAAGCTAAAATAGCCGAGTTTAAAAGCATTTTAAAAGTTTTGCTTAGTGGACTAAAATCACGATTTCCGTCTTCTTTTTTGAAAAAAGCTTTTTAAGAAAGTGACATTATAGCAAAAAGCTATGAGCTGATAATACATGATATATATCAGTAAGCCAGCTCCTTTTTTATATATTTCTTAATGGCTTGAATACATCAACACTGTCGCCAAGAAGGGATGAGCGAATATTTACATTTAATGGCTTTGGTATCTGTTAAAATTTGAAGAAATTAAACAAAAACTTCTAAAAAATTTGTAAAAGTTAGCACACAAGATATCTCGTACATCTCACCAAGATGCCAACTTAAACAGCGAAATACGCAAGATTTTATAAAATTTTTGTGAAGTGGTAAAACCTTTTTGACATTAAAACTTGACTCGGGATATTTTTCCTTAAAAAACTTTCCAATTTAGGTGCAGACAGGACGAGAAGAGCGACAGAGCCTGAATCTCCGAAACTTCATATAGATTTTAAAATAACTCGTTAAGTTTCGCCTGCTGCACAATTTTATCGAATTTGGCGAGGACTGACTTTTTAGGTATTTGGTGAAACGCCTTGACAAGATAGATTTTTGAAAACACCTTTTTATTATTTAAAATATAGGTAAAGTCCTTGATATTTGGTAGTGAATATCGATCAGGTTTAGTTATGGAATTTTTTCTTCTATAATCTCTACAGGGGCGCAAATCACCATTCGATTTTCTGACTATATTAGAAGGTTTGAATGGACGTATGATACCTTCTTTTAGTAAAAACTGAAATTCCTTTTTGACTGCTGCAAATTTTTCTGGGTTTTATCTTCTAACTTTGCAGCAAACCGGTAGTCTGTCAAAATTTTGTGAACAGTTTCATTCATTTCCATTAATTGTGGTCCATGTGATATCAGGATACTGAGATAACAGTTCGTGAAATCGTGATTTGGGATTTATAGTCTTGATTTCTGCTGAAAAATTAATTTTATTGGCTGCATACAATGGCTTAAAATATACTTTTTCATTTGGAATTGTTTTAGGTATTTTAGATATGAGTTGCCTGCCGTACCTGACAAGAGAACAATATTATATTCTTTTTAAATAATTTGTCTTATTATCTAAAGGAAAAAATGCAATTATGTTACCTATAGTGTACTGTGTGTTCTATGTACAGAAGACTAGGAATTAGCTCTGAAG
The DNA here is from genome assembly GCA_963921995.1 of Oxystoma pomonae. Taxonomy (NCBI): domain Eukaryota; kingdom Metazoa; phylum Arthropoda; class Insecta; order Coleoptera; family Brentidae; genus Oxystoma; species Oxystoma pomonae. The sequence goes on from OY998165.1 coordinate 44,440,331, forward strand.
AGGAGTAAAAATATACTCGAAACGTAAGCTTAAGTAACTTATTGAAGCACCTCCTGTCCTAAACCCAAGAACACCCAACAAAAGAATCGCAAGAACAAGAATCTACCGTTCGTTCATATAGTGGCTATCAAACATTTGTAGTTTGTACTAGCATCATATATAAATAAGCGACTTTTGTTAGTGTCGCCATAATCGTCTGTCGCCAATGAATAAATGAAATGAAATGTTTTGCGACAAAAACAAAGATTTTCTAGTTCTTGAGGGGCAGATGGTTGACGCCTACGAGAAAAAATTCTTTGTGTTGTTCTTGACCTTTGAGGTGGTCTTGATCTCTGAGTAAACTTTATGATTTCGTTCATTTTTGAAATTAAAACATCCAGTTTATCATCGACATTTGCAGGTGCTTTTGTAGAAATGAACATAGAACTGTTGGAAGTTTCACAGCCTTGAGTATTTTTAAAAATTTCGACTGCTATGTTCAAAAGAACGTCTTCTGAACCCAACACTTTTACCATATTTGAAATGTTTAATGGTAATTTATTAATTCAAGCAAAAATAGTATAAGTTCTAGAAAGTTGTTCTGATGCTAGTTATATCATTGAATTAAATAATTTGCTTGGTTTTTGATCTCCAAGTACACATTAAGAAAATAACTTAAACATTCTTTCTTCATCAGAAATTTGATACATCTTTATTAAGTGCTTTGTTAAGAATTTTCTAGATGTTTGAGTCTTGTTTTAAGGTCGCAGATTTTGTTATTGGTAGGACTGAGCTTAACCACTAAAGTGTTTACAAACATTTCAATTTTCTCTAATTTCTTTAAAAAATTATTGTTTGTGTTTTTACTGTAATTATACATTTTATATTTATAATATATTGAGACTTAAACAATATAAAATCAAATATATTGTTACAATTAAACTCTTATCATTTCAAAACGTTAACCTGATGTTTTATTTATTTCTAAATTACCATTATTGTAGCAACATTATTTTCTTTTTTTCTTACAAATATTTTAATAATTTATAACCGAATTCTTCTTAAATAGAATAGGTAGTATTGGCAAAAATTAGTGCCGTTTGGTTAACAGATTATGCGGATATAGTTTCAAACTCTGCAATTCGTTGTCTAAAACTTGTTTATTGGTAATCCTTTTTTCAAAAAGAATATTTAAAATTCACATTTGCAACTCAATTGTAATGAGAAGTATTTCTAAATTTCGCTTGACATATTATGTGGGTCATTGTAGAAAACGTTAGCTGCCAAAATAGTAAAGAAATTACTGCATCAAGGCATGCATAGTAAAATTATTTTAATTTATAGTGCCTTCATTTCATTCGTGATGTTACCCCGAGTTTCGATATTGTCTTACGAAAAACTGAATATGTAAAAGGTATTATCCTCTAAACCTTTGACATTGTCACGACCCGGTGCAGCATACAATTTTAAGATACACAAGCCGCATAAACAAAGTATTAAAATCTATTTTCATAAGATATAAAATATTTGAAAACCAAGACTTTTAGGAAAATATTTAGAAAACACAAAATAAACAAATCAAACAAAAATTTTGGCCCCTTTTTAACTCCGAAAAAATCGTCCACAACGGAGTTATTATGCACAATTACATTGATAATTTTAGACACAATTAAAGCTTTTTCAAGAATCCAACAGTTTTTTTCAACAGGCCGGAAAGTACGAACCTGACAGTCGCAGTTTTATCCCGGAAAGTTTTTCGTTACAGGAGTGACTCTTTAGTCAAGTTGAGATGCTTTCAAATTCTACGATTTCTGACAAAACTTATTATTTAAAAACGAGCTTAAGTCTAGAAAAAAATTACATTAATAAAGGAAGGGAGCTTTACGAGTGCCATTTAATTTGTTGTACAAAAAATATAAAGAGTCATACCAACATAATTTTAATTGTTTGGGGTACGTTTGATATATGTTTTTGGTCTAACAAGAACATATGTACGTTACATGACATTTTTTTTTCTGTGTCGTCCTGTAAAGTTCAAGTTTCCGGTCTACTAACGTAAATAGATATTTATTTCCTAAAATTAATTTTACAAAGCATTTTTATTTGCCATTTATATGTAATATTCACCTGAAACATGGGGTTTACGTTTCTCTTTTTCTTCCTATTTGAGTTTATTTCTTTAACATTTGTTTTCTAAACAGAGCGTGATTTTAAAATCCGCATAATTTTTCTCTATATTTTGTTTATTGAATATCGCACACGCTACCACACCTTCTCAAATTTTCTACTGTACATTCTCAACGAATGAGTTCATAGAGGTCGTGGTGCCACCATAAGTTGAAGCCCTTCTATTTAAACTTCTTGGTATTTCTTATAGTTTAGAACATCCCTGTGATGAGGATTGATTTTGGTACACACTTTAGACTTTACAAATGGTAGAAAAGTTAAAATAAAACAACCCTATTTAGAATAAGGCAATCCTCAGGTAAGGAGATACTCTTTTAATGTCTCTGTGTATTATCTAATAAAGGAAAATATTTTCAATTGTGTATGCAAATTATTTTTGTTGAAATCGCCATTGTAAAGTGACACTGATCTATTGAGTACCATCCATCAATAAGAAATTTTCGTTGTGGAATGTTTTTTATTCGCATACGAGAACAATAGATGTTAAAATGCTATGTGACGCAAAGAATGCTTCAAATATTGAAGTCAATGTTCTTATTATTAATGTTTATGTATTAAAACCCAAAATGAATAAACAAAATTTATTTTCAGAAATGGGAAGGAATTTATATTAGTTGATAAACGCTAACTTTTTTGAAGTCGGAATCCCTAAAAATTAAGTATGTGCAAAAATATTAAGAGTGCAGATTTTTTTTTTCTGTCAGTGACCTTAGCTCAGAAAAATATTTAAACATTTGAATTAAATAAAATAAATAAGAAGTTCTTTATTTCCTATTAAGAAAAAAAATTACAATTCTACTAAACACACATTTTACAGTAAAACAAATATTGCTACAAAAATGCCGGAGATCAGCTGACCACTCTGAAGATCAAAGTGGACTCTGTATTGAACCTCAAGCAGGAAAATAAAAAAAAATTTTAATGTGAAAACTTATTACCTACAATTTACACTATAATTATCTAAGAATTTTGTTTACCTATTACTATAAGCTAATACAAAAAAGCAACATTTCTATATTTATATTTCTTGACAAGAGCTCAGGATCGTTGTATATTGAAAGAAATAAAATATTTTTGATTCAAAAGTAGGAAATTTTTAAAACCTTTTTTAAGAGAAAAAAATTACTTATTTAATAGGCTTCCTGGAATGTTGTGATATATTTTCGAAATTTGGTAAAAAAATGTTTAAAAAATTCAATTTTGTGTTTTGAAATAGCTATTTTATTAGATTTTTTTCGATTACGACCATAAATGTGCCTCTTAAATGAGATTTTGTGAACAAATATTTTGGAACTTTGTTTTTAATTATTTTTTGGAAAATACATACTGACAAGAGAATTCTACCTTTCTGCGTATTAAGCCATTTAATGCGGGGATCCATAAGTTTATGCAAAACTGGACCTTTTCACCTAATTCCATAAATAAGCCTAAGGAATGAATTTTGAGCTGCTTGAATCCTCCTCGCATCTCTTGAGTTAATACAAGGACCGTAAATAGTATTACAGTAATTGAATTTGGAGAACCAATGACTCGCAGAGCTGATGTTTGACTGAAAATTTTTTACAGTTTCGAACAGAAAATATTGATTTTAGATTAATATACGTTGCCCTGTTTATATGCGTTTTAAAACGAAGATCTCCATCGAATATTAATCCTAAATTACGCGATGAGTTAGAGGGTTTTATTACAACGTCCTTGACATTGATTAAAAACTGATTAACTGTTGCTCTGTTTTTTCTGGTTACAAATAAAAGTAAGTTAGAAATTAAGTCTTTGTTTCCGACTTCCATTTTATTTATTCAGGTGCAATTAATTCCTAAGGCTACGTACTTATATACTCTGAGAAATCACTAAACCTTAAAGTTTAAGAAGTTGGCTCCGCCCAAGGAGGGGCTTCCAAATATTTGGAATTTCAACACTTGGTTTACTGAAAATACCCTGATACCTTCCAGTGTGACTCCTTATGCAAAACCTTTGCTTCTGCCACTTCATTCGGTGTTGTTTTGTTTAGTGGTCTTTTAGTTTCGCCTATGTATGATTCACCACACTCACAAGGAACTTGGTAAATGCATTCCTTATTTTGTTTGTTCTCTGGTTTTGTTTTACTAAGAAGGCTTCGAATTGTATTACAAGATTTAAAAGCTGTTTTAATATTAAAATTTGTCGCTACTCTTCGAATATTCTCTGATACTCCTTTAACGTATGGAATTGTAAGGAATGCATTTGCCTGGTTTTGGTCTTAAAATCTCTGTCCTGTTTGTTAAAATTTAGAGATAGTATCTGTTATAAGTTTAAGGCTGTAACCATTCTGCTGCAGATCCTTCTTAATGTTTCTTATTTCGATTTTCAAGTCATGAGAATTGTTACAAATTTGAACGGCCCTGTTATACAAAGTTTTGATTATACCTCGTTTGGTTGTAGCAGAATGATTTGAACCTTGATTTAGTGTTGTGTGAGGGGGTCTATGATAGACTGTTGTTTTGATGTCGCTTTCTACTCGTGTGACAAGTACATCAAGAAAGTTATTTAACAATTTGGCTCCAACTCCATTGTGAATTTAATGGTGAGTCTTATGTTATTTAGGTGGTGAAGAAATTCAGAACGTTATTGGTCATTCCCGGTCCAGACAATAAAAGTATCATTAACATATCTCAGCCAGAGCTTAGATTTATATGTTGCCGTATCAACCGCGTGTGATTCGAACCACTCCATGTAAATATTGGGCACCACTAGTGAAAGCGATAAACCTATTGGGAGACCGTCATCCTGAGCATAAAACCTATATTTCACTTGAAAATAAGAGTTATGTAGGCAGCACTCCAACAACTCCATCACTCCCTCCAGCGGTAGGATGGTACGTTCATAAAGGGATTCGTCATCAACCAGTCTCTTTCTAATAATATCTAGGGATTCCTTTATCGGGACATTTGTGCATAGACTTTTGACATTAAAACTGACAAGTCTATCCTCAGGTCTTAAAACAAAAGATTTAAGAATATTAACAAAATAATTTTTCAAAATTCTATAAACCTTACTTTCTTACTTTAGTTTATAGTTTCCTTTAGAAAGTACCTCTTAAACTTTCTGGTCATAGATTTCCGTGTCCAAAATCACTGTTGCATTGCCCTTGTCTGCTGGTAAGATTTTAACTGATTTGTCCTTTTGAAGATTCTTCAACGCGATTTCCTCTGTCTTCCTTATATTAAAGGTATGGTTAATAGGTTTGTCAATAAGTCCTTACCTGATGTCTGAACCCGTCGGTATCTTGTCGTGGAAGAGGATGACCTTCTATGGCGGTGATGATATCGATGGTGGGTATCTTCTTGGGAACGATGGAAAAGTTAAGTCCTTTGGCAAATAAGTTTTCTTCTATGGGTGTCAATGTCTTCCTTGACCCATTCACGATAGTTCTTGCAGGGTCAGTGGTCGATTGGCTTTGTCGCTGTTGATGGGCAAATTTCCTTCCGTGCTTCGCTTTCCAAGTCTGTCGTAGATGGTCGCAGGTTCGTGTGATTTTGTCCTGAATCGGCTGATAATCTTCCTCCATAGCATGTTCTCGAATCTCCTGAAACCGTTGTCCCAGTTCTTCTGTCAGTAGGAACTTGTTCCAGCGATGAAAGCTGATTTGGGACCGTATAAGCGCTTTACTGGCGTCATCTAGAATTTTGAAAAAGTATTCCAGATATATTCCGGACAATACAAGGTCTAAACTTACTCCACATTATAGCAAGCCTCCTCATTTATACGGACTTTCCAAAATTTTAAGTTCCAGATATTCTCTAACAAGCAATCTGTCTAAATTCCTTTTGAAAATTATTCAACCGCTTGCAGGCTAGACCGCTTCATTTGTAGAAAATTCTAACCATTTTGTTAATATTCTTAAATCTTTTGTTTTAGGACCCGAGGATAGACTTGTCAGTTTTGATGTCGAAAGTCTATACACCAATAAAGGAATCGCTAGATATTATTAGAAAGAGACTGGTTGATGACGAATCCCTTTATGAACGTACCGGCCTACCACTGGACGGAGTGATGGAGTTGTTGGAGTGCTGCCTACATAACTCTTATTTTCAAGTGCAAGATAGTTTTTATGCTCAGGATGACGGTCTCCCAATGGGTTCATCGCTTTCGCCAGTGGTGGCTAATATTTACATGGAGTGGTTCGAATCACACGCGGTTGATACCGCAACATATAAACCTAAGCTCTGGCTGAGATATGTTGATGATACTTTTATTGTCTGGACCGAGAATGACCAACAACTTTCAGAATTTCTTCACCACCTAAATAACATAAGACCCACCATTAAATTCACAATGGAGTTGGAGCAAAATTGTCAAATTCCTTTTCTTGATGTACTTGTCACACGAGTAGAAAGCGACATCAGAACAACAGTCTATCGTAAACCCACTCACACAGGACAATATTTAAATGAAGGTTCAAATCATTCTGCCACAACCAAACGAGGTATAATCAACTCTTTGTATAACAGAGCCGTTCAAATTTGTAACAATTCTCGTGACTTGAAAATCGAAATAAGAAACATCAAGAAGGATCTGCAGCAGAATGGTTACAGCCTTAAACTTATAACAGGTACTATTTCTAAATTTCAACAAGCAGGACAGAGATTACAAGACCAAAACCAGGCAAATGCATTCCTTACCATTCTATACGTTAAAGGGGTATCAGAGAAAATTCGAAGACTAGCGAAAAACTTTCATATTAAAACAGCTTTTAAATCTAGTAATACAATTCGACCGGAGACCAAACAAAATAAGGAATGCATTTACCAAGTTCCTTGTGAGTGTGGTGAATCATACAAAGGCGAAACTAAAAGACTACTATCTGTTAGGCTGAAGGTAAAACAACGAAATCAGGAATCGCCGAACATGCATGGTCAAAAAAACACCGAATGAAGTGGACAGAAGCAAAGGTTTTTTATTGAGCGGAATCAGGGTATTTTCAGTAAACCAAGTGTTGAAATCCCAAATAATTGGAGGCCCCTCCTTGGGCGGAGCCAACTTCTTAAACTTCAAGGTTGAGTGATTTCTCACAGTATATAAGTACGTAGCCTTAGGAATTGATTGTAGTTTGCACCTGAAGACGATCAGAAATTGTACTGATCGAAACGTCGTGTATAAATAAAATATAGACAATGGAATCCGAAACAACAGAGTTAATTTCAAACACATCATTGTCTCAAGCTTTCAAACAAAAGTAAGTTAGTTTTGTTTTGCATTTACAGTTAGTTCATGATCATTTGACCATTTTACGAGTCAAACGTCACTATTTATCTTTGTTATCGTCAGCCTATAATCATTAAGTGTGAAGGAATATCGAAGCTGAATATCATCACAATATTGAATTGATTTCAGGTTTTCAAATATTTCAGGCATACTGTGTGTGTAAATAATATACAAAAGCGGTCCAAGGATAGATAGATCCTGAAAGTCGCCTGTGCTTATAACTCTTGCGGAAGAGCTACTCGTTTCTAAATTTACACATTGAAACCTGTAGGAATGATAGTCTTTAAACAATTTGAGAGCTATTTTGCCATAACTAATTGATTTTAATATAGCCCACAAGAGAGAATGAGTTATTAAAATTATTATTATTATTATTATTAAACAATTTCAGAGCTATTTTGCCACAACTAATCGATTTTAATATAGCCCACAAGAGAGAATGAGTTATAGTGTCAAATTCCTTTAAGTGTTCTATTAAGACAAGAGCTGTAACCTTGGTGTTATAAGTTTCCCGAATGATATCGTCAGTCTTACAGCTGTGATTAGGTCTAATCATTTATTTGTTCAACATCTTTCATTATGTCAGGGATATCAACTTCTTTTTTGCCTATATTAAAGTTTTTTAAGGGTTTTCCATGTTTGGAAAAATTGGTGGCCTTAGAAAGAAATTTTAGCTTATTCGGTAAAAAATCAAAAAAGTGCTCCGAGCCGTGTCTTAGCTTTTACAAAATTAGCCAATTCTGGTGTTTAATTGACTTCTAAAAGTGTGGATATCACATGACTCGTTTTCATTGTCACTTCGACATTTCATGAACTAAGGTCACTGACAGAAAAAAAAAATCTCTACTCTTAAGTAAAAAAAAATAATTTTACAGGAGAGCTATTTCTTCAGATGAAAAAAAATCACTCACAAAAGAGCTCACTCAGTGAAACTGAGCGAAACTAAAGAAAATGTTTAACTCTAAACTTGAGTAACGCATTTTATTAGGTTGATTGATTCCTTCTTAAAATTGAGTAAGATATATTTTTTCTGGTTATTTTTTTACTTTTTTGAGTTTTTCTTAAATTATTTTTATTTTTACTTTATTTTAAGCATCACTAATTTTTCAGTTAGTTCACTCGATTTTCCAGGGAATTTCCTTTAAAATTAAATAAAGTTTCCTCGATTTTTGTTTAATATCACTATGTTTCGAATGACCTTTACTAAAATACAATTTACTCAAAGCTGACTAGGTTTCAGTCGATGTCCAGGTAAATAGTACTCCATTTACTAGTATTTTTAGTCGAAATCGAGTTAACTTTACTAAGATCCAGACTAAGTTTTTACTTAAAATTAAGTAAATTTCTTATATTTTACAATTCGACTAAATTTTAATATAAATCAAAAACTGCTTCGTTCGAAGGACAAAAAATTAGACGAATCAGAAGAAATCTGAAATTAAAATTATTCAAAATTAAGCACATCATTTTTTGTGCATTTTTAAAACCACTACTTATTAAATGTTTTTTTTTAAATACTCATTCTATCAATAACATCAAAATTACTGACACCTATTAGAGTGGTAACTGATGGAGGACCTGAAATAATTGATGGGAGAGGACTGACCGATATGGAGTAAAGTTATCTGGAGCAGGACCAGAAAAGAGGAACTAGTTACAGACAAAAAAAAATTTTAAAAACTGTATAAAATTATTTTTTACGTATGGTGCAATCAATAAATATTATATGTGTAGTGCAGTCAGTAAAACCATCGAATACAACGTTTAATAATACTCACCATAATCAGCAGGAATCACTGTTGCTCATAGAACTAGACTATCTGATGCAACAATGTTATGATGGTGGTACCTCTGCTTTCAAAGACGATTTTAAGAGACTCTAATTGTTCCACGACCCCCACCAACGTAGTTTTTTAATAAAAATTACTACGTTTCCACGTGGAACCGAACCGTTTTCACTAAGCGATTTGAATAGGTTCTAAGCACGAGTTGAGTTTCTGACATGTGTTTTTAATTTTTTTTTTCATTTAGGAAATTTTAAAACAAACACAAAAGTTTTTTATTTCTGGTCTGGTTAAAACTTTCATTGACTAACTTTGAATGAATCAGAAAGCAAATCCAAATAAGTTAGATTTTTTTATTTTTTGCGGCCGTTAATTAAGGTAAACACTGCTTTTTCTACACATGGAATAAATATCTCAATTCCGTCTTCGATGGGAGAAAAATCGATCTCCATCGATCAAGTCATGTTACAGTTATTTTTAAAATAAACCTCTGTTTGGAAATTTAATCTCATGGAAACAGTGCACCCAAGTCAGGACTACTACCATTAAAAACAAGTTTTTTTTAGCAAGAAAATAATTCCTTGCTTGGTTCAGGAGAATCATATGCTCAAAAATACCAATATGGTATGGGGGAATACTAAAATCGTGAAATTTTGACCTTAATTTTATCAAAAATGAGTTACTAAGCTTCTGTCTGTATGCACGATAACTCAAGAACGCCTTAATCGAAACGAAATTTGGTACAAAAATCCTCTATCGCCTGACCATGAACCGATTAACTTTTGGGTAGAGCGGTTGAAGGGGGGAAAAGGGGGATAAAATATTTTTTTAAAAAATGTAACTTTGGAACAAAAGCAAGTAGCGATATTCGGTTTTCAGATTTAAGTTTCCATAAATATGGATTACATACTTTAAGTTCGTGGGAGCTTTGGTTTCCGAGTTATTTGAAAAAATGTTAAATATATAAAAAAATCATAACTTTAGAAGTAAAGCAGCTATTGATTTTGGTTTTCGTAAATATTACCCAAAAGTTTTATTATAGGTTCAAATCTTTCAAAGGTACAGTTTTTGAGATATTTTAATTTTCTTTGAACATAAAATAAATGACTATCCATGCTTTCTAGCACCATTTTTTTAAAATATTTTGCCAAAGCAATCAAATATTTTTTAACCTTTACTCTAAATTTTAAGTAATTCCTCGGGAAAGCAAATAAATTGTTAAGAAGAAATAAAAGGGTCGAAATAAAATTATCAAGCAGACAGTCAATTTACCCCAGGCCAGTGCTTAAAAGTTGAAATTGGAACAGAGCAGCTGATGGGGTGAGAATGATTGGCATTCCTAACACAGCTCTAAATTAAAATACATTTATCAAAACTTTTGCCAAGTTTTAATCGATTGAGATGAGATAATTTTAAATGTTGGTTTATGTGTCAATTAAAAATGGTTTACTAGAATTTGTTAAAAGATCGAAAAAAATCTTCGCAAAAAATATCATTATTACAATTGTTTTTTTAATTTTTTCCCGGTATATTCCTCAAGAAGTTTTTTCTACCTCCATCTGTCACGACATCAAAAACCCAGTTTCGTGAAGCTATATCAATCTGACGGGTGATAGTCGTGACGTGATCCCCTGTGCGAGGTATCCTCGATATATTAAAAATTTTGTCAAAACTGGACTGTAGTTATTTCATTCGGCAAGAAACTCCTCATTATAAGCAAAACAAGTACACAGTACAAGATTGATTTGGAAAGGCTCAAGAAGTCAAAATATGTCTCTATCTCTTACATCGACGCAGCGAGGTGTCACGTTAGTAGCTAAAAAGACAAAAATAAATTGTTGGATAAGTAAATGTGTTCTCTTAATCTATCCAAAAATTTCTCTTTCTGTCCTTTATTGCCGTTACAATTTTCTAAAAATTAAAGAATCACCTACTCATAGGCGAAGAAGTCAATAAATTATTTTTAAATAAATTTTTATTAAAAAAAACTTTTAAAGAACAAGCTTTTATTAAATGCACTCAAAAGTAGAAAATATATTTTTATCCTTCTTATACTATAACAAAAGCGATGGGCGTAATCTCACCCGTTCTCAGCTTGTTTAGATGAAAGGCATTATGTTTATCATTCGAATAGAAGAAGAATTTAGTTTATCTCTTTGTCACCGTAAAGCTAAAATTTTTAATTTGCGCCCATCGTTTTTATTACGGTATAAGATATATAAAAATTATTTTCTACCTTTAAATGCATTTAATAAATTATTATTATTCTTTCAAAGTCTCTTTTAATAAAAATTTATTTTGTAATTTTTAGATTTGTACTCTAAATCGTCGATTTTGAATTCGCCATCTTGAAATTTTGAAATCTGATCAGAAGTTCATATCCCCTTCCCAAAAAAACCCCTGTATGCCAATTTTGATTTAAATCGAACAAACTAAATCTTTTCCCACCTCCACTTCCCTCGTTAGAGGGAAGTGTGTAGCTAATATTACCATATTATTGTATTGTCGCTGGAACCATAAACTCATACCAAATTTGAACACATACCCTTAATTTTTGGATTTGTACACTTAATCGTCCATTTTGAATCCCTCATATTAAAATTTTTAAACCTGATCAAAAATTCATAATTCGTCTCCTTAAAAACCCCTGTATGTCAACCTTGATTGAAATCGAAAACCAAATCTTTTTCCCCGTCCACTTCCCTCGTTAAAGGGAGATGGATACCTGAGAATACCATATTATTGTATTGTCACCGGAACTATAAATGCATGCCAAATTTGAAGGCAATCGGATGTGTAAAGTTAGTTAAAATTGGTTAGCAAAAGATGACCAAAAAGCGTCCGTCTTGAATCCGCCATATGACATTTGATTAGAAATTCGTTATCTCCATTCCCAAGTGCCTCAACACACCAAATTTCAACGAAATCGAGCGTACTTAAACTGTACCCCCCTCCACACCCTTTTAGTAGTATATTCTTGTGTTTTTGCCGCAACTGTATAAGCATGCGAAATATGAAGCCGATGGGATGTCGGGTAGTTGGTTAAAATTAAGTTGCAAGATTCCACCGGAACAAATATATTTACATACATTGCAAGTTAAATAAAAGCTTGTAGTTAATCAAAAGTTCTTGCCACTCTTATCTATGCTATGAACTTTCAGAAGGTTGCACTGGAAAGTCTTGTTTTAAAAATGGATATTTTTGTATTATCAAAGTTTCATAAAAAATTAAATTATCATCAACTGACTGATTTGATTTAAATAATTTTTTACCTTGCAAAAAAAAATTGCCGGACTTTTCGTATGTGAAGCATATCTTTTAAATACATAAACCTACAATAAGACTTCCTTATAGGTAGATAGATAGATAGATAGATTTAGATAGATAGATAGATTTATATTACCAAATGTATTTATACATTAGTACATATATATACATTGGACGTCATAATACGTAATGCTTTAAATTATTAATTAGTATACCTGGTTAGACATTTTTTCTCATCGTTCAAAGCGATTAATATTTAAACATAAAATACAATTTGTTGAAGAGTTAAAATAAAATACATGTCTTTAACCGCGTTGCAAAAAATTTTTTACGTCAATTTTGACTTTATGAACACATTAAAATAATCACAGTAACTATATCACAAATATTATAAATTAATTTTTTTTCTTAAAAATTATGTTAAAAATTAAAAGCTTACTGTAAAGGAAAGCAAACACACAAATACAGCACTTTAATTTACATGAATTCATACTTTAGTGACACATAAATAATCACAAAGGTTATCACAGAATCTATCTATTAATGACTAGTTTTTGTTATTGCTCTATATGTACTATATAATGTGTGGTCTATATGTATAATATTCTTGTAGCATATATGGTTTAACATCACACAAGTGATTGAAAGTAGCTTTTTTAAAGCTCTGAAAGCTTTTGATACTTTTTATTTTTGCTGGTAGACTATTATACAGTTTTACAGCCATATAATCAGGTCCGCTTTGAGTGGAGGTCAGTCTGTGTTTGGGGTAGTTATAGTTTTCATTATTTTTGAGATCATATTTATGGTTAGGTTTTAAATGTTCATAATTAGCGCATTTTTTTTTTTAATACATAATACATTCAAATATATACACTGCCGGAACTGTCAAAATTCTATAAGAGCGAAAAGTATTTCTACAGCTTTCCTTAGTTCTTAGAGAAAAAATGATCCTTATAACTCTTTTTTGCTGGACAAAAACAGTTTCAGTGTGACTACTATTTCCCCAATGCCGTACTTTAAGTGTGACTAAAACATACCATAATAGATTGGTTTTAAGGATTTTTTGTTAACTAAAGTTTTAGAGATAGTTTTTATAGCATAGCTTGCCCTACTCAATGTTGCACAAAGGTTTTTTGTATGCCCTTGGTAGTTTAAGTCAATGTCAATTGTAAGGCCTAAAAGCTTCGCCTGATTTTTAAATTCTATTTGGTAATTTTGAAAATAAATATTGTTTAAATTAGTTTTGTGATTTGTTATGAGGAAAATGTTTGTTTTTTCCATGTTTAAAAGTAGTTGGTTCTTACTAAGCCATCTCTCCGCATCCTCAAGTATCGCTTGACACTTATCACCGGCACGCTGCAAGTGAGTTTGGGCGTTTAATTGTTTTACAAAAAACATTTAGATATATGATGAACAGCAATGGCCCCAAAACAATTCCCTGCGGTACTCCAGTAAGAACTGTTGTTGACTCATGGGTGCCGTTTGAATCTTTAATTAAAACTCTTTGATTTCTTTGACTAAAATATGATTTAAACCATTCAAGTGCTACACCTCTGACTCCGTACGCTGCTAATATTTTTAGGATGTTATGGTTAATTGAGTCAAAGGCTTTTGAAAGGTCTAATAAAATTCCGCAAGAACTATGTTTGTTCTCTAAAAGAACATACATAACATATAAACTACATATAACATATAACTACATATAAACTACATATAAACAAAAGAATTTTGTTTATATGTAGCAGTGCTGTTTCCGTTGATTTTTTTGGCAAGAAACCATGTTGAAAGTCATTCAGTAAGCAATTTTTTTGAAGATAGTTAAAGAGCCTACTGTACATAGTTATTTCAAGCTATTTTGAAAATGATAAGAGAAGGCTTATGGACCTGTAGTTGTTATAGTTATTTCGATCATCCTTTTTATATATAGGTAATATGAGAGCTTCTTTAAGTTTCTCAGGTACAACTCCCGTTGACATGCTTACATTAAAAATATGAACTAAAGGTTGCGCAATAAATTGAATGCGTTTTTTGAGAAGGTCCGTAGGTACTTTTTTTATTTTTTAGTTTTTTTGACAAGTAAATTATTTCGCTTTTGCATATTGGATTTAAAAAAATGTTGGTGTCGGTTCGTTTAGGAAACTCGAAGTTTCTTATATTTTGATAAATGTTTTTATCTTTAAGCATATTTAGTGCAACATTTACAAAATAAATGTTCATGTTGTTAACAAGTTCTTCTTTGTTTTGATGGTCTGGAAGTATTTCAGTTTTTCTTGTGCTATTTGTTAATTGTTTTACAGTGTCCCATGTGGCTTTGGCTATATTGTTACTTTGTTGCATCTTGTTTTATCATAATCAGATTTTGTTTTCTTAAAAAGTTCCTTATATTCGTTCTTTTTTGCGATAATATTTGTAGGGCTACCACCCGCTCTCTCAAATTCAACAGATCCAAAGTCATCCATTTTTGCGTTTTAGTTTATCTTTCCTAGCTTTTTTGAGAGAAAAATGAATATTAAAAGTTTCCAAAAAAATATCCATAGGACTTCTTTTGATAGCAATAGAGTTAATCTTCCTTCGTAAGAAGGACTTAAGCGTCAAGGTGTTCTTATGGCCTGACCACGGATCACCTAACAACAAAAGATGTAGATAATTTCCAACATCCAAACAAAAAATTGCAGGAATACCAAGTTGTGTGTGGTCAAACTCAAATTTCCTATTTTCTAAAATTTCAATCTCTTTAGAAAAATGATTGGCCTTCACACTGTCCTTAACCCACTTAGCATAGTAGACCGGAACCCTTTATTGTTCCCATCTAAAAAGGCAGTAGCCAATGCGACAGATGATAATCATTAAATTTCGCTCTATTTTAAATAATATAGGAGGGAAATTGTCCAAGTCACAAAAGTTTTATTAATGATGCAGTTTAAAGAAGTCTGTTAGTGTCGTTTAGGAACTGTGAATAATTATTATTTGGTTTGACATTCAAGACGCCTATTAAAATAAAATTTTGACTAAAATCAGTCGTCTTCTCCTCTTTTTGCTTCTTTTTGTTTTCTTGCATGCGATAAAAACGTAATAAGTATTTATTTATTCACTGAGAACTTTTATGATATCTAAGTAATGTTGATCTTCTTTGTGGTTAGAAGTCATATGCCAAATGGCAAACATAAAATTCCAAATAAACAAGACCCGACACACACAAAAGAAAAAACACAAGATAAAAGAAGAAGAAGAAGAAGTTAAACCCAAGTAGCATTTTTGGTCGGAGCTTTCCCTATACTACTTAAATATGGTCCAATCGCCACTTGCAACGACTATTTTTTAATCGAGCTTTAAGCTAGATTTAGATACCGTTAGAGATTTATGTATCTTGCACCGGTTTTAAAGAAAAATTAAGTGTCCATTAAAGCATATTTAGCTAACTGGCCAAAATCGGCCAATTAAAACAACTTTAAACCGACTGTAGTCAATTCCTAACCTCACTATTTGATGGTTTTATTCCACCATACCAATATGGTATGGAGGACCATTAAAATCGTGAAATTTTGAATTTTCTTAATTTAATTAAAAATGAGTTACTAAGGTTCCAAACAAATTAATCAACGAAAAAAAAAGTTATCTGTCGGTCTGTTGTCTGTCTGTATACCGGATAACTCAAGAACGCTCAGCTGGCCATGAAATAACTAACTTTTGGGAAGAGTGGTGGAGGGCTAAAGGAGGGAAAAGGGGGATACAATATTTAAAAACATTGTAACTTTGGAACAAAAGCAAGTAGCGATATACAGTTTTCAGATTTAAGTTTCCATGAATATGGACTACAAATTTTGTTTCACAGTACAAATTCGTAGGAGCTTTAGTATCCGTGTTATTTGAAAAAACGTTAAAATATATAACAAAAAAGCATAACTTTAGAAGTAAAGCAGCTATTGATATGCGGTTTTAAGATCTTGGTTTTCGTAAATATTACCCAAACATTTTGTTATAAGGTTCAAATCTTTCAAAACTACATATTTCAAGATATTTTCATTTCCTTTCAAGATAAAATATTTGATTGTATGGTGGAATATTCGTACTTTCCAGCACTATTTTTTTTAATTTGTTTAATTTTGTGAAAAATGGAATAAATCGACATGATTAATGAAGGTCTTGTGAGGATATTCTGGAGGATGAATTAGAAGTACTGGACTTCGTAGACATGAGTTTTCCCCGTATGGTCTTTCATAGGGGCAACCATTAGGAAGAACTAGAGTCGCTAACCAAGCCCACGGTCATTGCCTATTAGAAAGGGATCGAGGATCAACTTGAGTACCCACCCTGAGAACAAAAATAAATTGGAGTTTATGCAACAGTTCCTTACTATTTGCTCCACAACAAGAAATTGTATATATAACATACAATTTTTTTAATAACTATACAAAAATTGTATATTCTATTCACAATTTGTTGTGTTGGAGCAAATATATATTGCACATTTTTCTCTGTTAAGATGATAGATAGAGCCCAGGCATGACTCATACATATTAACATATCTTTTAATAGCAATACCTCATGCCGCTTACCTTAAGGAGGATTCAGAGTTCCTTAAGATAAGCAGTATGAGGTAAGACGCAAGAAAAATAAACTATAGCAACCGCAAGCTGCTGTTCATAGTGTTCTGTAAGGCGCAAGAGCTAAGTGGTAAGAGCAGCACGCATTTGCTGATGTTTATTTTCCTTGCGGCTTACCGCATACGTCGTACCACTTACCTTACGGAATCCTGAATCCGCCTTTATAGAACACTGAAATCTGCCTTAAAATTAGAAACAAACTGAGAAAAAAATTAAATTTTAAAGGTTATGGCGATAATAACAGTGATGCCACCAGACTGCCTAAAAAATCCCTAGGTTAATGCGCTGTTGTCATACTGTCATGTATCTAAAATTTTAGTAAAATATAATCCTGCAATTCAAGAAAAATACTCGATCTTTAAAAATAATTGGTCCTGTTGTTAATGGACGCTTCAAAAAATGTCGCTGCAAGTGGCGATAAATTACCTAAAAAAAATCCAATATATACACTAAGTAGGGACAAATCTGAGGCGCGACGTAAATTTTTTCTCCAAAATAGGTGACGGTTTATTGCTCAAACAGCGTGAGCTCGTCAGTGGTTCCACTGGTCACCCTTCCCATACATCATTAAACACCATCATACACTTTGATTTCCAATTTTGAATCACTCACAAATAGGCATCGTTCCGCACTGGTACTTATCCAAGTTATACGGATTCGTTCTGGCGTTTTAATATTTCCTATAGGATTATGCTCCTAAGGCAATTAAAAAGCAAAAAAGAAGTTAAAAAACCTCCAAATCAGTTACATCAACCGAAAAAAATCTAAAAAACAAAAGATCAAAAGAAAATTCAAACCTGGACGAGCATCCCACAAGGAACACATAAAGAACCAAAGCGAAAAGAGAAATGATTAAACGATGTTTCACTCTGGGTAACCAGCGTGAGCTTGTCAGTGGTTCCACTGGTCACCCTCCCCATACGTCATCTTTTTTGCTTTTTAATTGCATTAGGAGCATAACCTTATTGGAAATATTAACACGACAGGACGAATTCGTATCAGGTAAATTGGATAAGTACCAGTGCGGAACGATGCTTATTTTTGAGTGATTCAAAGTTGGAAATAAAAGTGTATGATGGTGCTTAATGATGTGTGGGGAGGGTGACCAGTGGAGCCACTGACGAGCTCACGCTGGTTACCCAGAGCGAAACATCGTTTAATCATTGCTCTTTTCGCTTTTGTTCTTTGTGTGTTCCTTGTGGGATGCTCATCCAGGTTTGAATTTTCGTTATTTCCACCCAAGATCTTTTGATATTTCGTTTTTTGGTTTCTTTTTGGTTGAAGTAACTGATTTTGAGGTTTTTTAACTTCTCTTTTGCTTTTTAATTGCCTTAGGAGCATAATCCTATTGGAAATATTAACACACCAGGACGAATCCGTATAAGGTAACTTGGATAAGTACCAGTGCGGAACGATGATTCAAAGTTGAAAATCAAAGTGTATAATGGTGTTTATTGATGTATGGGGAGCGTGACCAGTGGAACCACTGACGAGCTCACGCTGGTTACCCAGAGTGAAACATCCTTTAATCTTCTCGCTTTTGTTCTTTGTGTGTTCCTTGTGGGATGCTCATCCAGATTTGAATTTTCGTTATTTCTACCCAAGATCTTTTGATCTTTTGTTTCTCAATATTTTTCCTTCAAATAACACAGGCGGAGGCGACTTTAAAACATAGATTTTAGACATTTAAAAAAATCAAAATTTAAAAAAATGCAAATACTGGGCGGAAATTGCACTTTATTTCGGATGAATGTATCTGATTTTATTTACCTAGTAGTAATTTATTTTTCCCTCGAAACTTTCAGTAAAAAGCCTTAGTTTTGAAAAAAAACGTCCACACGTTCCTAATTAGGTCAGGATTTATTTAGTACTGGTTTACTAAACCTCCTAAAATGCTGCTTGGGACCAATAAACTTATATATATAAAATATATAAATAAGAGAACTAAAATTAAAAGTGTCAAACTTTGTTCAAAACTAAATTTTAAAAGGATTTCTTCCATATTTTAATTCCACTGAGAGACTTTGTCAAAAGCTGAAATTTTTCGGTTCTTTTAAAAGCTACGGCTTTTACGTGTAAATAAATAAAATGTTATCCTTTTAAAGCGGCATGTTTTTCAATAAAAATGTTTTACGACCTGCCGCCTTCAAGTCTTATTTTTGAGTACAAAAATGTAATTGCGGAGATTATCCCTTGAGACCAAACTTGGCCCTCCTATATCTCTTTGTCTGAATTATTGGCTACAAGACATTACTGGGATTTATCCAGTACCTACTTGGAATTAAAGACTTTTGACTACCTACTTGACGGACAGAAATATTTGAGTTTATAGTACCTGAGTTTACGCAGAGTGCTACCGGAGTTTACATGAAATAAATATTTAGGGAGATGAAAATTAATGACAATATTTTTGCTCCAGTCAGAATTTACACCCCTGGCAGTTAAGTTAAGGAGATGTGTTTTGTATGATTTTCTCAAACTCTTATCAGTATTTCATCTACATTAATGTAGGTAATCCAAAGGAAATTATTTATCATTTAATTAATAAATATATAAAAATATACAGAAATGGGATACATTATTTTTATACTATAAAAGCTCACACTGAATATCTATGTTATAACTTTTTATAATAATCAGTTGAGCAAAAGACTCTATATGTATGTATATTTATGCCCTGTTGCCGCAAAAACTTATTTTACTGATTTAAAAAGTCATGTATTTCTTTGTACTTTTTTATTCACAAGAGAGATGCTGTCAGGTACCTTAACTTCCTAAGTTAACCTATCAAAATGTTTGCGACATATTTTCGAGCTACCGATTTTTCTTGTTGCAATGTTAAATCCTTCTGTCAAAATTTCAATCCTTTTTAAAGCGGTAACCTTTACGGTCAATTTGTTTTATTATTTACCGCCACCAAAACATCTTTAGAAGTAAATGCCGAGATCATCTCCTGAGACCAAACTTGGCTCTACTGTATTTTATTGTTTGAATTATTGGCTTACAAGGTATTACTTGGATTTATACAGTACTTACAGAAGTAAGACCTTTATATCTATAAAATAATCTAAACTGTCGAATGTTATAAATAAAAATATGCTTTTTTCTTTAACCTTAAACAATAAAAATTTGTATCAATCATTAATAGACAACAGTCATTAAAATTAATTTAGATTTATTTTTCGTTACTTGTATGTTATGCAGCATAGTTGAATTACAAAATTTACTAAAATTTATAGAAAAGAAACAACTAAATTTTTGGGGGGAGGCTTCATAAAAACAGCACTTTTTTGATTGTACCATAATAAAATTAAAAAAAAAACAAAGTTACATTTTCGACCCGCATATGAAGAGCGAAAATGCCACTTTACCACATTAGGGAGTTTTACATATTTTACCTCCCTTCGGGGGTTTTCGTTACTTTTCTTTCCTGCACCGCGTATAAATCTCTGCTTCAAATTAAACCGGTCTTATAAAATTGGTTACTGTATGTATTATTAGGGAGTAGATAAAACCAGATACATTCCTCTGAAGTAAAGTGCATTTCCTCTTTGGTTTTCTATGCTGCCCTGAAGACGGGCATCTAACAAATCACGGAGAAAAAAGTGACACTGTTCTCCCCTAAATAACTTGTATTCATTCAATTTAAAAATGAATACATATTGTCGTTTCCACAACAAGTGAGGTAGTTGATAATAACCAGTCAAGAAACTAATAGCTCCCGAGCAACAGTCTCATGTTAACTTGCAAGTTACTTGCCAGAAATTTTTCACCAAGTGCTTGCTGTTATGTAAAGTGTTATTTTAATTTTTTCTAAAGTGGGCAAGCTGGTCTCGGCCCAATATCGGTAAACTATTCAAGTTCGACCTTGGTTTCCTAAAGCGGTCCAATGTCGGCGATTGACGAAGGTCCCTTGGTGGTTGCTTGACACTATCCGACATTGGCAAACTACAAAGTTTCGATAATGCGGGTGCTTAACCAGCCGGGGTGGGTTAAGTGGGGGAAGAGGTGATTCTTGTAGAGAAGTACCACTATCTTGTCAAGTCCGCATACTAGTTTTGAAATATCTTTGCTCATTATATATATAATATTATCTTCCACTGTACAGGAAACATAGTGATATTAGCGCTATCCCTACATACTGGGCCAAAACTCGACCAATCAAACAAAGTTCCAGTCGGACCATCGTCGGCCCTAAAGCAGATAAAGTGGTCGTCGGTATAAAGTCGACTATAGTAAATCGGGCCATTAGCAGTTGTCGACCGATTAAACAAAGTTCCAGTTGGACTATCATCGGCCCTAAAGCAGATAAGGTTTGCGTTGGCATAATGTCGACTATAGTCAATTGGGTCATCGTCAGTTGTCGATTCTCGTTCGATTTAATAAAGTTCCAATCGGAACGTCGTCGGCCCTAAAGCAGATAAAGTGGGCGTCGGCATAAAGTCGACTATAGTAAATCGGGCCATCGTCAGTTGCCGATTTTCGACCGATTAAACAAAGTTCCAATCGGACCATCATCGGCCCCAAAGCAGATAAGGTTTGCGTTGGCATAATGTCGACTATAGTTAATTGGGTCATCGTCAGTTGTCGATTCTCGTTCGATTAAATAAAGTTCTAATCGGAACTTCGTCGGCTCTAAAGCAGATAAAGTGAGCGTCGGCATAAAGTCGACTATAGTAAATCGGGCCATCGTCAGTTGCCTATTTTCGACCGATTAAACAAAGTTCCAATCGGGCCATCGTCTGCCCTAAAATGATGTCGGCATAAAGTCGACTGTAGTAATGTGGACCTCCGTCAGTTGCCGATTATTGACCTAAAACTGAACATCGCAATCTGGCCAACATCGGATCAGCGTGTAGTCGCCGATGCCGACACACTGCCGACGTTGTCGACATTGGCCCGATTTAATTCCGACGATTTGTGTGTGATGGAACTGGATGTAGTGTATGTTTAAAATTTAAAAATCAAAAAGTTTTTATGTATTCTTACACAATTCATGTGTGTTTTTACACAATTCATTTGTTTCTTGTCCACTATCTTTTTCTTTTAATTTTTTCTTCACTCTTGATTCAGCCAGGTTCTTTAGTTGTATAAGTTGCGTTAGATTTATTTTCAGATGTATCAATGAAAGAGTTCTGCCAACTTTTTTAAAGCGTCTTGCTCTTTTATCAATCCATATCCAAAACGATGTATTACACTTTTAATATTATTTTTTATATTTTTTTAAATTTGTCGTTTTTTTATTATTTACTTATATTTTTTCTAGTATACTCTTTACATAAAGCAACGATAAATTAGGCTAAATTAAAAAACCAACACAACAAGAAACGAACTGTTATAGTCGGATATACAGGCCTAGAAAAAACATTAGTATAAACTAAAATTTGCAATTTTTTCAAAAAGAATATTAAGTCTTAGTAGACATTTCCATCCTTATTTAAATTTTTTAATTGCCTCTTTCCCAGTTTTTTAATATATGGCGTCTAAACCAAAATGCCATTTTTCACAAAATTACATCACCACATGTTTCCACAGATTTTATAATGGCCTCTTTGGAACTATTTTCGACCTGACCCACCCCTAAAAAAACTACCCTCCTTTGGACCTTGTTTCAAAAGTTTACCCTCGTCCTTATTGGACGTTTTTACGTGATTTTTACGCTCGACTTGAGATTCTTTTCGGACCTTTGTGAAGTGGAAAAATTGCAAATTAGAGGGCATTCTTTCGAATGCGTTCATTTTTATTCCAAATAATTATAATTGGAAACAGAGGACTAAGATTAATGATTGTTGTTTTCGGAAAACGTTAAAAAAGCAAACAAAATTGTAGACTAGTCATGCAAGAATGTTTCTTTTTGTTGTGCAGTTTTTTAATCGTGCAGAATTAGAAATAGCACGAAGGTCAGTGCTGTTGCCCACCTCCCCTTTCAATGATAATTTTCTATAGTTTGGAAATAAAAAAAAATATATTTAACCAATAGGTTTACGTAATAGTTTATATTACAGTGGCATAGCTAGTAGTAGTAGTGTTACAGGGGCGGCCCGTGGGCCTAGCAATTAGGCCTCTTCATGGGCCCTTTCTGACATACCCCGTTCTTTACCACTATGCCCCTGCTTCCGCTGCACCTCTCTCTTCGGGCCTCCTTGTCTTCTTTACGAAGTTCAGTATGTGGGCCCATTTGAGCGAGTGTAGATCTTCTTCCTCTATCGTGGGTAATCCTCACCTCAACTGCCTTGATCTGGCATATGCATCACACTGCGCTATCAAGTGCTGCGCCGATTCCTCTTCGAGCCCACAAGCGGGACACAGAGGATCTCCTGCTACTCTTATTTACGTCAGATGTTTGTTCAGCCGATTGTACCCAGTCAGCATCTCTGTCAGCAGTCCAATGTCCTTTCGGGTCTTGCCTAAGAGCCATTTAGTTCTGGCTACATTCGGACCATCCACGAATAGCATGGACTGTCTGCACTTTGACTCTTGCCTCCAGGACGCCTTCAGTTCATTGTTCGCCCATTTGTTGAGCTCACTCTGTATCTGTTCCCTTGTTATTCCCAGAAGAAGTTCCGGTACAATGTATTGGGTTTCGGTCCCTAGTCTGGCAAGTTCGTCCGCTTTCTTGTTCCCTGGTATTCCCTCATGACCTGGGACCCACATCAGTGTCCCTTTTGTCTTAAGCCAGTGTTTGCAGTGCTTCAGCGCACTCATCCACCAGACTACTGACTATTTTGGGTGCACTTAGAGCCTTGAGGGCAGCCTGGCTGTCGGAGAATATGTATACAGTAGCGTAGCTAGAAATCGACTCTAGCTATTGCAAATTTTTAAAAATTAGGTAGTTACCTATTGATTTTTATTGGTGGGGTTAGCGGAGTCACGTGGTCTTTAAAAGCTGGAGTGGGGAGCTGAGCTCTTGAACTGAGCCAATGGTAGGAGCGCATTTAAAAAGTGTTGGGTTTGTGTGAACGAAACAAAAATACTTACTTCGAAAACAAAAACAATATGAGCCACACTTGGTACACAGGGTGGTTCAAAATTCCCTAGAAAGATTTTAACTGTAGGTAGAATTTGTTGTTTTGAACAAGAATTAGTAAAATATATTTTTGTAAACTTTTTCGTTACTTAATTTTCAACAAGATGTAATTACCTATGCTATTTTATATTTGCATTATATTTGCATAGTTTGTTTTGTATAGTACCTATATGATAATATAAAAAGCTATTTTTACTAAATCTAGGACTTGTCTAGTGTGACCATTTATAGTATTTTTGAGAGTAGGTACTGTACTCTTTTTTAGAGCTTTGTACTCTATGTCTATTAGCTTAGAACTATACTCTTTTTCCCCATAGCACATAAAATGGCCTCGGAAATGGTCAAATTTTCAAAGCAAAATAAAAAATACACATCCAACGCTAATAGGGCACATGCAAGTCTAAAGATAACATTTAAACAAATTATAAAATTTGGCGCTATTAAATTATTATTTTTTACAATTTTAGTTAAATTTTACACAATTTTTAGCAGCTAACAATAGCCTCGCTTATAGCATTAAAATACTCTGCCAATGCATGGGCACCGAAGCTCACACGTTTAGTATTACCTATTTTGGTCTGGGATAATATCTCCCCTATTTTTTGCCCCCCCCCCCTCTTCGAATTATTTTCTTTTAACTCTTACATAAAAAAATTGACACCCCTCAACAATTTTTTTGCCAAAATTTTTTGACCTCCCCTTAAAAAAAATTTCACCCTCTCCCAAAACCTTTTTGCTAACCCGCCCCCCCCATTATATCGCATAATATGCCGCATTTTCTCTATTAAAACAGTGAATACTCTAAAAAATACTTAATCAATTCTGGTAAAAGTTTATCAGTTCACAATAATTTTCCTACAAATCTAACATCCGCTAGTGAATAAAGATGATGTTGTATTTTGTGCTTCATTTGCTTATTTAACTGCGGAAAATCACTTTGGGAAATATAAATGGGGCAGACATGACTTCATTTTTAGGTCACAATTGCAAAAGTCATGAAACCATTTTCATTATTAATAGAATTTTGTTTAAATTTGCAAATTTGCTACTAAAAACGACACAATTACTTCAAAACACTTCATTGTAGGTCAACTCAAAAGAATTAAACCCTCGGGATTAAAAAAATAATAAATATTTTTTAATTTAAATTAGTTAGTTTTATAGCAGTACTACATTTAACATTTAATTTGAAATTGATATATATCATTTTCGTAAAAAATGTTGGTAAGTATGCTTTTACTTTAACTTGAAATATTATTGAAATACGAAAATCGTTAACATTTAATTCTGTTTTCTATTATAACAGATGTAGAAACTGTTAAAAAAATAATTTAAATCTCTTAAAATAACAAACATCCCGCCATTCGCCCGTCAAACATATTGGCTTCATGGGCGGCCATCTTGTTTTCGATAATTGACTTTCCGTAGAGGTGGTGTTGCATCAGAGTATGATCATTGGATTCAGGTCTGTTTTTAGCAGCATTTGTTTACATGACCTTCTTTGATGAAATATTTTTATTTGTGCTTTTCGATTGCGTTGGGTTTGTGTTTGTAAAGTTAAAAAAATAATAACGCAAAATCTCAAAAAAATAAAAATACTTAAAATGGCACCGGTAAATGAAACGTAGACCAGAATATGATCACTTTCCGGTCCCTTCTTCCTTTTTCGGTCTGTGTTTTATTTTCGGGTCGCATCTTTGTAAAGTTACCACAAAGAACATATAGGTTATTTTTTGTGAAGTTATACTTTCCTTACAAAAAATTTTACGGAAAGTGTGTACTTTCCGGTTTGTTGCAAATAAAGCTATTTTCGCAGGCGTTAAGATTTTTTTTTGGAGCTTGAGGAAAATAATATATAATAGTCAATCAAATGTGTTTCCGCACTAATGTGTTTATATTTTGTTGAATCGCCTTTATAATGTACTCGAAAGTCACCCCATGCCACCCCACAAACCCCTATTTCTTTCATCCCTTAGTTTGGCCCGCGCTTCTCCTCGTTTTCGAGTTGTTGCAATTTTCTGAAAGCTCCCCAGAGTTCTTTTCGATAAGCAGAAGAAATTGCAGGGCCGTATTGCTATTAAAATAAATATACCGATTCACAAGGGAGCAGCTGTAAATAAAAATAAAAGTCTGTACTGCAATTTTTGTTATTATTCTGAATCAAAATGTTATGTTATTACTAGCGGAAGGTGTCGCTGGAAATGTAGTTTTCTCTAATATAAGATACAGTGAAAAGTGGGGCCTTTTTGTGTATGTCAGTAACAGTGGCGTATAAAAGAGTTTTGATACATTTTAAAATTTTCTAATTAAGAAAATCAGACTGCGCCACTGATAAAAAATTTAATTTTCTGGTATAACTTAGGCCATTGCTTTTAGATCAATCTTGCCAAGTTTGATACTCGTAGGTTCAAAAATCTTGATGAAAATGCTAAAAAAAGTATGCAAAAAATTGTTCAAAATCAGTACAATCTCTGATCGTCTCCAGAGGCAAACTACAATCTATTCCTAAGGCTACGTACTTATATACTATGGGAAATCACTCAACCGTGAAGTTTAAGAAGTTGGCTCCGCCCAAGGAAGGGCTTCCAAATATTTGGAATTTCAACACTTGGCTTACTGAAAATACCCTGATTCTGCGCAATAAAGGCTGCTTCAAAGAATTTTCGTTTCTTCCAGTGTGACTCCTTGTGCAAAACCTTTTCTTCTGTCTACTTGATTCGGTGTTGTTTTGACCATGCGTGTTCGGCGATTCCTTATTTCGTTGTTTCACCTCTTTTGGTATTCGTCTGATATTCTTTAAGCCTAACATGTATATGTATGTATGATTCACCACACTCACAAGGAACTTGGTAAATGCATTATTTTGTTTATTCTCCTGTTTTGTTTTAGTAAGAAGGCTTCGAATTCTATTATTAGATTTAAAAGCTGTTTTAATATAAAATTGTTCGCTCCTCTTTGAATTTTCTCTGATTTTCTCTGACTCTTTTAATGTATGGAATAGTACGGAATGCATTTGCCTGGTTTTGGTCTTATAATATCTGTCGTATTCGCTGAAATTTGGAAATAGTATCTGTTTATGTTGTAACCATTCTGCTGCAGATCCTTCTTAATGTTTCTTATTTCGATTTCCAAGTCATGAGAATTGTTACAAATTTGAATGGCTCTATTATACAAAGTTCTTATTATGCCTCGTTTGGTTGTAGCAAAATGATTTAAACCTTGATTTAAATATTGTCCTGTGTGAGTGGGTTTATGATAGACTGTTGTTCTGATGTCGCTTTATACATTCCTGGTCCAGACAATAAAAGTATCATCAACATATCTTAGCCAGAGCTTAGGTTTATATCTTGCGGTATCAAACGCGTGTGATTCGAACCACTCCATGTAAATATTTGCCACCACCTGCGAAAGCGATGAATCCATTGGCAGACCGTCATTCTGAGCATAAAACCTATCTTTCACCTGAAAATAAGAGTTATGTAGACAGCACTCCAGCGGCAGGCTTGTACGTTCATGAAGGGATTCGTCATCAACCAGTCTCTGTCTAATAATATCTAGCGATTCCTTTATCGGGACATTGGTGCATAGATTTTCCACATCAAAACTGACAAATCTATCGTCAGGTCCTAAAACAAAAGATTTAAGAATATTAATAAAATGTTTGGAATTTTCTCCAAATAATGCGGTCTTGCCTGCAAGAGGTTGAATAATTTTCAAAAGGAATTTAGACAGATTGCTTGTTGGAGAATTTCTGGAACTTGTGATTGGACGTAAGGGCATTGCATCCTTGTGGATTTTGGGGAGTCCATATAGATGAGGAGGCTTGCTATAATGTGGTGTAACTTGAGACCTTGTGTGTTGTTTAAAGTTCTATAAACCTTACTTTCGATTGATAGCGTCGGGTCTTTTGAGAGAAGTTTATAGTTTCCTTTGGCAAGTACCTCTTCAACTTTCTGGTCATAGTTTTCCGTGTCCATCACTGTTGCATTGCTCTTATATGCCGGTAAGATTTTAACAGACTTGTCCTTTTGAAGATTCTTCAACGCGATTTCCTTTGACTTGCTTATATTAGAGGTGTGCTTAATAGGTTTATCAATAATGGTCCTTACTTGATGTCTGAATTCGTTAGCGTCTTGTCGTAGAAGAGGATGACTTTCTATAGCGGTGATGATATCGATAGCGGGCATCTTCTTTGGAGCGATGGAGAAATTAAGTCCTTTAGCAAGTAAATTTTCTTCTATAGGTGTCAATGTCTTCTTTGATGTATTACTGATGGTTCTTACAGTGTCGGTGGTCGATTGGCTTTGTGGATGTTGATTGGCCAGTTTTCTTTGATGCTTCGCTTGCCAAGTCTTCGTAGATGGTTGCAGGTTCGTGTGATTTTATCCAGAATTGGTTGATAATCTTCCTCTATAGTGTATTCTCGAATCTCCTGAAACCGTTGTCCCAGTTCTTCTGTCAGTAAGGTTTTGGTCCAGCGATGAAAGCTGATATGGGATCGTATGAGTGCTTTACTACTCATCTAGAATCCGCTGAACTCTTTGTTCTGGAAATGGTGCCTTAAGACGAAACGCAACTGAAATAATGTTGCTGTCTCTTGCTTGACATAAGAATTCGATGTGCGTGCCTTCTCTGGTGTGCTTAATTATGCATAATTTTTGCTTGGGTTTTTTCAATTTTTCAGATAGGAGAGTTATTGATAGAGAATAAAATTTGCAACATTTTTCCTATTTGTTACTATCTCTCACCATTTAAAAGTTATCCAAGAAAAACTCTTTTTGGATGGTTAGAAACGACGGTTCCCGAGGAGCTTAGTATGTTAAACAGTGGACCTTCCTAAGGTTATTAAAGAAAAAAAATATTGGGTTCTAATTTTTTCTTCTATTCAGAAAATTTATATCTAAATCCTATAAGCCTTGTTATCCGCTACGTTCATACGAGCAAAATGACGTGTCAGACTATATAGTCCAGGCCCCATCGTATACCCCGCAAAAAAGTCCCCAGATTTTGACATCTGATTCATGTTTTTGGATCATTGGATTTGGATCAATTTTCTGAAAGCTCCTTTTATCTTGGGTAGACATTGATCACCCGGACCAAATTATTTTAGTAATCACCCTGTATTTTTGTATTAAAAAGCTTAAAATTTGCATTTTTTTGTGTGTTTCCCTTGTGGAAAAAGGCTAAATATCAAAAAGTAATTGTCCAATCGAAAACAGAAAAGCACTGGTCGAAAGATAATTTCCTTCTGCGTTTTATGTATTATGTTTTATGTCTAGTAAAGATAAGCGCTATGCCATGCCATGGAAACCGAAATAAACAGGATGGTTACACCAAATTATTTACCTTTTCCAAAAAAAATCGCAGATTGAATATAGATTTTCTGATTTTATTTATTTTTAGGAAAATAATAATTTAACACAGGGTGTCCAAAAAATGATTTTAAATGCAAGTTTTTAAAATAAAAATCAATTTTCGTTTATATAAGATCCTAACAAACATTTTTGTCATTACCATTTTCTTGTAATTGTAGCCAGCAATGAAAAGTAAAATTCCAAAAATGGCCGTTTTGGATCTTGGTTTATAAGAAAACATAAGGTTTACGAAAAAATGATTGTACATACCATTATCAACAATTTCTATTTCTCACTTATCTTTGTGTATATTTGGGGTGACCCAAAAAAAACGTTTAGTCGCACCTAACATAATACAAAGCATTGTAAAATATTTTTTTCCAAAGGTAATAATATATTAATTTGTGTACAGGATGAGTCAAAAAAAGACCTTAGAAGCCGTTAAATAAGTTATAAATCCCATTTGCAAATATTTATTATGTGAATTTTCTTTACCACAATCTACTTAGTTTTCTTTATATTATTGAGGAATAGTATTCATACATACACTCAGGGTGAGTCAAAATATTAAAACACATTTTTGGCTAAATAAGAGTTAAAATTCCTAAATAATATAAATTTTTTTACAGTTAGTAACTTCAGCTTTCAAATCTATTTAGGACGTAGTTTTGACTCACCCTGTACATAAATGAGGAATAATATAAAGAAAAAGAAGTAGATCGTGGTCAAGAGAATCATATGTAAAATGTTTGCAAATTCGATTTATAATTTATTTAGCTACTTCCCAAGACCATTTTTTTGGCTGACCATGTACAAAAATTATAATATTGTTACCTTTGAAAAACAAATATTTTCAAATTCCTGATATTACCTCAAAAAAAATACTTTTATTGTGTTCCTCTTCTTTGAAACTCAATTTTTTGCGGTTGCGATTAAGGGTACTTTCAAACGTTTTTTTTGGGTCACCCCGAATATATATAAAGATAAGTTGCTAATGGCATGCGCAATCATATTTTCACGGGAAATTTTTATAGAACTAATAGTTTTCTCATAAACCAAAGTCAAAAACGGCCATTTTTGGAAATTTACCCTCCATTGCTGGCTCACCCTGTACAATTAAGTGTGTGAAGGCGGTCAAACAATCTAAGTTTAAAGCAACTGCTTTAAAAATACGAAATTTTGAGTTCTAAATAGCTATATTTTGTGTTTAAACACAGCATCAATTTTATTGTAATATAATAAACAGGTGAAATACTTCGTTAACATTGCAAAAAATTATCATTCTAGGGCCGGGATTCTGCCAGGCTATATATTCGTATTCGACCGGAAAATATTTCAAAAAATTTATTTCCATTTGCTTTTCTGTACTTATCAAACCGTTTTTGCGATAGAAATGAGAAAACACACTGTAAGTAAAAATTTATTTTTAATTTATATTGTGACAGCGGTCAAAAATTTTCGTATACAAGAATTGTACTTTTAAACTAACGGCGAATGCGTGACAGCTCCAGCTGATTAAATGCGTCAGAACATTATTTCGTATGCAGGGACGGTCGTAATTTTACGACTCCCTTATCGTACCTAACGAGATTTTCGGTCATTTAATCAGTTGGAGCTGTCACGCATTCGCCACGATTTTAAAAGTGCACCTGCTTGATTGTTCGACTCGATAGAGATAAGGATACAACTACTGATAAAACTGAAAATTAACTTTAAGTGTCTATCCTTCTATTAATAATTGACGAAGTGTCCTTCTTTGTAATTTGCTGTTTCTTGACTTTTGCAAATCGATTAAAAATTTAGTCCTTCCGCTCCAAGTGGTTTCTTACGCAGATTGGAGACATCTTCCCCACATGCATGGACTTCCCATATCAGACATTAAATGCGCTCCCACGCTATTAATTGGACAAGATAATTCCAAGCTTACAGTTCCACGAAAAGTAGTTGGGCGAACGGAAGACACACCAATGGCTACCAAGATTAATTTGACCTGCTTGACTGTTCGTACAGTACATTTAGAAGATCTATCAGCAGAAGAAATGAACCGATCAAAATATTTTCCGACAGCGGCACCAACCTTCGAGGTGCTTTGAAGACCTAAGAAAAGCTGTTAAAAACTCGGATAAAATTAAAATTCAATGTAACCTAACGAGTAAAGGTATTGAATGAAGTCTCATTCTACCAGCTGCACCTCATATGGGTGGTGCTTGGGAACCCCTAATCAGAATCTCAAAGACGTCTTTTTACTCACTTTTACAAGGACAGAAACTTAAAGATGAGCTTTTATGTACATTGTTTGTTGAGATTGAGAACATTTTAAATTCTCGACCAATAACAAAAGGTTCTCTTGATCCTGACGATTGTGAAGCGCTCACACCAAATTATATTATTGGAG
The DNA here is from genome assembly GCA_963921995.1 of Oxystoma pomonae. Taxonomy (NCBI): domain Eukaryota; kingdom Metazoa; phylum Arthropoda; class Insecta; order Coleoptera; family Brentidae; genus Oxystoma; species Oxystoma pomonae. The sequence goes on from OY998165.1 coordinate 44,472,172, forward strand.
GCAACTTGACGAACAGTGAATTGTGGATAGTGTTTGGTGACCAAGAAGACATAAGAAAAAATTGGAGAAAAATTCAAATTTTAACTAATCAATACTGGAAAATATGGAAAACTACCTAACACCTTTGACAAGACGAAATAAATAGAACAACAACCAGGACTCTCTGAGAAGTGACAATATAGTCATTGTTATGGAGGATAATATGCCTAGAAATTTATGGAAGCTTGGTATTATTTTCATTTGTCGTTAAATGTTCCTTCAAATTGAAATTACCTCTGCCGATTCTGCAAGTTGACAGATGGTTGTGTTTTACATAAATCCTGTTTCATGTTAATTCTTAGCACCGTACTAATGAACCCCACAGGTGCGAAACAGATGATGAATGTAATGGAGTTTGGTGTTTTAAATTTCCTATTGATTGTAATAAATAAATCGGTCTTAATACGTACCTGTGCCAGAGGGGACGCATCGTCGTCGGTCGCTCCGCAGCGCCGTCACTCACCCGTCCGAAAACTCGCTGGTGATTAATGATGGCGGCCGGCGGCACCGCTCAAACAACAAACTTTTCCCAGAGTAGAAAAAAATACTCGAGCAAGAAACGGAAAGACTCTTTCTCTGTATCTACCCTTCAAACGGAACGAACGAGATTAGGGGGATGGAAGGCCGGGGTTTGGGGTCTAAAGAGTCGTTGATAAAGATCTATTATCGAATCGAGGAATTTTTAGATTTTTTAACTTTAGTTTATATTAACTGATTTGGGGTTTGCGTTAATAAATAGTGCCTATACAACAATTCTGGTAATGTGCCGAGATTTTTTCAGCGACTGCGAATAAAAAACAGAAGTTCATATTTTTTTTTTGTCGCAGTTGGGCAGCACTCTAAACATTATTTGACAGCTTTTGTTTTACCGGAGGTGGTAGTTGGCAACCACTGACAATAAATTATTTAACCTACTCGCGTGCGGTAAAGTGACTACGTTTATTTTAAGAAATTAAAATATAGAAATGTATAATTCTTTTTTGGGAATTTTTGAGGCCTGTAGGTAAAATGTTGTTCCTAACACATGCGTAAAGTATCTTAACATCTTTGGTCACTTGCCGCACTTGTTAGGTAAATAACTATTGCACTGCCACATTTTTTATTAATAAACGTACATGAAATTTTAAATTTGCCTAGCTCTTTGATGCAGTTTAAAAATCCAATATTGCGATATAGGTAATAATACGGTCATGATAAAGCCTAAAATATTCTTTTTAAATGTTTCTTAAAATATTTTCAGATGTGCTAAATTACTTTAAAGTAGGATATATTTTTAGGTAATTTTTAAGACTGTAAAGATTTTTACTTACGACCGACACATAATAATAATTTAACTAACGTCCCAACACGAATGTAATGGACCATTTACGCTCCTAGGATAATAATGAAGCTTAAAAGTAAACCACAAGATGGCGTGACAAGCGATGAAGCTTTATTTTATAAAAACACTAATTGACGCAAAAATGTGAATTATTTTGTATTTTTAAGACAATACATATTTATTAAACATAAATAAATCCAATATAGTTTCAGTACCCAACCAAAAATAAGTCCCGTTAAATTGAAGAAAAAAATCTTTGTTTTTAAAAAGATATACAGGGTGTCTTAATTGCCATGGGCCACTATTGCTATCTCGATAACTACAAGGTTGGTCAAATTAGACAAAATGTGCAGTTTTTGGGAAATAACAAAATAAATATTCTATCTCGAGATACGGGGGTTTTTCGAAAAATTGCTTTATCTAAAAAACTATTTTATCAAATACCTCAGAAAGTATAATTTTTACGGAAAATTCGTAAAGGAAAAATAATTTTCATTTTTGACGTTCTTCAATATGTTGTTTTTTAAGAAAATTTTCTACGTCTAGTTTTCGAGATATTAACATCAACTTACTTTTTTTAAATAACTGACCTGTATTTTTTAGTCCACTTTTTAAAATCTCCCTTTTTTATGATTTTAACGATGTATCACGTGTCCACATTTATTTGCATTTTAATGGTAAAAAATGGTTATTTATAGTTTTTCGCACTTTTTCCGTTTTATCAAAGGTGGCTTAGAAAGCAAAAAGAAACAATTGCTTTTAAAAGCCTATGTTGCGTAATACATCTGTCAAGGTAAGTTTAAATCAACATGGTACTGTTCTCAAAAGGTGAAAAATTAGATTTAATTTTTTGTTAGGCAAAAGCATTTCGTAATGGTGAAATGTATCAAAATTCGTACCCCGAAAAGCGCGTACCAAATCGAAAAATTAAATTACATGGCTAGAGCGAAATTTGCTACTACACGGATTAAGTACGGTGTTCCAAATCCAAATCCTTCCAAACCGGGAGCAACCGGCAGAGCGGGGAAGATGAAACAAATATCAATAGAAATTTTGAGAGAAATTAAAAAAGAAAGTTTGGTTTTAAAAAACGTGTTATAATAATAATAAATACTTTTAAATAATTTTAATTTAATTAAATGGTAAAAAGTTTAAATATTTAAAAGTTAATAAATAGTTTTTTCATTGGACGCTGCATCAGTCTGTTTATGTTATTAAAATGGGCAACTGTTTTATCGGTCGTCTAAGCCACCTCTAACCTCTAAACCCAATAAAACTTAAATTTTATTTTTTTATCATTAAACCTCAAACAAATATGGACATGTGATACATCGCTAAAATCAGAAAAAAAAAGTTCTTTAAAAAAATTAAATAAAAAATACAAGTCCGTATTTCAAAAAAGTAAGTTTATGTTAATATCTCGAAAACTAGATGTGGAAAATATTATGAGAAACTACGAAATTGAAGAACATTAAAAATGCAAAAATGTTTTCCTTTACAAATTTTTTGTAAAAAATATACTTTTTGAGATATTTAATAAAATAGATTTCAGCAATTTTTCGAAAAACCCCTGTATCTTGGGATAAGATATATTTTTTTTAATCTGAAACCAGATTTTCAATGTCTCCCAAAAACTGCACATTTTGTCTAATTTGACCAACCTTGTAGTTCTTATAGTTACCGAGCCAATAGTGGCCCATGGCAATTAAGACCCCCTGTATGAAAAGTCCTTCAGTTTATGAAGGTTGCTGACTTAACAGTGTTCGCGTTTAATATTTTTAATAATTTCTGATATTTTTGATGACATTTTCATTAGCCGTAGATAAAGTATAGTACACTAACTCGCATGTTATGGTCATTACACGCTCAGATAAATTCATCTTCGCGTTTAATGACCATCATAACATGCTTGTAAGTTGGTCCAGAGAATTTTGAATAAACTGTAAGTTAGCATAGCAACTAAACAAAATAAAGACGTAATGTCGTTAATTTGCGATAAGTGCAAAGATGAATTTAAACATTTTTTTAATCTCGGACTACCCTTAACTATTAGAGCGCTACAAATTTCATTAAAGATTACATCAATGGATTTACGAACGGTCCCAAAAACTAAAATTTGCATTCTAGGCGAAGAAATTGTTTTTGCGTTTTGGCGAAAAAACGTTTCTTACCCAAGAAAAGTACTCAAGAAGTCACGAAGTTTGTGGACCAAACCAATTAAAACCGCGTTTGGTGTTAAAGACTTTGACGTTGCGTAGACGTAACCTATCACAGGTTTTGTTTATTTTTTTTTTGCAATGGTCGATCTCTGACGTCACAATTTTGTGAGGTTTCGAGTTTTTGAAATAAAGTGTAAACTTAGGTCAAGGAATATCACCAAATTAATTGAAGGTGAAAATCCATTTCCAAGTCTAATGAATATTACCGATACTAAAATCTTAAACAATAAACTATTTTACCTACGGCCTGCACGATAAGTGGCTATTATTTCTGTAATTTTGGTTTGTAATGAGTTCCATTACCGCACTAGTGCGGTAATAAATCCATTACTCCACTGGTCATGTAATAAGCTTATAACATAATAAGGTCATTACGTAACTTGTTTTTATTAAAAAACATCAGTTTTTTACAATTTAGTTGTCCAAAAAAATGCTTAATTTTTATAATTATTAAAAGAAAAACTACCACCTGATGCTAATGAGAGCAAGTGTGCTGTATTTTAAACATTTTTGATATAAAAAAAAGAAATGCTTAAATATCTGGGTCATAGATAAAATGTTGTATATCTCACGTACGATAAAGATCATTGTAGCACTCGACTCCAACTCCAAGTCGTTGCGATATTCCTGACTCGTTACAATAGCGAAGCTCACAGAGTACTATAGTCCATTCATAAATAAGAGAGAGTAATAAAACGATTTAAAATCCATTTTCTCGAGCGTACCATTGGCGTAGGTGTTTTGCCAACATTTAAATTTAAAAAAAATAGAAAAAAGACAGCAGTTAAAAATATATATTATATTTTAAGCTGATAGAGAAATTGTTTATAATGCGTGTTCTTTTTTTAATTAGAGGATTAAGTTTAAGTCAGGGTTAAATAGCAATGTAATAATATAATTTTATAATTTTAAGAATTTTAGATTATTAACAATTTTTGTTTCTTCCTGGTATTATTTTACCATTCCAGAAACTTTGAAAAAGTATCAACCACAGCATGGAGAAAAGCTGATATTTGTAAGTGGCTTACAGAAAAAAAAACATAAATTAGATAAAAAAGAACTACTATCATTGATAAATAGCTACAAAGAAAAATCCAATAAGAAAGTTGTCGATGAAATGGCGGAAAAACTAAACATAACAGTATTAAGACTGCCGCCTTATCATTGTGAACTTAGTCCAATAGAATTAATATGGGCTCAAATGAAAGGGTATGTAGCAAGGAATAATACTACCTATAAATTAAAGGATGTGGAGGTGCTTTTTCAAGAATCAGTTAAAAAAATAACTCCAGATAATTGGCATAAATGTGTACAACATGTTTTAAAAGTAGAAGAAAACATGTGGAAACTTGATTGTTTAATCGAAGAAACTGTGGAACCATTAATTATTTCTGTGGAAGAAAATGAGAGTGATGATGAGAGCATTTACTGTTCTTCTGAATCTGAGTAATTTATTCCTATTTTATTTTTGACTGGCGTTAAAGAAACGTATCTAACTCCATTTCATTTTAATTATTTTTGTAGTTATAATAATTGACAACCGTAATTTTTTTATATACCAACTTATTGTGCTTATTAATTATAGTTAAAACGCCAATCCGTTTTTGTATATACATTATAATATTATTTTTATTCCTAAAATGTATTTTTATTATTTAATTTATAAATTTTTTCTAATAAAGTAATTTGTTTTGTTAAATTTCATAGAACTTTTCACATATTTACTATTTTCTTCACTAATACTTATATACCACGGTACTTAAAATGTAAGTTTCCCTCAATTGCGGCGCCTATGAAAATAGTTTATCGCTTGCCTTCTATTGTTCGCGGTTTTGGGTTCTATTGTATTCTCCCGTCGAACAGGGTGAGGTATATAAAAATAAAGGATTTTTACCTGAGTTACATTAGAAAATTTTTAAAAGATAAGAAAAAGTTATTGATCACTCAGTACAAAATTTATCCAAATTTGCATTTTTATTACTCTCTCTTCTTTATGAACAGACTTCAGTAATATAATTAATAAGGCATTATTAAATTTAATCAAATTATAAATAAATTATAGTAAAAAACACTAAGAAATCGAATAAATGTTGGTCGGTGAGTGTACTATGGACTGTTGAAAAAGTAAAATTAAATAATTTAGAACTGCAACAAGGTTTTTGCTAAATTATTAAGCGGGATTTGGAGAACTACCATAATTCCAACTTTTCGAACGCTAGAGAATTCATCAAAGATTATATCAATGTTATTAAAGAGTAAATTTATTGTAAGTTGAGAATTATAATCAAACTTTACAGATCTAAAAATTCTACTGGAGAAACCAAAATAGTGATTTATTTTGGCTACTATTATTGCTTAAAAAATGTATTCTTTCCTAACCCATACCAGTAAAAACCGTTATGTAGAAATTATGTAAAATTTACATAATAGATTTCCCTTGCTACTTAAATTTAAGGTCACTCAGAGGTCAAAATAAAGTCAAATTTAAGTCACATTAAGGTGCGAAAGAAGTGCATAATATCATGCGCAGAGCCCCTAATTCTTACATAAATGTGATGTAACTAAAATGACATACCTTTTACATAAAGATTACATCCATGTTACGTTATGTGAGGGTTAAGTAAAAACTACGTATATTTTACATAACAGGATTACCTTGGTATGTAAATTTAAGGTCACAATAAGTTATAAATAATGTAAAATTTAAGTTACATTAATCTGCATGACATGCGCAAAGCGTCAACTATCTAAGTCCGACATGAGCATGCAGCTTGAGACGGGCCAACGTCAGTCATTTACAAAGGTCCGTCGGTGGTTGCTTGACACAGTCCGACATTGGCAAACTACAAAGTTAACCAGACGGGCTGGTTTAAGTGGCGGAAGGGATGAATGTTGTCTCTGGGTGATTCTTATAGAGAAGTATCATCTTGTCAATACTTTAAAGTCCGCATTCTAATTTTGAAATATCTGGGCTCTATATATATATAATATTATCATCCACTGTACAGGGAACTTAGTGACATTAGCGCCATCTGTACCTACCAGGAAGAAACTATTAAGCACCGGTAATTTCTTTTTTTTATTTTAATGTAACGTAAATCGCGTTATAGAGCATTTACCTCATTAAGACGATAAAAATATTACATAAATGTTTTATATAATAGCTATGTCACATTTGAAATGTAAACTTACGGTTTAATTGACAATATAATAATTATGTAAAATTTAGGACTTAAATTTGATGTAAATCATTTTATAGGAAATTTAAATAACTTGAAAGACAAAGTTACTACATAAAACATGTTATGTAACAAATAAGTAAAATTGTTAATGTAAAGTTAAGGTTCAAACTGTTAAAACATTATGGTTATGTAACATTTCAATTGTAATCTTACGGTTCATTTGATCATATAAGAATTATGTAAAATTTAGGACTTTAATTTGACGTAAATAATTTTAAATGGCATTTACATAATTTAGATAACAATTATGTCAAATTTTAAATGTAAACTTAATGTTTAAATTGTTTCATAATATTTATGTAAATTTCAAAATTTTAATGTGACATAAATCATGTTATTGAACCTTTACGTAATTCAGATGATATAAATATTACATAAAATTTTTTGCATAATAGTTAGGTAAAGTTTTAAATGTAAATGTAATATCTAAATTATTACATAATAGTTATGTAAATTTTACTACTTTCATTTAAAGTAAAAAATTTTATGTAACGTTGACGTAAATAAGATTACTTAAATATAACATATAAATTTTTATGTAATAGGTATGTAATATTTTTATGTAAAATTAAGGCTCCACTATTTACGTAACATTCACGTAAATTTTAAGAATTTATTTATAAATTCATAACATTGCTTATGATGACTTAAATTTAGACTCAAAGTTTTGACGTAATGTTTACATAATTTTTTATAAAAATATTTCTATGTGAGATTTACGTAAATATGATGTAACGTATTTTACATAAATATGTAAACCTCAGATTTATATAAATATTAGCTTAAAGTCACAAGTATGTTTACTGGGATAATAAACTAAATTAATCCAAAAAATTCTCATTTTTAAAAAACACTCTATAAATGACCAATTCAAAACACAGTAGTCCTCAGCGCCTATCTTAAACTTTTTATCGATCTTTCGTAACCGACTACCTCAAATTTAAATGCACCTAATTAATAAAAGATAGAAGACATGGCACGACCCCACGCTCATGACTCGCATACCTCGTGACACAATTATCAATCAAGAAGATTATTAATCAGGACCCTGTAAAGTGCTTGTATTAAAACCAACGTTGGCATAGAATTTGTAAGTAGCACGAAAAAGAAAAAAAGGCTTTTATTGTTTCAGTTGAAACTAAACGAAAAAAAGACGATCCTGCGATCTTAGATCTGGCGGTAATTTGCGATTAAGAGTTGACGATTAGAAAAATGGGAAAACAAGACTTTTGGGCGCCGCGCGTTTAGGCGCAGGTCCGTTTAGGTGCCAGCAGAGGAAAAATTTAGGAAGCATATTTAAAAGATTGCTAAGGGTTTGCTTCACTTTTTGAGGATAAGGTTTAGCGCAAAGTAATGATTGTTTTCCACAAACCAAAACTACACTTTTTTGCACTCAACGTGCGTTTCGCTAACAACGTTAGCATCATCAGGAGATGATAAACAATAAACTAAATTAACCTACGCTCTCTCTTATATACTATCTTTTAGTGGGCGGAGATAAGACTAATAATAATTTGTGATTGATCACGCTTTATAATCCTATCACCCCTCAACTAAAGAATAAAGTGTACTAAACGGAATGGGTCCTCTATCTTTATTTAAACTATTTCTGGATTTACTGATTTCCATACTTTCATATGCATTCAAAAGTCTTTTGTTTGGTACGCTTTTTAGCATGCATTAGCAAAAGCATGCTCGGCCAGACTTGACTTTTCTGTTCTTCCGTATTTTAAGTGTGCTAAGTGTTCTTTAAATCGTGTTTGAGCACTTAGCATACTTAAAATACGGAAGAACAGAAAAGTCAAGTGTGGCCGAGCATGCTTTTGAAAACAATCATAGATTCACATTAGATAACCTAAAACTTCTAAAAAGTGTACCAAACAAAAGACTTTTGAATGTATATGAAAGTATGGAAATCATTAAATCCAGAAATAGTTTAAATAGAGATAGAGGAACCATCCCGTTTAGTGCACTTTATTCTTTAGTTGAGGAGAGATAGGATTATAAAGCGTGATCAATCACAAATTATTAGTCTTATCTCCGCCCACTAAAAGATAGTACATAGATAGAGCGTAGGTTAATTTAGTTTATTATTTGTCGTGTCCAGAGATATTGGATACCACAATGAAAAAATATCCAAAAGTTTTCCAAAACGTTTTGCCTTAAGAAAAGAAACGCAACACCAAGAATACCATAAATGGGTCAAATTTCAGAAGCTAGCTGAGCCACTATCTTTAGGATCTCTTACTAAAATTTGTGCTATTAATGTTAAGAACTTGGGGAGACTAACTTTGTCGAGAAGAATTTTGGATTTAGGATCCAGGAGTTTATAATTGAAGGAGTTCAACAGTTTTCTGAAAAATATTTTATTTTTCTTTGTAGGTCAACATAGCTTGTATGTCTGACTTTTCCTTAAGTATTAATACAAGGATAGTCTTAGTCTTTTGATTAATATTTGGTTTTGTTATTAGTAATAAACAGAGCGCTTCAGGCTACTGCGAACATAGGCCGGAAGAAGTCCAATTTGGCAGTGTACGTACACACAGGGACACCGCACACCTATCAGTGGAGCAACCAATACTCAGGCTTCCGATCACCGTTCGCGGCTTGCATTTAGTACGCCTCTAACCACGGTGCAATGTGGAGTGTAATCCATTAAACCGGAATTTGGTCAATAAATACGCAAATTTTGATAACGTAATTTTCTTGTTTTTTATCACTGATAAATTAGAGCGTTTTGTTTTCAACTGCTCAGATTTATCACTAACAACGTGTTGCAATGAAAATAATAAGGAGAAACAATATAAAAATTAGAGCAAATGTTCGAAAAGTCCTCCTTGCTCGGCTAGACAATATCCGAGCCTATTATAAAAACCCTTTCTAACGTTTCCAGGCATGTTAGGGGTGATAGTTTGAAAGGCTTCTTCAATTTTAATCCGATGTTCTTCCAAATTATTAGTCATTTCATGCCCGTAAACTTTATTTTTGATATAACTCCACAGATGGAAGTCATTAGGTTCAAGATCGGGTGATCGGGCTGGCCATAAAATAGTTCCTAGTGTACTTGTAACCCGATTAGGAAATACATTATAAAGATATTCCCTAACAAGGTCAACATTGTGAGCGGGACAACCATCTTGTTGAAACCATGTTTTACCAAATCTCACACCTAACAACTGCCTAGCAGTTGGAATAATATGCTGCTGCAGTAGATCCAAGTATCTAGGACCATTCAAATTTCCGTCAATAAAAAATGGCCCAATTATGTGTTCCCCTACAATACCCCCCAAACATTTAGTTTTTGAGGATACTGTGTTCTTACGTCAAAATACAAATATAAATTTTCCCTCGACCACTATCGAACGTGTGTTGGGTTATGACGATTCAATAATGGAAAAGTGCTTTCATCTGTGAAAAGAATAGATCTCAGAAAGTTTTCATCACGATTAGCCCTTTTCATCATTGTTTCGCAAAATTCCATACGACGCGACGGTAGTTGTCCTCCGGAAAAATTTGATGCGTTTTTGACGCTTTGTAAGAATGATAACCATTCATTTTGAGAACACGTAAGACAGTGGCTGAAGACGTATCAACTGCTTCGGCAATTTGGTGGCTAGTTAACTTTCGATTTTCTTCCACTGCAGCGCAAATCATTACATCTCGTACTTCCTGGCGCTACACAACCAAACTTTTCAAAATTCTGCACAAACCTATGAATCGTTGATAAACTAGGTTCTGGGCGGTTTACAAAATTCTCCAAAAAAAGTTCTTAAATAAGTCTCAATGGTCTGCATGATAGTACCATTTGACCATCTGCACTTTTTCGGCAACTTCGTAGACATCCATTTTTAAATTTAAAAATGTATTATTTCACTTAAGAACTTACCAATCTGTTTTTCGAGCAAGGCAGAAATAAAACAAAATAATAAAAACAAAATAAATTTCAAAAAGATAACACTGCAGCGTGCTTCGACCCCACCTCGGTCGTACGGCACGGAGAGTAAATTGGACTTGATTCCCCATATGTTCGCAGTAGCCTGAAGTTTTAGTCTTAATCATTTTCTAGTGTTTAGGCTTGTCCTTGTTGCAGTCATAGCTATCGCCGAACAAATTTTGAGTTATTTATTTTTTGACATTTTGTTTTTTAATTTGGTTTTTGGGAAAATGAACATTAAACAGAAAAAGTTTTCTTTTTGACAAATGAATACTGCCGGCCGCCGTAGCGCAGTGGGCAGAGTATCTGCCTGCCTTATGGAAGGTTCCGGGTTCGAATCCCGGCTAGGTGCATGGATATTTTCTGTTTGTCCGAAAAAACTTTACAGTTGGCTCTCACTTTGACAACACTTCCAGTTCCAGTTTAAAAAAAAATAATCATCTTTTTTTTAGCATGCCAATATAAAATTTTGAAAAATCAGGGTTATATGGCGTGAACTGGTGCATGCGCAATTTCATATAAAATTTAAAAGTTTTCTTTAGGACTGTGATTAAACCTATAACAAAGCTTAATCAAAAGCAAACTTTCATAAGAAGCAGTGTGTAACTTTTTTATAATTAAAACTAACGAAAATTAAGCCAAAGACTAAGACTGTCCTGTATGAACGATACTTTAGACTTATACACTAAACCATTTAGATTGTTACATACGAAGAATAACCTTACCTAACTGCCTACCGAAATACTCATTTCACGTATTAGATAGCACTTGACGCGGGTTTTTATGTTGACTGCCTCGATTTCAGATAAAACTTACGATTATTGATGGGCTCTCCTAGGGTGGTCCTATTTTACTTTGTAGGACTTAGGTGTAAAAAAAGCAGTTAGCTTAAATTCTAACCGTTAAACAGTAAGAAATTGAGTGTATAAAATTTAGCACTCAAAATACTAGTTATTTAAATAAAATGGAATATTGACCATAGCGGAATAAAAAATTGATTTTTCAAAAAATCCAAACTCACGTCAACAAGATTTTTAGCAGTTAAAATTTTCGGCAAAAAATTTTTGTGAACGGACTCTCAGAAAGGGGTTTATCCATTCAGATTATGGAAAAAGAAAAACGTTCGTTTAATTTATTTTGACAATTGTCAAAATACTCAGAAAATTATTGTTTCGGACTTCAAATGTAAACAAAAAAAATATCGTGCAATTGAGATAATATACAGGGTGGAGGCTTTAAATGGAATATTGGCCATAGCGGGATAAAAAATTATTTTTTAGAAAAATCGAAAAACCCGTCAATTAATATATTTACCGATCAAAATTTTTGGCATAAAATTTTTGTGAACGAACCCTCAGAAAGGGGTCTATTCACATACAACTTTTCTTTCAAAGGAGAAGGCCGCGCTTGTGGCACCTTGTTGGAAAGCTTATGGGAAAAGAAAAACGCTCGTGTACTTTTTTTAAAATATTTGTCAATCCGCGTTTCAAATATCCTCAAAATACAAAAACAGGGCCCTGCCAAAAAAACCTCACAAAAGATCATAGCAAATAACAGATAAAACATCATAATTTTTTATAATCTATGCTCATATAAACTTATGATATTTTATAATTTTTGACTAGTGAAAGTGAAACACAAATCCCGCATAGGAGTTCATCATATTTTATCAGCCAGTTGGCTTATAAAAGTTTATAATATTATTTGGTTTTTAATATGACAATTACTCATAAAAGTTTATAAGATTTTATGAGATTTTATAAGATCTATCTGTAACATTCGAAAATAAAAAAATTACAGCTCAACTTTAGCAGTTATAGTAGTAGAAGTAATAGAAGAGAATAATATACAGTCAAACGAAACTATAAGGTTCCCAAAGTGTGCGCCGCGGCGCCCCAGAAAAAAACTAGGGGCGCCGCTAGGCGCTCCTGATAAGGTAGAATTTGAGTTACGTTTGGCAACACCGGCGCCGCATCCGCTATTAATCGAGCGTATATATGCATATTGCGAGTAGGGGCGCCCTGACAAAATACTAAACATGTAACTGCGCCGCAAACTGAAAAAGTTTGGGAACCACTGACCTAACCTAAACTATAAACTACGACAACCTAAACCACTATAATACAATAACACTTCTTGTGCTTTCAAATTTGGCTTGCATTTATAGTAACGGTGACAATACAATATAATATGTCATTATTAGGCAACCCTGCCCCCCTAATGGGGGAGTGGAGGGAGGAAAACACCTAAGTTTGTCCGATTTCAATACGATACCAAAATTGGTATACGAGGGCTTTTAGGGATAAGGAATACGAATTTTTGATCAAATTTTGAAAATTCAATATGGCGGATTCAAGATGGATGATTTTCGGTTATCTTTTGCTAACCAATTTTAACTGACTTATCCATATCCGATTGTGTTCAAATTTGGTATGCGTTTATAGTTCCGGTGAAAATACAATAATATGGTATTCTCAGGTACCCACCTCCCTCTAACGAGGGAAGTAGAGGAGGAGAAAGATTTTATTTGTTCGATTTCAATGAAAATTGGCATAATAAAAACCCCTGTTTTATGGAGGAGGATTATGAATTTTTTATCAGATGGGATCATGAGTAAAAAAATATTTTTTTTTGTAGAATTAACTAAGTATACTAAGTATAGTTTTTTTTAGTTAGTTTTCAGGTGGTCGAAAAAACTGATAAAAATCAGGTGTGTTTTTTATGAAATTTAATGAGTTTTTTTTGGCAGGGTGGACACATAAAAATCTATAAAATGGTGTAAGTTTGTCTGACTATAAAATCTATTTATAGACTTATAAAAAAAATATTGTTTTTACCAACTCCTAGAAAGTTATAAATGTTCATAGAAATCTGTCAAATTCTATGAGTTGGACTGATTATAAAATATCCAAAAATCTCATGAAAAAACGTTTTTTTACAAACTCTTAAAACATTATAAAAAAACAAGGGTGTAATCATAGACACCCATAAAATTTTAGTTTGACTATAAAATCTGTCGGAAAATTATAAAAACATCCGTTTATATAATCCCATAATACGTCATAAAAGAAAAAGAAAATCGTGCTTTTATAAAACCATAAAATATGTTAAAGAAAATGTCTGCACTTATCAGATTTTACAAACATTTTTAAGTCTGTCTGATTATAGGATCAGATAAAAAACACACCACATAAATTCTTACCAAATCAAAGACATACCTCGTAAATTCTTACAAACTTTTGTAATCCTAAATTTTACCTCACAAAAGCTCATAGACCTCATAAAAACTGATAAAATTGTTGTTTATGAGGTTTTATGCGGTTTTTTTGCAGGGGGTGTCTACAGAATTTTTCAAAAAAAAATCCATGAGTTTCTATGACTTTCCATGAGCAATTTGTTTAAAGTTCCCTGACTGTTACTTTTAAAAAAATCAGCCTACTACAAATGATCAAACCTCTCGTTTAACATTTTTTCGTCCCTTTTTAAAGGTACTTCGTTACACTCTCTGTCTATTTCAAATAGCGATACGAAAATAATGAATATAATACGCTGCAAATTATTTTTTGACGATTTTTGTAAAATATATTTTGGCTTGACATCTAGGTCACATTCATTCACATTCAGGAAAGTGGCGATTTTTAGTGCCTCATTTAAAATAAAAAAACACAGCGTCCTTAATACTTATCCTAACGTTGTAAGAAATACTGCGTAACTTTTTTAATAAAATTTTGTAAATTTAAAAATTTGAAATACATTAGTTTTACGATGGAGCTAAATTGCTACTACGCGTACCAATAAACGTCAAAAAGTTTCTAAAATTCTCACCATGTAAAAGGAAAAACAGAATATGTTTGACAATTACATTGTTTATACTAAAACCGATTTAAGCACTAAATCGATTTTATTTTGAAGCGATTTAACAAAGCGTTTTATCGCTTAAAAACCCATTTTAGGGTCGTTATAAACACTTTAAAAAAGCTTTAGCGCATCTCTTTTATCCTAAAGAAATACTCAAAACTGGTTTTTCGAAAAATCTGTTGTTAATTAAGTGGTTTTATTTGTTTTTTCTTTAAACTAACATATTTAATGACATTTAATGAAGGCATTATACAAAAGCGCTTTTAGGTGCGTATAAACGTAGTAAGTGACATATTCCATGGCTTTCTATGGTTTTGTATGTTAAAAGTTTTAAAGGTTTGTTTTCACAAAAAAGTAAGGGTTTCACATATTTTTTATTTACTGGAATGGCATTAAGAAACTCAATTTTAAGGAATATTAGCAAATAAGTTCTGACAAAAAAGCAGTTAGCGTAAACTTGTTGTTGTTTAAAAATCGTCAGTTTTTTTGTAGAGGTTTTTTTTTCTGACGGTTTTTGAAATACTCAGCCCTGGTTTAACGAAAAATCTGTTGTTAACTAGGTTGTTTTATTTGTTTTTTCTTTAAACTGACATATTTAATGACATTTAATGAAGGACGTATAAACCCTCGGAGAAAGCGATTTTATGTAAAACCGTTCTTATAGAAAACCGGTTTTAGGTTCGTATAAACAGAGTAAATTATAGATTGATTGCAAAAATCCTGTGATAAATGTTAGATAAACAAGCGAATTTTTTTTAGAAAATTTGACTAAAAAATTAATTTTCTATACGTTTTGAACGGTGTTAAGAAAGGTTGCTAAAATTAAACAAAAAAAATTTCAATTTTGATCTTTTCCACGTTTTGATGAAATAGTAGAAAAATGTGTGTTGGGTTAGCTGCAAAGGGCATTTTTAATACCCTCAAAGAGCATACGAATTGCAATTCCGATACTCATCGAGGAATTTCCATGACTTTCCAGACATTTGAGTAAGTTCCATGACTTTCCATGACCACTTTTTTTTTCTGACTTTCCATGACTTTCCAGGTTTTTCCAGAATGTGGACACCCTGAAAAATAATAACCTAATAGGTGGTTATCGTTATTTGACAAGCCATCAAGAATATAGTTATTTCGGTTTATTTTTTCAACTATTTCTACGCTTACCCAAGCAATATATTCTCCTTAATCACAAATTTTCCAAAAACATAAACGCTTTGACCTAGATTGTCAAAAGTAAATATAAACAAAATAAAGATACGAAATAAAACTACGAAAGTCGTTGTTATTAACAACAAGGCGTGCTTATTACCGCCAAAATTACATTATTTTTGTGGTTAACTTTATTTTGATTATATTTACTTCTGTCAATTCACATCAAAGTTTGCGTCAAACTACTTGTATTTTTATTATTTTTTTAAAGAATGTTTGGAATTGTTACTTTTCGATTAAGAAATTCGAAAAATACACAATATTTTGCTTTATGGGTAAGCGTAAAAACAATTATGAAAATAAATCGAAATAACCTCATTCTTGACGGCCTGTCAAATAACGATAACCACAAAGGTTTTAATTTTATTATGTTGACCAAAACACTCTGTATTAATTTTTGAGGTAAGAGTAAGGAACTCTTGAAGCAACGATGAGGGAACCAGTTTGATTTATTAGCTTACTAAAAGGCGCTCAAGTTTTATATAGCTCAACGAAATATGCCTTCTCGGCCACTGATAAAAATCTGTGGATACATACAGGAATTGTTCTTGGTGTGTAAAAATTGTACAAAATCCCAAATGTAAAATAACAGACATCTTCCTTGGTATAATTTATTCCATGGAAATTAATTTTATTTTATTAGTTCTTTGCACATTGTCGTAAATTTATAGACATTCTTAATATTCTACCAGTATAAAACTAAAAATAATCTTAGTTTGTGATTTAAGAAACTGTGCAAGTACGTACTGAAAAACGTCTAGGGAATGATCTGAGTATTGATTAACAGAACGTTCCCGAAACAAAGTTAAAAAAACTTTTATCCTTAGAACAGCATTGCATTATAAGGGCAAATTACAGGTACCAAAAATGATCATTAATATCCGCCAAAGCTAAACGTCTAAAGTCCTTTCTTTTCATATTAAAAATCCGTCGTTGAAGAAGAAGAACGAATCGTATTATTTTTAACCATTTGGTTTTAAAAGTTAGAGTTTCAATCGAACTTTTAAATCTAAAATTTCTTTTGGTTGATACAAGTGTTGTTTTTAACATTTATTTCGGAAGTCTAAATATAAATTTTGGTGGAGATTAACATTTCCAACTTATAACCTCGATTTCTTCTAACCGCACTTTCCAAAAATTTACACCACCGGCCAGATGAAGAAATACCCTTTTGAAACACCACTCCCCTTCCTCATAACATTTTTATGGTCTGGATTGGACAGTCTACGTTGTTTGATCTAATTAGCAAAAAACGCCTTAGCTTAGTGTCAAGTGTTATTAACAAAGTCAGAAAAAAACGTGCCAATATTTTTTGTATCTTCTTACATCCTTCGAAAACTCAATAATACGTTCAAAACTCTCAGTTATAACACTAGGAATTTAAGATTTTTGATGTGTAGGGTATCCAAAATTCGATGGTTTTGGATAGTTCTGGAGGAGAGAAAATTCGACCCCACTTTGTGAGGCTGAAAAGACAAGATTTTTGGTGAAAACCGCATTTCAATATGTCACCCCATCTTCGAGCTACGGGGGCTTTTCGAAAAGTCTGCATTTTGGGATAGGCCCTATAACATACATTTATGAAATCATCTTTGTGGTGTTACTTAACTAGAATTTAATTACCAAATCAGATTTCATGAGTACCTTTTAGTTTTTGAGATATAACATAAAGTTGGTATTTTTTCATATAACACATTTTTTTAATGCTTTTTTAATTTCCTTCAATTTCCTTTCATGAAAATCGGATAAATAGTTGTCGAGTTATTAAATATTTTCCACAAATCATACAGTAGGCTGTGATAAAGGTGGCATACCACATTACTAAAAAAATGTAGAGTGCCTTGGATGACAATCTGGGCATAAAATATAAGTATAATAATTTATTTATTGATGTAATAGTGGGCCTTAAATTCACATAGTAATCCACTTAATTTAACTCACAGGTAAAGGTAGGGGCTAACCCTCGATTTATAAACCGGTCTTAAAAAGTCTTAAAAGGAAAAAAAATATTTGCTACGAAAAAATAAAAAACTATTTTGCTTCTTAGCTGAATTCAAGGTATCCGAAACCCCCCAAAACAATCAAATTTTAGACACCCTGCACAAAACATTTATAGAAATTAAAAGATAAACCTGTTTTTATCTTAGTTTTGTTTTGAGGATCCTTTTTTTAAATATTAAGGACTTTTATGTACATGCTAACAATAAGGCTGCTATTTCTAAATGTCAAAAAATTAAATTTTGAGACAATTAAAACTTTATGCATGTTAAAAATCTCGTAGGCTTTTTTTTAAACACTTTGTATATTTTTTTGCTTTAAAACATGTCCAAGTACCAACTATTATCTGTTAACCAATGTATCATTTGTTAAAATCTATTAGGAAATAAGAAAAATATTGTGATCCTAGTGTAACACCTGTTATGCATAAAATAATAAATTAACGTCAATTTTGTTAGAATAAACTGGAACATAAAAAACTAAAGTAGCACTAAAAATTTGGACGAATGTGGTCACCATTTTCACCAACGATCAACTGCATACGTCGTCGCCATTCACCAATGTCTTCACATAATTCGTCTTGGGTTATGTTAAAAAGTTTTCTCGTAAACAAAACTAACGTAAAGTTTTTATAATATTCAAAAAAGGCGTTACACTAGAATCCAAAAATTTTTCTTGTTTCTTAATAGATTTTAACAAATGATACATGGGCTAACAGATACTAGTTGGTACTTTTCTGTTATAGAAAAAAATATACAAACTGGTTTAAGAAAAAAGCCAACGGGTTTTTAGCATCTGTAAAGTCTTCTTGTCAACAAAATTGGTGAAAAGATAACGAAATCTGGTTCATAATTTAGTTTCAGTGTTTATTTTATGCAAAAAGTTGGTATACCAAAAACCATATAGTTCTTCTATTTCTATAGAATTTATCAAATTATACATCGGTTTACAGACAATAGATAGAAGGTTTTTGTAGTTGGAGAAAAAAAATATACAAAGTATCTGAAACAACCCAACGGTTTTTTAAGATGCAAACATTTTTTTAACTTCCGCCATTTTGAATTTTTGATATATGTAATTTTTTCACATATTTAAAAAATGTATATTTCATTATCTTTGCAAAACTTTTCTTTGCGTTAAAACCCGACAATAAATAAAAAATTTGCAGTCAAAACAATACATCCCGTTTTTTTGTGGTCCACTCTGTATATTAGTTTACGGCTTTTTTAAGGATCATTTTTAAACAATTTTATCACATCTTGCGATTCATTTTTGACACACTTCTCGTTAACCGATGTTAATAAAATTTGGCACAGTAATATAGGTCCGATGACAATACAATATTATTAAAATTTGGGTGTAGGACGTGGTTGAGGGGTGTACAGGGGCTAAATTCAGAATTTGTAATGGAAAAGTCAGAATAAAGAAACGTCAATACAGAAAAAAATACTGTTGTATACACTGCATTCATATATCTGGTATCAAAATTATTTGAGGGAGGGAAGCAGCGGTGTAGCGTGAGGGGGCTAGAAGGGTTCCTTGCCCCCTCTGCCCTCTGGGTCTTGGCGCCCTTTGGGTGCCCTCAGCTGTGCATTAAAACAATAAATATTAAAATAATATGAAACAAAATTAAAAATCATTTTTATTTTAAGCAGTTTATATTTGAAAGACGCCCACAAATAAAGATTATTTGCAAGCAGTGTATAATAAACGTCAGTTGCACGAGCCGCAATGAGTTACAATAACCGGAAGTCTTTTTTTTGCTGTGAAAAAAAATATGTTTTTCTTGTTTTCCCAATGATTTGAAACAGTGGCAGAGAAGTGCTTATCCTCCTATGATTTATTGCAAAAAAAATTTAAGAATTTTTTTTTTGAGTGAAAATTAAGCCTCTCTACGAAGACAGGTTTAACTATCTTTACAGATGTCCTAAGCTTTGGAGTTGATAAGTGCAAAAAGGATTTAGCGAGGGTGAATCGATAACAAAAAAGAAAGAAAAGCGAGGCGGGTCTACGGCTACCATTACCTTTTTTTGCGGGAAAGCTCGTTTTCTTTTTTTTTTGTTGTTTATTCACCCTGGCTAAATCCCTTTTGCATTTATTAATTTCAGAGCTTAGGACATCTGTAAAGATCTGTCTCCATAGAGACGCTTAATTTTCAGAGATATAGCATATTTCCTTCAAATTGAAGGTAAATCTGCCGATTCTGCAATATGACAGATGGTTGTTTTTCATTTCATCTCCTAATTCCTAGCACCGTACTGATGAGCACCACAAGTGCAAAACCCGGGTCCACGGTTACCATTATCATTTTTGAGGGTAAGTTTGTTTTCTTTTTTTTTTTTTGTTTATTCACCCTCGCTAAATCCTTTTTGCATTTATTAACTTCAGACCTTAGGATATCTGTAAAGATCTGTCTCCGTAGCATAATTTTCAGAGATATAGAGGCATATTTCCTAGGTACATCTGCCGATTCTGCAATTTGACAGATGGTTGTTTTTCACATGAATCCTGTTTCAGATTTTTTCATCATTTAATCTCCTAATTCCTAGCACCCTACTGATGAGCACGACAAGTGCAAAACCCGGGTTACCATTACCTTTTTTGAGGGAAAGCTCGCTATTCTTTGTGTTTTGTTATTTATTCATAAACGCTAATTTTTTTTTGCATAAATCCTTGTGTTTGTTGATATCCGAATTAAAAGATGAAATCGGGAAACCCGAAGAAATATATACAGGGTGGATTCTTTAAATGGAACGGTGCTTCTAGCGGTTTTAGGGAAGAGTTTTTAAAAAAAGCTAAAAGTAAATTTCCGGACCTTCCACTCATGATAAAAAAAAAATTGGGGCCCACAACTGGAAGCTCAGGGCCCTTCAACTATTTTTCTTTAAATAAGAAGGTACCACTTGCGGCATTTTTAACACGTGGGTTGACAGATGTGGAAAAACTGTATTTAATCGAATTTCTTTTTTAACAAGCTTTCGAAAAAAATGTCACAAGTGGTACATCCTCATGAAAAAAATGTTGGTAGATCCTGTACCTTCAGTGATGGCCCCCAAATTGACCACCAATAATGTCCTTGTCTGGTATTTTTTTTATTCCGCTTAGTATAATAATTGACAAAAAAATTGATTTTTCAATATTTTTCATACATTAGTTGACAGATGTAAGAAAAAAATAGTGCGTTAAATTTATTTTTTAACTAGCTTTCAAAAAAGGTGACACAAGTGGTACCTTCTTATTTAAAAAGAAATAGTTGGTGGGCTCTGGGACTCCAGTTGGGGGCCCCAAATTTTTCTTTTATCATGGGCGGAAAGTCTGGAAAAAATCATTAAAGATTCGTTTTTAGCTTTTTTAAAACCTCTTTCCCAAAGCCGCTAGAAGCACCGTTCCATTTAAAGAATCCACCCTGTACACGTATAATATAAAACAGTTTTAAGTACAGCTTCTCAAACATTTTTAAATTATAGCAAATAATGAATACAAGTAACCCTAGTAGTGCGGAAGCGGAGCGCAGTTTTCACATTCTGTTTTTGATCAAAACCTCTTGCTATGAAAATTATATTTTTTTTTCTATAAGCAATAAAAGATTGAATTGAATTGAATTGAATTGAAACAGACTAAAAAAAAAATAAAAATTATGAAAGGTCACAAATGACGGAATACAACCTGAATGAGTTTGCTATAATTAGTATTGAGCATGAATATGGCCATACTATTGATTTCGATTTGATACTGGACTACGCATGAAGTCCTTATTAAGATAATACAAAATGTAAAAAAATGTTCTTATTCATAATATTTTATATACCTAGGTACCAACAACTGTGATGCCCTTTTGAGTCTTCTCACCCCCCCCCCTCTCCCCCCCTCTCCCCCACCCTTAAGTCACGCTACGCCACTGAAAGGCTGGATTATGTTGCTTTGGTTTGCATGAGATCGCTTGATGGACTTGGAAACTTTGTAATAATGAGGCATTGCTAGAAATGAAAAGGTTACTAAAGCAATAATTATACATTCTGCATTTTGTTTCTTTTTGACTAAGACTAAGAAGTAAAAAATAAACTAAATATTTTTTTAAGTTAAACGATTTTATTACAAAATTGTACTAAAAAGTGAAAAATAATTTGGCTACAGTCTAGATTTAACAATAGCGATAATGGCTTATTAAGTATATATTTTTAAGTTTGATAAAAAATCATGGCGCATATGCTTCTCTATTTGAGGGGTATCTTTAATTATTGCTTTATTTATTTTAATGCACATCCAGAAATAGATATATGTTTATTAAAATTAAAATTAAATACTTATGTTAAAAATATTTTTTATAGTTTTTTATCTAGTTGCCAGTGTGCTCAAACAAACTTCCTAGAGATACAGTTGGGACTTAGAAGAGTAAACCGAGATTTCCTTGTCACTTTTGAATCCTTTGCTTGGCACATTAATAATCTCGGTGTCACATTCTACACATCTATTAAATTTAATCTAGGTTTAACATAACGGTGCAAATGGCTCTGAAATATTTCGTT
This sequence comes from Oxystoma pomonae, assembly GCA_963921995.1. NCBI lineage: Eukaryota > Metazoa > Arthropoda > Insecta > Coleoptera > Brentidae > Oxystoma > Oxystoma pomonae. The sequence continues at coordinate 44,494,518 of OY998165.1, forward strand.
TAATAAATATATACATAGAGAATAAATTTATATTTATTGAAATAAAACGTAACTATGTCCAAAGTTTTTTTTATAGTTTTTAATCTAGTTTTCCTCTGTGCTCAAAAAAACGTAAAGATATAGTTGGAACCATATAAGTATAAACTGAGATTTCCTTGTCAGTTTTCAAACTTTTGATTGGTGCATCATTAATCTTGGTGTCACATTCTAAACGATAATTATATTTAAACTAGGTTTAACAGTATGATGCAATTGGCCTTTAGAGATTTTGTTATTTAAATATATTAGCTTATTGCTTTTTTACAAGCTGTTATTTAACTTTCAATGTATCTATGTAAATATGTATGTTTCGGGCGGAATCTTGCCACTTAATTTTGATCAACTTCCCGACATCCGATCGGCTCCAAATCTGGCATGCTTATATAGTTGCGGTGACAACACAAAAATATAGTATAGGGGTTTTTAAGGAGGGGGATTATGAATTTATGATCAGATTTGAAAATTTCAATACATAAATATATAATATAGAAATTAAAGTTATGTGTTCAGATTTGGTATACGTTAATAGTTCCGGCGACAATAAAATAATATCCCAAGCAACAATTATAGTTAATTTCACTGGTGCCATTGTCATTGCCACCAAAAAAGGGTTAAAGCGTAGTAATAGTTGCTACAAAAAACTATTTATAGAAAAAATGTCATTATTTTCACTTAGTGTGGTCACTATTACTGTTAAAAAATTACCACACTGTCGTAAAAATATAAAGTTATACGCGAAAGTAATATATTCCACTATATAACTATATACCATTACTTGAACCACGAAAAAACTTTGCAGAGCGGGGCTTACTTCATAGTTGTCACATTTAATTTCTTTAATATTACTTTTACGAAGTAACGACTCTACTGATATTAATTTGGTGGCAATTCAGTAGCCCCTACTCAATACAAAACTACAAAGTTATGGAATCTACACGGTCGCCTATCTACCACGCAGTAAGAAATAAATGTGCATATAGTGTAAAATCAGTAAAACGTTACCTACGAGTTATCGCTACTTACTGACATTGTAAATTAATGCACCGTCAACTGGATGCGCGACGCCGCCATGCTATTTACTTCTACTAAACATGGAATTCAAACCAAAATTTAAAAATACCTCATTAAATCATGGATTAGTAGTTGCATGTATCAATAAAAGTAAAAATATTAATATTCAATTAATAAAACATATTAAAACTGGAAATACATTTAATTTGAAAATCCTAACCTCAAATAATTCCGATTTTTTTTTGGTGGTTTTTTTTATCAAAAAATCAGCATTTTTAATCAGTAAAGTGCTATGTGTTTATAAATTTAAGATGCTGTGACTTCAGAAGAGTGTTTAATAAAATGGTAATTATGAGCTATAGGTTATGATATAGATTATATTTTTGTTTTCTGTCATGTCTTCACATATTTTATGGGGAGTGTCCTGATATAGTTCAGAAAAAGATCAACATATTTTCAATTAATAATGTGAGAAAGAGAAAACCTATAAAAACCCTAAAAAGTCAGAAATACTACTTTATGTGGTAAACAGGACGTCGGGATAACTTGCCCGTTTACTACCGGCGACGACATAATTTTTATATCAAGAGTAATCTTTACCGTCGCGATGTAGTTGTATAAACGTCCCAATGCATTCCCAAAAACGGTGAATACTTCGAGGTATAGTAGTAATAAAACCGTCGCCGTGATATGACGCCACAACTCTATTAGGGATAGGGCGTGGAGACGGCCACCACGTCGCGACTGATTTTGTTGCTTGGGATTGTATTATTAGGTACACACTTCCCTCTAAAGAGGGAAGTGAAGGGGGGAAAACATTTACTTTGTTCGATTTAAATCACTATGGCTATACAGGGGTTTTTCGCGAAGTGGATATGAATTTTTGACCAGATTTGAAAATTTCAATATGGCGGATTCAAAATGGACAATTTACGGTATAAATCTAAAAATTAAAAAATAAATTTTTGTTAAAAAAAAACTTTTAAAGAACAAGTTTTTATTAAATGCACTCAAAGGTGGAAAATATTTTTTTATCTTTCTTATACCATAATAAAAGAAATTCTTCTTCTATTCGAATGATAAACATAATGCTTTCATCTAAACAAGCTAAGAACGGGTGAGATTGCCGTGCTTGTCAAGCCTTTGGTTATAGACTAATACAACTGTTTCTTAGGGAAATTGTCGATGTGACCGATATACGATACCTAAAGTTCAAATTTTTAATTTGCGCCCATCGCTTTTTCATTGAATTAGAAAGATACAAAATTATTTTCTACTTTTGAGTGCATTTAATACAAGCATGATTTTTAAAAAAAATTTTAATAAAAATTTATTAAGGGTCATTTCACCATAAATATACATATAAGTTTTTTTTATAGTTTTTAATCTAGTTACCTGTGTGCTCAAACAAACCTCGTAAGTATATAGTTGGGACTTGTAGAAGAGTAAACCGAGATATTTTTGTATTTTTTGAATCTTTTGCTTGGTACATTAATATCTCGGTGTGACGTTCTAAAACATTTTGTTAAATAAATATATTATTTAGTTGCTTTTTTAGGGATCCTTTTTACACGTGTAGGATTAAACATATATTTATTAAAATAAAAATTAAACATGTTGAAAGTTTTTTTAAATTTTTATTCTAGTTACCTGTGTACTCAAACAAACCTCCAAAGGATACAGTTGGGACTATAGAAGAGTAAACCGAGATTTCCTTGTTACTTTTCAATCTTTTGGTTGGTACATCATTAATCATGGTCTCTCTGTGGAATATGTACGAATCATTAGCGGCACGCAGAGGGTTGAAAAGAGAGTTTGCTGTAAAAAGGTAGTCGGGAGTATTACACAGCAAGAGCTTACCGGATTTGTTTCGATATGCAGGCACCAGAAATAAATCAAATATATTTTATTTTAAGTCAATGAGGAAACGGGCTTTATTCTTAGACAATAGATACTATTATTCAACACATCAGGATAAATTAATAAATGCCTAAATTTTTAAAAATTGGATAAATACGACAATATTTGGATATGGTTCAAGTATCAAAATCGAGACTTACAACTTTTTAATTTACCTTTAAAATAGTATATACACAGTTTATATTTTCCGAGAAGATGTAAACTTGAAAGTAAGTTAGAGTTTCGAACTTCCATTGTCTTTATTTTTTTTATTTTTTTCACAACATTTCGAATGCTTATGTATCTGCAATCGTCATCAGGTGAATACTAATAAAAACTAAGACTACCTAGTGACTAACAGTGAAACATAAAGACCTGTATTCAGTGAACCATGAAGTTTACACTTGGTTGACTCCGCCCTTTCGCAGTTGAAATCTGTTACCTCCGAAAAGTATGGGTATCCAAATATCCTTGATGGTGACGATTTTTTGAGAAAATACATTATGGTTCCTCTGTATAAATGCTGTTTTTTTGAACTTTTCCTTGAATAGATTTTCCTCCTTAGCCACTACCCATGGGATCTCTACTTTCGCCGGTAGTGGCCAACATCTTTATGGAATCCTTTGAAGAAGAAGCTCTGCGAACATCTTGGCAGGGACCCAAACTCTGCCTCAGAGACATGAACGACATATTTATCATCTGGAAAAAGGACAGCAATAATACACTAGAACAATTCTTTCATCACGTCAACAGCATAACCGCTTCATATTATCTTTGAAAAAAGAAGAAAATTGTCAGCTCCCTTTTTTTTGACGTTCTACCAAAAATAATTTAACCATAACAACTTCTCTATATCGCAAACCAACTCATACTGAACAATATCTAAACTTAAAATCAAACCACTCCATGTCAACCAAACTGGGCATTGCAAAATCTCTCGATCGAGCCACCTAAATCTGCAATACGGAAGAAGCTTTAAGAACCGGTTTCTCCAACTACACGATCAATAAAACTATTCAAACCACAGCAACACAAAGGACGACATACACTATCGGCATCATAAAAGTGGTACACAATACTTTTTCTTGTAATACCTTGGTCTATATTTACAAACAAAGTCACACATTATTGTATTTTTCTTAAACTGTCAAAATATGTCATTCTGTATTTCAGTCTGACAAGTAAATAAAAAATGCCTCCACAAATAGATTATTTGATAAAGCTCAACTCCTGACAAAACTACAACTTATGGACGCAATAAAACCACGATTAAAAAACGATGGAAAGAAGATCAGACAATAGAGAGAAAACAAGGGACTGGTTTATTGAAAGTTTCAACTGATGAACAAGATTATGACCTTATCGCTTTTATGGAAGAAAACCTTTTTGTATTTATTTCCCAGGCAAAGAGATTAACCCAATTTCCAGGATGTGTAAGAGTGGCACGAAATCGCGTAAGGAAAGGCTCTAATTTGTGTAGGTGCTAAAAAAATTAAACTTACGAATGAAAAGAAATAGGCCAGGTTACTTTTTGCCCTTAATTACTCTCTAAAGAAACCAGAGTTTTGGCGAAAGGTAATATTTTCCGATGAAAAAGTTTTCCAGTCCTGTAGTGACAGAAAACAAATTCGGGTGTATCGTCCACGCTATGAGATCGCGCTGGAAGATTTTCGGTAAATATGTGGGGTTGGATTTCTGCTAGAGGTCATGGTGCTCTATTTCGAATCAATGGAAGACTCACAGCACAGCTTTACGTGGACATTTTAGAGAACACCATGCTTCTAGCCGTCACAGAACTTTATCAAGGCCAGTTTATTTTTCAACAAGACAACTGCCCTGCTCATACGGTCAGAATTTGCCAAACTTGGTTTCGGGAGCAAAATATTGAAGTTCTTCCTTGGCCTGCGAAAGCCCCAGACGCCAATCCTATGGAAAAAATCTGGGGTGTAATTTTAAAAAAGCTGGAAAGCTTTAATATTGTACCGGGAAATCAACATCACTTGGTCCAGTTAATAGTTAATGCTTATGAAGAAGTGATTGGTGAAAATGAAAACGGTATGTATAATTGATGTAACTGGCGCAATGACTAGATAATAAAATTTATATACCTAATAATTTGTTTCTATTGTTTTATAATTTTCGGTAAAGTTGTGTTTTTTAATTTTTGTTACAGTTGTTTTATGCGTTAGCGTATCATTGTAATATAAAAATTATTTTTGAAAGCAATCTTTGATGTCAATATTTTCACATTTTAGTACCAGTCTGTCATAAAATATAATCCGGTAGTTAACCATACAATTTAAAAAATACCTATGTTTATCACGTACCACTTTTATGATGCCGATAGTGTACGTAAATACTGAAAGAAAGGCGACGCTTATAATTCCATACATCAAAGGAATCTTAGAAAGGTTAAAAAAATACGCAATCAATACGATCTTCGAACTGTCTTCAAAACCACCACAACAATAAGAAGTCAATTAACAAAAACTAAACCACAATGCCACGACAGCCGACCTATGGAAGTTTGCCTTACAGAACACAAACACAAAACTCGACAAGGGGACACAACTGGATCAAAAATAGCTCAACATTGCTGAGACAATCAACAAAATATGGAATGGAAACAGTCAAAGGTCGTCGCCAAGGAGGAAAATCTATTCAAGCGGAACAGAGGAACCATAATGTATTTTCTCAACAAAGCGTCACCACCAAGGATATTTGGAAACCCATACTTTTCAGAGGTAACAAATTTCAACTGCGAAAGTGCGGGGCCAACCAAGTGTAAACTTCATGGTTCACTGAACACAGGTTTTTTATGGCTCACTGAACACACACTAGTATATATATAAGATTAGGAAGTCGTAGTTTCTGTTAGTATTCATCTGATGACGATTCCAAATACATAAGCATTCGAAACATTGTGAAAAAAAAGAAGACAATGAAAGTTCGAAACTCTAATATTTTCGACCATCTTAATCCAAACAAAAGATGTAAACTACGCCAGTTTTCTTAATCTCAATAAAAAATCTTAAGCGTTCTGGTTAGTTATATCGGGATATTACTTTTAATCGTATAACTATGAGATAGCATAATGGCCTGAGTCCTAAGTGTCACCAAATGTGCAAAGCCAGAAGCTTAAAATCCACTGCGCATGCCTGAAGCAGTCTACTCGCGCCCAGAACAGTCTTTGGCTTTGTATTTTTTCCAGGCTAACTTGATTGGGAGATGCGAGCGTTTTAGTTCATTTTCCCGCACTGAGGACAGGAATGAATTTATCCCGAGATTTTCTTTTTTTATTATTATTTAGTTAGATTAGTCAAGCGTGTACCAGACTAGTAAATGTGGACAGTATTTTCAAATCTGTTTTGTAAGAAATTAAGACGTAAAATGATTTTTGGTAGATAAAGAAACTATCGCCGAACTAAAGAGTAAATGTATTATTAGATCCTAAACAACCTGTATACAGGATTTGATCATCTCCGAACGCATTCGCCATTAGTTAAAAACAGGTTTTATTTTTATAAAATAAACAGCTACGACTCGGGTCTAACTTATTCTAACATGTATTTCACTGCTTCTTTGAAACGCCGGCGCCGCTAGGCACAAGTTTTCTTAATCTCAATAAAAAATCTTAAGCGTTCTGGTTAGCCATATTGGGATATTACTTTTAATCATATAACTATGAGATAGCATAATGGCCTGAGTCCTAAGTGTCACCAAATGTGCAAAGCCAGAAGCTTAAAATCCACTGCGCATGCCTGAAGCAGTCTACTCGCGCCCAGAACAGTCTTTGGCTTTGTATTTTTTCCAGGCTAACTTGATTGGGAGAGTTTTTTTCTTCAGAAAATGCAAGGGCAGGGACGTTATGGTATTTCATAGTTATATGACTTTAATTGATATCGTATTGTAATTTCCTTAATAAAAAATATACATATAAAATCGTTTTCTTTCTTTTCTTGGAATATTTTACTTTTTAATTTATATTTCAGCACTCTTGTCATTTTTACCTTAATTTAAATTTGGATTAGGTACAGAATTCAAAGCAAATAAGTACAATATTTTATTTAATATTTTTTTTATCTGGAAATATGCTAAGCAAATCTGGGAATAGTTTAACAATAAACCCAACATTCATTAATAGATGTCAGACCCTGAGCGATTTTTTAAATTCATGGATGCTTCTACCGGTGCCAACCAAAGAGTTTGGTAAAATTTATGTTGCCCATCGGAGAGTTACAAATTTCTTGATGGATTTTACCGATTGATGCCAACAATGCCCATCGACTCCAGAGGTTCGACCGGTGGGAATGGTTTGATGGATAATTCAACCTCAGAAAATATCAGCTGATTTTTCATTTGTTGGTATGTTTTATTTTTATTGTGAACCACAGGCACAGATGGGAGTAAATTTGAATAGTGCAATGGCTGAACAAACGGTCATAAAGATTTCTCAAGAAATCAGTTAATCTGATAATGAAAAGGAGCTGCAGTTAATTTTAAGTTTAAGATAAAAAAGGCATATATAATATATATAATATAAAAGGAAAAAATATCAGGAAAAACTCCAAGAAAAAATTATTATAACTATCCCAATCTTAACCCAACTTAAGCTAGACCCAGCGAAACTAATTTCTTAATATGTAACAGTTAAGTTTTTTTTCGGGAGTCTTTTTCCAGGTTTTCTTTTTTTGGTAATTTTTTCCGTTTACCAGTAAAATCGTAGCCAAATATAATTAAGTGGATTTGAATTTAAGTGCCACATTATAATGTCTTGGGTAGAAGTTAAGATGAGTATAAAAGTAATTCATATTGAGGCGTCTTTTTATTCGGCGTTTGATAGCCAATTTGACATTTATCAATGATGACGTCACTATTCATCTGTCCATCAGTCATCCACTGAACGCGAAAAAGCGTTCATTTTAAAAACCCCTCTTATAGCGTTTTCCTTTTGATGCACTGGTGCACACTAAGTGTATCTCTATCTTTTTCTGTTTTGTATCAAAATAAATGATAGGGATACACTCAGTGCGCACTGATGCAACAAATGGAAATCGCTGAGTGCGGGAATGTGTTTACATCGAGACTTCTGCCGCACTCAGATTTTTCTATTTCCGGCGTTTTTTGCTATATGGGTATAGATAAAAGTCCGCTCCCCTTCGTTCGGGTCAAGTCTCATGCAGGAAAAGTTAACTTTTTGCACTAGTTAGGATAATAACTATTTTCTACGACCGCGCGGGAAACAAAACTTTGCCGCTCGCATTTTAGTTCATTTTCCCGCACTGAGGACAGGAATGAATTTATCCCGAGATTTTCTTTTTTTATTATTATTTAGTTAGATTAGTCTAGCGTGTACCAGACTAGTAAATGTGGACAGTATTTTCAAATCTGTTTTGTAAGAAATTAAGACGTAAAATGATTTCTGGTAGATAAAGAAACTATCGCCGAACTAAAGAGTAAATGTATTATTAGATCCTAAACAACCTGTATACAGGATTTGCTCATCTCCGAACGCATTCGCCATTAGTTAAAAACAGGTTTTATTTTTATAAAATAAACAGCTACGACTCGGGTCTAACTTATTCTAACATGTATTTCACTGCTTCTTTGAAACGCCGGCGCCGCTAGGCACAATATTCTAACCCAACTTTTTAAGATGACTTTACATGGGACTACATGATATTAAAATTTCAAAAAAATCTGATGGTTTCCGCGCACATCTATAGTTGGGCAAGGTTTTTAATATAAAAATTCAAAACATCGATTTTTTAAGAATAGTGTCCATTGTAGAATCTTACTTTTTTGGAAAGAATTTAGAAAATAATATGGAAAATATTGTAAAACAAAAATTGACGACAAAGACATTTAGTTGAAATAAATCGACGATCACCGTGTATGCACATCTGTTGTGTTTTGGAATGTAAAGTTGCAGTATTAATAAAACTGTAGTATTTACTTAAATTAAAGTATCTACTTATATTGTAGTACCTACTTATCTTGTCTGTATGAATATTAAAAACCCTTACCTTATAGCTACATTTAATTCTTTCACAGAAAAAAATTAAAGCCCTGATTTTTTTGTTTTTTGTTAACTTAATGGCTTGCTTCATATGAAATATGTTTGCGAGTTATTCAACTTACCAAGAGTTCGCTGGGTGAGCACAAGTTCTAATTATAGTGTACCTAACTCCAAAGTTGACCTTACATAGGATGCAGATTTAAACGAATCGGCGATATTAGCAATAAGCCAATTGAAAGAAAAAATTTGAAAAACTTCTGTACTTTTTACCTACATATCTACAAAATTATGCACATCTTAGTGCGTCTTTCCACTGCATAGTTTGATAGCGTATTTAAATTAAGCCGTTAATTTTTTGCTTACAAATTCACTTTAGGCAGAGGTTGGCTGTAATTAAACCGCTTCAAAAGCTCATGTTATTTTTTTTACTCCCAGTAACTTTGATAAATAAAAAAGTGTAAGTTCTTTTATTACACTGGGGAACAGCAAAAAGCAATGTTTTTGGAAAACTCTCAGTTACCTCCGGTTTTCTAGATCCTTGCTAATTATGATAATTACCTATTGTTTGGAAAATATCTGGACTTAGTATAGCAATTTTACTTTATAAGGTGTTTAAATACTTATTACAACATAAATCTCAAATTGTTAGTTACAATTTTATATGTCACGATAAAAAGAAAATTTGGCCACCAAGAGGAACCAGGGAAAAAGTGAAACCAGCGTGCAATTAGTTTTCCAAGAATAGTAGTTTTAATAACTAGTGGCTAAAATAGTGCTTTTTTTACAAGCGTTCGTTTAAATAACGAGAGCAGCGAGGTATCAAAAAAAAAAGAGTAAAAAAAAGCACAGTTTAGCCGCACGTCGTAAACACTATTTTTTTTACCATTATCAAAAAATCCAAGAAAAACAGGAAAAAACTTTTAAAAATCTCGAACGAAGAGAACCTCTCGCAACACACCATCTTTATGAATCAATGCGGCTGGTAAATGAAATAACCGTTTCCATAGAGATGTGTCTTTTTACTCGGTGAGGTTCATTGTTGCGATATTTTAATCTTTGAGAATTTGATATTTTGACGATATTTTTAATTGATTTTTTCATACTTGTAGAAAACTGGTGGAAATGGCTTAATTCTTAGGTAAGAATAATCAGTTTTTTTCAATATTACTATTTTCCGCTATTTCTCTTTAACTTTGGATAAGAAAACGGACAGAAATCTTTTTTTGCACCCATAACCCGCATCGGTAACAAAAAAAGCCATGCTTTAGTTATCTGCCCAGAGTTACTAAAATCATGTTTCTGATAAAGGTAAAAAAAAATATTTTATGTACTTTTAATCCCTCATTTTTAGGGATAAAGGGGGCACTTTTAATTCCTCAGGGTTAAAAATAATTTATGTAAATTTTTCCAAATTAAACAATGATTTTAATGAAATTTTATTTATTTGTTAAAATGTATGAACGAAAAAAATTATTAGCATAAGCATTACTTAAATCTAGTTCTTATTATGATATATATTTACATTTATATTTACTTGGGTGCAATTTGCAAGGCTTACGAATGGTGGACAGTTGGAAGCAACATTTTTAGTTATAGACGTATTCTGCACATGCGTAGCAGTCGCCGCTGCCGTCTTATTTTCTGAAATTGATCTTCCTATGGTTGATGCTGATGCCATATCGACATCGGAGGAGACATTGGTGAAAATTTGATCGGCAACATTCTTCTTTTAATACAATGAATTTTCAACATAACCTTCAGCATCCGAACTGCTTTTTCAGCCACCATGTCTTTTCAACACATCTATAGTTGCTCCCGAGTCGGCAAGTAAAGAAGCTGATGATCTGCGAAAATAATGCCCATTATATAGATTTGCGTCTGGTAGTCCCAAGTAGCTGTCCAAATGTATTTTTTCCTATGGGCTGACTCATGCATTTTCCATTTTTGTAAAAAAATCGTGTATGCTGTATAGGTGGCCTTAGCCAATATATTTTCTCACCATTTCCACCACATTCGTAGAGTTTTCACCGGACGTTTTTATCACAAACGAGCGATCCTTGCCTGATTTTATGCCCCGTAGGTTTACCAGAAAAAAGCTTACATGGTCCGAGACATCGCTGCAGTCTAGCTGGCAGAGCTCCTTTCCCCGACATGCTTCAGCGACTCCCATAATCAGCACAATCAATGGTGTCATTTTTAGTAGTACTATCAGGAAAATACTCAAAGTAAAGAAAAGAATCTTAGCTTTTGGGCTAGGTATTCCTCATCTGGAGCATTTTGAAGAAAATCTCTTATATTGTCGAAATCCATGGAATGATGATCATGGAATATTGGCTTCATACAGAAGATGCCTTGAGATTCTTAGACTTCTGTAGGAAGTATGCCAGGAGCACCTTTTCATCCGTAAAATTCTATGCATGCTGGTCAGAGCACCATTTTCGGTAATCACGAAACTGTTTCTTGTACCTCGCGAGATTTTTGTGGAAGAAGGCTAGCGATAGCCTCTTCCGCGGCCTCTTCAATGTTCATTTTCAAAAAAAATGCTATACGATTTTTCTGGACTCACCGTTTGGTGACGCCGTTTGATAACAACAACTGAATGACTATGAGACTTATCAGTAATACGAGCTGTCAATCTTGAAACTAGAGTACCGTTAAGAGGTCTACTGTTAGTTTTGTGATTTTTTGTTTTTAGTTTCGCGCATTCTAAAGGGCATAAAATAGTATATAAACCTAGAGACTAAAGTGTATATTAATCCCTTAGCGAATTGTAGCCCGACCGTAGGAAAACCTTTCGCCGCGGGATTAAAAGAGGCACTTTAGTCTCTAGGTTTACAATGTACTATTATGCACTTCAGGGATTAAATAAGTACTTTTAATCCCTCTTTTAGGGACTAAAGTGGCACTTTTAATCCCTAAGGGACTCAAAGAATGTTTAATCCCTTAGCTTAGGGATTAGAAGTAAATTTAATCCCTCAGGGATTAAGAAAAAATAATCCCTGGAAAATTATAATTAAATTTATGGCAAGTCAAGCCAAACAGCACTTGCTCTTGGCCATGATTTCATTCTTAGCGCCCTTTCTTGTAGTTGACCAACCATTTGGCGTAGTAATAACGTAATTTTAACAAAGATCTTTTCCTAAAGTGCATAAAATAGTATATAAACCTCGGAACTAAAGTGTCGTTTAATCCCTTAGCGAATACAAACCTTTCGCCGCTGGATAAAATGTGGCACTTCAGTCCCTAGGTTTATAATGTACTATTACTTCCGCCCGCCACTGCATACAGAATTAGGACGTAATGAAATATTTTATGAAGGCCATGAACAAAGAACGACATGCTTTTGGGTATTTAAAAGAACAGTACCCTAGAATCGGCGACGCTAAAATTAATTAGGAGATTCGCAATTCGATTCCACCAAGAAAAAGACGCTTGGGATGCACTTAAAATGGTTGCAAAAAATTTTTACAGAAACGCTAGAGAAGAAAACTATGAAGACCTGGTTGCTTAACTTCTTTTGTGTTACCGTAACCTAGGATATAACATGTCGTTAAAGATTCGTTTCTAGGATTCTCATTTGAATTAGGAAATTTGTGGTACTGTAAGTGACGAGCACTATGAGAGTTTCCACTAAGTTATTTTAAACATGGAAAGAAGGTATCAGGGAAAATCGAACTGTTAGATGTTAGAGGACTACTGCTGGACTATTACGAGAGATGCCCCTACTTTCAACAGACAGGCCAAGAAGCGCAAATTGAGTGTCTAATTTCTAGATTCAATAATAAAAGTGTGCTATTTAATTGCTTTTGTTAAATTAAAATTATCTGATTTTTTGTATTTTTTATATTGATTGTATACCTATAAATTTTGAAGCAAATAATATAGTTTTTTTGCGAGCCATCTTATTCAGTAGTTGATATTTTTTTCATTACTTAGGTGTACTTAAACCCAAAGAAATAGTTTTTGTTCAGGAATCAAAAGAAAAAGTTGAAATTTGTTCTTTATTGTTCAATTATTGACGAATCACTCTTATTTTTGAATGTTAGTATAGTGCCTAAGTTATTTTTTTTCTGATTGGTGATTTTAAATCTTAAATGTAAGTAAAAGAAATGGGTGCTAGAAAGCGCGGATAGTCCACCATAAAACCAATTATTTTATTTTGAAAGGAAATGAAAATATCTCGAAAACGTAGCTTTAAAAGATTTCAACCTTATAACAAAATTTTTGGGTAATATTTACGAAAACCAAAATCTGAAAACCGCATATCAGTAGCTGCTTTAGTTCTAAGGTTATGATTTTTTTAATATATTTTAACGTTTTTTCAAATAACTCGGAAACTAAAGCTCTTTGTAGTCCATATTCATGGAAACTTAAATGTGAAAACCCTATATCGCTACTTTCTTTGTTCCAAAGTGACAATTTTCCCCCTTCAACCCCCACCACCCTACCCAAAAGTTAATTTATTCATGGTCAGCCAATAGAGGATTTTTGTACTAAATTTCGTTAAAATCGATTAAGGCATTCTTGACTTATCGTGTATAAAGACAGACAACAGACCGATGATTCCGTCGATTAAGGTGTTTTGGAACCTAAGTAACTAGCTTTTAATAAAATTAAGAAAAGCCAAAATTTCACGATTTAAATAGTCCCGCATATCTACCATATTCGTATGGTGGATCAAAAATATATGTCCTTGTTTTGTGAACTAACTTTTATATAATAAAAATATCATCTTATGCTTGGAGCTGCATCCTTAATGCGTCCACTAAAAGTTGACCTCTGCGATATTTTAAAAAGATTAACAAGATAAAATCCGATTTTGTTTAGAAATTGATAAGAATAAAAAAAAAATGGATATTTAGATAGTAAGGCTGTGTATTAAAATGGCCAATTATTTAGGAGTTAACAGACTGTATACTATAAAGGCTAGGAAACAACATTTCGTGTTGCTGCCAAAACTTTTAGCCGATAAATCAAAAATATATTTTTCATTATAACGACCGCCATGAAAACTACGTAAAAAATAGATTTCCGCAAAAATTTACATCAATTACTATTACACATTTCTTGATTGATTCTGGCACCTTCCATTTTGACCACTAGCGGATTTATTGTGGCTCACTTTTGAGGATGATTAGCAACTTAAAGAGGCCTGCAACTCTTCTTGGTAAAGCATCCTTGAGATGCACTGCGTTGTGTCTGGATTTCTTACACGTAGTAGAAATAACGGTTAACTAAAACATTTTTCCAGTAAATAAATAAATACATAAATATTTCTTTATTCGTCATAAACAGGTACAATACAAATATTAACATCCTCGTCACAAAAGGCAGAAAATATATAAACAAAACATCCAGCACAAAATCTACAGGTTCATATTATGCAATACGTAGTTCATATTTCACTAACTAAAAAACTCATTCACATTTTAAGTTTGACCGTAAGACCATTCACATCATTAGGCTCTTTTGAAAATAATGGTAAATTGTTAAGACATTGAATTCTGTAAAAATGTATACGCATTTTTGAAAACATAATACACAATAATAAATAAATAATGACGAAACAGTTAAAGTTTTGTACCTATCAAAAAACTCACTACATGAATGAGATGGCGATATTTCTGCTATAATTTTGACTATTTTCTTAGAGTTGCCCCAGAAACAAATAGCATAAGTTAGCCTAAATGTTGAACTTGAGAGAAAGAGTTTCGAACTTGCATTGTCTTTGTTTACTGCATACTTGTCCATGATACAATTGTAGAATTTGTTCTAGCGTTAATACATAAAACTTGATGAAAAGATGGCTGTGGCACCGTAAATCTAACGAAAAACAAGAGTTTTTTTGTACTTTAGTGCAACATACTCCCAACAATTTGTTATTAACTTTTAATTCTGGAAGGTTAACATGGCGTTTTAGAGGAATTCGAAAAAGTAAGGCTTGTGATTTCTCTGTATTTGCACTGAAAAAAAGGATTACCTGAATCAAGAGAAATTCTTGTGTCCTTGATTCAAGATCATAATTATCCTGAATTAAAAAAAAATTGCTTGCAACGAGAGAATTTTTCTGGCTCTAAGAGAAAAATGGTCTCTAATGAAGGACACTGGGGGGTTGGCCCTATCCAAGAGTATTCTCCTTGAGACGACAGTGTAGATAAAGATCGTTACAGCAATCAACCTGTCTTTTTAGAGCATCGTTGCATAGTTGCTGCAGGATTTCTGGATATTTGTTAGATATCACACAGGAATTATCATTGGCAAAAGATACTAAATACATCTCGGTGGATAGAATGTTTACTATTTTGTTTTTATAAAGTAAGAATGAAATTGGTTCCAACACGGACCCCTAAGAAACTTATAGTTTGTTGTTAAAATTACCTACAAACAATAGTGTTTTTATGCCAGAATTGCTAAGGCTACATATTCCTAATATGTATTATTATAGCTTACAAATTTTAGTAAAGCGTGCACTATGCGCACGAACCCATTTTCGTAATAAATATGCTTGGGCAACTCTGGCACTAAATCACAAAAACCAATAAAATTCATCAATATCTAGTAATATAGCTACGTAGCTTAGTATGCACCACACAAACCTCTCTAGAACCGAATTTGTCGCCTAATATCAAACAAATTCGGATCTACAGGGTAGATGTAGAGCATTAACGTGACCATTGGTCCTCTATCCTCCAACTTAATATTCTTCTTTAAAAATGTCAATAGATTGGTGGTTTTACACATGAGTCTGATCATTTTTATGTTTTCCTTATTTTCTATGTGTACCTTCAAAACTCATTTACAGGATTCTTTACATCTCATTTATATCATAATTATTTCTTTGTTTGTTTTGTGCCATCTTGATTTGCTTTGTTTATTAACGAAAAAATTCGAATATACAGTTAACTATCTGATTGAAATCAATCATAAAAATTTCTCTTTCTTGTTAGTAAGACTGGGTAATAACTTTTCTTTCTTCTGAATTTTTGGTAGCAACTATCGCTGTTTCAGGATAAGCTGTTCGAACAACGCAAATATCAAAAAAGTTTGGATAGGTAGAGGAGAAAGTATTTTATGCATTAACCTTATTTTAGTTTTTACCTTTTTGTCATCTTATCATCATCGTAGGCTATCACTCGATATCGAGTATGATTATTTTCTATTCTTATTGTTTTATTGTGCGTTTTCTGAGCTGCACACTCTTCCACTATCTTCCCTGCTAAAAAACCGCCTAAGATCTCATGAAAGTTGGTGAGATTCTATGCTGTTTTATAGGGTATTACAATATTCTACGAGCCAGGATGTTTTGCTCGTAAAAACTCATAGAAAATATCTGTATTCTTCATGAGATTTCGCCTGTTTTTTACAAGTTTGTTTCACATACCGGATAGAAAACTTTTCTAAGAGATATTGCTGATTGTCTCCTCCTCTGACATCTTGCTTCTTCATGTGATCTCTCTTTTGCCTCTCGTGTCTACGTCGCTATTCTTCAAACATTTGTGGTCTCTCGTGGACTACTGGACGCCATGAGAGATTATTATTTTTGGTCTTCCTTAAGAACATCTTTGTAGCGTTCTTGTTGACCTTCTTGGTTTCGTCTTTTCTCTTTTAGTTGACTGTAGATTATATATCGTGGAATCGAGTTTCTGGCACGCGGACGAGATGACCTGTCTAGCAAGGTTGGTGATTAATGATGAGTGCTTCCATGCTAATTGTTTTGATCTCCTCTAAAAAAACTAATATTCAACATGTAGATGTTAGGGTAGATGTAAAGTACTAACGTAACTTTAGTGTTGTTACATATAAAGGCGCATTTACACAGACAAACTTTCCTTTGATGTTGAAATGCCGACAAACATTTATACGAGCCTCTTGAGCAAAATGTTCAAAAAAAAGTTCGAGCAAAATCTCGTACAAAAAGACTCACGGAAATTTTGGAGAGAACGTTAAGCAAAATTTGTTTGAAGAAATGTTGGTATAAAAATTTCTTACAAATTTAAATTTTATAGTTTTATGGGAATTCATTGAACTTAACTGAAGATAGAAAGACTAAGTTTTAAAACAAGGTATTTCGAAATTCACATTTTACCTCATAAGCAACTTCGATTGACCTGATTTTTATAGGGGATATGCCAGTATACTTGTAACTTTTTTGGGGTTGTAAAAAAAACGAGAATAAAAAATAATAATTGGCACTTGTTTATTGCTGTTGCCTGTAAAGTTTATTGATAAAAATTTACATTTAAAAGAATATCTCTTTATTTTACTTCTTAGTTTAAAACACAATACAATAATAATTAAGTCAAATTAAAAAACCTTTATACATTTTATTAAATCTCAAATATATGAACAAAAGCACGTTCGGTCTAAATAATACCCGTTTATTACCCACTTTTACAACCCTACGATCCCGACCCTTGTCTAAAAAAATATAATTTAGCAGTAATAGACTAGACTTCTGAAACGGAATGTTGCTCCTTTGCATATTGTTTGTTCAGTGTCAGTAATCGACCTTGATTATTACATTAAATTGACAGTAAATATCTATCTTCAGTATTTTCATGAACCTTTTGCTTTTTTAAGCAACCGTTGGGGCCTTAAACTAACTAGGTAAATCTGGAGAGGAATTAAAAAAAAATAATCAAAGCTAAAAGTAAAGTAAAGTTACAAAAATATGTTTAAAAAAAATCCTCTCCCCACCACTCCTCATAGTCTTGAGGCGCGGATTACCGCTTAAAAGTTCAATTTTTGAGTTTTTTGCCGATATTTGGAAAACTTTTTCTTTTCCAAAAAATTTTTCTGGGTTGTTTTTTGAATTTAAGAAAAAACCCTTGGAAATAAAAAGAAAATCCCAATAAAACCACCGGGCAAAAAAATCCGGGAAAAACCCTAAGAAAAAAATATTATAAGTAACCCTAATCCATGTGACAAAACTGATAGCCAAGAATAATGTTTCGCTTGCCGTCGGCTTTTTTTCACAAAAATTTAAAATAAAAGTTGGTGTTCCATTTTTTTAAAGAATTGAGATCAGTGATCACTTATGTGAAATTTTATTTATTCTCATCTTTAAAAATATGTTTCCAAAACAGATACCAATAATTTGCTCAAAAATTTAGCCGAACAAAATGTTCAAAGAAAAGCTCACAAAAATGTTCACACAAAAAATTTTAGATCTTTTGCACGAGCTTTTGTTTGAGCATGTTCGTCTGTGTAATTGCGCCTTAATGCTGACATATATCCTTCAAAAAAATTCGAATATACAGGATTTATTCCTTCTCATTTTTAATCGTAAAAAGTCATTAACTTTGGTGGTGAAACATAGTAGAAATGCTTTTGTTTTTTCTTTATTTTATATGTCTACCAGGGTAGATGTAGAGCCGAAATTAATGGTAATTTGTTAATAGCCTCTTCGTCCTTTTTTACCTTCCCCATCATCTTTTATATTCTTTTTTCCAAATTCGTACAAAAATGGTCGTAAAGCGGAGTTAGATTAATATTTTTTTTCTTCCTTATTTTCGGAGCCCAATATAACAAAATGTGGTCCATGAAATAGAATGTTGAACACGCATTGTCGTTGTTTTGAAATTTACCTTCATGTCCTCTTTCATGCTTCATCTCATACATTTCTTTCCTCATAATCTATATAGAAAATCAAAGAAATTTGGTTCTACAAGATAGATGTAGAGCCTTAACGTGATCTCTGGACATATGTTCTTCATTTCAGTATTCATTATCAATAGCTTTCGTGGTTTTACAGTTGTGTACGGTTAAAATTTTTTCTTCTCTCCTAACTTTCTGTGATGTCTAATACCAAATAAATTCGAATCGTCAACGTGATGTAGAGTAGGAATTGGTGTTCTGTCCTTAGCCTCCGATACATTCATCATCCATGCCAGCAAGAGAAGGTTCAAATTTAAATTTCGTTCTTAGTATAGAAGTTACCACACAAACCTAAAAAAAATAAGAGTTAAATTTTTCCGACTGTTCTAGTTACTGAGGATAATTAACCAAAGCGTTTTTTATTTTACTTGAACGTGCAAGGAAATGCCGTTTTTCATTCCTTTATTAAAAATCTTATTTATTTAGCCATTGCTGAATTTGTCTAAAGTAAGCAGCCTTTCGCTTTTTACCGGAATTATTAAGAAATAAAAGGATACCTATACGGAAAATTTCGCAATTTCTTTTATTTTTCTTAAATTATTTAGATTAGAGATTAGCACTATTTAAGATAAAAATAGCAAAAAGTAAAATCACTGAATAGGCAGGAGAGCTTGAGAGGTAAGGAAGCGCTTAATTAAAAAAAAATTGAATTTCTCATCCAGATTAAAGGCGTCTGCTAAATGCGTAAGTCAAAATAATGTTTGTTTTTGTTTGTGGTATAATGTATAAAAAATTATACATAAAACTAGTGGTTGACTTGCGATCATTCTTTAAACTCTGACTATCATATTTATTTTGCCAATACCCAGCAAACACGGTTCCCTCGGGCCTTCGTCGGCCCGATGTCGATTGCCGAATTTGCAGTCATCGGCACGACGTTGATTTACGACATCGGACCAGCAGTATTTTTTGTCCGCTTTGCGATGTAGGCACAATGTATGTTTGCCGACGCAACGTTAGACTGTAGCCCGCCGTCGAACCAATAGTAAATTTTAATTTTTGCTGACATCGACATACCGTCGCCGTACGACTAAGGTCCGTAAAGTAGCGTAGGCAAGCTGGTCTCGGTCCGACATCGGTAAACTATTCAAGTCCGACATTGGTTTCCTTAAGCGGTCCAACGTCGGCGATTGACGAAGGTCCGTCGGTGGTAGCTTAAAGCGGGCCGACAATGGCAAACCCCAAAGGTCCGATAATGGGTAGATAATAAGGCCCCATGTCGACCTCTCAAAGCGGACCGATGTCGGTGATTGACAAAGGTCGTCGGTGGTTGCTTGACACGATCCGACATTGGTAAACTAGAAAGTTTCGATAATGCGGGTGCTTAACCAGTCGGGGTAGTTTAAGTGACGGAAGAGGTGATTCTTGTAGAGAAGTACCACTATCTTGTCAAGTCCGCATTCTAGTTTTCTACATACTAGAAAGAAACTATTAGGTAGTTTAAAAATTTTAATGTGTCTTACCATCGTCTGTTGCCGGTTATCGATCAATTGAACAAAAATCTGATCAAGCCATCGTCGGTCCTAAAGCAGATAGGGTGCGTTTCGGCATAAAGTCGACTATAGTAAATCGGACCATCATGAGTTGCCGATTCCCGACCAATCAAACAAAGTTCCAATCGGACTATCGTCGGCCCTAAAGCAGATAAAGTGTTCGTCGGCATAAAGTCGACTATAGTAAATCGGGCCATCCGCAGTTGCCGATTCTCGACCGATTAAACAAAGTTCCAATCGGACCATCATCGGCACTAAAGCAGATAAGGTTTGCGTTGGCATAATGTCGACTATATTAAATCGGGCCATCGTCAGTTGCTGATTCTCGTCCGATTAAACAAAGTTCCAATCGGACCGTCGTCGGCCCTAAAGCAGATAAAGAGAGCGTCGGCATAAAGTCGACTATAGTAAATCGGGCCATCGCCGGTTGCCGATTTTCGACCGATTAAACAAAGTTCCAATCGGACCATCGTCGGTCCTAAAGTAGTGTCGGTATAAAGTCGACTGTAGTAATGTGGACCTCCGTCGGTTGCCGATTATTGACCGAAAACTGAAACATCGGGCCAGCGTGTAGTCGCCGATGCCGACACACTGCCGACGTTGTCGACATTGGCCCGATTCACTGCCGAAGATTTGTGTTTGCTGGTTAGTCTTATTAAATATTCTGCCGTCATAATTAAAGACGCAGTAAATTCCATGCTAACTGTATGGAACTTACTGTGTTTTTTATTAGGACGGCAGTATTATTTTAAATTATTTTTATCTTACCTAAAAAACTTCGTTTTCAGGAAGTAGGAACAACATAAATCGGAGAGAAAACATTATCCTTCCACAAAAATCCCAGATTTCATGATCATAAGAAATATTGCTTGCCTCCGGTCTACGATTTGTGGTTCATGCCTCATAATTGTGTTAAAGTTTGAATCCTACAATAAAAATAATTTAGAACATTAGAAATAAAAATAAATTTTTAACGATTTTCGCCACAAATACTCTGCGAAATTGTTACAAAAACCACTAAAAATTTCCACTGTAGGACGTTCGGAAAAGACGTTTGGATAAGTAATGGTTTTTGGTCATGCCCAAAACGATCGACGGCTAACGCTATTTGAAACTATTGACATTTGAACGTCATATATGGCAGCCGTGAAACGCCACAAACGTATACCTCATTCCAAATAATATGATTGCTGACATTTAAACAAAGAAGCTAAATGGAACTGTCATTGTCAGTGTCAAAAAACTGGTCCTCACAAATTTGAAATGGAGTGTACCGACGGTTAACATAAGTAATTAGACGTAAGAAGGACACGTGTATTTGTTTTGCCGAGCTTCTGCGACATTTTGAACATGTAAAACGCATTTTAATCAATAAATTTGGGTAGTAGTTAATTATCCTCTCTCGAATCCTCTACTTTTTCTCGGAACCTAATTAAAAAAGTATAAATTTAGAAAACCAGAGTAAAGTAAAATTTTATTTTGAAAATTAGAAACCAAAACTAATAAATTAACCCAAACGTCCTGTACCAAAATGGTTATTTTTAACTGTCAAATAGTGTTAAAGTTATCCTTGTCGGTGAAGTTATCGGGTTGCAAATTGGCATGACGGAAAACTATCTAATAGCTGTGGGGAAAAAGGAGTTGCGCAAAATTGACTACACTTTCCGACCTTAAGACATGAGTTCCTAGCTAATATTTTTTTAAGTTTGTCAATAACATATTAAAATTTTGGAGAAAATTCGAATTCCAGCTTGCACCATTTTTATATAAAAACAGTGTGCCAAATTTCGTAAATGGATGAGCTATACAATAAGCAAATAAATGGTTGGCAGTTCCAGCTCAGTTTAGAGTTCTGAATTTGTGGTTAAGATAAAACATCCATAATACCACAGCAATGTTTGTCATTTGTGCTCACCGTCATATGAAGCAAATTTCAAAGAAGTTTGAATAGGAATATGCCAGATAACCTATTTATTTATACCATACCAAAAGTAGTTTGGTGGAAGTTATTTGTTTTTTTGATCTAGAGTGCCTAATTTATAATTATGCTTAAACCATCGTTGGACTTGCTTAAGCCCTGTGGATGGAGTAAGACGATCCCAAACCTATGTGTAAATCGTTTTTGAACGAAAAGTTCAGAAGTTTTCAAATTAATTAACATTACTTAAAAAGATAATCAACAAAATGAATCTCGTGTCCGCAAATAAAAATGAAAGTAAAACTCGTGGCATATCGGAAAAAGCGTTTTTGTTTCTCACTTCATTACGACCAGGCCTCCAATGTCTAATGGAGAATCCAGAAACCTACAGACCTGTTTTATCCTTATTAGGAATCATCAGGGAGTCATAGGATTATACCTGGCAGTTGAAGCTACACGGTGACCATGCACACCTCTAGAATTTAAAACAAAAAGTTTGTAATCCTTGGGGACGTAGTAACTGTGTGCGCCACCTGTCGAATAAATTGTTTTTGTTTCTCGATTCGACAGGTAGCGCACACAGTTACTACGTCCCCAAGGATTACAAACTTTTTGTTTCAAATTCTAGACGTGTGCATGGTCACTGTGTAGCTTTAACTGCCAGGTATAATCCTATGACTCCCTGATGATTCCTAATAAGGATGAAACAGGTCTGTAGGTGTCTGGATAGTCCATTAGACATTGGAGGCCTGATCATAATGAAGTGAGAAACAAAAACGCTTTGTCCGATATGCCACGAGTTTTACTTTCATAAAAAGATAATTTACTAATGCAAATCGAAAACATTTTGTTTTCCTTTATTATCTTTGCAGATAAATAAAAACAATTACAAATTTGTTTTTGTGTCTTAATTTTCCCGCGCTACCGCTTGTTGCATAATTTGTGGTAATTAAAGAATTTATGGGAAATATGGATCAATCAACGACGTTCTCCTCTATCTTGCTAAATCAACTAAATTAAGTGAACTTTTTCAAAATGTGAAGTATGTTCAAACTAAACTTTTGATTTTTCGTTGGTTTGTTTGAAAGTGCAGATAACCTTTTAACATATTTTTTCTTTTTTTTTTTGTTTCAGGACCAATTGTCTAAAAAAACACCAACAATTTTCTACCTAAAGTCGAAATAAATACAGAAGAATTTTTCTATGGGTATAAATATATAACATTCACCTTTTCTCCTTTTAAATCTCCTTCCTTTATCCGCAAAAGTAAATCCAAGGGGATCCAAGTATCATAAAATTCTTATAGGTTTTCCATGAGCTATAAAAATCTGCATTCCGATCTTGATAACCTGAAGCTTTAAACTTTGTAGAAGCTGTCAATTTTTTTCTATTTTCTTAGGGCAAAGATATTTATCCTCTTGAATTTATGTTGTGGATGGATTTGCCAGACGAGAGAATTATGTCTGGAAATTTCCTGAAACAATAAAGGAATTAATAAAGAATAATAACATAATATGTGGTATTAAAAACGTGCTGAAATGCCTTTGATAAGAAAAGTAAATTTGTCTTTCCTTTTTAGTTATTATGCCATATTACTACACTAAATTAGGTGCGTCGCCATCGCTCCCTTCTTGATCCAAGTTTGAAGCGAGAGTTGGTGAACAGAATCAATAAGGTTTAGTACCTTAGGCATACATTCGCGTGATGGACGACACACGTCGAACGTCCTGCTTTGTCACCTGTGAGAGCAAGAATAGAGAACAGGAAAGAAAGAGCGCGATTTTTGGCGCTATATTGAGATGATTGAATGTTTTATGCATTTAATAGCAGAGCTGCTTCGCGAGCGATAAGGTATTGTCTACATACGTTGATTTTAAAAGGGCGTTGCAATGAGCAAAAGTGGCGCTATTTGACGTAAGCAAAAAGCAGAAAAAGAAAAAAACAGAGAGATGTTTTGGAGACAACACCTAGTATAAGAATTTTTTTTTCGATGTTCCGGGAAAATCGGATAATGATGTGGCGAGTGGTATCAGTGGTCTGCCTAGATTTTTGTGCATGATGAAATCGAAATAGCGATCTTCTCTACGAGTTGAATTTTGTCAAAATAATTGATGAATTTGCGAGCAAGAAATTTAGAAAAATAAATATATAAATGAGAAAATTGAATCGATACAAATTTTGCAAACCTGTAGTACGTACATTACCTACTTTATATCTGTTTCTTTAATAGGAATTAGATTAAGTACTACATAAAATAATAATTTAAATTTTAAATGATTTTAAATGCGTTTTTTTTTGTACATTTCTGATTTTTAGATCAAAACTGACGTATAGTATTATTTACGTTTTTCAATGGGAGAGGGGAGAGGGTATTTTGTATGTTGCCCTATATGAATCTATGTGTAATAAATAAGATTAATTATTAATGTAAAAAAGTGTAAATATACACTTTAAAACCTCAAATGTGACTTTATACCCAAATTGTGTACAAAAATAATCCTGAAAGGGTAGTTAAATAACGGTGACTTTTAAAATTATGTTTAAACTAAAACATTGTTTTAAAATTTTTCATCTCTGATATACAATAAAATTTTAAATTTGGATTTAAATAAAGCTTTGGGCCAGAATTTGGTAAATTAGTTGTACGTTTTTCTATGAAAAAGAATTTATTTTTATTGTAATAGATGGAATATTATACACAATTAAACAAGGTTAAAGACGAATAAGCTTATTCTTTTCAAACAGGTCATTATCCCTAAACCGTAAAATTTTTAGAAGTCAGGCAAAAACACTCACCTTTCCTTTTTCAATTCCAACCATTTTTAATCCCCGCATTCGCTCTATCAAAACCATCTTTTCCCGCCGCCGCGCCGTGCGTTTCCCTTCAATTCTAGTCCTTTTCATCTCGTCACAATCACGTCAGCCGACATTATTGGCAAATAAGTTGAATGGCCCTTGACAGGATGTGTCGTATGTGTATAAAGCCCTTTTAGGTAGGTAGCGATCCATTTTCTCCCCTAAGTTTTTCGGTCCTTTTCATCGGCATGCCCTGATTTTTTTGTCCTCTAACAAGATTTTCGGCTCCATTCTTTGTGGGTATTGTCAATCGTAAAAAAGCTTTAAAATAAAAAACTAAATAAGTTTTTTTCTTTTTGCAGGGCAGGCAAGTTTTACACGGCGGAAAACATTACTTTTGTAAATGGTGCAGGGAAAGTAAAGGTCTAATCGGGAAACTCAAAAAAGTTTGCAAAATAAACGGTTTAAAGTTTTACTTAGTTCCTTTGATTGACGTAACCGCAAATTTTAAATCAGACATAGTGATTAGCACATAAGAGCACCGTGCACTAAGGCTTTTTAAGTGAACCCATTGTGCCCGAGAGCCTACTGACAAAATTGTAGATAGAACACATAAGATCTACGCGATAGGATTAATCCAGGACGCTAAATTTCGAAACGAAAACCGATTTTTCAACTGCGGATACGCCATTAGCTCTCTTTTCTCTGTCAACATAAATTATTTCTCTCTCTCTCTCTCCTTTTCACGTGGCAATCATTGTGGATAACGGTAAAGCATAGGGCTTTTTTTATTTTAGTATTTTATGAAAAAAAAAATTATGTAGACTTTTTCTGGGGTTCATAAGCAGTTCATATTTACTGACCCATAAACTTTTTTTTAATACCTACTAAAAGGGGCGCTGAGTTTGGTGGTTGGTTGTTTTGGGTTGGTCTGGGTTGGTTACAGCTTGTTTGAGTTTTGTTACGTTAAGATGGGGTGGGTTGATTTAAAAATAATATAACAAGCTTTGGCACCTACCTAGTCTACTCCAGTAAGAATCTACATGATTTAAAAGAAACTACTATTGTTTAACATATAGGGAAGTTAAACAACCTTATGGACAAAACAGTGGACACTTTTTGGGCTAAAAAGTATAAAATTATGAGTAAATTTCGTAGAACGCATTTTTTGTATGTTAATATACCGGGTGCACCATAAAAAACCGGATAAAATGATTCCGTTATAACTTTGAAACCATACCACCGATTTTAATGCAACAAACTATTCTTTGCAGGGAATTGAGCAAGACTTTGATTAGAAATATTTTTTTTCCGCCATCTTAAAATCGAAGATGGCGGACAGAAACAAACTTTACCCTTCAAAGAGCCTCGTTTATTCTTATTTTAAGGAAATTTTTTGGACTGTTTTATGAAATTGTAAAAAAGCTCTATTTCTGTCACGCAGAATGAGGTAAGAATCATCAAAATCGGTTAAGAGGTTCCCAAAAAAAATTAAAAATTTTCAATCAATGTTTTACGGATTATGCGATTGCCGTCTCAATTCTGTCTGCATACATTTTCTCATAAATTCATTATTACTAAACCGATTTTGATGAAATAAAAAGCCTCATGGCGAAAATCGATTGTATTCTAACTGCTGCTATTGAAATTTGTCGCCGTCTTGAAATCCAAGATGACGGACATATATGTTCTGTAAACTTTTAAATATTTTTTTTTTGATTTGTGCAAAAGTTCTGCTTTTGCCACGTCCAACGAGGTATAAATCATAAAAATCGGTTTGGTGGTTCTCAAAAAATTAATTTTTGTTTTCATCACTATTTTCCATATTACAATGGAAATAAAAAGCGTTATGGCGAAGATGAAAAACTCTTTAAAGATATCGAAATTTGTCGCCATTTTGAAATTCAAGATGGCGGACACAATGAAATTTATCTCTTCAAAGAAACTCGTTTATTCTTAGGTTTCAAGAACCTAAAAATACCCTCTCTCCAACGCGCACGAATCATTAAAATCGGTTTAGTGGTTTTTAAAAAATTATTTTATTTAAAGCATTGTTTCCTCATAAACTTATTATTACTGAACTGATTTTGATAAAATAAAAAACATCATGGTAAGAATAGATTTAACAGCAATATATGAAGAAATGATCCTTTATAAAGGGGAGATTTTGATTTAGTCCACCATCTTGGATTTTATGGAGCCAAATTTCAATAGTAATGATGTTTTCCATTTTATTAAAATCGGTTTAGTAATAATGAATTTATAAGGAAACGAATGCAGACAGAATTAGCAAGGCAATCGTACCATTCGTACTTATACTCTGTAAAACAATATATGAATCAAAAATTAATTTTTTAATAACCATTAATTAATTATTAATTTGTACCAAGTTGTACGTGGCGGAGATAGAGCTTTTTTTACGAATTTAAAAAAAGTCAAAAAGGTTCTCGAAACATAAGAATAATCGAGCGTCTTTGAAGGGTCAAATTTGATTTTGTCCCCAATCTTGGGTTTACAAACTACGACAAATTTCAATAGTGTTCTTTAGAGTTCTGTCGATCTTTGTCATAATGCTTTTTATTAAATTAATATCGGTTCAGTAATTATGAATTTATGAGAAAATTAATGCAGACGGAATTGAGGAGGCAATCGTATAATCTTTAAAACATTGATGGAAAGAGAAATTAATTTTTTAAGAACCCCTAAACCGGTTTTAATGATTTATACCTCGTTGTGCGTGGCGAAAGCAGAACTTTTCTACGAATAAAAAAAAATTTAAAAGTTTACAGAAAATATGAATAAACGAGCCTCTTTGAAGGGTCAAGTTTAATTCTGTCCGCCATATTGGATTTCAAAATGGCGGCAAATTTTAATAGCAGTGCTTAAAAAACAATTAACTTTCGCCATGATACCTTTTACTTCATTGAAATCGGTTTTCTAATAATGAATTTATGAGAAAATGTATGCAGACAGAATTGAGACGGCAATCGCATAATCCGTAAAACACTGATTAAAAATATTTTAATTTTTTTTGGTAACCATTTAACCGATTTTAATGATTCACACCTCGTTCTACGTGGCAGATACAGAGCTTTTTTACGACTTCATAAAAAAATCCAAAAATCAATCATAAACGTGGCTCTTTGAAGGGTAAGGTTTGTTTCTTTCCGCCATCTTAGATTTTAAGATGCCGGACAAAAATTATTTTTACTCAAAGTCTTGCTCAATTCAAAATCAGTAGTATGGTTCGAAAGTTATAACGGGAAACATTTTGTCCGGTTTTTTATGGCCCACCCGGTATATATACTTAAATGTTTACTTTTAAAATATCTAGGGTTTCGGTTAGCTGAACACTATCATAAATCTAAATTAGATTTAAAATTTTCTCTAGATTGGATTTTTTTTGTTACCCAAAAAACCTAAATGTAAAAATGTTACCTTTCTTTTCTTCTTTGATGTTGGGTGTTTTCCAGTCATGTTTGTTGATTTCTACTAATTTTATACATTTTCTTCTTCTTTTTCTTGTACTGTGCTGTAGAGCTTTCACCTTTATGTTGTATCTAAAAAAAAATTGAAAGTAATTATAAATATTGTACTACCAATATAATCGTCATTTCAAATTTTCCGGAATAATTTTAATATGGCGGCTTACATTTAAACACAGAAACTAAAAATCATTGGCATTTTCAAAAAACTGGCACAAATAAATTTTGGATATTATATTATATATATTTTTTGAAATATATCCGTTTCAACTACTTTCAAGTTCTAGTTCAAAACAAAATATTTTTTTTTCTCTACTCTAATTATTTTTATTCCATTTATTTTAAATAAAGTGTAAGCTTTTTTGGACAGTCTCGTAAATTATCTTAAAATTCAATATCGTAATAATTTGTAGAGTATTTTGCCGCATGTTCGCAAGTGTCTACTATTTGGCACCGTTCCATAGCGGCCCTATTAAAGAGTCGTTGGCATAGTTTTAAATTTTTATTCGATGAATATTTTAAATTGTCTCTTTAATAAATATAGTTTTGCTTTTTTTTAGGAAGGAGAAAATAAATAACCGATAATGAGACAAAATAAGCATGTATAGTATTACTAATGGTAATTCTTCTAGAAAACAATATAATTAAGTGGTACGTAATATACGGAGTGATTCAGATCTAAAAAGTAATAAAAATTAAGTTTTTGATACCAAGAATACTTGATCCAATAATAACATGTAAGCTATTTTTTTTTGTCTAATCTTCTTTAGTAAGATCAAAAAACAAGATACATGTTATATAAATTTCAGTTTGTAAGCGGAAATATTGTAATATTCAATTAGCGGCTAAATATAAAATTTCATCTCTTAATTCCCATTTTTATTTTAAATATTTCATCCTCACACCTTGGCTTTTTGATTAATTTTATTCACTAGTATCGGAAATAAAATCCTACATTAATAATAAAACAATTTTCAGACATAAAACACATTCAAGGTATAAATTTTAATATATCTTGGAAGAACTTTTACAGTGAGATTTACTAAGATCTGAAATAGTACCCCCCACAGGTCTAAATAGTTACACCTGTGGAGGTTACTAAATTTTAAAACCAATTTTTAAAAAACACTTACCCATACAGAAAAGACACAAAGTTATTGATTATTTTGTATTATTATTGCTAAATACCACTGAAAAACTGATTTTTTTGTCAAAATATACCATATTTTAGAAGAAAATGCCCTAAAACTAATTTTTTTTGATAGGTCAATAAAACACCTCCAATTTTGTCCAGAAAAACGCCGTATTTTGAAGCCGTTTTCAGCATAAAAAATATATTTATGAGGGCACTACGAAGCAAAACAAACATAAGTGAAGGTCACTGATTATCCACGAAAAATATATCAAACAAAAAAGCCCAAAAAAAAACTATAACTAAAACATTGAGGTTATCTAAAAGCTCAGTCAAGAAAACTTTCCTTACTCAAAGCACACTCATTTTTAAAGCTGTAGCTTTCATCAGTAGAGGTTGGTGCAAGCCAAGGTGCAAGCAGAGTTAAGAGATCCAAACTCGCTGTTTTGGATTTGAAAGCAGATAATATTTTGAAACTGACATTTCGACAGTGACAGAAATGCAAACAAAACTTGCGTTTAAGTTTTTTAATACATTTCATAAATAAAAACACCTTTTAAATAAATACAAAATTAATTTACTCCTTATTTTATTATTACCCATCTAAATTGTTGTGTGACATGACAAACAAGGGTAAGTTTTAATTAGAGTGACATATAATCCAAATTATAATTTGTTCTACAGAGTGTTTATTATTTAAACCCTGCGTGGGTTTAAATTCAAATTTTAATTTTCTTTTTTTCTAAAATTAAAACTTTCTTCTTAAATCCAACAAAATACTGTGTTAAGGTGATTATTCAATAAACAAATTTATTAAAATTCCTCTTATAAATCGAACTGTGTCCAAACCTCAAGGAGGGTTGGTTTAAAATGCTTAAAACCAAAAATATCGCTTAAACTTAGAACTGTTCTAAAATAGAATAAACCCTTTTAGTAAATCCCACCATTAATCTCTTTCTAAAGGAAGGTCTAATTTCTCATCCTATAAATTTGGGAACATTTCGGTTACGGTATTTACCCAATGGAATTTCATACCCAATGACAATAAACATTATAGTAGTGATTTGTTCTTGTGCACCTGCTTCATTATTAAAAATTAAAATTCTCTTTATTAGCAATTTCTTTTAGAGCGTCATTTGAATCTAAATTTCCGATATAATTTTATTCAAAGAATAAACAGCAAGTTTAGTTGGTCAAAAAAGAAAATATATAGAGTGCAAAAAGCATACAGTTAATTTTTTTTGCTATAGAATTCAAAGTAAATTATAAAGATAGGTGGTATTTGCTTAAAAAACTAACGCATCGATTTTTTAGAGACGAGACTTTTTGACTTTTAAAGTCAAAATGTAACTAATAACTGATTTTTTTTCAAAAAATAAAAAAGTTTGTTTGGGTCACCATCATAATTTTTTTGATGACCCCTAAATTACATTGTTTAAGTTTATTTACGCATGTCATAAAATGAAAATATATAATTTGGAAAAGCAACCCTTAAACAAATTTCATAAATACTTGCTTAGTTACTGCTTAGCTTTGTAAGCCGCTTGAATGTTGTGTAAAAAAATACTCACTACTTTTGATGGCATAAGACCCTGTAAGTATAAATAATATATTTAAGCGTTACGTATTCCAATCGTCGTCGTCGTAAGCTATTAAAGTATTTATACATATAAAATTAAGTAGGCATATTACTTTTTTGATCGCATGTGCTGCTACTTGAATGCCTTAGTTAAACAAAATAAAAAAAATTAATGAAATCCACTAAACAATTCCTGTGTTATCTACGTCCATTCTGTAGGTATGCAATACCCAGCAACGAATAGTTGACGTACTATATATATGGTTAAAATATCGATTAATATAAAATTAAATTATATATATTATATATTTTATCTAAAAAAAAACACAAAAATTCCAATATGGTATTTCTTCTTTACAAATCAAACAAATTTTGTCAGATACGAGTAACTTGCGTATTTGCACAGCAACCTATATTTTATATTAAAAAAACTTTTACCATAATAAAAGTGATGGGCGCAAATGAAACATTTATACTACTTTACTTTACTTTAGGTATCGAAACGTATATCGTTCACATCGACGATTTACCTAAGAAACAGTTGTACTACTGTATAACATAAGGACATTTTCAAAGGCTTGGCATGACAATCTAACCCGTTCTCAGCGTCTTTAGATGAAAGCATTATGCTTATCATTCGTATAGAAAAATATTTTAGTTCTTCTTTTGTAGTTCTCTCTTTGTTACCGTAAAGTTAAAACTTTTAATTTGCGCCCATCGCTTTTATTTTGGTATAAGGAAGATAAAAATATTTTCTACTTTTGAGTGCATTTAATAAAAGCATATTCTTTAAGTTTTTTTTAAACAAAATAATTTTTTAATTTTAAGATTTGTACCCTAAATTTTTAAATCTGATCAAAAATTCGTATCCCCTTCCCGAAAAAGCCCCGTATGCAAATTTTGATTTAAATCGAACAAACTAAATATTTTCCCCCTCCACTTCCCTTGTTAGAAGGAGGTGGGTTCCTGAGAATACCATATTATTGTATTTTCACCGGAACTATAAAAGCATACCAAATTTGAACACAATCTGATGTGGATAAGTCAGTCATAATTGGTTAGCTAAACATGACCAAAAATCGTTCATCTTGAATCAGCCATATTGAATTTTCAAAATCTGATCAAAAATTCGTATTCCTTATCTCCAAAAGCCTCCGTATACTAATTTTGGTTGAAATCGGACAAACTTAGTTGTTTTCCCCCTCCGCCCCTTTGTAGTGGGTAGGGGTGCCTAATAATGACATATTATTGTATTGTGTATAAGTTAGTTAAAATTGGTTAGCAAAAGATAACCAAAAATCATCCATCTTGAATCCGCCATATTGAATTTTCAAAATCTTATTAGAAATCTCCATCCCCAAGTGCCCCAACGCACTAAATTTTAATGAAATCGACCGTACTTCAACTGTACCCCCATCCACCCTCTTCGAATAGGGGGGAGCTGTCAAGTTCATTATACTATATTCTTGTGTTGTCACCGCAACTATATAAGCATGCCAAATTTGAAACCGATCGGATGTCGGGAAGTTAGTCAAAGTTGCAAGATTCCACCCTTGTAAAATATATCAGGATTGTAAAGCCCATTAAACACACCTTTCCAAAAATGTGACCTTTAAAGTTTCAGGGGTAAGTTTTACCCCTCAGAAAGGGTTCGTTGAAACACCCTGTATTGGCTTGAAATTTTTAATACATTTTCATGCCATTTTTTTAAATAAAATAAAAATTAATTTTAATCAATGATTCTAATTAAATATTTTACCTACAACCAACCCATAATACTAGTTTAACGAGCGTCCTAACACGACTGTAATGGACCATTTACGCACCTAGGATAATAATGAGGCATAGACGCAAATTGTAAGAGGCAGCCAAGCCATGAAACTTTCTTACATAAGGACACTGATTGACGCATAAATGTAATTTAATTTTCTATATTTTTAACAAAATAAATATTTATTAAACGTAAATATATTTTTAATTATTAATAACCATTTTATTTTACGCCATTAATAAAAACAGGGGTTGTATATTATTGTAATTTAAAAGTTTTATTTAGTATTATACATCTAAAAATAATGCTTTTTTTAGTAAAATGTAGCGCATGAATAAAAAAAAATAATGATAATTTAGTTATTATTGAAATAGAAAATTTCAAAATATGGGCGGTGTAAGTACAAAAAAACACCCCCCTCAAGTAAGATGCTGTCTTAAGTTGCAACAAATTTTCGTCATTAATAAAACTCACCTGCATATTCTCGTGACCTCACATCACCACCACCATCACTACTCAAACGGGACAAGAAAAATTACACCCCTTATTTTAAACATCACCCCCGCAACCGATGACGTCTCGAGGACAACCTCAGCTTGCGCAAGATGACAACCCTTTCAACATTAGCTCAGATCAGAACAGACTAGTTTGCAAGTGGATATGCGTGTGTGTCTTTTTGAGCAAATTGAATTCCTGACCTAAAAAGCCGTTGATTGGGCTAACAGACTCACTGGTTTTCAAAAAGATTTGGATTAAAATTTGCACTGATCTAAAATTAAATCAGGAATTAAAAGCAAACCAAAACCATGACAGAAACGCACTAAGTTTTGTCTGTTAAAAGAGCAAGATGAGGGTGACTTTAAGGGGTGTTGGAGGGTGGAAAGGGGTAGCTAAATGTAGTCGGTCGGCCTCGTCGCTTTTAGCAGAGAGCCTCGATCGATCTGCTCTTACACGCCCTGATTTTCCATCTGTGGTGGGGTCGTTGTTTTTGCTGATGTACGCAAGGTTGCTTGGGGTGAGTTTGGAAGACAAAGAGCGACTCTATAAAAATCATAGGATATTAAATCCATACAGATCTATTTTTGTAATCTTAGTCACATTAAATTTGAAACCCATCATTTTATAGTTAAGTTTTGAAAAAATCGGGGCAATATTTGCTACAAAATTTTACTTAGTCAACGTGTGAGAGTCAGATTTTGATAGATGCAAGTATTATAAATTTGCCATGATTTAAGTAGATATTTTTAAAAGATTAAGAAAAATAATGTTAAGTTTAAAAGAGAACAAAAAGAAAGACTGGATACATAAAAATCTACCAAAACTTCTCCAGATAAATTTAATTTAAGACTTTTTGAGCTCAAATGTTTAACTTTTTTCAATATCTCAAAAAATAAAAACTTATTACACAAACTATCTTTGTTGCATAAAGATTATCTGTTAACAGTAACAGACGCAACGCAATAGAGAATAAATATATCTTTAAAACACTATTTCCTATGAACTATCAGTGGCCATAGCGGTATTAACCTGGAATTCAAATATAAAAATGGCGCCAGCAGGCACGTAATAAAATCTTTTTTTTTTCGTTAAAAATGCAATTATCTATCTTAATGTGAAAACCGCGTGTCGCTAGCTGCTACGGTTCGTGAGTTACAATTTTTTTAAAAGTTTAATCCCCCCTCCTATCCTCTTGCCAGCAACTAGCGACACGCGGTTTTCACATTAAGATTTTCAACAAAAAAAGAAGAAAATTTCATATTTTTGTTTTGGTTGAAAATCCAATTAGCTATACTAATGTGATAACCGCGTGTCGTTAGCTGCTACGATTCGTGAGTTACAATTTTTAAAAAAGTTTAATTTCCCTTCCTATCCTCTTGCCAGCAACTAGCGACACGCGGTTTTCACATTACGATTTTCAACAAAAAAAAAAATAAAAAAAATCAAAATTTTTTTTAAAAATTTCAATTTTTAAAAATGTTTTTTTTTTGGTTGAAAATGCATTTAGCTATACTTCTATGACCGCGTATCGCTAGCTGCTACGGTTTGTGAGTTATAATTTTTTTAAAGTTTAATCCTCCTCTTTCCAACCCCCCACCCCCACCAAAAACTAATCAGCTCTGCGTAGGGTGACAAAAAATGTTTGTGCCAAATTTGATAAGAATCGGTTTAGCGGTTTTTGAGTAATCGTGTTACCGACAGACAGACAGACAAATAACTTATTTTTAGTTGAAATAAAAAAACTTTTTTTTTGACGACCCCAATAGCCTCCATACCATGTATGGGTAGCTAAAAAAACCTTTCGGTTTATAAAATTAATTAGAAAAATTCAAAAAAATTATTAGTTTCAATTTGTCATGTCACTAATTTTGATTTGTGCTTACTTAGACTTCAGGCCAGTTTAAGGGAAAAAATTGATTTGTTCATTTTTTTAATGATTTTATTCAGCAGTACCTATTTACTAATCTGTGCACTTACATTTTTCTTATCTGCTTCTAAACTTTTTCTCGTTTGAAATAGCCAACTGCTTAGCATGCAGTTTTTGTAGTTGTTGTTGAGCATTTAAATCCTCTATCATATATCCTCTATCTTATATACAATTTCTAACTGGGTGATGGGGGTGTATCTCCTGAAACAAAAAAAAATTAAATGAATTTTCTGATTAACTTTCACTGAAAGTTATCGATGGTGCAATAGTAATTTACGTTACAAGGCCGGGAAATGGTCTATTAAAGTACAAGTCTAGATGTGGACGAGGCGGAGCCGAGTCCGGAATATCTAGACGAGTACTTTAATGACATTTCACGGCCGTTTATCGTACAACGTTTTATTTTATACTGTTTTATTTAATTTAAAATAAAAATAATTTTTATGCACTTTCTTTAATCCCGCTTTTGCGGGAATAAAGAGGGTAATTTATTCCCTAGGGAAATAAAGTAAAATTTATTGACATAGCGACGCATATGTTTCTGCGTTTCGGCATACTGAATGTTATCGTGTGACATAAAGACAGAGCGAAGGTACATGTGGCGGTTTGTCTACAGAGTGCGACTTTTTGAAAAACAAATAAAAAAATATAGTTACTTTTTTTACTTTTCTGCTTATTCTAAAGTGCATAAAATAGTATATAGACCTCAGGATTAAAGTGATGCTTAATCCCTCGACAAATTACAAATGTACACTTTTGCCTCGGGATTAAATGTACCACTTTACTCTAACTTAAGTTTATAATGCACTATTTTTGAGAAGACAGCGACAATCAATATACCAAAAAAATGTCATGTCATCTATATTTGTTTCAACAATTACTTTACAATTTTCCATCATATTATTGTCAAAATTTGTTGCTAACAGAAACAAAATAAATTTTATTTGTTTCTGTCACATAGAGCAGTGAAAATGGACGCAATTTCGAAAAAAAGTTCAGCCGCAACAGAAAAACTGATTCCAGCCAAATCTTCAGTAAGATATAAAATAGAATATGAAACATTCTGCGAATGGAGAAAGACTTTTAATGTGGAAAATACCGTCAACGAAAATGTTATGTTGGCCTATTTCTTAGATGTGGTAAGTGTTAAATTAGTTTTATTAAAAAAAATGTCTTAAATACCTACTTTGTAAAAATACGTCGTATTTTCGTAATTTTTAATTTCCTTACTTTTTCAGTCACAAAAATCTAGCAGTTCAACGCTATAGGCAAAATATTCGTTGGTGAAATCTATGTTGGTAGTAAATGAGAACGTGGATATATCCAGATTTCCCAACTTGATAGCATTTTTAAAGAAAGAATCTGTAGGTCACCAACCGACCCAATCAAAAACTTTAACCAGAGAGGAAGTGGAGTCATTCATGAAAACAGCTCCAACCGAGAAATTTTTCTTAATTAAGGTAAGTTTTTTGGTTTCCATTAAATAAAAATATATTTTTTTTACTGAATTTACGCAATAGGCAATTTACACAGGGGGATTTAGTATTTATACTTTTCTGCCTCTTTTAAATTATTATTTTTTGTATTGTTTGAGGTTGTGGCGCTACTAGGTATTTCCGGAGGGTGTCGAAGGGAGGAGCTCTACAACCTAAATGAAGATGATATTCAAGATACAGGGTCACAGTTGACTGTAAGCATAAACCAAACAAAAACTTACATCAAAAGAGTATTTACAGTCATTGAAGAATCATTTTTAAGTATATTCCGTAGTTATCGCCATCTGCGACCCACCAACATTGCCAAAAAAGCGTTTTTTATTTTTTTTTATAAGAGTGGGCATACAATTGGGGGAGCGCCTCGACAAATTGCGAAATATTTGAATTTGTCCAATCCCGAAAGGTACACAGGACACTGCTTCCGCAGAACATCTACCACGCTATTAGCAAACGCGGGAGCAGATGTTAATGTGCTAAAACGTCACGGCGGCTGGAAGAGCATTTCTGTGGCCGAAAAATATGTCGAGGAGTCTTTAGAGACAAAAACAAAAGTAGCTAGAATGATCCAGGGAGGAGAAAATTTTGTTCAAGTTCTACACCAACAACACCAAACCCAAAGTTGCCTACTGTTCCTCGCGAAAAGATAACCCCGAAAAAGATTGCTCGGCTGCTGCTCATGAAATTTCAAATAATTCCAATTGCACAATTAATGTGAATATTCATAATTAATTTTTAGTAATTTATTGTATAAAATATTTGTTTTTCATTAATAATTAAGATTATACTATACCATTTTTCTTATAAAAATTTAGAAATTTAGTTTGAGTCCGGTAATGTTATTTTACCGGACTAGTGATGTAATAGATCATTTCCCGGACTCAAATTAATTCCGTAAGAGGAAACATTACAATACAGTATGAAATAAAAATTATTTACAGAAATAAAAAAAAAATCTCAGGAAAACAATTCCAGTAACTTTAGACGGGCAAGAAAAAAAGGAGAAATGTCTGGCTCTCTTTTTTCCTTATTCGTATTAACTTGTAATTTTTACGTTTTTAATATTTAAGTATACCTTATGCGCTCAGAGACAGAGAGTGTTCTATAAAAAGCTTTATCTCCAAAATCTCTAATTTCAGATCTTTGTTTTCTCCTTTTACATTTTCTCAAAAACTATTTTAAATTATTTTGTTTTTTATGCTCCTGGTAAGAATAGAAAGCATAGATTTCATTAGTTCAGAGTTTTAAAATACCTTGTTTCGGTCGGTGTTTATTGGGCAGGAACCGAATTACTTCTTTAAAAAAATGTCTCAAAAATGTCTCAAACAGCAGCAAAAATAAAAAATTGGTGCTAGAAAGCACGGATAGTCCACCATACAATCAATTATTTTATGTTGAAAGAAATTAAAAATATCTCGAAAACTGTAGCTTTAATAGATTTGAACCTTATATATAAATTTTTGGGTAATATTTACGAAAACCAAAATCTGAAAACTACATATCAATAGCTGCTTTACTTCTTTTTTTTCAAATAACTCGGAAACTAAAGCCCCGACGAATTTGGAGTTTATAACAAAATTTGTAGTCCATATTCATGGAAACCCAAATCTGAAAACCGTATATCGCTACTTGATTTTGTTCCGAAGTTTCAATTTTTTTAAATATTTTATGTCCCTTTTCCCCTCTTCAATGCCTTACCATCCTAACCAAAAGTTAATCAGTTGATGGTCATCACCCGATAGAGGATTATTGTACCAAATTTTGTTAAAATCGATTAAGGCGTTCTTGAGTTATCGTGTATGCAGACAACAGACCGACAGACAACTTTTTTTTTCGCCGATGAAGGTGTTTTTAAACCTTAGTAACTCATTTTTGATGAAATTAATAAAACTCAAAATTTCACTATTATAATAGTCCTCCATACCAGATTGGTATGGTGGACTAAAAACAAGAGTTTTCTATAATTGGTGCAAAATGAAAACTTTGGTTTTCGAATTTTCACACTGATGGTGGGATCTAGGACGACGCCGTTTCGTCCCTATTAGGGACTCATCAGCTACGTGTACCTGAAGGTGTACCACAATGATAAATGAATCCGGTCGCTCTTATGTGCCGGAAAATATGACAAATTTCGTCGTATGACTCCAAGAGCTGTCAAAAAGAAATCGTGATATTTCGCTCAAAATAAACAAAAGTTTCTGGATTGTTATCGTATGCCTTGAAGAAAAAACCAGCACAAAAATAACCAGCTCGTGCCGATAGTGCAGAACGCGCAGAACTAGTGGAGTGTTCCCTACATATGAACACGTGTCGGATATATAACTACAAAAAGCTGTCACTTCTCGTAAGTTGAACAGAAAACCTGATGAAAACTAAAAACCAAATTAGTTCTATCAGGTGAGAAACTATTTTCCTATAAGCTGAAAACGTCATAATTCCAAAAAACTATGTTTTTTCATTAGAAAGTGAACTGCATTTCCGATATTTTATGCAACTCGCTTGGTGGAATCCTGAACCAATTGAAAGTGCCATTCCCCTCCCCACTACGTATTGTTTGATGCTTTATGAAGGAAGGAATTAAATTAATCCAAGGGGGGAAGCACTTTACTCATTTATTTATCAATCTGAAGCAAGGGTAGATGTGTAGTAGAGGAAGGTAAAGTAAGCAAGACTCCCTAGGAAGGTACCGTAAGCAGAACTCCCTAGGAAGGTAAGGGTAGTAGAAAAAATCTCTTGTCAACGAAGTGACCTACTTTTAGTTTCTTTGCCACGATAAAAATCGACCTTTTTCGATATTCTTAAATGTATTGCGTTTTTCTTTTTAAACGTATTAATATAACCTTCTCTACGAAAATTGATAAGCAGTTTCATTGATTTACGAGCAAAAGGTCAAGTTCTATATTAAAATTGTTCGTTCAAAAAACAAAAAAATTAACTACTTTTATATAGGATATTTTTTAAAAAGTTTTGTGTCAGTCGAAAGGTGAAACTTTACACATCCAATGTCAAATTTTGCAAACCCCCTGACATCCTCAGTAGGGATCTCGAATCACCAGGTTAGCTCCCCCAAATGATATTTTTTGAAAAATTTGTCATTGGAAAGGT
Source organism: Oxystoma pomonae (assembly GCA_963921995.1). Lineage (NCBI taxonomy): Eukaryota > Metazoa > Arthropoda > Insecta > Coleoptera > Brentidae > Oxystoma > Oxystoma pomonae. The sequence goes on from OY998165.1 coordinate 44,534,340, forward strand.
GTAGTTTTGCAAATTTTTGCACACTTAATTTCAAATTTTGCAAATCCACTAGTAGTCTCCTAGTGGAAATCTCGGTTAACCTCCCCCCCCCCCCAGACGATTACTCAAGAATTCTCCTGAGGGTTCCTGAAGGATGAGCCAAATTTAAAATTGGGTGTGCAAAATCACCTCTTTTAAAAAACATAAAACTTTGAACAAATATGGTCTGGGGGGGGGGGCAACCTTCAATGTATGATTATTCTCTATGATCTTAAAAAAGATATGTAAAAAAGGCCGTAGAGAATAATTAAAAAAAATAATGAGCATAAAATTTTTACGTGAATGATTATCCTAGGTGGTAGTCTTTTTAGGTCTCTGTGGCAGATTTTAACCCCAATCCCATCGCATCAATTTGAATTAATCGAAATTAGGACGAACGCGTTACAAGTAAAAACTGTTTCACGTGTAATTTATTTATTTTATTATGGCTCTAATGGAATAACATGTTGAGTGCGTGATTTTTAATGGTTTATACAGATATGAATTGGTCAAACACAACTTATTTTGAAAAAATTCTATATCTACAAATTAAAAATATTTTGAAAAAACTTTTCCAAAATTTTCGGGCAAAAAATTTGTAAACAAAACAATAACAACAAAATATTTATTTGTATGTGCTAATTCTATTATTTCATAATAATAAAGGTCAGGACTAAGGAAGAATTAATCAAACACTAAAAAAAGTCAAGTTTAATTATTAGAATGTCAAGTTTACTTATTTCGCAGAGGTTCGAAAATGATTGTTGCAGTTTTTAAAAAACATGATAATACAGATATAGTGATTGGCGGCCAAAATGTCGCAAAATTTTGAGCGCAGACCAAAATCGCGCTGCCATTTATCGCGCAGCTCATAAATCGCGCACCCAAATACTGCGCATCCCAATACTGCACGGGATAAATATCGCGCAAACTAAAAGCGCGCAGTATAATTAGAGGGTAGAAGCTCGAAATATTAAGCTTTAAATAAAGAAGGAATCTTTGGGTTGGGTCGGGTTCTGTCCGTTTGATATGGGTAAGGTCGTTATTTTACGTTTTTTCTAAATACTTTAAGTACAGATCCCAAATTGTTATTATTTCATTTTGTATTTATTCATTTGAGGTATTTCTAATGTTGTGCAATTTTAAATTTTGCGCGAGTGACATTCCGCGCGATTTTAATCTTGCGCGATATTAATCCTGCGCGGTATCTAGATGAGCGTTATTGGGGTGCGCGATTTAAAAGCAGCGCGATTTTGATATTGCGCGTTTTTATATTGCGCGATTTTGATATTGCGCGGTTTTATATTGCGCGATTTTGGCCCGCGATATTATGGTCTGCGCTCAAAATTTAGCGACATTTTGGCCGCCAATCACTTATATTTTGTCATTTCAGTTCACATTTATTTCTGCATTTGCCGTCATTTAGTTTAGGTTTGACAGGGTCATTTTAAACTTAATTTAGAAATTAAAAAAAAAAAAATTGAACCAAATCAAAACCGGACTTTTTCAACCAAGTTGGTTAAAATTATCTGCAAAAACGAATTTTAAAAAATTTGTATTTTTTGGCCAGTTTGAAAAAAAAATAAAGAAATTTTTTAATAAAGTTGATAAGTTTCACTTTGCCTTTCCAATAAAAAAATAAAATAAATTTGCTTCTTTCACAAACTCTCAAAGTGTCGGAATAACAGAAATACGTCTGTCTTTATATTTTTTTATGTAATTTGTACATGCATTGCCAGTAATGAAATGTTAATTAATATGGGTAATGCCAAGTAATATGCCATGAATGGTTTTCCCTTCGACAATCCCTCCATAGTATTTTGGGATAGTTTAAAACAGACGAAAACCACGATATTAGAAATACAGAGAATTATTATAGAGCTTCATTTATAAACAAGTTTTAGACAAAATCCTTTCGGACATAAAATCAAGGTTCAATAATGAGTAAGTATTTTTGAGTTGGAAATATTGTTGTTTCCAAATACTATAAAGTGTTTGATTAATACAAAACGCAAATTCTTGAACTTTTAATGGAAGAATTCAATATTTGGAAACAAAATTGGTCAAAGAAGCAGGCAAAAGCTTGAATCAAAACATATATGATAATTTTTCCGTTTGTAAAAACATTCTTAGATGTTTGTCAGTAAATAATGCTTCGTCAGGAAGAAGCTATTCCTGCCTCAGAAGAGTGAAAACATAAGTACCCCTTCCACCCTGGAACACATTCGGTGTTCTCACTTCACATTCTGTATAATGGTACTTTCAGCCTGCAGTGTCCGGTGTATAGATCAACCATTGTCCGGATGTCCTGCCTGGTGAGCTCAATGAGTTTTCCGGCCCTCTTTCTGAGGTTCCGTAGTGAACTCTTTGGAATGTGCCAGTCCCGGCAATTCTCTCCAGTATTGGTGGAATTTATTCTCCATCCAGCCTGAGAGAGCAGTGCTGATTTTGTTGTATGCTATTCCAAGGGCTGGTTCGGGGCCAACAAAGACGACAGAGGCCGCTTCGCGCGTCAGCTGGTCGGCAGTCTCATGTCAATGTCCCGGAATTCATACGATCGACACAGTGTTTATTCGCCCTAAGGTATTCAGTGTGTCCTAGCAGATCCTAACGGTTCTCGATGAGCACCTATAGGATTCAAGAGCCTTAAGGGCCGCTTGACTGTCGGAGAGTATCTTTATTGATCTGTTGCGCCAGTTATGATCTATCATCCAACGTGCGCTCATTTCAATGGCGAAGAGTTCCGCCTGAAAAATTGTAGCCGTTTGTCCAAGACTCTGTATAATCCTGATATTTTCCCGGCTGCAATAAGTTCCGGAGCTATCTTCACTTGAGAAACTTATTCTGTTTATCGTCCAGTCCTCCCTATCTGGGAAAATAGTGTTGTATAGCCTTTTGCTGTTTACTGTTGCGGGCATTAGATCCGGTAGCAGCCCTAGAATGCAGTGGGTCTCAATTTCCCGCGTTAAAGTTTTTGGTACTACTTGACTTGCCCTGCCACCCATTGGTTGGCTATAGGTTGCCTTCATAGCCTCTTTCTCCAAGACCTGGTGTAGAGAAGGAAGGTTTAGGAAGCATTCAAGCGCTGCTGATGGTGTGGTGCTCATAGCACTACATATCACCATACTTGCTTAACGTTGTATGCTTGTTAGTTTGGCACGAGCCAGCGTTTGCCTGCCCTTCGTGTACCAAACTATTGCCCCGTATTTAACCATGGGTCTAACTACCGTGATATACAGCCAGTACATTTGTTTGAGGCCCAAAGACTTACCTCAGATACGTTGGCACGTCCATAGGGACAGTGTTGCCTTTTGCTTTACTTTCTCCAAATACGCATTCCATGTAAGTGTTTTATCGAGGGTCACCCCAGATATTTTACTTCAGATGCGAATATCTAAACACTTAAATACGCGCGCACGTCAAAGTGAAAAACGCCAAGAATAATTTAGCGCCTAATTGCAAACAAGGTTAGCTTATAGCCACTTTTTTCAAACTTTCGGTAACTAAAAAATGTGCAAAAACCTCCATTGAGCGATTTTAAGCGAACTCTCTGTTAATATTTGTTGATTCGTTGTGAGCAACCGAAAAAAAAAACCGTTTCATTGTAGCATCGTCTGTGAAGATAAGAGTGAAGTAGTTTTGATATGTGCAGAATCAATTAATATGTGGTCGCAGTGTCCCTAAAAACAATTCCCCAGACCCGATTTCTCACCATACGAATGTGAGAAATAGAAACTTTACAATCATGGTAAGAAGATTTTTATGGGGGAAGGAATAAACATATTAAAAGGGAATCTATACATATTGGCTAAGCACATAGGAAAAATATAGAAAAAAATTAGAACCCAATTTTTTTTTAATTAACAAGCTTAGGAAGGTCCACCGTTTAACATACTAAAAGTCTCCATTCGTACCCCTTGGGAACTTTCATTTCTAACGTCCAAACAAGGGTTTTTCTAGGATAACTCCTAAACATTGACAGACTATCAAAAGTGACAAATACGAAAAATGTTGCAAATTTTATTTTCTGTCAATAAGTAAATAATAAAAGTGTAGTTTAAACCACTCGTTCTAACAGAAAAATTGAAAAAAACCCAAGTAAAAATGATGCCAATTTGAACAATTTCTTGCATATTGCTTTTTAGCATTTTCATCAAGATTTCTCAACCTACGAGTACCAAACTTAGCAGGGTGGCTGTAAGAACAATGGCCTAAATTATATCGAAAAACTAAATTTTTCCAGTGGCGTAGTCCGAATTTCTTAACTAGAAAATTTTTTGATACTCTTACTGACATATACAAAAAAAAGTCCCTGCTTTTCACTGTATCTTATACTAGATAAAATTGCATTTCCAAGGACACCTTCCGCTTGTATTTGCTAAGGACACTAATCCTAGAGCATTAAAGCTTGTTCTAGGATTCTAGGAGTGTCCTTAGTATTTGCTGCTTCCAGTAATAAAATAAGAATATTTTTAAATCATAATTGGTATTGGAAAAGTAGGGGAGCTTGACAAAATTCTTAGGTTATTATACAAGCAAAAGGTGTCGTTGGAAATGCAATTTTATCTTATATAAGATCCAGTGAAAATCGGACTACGCAACTGGAAAAACTTAGTTTCTGATATAATTTAGGTCATTGCTTTTAAATTAACCCTGCCAGGTTGGGTACCCGTAGGTTAAAAAACCTTGATGAACATGCTAAAAAGGATATGCAAGAAATTGTTTATATTGGCTTCATTTTTGCTTGGGTTTTTTCAATTTTTGTGGTAGAAGGAGTGTTTTAAGCTACACTATCATCATTTACTTATTGATAAAAAATTAAATTTGCAACATTTTTCCTATTTATAACTTTTGACAATCTGTCAATGTTTAGGAGTTAGTAGTGATTTAAGCTACACTATCACTATTTACTTATAGATTGAGAATTAAATTTTCAAAGTTTTTCCCATTTGTCCAGAAAAACTGTTATCCAAGAAAAACTATTTTTTGGAGGTTAGAGATGGCAGTTCCCGAGGAGGTAGGAATGGAAACTTTTGGCACTTTTAACCTGTGGAACTCCCTAAGCTTGTTAATGAAAAAAAAATGGGCTCTAATTTTTTTTCCCTATTCAGACAATTTTTATCTAAATTGCCTATCTTAAGGCCACAAAAACGGCATAGATTTGACAACACTGCTCTGCTATTTTTTTGAAAGATCAACAATAGGTGGTATCTACGAACACCATATGTGAGAAAAGTATAATTTATTAGGAACGTAACCATTTATTAATGCTTCTTTAAAAGATTTTGATGCTTGGCTCCATGGTTCATGGATTATTATTCATATTATTTTTATCACTTGACATGTATCAATTTTTCTCCGAATGTTCCATTAGACAAGTGGCCGGGGGCTATGCGGAACTTGAATTTCAATATCCCAATCGAACTCACTTCAGTTTCCTTGGGCCTACTAAATTACGTGACCTTGGCGTTTCAAAATTCCAGCAGAATATTGCCATAACTTTTTTGTTATCACGTTATAGGATTTGTAAAAATCTACAACCGTATCCAAAGGATTTTTCAAAATTTGGTGTATTTTTTCAAAAAATAAATAAATCCGAAAATTGCTGTTCATGAGGCTAAAGAAAAAGCCAGCTTTCGAATATTGTTACCCGTGTTTATTTTATATCGAAAATGAGAGAGTCCAGCAAAAAACTGTCTGGATACGGTTGTGAGGAATTCAAAAATAAACATTCCTGCCAAATTTCAACAGATTCCGTTTTCTTGTATCCGATATTCTGCCCGGTAAAGATTGGCCCAAAAACAGCAAAGCAGTGTTGTCAAATCTATGCCGTTTTTGTGGCCTTAATATAATCACTCTCCAAATTATATCTCACTCTATTTCTTTCTCTGTTTGTTTCACCATCACGCAAAAACTGTTGAATGGATTGTGATGCGAGTTTTACTCCTGGATTCTTCGGATTCCTGGGCAGGATGCGGACTCTTTTATATTAAAATCGGTTTACGGAAACAAAAGCTACGACTATTTAATGTAAAAAACGGGGAAAAACAGCAGGTAAAAAGGGTATTCGACTGGATGAAAGGGTTTGAGGGTTAGAAGGTGGTGATGGTAATAGTGAAAGTAGAAGCGCGTGAGGCGTAGCTAGTTGGAAGTAAACTGTATACCTACCTAGGTGGCAGAAGTCTATAAGAAAACAAAAATATATTTTTTAAATCTAAAAATTTGTATGCTACTTAACTTAATAAATGTTTTAAAAAATATCAAATGAAAATTACATAATTCGTCTCTGTCCTACTGATAAAGCTCATGTAAGCTTGAAAAATAAACAACAAACTAGGGTATAAAAACATTTGCAAATTCCGATTACAAATATAAACCAAGCGAACTGATTTAATTATATTATTAATGTTAATTTTTGCATCAATTAATAGTCGAAAATTTTGTTTTTATTAGCAGAAGCTAATTAGAAGAACTCTTTAGTGAAAAAACAAAGTCGAAAAAGAAAATTATAATGAAAAGTTTGGTCGTAACTGCTTTACTCCTGGTTGTTGTTTTGGGAGTGATCACAAGCTCAACAGCAGGTAATTTTATTTGACACTCACAAGTCAAACAAAATAGATTTTTTTTTAAATAAATTTAGTAAAAGACGATTTGGGGACAATTTTGGTCTAACTACCCCATTGGTGGGGTAAACTTAGTGCAACCCTCCACGGTCGAGTCCAAAAGCTTATTTGCAATGTGGATGTTGAAAGGTTTCTTAATTCTTTAAATGTAAATATAAACAATAAAATCAGTTTAGTTGCTTAAATGTTGTTGACAAAAAGCATTTTAATATAATAAAATGTAAAATATACCAAAAAACCTTAACTTGCAATATGGCTCGTGTTGCATCTCTTTTTAAAGGATTTTAATTCTTTAAACACATTTTTAAAAATAATTAATTAAAATCGGGTTAGTTTGTAAAATTCGCACACATTTATCAAAATTATAACTTCCTCCCAAATAGCGAAAAAATATGTAAGAAAACTACTACTATAACGTCTACACAAATTTTTAAAGACTTAAGAAATCTTTAAAAAGAAGTAACACCAATATGTTACACTATAATGTCCCTCAACAAATTAATTGACAAGTCTGGTTACACAAAATATCATATTTATATAATTTTCCAGCCAGAATCGTGTGCTATCCACAACATTGCGCATCTTGGTGCGAAAACAGAGGGCCACAACTAGCAGGAAAATGTAATCCTAGAGACAAACAATGCTATTGCTATTTCAGAGGCGCGGGCATGATTACGAGTGCCAGAGGCAATGGAAGAATAGTACAAACCAAATATGATTAAAAAACTTTCTCTTTTATATTTTAATATCTAGTCGCTATTGTCACTGTACCTGTTTTATTATTTATATTCTTTGTATACTATTTTTATTTTTATGATTTATTGATTTTTTTAGGTATTACGTTTTGAATTTTTATTATTTTTGTTTAATAAATTTATTATTTCTTTATCATTATAAAATGATTCCTATAAACTTGAACAATGTTGATGCAGGGTCAGTATATACCTACACGGTTAAACCAGGTTCTTTTACTAAACCTGTTTCCAAAAATTTATAGCTTATGGACGCGAACTTAAGTATTAATAACAGACCAACTATAAAATATTCTTTCAAATGAAAAAATAATTCTGGTGAATTTTGTAAAATATTTAATATTATTTTACCTCTTAAATTCCTTGTAACACTGTAAAACCAGTTTATTTATGCCAAAATCGTTATTAGAAAAAAAAAATTATTTAAAAAAAATTTTGAAGCACAAGCTTTTATTAAATGCACTCAAAAGTAGAAAATAATTTTTATCTTTCTTATAAAATAATAGTAATAATAATTACGGTTACAAAGAGAGAACTACAAAAGCAGAACTAAATTCTTCTCTCCATGATGAGTTCATCATGCCTTAAAATTTTTAATTTGCGCCCATCGCTTTTATTATGGTGTAAGAGAGATAAAAAATTATTTTGTACTTTTTAGTGCATTTAATAAATACTTGTTCTTTAAAAGTTTTTTTAATAAATGTTTATTCTTTAATTTTTATATTTTTACCCTAAGTCGTCTAAATATTTAGATCGAGATCGGATGTGGGGAAGTTGGTCAAAATTAAGTTGCAAGATTCCACCCAAACAAACATAGTTCGTTATTACATACATATATTGCAAGTTAAATAAAAGCTTGTAAATAAACATTAACAAAAACTTTTAAAGAACAAGCTTTTATTTAATGTACTCAAAATAGAAAATAATTTTTTATCTCTCTTATACCATAATAAAAGCGATGGGCGCAAATTAAAAATTATAACTTTACGGTGACAACGAGGGAACTACAAAAGAAGAAGTAAATTCTTAAAATTTTTAATTTGCGCCCATCGCTTTTATTATGGTATAAAAGAGATAAAAAAATTATTTTCTACTTTTGAGTGCATTTAATAAATGCCTGTTCCTTAAAAGTTATTTTTAATAAATATTAATTTTTATATTGGTAACCTAAATCGTCCATTTTGAATCCACTATATTCAGATTCAGATTCCCTTCCCGAAAAACCCCTGTATGCCAATTTGAAATCGAATAAACTAAATCTTTTTCCCCCTCCACTTTCCTCGTTAGAGGGAAGTTGTGTATCTAATAATATCATATTATTTTATTGTCGCCAGAAATATAAACGCATACCAAATTTGAACGCACACCCTTAATTTTTATATTTGTAACCTTAATCGTCCATTTTGAATCCGCCATATTGCAATTTTCAAATCTGATAAAAAATTCATAATCCCCCTCCTTAAAAACCCTTGTATGCCAATTTTGACTGAAATCGAACAAACTAAATCTTTTTCCCCCTCCACTTTTCTTCTTAGAGGAGGTGGGTACCTGAGAAAACCATATTACTGTATTGTCACCGGAACTATAAACGCATACCAAAGTTAAACACAGTCGGATGTGGAATCCACCTTATTGAATTTTTAAAATCTGATCAAAAATTCGTATTCCTTATCCCCAAAAGTTCCCGCATACCACTTTTGGTTGAAATCCGACAAACTTAGGTGTTTTCCTCCCTCCACTCCTCTTGTAGGGGGGTGGGGTGCCAAGTAATGACATTTTATTGTATTGTTACTGGAACTATAAATGCATGCCAAATTTGAAGGCAATCGGATGTGAATAAGTTGGTTAAAAGTGGTTAGCAAAAGATGACAAAGAATCGTCCATCTTGAATCCGCCATAATGAATTTTCAAAATCTAATTAGAAATTCGATATCTCCATCCTCAAGTGCCCCAACGCACCAAATTTCAACGAAATCAGGCGTACTTCAACTGTACCCTCCTCCACCGCCTTCGAGTAGGGGGAAGCTGTCAATTTCAACACACTACATTCTTTTATTGTCACCGCAACTGTATGCCAAATTTGAAGCCGATCGGATGTCGAGAAGTTGATCAAAATTAAGTTGCAAAATTTCACCCGAACAAACATATCCAGTTACCTAGTTATATAACATATACATTGCAAGTTAAATAAAAGCTCGTAACAAAAAAAAGGGAAAATATCTTGAAAAAACATGTGACACATAACCCGTGTTTATTTTATGGTTTAGGGTCAAATTTTTGGACAATTTTTATGCTCTACAGCAAAAACAAAATCTCTCTGTTTCTTAAAATATCCTACCAATCTTTGTGACCTTCTCAACGGAATACCCTGTAGGTATAACCTAGTACTGGCCATAATAAAATTTAAAAATAGGTACCTAGAAAAAGTGAAATTTACAACTTTGACCTAAAACTAAAAATTCTGAATAGAAAGACCATGTTTAGAGTAGGTAATAAAAACTGATCTGATTCTGGTTTTCAAAAGAAAAACAAAATAACGAGTCATAAACAGATGGATATTTTCTATAGCTATTAAGGCGCAATTACACAGACGAACATGCTCAAACAAAAGCTCGTGCAAAAGATCTAAAAAGGCGCAATTACACAGACGAACATGCTCAAACAAAAGCTCGTGCAAAAGATCTAAAATTTTTTGCGTGAACATTTTTGTGAGCTTTTCTTTGAACATTTTGTTCGGGTAAATTTTTGAGCAAATTATTGCTATCTATTTTGAAAACATATTTTTAAAGATGAGAATAAATAAAATTTCATATTAGTGATCACTGATCTCAATTCTTTAAAAAAAATGGAACACCAACTTTTATTAAAAATTTTTATGAAAAAAAGCCAACGGAAAGCGAAACATTATTCTTGGCTATCAGTTTTGTCACATGGCTTAGGGTTAATTATAATATTTTTTTTTTCTTAGGGTTTTTCCCGGATTTTTTTTCCCGAGGGTTTTTTTGGGATTTTCTTGAGAGTTTTTTGTTTATTTTCAAGGGTTTTTTCCTGAATTCAAAAAACAACCCAGGAAAATTTTTCCTTTCCAAAAAAATTTTGAGTTTTTCAAATATCGGCAAAAAACCCAAAAATTGCACTTTTAAGCGGTAATCCGCGCCTCACGTTTATGAGGAGTGGTGGAGAGGGGGTTATGGTTATAGTTTATGAAAATGCTGAAGATAGATATTTACTGTCAATTTAATGTAATAATCAAGGTCGATTACTGACACTGAACAAACAATATGCAAAGGAGCAAAATTCCGATTCAGAAGTCTAGTCTATTACTGCTAAATTATATTTTTTTAGACAAGGGTCGGGATCGTAGGGTTGTAAAAGTGGGTAATAAACAAGTATTATTTAGACCGAACGTGCTTTTGTTCATATATTTGAGATTTAATAAAATGTATATAGGTTTTTTAATTTGACTTAATTATTATTGTATTGTGTTTTAAACTAGGAAGTAAAATAAAGAGATATTCTTTTAAACGTAAATTTTTATCATTACATTTTACAGGCAACAGCAATAATAAGTGCCAATTATTATTTTTTATTTTCGTTTTTTTTCAACTCCAAAAAAGTTACAGGTCAATCGAAGTTGCTTATGAGGTAAAATGTAAATTTCGACATCAAATGGTTTTTCCGTCGGAAAGCACTTAATTAAAAATACCCTGTTTTAAAATTTAGTCTTTCTATTTTCAGTTAACTTCAATGAATTCCCATAAAACCATAAAATTTAAATTTGTAAGAAATTTCTATACCAGCATTTCTTCAAACAAATTTTGCTTAAAGGCGCATTTACACAGACAAACTTTCCTTTGATGTTGAAATGCCGACAAACATTTACACGAGCCTCTTGAGCAAAATGTTCAAAAAAAAAGTTCGAAAAAAATCTCATACAAAAAGACTCACGGAAATTTTGGAGAGAATGTTAAGTAAAATTAGTTTGAAGAAATATTGCTATAGAAATTTCTTACAAATTTAAATTTTATAGTTTTATGGGAATTCATTGAACTTAACTTAAAATAGAAAGACTAAGTTTTAAAACAAGGTATTTTTAATTAAGTGCTTTCCGACGGAAAAACGATTTGATGTCGAAATTCACATTTTACCTCATAAGCAACTTCGACTGACCTGATTTTTATAGACGATAAGCCAGTATACTTGTAACTTTTTTGGGGTTGTAACAAAACGAGAATACAATAATAATTAAGTCAAATTAAATAACCTATATTCATTTTATTAAATCTCAAATATATGAACAAAAGCACGTTCGGTCTAAATAATACTCGTTTATTACCCACTTTTACAACCCTACGATCTCGACCCTTGTCTAAAAAAATATAATGTAGCCGTAATAGACTAGACTTCTGAATCGGAATGTTGCTCCTTTGCATATTGTTTGTTCAGTGTCAGTAATCGACCTTGATTATTACATTAAATTGACAGTAAATATCTATCTTCACCTTAAACTAACTAGGTAAATCTGGTGTGAGGAATTAAAAAAAAAACAATCAAAGCTAAGGGTAAAGTAGAGTTACAAAAATATATTTAAAAAAAATCCCCTTCCCCCCACTCCTCATAGTCGTGCGACACGGATTACCGCTTAAAAGTGCAATTTTTGAGTTTTTGTCGATATTTGAAAAACTCAAAATTTTTTGGAAAAAAAAAATTTTCCTGGGTTGTGTCTTGAATTTAGGAAAAAACCCTTGGAAATACAAAAACTTGCAAGAAAATCCCAAAAAAACCCACGGGGAAAAAATACGGGAAAAGCCCTAAGAAAAAAATATTGTAAGTAACCTTAATCCATCTGACAAAACTGATAGCCAAAAATAATGTTTCGCTTGCCGTCGGCTTTTTTTTACAAAAATTTAAAATAAAAGTTGGTGTTCCATTTTTTTAAAGAATTGAGATCACTGATCACTGATGTGAAATTTTATTTATTCTCATCTTTAAAAATATGTTTCCAAAACAGATAGCAATAATTTGCTCAAAAATTTACACGAACAAAATGTTCAAAGAAAAGCTCACAAAAATGTTCACCCAAAAAATTTTAGATCTTTTGCACGAGCTTTTGTTTGAGCATGTTCGTCTGTGTAATTGCGCCTTAACATTCTCTCCAAAATTTCCGTGAGTCTTTTTGTACGAGATTTTGCTCGAACTTTTTTTTGAACATTTTGCTCAAGAGGCTGGTGTAAATGTTTGTCGGCATTTCAACATCAAAGGAAAGTTTGTCTGTGTAAATGCGCCTTTACACTATACATTCGAGTAGGAGAGTTGGCAAAAAAACTGAAGGCGTTAAATTTAAAATTGGATAGGTCTTCAGATAGAATTTTTTTTAGGTGTTTAACCCTTTAATAAGCCAACTGTTTAATTTTAGTTATTCTTATCTCTCGATCTACACCGTTGTTCTGGCTTGTTAAGGGTAAAGTAATCGAGTTAATTTTGGTCGCATGTTTAAAAAATTCCTATCTTACAAATCAATCAGATATGAGTTATGCGAGGGTTTTATTTTTATCCTTCATAAACAAAAATACCAATAAAAGCCTTAAAAAATGTTCCTTTATAATTTTAACTTCTTCACAATTGTTTGATATAGAGCAATTTAACTAGTAAACATTTATTTGGTCAACCAGTATTTATTCCGAGCAATAATTAATCAACGTATCCCAACACAAGGCTTGATAATGATAGTCTCTGGCCCAGTGTAAGGGAATTATAATTTTATACTTCCTGAATAAAAATAATTATTATTCTTTTTTCCAAAAGCAACTGTTTTGTTCAAGAATTAATATTAGAGACATAAAGCTATTTGTAACTCATCGGGATATACGTATCCGTATCTAGCGAGAACCAAGCACATTAATTGGTCAGAAACTTGTACCACGTTCGAAAAGAGCAGATATATGCTAATCTAAGGTGTTGTTAGGTATCACGTATCGTTACGGCACACGTATCGTATCTCAGCACCTATTGCGTTCAGGAACACCTTAAATTAGCATATATCTGCTCTTTTCGAACGTGCTGACCAATCAATGTGCTTGGTTCTCGCTAGATGCGGATACGTATACCGCGATGAGTTACAAATAGCTTTATGTCTCTAATATTAATTCTCGAACAAAACAGTTGCTTTTGGAAAAAAGAATAATAATTATTTTTATTCAGGAAGTATAAAATTATAATTCCCTTACACTGGGCCAGAGACTATCCAAAATATTGAAAAAGTCCCGAAAATTTTTTAATAATAGGGAGTTTTTGGTCAGCATAAAAAAATAACAATCTTTCTCCAGAATAAAGTTATTAAGGTATATTTTCTCAACTATTTCTACTATTACCCGTAAACAAATATATTCTGCATCTTCCTTAATTAAAAAGTAACAATTTTAAACTTTCTTTTTTCTAAACTCGCCTAAAACCCAAAAATATTGACATGGTTATGAACCACAAGGCGTGCTTATTAACGCATAAATTACAGTATTTTTGTTGTTAACTTTATTTTGTTTATATTTACTGCTGTCAATTTACGTCAATGTTTGTAGAAACAGCGTCGAGAATTTTTACTTTTTTATTTATTATTTCGTGGAAATTTGAAGCAATTTGAAGCGTTATTTCGAGGACTTTCGGGGGCATTTAGAGGAAAAATCTGGTAAAAATGCCTTTTGGTGTACACGAAATGACGACCGAGCCACCCCTCGGTAAAAACAGTTAGAAAAATATACCGAAATAACTTTAGTGTTGACATCTTCTTTAATATAATAACGATAACAACCAAGGTTGTTTTTTTTTTGGTGCGTTTTAGTGGGAAAGGATCAGATAAAAAGAACCAAATTTATTCTTAGCCGACGTTTCGACATTTTATTGTGGCACCTTTGAGGCTCGAAAGTTAGCAATAACTTTGGAGCCCTAAAGATGGCACAATAAAGTTTTGAAACGCCGGCAAATAATAAATTTGGTTCTTTTTATCTGACCCTCTCCCACTAAAGCACACCAAATAATAAACTATTCAGGTCGCAAACCTTAACCAAAAAGTTGTTATTTTTGTATGCTGACCAAAAACTCCCTATTATTTGCGATTTAATAGTAATAAATAAGAAATCAAGTAACCCTTATACTTACAGAAAAGCTTAATCTTTTATTGAAATTCTTTTAGTTACGCACCAGCTTTTAGTGTTTTAGTAGTAGAGTAAAGGCTAGAAATTTTTAAGTGAAATGAATTTGAAGATTGGCAAGTATGAGGATTTAAAAAATGTTGAAGTTTTCCATCATTTTTGTCTCGCTGGATAAACTAGGAGCAAATTAAGTTTTATTCTCTAAACGAAGTAAAATTAATTTTAAAACATATTTTTTTTATACCTTCATCAAAAAAATGATTTTAGCAACTGTCTGCAGATAACTAAAGCACGGGTGAAATAAAAAGATATCTGTCCGTTTTTTACTCAAAATTAAAGAGAAATAGCGGAAAATAGTAATAATTAAAAAAATCTAATTATTCTTGCCTAAAAATTAAGTCATTTCTGCCAGTTTTCACCAAGTATTTACGAAAAAATTATTTAAAAACATCGTCAAAATATCAAACTGTCAAAATATCAAACTATCAAAGATTAAAATGTCGCAAAAATGAACGTCACCGAGTAAAAAGGCACATCGCCAGAAAAACCATTGTTATTTAATTTACCAGCCGCCTTGATTTATAGTGTAAAGATGTGCAAGAAGTGCTCTTCGTTCGAGATTTTTCAAATGTATTTTCTTATTTTTCTTGGATTTTTTGATAAAGGTATTTAAAAAAATAGCGTTAACAACTCGCTGCTAAACTGTGCTTTTTTTTACTCGCGTTTTTAAATACTTCGCTGCGCTCGTTATTAAACCAACGCTTTAAAAAAAGCACTATTTTAACCACTAGTTGTGAAAACTAGTATTTTTGGTTTTAGTATTTTTCCAAAAGACATTTTTTAATAGTGTATCAATCCATCTTACTATTTCTGGTATAACTAAACATAAGGTTACAACATTATGTTGGGAATTTGGAACCTTTGGTTGCACTAAAACAAAGTTATGATTGTTTTCCACAAACCAAAACTACACTTTTTTGCACTCGACGCGCGTTTCGCTAACAACGTTATCATCATCAGGAGACGATAAACATCAGGAGACGATAAACATTGTTTATCGTGATGCTAACGTTGTTAGCGAAACGCGGGTCGAGTGCAAAAAAGTGTAGTTTTGGTTTGTGGAAAACAATCATAACTTTGTTTTTGTGTTACAACATTATTTTAAGCTTATTCTAAAATACTTAATGGGCAAAGACAATAAAATAGGAAATAGTGAACTAAAACTAAATTTTTATTTCTAAATGTGAAAAAAAATTATCGTAACAGGTCAAGAGACAGTTTACGCTAGTAAAGCGTAATGTTAAAATTTTTGCCATAGGCAGAGGTCTAAAAATGTCACTTTTTTAGCTTTTAGTTGTCAGCCTTATTGTTAAATCCAAAGGCAGGAGAATGGTATATTATATGCACCAAGGGACAAAAGTGCCACTTTGTTATTTGAGAATGCCAAAAATTTGTGGAGTGATAGACGTTATTTTATGCTCTGAAGAAAAGAAAACTAAAAAAAAAATAATGAAAATAATAAAAAAAACTTTAACGGTACTCTAATGACAATGGTAATGCAAGGTTGTTAACGTTGATACATACAACATCTTAAACTGCTTTAATTTTGCTTTTAATACCTTGGGATCAAAATTAATGTATTGTTTGCTAGGGTAAAAAATCCCTGCACAAAAATAGTTAGTACAGGGTTGTTCATTATATATGGACACCCCGATTATAGACGTTAATATTAGATATAGAAAAAATGTTTTAGTGTAAGATTTTAATAATTTTGTCCAAATTTTTTGAAAACTTTGACAGAAGCTGTGAAATGTCATTCCATATGTTAAATTTTGACATTAACTTTCTTATTTTAAATTAAATATCCTGTATATTTTATTTTGTTAAGTTTTATTTTCCTTTCTTATTTCAAAAATACATCAATTGTCTAGGTGCGGTAAACAGTTTTCGAGATATAGCATGTTTTTTGTGGATTTTTGCACTCTCGTTAGTGCCGTTAATATTAAAGACAGAAAAACAATTTTAAGACAAAAGTTGTCAGGGACTTTATATATATTTTGCCAGAAAATGCCAAATATCATTTTAATGTCAAATGTGTAAATAACTAAACTAAATTAGGACTACCCTATTTTTAAATACGAACGACAACAACAAAGATAACAAAAAATTTACTAATCTAACAAATGGTCGAGCCCATCACCATTTACTTCAACACAAAGTTCATAACGCCTTCTTAGGCCAGAAATCGTTTTAATCATTTTACTTACGATCAATCCATAAGCGTCCTAACACAACTGTAGTGGACTATTTACGCTCCTAGGATAATAATATAGCTTAGACGTAAACCACAAGATGGCGTGACAAGCGATGAAACTTTATTTTATAAGAGCACTAATCGAGGCAAAAATGTGAATTATTTTTCGATATTTTTAAGACAGTAAATATTTATTAAACGTAAATAAATCGAATATAATTTTAGTACCTACCCAAAAATAAGTCCCGTTAAATTGACAGATTACGCATATTTAAAAAAAAAATCTTGTTTTTAAAAAGGTATAAGAAAAGTCTCTTAATAACCTTATTTGTTTTGACATTTTAGATAGAATGTCATTGAAACTTCAGGTTATGAAGGTTGGTGACTTAAGAGTGTATAGTACACTAACTCGCATGTTATGGTCATTACACGCACAGATAAATTAAACTCAACTTCATCTTCGCGTTTAATGACCATCATAACATGCTTGTTATGTAAACTACTATTATGTCTCAGGTTTCTATTGATATTAATTGCTTCATTATTTCTTCGATTTTCAATTTCTTCTAGGGTGTTCGGGGGATTTGAGTAAATAGTCTTCTTTAAATGGTCCCACCAAGCCAAGAACCAAGCCATTTGATTAAGAAAATTTGTTACTGCTCGAGTATTGTGAATTGATGTTTTGGATATCCAATGGAAGGTTATTAATGGAATTTTTAATATCACCTTCCAAGAACACCACGCGCCCATCGGCATCGTCCGCCTACCCGATCGTCTTTTCTGAATGGTTTTTCGGGGGTTTTCCCTTAAACAATAGTGCGAGTTTTTTCTATTCACTTCACCCGCTGTAGCTAAATGAGCCTCATCGGTCCATAAAATTTTGAAAAAAAAATCGGGATCTTGTCGAACTTGAAGCATTCTTCTACAAAAGTCTGAAAAAGCAAATGTTTATCCAGCAGTCATCCAGCTTCATCACTTGCCTTCTAAATAAAGTAAAATTTAAAAATCCCGCTCTTCATCGGCCTGCACTGTTCTTTTCTTACGTTTTAAAGTGTGGGAATTCTGGATTTTACGACAAATTCTCTTAAATGTATTTGTAACGGGCAAAGCACTCTCAGGGTAGTCTTCCATATTCCCGCCTCGCTTGAAATGCATTTTGATTATTTTTGATTAAAATTTTGAATATATTTAATTTTTCTTGATCAGAAAAAATCCATATGTTCTAATTTATTACTTTCAAATCTATTTTTAAAGACGCGTGTTGTTGCCAAAACAATTGTTTTGTGCCTACCAACCACTCGAAGCCATCTTGATGTTTCTGTCATAGTCTAACAAATTTTATTACTTGCATTATAGCCGTTAGATAAGTAACGTGGCATTATTACCTTAAAAAAGGACATTTGACATTTTCTGTCAAAATCTATATAAAGTCTATAAAAAACTGAACAACTTTTGCCTTTAAACTTTTTTTTATCTTTAATATTAGGAGCATTAACGGGAGTGCAAAAATCCACCAAAAACATGCAATATCTCGAAAAATGTTTACCGCGCACAGAAAATTGATATATTTTTGAAATAAGAAAGGAAAGCAAAACTTAACAAAATACAAAAATACAGGGTGTTCAATTTAAAATAAGAAAGTTGGTGTCAAAATTGGACATATGTAATGACATTTGAAAGTATTTGTCAAAGTTTTCAAAAAATTTGGACAAAATTATTAAAATCTTACATTTAAATTTTTTTCTGTCGATAATATTAACCGCGATAACCGGGGTGTCCAAATATAATGAATCACCCTGTACAGTTAGTAGTTTTTAAAACTGGTGAAGTAGCTCTGGACCACTGGGTTCCAATAACATTTTTTGTAAGACCATTTGCACCAACCAATTTAGGGTAGCCCTAGCACTAGGGAGCATCTTAATTTAGGTAGAGATCGGTTTTCGTTTGCTTGAGTGTTTAGTTGACCCCTAAACATTTTAGGTGATACTTAAATCTAGGAAGTCGATTTCGGCCCCCTAAGCCCTACCCAATGTCTACCTACACTAAACCTAACCTAAAAAGCGGAGGAAATAAATATTTTAAACGATGTGGAGGGGTTTGATGATGACTTAAATGATGACTGTAAAGCTTGGTTTATGCTGTCGCTACTATCGTCTGCTCTGAATTTTCAAAATTATTTTTTAAATATTTATCATATGCGAGCTTGTTTTAATTTTCAATGTGACTGAACTTTTAAATTGACTTTTTATTGCTTAAGAAATACCAGTATTGTTCATAGACAGCTGCTTTTGTCCAAGAAGCCATTTAAATAGAATTAAAGTAAGTAAAAAAGAAACAATTTTTGAAGATGGGTATGGGAGAATTTAATACAAAATTTAGGTTCTTAAGCAAGACTATTTCGTCATCGTCGCTAACGCTGGGGCGCAAAAGACGACCCTGACTGGTAAATACCATCCACTAAACATATCTGTTACTTTAACCTAGTATTTACGTAAATCTAAAGTCAAAAAATTTATATAAAAAAGTTTTCATAAAATTTACGTAATATTTACATAACACAACTTATGTTTCTTTAATTACATCATGTTTACGTAATAAGAAGGGAACTAGAAAACTTTGTGCATGGCATTATGCGTTAAATGTACGTTAATTCTTACCTTGTTGGGACTTCCAGTTTACCTAGGACTTATGTAACAAAGTAATCATGTAATGTAACTTTTACGTAATATTAGGGTAACTTTGTTGGCTGGGCACTTAACCTGTTCATTTAGGTTTGGTTTCGCGACTGCGTTATACCATATATATCTCCGTCGCTTTCCGTCTCTAAGATTTAGCACGATATGGAATTTATTCTAGCTCATTGTGTTTGTAAATTATCATCGGGTGTTATCAAATTTTGTAAATTAATAGTGATTAATAATTGCCGAGGGGTTTTCGTTGGTTCAGGTATCTTTTGCTTTTTTAATCTAAGGTTTTTAGCGAAAGAAATTTTGGGTTAATACCTTCTTCGATATTTATTTTTGTATGATAGAATAGAATAGAATAGAATAATTTGTTTTTCTTATCAGGCAATGTTGTAACAATTGTATTAGGAATAGTCGTAAAAATTGGATCATTACATTACTTTGAGACAAACAAACATGGACCCACATATGAAGAAGGTTTCTTTTTGTCGTGTGTTAACATTGTGGTACGAACTCACAGATAAAAGCTTTTCTCTGTTTTTAAATAAAAAATGCAGATATTGAATAAGTACAAAGTAGGCAATATTAAAACATTATAACTAGTAAAAAAGGGTTTGCAAGAATTTGTACGTTTTATTTCTGCTATACTCCTGATAATATTTTTCTGAGCCACAAAAACATCCATTGGTGGACCAACCCGAAAAGAATAACGCATAGAGCAATCTAGACGCTACCACTGCATAGTAGATCATCTTATGTTGTTCAATGTTGAGTACATTTAAGTTTTTTAGTTTGTAAGAAAACAGTGAGCTTTAAAGTTAAGATTTAAACCAAGAAACTTTGTCGTGTGGTACTGACCTACTTGTTGACCACCCACATCTATATTTAAAGACTCTAGCAATTTATATGTATTTCGGAATTGGATTAACACAGTTTTGTCCGTATTAAAAGCCAACTAGTTTTGAGAAAACCACTGATCCAGACACCTTGTAGCGTTAGTACATTTACTCTTTAAAGCTTGCTGATTTTTGTCTCAAATCAGTACTCCAACGTCATCAGCAAAGTTGGTTAAAATACATTCCATAACTGAATTTTCAACTTTCTCAGTGTATACTCTTAACAAAACAGGGCGCAAAATTGATCCTTGTGGGACTCCTAGACCCATTGGTACTCGTTCCGAGCTAACTATACGTTTTCTAGCATCTATAACACTGGTCAAAGCAACATACTGTTCTCTCCTTGAGATAAATGAATCAATCCAATCGGTACAAGAGCTGGAAAACCCGATTTCTTTTATTTTGGTTATTAAAACATTAAGATTGACACAGTCGAACGCCTTACTGAGATCGCAAAATACCCAACAGGCCTGCATCAATACTGTCAGCTAAAGATTCATACATTTCATAAATTGCCGTAATTGTAGTTCTTCTACTGCGAAATCCATGCTGCTTCTGTGACATTACCTGCCCTGAATCCAAAAAATATAGAAAACGATCTAAAAAGTAGCATTCAAAAATTTTTGAAAACACGGAAGTCACAGTAACTGGACTGTAGTTAGCCATACACTGTTTGTTCTTTTTTTTATAAATCGGTAGGATCTTGCCAAATTTTAACCTATCGGGAAATTGCCCTAATAAAAACTTAAAAATACTAGTGGTTTTATCAGTAAAATTATTTTTTTTACATACTTCTTGATACAAGCATAGCTTCGTTTTGTTAGTCCTCAATATTAGTGAGTCGATCACGGAAAAAAAGTTTGTATTTTTTTTTACAGAATTACATATTTTATACAAAATTGTGTCAAGAAATCTACACAATTTTTAGTTACAAAACTCAACTAAAACAATTACACAGATATTTTTTTCCGTGTTGGAACAAGTATACACAACAACTTGGATGGATATTTGGGCGCTTCTTAAGGCAAGCATAATTTATTTAAAGCAAATCCTCCAAGTTATACTTGAGGAAAAGTAAAGAGACCATATTTAAACCAATAATTGTTATACTTAATCCAACACGAAATTCATACTCCATAATAGTAGCATTTATTCGACCAGATTGAGTGCTTCGAACAAAAGTTGTTATACTTAATCAAGCCAGCAATTTTTAATCAAACTAACAAAAAAATTCCTTGAATTAAGGATTGCACTCTTCGACCAACAAATAAAATTTAAATGTAACCTAACTTAAACTATGGCACACAACCTAAATTAAACTAGGTCGACCTAACCACTAATATAATAACATCTTAAACTCGCACATTAACACATAAGTATGTATAATAAGCACTTATTTGTTGCCAGAGTCTGTGGGAGAAATGTTACTTTATTAGAGTTAACGCGATGTTTTTGGCAGGCATATTTAAATTTATTTGAATAACAATTAAATTAAGTTTAAGAGCACAGACTCGTTGTTGCAAAACCTAGAAATTTCGTTAATTGAAGAATAAGTATTTCTTAACTTAAGATGTATTGTTATATTTTTCTTTATACTGTATATTTTCTCAAGTCAAATTTTGAGTTGTTATTGATTTAAGTTTATAAACTACTAGCTTAAAAGCACTTATTCTGGAAATCTCAGAAAAGCTAATTGTTGTACAGACTATTTAGTAATGTTTTTAGAAGAATAATATTCTTGAATTTAGTATATTTTTTTAATTATAGGGCTATTATTAAATACAGAAAACCATTTTTTCCAGTGTACTTCAAAGAACTTTTATTACTCAAATGCGTGTGAGGAAAATTTATAATGTTCTTATCATGTCTGAATGGTAAGTAAACATTGAGCCTAATTTGATGGAAACGTTATATTTATTTAATTGTATTAACATACAAACTAATTAATTTAAATTCGTTCTTACAATACTCCTTTTTTTGTTTCGTCGGGATATTAGGACAAATAAAAATCGGAATTTATCACTTAGTGTACCTTTTGGTTTTATATAAAACCATCCTAAGCACTAGTGAGGTTTTCCTACTAAAAGTCTACTACACATGATAGTTGGTCAATTTTCTATGAAAAACGAAAGACACAAAAGAACTATAAACTGCAACTAATAAAAAACTGTTTTTTTTTTAATTATTATTTTTGTTAACCACGTATGTATCTGTGGTACACCACGGATGTAGATCCCTTGGATTGTTAATACTATTGTGGAAAAATCACTGCCGCGTGTCTTCCGCAATGTTGTGGAGATTTGGATTGGCGACATTGGTTTCCTTAATTTTATATAGTAGTGTGGAAACACTGACTGACTGACAGGTTATTTTTTTTGTTGTTTTTTTAATACAAAAACAAAAAGTAAAGAACCAAGCAATATACAAACCATTTAAAAGACATACAAATGCTCGAACGGTCACGCCATGACAATCTCTCTCATTTGGTCTGGGGAACGTGCAAGTTTTGAACAAATAAATTACAACATGGAAACATTACCCTCAATTTATAAACTCAAAGGGTACTGTTAACCATTGCTGCTGGCGCTCCCGCTCAAGATAAACCTTCATTAAGTTGATCTGAATCTGAAACAGGAACTAAAATGGCTAGGGACAGATATGCGCCAACAGTTTATAAATCCTAGATTGTTATAGGTCTAGAAGACAAGAAAAATAAATGAATAGATTGAAATACGGAGTTTGATAATAGCATATATGGGTCAGCTGAAAACCAGAGCGATGGCAAGCAATCACAAAAAAGTACATCTTTGTCACATGGAGTTTTACAAAATAAGAACAATACTTCATGAGTTTTAAAAAGAACATTAAAAAAATTATTTTAGAGATAGTACCATATACAATTCAAGAGATGCGAAACTGCCAATTTTAATATGTATTTTATCAGTATATATATATTTTTTTGGTTGTCATTCAACTCTCTGTATGTAATTTTTAGTAAGTAGTTTAAGATTTTATTGTCAATTTTTCTGATATTGTAGCCAGTATTTTTTTGAGATTTTAAGACCAGTAATTTTAAGATGTTTTAGCAGTTTACTAAAAATAAAGAAAAATCATTATTTATCTTTTTAATCTTTATGAACAAAAACTTAATGTTAACATTGTTTAAAATCTAAATGACATTTTGAAGACATTGTTAGGTTAAATTTACCTTAATTTTTATTTTTAACACTACATTTTGACGCTTATTTATTCAATTGTGACAATGTTTTTTTTGTTAACAATTTTTGTAGTAAAAGTTTTCTGATTCTGAAGTCCTCAATAGAAAAAGTTATTACTAAGATATCCTTGAGTTTTAGTAAATTTTCAGCATTTGACATTGTCATAGTAATCAATATACCAATTTTACTAAAATCAACAAAAATGGCTAAAAATGTTACAAAAATACTTGGCAACATAACAATTGAAATTTGCCTTTTGTTAAAAAGGTCATTTCTTGTTCATATGCATTTAATATTTTTATCTTTGTGATGCCAGTGCGACGCAACCTGTATTTTTCTGCTACTTATTGTAATTTGGTTCATAAACATTATTTATATTTTCACAAAAAGTGCAAAAAACGGATTTTAGGGAAAAACCAGAATACCAAAATGTTTAACTTTGACTCCAGTATCTCGAAAACCATTATAAGGATAATGAGAACTACAACATATGCAGTTTTGAGCAAAATCCCACATCCTTTATAAAAGATAGAGCTACAAAAAAAATGTTGAATGCTGAAAACTTACCAAAACTTAAGGATGTCTTAGTAATAACTTGTTAATTTAGAGAAAGTATGGTCGACGCAGATGTTAGTTAATAGGCTTTTCCGCCAAGGTCTTCAAATATTGTAAAACTCCATGCTCGACTCCATGTGCCAAAGATGGACTTTTTTTGTGATCGCTAAATGTTGCTTGACTTGCCATGGCTCTAGCTTTCAGCTGATCCATATATGCTATTATCAGTCAGTATCTCCCTCTATTAAATTATTTTTTATTACTGTATCACGTTGTTCCATCTGTTCTTAGCTGTTTTAGTTCCTGTGCAGATTCAGATCAACTTATTCAAGGTGTATCTTTAGCGGGAGCACCAGCAGCAATGGTTGAACCGAGCGTTTACAATTTATAACGTGTAGCTTAACAGTACCCTTTGAGTTTATAAATTGGGGGGCAATGTTTCCATGTTGTAATTTATTTGTTCAAAACCTGCATATACTCCAGACCAAATATGAGAGATAAATAGCGTGACCGTTGGAGCATTTGTTTGTGGCTTGTTTCTTTACTTTTTTGTTTTTGTATTAAAAATCAACAACAAACATAACCTTTCAAAGAAACGTAATCATATTTTGACCCTGATGACAGTCAATCGCTACTATTTAAAATTGAGGAAACCAATGTCGCCAACCTAAATCTCCACAACATGGCGTCGAAAATGGCGGAAGACACACGGCAGTGATTTTCATGAAAATTTCCCATAGGTATTAGCAATCCAAGGTTTCTACATCCGTGGTGGTACTCTTATTGTTTAACAATAATAATTGAAGAGTGGAAGGAACAAAGGTGCTAAGTGCTAAGTGTTAAGTGCCATAATTTCCGACATTCGGTTTTCGCCCTAGAAAGGCATTAAACGACATGCTTTATTTATGCCCTGATAAAGGTGGTGATTTTAAATATTAATAAACAAAAAGCATAACTTTTCAAGGATTATTACTTTAATTTTTTTGGCACTTAGCACCTTTGTTACTTCCACTATTCAATTGTTTAACAATAACAATTGTTTAACAATAAAAATTGTTTAACAATAAAAATAAGAGTACCACAGGTACACACGTGGTTAACAAAAGTAATATTTAAAAAAAAACACTTGTTTATTTGTTGCAGTTTAGTTAATTTTCTATGAGCTTAATTTGTGTTTCGTTTTTCATAGAAAATTGACGAACTATCATGTGTAGTAGACTTTTCGTAGGAAAATCTCACTAGTGCTGAGGATGGTTTTAAATAAAACCGAAACGTACACTAAGTGAAAAATTCCGAATCCTAATATCCCGACGAACAAGATAATTAATCATGTTTTTGTTAAATATAAACAATTTAGTTTGAAGGGAGATTTTAAAAAAAATATTATCGAAGTTATTTTAGTTGAAAGCAGAGCTATTTTAGTGTGTTAGTTAAACGTGTGACTTCGCAAATGTAGAACTTCCTATAATACGTCCTCGGGTGTAAAAATTTTACAACGCAGTACTTAATTCACTTTATAATTTGAGCATAGACGGCCCCACAAATTTTGTGGTATATTTTGTAATATTTTTTATTTCCCGTTATTGTTATTTGTTTTATTCTGCAACAATCATTTAAGAAGCTTACTAAATTTTAGGTTGATAGTTTAAAATAATACAAATTTCAAATTTGCATGCAGTATGTGTTTTGTTTTCATTAAATTTATATCAATGGCCTTTCAGCTGACCTACATCTTCCAAATGACGTTTAGTGGCATGAAGCATTAATATTTATAAATATATATATGTTTATGTTTTGTTTTATTTTTGCTGGTGTTAAAACCTTTATTAAAATAGTTATGACTAAAATATGGAAATATAATTTTATTACAACTCAGCGGATCTGGTCCATTTGATATAAAAATAAATAAGTTTCTAATAGATAATTACAATAGAGAATAATGGCTTAACCAAAAAGAAGACGAGCGGCTGAATCTATGAAAACAAAAAAAAAATGGAAATTTTAATCAATCTTCAGCAAGTAATTTGTAGGGCGGCATAGTGTTTGAATTTAAGCTGTTTAGTACTAGTATAGGGGCGGCCCGTGGGACTGGCAATTAGGCCTCTTCAGCTCATTTGACCGATTGCAGCTCTTCTTCCTCTATCGTGGGAAATCCTCACTTCAGTTGCCTTGATCTAGCATATGCATCGCACTGTGCTATCAAGTGCTGCGCCAATTCCTCTTCAAGCCCGCAAGCGGGACACACGGTATCTCCTGCTACTCTTATTTACGTCAGATATTTGTTCAGCCGATTGTGCCCAGTCAGCATCCCTGTTAGCAGTCCAATGTCCTTTTGGGTCTTGTCTAAGAGCTATTTAGTTCTGGCTAAATCCGGACCATCCACAAATAGCTTGGACTGTCTGCTCTTTGACTTTTGCCTTCAGGACGTCTTCAGTTCATTGTTCACCCATTTATTGAGCACACTCTGTACCTGTTTCCTTGTTATTCGCAGAAGAGGTTCCGGTACCATGTATTGGGTTTCGGCCCCTAGTCTGGCAAGAGCTTGGACTGTCTGCACTTTGACTCTTGCCTCCAGGACGTCTTCAGTTCATTGTTCGCCCATTTGTTGAGCACACTCTGTACCTGTTTCCTTGTTATTCTCAGAAGAGTTTCCGGTACCATGTATTGGGTTTTGGCCCCTAGTCTGGCAAGTTCGTTCGCTTACTCGTTCCGTGGTATTCCCTCATGCACTGGGGGGGACCGACATTAGTGTTACCCTCTTGTCTTGAGCCAGTGTTTGCAGTGCACTTAGAACCTTGAGGGCAGCCTGGCTGTCGGAGCATATGTATAAGTCCGTCCTGCTATTCCTGACTCAGTTACGGTTGCTGCCATGATAATGGCATATACCTTCTCTTGAAACACCGTAGCGTGTTCTCCAAGTGTATAACTTTTCTGAACTTTTAGGTTTTCCGCGTATACTCCTGTTGTCTGCCTGGCTGATAGTTTAGAGCCTTTTGTGTAGCAGTCCATGGTTTAAGCGGTGCTTTCACTGGCAGTGTCAGGAGGACCAACTCTTTCGTCGTCAGTGATTCGACCGCCAGATGCCCTTTCTTTCCCCATTGCGCTTCCGTAGTCCCTGGTCTCTTAATCGCAGGTGCGCCGCCATCGCCTCCTTCTTGATCCAAGTTGAAAGTGAGGAGAGACCCAAGATTGTTTCCAGGGCGTGGATGGGGGTCGTCCTCATTATCCCTCTGCGGAAGAGCCTTTGCGGGCAAGTGAGCTTTTTGGATGTGGTCAGCTTCTCTACAGCGGGCCACCAGACCACTGATCCATATTGGATTCTTGGTCTTATGATGACCGTGTATATCCAGAGTAGGATCCTCGAGCTAATGCCGCAGGTTCGACCGACCACTCGGCGCAACTGCCAAGATCTGTTTGATTTTGATATGATGATTTATACGATTTTACTATTCTTGAAAGTGATAGAAGAAAGAAGAAAGTGCTTATACTAGAGTTTTAAAGGTTTACTCTAGTCCCTGGCGGAGTTATCTTACATTGGACTTCGAGAACATGGCATTAGCTCGATAAATTCTTTGATTTTGACTACTCCTTAATTCGTACCTCGCAAGAATTTTACTCCCTGACTGTCAATAGTACGAGCTCAAAGGGATTCATTACATTTTCCACCCTCCCTTCACTCCTTTATTTAATAAACTTTCAAAAGACGTACCCAATAGTTTTCAACTGTCACCGCTAATGTTATATTCTTCTATGCTGTAGAACCCTCTCTATATTTTTTAAAACTTTAATCAATCTTTCTTTCTAATTTCGTAAAATACCCAATATCACAATATTTGGACAAATTAACAAAAACGGTACCATAAGAGAAATGTATTGAACAGAGAAATATATACATTAAACATATGGGAGAGTATTTTTTACTCGAGAACCATTTAAGATGAATTCAAAACATTACATGTTTTTGAAATCAGGAAAAAAGAGGTCTTTCTAAATTTTTATAATTATACAGGGCGTTCCATTTAAAATAATAAAGTTAATGTCAAAAAGTAAAAAAGTAAAGCCATTCTACGAAATGTGAAACCGAATGTAGCATCCATTAACCTAGTAGTTATTTAAAAACATGTAAAACACACGTCTTTTGAAAAAGCAAACGACAGTGATTTCAAGTCCATACGTTATGAGAAAAAAACTTGGTTAAAGTATCCTTCTTGCCTTAAGGAGTCGAACGTAATGTATTTTTGTTTAGGTACGATGTGGCATCCGTTACTGTGGAATGGCTGTGTATTTATACTACGAAAATTCCCGTTGGAAAGTGTAAGTAATAACATCATTAATCATTTTTTAGGGTAGGTCAGGAATTTCGGCAAAGGTATATTGCTCTACGTCTCGACGAACAACTATTATTTGTCTTACTTACTTAGCCTCCTTGTAGAAAGTAGCACGGGTCTATTGTAAAGAGATGTTTATAAGAACATTAAAATTTAAAGAATATTTAAAGAGCAAAAAAGTAAGGCATATCGACTTTCTAACAGTTAATAAATTAAATAAAAACCTAAAAACTAGACATCATACAGCCCTGAAATAAAAAGTAAATTTGTCACACCCTTATCCAATCCAATCCAACGTGGAAAAAACGGCACAAGTTTTAATATTCTTAAAATTAACTCTGTGTTTTGGACTTCCATTGCCTCTGTTTTATTTATACACGACGTTTCGATCAGGACAATCTCTGATCGTCCTCAGGTGCAAACTACGTCTACTACACTACCACTATGGCCTCATTAAAATTTAACACTAAAAACGCGAAAATCTTAGCGGTAGCAAGACAACTTTTGCTTTTTCGATATTCTTAAGCGACCCACACTAAATTATATTACTCTCCTTGTAGTCTGGAGGAATTAAAAAAAATGTGGAAATGAATGGTACAAGATATTTTTTCACTGATTTGGTTAGCCTATATGCTTTATTTTAAGAATCCGATTGATGCCACTCTGACACCCTTGGGCATTTTAAAAACTCCAAGATGGCGGCCATTTTTAAGTAAAAAAATGTCTGAACATAATATAGGTATGTGGCCCATCAATTTAGTTAGTTAGTTTTGAGTCACCTAAATCCAAATCCGGTATTATTTTTGTTCTGGGGGTACCCCAACGGAGGGGGGGTTGATTTTATTTTAAAAATCGACCCGCTAACATAGACATGTTATACATGAATTTTGGGGTTTTTGGGTTCGCTAAATTCAAATATATGGTTAAAAAAATTTTGGTGGTAATCTGGAGTGGTGGGGGCGTAGTAAAACTGTTTATGTGGGGACTTAACGAACAAACATTATTTAAGTTTTTTTACAGATTTCGACAGCTCTGCTCAACCCCATTATAAAAATCATTAATGACATTTGGGGATCATCCACCATTTTGAAATATTCAAGATATATAAGTTTTTTGGCTAAGTCTCCATTTCGTGTTTACCCCATAAATTACCCTCCGCTTCTCTAAGTTGCAGTCAAATATTTTTTTAACAACAGATTTGGATTCAGCCGACCCAAAAACCCTATAATTGATGCATCTCATGCATATATGCGTCTCTTTTGATTTTTTGACCACGGCCCGTCACGGCCGCTATCTTGAATATTTTAAATGGGGCATGATGCCCAAAAATAATTAATTAGTTTTATAACAGGGTTGAGCGGAGCTGTCGAAATCTGCAACAAAACTTAAATAAAGTAAGTTCGTTAAGTCTCCACATAAACAGTTTTACTGCTTACCGAATAAATACCCCACCACTCCTTCAAATTACCTCCAATGTTTTTTTTTAACTACAGATTTGTATCTAGCGGACCGAAAAACCCTAAAATTGATGTTATACATGCCTATGTTAGTAGGTCGATTTTTTTCATAAAATCAACCCCCCCTCGGTCGAGGTACCCTCCAGAATAAAAATATTACCGGATTTAGATTTAGACGACTCAAATCCAACTGAAATATCCACTTGAAAATGGCTGCCATCTTGGATTTCTCAAAATGCCCAAGGGCGCCAGAGCGGCATAAATCGGATTCTTAAAATAGAGCACCTTGGCTAAGAAAATCAAAAAAAAAAATTCTTGTACCATTAATTTCCCACTTGACGCAAAAATCGTGGTTTGGTAACCAAACTATTAACATAATATCTTTTACCATATCCTCACAGCACATAGAGGGCATTTTTTAAAACAAAAGATAGTTGAGACTATCAAATTTTCCAACCAATCTTGTGATGCAAACATGGAAGGTGATGTCTAAGACGTTTTCTCGCGTTAAACTTACTTCAAAATATTTTTAGAAAGGATTGCAACTGCGACCTCTTTAATTCGAGACGTGAGAAGATCAGTAGGTATTCAATTTGTTTTCAACAGTTTTCTTTTTGGTTGGAACTTTTATGTGCCTTAAATTGATCAAACTCATCCAACTTTGCTTTGGAGAAAAAAAAACAAAATAAGCAAAATCAAACAAGCCAAATTCTGAGGTAACTTCTACGCCCACTTAATTTTTGAAACGGAACTGAATTTCTATTTAAAACTATTTTTAACCAGTTTAAATGTGGCGCAAGAAAATGCATTTTTTAAACTTTTAAAATATTTTCTAACCATTTCAACGTGTATGAAGAGGCTTTCTGCGAATCTCTTTTTCTATCTTTATAAAAAGGTTTTTAAATAAGCGCTGCCAATCAATTGATAAATCTATGCAATATAAAGAACATTATTAACCTTGTGATAAATGTCAACATTATAGCTTACTAGGGTATACATTAACATTGTTTACTTTCTTTTTGGTTGGAACTTTTATGTGCCTTAAATTGATCAAACTCATCCAACTTTGCTTTGGAGAAAAAAAAAACAAAATAAGCAAAATCAAACAAGCCAAATTCTGAGGTAACTTCTACGCCCACTTAATTTTTGAAACGGAACTGAATTTCTATTTAAAACTATTTTTAACCAGTTTAAATGTGGCGCAAGAAAATGCATTTTTTAAACTTTTAAAATATTTTCTAACCATTTCAACGTGTATGAAGAGGCTTTCTGCGAATCTCTTTTTCTATCTTTATAAAAAGGTTTTTAAATAAGCGCTGCCAATCAATTGATAAATCTATGCAATATAAAGAACATTATTAACCTTGTGATAAATGTCAACATTATAGCTTACTAGGGTATACATTAACATTGTTTACGGTGATTACAGCACGATGTAAGTGATTATTAATATAGACCAAGATCGAACAGACAATTTTGCTTTCTTGATACCTGTATGTTACGTCAATTTGGCTGGGAAGGGGTCAATTAAAAAAACAAGAAAAGCCTTTTTTTTTAATTTGCGAAAATTTCGATTTATTTAAATTTATCATTAGCCCAGCAGCAACAATTTATTAATATTAAAAAAATTGTTGTTTGATTAAATTTAAGAATTTCAAAAATAGTCAATGTTTTGGAGTTTTTGTGTTAAACTATGTCTATTACGTATTTGTCTCACCACTGTTTTTGTGACAATGGAAAAGCGAATTGAAAATCAATAAATCGAAACGTTTGAAAATTTAAAAAAAGCTTTTCCTGTTTTTTAATTGACCCCTTCCTAGCCAAATCAACGTTTCTTAAACATTAGGGTCACCAACTAGCCATTATCATCTAGATACAATTAATGTATTTTTTTTGTTTGCCGATTTTAAAATTGTCCCTCGTAATGTTTTGTAAAGACAAAAAAAATTTACGGTCATCATTTAAAATGATAAAGAGAGTCAAAATGTAAAGAAACATTAAAGTACAGCTAAGCTGGCTCTTGATCTAAAAAAAGATTTAATGCTAGAGAAATTTATAGACGAACAAGTTATTTATAGAATACAAGTTTTATTTTAAAAAGTATATTTCCAATCAATTACTTTGTCTATAAAAATTAAAAAGAGATAGTTGTAGCTTTGCTAATTGGAAAGTTGGCCGAGTTATTAATCGGTGTATTTTTTATAAAAGTAAAATATAACACAAAAAAAAAATCAGTGGAGTTCAGCTGATCATCGCGCCTTCCGAGCTTAAAATAAAAAACAAACGAGTTCTGGGCACGTATTCGTGTATTTAAAGGCGCTCGGCGTTTTTAAAACGATGAGGGCTTTTTATTACAATAACGCAGGCCTTCTGGTATTCGCAGAGCTCAAGACGTAACTATTATTTTAATTTGAAAACGTCTTATTTTTAAATTGTCTTGTTTTTTTTTCTGGGTTGCTGGGCACAGCTTTTTTATCGGGATCTACCCACAATGGCTCTTCCCATCAATTAAAACAAGCGATAGCGATATTTTGGAGACCCTATCACTTACCGTGAATTTGCATAGTTCTATATTTGCCATTTTTGCCAAAACACGAGAAAGACAAAAATGAATCAACGCGCGATTTCACAAGATGGGTTAAGAACTTTTATCTCGGAGCAAAAGAAATAGCTCCAGATATATGCTCGCTCGATTTAAAAAATGAATCAAATTTTAAGATTTCAAATAAACGAATGAAAGTTTGAGATAAAGAGCGCACACTGCGCATGTAGATTAAACACTGGCGCACTGAGGGGGGGGGGGTTGGGGTTAAACTCCCCCTCCCCGAGATGCCTGGTTATGGTCACATTTCTACTTCAACTTAAGTTTTTTTTATTATTTATCCTTAACCCCCCCCCCCCCCCGAAGTCAATTCCTGGGTGCGCCAGTAGATTAAATAAACTAACGTAGTAACCGACCACTGCAAAACATTGAAACAAGGGCTGTTGTTTAAAATTGAATGTACTTTTGTGTTTGGAAAAACAAAGCTATTAAAGTACACTTCCGGCCACATAAAATGCGTACAGCAGAAGTTAGTTGCAAATCTGTTGAACTTACGTTGACGTTTTCGAATTACAGGTTATATTTTTTGACATTATAAATACAAAAATAAGGAGACTGGCAACACTTTAATATAAGACTAATTATTAAAACAATTTTTTAAATTATTCAACATTTTAATATAAAAACTTATTCTTAAAGCTTATTATGGACGAAACAAGAATCAATGGTGAGAATAAGAAAAACATATCAAGAAAAAGAGCTGTTTGGCGAAAGGAAAGCAATAACTTAATCATAGTCAGCGCACCTCTGCAGGATCGGTAAATTTAAGTAATCTAACTTTGCAGAAAACCAAATATGTTCAAAATCAAAAAGAAATTATTACAAAAACAGTAGCGTGTCATTGCCCCGTCAGCCTCGATAATGTTTGCCAATCTTCGTAACATGGAATCTGCTAAAGTTCGAAATGAATTTGGATTTGAAATAATCACTTCGTCATACCCACTGACTATGAGCTCCATTAACTGTTTAGAACTTCTGGAAACAATATTCATTCGTGTTAACTTTGTTGCTATAAGGCCCCACACATTTTTCATGGGATTGGCGTCAAGAGATTTGCTGGAACCACTGTTTCAAAATGCGTGCGGTATGGATAGGAGCGTTATACACAAAATTTTCTGGTTGCTTCTGGAAGCATAACATTTCTTATCATAACAATACAAACCTCCGCTGTAAATCTTCCATGTATTATAAAAAGAGCCTCATGTCCTCTCGCCGATATCCAACTCTACACATTCACGGAAAATTTTCCAGCCCGGTGTTCGTTTCTATGGATCGTTCTTATGATCCAGGAAAATGTGCCTCAATTTTCGCTTCTGGGGCCATCGCAAATAAGTGGTCTTCAAGACAGTCGATCAGTTGCTGATTGCATTACTTGAGTTAAGCCAATGCCTCGCCTTCGTAGGACAGTTCTTTTTTCTGGATACTTTCTTCTTATTCTTACAACTGTAGCCTTGTTTCGTCGATAATCGGCCGTTACTCGTCGAACTGTATGACAACAACAAAACCTGATGGTGACATTTTTTTGTCTATTTGAAATATCTAAAAGTTTACTGAGTTGCGAGGCCCATAATATACTATATAAAATCGGCTCACGCATTTTATGTGGCCGGAAGTGTACATATAATACAAAGTAATATATTATAGGGTGTGCCATAAAAGACCGCACTTTTTTAAATGATTATAACTTAGCGGGAAATTGTCCGATTTTAACAATATTTAGCCTTTTAGAAAGCCAAAGCTTCAAAATTTCCTAAAAATCGAAGATGGCGGACCTATTTGCAAAATAGGCATTTTTAACCCCCCTAGATATTTGCGTGCGACATTGTAATAATTCTAAAACATCGGTGATAAAGCCACATTCTTTCGAAGCACATCTATGTAACATTTTAAGAATTCGGACAAGAATTAAGGAAGTTTGCAATTTTTAAGTTTATCTGCAAACAAATCTACTTGCTTAAATAACATTTGTTAAAAATTCAAGATGGCGGACTTACACTGTATTCAATCTCAAACATCGGCTACAAACAAAGCCACATCCTTGCCAAGCACACCAATGAAATATTTTAAAAATTCGGACAAGAAATAAGGAAGTTTTAAAACTTTATATAGACCAGAGTTTGCCTGCTCCTGATTTAGCAGGTAAACCCTGGTCTATTTAAAAATTGCAAACTTCCTTATTTCTTGTTCGAATTTTCAAAATGTTTCATCGATGTGCTACAGTGTCGCACACAAAAAATTCAAATAGGCCCGTCATCTTGGATTTTTAGGAAATGCCAAGTTTGGCATTGGTCCTATGCATTTTGAAGCTTTGGTTTTCTAAAAAGCTAACTATTCTTAAAATCGGACAATTTCCGGCTGAGTTTTTACAAAGTATTTAAAAATATTTATTTATTTTAATTTTTCCTCTAATCAAAGCGATTTTTTTTAGACTCCCACATTATATACTTTAAGAGGAACTACATAAATAATTGATAGCAGTGGAAGTTGATATATTAATTCCAGTTTCACATACCAAAAATCTTGACGTTTTATTCTTGAATAAAAAAGTTAAATGAGTTAAAAATCTAAAAAACACCCAGTGTTTGGAAAAAGAACAAGAAGCAATATTTAAAACTTTCAAATTATGTCCTCTGATAAATAGTTTCATTATTTGAGTTCATACGAGCACATTTTTATTAAGACAGTGGCGTACGCAAAAATTGCTCCAAAGGGGGGGGGGTTGAGGTTTCTCGTAAGGGGCTTCTATATATCTTTGCAAGTAGGACCATTCTGAAAAGTTTTTGTTGTGTCGTCTGTCTGTCTATCCACCTGTGCTGAATCAGGGCTCTAGTGGGTCCCATTTAAAGTTGGTTTAAATCAACTTCATGTGGGCGAGTAAAGGGGGTGGGGGTAATTGCAAAAAGGATCCATGCGAAAATAGTTTGTGCTCAAAACCTCAACGCTTCCTCTAGTATTTTTACTGCTCTTTGTTTCCATATTTTTTCCAGATTGAGAGGGATCGATTTTCTCGGGAAAGCAAAATGAAACATAAATTGAAAGAGTTCGTCCTAAATGGGATGGTTGCCGAATTCGTAGATCCCAGATATCCACGTGCACTCTCAATAAGGAATAATATAGTTTAAGATTGTATTTAAAAAAAGTGAAGAAAATAAATAAATAATGTGGTAAAAAAAGGCCTAAGAAAAAATTGTAAAATGTCGATTTTAGATTTTTGTTGTTAAAATTTAGTTACGCAGTAATTGATTGCTATATAATACCAAAAGGTGACCCAATCGATCTAGTTCCCAATTGGGTTGTACTGTTTTTGAAATTACTAAAATAAAAATAATTAACTTTAATAAGACCATGATTTAGGAAAAGAGTTGTCATGTATCTTTAAACCAAATTTTAATTTATTGTGCCAAATTTTGTTTTAATTTCATTACTGTGTTTATTTTCGAGTTTGTTTTGCTGTTAATCTAAAACCATATAATTATTTCAATTTTTGTCATAAGCACTGAACCACTATGTATCACCAAGCAAAGAGATCGTTCTATTTCTTTTTTCTACAATAGTCATTCACTAAGAGAAGGAAATAACAGGTTATTTATAACGAAACAATTCGCTTTGTGCCCTTTGAGTCTCAGACATTTGGTCAGTATGGCAATGTATTATAACCTAAAATGTATTTTTCAAAGCGGCTATAGAGGGTGGTTAAAGCAGCATAATGGTTGCGATTCGTCAGAAACGACAGAAAATCTCACCCGTCACAATTCTGGAAAGTAGCGATTTTACTTTATTGCCTCATTTCAAATACGGTATCCTTAATATTTATTCTAATGTTGTAAGAGAAACTGCGTCATTTTTTACATGACATTTTGCAAATTTAATAATTTAAAGATATTCTGCAGGACTAGTTTTGTGGCGGAGCTAAATTTTTACTACGCGTATCAATAAAAGTCAAAAAGAGTCGAAAATTCTCACCATGTAAAAGGAAAGACATAATTTGCGTGACTTTTTTGAACAGTGACAGCGATATATTCCATGCTATCCATGGTTTTGTATATTCAAAGTTTTAAAGGTTTGCTTACATACAAAAATAGGCTTAATGAAATACATTTTTAAATAAAAAAATTGCCTTTCATAAAAACTGCGTATTAAGAAACAAAATTTTAAGGAATAGTAACAAATAGGTCCTGTCAAAAAATCAGTTAGTGCAAACTTGGGTTTTAAAATCGTCGGATTTTTTGTTAAGGGCGAGATTTTCTGACGGTTTTTGAATCGCGACCAATATGGCTAATTTTTATACAAATTCCTAACATTTTTCAAGGTCGCTTTTTCATCCCCCGATATTTAAGTACACCATAACAAAAATAAAATAAATAAATTTTTATTTAGTTTTCTTATTACAAAATAAAATGATTGAACAGGGTATTTTTATTTAAAAAAAAAACTGATACAATTTTTAAATTAATTTATAATTTAAAGCCTTAATCAATCCTCAAAGTCTGTATCCTGTATCTGTATCCCCAAGACCGCAGCAGCTTATCCTCTCTGTATTGCCAGGCTGATCCTCTGGGTGAAGAAAATTTAAAAAGTTTAAATTTACATTTATTTGAACAGGTTAATTTTAACAAAAATTCCTTAAAAAATACCTATTTTGTTAATTATTTAAATAGTGGTTTAAATCAAAGGTTGGGACAGAAAAAATATTTTTGAGGGTAATAATCCTAAAATAGTACTGACTTGTATAGATTTAAAAAAATAGATTTTGGTTCGTTAGTTAGTTGTTATAGCAGAGTTTATTGTATTAAACAAGAAACAAAATAACTTCTTTTGCTTGGATTTGGAACCCCGCGCACCCTCTATACTTATCTAATTTAAACTAGCAATTTTTCTCTTATTTTTCTGGTTGCGTTCCTGGAAAATTTGTCTTTTGGTTTCTTTGTTTTTTAAAATTTTAACTGCACAAGGATGAACTAAACTTTAGATTCTCCTGTCCTATTGCTTTCCTGGGAAATTTGACATATTTTATTTTTTTTATTTTTAGCTCAATAAACGAAAACGGATAGTAAGGGTAGAGCCATGAAGAACCTTAAATAATTTACAGAAAAGATTTGTGGCGTAGAGGGCAAAGGGTGAGGGAATAAATCGGAAAAAAGTTTTTCCTCGACCAAGATTTGAACCCGGGACCTCTGGAATACTAGTCTAATGCTCTACCAACTGAGCTACCAAGGAACTGGGGTTTTAACTGGCTAAAATTATTAGTTGGAAATTCGCCATCTGACACCTTCAATAAAACGCTATATGTCGTGTATCGTTGGTTGATAGATAAATAAAAAATTCGTACAACTGATAATCGTGACTGTGTACCTCCTTATGTTTATAACATGTTTAGGTTTTAAAGCCACAGTGGCTATTTCCGAATAGCCAGTTAAAACCCCAGTTCCTCGGTAGCTCAGTTCTTGGAGCATTAGACTGGTATTGTATTATAAAAACAATTTTGAACCTGTCGGAGGCTGAGATAGGGATATATCAGGACGATTTGAAATTTTTTTCGTATAAACACCACTAAAACCGTTTTATTTTAAAGGGATTTTAGAAAGCGGTTATTGCTTTAAAACCCATTTTAGGGCCGTTATAAACACTTTAAAAACGCTTTAACGCATTTCTTTCTACCTAAAGAAGTACTCAACCCTGGTTTTCCGAAAAATCTGTTGTTAACTAAATTATTTGTTTTTTCATTAAACTGACATATTTACTGACATTCAATGAAACACTTATAAATCCTCGGGGAAAGCGATTTTATTTAAAACCGTCCCTATATTAAAGCGCTTTTAGGTGCGTATAAACATAGTAAATGATCAGAATAATAATT
This sequence comes from Oxystoma pomonae, assembly GCA_963921995.1. Classification (NCBI taxonomy): domain Eukaryota; kingdom Metazoa; phylum Arthropoda; class Insecta; order Coleoptera; family Brentidae; genus Oxystoma; species Oxystoma pomonae. Next base: position 44,572,729 of record OY998165.1, read on the forward strand.
TCGCCAAGAAAAGCTATTTTGATTATGAAATTGTCCTAAATTGAAATACAGCGTTAATGTGAAAAATGTGTTTCTAGTTTTTTTATATCTCTGTAGAATTTAAACACATAGATGTTTTCTAAATATAACAATATACTTTATATCTATCACACTGGCGCACTGAGGGGAAGGAGTTTGGGGTTAGAACGTCCCCCGAGATGTATTGTGGTCACATTTTTACTTCAAATTAAGTTTTTTTTATTATTTATCCTTATAACCCTCCCCCCTAAAGTCAAATCTTAGGCGCGCAACTGTCTATCATCTACACTTTAAAGAAATTTGTAAAAAATAGCATTATGTTTAAAAGATTAGGAGAATGTTCGAGGGATGTATTATTTTATATTATAGCTTATGTAATTGCAAGACACCCTAAATACACGCTCACTTTTTTGCCTACAAATTTCATCTCTGCGGTTGTGTATTAATATTTATTGTATAAATTTAATTTTGTTTTTGTTTTCTAGCATCTAAGTTTAAATTTTATAATTGTACTGGCCACTTTCCTACTAAAAAAATAAAATTGTTAGGAACGTGAGCGGCGGTCAACAAACCTGATTTATTTAAAATAAAAAATTGGTAAGAGCCCCGCATTTTATGAGGACGTAAATAGAGTGTTAAGCGCCATAAATTCAAGACATCACAATATTAATGACTTTAAAGCGAAAGTTGAGTGGTACGGTACAAAACTTGGTCGGGAAATTTGGACTGTGAGATCGAAACGAGCGAGGGGATCGCCTTGTACAATTCTGTCAGGATAATAATTTTGTTGTGACAAATACCTTTTTTAAATTACCCAAAATAAGACTATATACCTGTAAATGATCAGCTAACGGTCACAATAATACTATAGCCCGTAACCAAATAGATTACATTCTTATTAAAGAAAGGTACCGAAATGCGCTTAAAACTGTTTAACAAGCCAGTTAACTCCTACCGCCTCAGTGCCCTTTAGCCTATGATGGCTGCCATTTTTATAACCAAATTGACAAGTAAACCGTGGATTTTCTGTCAGTTTGGTGTCAATATGGCGCCGACAATAGGCCAAAGAATACTAAAACGAAAATGAGTTAACTGGCTTTTTAGTTGACAAAGAAACTGAAAGACGACACCATCAAAGAAAATGTTCAACAAGCAATCTACTCCAGCCTTTCCAAAGTTAACCTGCAATCTGAAGATATTTATAAGTAATGTGAATTTCTAAAATCCTGAAATTTTTGCCTTTGTCAGAAGATACTAACACCTTCCAGGAAAATAAACAAAGAATGGATCACCCAGAAAATCTTGCTTCTGATGGACTAACGAAGAAAATATAAAAACAATAATGAAACAAAATATAGGAAAATTCAAAGTAAGATTAGAACAAAAATAAGAGTAACAAAGGAGCAATACTACGAAGAAACATTTAAAGAAATAGAAGTACTCCAAAGCAAATTTGATCTATACAAACTTCATAAAAAACTAAAGGAATTAGCAGGTTTTAGAAAAGAAAAAAGAAAAAAGGAGATGCCAGAACGGGAAAACGAATAGGTGGCAGGAATATATAGAAGAGATGTGAGAAATATTACATTTGAAGCCAGAGATGAGCTGGAGAATCGTAGCCTCGAAATCACAAAAGACGATGTAACCCGCGTATTAAATAACATGAGTAATGGTAGATGCCCTGGTCCCAAAGGTATTCCCATTGACGTTCTTAAGCTCATGATTGATCAAGATTTGGATGTCGTAGTGAGATTCTTGAACTCTGTATACGTCCGGTAAATTGCCAAAGAAATGGTTTTCATCAGTTTTTATCTGTTTACCCAAAAATAAAAAAAAAAAGAGTGAAACGACCATCGTACCATCAGCCTTATGTCTCACACTTTGAAAAAGCTTTTAAAAATTATACTCAACCGCATCCATCAAAAGCTTGATTTCGACATAAGTGACAGCCAGTTTGGATTTTGTAAAGAATTGGGTACAAGAGAGGCACTATTTACATTTAATGTACTAGTACAACGATGCGTAGATGTCAATTAAGACATATATACCTGTTTCATAGATTATAATAAAGCGTTTGATAAAGTCCGCAACGACCAGTTAATAGAAGTATTACAATATAAGAACTTGGATTTTCACGACCTACAAGTCATCTCAAATCTTTATTACAATCAAAACGCAACGGTCAGAGTGGACCAGCAGACCTCCGATGCTATCAAGATTAAGAGAGGTGTACGCCAAGGTTGTGCGCTTTCACCTATTTTATTTATTGCCTGGTCTAAAGAAATTCTGAAAAAAGTTTTAGAAAACAGTGCAGGTATAAAAGTAAATAGATTTCCTATAGTTGCTCTTCGATGCACTGATGATACCGTAATTTTGGCGGAAAACCTTGAATATCTCAGAGAATTATGGACAAACTCGTTTGATGCAGCGAAGATTATGGACTCACACTTAACGTAAAGAAAACTAAGTTAACAAAACGGGTCCAGAATAACAGTGAACAGATAAATGCAAAGGTCAAGTTTTAAATCCTAAAATGGCACTTTTTATGGGCTGAGTTCTACCTGCCTTTATTAAAAGTGAGGTTTAAGGATTGGGGCTATTATCCTGAGCTAAGGTTTGTTCAGTCTGTTGTGTTCAATTAAAATGGTGTCGGTATCCATAGATACTTATAATTTTATAAATATATGTTTTACCACAATGCTGTTTTTAAAATGTATGTTATTTCATTTACTTTTGAAAAAATAGCACTTTTATACTAAAGACATGAAATTAATTTAGATACTAGAGAGAACTGAACCACAACAAATTAATTAAAAATTACAGCAGACAATGACTCATGAATATTCATTAAATTTTTGGTCATTAAAATGCCTGAATGACAGAAATTATTAACTACTGCATAAATTGTTATAAAGCTGTGTATACACTCGTACAAAAAAAAAACATTTATTTTGGATATATTATATGATTTTCATAATATACTTTATTAACGAATTGGCCATTGGTTAAATGTTTGTGAGGACGAAATATTTGTTTCTATATGTTGGGATCAAACACCGATTTCGGCCAATGGACGAAAAATGTGACCAAAACGCGTTCTGGTCACCAGCATATTGCCATTTAACGTAGACCAGAACGCGTTTTGGACCTTTTGCGATTGCCAGATTTTGTGCGTGTCTCAGCTTGAAAACCATAGCTATCGCTACTAGCCTACTGAGAGTTTCGGCTCCACTATACATCTAGTGTTTGATCTGAGTGCGTGCATTAAAATTTGAATGTCGTATTTACATAAACAATAAAAATATTTGTCCATATTTTATTACATTGGCGTTTAGACGTTTTGTTTCTGTGTTCGACGCATTCTGGCAGTGTGACGATTGCCAGAATGCTCTTAGGCTGACTTGGGAAAATCAGTATGCATTGTGGCAATTGGAAAATGTACAGAACGCGTTCTGGTCTACATTAAACGGCCAAACAGCGATATTTCGGGCATTGGTGACCATAACGCGTTTTGGTCATATTTTCCGTCATTGGCCGAAATCGGTGTTTGATCCTAACACATATTTTTAGTGTAAACACCACTTTACACTAGTTTGCTTGAACAAACAACAGAGCGTAATCATTGGCGTTTATGCGAGCCTTTATATTTAATTTATTATAACTTATAAATAACATTTTGTTAGTATATATTAAAACAATAATATATTTTTTTCTGAACCATTTTTAATTAGTATGTTTTATTTAAAAAATTTTTCTTCACGATTTTTTCGTTATTGTCAATGTAAATTGTGTGTTTTCTTTACATAGGTACAGTTTAATTTTTATTATCATCATTTTAATCTTTTTAACATAGGTACTTCCATTGTCCAGAAAAGGGCAATGTCACATCATTCGATCAACAGCTTCTATGTGGTTTTTTAACGTAGGTTAGTGCCATCTCTTCGAATATTGGCTATAATAAGCGCGATTTGAACCTTATCTTCTACCTTTCTGAACAGAGTCGTAGAACTAATGCAATTTCTACATTGTCTGAGTATTCCAAACGATGGTATTCGTCTGCAACTGCACTACTTCTGCCTTCAAGTCTTTTGATTGGACAGTTTGTAATTCTAAATCATTTTCTTTAGTTGAATCTTTGAGCTTTTCATGTTTTTCTAGATCAAAAGTTTAAATTCAGACTTAAAAATCAACATGCATAGCATATGCGTTAAATCTCCTTTTGAGGATGTCCTTTTGAGCACATCTTTAGCATATGCTTGGTACATACTATTTAAGTATTTGCTTTTAAAGATATCCATAGCAAATGCTATGAGTGTATCATTTCAGCAGGTCCTTGTGAGTTGAACACATGCAGAGAATATATCAATTTTAAAACATTTTTTGGGCCGTTTAGCGCACATGCTATTCTGGTACCATAGAAGAACATCAAAAGAATGAGCTTCAAAGTATTTTCTTTGCATGCTAACGAAATACCTACCACTAAATAAGGTTACTATTAGAACATCTTAAGCATATCGTCGCCTTAATGCAGAACTATTGTAAGTCACAAAATTCAGTTTTTCCATGAGAAAATTTCTTTAGTTTGCGTTGAAACTAATATTCTAATTCACCGCTTAAATTGGTAGGACGGATATTGGGGACGTTTCATCACTTGAACCTCCAATAGTTCTGCATGCAATAAAGTGCGCTTGGAGCTATACGTCCAAAAATAAGGGAAAATGGGAAATCTGGACATAGAATAGTTCTGCATTAGTTCTGCATTAAGGCGACGATTTGCAAAGTATATATCACTTATTGAAACATTATTTAGTCCTTTTAGCGCATGTGCTATTCTGGTAGCATATGCAAGGTGACTTTTAGAACATCTTTAGAATATGCAAAGTATATATAACTTATTGAAACATTATTTGGTCCTTTTAGCGCAAAAGCTATTCTGGTACCTAAAATAATATCAAAAGAATGTTATTCTAGTATTTCCTTAGCATATACTTCTGAAATAGCATTAAAGAAGGTTACGTTTAGGACATCTTTAGCATATGTAAAGTATATACCAATTATGGAATAAGTTAAAAAAAAAACTAGAAACAAAAATCGATGACCGGACACGAACCCGGTAACCCTTGGTTTAAAGATCCTTGTCCATATATATATATATATATATATATATATATATATCCACCGAACGAGAAAATTCTCTGATTAAGCTTTAATCATGATTAGCACTTTTCAGTCGACCTACAAAAATCCGCCAAAACGCTTATATTCCGCGCGGTTTCAACCTATTTTTTGATAAGCGCATGGAACAGTGGATAAAGCATTGGTATATCAACCTGTGGGTTCTGGGTTCGAACCCCGTCGGCGCGTCACACTTTTTTTTAATTATTTGTTTTTATTTTTGATAGGACATGGTTTTTGGAGCTCAAAAATATACCCTTTTGCGCTACTATAGATTTAGTACATGCCAATCATCTGATAAGATTATGTATTAGGACATCCTAAGAACTTGCATAGCATGTGATTAGAGGGGAACGTGATCTATTCTTAGCACATGCTTAGGATGTTCCAATGTTAATTTAGAACATCCTTAGCATATCCTTTTTCTTCTTGAGGATATTCTATGCACATGCTAAGGATGACAAATTGCTATGTGGGAAATAAGTCTTTATGTTTTCCCGAACCCTCCACGCATCCGAACTGTTTTCCGCCCATAAAAGATAAGCAATTTTTATAAATTCGTGTATCGACAACCTTTGAATAAGGACATACTTTTGCAAATTAAATTATTAAGATCTTTTTAAACTACCTTTTCAAATTCTAATAACATTAACCCCTGCCAAAAAAAAACGTTGCATATAGGGTACAATTCAATTTTTAAAGTAAAGGACCATTAAAACTATGTCACTTACAGAAATGATTGTCTAAAGAAATAATACAAATAAATTGTGGTAAGAAAACGAGAACATCTTCATCAACTTCTAAAATTAAGCCCTTTCGCCCTCTGGTTCGAGTCATTTAATGCTTTAATTTGCAGAGGCAAATCAAAATGCAAATTAGAGGACCGGCTTTTATTGATTTAAGCGTTTGCGCAAGAGCAGAAGCATCAATTCCCACGACGACGCGAGTTTTCAACATGTATTTTGCAAAATCATTGAAGAAAACAGGGACGGATTAAATATATTCGAAAATGTACATATTTTTTTGCCTTTTTTATTTATTATTTTTTGTTATGCTTTTCATATCTGATTTAATTTTTACATTGTTTTAGGGTATTATTGCAGCTTTGTTTTTGGTTTTCTAAATTAAACGTTAAAGATGTTTTTATATTTTACCTAGTAGAGATTAAAGTAAACTACAACTTCTATTTACTCCATTAAAATTTTTTGAAATGTTTAATGAAATACCGTCTATAATATATTTACTTACTTATAGAATGGGACTTTGGATTAAAAGTGGTAAAAGATTAAAAGAATTATTGCATTTAATTAATCTAAAAAATAACCAGCTTATTATTTTTTACACTTGAAGTTCTAAATACCTCCACTAAAGTATTACTCCCTGCGTAAGTAATTATTGATATATTTTCGGGTTATTTAGTTTTTGTAAGGCCTCGGTTTCTCAACCCATATAATCTGGGGGTAAAACTGATCCGGATTTTTGTGGCGGGTTAAATAGGTTCTCCTTATAATGTTTGAGGTTAAGTATTTGACCTGCATGAACGACTATGGTTATATTATTATTATCCCGATTCTTAAAGTAAACTTTAATATATCCTTTTTTATAAATTTGATCCGTTTTATTTGATTAATGGGTAAATAAATATATTTATTCTTTGACTGACACAAACAAGTTTTCTTAGGAATAACTTAAGGTCAATTTGAGATACCGTTTGGGATCTCATTTTATGGCAACTTTTATATTTGCTGAAAGTAAACCATCTCCACTGTATCAACCTATTCAAACTGGTTAATTTCAAAAAAGTATCCCAACTCCACCATTTTCTTTCAGCGTTAGAACCACCAATTTTAAACTTCAACGTTTCAAGTTTGAATAAAGAGAATGAACTAAATAAAATAAACTTACCGTAATCAATATCCCAGGTCAAATTGTCGATAATAACCACTTTTAATTAAAAAAGGCGCTAATTTTACCGGCTAAAATTAAACATACCAAGCTTTAACTTTATCCGCTATTTTCTGTGTTCCACTACCAACTGTCGAGCTACGGACTCCCCCGGTGTCGAGCCCACAAGCTGCCTTTTACCAGAGAGAATTCAGTGAAACGTGTAGAGTAGATTGTTAGGGAAATACCATTTAAGACCTGCATAACCAAATTTGAGACATATTTAGTCAATAACTATTACGTTGATGGACCAAAAAAAGGAACTTCCCAGTAAACACAAACCGTCGGCATTGTCGACAACGTCGGTAGTCTGTCGGCATCGCCGACTACACTCTGGCCCGTTGTTGGACAGATTGCGATTTTCAGTTTTCGGTCAATAATCGGCAACTGACAGAGTTCCGCATTACTACAGTCGACTTTATGCCGACACCACTTTAGGACCGACGATGGTATGATTGGAACTTTGTTTAATCGGTCGAAGATCGGCAACTGACAATGACCCGATTTACTATAGTCGACTTTATGCCGACGCCCACTTTATTTGCTTTAGGGCCAACGACGTTCCGATTGGAACTTTCTTTAATCGGACGAGAATCGGCAACTGACAGTGGCCCGATTTACTATAGTCGACTTTATGCCGACGCCTACTTTACCTGCCTTACGGCCGACGACGGTCCGATTGGAACTTTGTTTAATCGGACGAGAATCGGCAACTGACGATGGCCTGATTTACTATAGTCGACATTATGCCAACGCAAACCTTATTTGGTTTAGGGTTGATGATGGTCCGATTGGAAATTTGTTTAATCGGTCGAGAATCGTCAACTGACGATGGCCCGATTTACTATAATCGACTTTAGGTCCGACGATGGTCCGATTGGAAATTAGTTTGATTGGCCAAATTTTTATAAGATAATATTATATATATATAATGAGCAAGGATATTTGACAACCCAATGAGCATTTTTGTCTATATAAAAGTTATAGCAAATAATATAAAACCTTCATAAAATAACCAAAAGTTATATTATTTAGTGTTGGTGATAATTTTATAACTCTAATATATCTCTTAAATGAGTAAAAAAGACTTGAAAAACAACAGTTCATCACCAGCTTATAAAAATTTATGGTACATAGTAATGGATAGAAAAACAACAAATAGATTTTGTAAAACTTCCTTATGAGCCCTCAAGTATAGAGATTATTATAAAAAGGTTTTACAACTGTTCTAACAACACTACATAACAAATTAAAGGTTTTTATGGATTTAGAAATATAGATTTTCCATCTTTCTTCTCTTTGCTTGTTATGTATTATTCTTTTTCTTTTTACAATAAAAAAATTTATAAAATGGTGTTTAGCAATCTTCTAAAATAAATAAAAATGAAAGTGAGATAAGCTGAAGCAGGAATATGAATATTTATATACTATAGTCAAATAAAAGCTGTTTTTCAAGTCATCCTACTCTGAAAATCAGCTGCGGTCCCATGTGTACTGTATAATTTTCGAATACACTCACGTAAATTTCATGGGCTCCAAAAATACTTGAGAAAACGAGAAAAAAAATATTAATTTAAATATCGGTTTTTTTTTTCATACGCGTTTTTTTCTTTCTGGGACAAATATTGAATTTTGTATGTTGTTCCTAACCCTAACAAGCAATATTTCGATTGAAACACATGTTGAAACCCTATAAATAACGTTTTTATTTAGGCCAAAAACCTATTTTTGTAATCCAAAATGGCGAAAATCTCCGACAATTCTATAAAAAAAACAATACAACTATACCACTGTTTACCTCGTCAACACTATTTTATAACCCTTTTAAAAAATGATGCTACTTGGAACAAAGGGCTACAGATGGCGCAGTGTTGAACACTGATGGTCCGTTTCTGCGAGCTTAACATAGTTACCATTGTTCTCTTTTCCTAAAGACATTCCTCGAGAGATCCAGCATACTACACATACCAGGGAAAATACCCGCCTCCACACACTTCAAGCCCGCATAACTATCAGAGGTAACTATCTCAAGAATATAGTTAGATTGCGGGGTCGAAGGGTGTACAGGCGAGTATTTTCCGGGGTGATAACATTTGCCGCCGACCAGCAGTATCAGCGTATGCGCTCGACGTTTCACGGTGCGTTTTTGCGAACTTAACACGGTTATTATATTGTTCTCTTTTTCTAAAACACGGTTCCCATCTATGCGTTTCTCATTCGTGGGTCCCCCGAATCAAAACACGTATCACGTGGTCTAAGCGAGATTTGCCTATACAAGTTCATGTCGGACCACATGATGAGTTTTTTGAGTCAGGGTGACTGCGCATGGGAAACGCTGGTGGGAATCGGGTGTAAAATGCATTCGATCCCGATATCTGTCACCGGCAACTATCTCAAAAAGATTTGGATCTCTTATCTCTCTCAGATTGATGTAATTAAAGCAAGATAATAATGGTATGGTATCTCGCAAAAACGTGCCTTTTGATGTCGCAAAAACGCTCCTTTTGAGGACGCAAAAACGCGCCTTTTGATGTCACAAAATTAACCTTAAAAAATCTTGTTTGTTTTGTTTTTGTAATTGCCAAAATAAATCAAAATTGTTTTTTTTGTTCTAAAAACAGTTGTATTATAATCACTATATAAAGCAATTATTAACAAAATTATAGAAAAAACCTTATGGGCAAAAATGGTTTATGAATGAGTTCATAAGAATATTACAGACACCAATTTATATAACTATTGTGTGTGAGTTCCCAAGTTTTTATAAGTGTCTCTCGAAATATTTTCAATCTTATCTTATATAAATTTGTTGTTGGTTAATTAAGTTTTATAAGTGGGTTGATAGCAACATTTTAAAAACCAATCTATTATATATCTTTACTTGATAGTTACTTACGGTTTTATAGGTGGGTTGACAGAAAGATTTCAAACACCAATTTATATAACTTTTGTCACTGATGACTTATATTTTTATAAATATGTTGGTGGAAACATTGTTAACACCAATTTATATAACATTTGAACCGATGACTTCAATTTTTATAAAGATGTCTGTGGAAATATTGTTAACGCCAGTTTTATGTTACTTTAGGGTACCATCAATTTAGAGCCTTTAATAAAACAAATATACAAACTCAATTTTTGTAGGAAACTTCTAAATGCCCTAGGGTATCAATGGAACCCTCTTTATAATAATTATATAAATATCTGTCACCAGAAGTTTCTGAAAATGCTCATTGGGAAGATGGTGGTACTTCTCTACAAGAATCACCTCTTCTGCCACTTAAACCAGCCCGACTGGTTAAGCACCCACAATATCGAAACTTTGTAGTTTACCAATGTCGGGCCGCTTTGAGAGGCTGATGTGGGGCCTTATTATCCACCCATTATCGGACCTTTGTGGTTTGCCATTGTCGAGCCGCTTTAAGCTACCACCGATGGACCTTCGTCAATCGCCGACGTTGGACCGATCAAATTAAGCAGTTATGGGCGGATGGTCGGTACCATGTGGTTAAACCATTTGGAACTTTAATCGTATGGCGACGGTATGCCGATGACAGCAAAAAGTAAAGTTTACCATTGGTCCGACGGCGGGCTACAGTCTAACGCTGTGGTCCGATGTCGTAAATTGACGTCGTGCCGATGACGGGAAATTCGACAATCGACATCGGACCGACGAAGGCCCAAGGGAAGCGTGTTTGCTGGGTTTACAGGTCTACACAAAAAGTTATGGAGACCTATAAAGGAAGTTTCGGGTCATATATCGGTCTTTTTTTTTCAACCAACTAATATTCGCTTATTTTTATACTTAGAGGTCATTAATAAACTTTTTAGTTTAAAAAATTAAAAAAAATAAAATAAAAATTGAAAAAGAAATAATAAAATTAATAAAAAAATTAAAAACAAATAAATAAAAAAAAATTCAAATTTCTAAAAATGTCAACACACGTCATGGCCAACTTGACTAATAATGGTACCGGAAAATGATCATTTCCCGGTCTCTTCTTTTTTTTCCGGTCTATGTTTATATTACGGTCCCATTTTAGTTACACTTTTCGTACAAAAAATTGTACGTTAAGTATGTACTTTCCCTTCTGTTGAAAAAAAAATTATTTTGCTCTGTTTTCTTTTTTTATATTTTCTTTAGAATTGCAAAAATATTTGTTTAAAAGGAGTAACTAAACCATGGACATTTAAGATCCTATAAAGTTTTCTCTTCGCTTATAAATCTGCACTTATACCTTACAGCATTTTTCAGTATTTTTTTTATTTTGACGCCGTTGGCCGTTTTTCCTCAAGTTTTAAAATATTAATAATTTTTCTCTCTTGTTACGTTATAGGATATAACAAAATATAGAAATAAAGCAAGATGTAAATTTGCAATCTTTCATATCTGAACTCATCAAGTTTTCGATTAAGAAACGTTATTAATTAAAAAAAGATACATAAGATAAGTAAGTACTTGAAAGCCATTAGTATCATTTTAACTAAACAATTACTGTGCGAACATTTAAAACATTTCCAATACAAAAATGACAGAAACTTATTGATTATTTACCAAAAACTACTTTTTTCCTCAAAATATATTATATTTTAGGAGACAATGTCCTAAAACTAATATTTTTTGATAGCTTTCGAAATAGCAAATGGAGAATACGCCAAAAATTTGACACAGAATAGCTTCATTATCTCTATCTAAGATTATAAAGTTAACGATTATTTAGCCCCCCAAAAAGTACCTTTGTGTGGTGACTGGTAGTCAGTTCGTTTATAATTTCTGAAGGATATATTTTTCATAAGAATAATATCCCAAGACCTTCATTAACCAATATTACTAACACCTACAATTTTGTTTAAAAAAATGTCGTATGTTCAACCCGTTTTCAGAACAAATATATGTTTTTGATGGCGCTAAGAGGTAAAACAAACAAGGTCACTGATTATGCGCGAAAACTATACCAAGCGAAATATAAACCAAAACAACTGTATTAATTTATTTACAAACTGACTTTAAAATATTGAGGTTATCTAAAAGCTCAATCAAGAAAACTTTTTTTTATTAAAAGCCCGCTTATTTTAAAGTTGCAGGTTTCATCAGTACAGGTTGGTGCAAACCAAGGGGCAGGCAGAGGTAAAAGATCCGAACTAACGTTTCGATAGCGACAGAAATGAAAAGAAATACAAAGTTAATCCAATATTTATTTCAATATTACACATCTAAGAAAGTTTTGATTAGAGTGACATACAACCCCAATTTTAATTTATCCTACAGAGTGTTTAGCATTTAGACCTCGCGTAGGTGAGTCTCTATAGTTTGTAGAAAAAATACATTAGAGAAACGTATTTCATAGAAATGAACAATGGAGAAACGGTACTTTATAGAAATCGAACTTTGGAAAAATGTACATCGAAGAAATCATAAAACAGAGAAACCGTATAACGTAGAAATGGGTAAAGCGAAAATCTGTTCTGTGCCTGACAGCTGTTTGTATGTGCCCTTAGAATAACCCAAACCAACCCAGATCAATCCAAAATACTTAAAAACCAAGCCAAATCAACCCACCACTTCTCTAAGCTCGAATGCAAACACCTGTCAGGCAGAGAACAGATTTTCGCCTTACCAATTTCTACGTTTTACGGTTCCTCTGTTTTACGATTTCTTTGATGTACATTTCTCCAACGTTCGATTTTTACAAAATACGATTTTGCCAAAGTTTATTTCTCTAAATAACGATTCCTGCATTTTACTTTTTTTTATTTTTGGGTTTATTTTTTATCTTCTAAATTAAACATTTCTTCTTAAATCTAACAAAAGATTGTAATAAGATAATTTTATAAATCAAGCTATGTCCAAAGCTTAAGGAAAATTGGTTTAAAATTCCTAAAACCAAAAATTTTACTGAAACTTAGAACCGTCCTAAAATAAGCTAAGCCCTTCTAGTAAATCATACTGTTAATGTTAAAAAGGAAATTTAAGATATGATTTAAAAAGTAGTCGATGGAATTCGACTTTGCTTGAAACCTCCACCTAATAAAATCTATAACTACCTTTAATACATTTTTTGGTTAGTACTTTGATTGTTATTCAAGGCCCAAGTTGCAAAAGCATCGTTTTTCTTTTCAAGTCTGGCGCAATATAAAAATCAAATAATGGTTATTTGATATAAACACGCTAGAAATTCAAAATCGACATTGCCTAATGGAAATTATTATTATATATGCTTTTATTATAAAAGGCGATCGCCTTAAGTGTTCAGTCAGTTATTCTTAATAATTAAAGTACTAAAAATAAAACTTTAAATCCTGACCTAATATACATGCAGTAACACCTCGAGTAATACACTCTGAATACTGAACCTAGAAGTTGGTCAAAGTACTACAAGTTTTTGACCCAACACCCACGTAGCAATCAAAGAACATTAACATGCAGAGCATATGCGTTAAACCTCCTTTTAAGGATGTACTTTTCAGCACATCTTTAGCATATGCTTGGTACAACTGTTTCAACTCTTCCAGCTCTTGACGGTTAGACAACTTTTTTACCAATCTGCAGTGTTACAAGTACTAAAAAATAACTTCATCACTTCCTTCTTAGCGTCCCATTCATACCCTACTCGAAACCACAACTTATATAACGTAAACGCAACAAACAAAACAAAAAAAAGTAATTGGACAACAAAATTTCGTTTACTACGGACAACAAGTTTACAATAAACTCCCACCCGACTTAGAAAACAAAACAACTAGAAAATCATTTAAAAAAATATTAAACAAGTATTTTATTTAAAATACCTTTCGGCTTCTATTATAATTCAGAAAAAATACACATTTATCTTCTTTTTTTTTAAATCATTTCACCTTTGTCTTCTATTCTCACTTATAAAAATAACCACGTTTTCTTTTCTTTTTATAGTAAAAATTTGCTAGCTCTAATATATTTAGAATTTCTTTTCAAATCTAAAATTATTATAAATTACCTATAGGTAGGTACTTAAAAACAATTAAAAACTATTCTATTGTTAATTATATACATTTACTCTATTTTTTGCTATCCTATTTAAATATTATGTAGGTACTTAATTTTGGGTTCATTTATTAAGCTATTTAATATTGCATTAATTTTCTAGTAATTCGTAATAAGAATTTGCAAAAACTGCACTTTTTAAAAGTGTCTTTTGGAGAGACAGACAAGCAACCCTAGTACTTAAGTAAATCGAATTGGCATCTTTTCTTAGTTCGAAAAACATTGTTAAAATTATATTGTACACTTCATTGTTAAAATAAACTTTTACTACTACTACTACTACTACTACTACTACTACTACTACTACTACTACTACTACTACTACTACTACTACTACTACTACTACTACTACTACTACTACTACATATTATTTAAGTATATGCTATTAAGGATATCCATAGCAAATGCTATGAAATAACATCAAAAGAATGAGCTTCTAAGTATTTTCTTGGCATATGCTAAGGATATACCACTTAAAAAGATTACTATTAAAACATCTTTATCATATGCAAAGTATATATCACTTATTGAAACATAATTATTTGGTCTTTTTAGCGCACATGCTATTCTGGTACTGCAAAAGAACATCAAAAGAATGCGCTTCTAGTATTTCCATAGCATATGCTAAGGAAATACCATTAAAGAAGTTAACTTTTAGAACATCTTGAGCATATGCAAAGTATATATCACTTATTGAAACATTATTTGATCCTTTTAGCGCACAAACTATTCTGGTACCGTAAAAGCAGAACATCAAAATAATGTTACTTTAGTACCTATTGCCTTAGCATATACTAATGAAATACCATTAAAAAAGGTTACTTTTCAGACATCTTTAATATATGCAAAGTATAAACCAATTATGGTACAATATCAAGTACGTCTATATGCATGATACAATAAAATCATGAGCGCTTAATTTAGTGCATTCAGAAAATCATCCCAAGTGAAGTGTCTACTTCCACCCACCACCGAAATTCTCTGATTAAGTCGACAAAGAAGAATCCGCCAAAACGCTTATAATCCGCGGTTTCAACCTATTTCTTTATAAGCGCATGGTACAGTGGATAAAGCTTTGGTCTCTCAACCTGTAGGTTGTGGGTTCGAACCCCGTCGGCGCGTCGCAATTTTTTTTTATAATTTTTTTATTTTTTTTTCTTAGGGTGTATTGTGATAGGGAATAGTTTTTTGAGGGCAATAATATATTTTTTATTTGATTTAAAGCCATATTTTAGGAGCTTAAGAGTTAATGTGTGCTAAGCACATGGCAATCATCTGATAAGAATATCTATTACCACATCCTAAGGACCTGCATAGCATGTGATTAGGGCGAAACGTAACCTATTCTTAGCATATGCTAAAGATCTTCCAATGTTAATTTAGAACATCCTCAGCATATCCTTTTTCTTCTTGAGGATATTCTATGCATATGCTAAGGATTATAAATTGCTATGTGGGTAGCCATGCAGTAATACATGTTGAATAGTAAAACTAGAACTTTGTCTTTATGTGAACTGTGTTACTTGAAATTAATTTTAAATATATTCTAAAGTTTTTTGAATCAACTGATAATTCTTATATATAAAAAACACAGAAAATAATAGCCAACAATGATAGTTACATCTGGCGATCAATAATTATTTCACTGCCTATTTTAAACCTAAAAAAAACTAATATTTAACCAGTTTTAAAGTGGCGCTCTATTTCGTTTTAATTCTCATTGAATCTAAAGCTAGCCTGGCAAACCATTATAATAAATTACCAGAGGAGACAGTTAATATTGGGTCATAAAATGCTCTCTCGCTTCTCTTCTCTCGAGGTGCTTTCGAATCCTCGTTCGGAAGGTTTAAGTGTTCAGTATCTTGTTTGCAAAAAGCAGAAAATTTCATAAAATCATTTACTTTACTAGGTGTTTAATTTTTAGTCATACTTTCTACAATAGTTTTAGTTATTTGTAGGACTACTCGTGTCAATGTTAATGCTTTGTCTACTGCTTAACTCATTTCGTTGTTATAAAAGAATTAGCAAAATTTCCTTTCCCGTTAGGACTTCTGAATATACCTAACTAAGTGTAGAGTTGACTTAACAAATGGGCTAATAATAATGCATTGGCAACCTCCTGAAAACAATACAGAATGCAAACAGAACAAACAATGGCTTCTGGCCTAGGAAGGACATGGAAAGACATAACCGGATCAGAAAGCATCGATCTTACATTGGGATAAGAACGACTTAATCTGTGAAGCCCGCGGAACAGACATCTAATTCTCATTCCTTCCTTAAATGCGTTAAACTACTGGTATTTGTGTTGAAAACGAGTCAAAGAGTTTAAATTTGGATATACCAAATAATACTACAGTAAAATTGTCATCTGAGGTTGAAAAAAATTCGGGGAGGCTGAGTTTTTGGTTTATGTTTATGTTTTCCCCCCTCCTCGGGAACCATCCGTAATTTTGAAAAATCTCTAGCCGACTTTTCTCCATTTCTATTGGTAGGAAGCAAAAAATTCTGAGAACAAAATTATTCGGCAAAAAATTTGCAACATTTTGGTCTAAGTGTTCAACTTTCTGTAGTTAGTTTCCAAAAAGATAGAAGGCGCCAAAATTGCAAAAAAAAAAACAGTTTTAACGTATTTTTGCCAACAAAAAGTTATTTTTTAAAAAAAACTTTAAATAGGAAAGCTGTAAAACAAAATTATGATTGTTTTCCACAAACCAAAACTACACTTTTTTGCACTCGACGCGCGTTTCGCTAACAACGTTAGCATCATCAGGAGACGATAAACATTAGCGAAACGCGCGTCGAGTGCAAAAAAGTGTAGTTTTGGTTTGTGGAAAACAATCATAATTTTGTTTTAGTGCAACCAAAGGTTCCAAATTCCCAACATAGGAAAGCTGTAGTTCTCGAAAAAATCCTATAAAAATATGTATAATATTTATAATTAAGTAAACAGTCTCCAAACTACAGCGACTGAAAGTCGATAAAATTCTTTGAGAACCGCAGATCTCAGTCTGTCGGCATGAAAATTGCCGAAAGTATCTGACAGACCGACATTTATTCGGGTCGCGCTAGTTTTTTTGGGTAATGGGCCAATCATCGCTTATATAAACGCGACAAGAGGTGTTGGAGGGGTAGGTAGAAGTATTATTAAGTGCTAAAGGGGAGGGGGAACGGATTGCAAAAATATTATAAAGTATTGCAGGGGGGGAGGGGTCAAAATTTGGAAAAATGGTAAAACAGGCTGAGTTTTTTGTATGTTTTTTGGCGTGTCCAAAAGTAAAATTCACAAGTTTCTATTGTCTCCACACCTCGGGAATTATCCACCATTTTGAAAAAACTTTGGAACCGATTTTCTCCATTTCTGTTGGTCGGAGGCAAAAAAGTGTGGAAATAAAAATATTTGCCTTTAAAAAGATAGAGGGCGTTGATGTTACGAAAAATCAGTTTTCAGATACTTTCGGTAATTTTCATGCTGACAGACCGGGTCAGTCACAAGCTTTAATTTGTTACCTTATTTGTACTGTTCTTGCTATAAATAATATTATATATTCAACAACACGCGACTTCATGCATGCCCAGAAAGTGGTTCTCAAAGAATTTTACCGACTTTCAGTCACTTTAGCTCACAGACTGTTTAATGCATTATAAACAATAGATAGATTTTTATAGGATTCTTCCGAGATCTACAACTTTCTTAGTTAAAGTTTTTGTCGGTCAAAATACGTTAAAACTGATTTTTTGTAACTTCGGCACCATCTAACTTTTTGGAAACTAACTACAAAATGTTGAGCACCTGAACCAAAATGTTAAAAATTTTATGCCGAATATTTTTGTTCTCAGACATTTTCGCTTCCGACCAATAGAAATTGAGAAAAGTCGGTTAAAATGTTTTTTCAAAATGGCGGATGGTTCCCGAGGAGTGGGATAAACACAGACTTGGGGATCTTACTTTTAGTCCCCGCACAACAACATATAAAAATTTTAGCCTCCCCAAATTTTTTTTTGAGGTACCTCCTTTATTTACGACAATTTTACTGTACTATAATACTGAAACGTAAAGACACACAAATATCTCTCAATAATTTTTTTGTTTTTAAAAATTTTCAATCAAAACTTTCTAAAGTTTAAAAACGATGAACCATAATTTAATTATAACTGTCATCTTGTCAATCAAATAAATTTTCAAACGCAAAAGACACTACTTATATTATTAACGGCTGGTTATCCCAAAATTAAATGACAACTTTAAACCAATGTAAAATCCGAGTACAACAAACCAAATGTTATACTTCGGTAAAATGCAATAAGTGTTTTAAGGTTGCAATAAAAGTAAAGCATGTTACTTAAGGCAAAGGAGGTTAATATTATGCAAATTCAAGTCCAATTAAGAATGAACTTTCTAACGGTAATCTTGCCACTTATGACACTCAGGTAGGAAGTATCACTGACAAATTATTTGCATTAAGATTAACTTAAGTAGGTTGTTATTCTATGAATATTGTACACAGTAACCGTTCCTCAAAAGGATTAACTTTAAGTTACAAATTATGCACAGCTTTGTGTCTTTTTACAACTCTAACAAAGGATGAAGAAAGAGAAGATTTCTTAAGATATGAATATAAATAGTTTTAAGCTAGTTACTTTGTTTATACGGGCCTCTTAAAGCGTCTTTATATAAGGACGGTTTAAAAGTTGTTTTATTTATTTTTTCTTCAAACTGACATATTTAATGGTATTTAAGGACGTACAAACCCTCGCAAAAAGGGATTTTATTTAAAACCATTATATTATAAAAGGCAAAAAATTTTTAGCAGCAGTTTGATAAGTGGATATGGTAAAGGGGCTTCTAATAAACGTTTTAAAAAAAAATGCGTGAGTTGGGATCTTGCGGGGTGGATTTGGTGGAGGGAATGGAGGAGAAAAATGGTATTATTGCAATTTCCGGCAAAACTGAACGTCATAGAGTAAAATATTCAATAGAAAAGTTATAGACGAAGCAAAAATCTACAAATTTTGTAAATGTCACTTTTTAACATAACCTCAAAATTTTCGAGAAAAATGCGAAAAATCGTAATATTTTTATTTTTTCGTTTCTTATTTTTCATTTCCACACAAACAAATCTATTTTCACAAAACTTGTTCAAAATATACCTCTCTATGTCCTTAATGCCCAAAATTTGAAAAAGTTAAGAATATTTTGAGAAATTAATTTTTCATTCTACTCAGGAAAATTCTCGTACTATTTTTTGACGTTACTTATTTTTTTTTGTTTTGAATTACTTTGATACTTTTTGGTGGGAGAGAAACTGTAAGGTAAAAGGATTGACGGTACATCGATCAGCTGTTGGAAAATGATTTTAATGAAGAAGAAAGCGACTTTATTTCAAGACGTACTCATATAAAACCGGTTTTAGGCGCGTATAAACAAACGTACAAATAGATGTTGTAATCGGTTGTTGATTTTTTTTAATTCAAAGAAATTATCAACAATTGCTGAAAAATTCATTGTTGCAAAAGACAGTATTTGTTTTCTTTGCATTTCTGAGCATGTTTTTAATTGTAACTATAATTTTTTTCTTATAATACCAAAAAGTTTATGTCAAAACAAAAAAAAATGAGCAACGTCGCAAAATTCTACTCAGGAAAATTCTCGTTGAAATTAAAAAATAAATAAATATTGAAAATGACAATTGCTTTTGCAATTCCGGCTTAATAAGCTCTAGTAGATTACCTTACGATTTTCCTTGAGTCAGTAACATAAATATCCTTTGTATAAATTTAGAAAAATATACTATTTTTGAGAGCAAAAATCGAAATTTGAAATAATTTATTAAAGAAATGGCCTATTCATTTCATTTCTTCATTTTTTTTACATAAAAATTATATTTATATAGACAATAAGGTCAAAAAAATAATGTAAAATAATGTATTAAAAAAAAATATTTTAATTATTAAAACAAAATAAAAAATAAGTGCACAAATCGATTCTACGACAAAAATTTTTTGTTTATGTATGACACCTTATTAATTGAAATAAGGTATTCACAGCAATACTGCACAAAAATAAAGATTTAGGTCAAACAATTACTTTGTTTGTACGGTACCCTTAAAGCGCTTTTAAACAAATGACAGTTTGAAAATGTTTGTCCCAGACATACAATTGGAACAATTTTAAATACTAATTCAATTTTGTTTGATACCAAAAAAAAATATTAACTTAGTTGCCTTATTTGCGATTAAGAAAAATGCAATATAAGATTTTTTTACCATATCTCTATCTATGTTTTAATTTTTGGGAAACTCTACGGTAAGAGGATTAACAGTACATCGATTACCTATTAGAAAACGATTTTAATGAAGAAGAAAGCGACTTTAATTAAAACAATTCTTATATAAAACCGGATTTAGGACCATATAAACATAGTAAATTAAATACCCTCCCCTATGTA
Organism: Oxystoma pomonae; assembly: GCA_963921995.1. NCBI lineage: Eukaryota > Metazoa > Arthropoda > Insecta > Coleoptera > Brentidae > Oxystoma > Oxystoma pomonae. Next base: position 44,593,339 of record OY998165.1, read on the forward strand.
TTTTTTCAGTACAAACAGATGGTGTAATCGGCTGTTGAATTAATTGTTGCAAAAGACAGTATTTATTTTTGCATTTCTGAGCATGTTTTCTAATTGTAACTATAATAAACCTCAAAAAATACTACGACAATTTTCCTAGGTAGAATTTTTAATTAAAAAAAAGTGATATGGACCAAAAAAAATTAATATCCCAAGAAATGTTTAACCTTTTTAACTAAAAAAAATTGTAAGTTTTAAGGATACAGCGATGTATATTTTGAACAAGTTTCATTTCAATGCAATTATTTTCGCGGAAATGAAAAATAAAAAACCAAAAAATAAAAATATTACGATTTTTCGCATTTTTCTCGAAAATTTTGAGGTTATGTTAAAAAGTGACATTTACAAAATTTGCAGATCTTTGCTTCGTCTACAATAATGAATTTTTTACTCTATCCCCCCACCAAATCCACTCCGCAAGAGTCCAAATCACGCATTTTTTTTAAAACGTTTATCAGAAGCCCCTTTACCATTTCCACTCATCAAAAAGCTGTTAAACATTTTTTAGTTTTTTTCTCGCTAAATGAGTTAATCTGATCGGTCTATAGTAATTGATGGACATAATAAGTCATTATTATTATTATAATAATAAACCAAACAGGAGATTGGAAGGAAATCATTGATGTGTGTTTTTCTTTAAATTTGTGCGAAAAACAGTCAATTTTCTGATCAAATAGAATAGAACAATTTAATTTTTGTTTTTACATGCCAAACCGCCATACCGAAATGCTCCGGAATGTGCAATTTTTTGAAATTTTGTGAAATTTTTTGTTAATTACTATCGCTACTGGTTCTTTAATTTTTTTGCCTCTATTTAAATAATCGAGTGTCGTTTATTCAAAGTAGTTATTATCCTAATTATTGCGAAGGACTATACTTTTCCTCACGCGACTGCCGTTGACCCGAACGACGAGGGAGTTCAGGCAAGCAGTCAAGAGCGGAATATATTTGTTTTTATACCTTCACAAAAAACATGATTTTAGTAACTGTCTGCAAACTTTTTTTTTGATCACGGGTGCAAAAAAAGATGTCTGTCCTTTTTTTACCCAAAATTAAAGAGAAATAGCAGAAAATAGTAATATTAAAAAAATCTAATTATTCTTGCCTCAAAATTAAGCCATTTCTGCCAGTTTTCACCAAGAATTTTAAGAAAAAATCATTTAAAAACTTCGTCAAAATATCAAACTGTCAAAGATTAAAATGTCGCAACAATGAACATCACCGAGTAAAAAGGCACATCGCTATGGAAACCCATTGTTATTTCATTTACCAGCCGCCTTAATTTATAGTGTAAAGATGATGAAGTGCTCTTCGTTCAAGATTTTTAAAAGTAATTTCCTGCTTTTCTTGGATTTTTTGATAAAGTTATTAAAAAAAATAGTGTTTACAACTCGCGGCTAAACTGTGTTTTTTTTAAGTCGACTTTTTAAATACCTCGCTTCGCTGGTTATTTAAACCAACGCTTTTAAAAAAACGCACTATTTAAGCCACTAGTTGTGAAAACTACAATTTTTATACCTTCATCAAAAACATGATTTTAGTAACTGTCTGCAGATAACTAAAGCATGGCTTTTTTGGTTACCGATGCAAAAAAATTTTTTTTTGATCACAGATGCAAAAAGAGATTTCTTTCCGTTTTTTACCCAAAATTGAAGAGAAATAGCGGAAAAGAGTAATATTGAAAAAATCTAATTATTCTTGCCTAAAAATTAAGTCATATCCGCCAGTTTTCACCAAGTATTTACAAAAAAATCATTTAAAAACTTCGTCAAAATATCAAACCGTCAAAGATTAAAATGTCGCAACAATGAACGTCACCGAGTAAAAAGGCACATCGCTATGGAAAACATTGTTATTGCATTTACCAGCCGCCTTGATTTAAAGTGTAAAAATGTGTGTGGCGAGAAGTGCTCTTCATTCGAGATTTTGAAAAGTATTTTTCTGTTTTAAAAAAAAAATTGTGTTAACAACTCGCGGCTAAACTGTGCTTTTTTTACTCGTGTTTTTAAATACCTCGCTGCGCTACTTATTTAAACCAACGCTTGTGAAAAAGGCACTATTTTAGCCACTAGTTGTGAAAACTACTATTTTTTTCATCAAAAATATGATTTTGTTAACTGTTAACTTTCTGCAGATAACTAAACCATGGATTTTTTGTATACCGATACCAAAAAACTTTTTTTTTGATCACGGGTGCAAAATATCAAGATGTCAAAGGTTTAAATGTAACAATGAACGTCATCGAGTAAAAAGGCACATCGCTATGGAAACCATTGTTATTTCATCTACCAGCCGCCTTCATTTATAGTGAAAAGATGGTGTGTTGCGAGAAGTGCTCTTCGATAGAGATTTTTAAAGGTATTTTCCTCTTTTTCTTGAACTTTTTGATAAAGGTATTAAAAAAATAGTGTTAACAACTCGCGGCTAAACTGTGCTTTTTTTAATCGCGTTTATAAGTACCTCGCTGCGCTTTTTTTCTGATTCCCAGGCAAGATATAAAAAGAAATCAGGCAATTTGACAGCCTCTGTATCTTGAAAACAAAGGACTAATAATTTTTTTTTGTTCTCCCCCCCCTTTTAGTTCCTGTACATTTATTGAATGATAAAATACAGAATGTAAAAATGTTAATATTCATGCTTTTGATACAGATACGGCCAAAAGAGCAGAAAAGTTCCTATCAAGCATCTGTTAGATCCGGATGATCTGGGGCCGACACGTAATCCCCTAATAAAGGATCAAATTCGACACCGCCTTTTTAGTGATGGCTGAGTTTTTCAATAGAAGATTTCGTTTGCTCCCATATTGCCGCATTTCTTTCTTCCCATACTGTTGATTGACTACTTAGAGATAGACATCCACTGTTATTCAGGGAGTAGGATTTTTTTATCCTACAATTTCCAAACATCTAGAGATAGATAACGCTTTGTAAAGATCCTTAAAAATCTAATATCCTTAACTATGAGTAAGTCAAATAAGTATAGGATGTCCCAGATCCAGCCTGCTCTGCTTTTGCGTTTTTTGGGTTTATTATTCAACGTGGAGCAAAAGTATTGTAATAGCTAGGATTCGTACGAAAAAATCCCCATAGATTCTACAATTTTTTTTTCTATAGCGTTTTTGTAACATCTTGTAAGCATGCAAAATACGCGCTGACTCTTTCCTACAAATCTTATTTTGACACAATTCCTCTACAACCAATTATAATAATAAAGCCAACAAATTCAGAAGTAGAGAAGACTGGGACACACTTACATTAGGATGTCCCTACCCAGCATACTGTTTTGCTTTTCTGATAATGTCATGTCCAAATCTAGTATTTTTTTCTGTTTTTCCTTTTTCCTATTTGGTAAAATAATAAGTAAGTATAATACGTTGTTTTTTAATGTTTGTCGATCTAACATTTCTTTTTTATTTGGTTATATGGGCGAGGGATATTTTGTGCAGATAAAGGTATTTTAATGCCCATTAAGACCCAAAAAGATACATTGGCCTTTTTTAAGTTTTATAAATACAGAACGTTAAAAAATGTATAACTGAAGATATTCGCATAGTTTTTAAGTTATAAATGCACTAAATATGTACATTAAATTTTCTTAAGGTAAATTTTAATTTTGTTAACTTAAATACATCCAATTCATCTTTTATTACTTGCCAGTCTTAAAAAAGCTTCCATCTGCAGTTCAATACAGAAACGAAAATGACGAAAACTATATTGTCGAGTCACGATCAATAGGATACGGAGCTGTCTGAAGGTTCCCTTGGTTTGATAAAATTCTATTGATTAGTCAAGTTTCCACCTGCCGCTAAAGACTTAAACTAGTCCCTCGAAGTCCAGCGAAATTGTGTTGAATACTGACGTTTCCCTAATAACTATTGAGTTTAGGTAATCAACTTATGAGTATTATTTGAAGATGCCTTTCCTTATAGAAATACTAACCGAAGTATTGACCAAACTAGCTAAGAAAGAAATTTTCTGTTCCACAATAATGAAACTGAATTTAAAAATATTATCGACATTTTCTGTTTCAATTTTCCCTGGTTTTATAAGCGCAGGAGGTTAAAAACCAAACTTAATCATTGTTCTAAAATTTGTTTTCATAAACAGTCCAAAATTTAATCTGACATCACAAAAATAATATTGATGAGGGTCACGGTCAGTAGATTCTTTTGCCCAAGAACAATTTGTCGACATTTTAACTTAAAGGCGACTTAACGTGTGAGTGATTCAAAGTTTGAAATCAAAGTGTATGCTGGTGTTGAATGATGTTTGGGGAGGGTGACTAGTGGAACCACTGATGAGTCCACGCTGGTTGCCCAAGGCGAAACACCCCAAAGATCATTTCTCTTTTCGCTTTGGTCTTTTGTGTGTTCCTTGTGGGATACTCATCCAAGTTTGAATTTTCGTTTTTTCCACCCAAGATCTCTTGTTCTTTTGTTTTTAACTCTAGTTAATTATCAACGTTTTGCCGTCGTTGGTCCGTCGTTCGTTGCGGTCGGTTAAAACCCCACAATATTCCAATAAAAATAAACGTTGTTAGAGGGTTGCCAAATTTACCCTAGTTAATAACAATCATGTGGCGTTGATTTTTCGTCCATCATAGTGGCCGTTGCACAAATGACTAGTTTTTGTACCTTATGCAACGTTAATTTTAGTGCATTTCTTGGTTATGGCAAATAAGGCAACTAGAAATTGTTACTTGGGTGGTTTTATAAAATGCTATCGACTATTTTAGTCAATTTATACGTGTTTCCATCTGCCGTTAAAGACTTAAACTGGCATCAGCGAAACTTTGCTTAGTGTTCACGTTGATTACAAAGCTCTTTAGTTAAGGTGGGTAGGTAGTCAACTTGGGAAAAATTCTAGAAGATGTCCTTTGCAACACATTTTTGAAGAGTGGGCAAGGACAAGAATATATTTAATTATATTTTAAGATTTTTGCACAATGGCTGGTTTTTTCCTATTGTAAAATATCAACAGCAGTTTTGTGCCAAATATCTAATTAATGATTGTATACTTACCCTTACTGCGTCTGAAAGTAACAAAAAGTGGTATTAAAGACGGAAAATATGTTTCTATTGCTTTAACTAGCTAAGTTTAGGTATAAAAATGTTCTCTGCTATACCATTTTTATTATTTTGCTCTTTCAAATGTTACTTTTACGTTTCTAATAAACTCGTCTGTGTCTATACAAATGTAAAGAAAAATCAAATATATAATTTTAAACTCAATTTGTTTAGAAGTAAGTCTGGGTTAAAACAACAACTAAAGTAAAATAACAACTAACAAATAGATAATAAGATGTGCAAATAGGATAAAATAAAAAATAAATATATTGACCAATCTTATCATGATCAGCTGATTGGATAATTGACACTGCGTACTTAATTTTCACATAAAATATAATAAGAAGTTAAAGTTAGGCAACTTTTATATTATTTCTTATTTGTTAATTTCATAAAAACACAGAGATTTACTAAAAGAGTTTAACATTTTAAAGCAACCTTTCTTGAGTTTTGAGATAAGTTTAATATTCATAATACTCAATTTGTAATAAAATAGGGATTAGATTAACTTTGTATTTTGTTTATATTTCTATTACTATAAGGTGCGTTCTGATCACAAACTTGTCGAAAACAGCGAGTTCAAATCTCTTGACTTTCTGCTTGTACCTTGGCTTGCATCAACCTGAACTGATTTGAAATTAATGGGCTTTTAGTAAGGAAAGTTTTCTTGATTGACCCTTTAGATAGCCTTACTGTTTTAATTTCAGTTTGTAAATAAAGTAATAAAGGTGGGTTGGGTTTTTTTACTTTGGTGTAGTTTTCGTGCATAATCAGTGACCTTTATTTATGCTGGTTTTGCCTATTGATGCCTTTATAAATCAATATTTTGTTCTGAAAACGGGTTCAAAATACGCGTTTTCTAGACTAAATTGGAGGTCTTATATAGGTTAACGAACAACTTGGGCTACCAATCGCCACAAAATAATACTTTCTGAGGGCTATAAATTTAAACTACCCCCAGAGATTGTTTAAAAAATCATCAACTTTATACCCTAAAATACTGATACTGAAGCTATTCTGTACTATATATAGTTTTAAAGCATTTTTCCCTAAATATTTTGAGGAAATAAATAGTATTTTGGCATAACAATACGAAATAATCAATAACTTTGTAGTTTCCAATGTAGGTAGGTGTTTCTCGGAAATTGGTTCTAAAATTTAGTAACCCCAATATAAGACTTTGTAGTGATGTATAGGTACAGCTAATTATTCGATTACGATACCATAAAGTGTTTCCACCTATCGTTAAAGCCTTAAACTAGCACGAAAGTATTGAATCTACAAAAGACGTTTACTAAAGAACGACACTAGTAGAAATATTGACCACAAAGAATGGAAAGAAGTTTTCTGTGATATATGTATGATATATGAGAAATTCCCAAAAGATGGCAAACAAGAGAAAAATCTAAGGTATGAAAATTTGATTTATTTTGACACTCCGTGCACAATGTTTTCGATTAGAGAATTAGAACAATTCTGTTATAAATACTTCTTTTCTTATTTTCAAATAATAATGAAGGAAAGTAATAAACTTTTTAGGAGCAAAACTTCTATGTGATGTTAAATTAAAAGAATCGAACTATTTAACATTATAGTCCAGTGTGATCGGTTCTATTTTATTGTTCTACGTTAATGAATTTTTTCATCGTTTATTAAAAAAAAAATCTGGAGGTAAAACATTTACTTGTACGTCAAAACCAATTTAATTTTTATTCTCATCTAACTCAAACAAGTCCTACAACACAAACACAATGGCTGTCGAAATTGGTACCTAAAATTTTGATTTTGAGGACGTATACTAACTCAACTTTATCAAGATTCTGTTATTAATTTTTTACAATGACAGGTAATTTTTTACTCATACTATTCTTCAATAGCATTAAACAAAGTTTGTAGTTATAAAAATACTACGATGAAGCAATGTTATTTGTGACCTAGCTCATTCAGCAAAAAGTTAAAATCTATACTTTACCGAATATCAATTTTGGTTGAGTGTAAATCCGAATATAAAAGGTGGTTTGCTATACTTGGTAATATAATAACGAGTTAAGTTATCTCCTTGGTGCGATTGGACATATAAGACACAATAAGTAAAGAGATCTCCTCAGTGACCTCAGTAGTGATGAATGCTGAATAAGTTCTTCTTGGAAAATTAATTGAGATTTACTCTTTTGTGCCAGAGATAAATCGTTGTCCTTTTAGAAAAAGCAAAATATGTTTGGGGTGGGGATTTTTGGATATAAATTTTCTCATTTGTAAAATTCTTCCATAATTGATACCTAAAACTATAGCAAAATCGTTCGTAAAATTTTCGGTGAATACATGTTGAGTTAGTTCATCTATAAAGTATAAATGCATAGCTTTAACATACAGGGTGATTCAAAATTCCCTAGAAAGATTTGACCATTACTCTAAGAAAAGTTAAGTGATAATTTTGTTTAAATTTCATATTTTTTTCTCTGGATTTAGGAGTAAAATCTTCGTATTTTTTTGGGAATCGCCTTTAAAATTATTTACCAAGCAAGTCTACGTGCGCTGACAAAGACATGTTTTAGGGATTTTGTCAAGCATTTTGAAGTTGTCAAAGTTTTTTCTTCAAATATTTTTGATTCTTCCACGTAGTAAAGGGTGCTTTTCAGAAAACCATATCAATTTTTAAATGCAAATATCTCTCAAACGAAAGAGTTTACAAAAATGTATTTTACTAATTCTTGTTCAGAACAACAAATTCTACTTACAGCTAAGATCTTTCTAAGGAATTTTGAATCACCCTGTATAAAACAAAAAAAAAAGAAAAAATTATAAAATAAGTTTGAAGGATTACCCATTCATTAAAAATTAACCAAATTTTGCACAGCGAACGATTTTAATACTTCTTGGAAACTTGTCACATGGTAGTCTTTTTTTTAATCTTCATATTTTTTAATTTTTGTAATGCACCATTTCCTTTTTTCCTGAAAATAATATCAGTTTTAAAAATATAAGCTTTGTTCTGCCAGCAAAACCAAAAAAAGGGGTTGTGATATCACCAAAAATTGACATATATATATAGGTATTTTTAAATGACTTTATTTAGCTACACTGGATCATATAACTGCGTTAAATCTTGTGATGCATTTGCAAAATTCTTATGTGAAAATACAATAATATGAACTAGATGCCCTCTCTACATTTGACAGTTGTTATTTTACCAGAAGTGGGCAACTCACATTGCCCTTTCTTTTATGATTTTATGAAATAGACGGATGTTTGGTTGTCTCTTTTTATAATTTCTCCAGACAGTTTTTGAATGAAGATGACTTTTTTGGTTAGTAAAATATGTCAAACTTTCACAAAAAACCATGAGGTAGATACACAGTTATTAAAAATTTTAGTAGTAGGTGAAATATAAAAATTTTATTAAATTGTCTTTTTGAACTCATTTCCTTAAAATAATAATACTATGTAAAATTATTTAAATATAACTAATCTTATTTTAAAGCCATGATGGTAATAATAATTCCATTTTTATACATAAAACAGAAAAATTGTAATCTTTTAAATCATATAGTGTGTGGGACATAAGGTGGTATTATCTTCTTTGAATCAAAGTTCTTTACAGTCTTTAAATTTACCAAAACACGTGTCCTACTATAAGTGTGTGTGGGCACATCTAAAAATCATTTAACAGGTATTTAACTAAATTATTTTAAGAATCATCATGGCTTTACCATTACTTACCTCGCAAATTCGAATATTTTTATTAATTTTCCAGTTTGGTAAATGGATGATCTTTTTCCATTTTTCTTGCATTTCTTTTTCCATTGGACAATGGGACAATACAAAGTCGTAGGCGCGAGTGTTTTTACAGTTTCCTATACCCCAATATTCGATTTTAAACCGCATGTAAATAATCAAATTTAAAATTTAATGTACCTACCTTTATTAATCAAAAATGTGACACTGACAAAATTATTTATTTCCAACGGTTGCAAACACACAAAAAAAATTATCAACATTTCCCTAACAACTGCCAAATCGAGTTGCTTACCTCTGATAAAACAATAACCAGTGGCGGTCCCAGGGGGGGGGGACGATCGCACCCCCCCTTTGCTCCAGTACGCAACAAAGATACTGGTGGTAACCCTGAAGCCTTTGGAGAAAAAATGAGAATATGCAGAACGTTCCTTTAAAGACATTCTAGAATCCCTCCACAGTATTTTCGAACAGTTTGAAACAGACGAAAACCACGATATTAGATATACAGAACAGTATTATAGAGTTTCAATTTATAAACGAGTTTTAGACAAAATCATTTCGGTCATAAAATCAAGGTTCAATAACGAGACTCAAGTATTTTTAACCAGAACATATTCATACCAAGTTTTATACAAACGCGAAGCCAAAATCAGGGCAAAATTAACTAATGTTGTTTCCAAGTACAATAAACGATTTGATTAATATAAAACACAAATTCTTGAACAACAATATTGGTTCGATGTAGGCAAAAGATTAAATCAAAACATATATGATAACAAGTGTAGCGATATTTTTCCGTTGATAAAAACATTCTTGGATGTTTGTCAGTAAGGTATGCTTCGTCAGAAAGAAGCTTCTCTTGCCTCAGAAGATTAAAAGTATAAGTTCTTAGTGACCCTATTCGACATATTAAAATTGACATTGAACGAGTCATTGACCTGTTTGCCCAAAAAAAACTGGAAACGAACTTTTTTTTGAGATAGGTATCTTATATTTGAGATATGTATGAAAGTTTTGTTTGTGGTTTTATACGTAGTTACTCCAGCGCGGATTTCAGTGCGTAGGGGGCTAATTAACTCCCCACCCTGGATTTAAATTTTTTACGAAAATATTTAAAAAAAAAAAGTAGGACATAAATTGCGGCGCTATAACATAACACCTTTGATATTTAAGGTATTAGTTTAATTTTATGTCAAGAATGGCATTTGTAGTGTCACTTTTTTAAAAATTTTCGCCTGCTGTGCTTTGAAACCATTAATATATTTATGATTTTAGTTTAATTTGTCTCAAAAATTGTATTTTTAATGTAATTTTCTCAAATTTTCGGCGCATTTAAACTGTTTATATAATCAAAAATGTATGGAATAAACAACTTCAAATCTGAGTACCCCTCCTCTAGATTTGATGCCAAATCCGCGTTTTGTTTGCATATATTGACATGTTTTTCATAAAATCGCCCCCCCCCCCCTTTTCAAATGGCTGAGACCTCCACTGCAATAACTGCCAAAAATTGTATACAGGGCCTGTGATGTGAACTACGTAAGTGCGTGGTGTAGTATTGGGAGAGTTGATATATTTAAGATTCATAATTTTTGGGCCCAGTCTGCTACCCATATTCAGTTTTCAGATTTAAGTTTCGCTAAAAATTTGTTAATTTTTGAGGAAAGATAGCTGAAACAGAATTCTATCCAACTTTCCTTTAACTGATTTAAATAAAATTTGGTATATTATGCTCTAGTGAAAATTTTTCATAAATATTTACTTTGACCCATTTGCATAAAGTTTGGTACATTTAAAGAAGTTTGAAATAATATTTGGTAAACGATATTTTATTTTACCAGGGGTAAAATTTTTTGTCATGTTTGTTTTGGCCTATTACTGACTGTACTGTTAAGGGTCAACTCAAAAAAATTTAACATAAAATATTCCCAATAAAGTTCAAACTTCAATTACGATTGTTTATCATATTATATAGTAGAACACTTTAGATAAAATTATTTTTTGCACTTCAGTGACTAAAAACGTATTTTACTCCCTCATTTCAGGGAATAAAACGGTACTTTTTATCCCTGGGATTAAAATATTTTAGTCCCGCTCCTTATTACCAGGCTATATAAATTAACTTAACGAACTAACCTAACCTTTAAATTCTTAACTATTTGATATTACTGTGCGTCACATTAATATTTACTATGACCCCACTACAGCCAACTAAATGGACTAATGGTCCCGAATCTGAGGCGGTTCCGCTTTGCTGCTGTATTTGAAAGTTTGAAAGATTGCCGATTGGGTATGTTCAGTGCTGCAATCTTCAGTGTTTGCATGCATATAAGCGGTGTCAAAAGTGCCAAAAATAGTATATATACTATGTGACTAGTGTCTTTTTATCCCTCAGCGAATTGTAGCCCTCCCTTCGGTTGGGCTACAAACATTTCGCCTTGGGATAAAAAGTACCAATTTAGTCCCTAGGTATATAATATACTATTTTACCTTCTATAGCAAAAAGTAACAAAATCACTTATTTGTTTTATTTTGCATCGGATACACATAAGTTATACAGCTATGCATACACATTCCAAAAGCAGATTCATTCACAGACATAAAGCACTCACCATACAATCCGTACAAGTGTCTCTCAAAATGCAGTGACAACTCAGGACAACTTTATTTTGATGTTTGACCACCGGACTTTCTCGCATCACAGCCGGAATCAGATTTGCATCTCAAATTCTTTGGTTTGTATGCAATTTATGTCCTTTTGTGTGTCCGTTCTCATTTTTAATGTTGCAAATCGAAGATGCGCCAGTAAATTGAAAGCTTCACATCAAGCCGAACTCGAATTTTAAATTAAAGATAAGTATACATATATACAGAACGCTTTAGGCTACTGAGAACATAGGCCGGAAGAAGTCCCCTTTGCCAGTGTACGTACATGCACGGACACCGCACATCTATCAGTAGAGCAACCAACACTCAGGCTTGCGTGTGGAGCGTAGTCAATGAAACCGAAATTTGGTCAATAAATACGAAAATTTTTATAACGTAATTTTCTTGTTTTTTGTCACTGATAAATTAGAGAGTTTTATTTTCAACCGCTCAGATTTCTCACTAACAACGTGTTACAATGAAAATAATAAGGAGAAACAAGATAAAAGCAAGTTCTCAAAATAAAATAATACATTGTAGAAACCAAAAAGATTCTACCAGTCAAAAAAAAATTATAGCAAATGTTCGAAAAGTCCTCCTTGCTCGGCTAGACAATATCCAAGCCTATTATAAAAACCCCTTCTAACGTTTCCAAGCATGTTAGGGGTGATAGTTTGAAAAGCTTCTTCAATTTTAATCCGAAGTTCTTCCAAATTATTAGCTCTTTCATGCTCGTAAACTTTATTTTTGATATAACTCCACAGATAGAAGTCATTAGAAGCAAGATCGGGTGATCGAGTTGGCCATAAAATAGTTCCCCGTGTACTTAAAATCCGATTAGGAAATACATTATCAAGATATTCCCTAACAAGGCCAACATTGTGAGCGGGACAACCATCTAGTTGAAACCATGTTTCACCAAATCTCACACCTAACAACTGCCTAGCAGTTGGAATAATACACTGCTACAGTAGATCCAAGTATCTAGGACCATTCAAATTACCGTCACTAAAAAATGGCCCAATTACGTGTTCCCCTACAATACCCCCCTAAACATTTAGTTTTTGGGGATACTGTGTTCTTACGTCAAAATACAAATGCAAATTTTCCCTCGAACAATATCGAATGTGTGTGGGTTATGACGATTCAATAATGGAAAAGTGCTTTCATCTGTGAAAAGAATAGATCTCAGAAAGTTTTCATCACGATTAGCCCTTTCCATCATTGTTTCACAAAATTCTATACGACGATAGTTGTCTTCCGGAAAAATTTGATGCGTTTTTGACGCTTTGTAAGACAGTGGCTGAAGACGTATCAACTGCTTAGGCAATTTGGTAGCTAGTTAACTTTAAATTTTCCTATACTGCAAAGCAAATCATCACATGTCGTACTTCCTGCTCGTCATTCACCACAGTGGGTTTTTTATGGCTTCTTGGCGCTACACAACCAAACTTTTCAAAATTCTGCACAAACCTATGAATCGGTTCTTGGCGATTTACAAAATTCTCCAAAAAAAGTTCTTGAATAAGTCTAAATGGTCTGCCTTGATATTACCATTGGACCATCTGCACTTTTTCGGCAACTTTGTAGACATCCATTTTTAGTTTTAAAAATTTCACTTAAGAACTTACCAATCTGTTTCTCGAGCAAGGCAGAAATAAAACAAAATAATAAAAATGAAATAAATTTCCAAAAGATAACACTGTAGCGTGCTTCGAATCCACCTCGCTCGTACGGCACGGAGAGTAAATTGGACTTGATTCCCCCTATGTTCGCAATAGCCTGAAGCTCATTGGGTGCATGGGCCACAAAAAAAGACACTTTTTGAATTGCGTATAATTTTAGAACCAATATCCCGATTAAAAGAAAATACATGTCTGCAAAGAATGTACTTCAACTTTTTCAGAATAAGTGTCAAAAATAACGTTTTTAAAAAGTTGTAATTTTTCATCCACATAAAACTTTTCTTTTGTGCGGCATTAGCTCAATTTATTTTTAAAGCTTTAACTAATACGAACAAAAAAATGCCACAATAAGATCTGCTCATTTTTGGGCTTTGAATACTATTCTGACAAAAAGCAAAATAAGCTTGTTTGAGGACATTCGACGTCACTTTGGACAAGCTAGAACTTTAACACAAATAAGAGTCTGACGGGATGGCGGAAAGACATAACAGGACTATTTCCCCGTATTGGTCAATGTTCGTGAGCGAAAATCAGCGAGACCAGCTGGTACCCATGTTCCTGCTGTCCTACAGAAGCTTCGTAAATGCAGCTACGGGATATACTGATAGGACCAGAGATAAAGCTAAAGATTCCGTTAGTCTTTATGTGCAGCAAGCCACTGGCACCGTCGGAAGGTGATGAAGAGGTGTAACTTCCTGATTACGTCGCTGACCTTCAAAAGAGGTTGGGGAAGGTACGCCGGTTTGCTAGGGAGAATTTATTGTTAAGCAGCGCTCGAACGAAGCTACGCTTCGGTAAGAAATCATCCTCAAATATCTTTAGTAAAGATGATTCGGTATGGTTGTATCAACTTCAGAGAAAGAAAAAAATTAAGTCTCAAACTCCAGTGACCGCGGAAGGAGCTCCTACTGTATGTCGCCAAAATCCAAACCAATAGTGGTCCGCGTAAAGAGACTAATGCCCGTTTTACGTGTGCACGGGTTCGGCTTGACATGTAAGCCGAACTTAAGCTTTAGTTTTGGTTTGCAAGGGTGTGGAATATTATTTAAGTGGCACTTAAGCTGTAGTTAAGATAAGCCGTAGAATTACTTTGGCTTAAGTACATTTTAAGGTTATATGAGTATTTTTTGATAATGTTTTTAAACAAAATCCATTAATTTTATTAAATTGTTTCGTTGCCTTAAAATCTTTCTGTGATCTAGTGGTCTGTGCTTAAAATGGAACTTCTTCGGGATGACGAAGAACATGAAGAATTAGACTTAGTAATGAATGGAATATCAAGAAGATTTTTTCAAAGAATGGATTATTTCAACACTGTTGGTTAAGATACCTTTTACACAAAGGTTTTGAATGTCCAAAAAAAAATTATGTTTTTAAAACTTTGCACAATATTTAAAGGCTAACTTTTATTCGCTAAGCGAATGATTCACCTTTTTTCCCAAGTTCGTTGAAAAGAAACTCAAAAAGAGTTGGGTTGATCTGGTGGTATGATAATAAATGGTCAGGTTTTATACTGCACCAATTATATTAGTTTTATTTGCCTCTTCCTCCATATAATCAAAAATCATCAATCAAATTTTTTTTTAATACCCTCAAATTTTACGTTACTTTTTGATAGCTGACAGGTAAAAATCATGGTCACCACATAAAAAACACAAAATAATGCAAATAACTGCCACATTGCCAATAATTTTCCCACCTTTTCCAAGTGGAACCTATTCGGAACTTTTGCAAACCAAGCAAATCTCAAGGGTCACCCTCAGTTCAAGCGACACTTGATCAAGTGGAGGTGGTAAGGGGAAGTGGTGCACACAGCCATAATACCTGGACTGGAGAATAACTGGTGAAGCTGTTACGGACGAACAGAATTAATGATAAATTGATGCCTTTTGCTAAGTTTTATAGATGCTTAAGTAGCTAGTTAAAAGGGTTATAAAAATGGGTCCTTCGGCACAGTCTACTAACGCTATATATTAGATTATATTACACTGTGCTTACGGTTGCAGTTAAGTTCTTTCGAAAAAATATTGAGTTTTCTTTAGTCACGACTTTCTAAAAGTAAATAAAATCGCCTTCTCTAAGGGTTTATACGTCCTTCATTAAATGTCAGCTCAAAAAGAAAACAAATAAAACAACTAAGAGCAACAGATTATAGTTGTCTCCCTCGATAGTGAGTAATTATTTGGTCATCTGTAGTACTTCTAACTTCACGTTATCACGAATAGTTCGAAACTTCGAAAAAAATCTGGCCTGTCTGCCCTCACGCACAAGAGGATGTTGTTATAACCTCACTTCTTCTAACTCGTGTTTTCGGAGTAGTTCGTTAAAATTTTAAAAAGGGTAAAAATTACTTAAAGTGTTCTTCAGAAAACGTAGCATGCATGTTAAAAGTGCTTCATCGTCTTTAGAAGACGAGGCAGAATTCTGGAAAGAAAATTTAAAAAATTGGAAAAGAAAATGTATGTATCTGTAACAATGTTCAGCGGTCCTGCAGATTAGAACCTATTCTTTTTCTATTTTAGCTTAAATTAAAAGGATTGACTCTGAAAAATGTTCTTTCTGCCTACATTTAATAAAATAGGTCTGTGTGAAAATTAAATAAATGTATGTGGTTCAAACAGATAACAGAAGAACTTGAATCACATCAAAAATTATCTCTAGGGGAACAAATAGAAAATTTTAATAATAACCTTCTTGAAAATAAAAGTAAAAAGATTTTGTATCTTTAATACACACTTTTTCTTTATTTTTAAAATTTTGGGGAGGAAAGCTAAGGGAAAGTGCAAGTGATTTTATATCAGCCATTTTACGCACTTTTTCTGATGATTTTGCACACATAATAAAAGAAAAGAAAATGTAAACAGCTGATGCTGATAGGGACACGTCAATAAAGCTTCAATATGTTTGTTTGTAATATTTTTGATTGAAAAGTTGAAAACCTTGTACCAAACCAAATTTAAGTGTACTGATTTGCTGTTTGAGGGTCTGGACTCAGAAACAAGATCCACACTTATCAAGAAGTTTGCAGTATTTTTAAATCATGTTATCATCTTGCGTAGATATGGATCTAAGACAACGTCTGTTAGGTTTGCTAGCGGGTGAGCGTTTGTTTGGTCTCAATTTGGCAGAGAAAGTTAAGACCTTGGTTAAGGCTGTTCATTTATCCAATTTTTTGGTTGAATGGGGACAAGTAGCTAAAGATCCTGATATTTTAGATATTATTAGGGGTTACTCTATTATTCTCTCTGAACTCAGCTCAATTTCTCCCAAGGCATTAATTGATGTAGTTTTTTCTAGAATATGGGACGTTGAAGCTACATCCAAATGTTAAAAAAATTTAAAACAACTTTTTTATATCTACTATTTATTTAGTTCTAAAGGCTACTGAAAGAAGACAAGTAGCTAGTGATCCTGATATTTTAGATATCAATAGAGGTTACTCTATTATTCTCACCGAGCATTTGCAAAACAATTTTTTTTATATCTACTATGGATTTAGTTCTAAAGGTCAGTGAATGGAGACAAGTAGCTAGAGATCCAAATATTTTAGATATTGTTATGGGTTACTCTATTCTTCTCAACGAGTTTTTCAGGCTATATTTCTCACAAGGCATTAACTGATGTAGTTGTTCTAGACTATTGGACATTGGAGCTACATCCAATTGTTAAAATTGGAAAAACAATCGTTTTATAAAACTGAAAAATACAGGCAGGGGTCAAGAGATTGCTCTATGGCCACCATTGATCTTAAAGAGTCCTAAATTAGTAGATACAGTCATGCAATTTCTGCAAAATTCAAAAGTTTTTATTTACCGTCCAATTACCTAAATACAATAGGTCGTTAATTGTACCAAAATTTTACAAATGTGGTATTTATGCCCACATTTGATTTGGATTTTATATCTAAGTCTTACAAATATGGTCGTGTGCCTAGTTTTACAATTATGATCTTTGTGCCTAGTCTTAAAAATGTGATGGTATTTGTACCAAAGTTAATGGAAAAGATTGAATCAGTTAAAAAGAGAGTTGAGCAAAGAAAACTATAACCCATTGAAAAGTGAAGAAACTAGGATGAATTAAATGTGACTTCTAATATACTTTTTTATGAAATTCCAAAATATGTTATTTATGCCTAGTGTTGCCATTATCACATTTGTGCCTAATTTTACAAATATGCTGCTTTGCCTAATAACCTTAGTTCACCCACCTGAATTCTCACCAAAATAAAAAAATCCATCCTGTACTTTTTAAGGTGCAAAAGGGTTTCTATCAGTCTTGTATTTAGATGACTGACTTTTGTTTAATATTCAAAGAACTGCAAATATACTACAAAATTTGGAAGCTCGAAATGTGTTTATCTTGGTTTGGTCTTCAACTCTGCCAAATAACTATTTCCTTGTCCCGGGAAAAAAGATGCAATTTTACTCTCACTATGATTCCAAAGTTTTTATACAAAACATACACAACTAAATTGTTTGTCAAATGAGTATGGGGTTTTGCAAGTAAATATGGAGACATACTAGGAGTCTGGAAATAAAAGCCAATTGCATTATCTTCTTCTTCTTTAACTCAGAAAATTATAATGCGGTGAGATTCCTAAGATTTTAGTTAGTGGTTGTTGTCAAATCAAAGAAATAAGAAAGATATTATCGAAAAGTATTTTTTTTTAGAAATCTTCTCTGATGCTAGCAAATCAAGCTGGGGAATAGTTTGCGAAAAAATAAATCCAGTTTAAATATTCAGATAAGGCATCTTTCCATTTACAAATGGAAACTAAGTAAATGATAATTAAATCAAGAAGTGTTTTTAAAGATAACTAAAAAACTTAAAAATTCAGTAATTGATCTACTTGCCAGCGACTTAGTGCTTAGTGCAAGTGTATTTATGCTTGGAAAAGGGATCCAGATGCAGATGGATCCCTCACCCCCTGTAACAATGGTTTAGACTGGTGGTAGAAATCTTAACAAACAAGCTTTCAGATTGAAAGGTGTACAGAATTCGACTGCAAAGATGATGCTAGTCTAAATAATAAAATTCACACTCAAAACAATATGAGGTAGCATAAAAAAGTAGTGGAATTTTTGTTTGAAACATAACATAAATGTTTTTGAAGCAGATGACCACATTATCGATTTTAGATATTTATGGCTCCATAAATTGTTTGTCAGGTTTGTCTTCTTAGATCAGAGTCACAGCAGTCAACCAAAGAGTTTAAAAGAGGGATATAACCTAACACCCCAAAAAGCAAAAATGAGACTTATAGGCAAAGTTATATCCTTTTTAGTAGGTAACCCATTAAGAATGTGAATCTTTGTTAATAGAAATGTTGCTTGCATATTGGTTGGAATAGATACTTTTTCTGCGATTGTGCTAACTAAAAGTTTGAAAATTAAAGATGGGCAAAATTAAAATTTCATCAAGAATAAAGATCTTCCATAAAAATGTAGTCCATTTTATAAAGAAAAGGTTACCATCTGCCCATCAGTTACTACTTTACTCTCTTATATTCAAAAAGTGAAAGACCTCAGATCTCAAGATGCTGATAAAATATTGTTCGGCGCATAATACTCGACACTTAGACTCTACTATTGCAAAGAGACAAGGAGCAGTGAATCTGGATTCCATCCAAAAAGCAGCAACTTGGTCCAAAGAATCTTTCACTTTTGCTAAATTCTATAATAGACCAATTTTTGATAAAATTTTATTTGCTAGTAATATTTTATCATTTTTAGAGCCTACATGTTTTAATTTTGAGGAGTAGATTAGAACAAAACTCTTTGTCTTTATGATTTTGATTTTTCCAATTTTATTTGGTGTTTCTTAAATGAAGTTTTGCTTGAATATAATAACTTTATTTTGGAGTGTCGCAAAAGGCTTTAAACGGCTACTGTTGACCAAATAATTACTCAACATCGAGGGAGACAAGTATAATTGAAAGATCAAACGAATTTCTTGAAGTGAAGTTCGATGTTAATTATACTGGTCACCCTCGATAGTCTGGCCCTACCCTTTTAGAAGTAAATAATTGGAGAATTAATTTTCGCGCTTTTTTTGTATTGCTTTTGAGACACGGCTTTAAAATAAGTGAGTCTATAACTACATCCTCTTGTGCTTGAGGGCAGACAGGCCAGATTTTTTTGGGGGGCTTTGAACTACTCGTGATAACGTGAAGTTAGAAGTACTAGAGTTGACCAAATAATTACCCACTATCGAGGGAGACCAGTATAATAAAAATCGAACTTCACTTCAAGAACTTCGTTTGATCTTTAAATTTTTTTGGTAAAACCACTGTTGTGTATTTCTTTAGGTTGCAAGCGATGCTCTAAATTTTAAAGTGATAAACCGCTTTCTAAAATCGTTTTAAAATAAAATCGCGCGTTTTTTTTAAGGGTAGCAAAGGGAAATCTTGCATAAGACATCCAAACTACTCTCCTGCCAGAGTCATTCCACCTCTATCAGGAGAGCCCGGGTAGTGTCGGATTCCTACCGACTGAAACCCCTCGATTGTGACTCCAACCTGCCAGGTGGCAAGCCACAGTCACTGCACTGCAGCCATTACTGGCTTATTGTGCACCCTCTTGGTTCCTAGGCTAACCACTCTATTAATTTTGTCCCCTGCGCAAGTTTGTACAGGTACTTAATAGAGTAGTCCCCAGTCAATATTGGGTCTAGTTTAACTACCCCAAATATTAGATGCCGTTTGCGATTCAGTGCCTCGCATTGGCATATTACATGTTTTAATGTTTCTGGTTCCTGATTGCATAGTCTGCAGCTCAGGTCTCCGTGATACAGGCCCATGTTGCTTAGGTAAACTTTTACCACCATATGGCCGGTCATAATTCCTATTATAGTTCTTACTTGCATCTTACTATACTTTAGCAGGTCTTTAGTGAGCTTGGCATTAAGGCCTTTGATAAAGGCTCTGCTGTGTCTTAGCCCCTGTCTTCCTAGCCAGTAGCTTTCATATTTTTCCCTTATCCAGAGTTTGACCTGGGACCTTTTTGTACACTTTGGTACCCCCAGGGCTGGCTCTGGTCCGATGTATTTTTTTGACGATCCTTGTCTTGCAAGTTCGTCAGCAAAGATTCTGTTTAGAATACTGTTAGGTACGATCTCAGTGAGAAATACAGATCTCTCCTATATCTTTCCCCGAATATTCCTGCCCCACTGGCTTCGTCAGTTTTTAATCTGTCTGTATACCAGATCGGTCCGTCTTGTGGCAGCGGGTTATTTTGTTTTAACCACGCTACTCTATTTTGTATAATTACTTCTAGAGTTGATCTATACAGGTACTTGGATGACATCTGGTCTGATCTCATGTGTAGGATTGGTATATCTAGAAACCTCTCCTCTCTATTATGCATTCTTGCCTGTGGGTTCATAGTTTTTTGAAGACGATAGAGTCCGATCTTTGCGTCTCCCTGTATCACTAAGTGAAGTGGGGGAAGGTCTAAGAGCACTGCCATCGAAGTTGTTGGTGTAGATCTCCTTGCACTTGTAACGCTGAGGCAAGCAAGTCTTTGCACCCTGCTTAGCTAAGTATCACATTCTGTTGAGTTACTTGGCCACCAAACTAGAGATGCATAGGTGATAGATGGTATTACCACTGTCTTGTACCAGTGTACCATGTATAGTTTGAGTCCCCACTGTTTTCCATGTAAGCGTCTAATCTCCGCCAGGGTGATTTCTGCTTTCTTTATTATGTTCTCGATATGTCGAATCCATGTTAGCTTAGAGTCTAGTATTTGACATCCCTCGATAGCTTTACTTCCTCATTTCCCAGAGTTAGAGGTCGAATCCCTCTAACTTCCTCCTTCTGGTGAAGGGGATTATTACTGTCTTCTGTGAGCTGATGATGATAGTAAGGTTTATATCACAAGATTTTTAAATTGCCCGTATACGATATTTCCTGATGGTGGCAATTAAAAACTAAGACATGTTTTATTAATAGTTTATTATTAGAGTGGACAATTACAACAATAACTATAAGTAAAACGTACAATCTAAATTGTGTACGATTTGCCACACAAATAATTACATAAATAATAATAATAATAAAAAATTAAAATAAACAAATATATAAACATTTTTTTGAGCTAAATAGTAATTAGTCTATATACACTACATTATTTTTACAAATTTTACAGATAAAGTTTTGATCTTCTTATACAATTTATTTTTGATCAGTACGGTTGAAACAAAAAAAGAAGAAGTTTGAAATGGTAGTAGTAGTTTGATTATGCTACTTGCAAAATTGTGTTTAACTTTTCACATTTTTCTACAAAATATAAATTATTACCTTGTACTGGCCAACTATTTGGGGGATCTATTTTTTTAATAAACTGCCAATAAATTTAAAAATTTAACTCATAGTAGCCTATCCTTAAAAAAAGTGCATAAAAATGCGGATAGAAATTTTTTTTTAAACATACCTCTATCGGCAGTTTGAAAATCTTTAAGCAGATATTCAAATTTTTGTTAAAACCGTTTTAAGGTTATATCTGGTTAGTTTACCTTCAGTACGCAGTTTTATTCAATATTGAATTCTTTCATATTTACAAAAGTATCTCGTCTAACAATATTTACAATCTATAGAAAACCTATCTAAGATAATCACACTTGTTGTTTTTATAAACTAAATTATTACATAATTAAGAAAATGAGCACAATAAATATCTTTTAGTGTCTTTTTTATATCCTATTTTTTACTTGCTTTGAATTCTGCAATTATTTTAAAAATCTGTGCTATACTTGAAAGGAAGTTTACCCTATACATACACTTATCGACCTAAATAAACAATTATATTGCACATTTTAGAAAATTTTTAAATTAATTTGTATGAAAAAAAAACTCATTTCTTGTCTATAGTAAACTAATGGTCTGAAATTAATAATAATATAAAATTTGAATAAAAAATCCCTAAAAAAATATTTTGTAAAAGCCAACTTTCGTAGTTCTAACCTGATTCTACTTTTTTTCAGTAAAAGGTTTTTTTTATTTTTCAAAAATTATTAAAACCGGGTCACTAGTTAAACTATAGTAAAAAACAAATTTGTCAAATATATTTTTAAACACCCGATAAAATTAACTTTAGAAAGGGTACATCTAGAAAAAATAACAAAAACAAGAAGAATTATAAATACCTAGTAAAAATAAAATGCTTAATAAGAGAATTTTTTAAAATTTGGTACCAAAGTTGCTTTAAAAGTCCGTTGGCACTAAATTACATTACTTAACATACTTCTGCGATTAGTAATGCACCAGGCTTTGGAATTAAATAAATTTGTTTTTTATTTACTACATATAGAATTTACACATCTTGGTTTTAAGAAGTAAAAGTTTTATTACAAAACTAATTTTACATGTAGGAGGATATTTTTGTAGAAAATAAATCATAAACATATTAAATTTAAATTAGTTTTTTTTTGTTTCAAATAAATTGTTATTTTAGATTCCTGTTATTTATTTCTTCATTCAAAATAGATTCCACATACAGTGTTCTCATTTAATATAACCAAAAAATAACATATGCCAAATTTGCTGGTTTTAGCAGTCAAAATCAGAAAATAGCGCACATGACCAAATCGCTACTGCTATCATATGGGTTGCAATAAGAACAACAGAAACCTGTCCTGAGTGGTTTAAAAAAACAGCCTAATTTTATTAAATTAATACAGGTAGACAAAGATTCGGGCGTTTCCTCATAAATAAACAAATTTTTATCATTTTCAAAACCTGACGTATTGATAATCGCAAGAAATCCGAAGACAACCCCAGGGATCCGATTGGGGAGCCCTTTTCAAAAGGGCCTCGGGCTACCGTTTTACGAGGGCCCGCAGTCTCCGTTGTAGGCGGCCCAGGGCTAGCTGTACGGGCTACCGCAAGCGTACAGACCGCGCTGCATACTACCCATACCACCCATGCCCATTGCTTGATGGAATGCATAACCTTCGTCTTGGAGGGAGGCCAGGTGAAAATCTGAAAAATACAAAAAAACGTTTAGAAAATTGTCCATAGTTTTTTGTGCTTTTAAGGCTAGCTTCCCTCCAAGTCGGTAGGTATTTTTTAGCACCCGTGAAAACAAAAAGTTTTTATTTATATCTTCATCAAAAACATAATTTTAGTCACTGTCTTCAGATAACTAAAGAGTGGCTCTTTTGGTTACCGATGCAAAAAAACTTTTCTTTTTATCATGGTTGCAAAACAATATTTCTGTCCGTTTTTTACCCGAAATTAAAGAGAAATACCGAAAAATAGTAATATTGAAAATATTTAATTATTTTTGTCTAAAAATCAAGCCATTTCCGCCAGTTTTCACCAAGAATTTACGAAAAAATCATTTTAAAACATCATCAAAATATCAAACTGTTAAAGATTAAAATGTCGCAACAATGAACGTCACCGAGTAAAAAGGTACATCGCTATGGAAACCATTGTTGTTTCATTTAAGAGCCGCCTTAATTTATAGTGGTAAAGATGTGTATTGTGTTGTAAATTGCACTTTACTGCAATCATTTGCGTGCGAAAAGTAGTACTTTACCACACTCAGTGCGGTAAAGTTAACGTTATGGCACTTTAGCGCACTTCGTGCGGTAAAGTGACTACGTTTATTTCAGAAACTTAAAATACAGATATTTATATTTCTTTTTTGGGAATTTTTGAGGCTTGTAGGTAAAATCGTGTACTTAACACATGCGTAAAGTGTCTTTACCGCCCTTGCCGGTTTGACCCAACTCGCTCCGCTTCGTTCGGTCAACTGCCGTCGCTTGCGGTAAAGTATCACTTTCCGCACTTGTTAGGTAAATAACTAACGGCTGAACTGTGCTTTTTTTACTCGCGTTTTTAAATATCTCGCTGTAAAGAAAAGCACTATTTTAGCCACTAATCAAAAAACTCATGGTTTGGTTGTTTGTGTACGGTTACTAAAATCATATTTTTGATGAAGATATAAAAAAATAAAAAAAATGTTTTTGGCAAATATTTCTTGACTTTAGAAATTACCTCTCATTTAGATTTATATTATCCTATGTTTACCAAATTCTTTCGTCCAGTGACTAACAGAAAAACACTCAAAAATTTTTGGAAAAACTATATAGGCACTTGTAATACATGAACTATTGGCTAAAAAAACATGTCAACGCCTACTGAGCCTGGAAAATTTACCGGATGTGTCAATTAGATATACTGGGTGTGATTAAATTATCTTGACATGTAACATCTAGAAGATTAACACTTGGTTGAAATGTGTTGAAATGGATATTTTTATGACAGGCACAATGCTGTTAAGATATTTATTAAAAATGTATTTTTTTTATTTATTTTTTGAGTGATTTTCGCATTTAGTATCATAATAATGCCTACAATTTAATTAATGGCAAATTTTTTATCTTATTTAACATTTTCAAGTTTAAAAAATTTGTTTTCTCCTTTATTAATTTTGAAGAGGCAAATTATTTTTTAATTATGAACTCTCTAACTTGATCCAGGGACGTTAAATCATTAAATAAATACTTAGTAGATATAAGATGTTTTAGAAAAAAATCGGACTCTTTTGATTAGATGCGAAAAAAAATTTCCCGACTTTTTATAAATGAAAGACTACAATATAGTAATTTTCGCAACTAGTGGCTAAAATAGTGCTTTTGTTTTACAAGCGTTGGTTTAAATAACGAGCGCAGCGAGGTATTTAAAAACGCGAGTAAATAAAGCACATATTAGCCACGAGTTGTAAATACCTTTTTTTAATACCTTTATCAAAAAATCCAAGAAAAACAGGAAAAATCTCGAACGAAGAGCACTTTTCGCAAAACACACCATCTTTAAACTATAAATCAAGGCGGCTGGTAAATAAAACAACAACGGTTGCCATACCGATGTGCCTTTTTACTCGGTGATGTTCATTGCTGTGACATTTTAATCTTTGACAGTTTGATATTTTTACGAAGTTTTTTAATTATTTTTTCGTAAATACTTGGTGAAGACTGGTGGAAATGGCTTAATTCTTGGGCAAGAATAATTAGACTTTTTCAATATCAATAT
The DNA here is from genome assembly GCA_963921995.1 of Oxystoma pomonae. Classification (NCBI taxonomy): domain Eukaryota; kingdom Metazoa; phylum Arthropoda; class Insecta; order Coleoptera; family Brentidae; genus Oxystoma; species Oxystoma pomonae. Next base: position 44,618,552 of record OY998165.1, read on the forward strand.
TTTCCGCTATTTCTCTTTAATTTTGGGTAAAAAACGGAGATAAATCTTTTCTTTCATCCTTGATGAAAAAAAAAATTTTTTTGCATCGTTAACTAAAAAAGCCATGCTTTAGTTATCTGTAGACATGTGTGCAAAAAAAGATTTCTGTTTTTTACTCAAACTTAAAGAGAAATAGCGGAAAATAAAAATATTGAAAAAATCTCATTATTCTTGCCTAAGAATTAAGCCATTTCCGCCAGTTTTCACCAAGTATTTATGAAAAAATCATTTGAAAATATCGTCAAAATATCAAATTGTCAAAGATTAAAATGTCGCAAGAATGAACGTCGCCGAGTAAAAAGTCACATCGCTATGGAAACGATTGGTATCTGATTTACCAGCCGCCTTGATTTATAGCGAAAAGATGGTGTGTTGCGAGAAATGCTCTTCGGTCGATATTTTTAAAAGTATTTTCCTGTTTTTCTTCGATTTTTTGATAAAGGTATTACAAAAATAGTATTAACAACTCGCGGCTAAACTGTGCTTTCTTTTACTCGCGTTTTTAAATACCTCGCTGCGCTCGATATTTAAACCAACGCTTGTAAATAAAAGCACTATTTTAGCCACTACTTGTTAAAACTACTATTAAAAAACAAGCAAAGGATTAATAAGTGTAATAAATTACACTAGAGATCTTTCATTTTATATTAAAAGTTATAGAATTAAGAGAATTTTTGAACAATCAAGACACAGTTTTTTTGTATGGAAAACCTTATAGAAATGAAGGTGCAAAAAATAATACAGTAGCATCAATGGGGGAGATCCCATCCATGTTTCTGATTAACAAATATAATGCAATGATTAACTTTTATTAATTTTTAATTCGATTACTTGTTGTTACTGATTTGAAGTGAGTTGTGGTTAAAGATAAATAATAAAAAAAAACTTAATTTGAAGTAAAAATGTGACCATAATTGATACAAGGAAACAGGTGCTTACAAGCGCGAAGCGCGGACCTGGGCACAAATGTAGAGAGAGAAGGGGTGTTAATCAAATTTAAAATTGATTATTTATCCAAAATTTAATGTTAAATGTAATTTTTTAAAAATGTTTGTTAAAATTAAAGTTTGTATTTTATTCCCCGTATATTTTATTTCTGCTGTTATTGTTGTATATAACCAGAGGTTTAAATTCATACCCCCCCTTTGGATAATTTTTTAGTCAGAAAAGGGCTTTTAATTAACGAGGGTAAGTAAAACCAAAAAGCAATTGTGCGATATTCGAGTTTATGGTTATCTTTACCCATATAACTATGAGATAATCAATCAATCAAGTTAGCCTACTAAACTCTAATTTGTATATTATTTGCTTCGTTTTTTAAATTTGTTATTGTTACACAATTTGCGATCCTTTCGCCATTATAGTATCTCGTAGTTATATGCTATTTTTTGAGAGAAATACTCGTTATTTTATTGCTTTTTGTTTTGTTTATAATTTTCTTATTGAAGCTTGCTAGACATAAGCTTATTCCCTGTAATATTTCCGAATTTGTTATGAATTAAACCGACTTTTATGCTGCGGTTTTTGAGTAAATATTTTTAACCAAAAGGCCGCAAAATTTGACAGAAAGTCAGACTTATCAAGTTTTTTATATTTACAAAAAATTTTAAAATCATTGACATTTTTAATTTTTTAATTAATTTTTTCTCAAACTAATTTTTACTTGTTTTCTAAAATGTAATTTTTTCACACTTTGTATATGACCAACAATAACATAATTTTATGAAAAGAGCGCCTTGCAGTGTTGCTGGGTAATTAGAAGATTCTGTTTTAATTTAATTAAAGAAAAATTGGCATCATTATTCAATTAACTAAATAATTAAATAGCACAACATAAACCAACACAAAAAAACGTGACCACAATTTTCCATTTTTAAGTATAAAAAAAAGTTTCATTTAATTTTTTAATTTGCACCAAGAGTCTTAAAAAAACTAATAGTACGTTAACAGCAGTCAGCAGTATTAACTTTTCTCTTTTTCCCTCCGCGATGCCACTTATCACATTTTAAGCACATACTCTAATGCTAGCCTTCCATTAGCCGGTTTTCCGCGCGGATTTCAAGTTATGGTGAAGGTTCCAATCGCTCACTGTTTTATTTACTTACAGAAAAATTCAAAATTCAATATCAGCGCGGAAAAAAAGCTTATGGAAGTCCACCCTAAGACAACATTTAAGAAGCGTTGCCTCTATGACACTACTTCAAGGGTGTCCGAGGGGGGGGGCTACTTTTCACGGGCAAAATCGCGAAACTACGAGACGCAGAGAAGCCGGCGCGGCGACGGTGGTATCTCATTTTACTTGGTACATATTGACGTTTAAGATCATTAGGGATATTTTGAAACGCTTATTTGACACTTCGTAGTGATTGTGGTAATTACTGCGTCGGCGCAATAGCTAAACGTCATTCCGTTGTGGTAATTAACCACTATACGTCTGCCGTAACGTTATTTTTCTGGTTAATTTTAGAGAATTTTGCCGCAATTAATTTTAAAAATAATAAAGTATTACCAGGTCCCAACATATAAAACACTTACAGTTTTTAATGTGCTCCAAATACTCTGGTAAAATCGATGCGAGGTAGTGGAGGTGATGGTTAAACATTACCACAGCGGCTGTCAGTTGTCAAAATTTGAAGCGTTCCAAAATATTCCTATTGTCAAAATTAGCTCGGGGGTATCGATAAATGCCGAATATTTGATGCTTTTTTGAAACGGGTCTCTGCTGAGGTTTTTTAGAATTCTTTTTTTTATCACGAGTTATCACCAAAAGATTTCGGAAAATATCTAATTATTTTTGCCTACAAATTAGGACATTCAACTGTGAGAGTGTCAAATATTAAAATATCGCAACAATGAACGTCACCGAGTAAAAGGGCACATCACTATGGAAACCATTGTTATTTCATTTATCAGCTGCCTGATTTATAGAGTAAAGATGTTGTGTTGCCAGAAGTGCTTTTCGTTCAAGATTTTTAAAAGTAATTTCCAGTTTTTCTTGGATTTTTTGATAAAGTTATTAAAAAAAATAGTGTTAACGACTCGCGGATAAACTGTGCTTTTTTTACTCGCGTTTTTAAATACATCGCTGAGCTCGTGATTTAAATTATCGCTTGGAAAAAAAAGCTCTATTTTAGCCACTAGTTGTGAAAAATACTATTTTTGAATCCAGACACTTTTTACTTCTTGGTTTCATAACCGACAACCCATATTCTGACGGATAATAATACTTATCGGATGTAGGAGGGTAGTTTTACCCTTCCTGTTCAAATTTTCCAAAAATCTATAAATACGCATCGACTAACTTTTAAAGAGGGAGCCAAATGCGAATTTTTAGTTCCATATTGATGTGGATTTTTAAATAATTGTATGTTACTTGTACCCCCCTCAAAACAGAATCATCCCTATTTCTCATCCCCCGGTATTATTAGTAGAGACTACGTATACCTACTTTCACATCCCTAGTTGCTAACGAAGAAAAATGTTAAAAAAAAGTATCCTATGCTTAAATCCAGGTCACTCTTAAAATAACCGTGTTTCCCGTCATTGTCAATTGTTGGGGACATAAACGTAGGTACTAATAGGTGGCAAAAGTAGGAAAAAATCATAAAGTAATGATATAAAAATAGAAAACCATCTTATTCTTGAAAAAAATGTCGTGCATCACCCCCTTTCCAGACTTACGAGGCCAAATTAAAAAACCACCAAATGATTAAACTCACCTACAATTTCCGTTAACTTACAGCCACTCATAATTGCCATACAAGCTTCTTTTATATTATTTTCTTTATAAAATTATGATACCTTTAAAGCTTTATTCTTTAGGTATTTTTAATATACATTTTACACACATACAATAAGTGGGGTGGGGAGAGGGGCAATAATAAAATATTTATTTTTTAATAATAACAAGTAGATTTTCCAATTCGATCGTTTAACTTTATTAATTTTTTATTGAATAAAAATATAAGGGTAAAGCTATGATAGTAATATAAGGCTTAACATATTTTGGCATAATATAAGGGGTAACGTTTATATTTAAGCAATTTTTACTATGTTTTTCACTTTTTTGTGTCATCATTTTCCTCACATTTTAAGGTTTTTTCCAGACTTTCGATTTCTAGAACGAAACAGCTACATTTTTCAACTTTTTACTGTTTTTTAAACGTTTAAAAAAAGTGCTGCCAAAAAACATTTTTTTCTCTGTTAAAATGAAAAATATTTAGGGCTGTTGAGACACAGCAGTCTATAAAAAAGTATTTGAGAGAAATTAAAATTTTTGTTTTGTCACCTGTCTGTCATCTTTAGTGGTGTCGTGCATATGATTTTTATTTTGCCATTTTTATCCAAAAAACAGCAAAAATTGTAATTATTCAAAGCGTAAAGTGTGTACGATATACGGTGGTATTAATTTCTGTCAATCAACGTACTTCACAGTTTTTAAATTTACCAAAAACATGTCTCACTCAAAGTGTATTTTAGCACATCTAAAAATAATTTAACAGGTGTTTAACTAAATTATTTTAAGTTGCATCATGGCTGTACCATTAGACTTTGTTTTGTTTTAAACAACAAAATAAATACAAAATAAAATTTGTATATTGAATAGTTTCGTGGTTTTTAATTTGGCCCGGTAACGCCGGAACCGGGGGGGGGGGATAAGAAAATATTTGCAGTTATAAGATTATCTTATATATTTGTAAGATGCACAATATCATCACTGAGACTTGATTTTGTTGTATTTTTTACCGCCCTTAGGTTTATAAATTTGTAAAATTGGGGGTGAGAGGAGGATGGGTCAAAATTGATTTTTGCAAAATTTTAAACTCTTATGCTTGAATTTGGGTCACGATTTTTTTGGTTTGTTTGTGAAATTCGCGAAAAATAAAAAAAGGTTAGGGCAAGGAAGAGGCATATGAGCTTTAGAATCGGTTTTTTTTATCACTGCCAACAGTTCAACTTGACGGTCTATATTTTACGCCTCCCGGAATGATTTTGAAGCGCCTATTAGTTTTTTTTAAAAACATATTGATCACTTATTATAATAATTGATAGACATAACAGGACTTCGAAAATACCTCAGTAGAGTCATGTTTCAAAAAAGAATCAAATATCAAAACTTATGGATGACCCCTCGCCATTTATTAACGACCTAATTTTGATATTCATATATGTGCCGAGTAAAATAAGATGCCGTCGGCTTCTCTGCGTTTTTTAGTTCGGGAGTTGTGGGGCTGTAAATGAAAGAAAATAAATTATCCCGTCCCGGCAATCCCCACCCCTACCGGTCACCCTTGAAGTTTAGGGTAAGTACTTACTTAAAATGTGCCAAGTGGCATTGCCGAAGAAAAAAGTGTAAGGTGAAATATGACAACATCCGTACTATTTAATATACATAACAAATATATAAATAATAAAAAGCAGCAATATTTAGACTAAAAAACAGGCGAAGCAAAGATGTTTTAACGACCTTTACCAAAGATATGATAAGTTCAATGTAATAATCATTTTAATAAATATTTTGCTTCGTCTGTGTTTTGTTAAAGTCATGCACGCATGCTTAAGCATGAAAATAATAACAAATAATTAGAGGTATATGCTGTAACCATATTATAAACGTCAAAAACGAGCAAATAGACAACGCACTCCTATTTTTTAAACACAAACTACAAGAGATGCCACCCTTAGAATACAGAATAAGTTAGTGATAATATAATAAAACTGAATAAATGGAGTTCTGCACCAAAATTATCAGAATTTTAAAACGTTTTCTAAAGTTTCGATTTCTTTTTGCATGAAATAATTAATTTTGTGTTATTTTCCTCGAATTTTTGTGAGAAAGTCAATTTTAAAAAGTTAAATTTTTATAGAATTGTATTTACTTACATATTTATATAAAATTGTGTTATGTAAAAATGTTACATATTTGTTGTGCTATCGAAAATGCAAATTTGCACTTACAACGCCGTTACAGCATATAACTCAAACAGCAAGTAAGACGCAAAAAATAAATAAAAATAAAAGAAAAATACCTATTTAAAAACTAAAAAAGCTAGACTGGTCCTAGGTAGCTAGATGGGCAAACTGACTGGGATGCAAGTCAAACTGATAAGGATGACCATAGGGCGACATATGATATGGAACAATGTTCATACTGGCCATTTTGTGTTCCTTTTTCCACTTCATCCGCCTGTTCTGAAACCAAATTTTGATCTGTCGTTCCGTCAGACAGAGCGCGTGCGCAATTTCTATCCTCCGCCGCCGCGTCAGGTACCGGTTAAAATGAAACTCTTTTTCTAACTCTAAAGTTTGGTACCTAGTGTATGAGGTTCGTTGCCGCTTGGTTTCGCCGTTGGCGTTAACAGTACCTGAAAAAGAAACAAAATAAGTTACAGTTTAAAAAAAATTCAATGTGAATTTAATGAAAAATTATTTTCTGTTAGTTAGTTAACAGCTAGCCCAAAATGGGCCAGCGCACATACGGCAAAAGACAATATTACGGGGACAAAATTATTTCGGTCCTCCCTTATGGTTAAAAAATTGAGTTAAAGAATGATAGATGAAGAAATTTTACAGTCTGAAAAAGTATGGCTCATTTTGAACATAAATTACAGCTACACTACGAAACGGACTCTTTTTAAGTAAATGCCAATACAAAACGTGATTATAAACATTTTTTTTCTTAAAATCTTTTCATTTGCGCCGCAAGATCAGTTTAAAAAATTAGCCCAATGACTGACTGATTAATAGCGATAAAATTTTAACAATTTTAAGGTATACTTAAAATAACGAAAAATTTATAAATTTTTTTAAATTAGATTTTCCAAATTTAAAATCATTATTTAATAATGTTTATAAAAAAAACATGTAAAAAACGAGTCAATAAAATGAAAAAAAACTGCAGACTTCTAATTAGAATATAAAAGGCTTTCAGACTAGATGCCTCAGGACTTATGTTCCCTATTTAAATTCGGGGTGTCAATTATCCCCGACAAACGGGGTATACTCCAGGGGCGGTCATATTTATCTGCTCAAGGGGGCGGGTCATGAATAAATTAAGAATCAAAATTTGGCTTTCAGTCGAAAAAAAACCTAAAAAAGAGAATGATTTCCTATTCTGACACACGCTTCATTTTTTGGTACGGTGAGGTGGTTCACGTGGGCTAAAATATGTCTCCCGTACAAATAAAAAGGTCAATCAAGCCACACCCCCCCCCCCCGAAAGATATTCGAGTTTTGATATGCTTATAATTTCGAACTAATTTTGAACCACTTTTAAAAATTTTGAACCACACTCCTTCCTGGTTTTTTTATTATTGAAAGTGGGGGGTGCAGCCGGACGTTAAGCTACACCCCGCTCATTTAAAGCGTAATATCACCAAAAAGAATTTCGAAAAACCCACTTGTAATCCTGTTTTTAAAAAAAAAATATGGTGGGAGGTGCAGGTTGACATCACGTCACACCCCCCTCCCGAAAGATATTCGAATATTGATATGCTTATAATTTTGGACTAATTTAGAACTAATTTTAAACCACTTAAAAATTTTGAACCATACTCTTTCCTGTTTTTTTTTTAGCTTGACGTCCGGTTGCACCTCCCATTTTGAATATTAAAAAAAACCAGGAAGGAGTGTGGTTCAAAATTTTTAAAAGTGGTTCAAAATTAGTTCGAAATTGGTTAGAAATTATAAGCATACTAAAACTCAAATATCTTTCGGGGGGGGGGGGGTGTGGCTTGAATGACCTAAATAAAACTATGACGGGTCCAAGCGCTTAAAAATTTAATATTTATACCCAGAAACAAAACAACTTATTCTATATTATATAAAAAAAATTAAGGCTGATATAAAATAACAATTATTTTGCGGGCTTGCGGAGTCAAAGAAATATCTGAGGGAAAGAAATTTTAGTGATGATTATGATTTTTGTGGCATTACGACATCTAGAATTTTTTTGAACAAAGTATTGGAAAACAAACTAATTTTCATAATACTTTTTAAAAAAATTAGATTCCAAACAATACGTTGTCAGAAATTTATATAACGAGTAATTTTTTCTGTTTTAAAAGTGTTTCCAAAGCTTAATCAATGTTTGTTTGCTCCCAAAGCGTAACTGCGACATAAAAAATATGTACAGGGTGGATTCTTTATACGGAACGGTGCTTCTAGCGGGTCAGAATTTGTTTTTCTAAAAAAAATCCAAAAACACGTCAACTGAGATTTTTAATTTTCTTTAACCGTGCTATCTTGGATTTTTTCTATGACGTTTTGTTTACGAGGTATGGCAAAAAAATATATTTTTTTAAATAGGACACCCTGTATATTTTGACATTTTTGAATTCTAAAAAAATTATATTTTTGACAATACCACACACTAATACTCTATCTCTTATGGTTTCCAAGATAGAGGCATTCAAACTTGCGTGGAATTGTTGTTTATGCCCTGTTTTACGGGGGATATTTGAATGAATATCGAAGTTTTCCATAAAAATATCTTGATTATCGTAAAACATAGATCCTACTGTGTAGTATTGCTGAAGAGAGAATTGTTTGCAGATTTCAAAAATTGCAAAATATGTATGTATTCTTGCATTCTAGATATTGGCCAATATAAATAGAACAAAATATTCATAAATTTAAAAGGTAAAAAAATAATATTGTCCCCCTAGTGGCCTTTTGCTGTATCTGCGGCGATGGGAAATAATTTTAAAGAAGTAGCTAGTTGTTTATAAAATAGTGTGGACCGTAAATACCGCAATACTCCAACCTCCGAACTAAATTTAACAATTTATTTGTTATTTATTATTTAGAAAATAAAATTTATGCAACATCTGAATGGCTATTTTGCCTTATCTGGCGCATTCACCATTAAATAATTTCGCCAAGACTACAGATGCTTTTTAGAAACGTATGTATGTAAGGAAGGTTTTGGTTTAAATGCGTTAGGAGATATAACTTAATTAACTTATTTACTTTAACTTTAAAGATTAACTTATTTGCCTTAAGGCACCGAATCTGTCTTTTTAATCTGTTTTAGTTAAAAGCCGTTTTTTTCCAAACGCATATGTTAACCAATTTTAAATTCGTGTAAACTCTGTAACCATTTCTAAGCTGCTGCCAACAAAAAAGTTTATAAATTCTCATTTCGATGCTCGGAGATCAAGATTGGCAGCAGCGTATTTCCGCAAAAATTAAATGTTATACTTATTAGTTTTTAAGATATATGGATAATCCCAAAAGTTTCACTCTTCTCAGCTTTCCAGTCGACATTTAAACTGACTAGTTGGCTGTAATAAACTTTTAATGTAAGTCGTGACCTTTGATAAATTCCAGATTGTTTTAACAAGAGAGTCATGAATCAAAGTTTTTTGTTTCGTTATATCAATTTTTGTACACTCAGGCATTATAAAGCTCTAATATTCCAAATTCAATAATTAAATATCATTAAGTAATATAATGACAATTAATTTTTTAAATTTAATACCAGAGCCTTTACTTTTTTAGACCACCGTACCAATATGCTACAGGGGGCTATTAAAATCGTAAAATTTTCACTTTTCTTAATTTTATCAAAAATGATTTTCTAAGATTCCAAAACACCTAAATCGATGAAAAAAAAAGATATCTGTCGGTCTGTCACTCTGTTGTTTTTTGTCGGTCTGTATACACGATAACTCAAGAACGCCTCAATTGATTTTAACGAAATTTGCTACAAAAATCCTCTATGACTGATCAACTTTTAGGTAGGGTCGTGAGGGGTTGAAGGCGGGAGAAGAGGGATAAAATATTTTAAAAAAATTACAGTGAGATTTACTAAGATCTAAAATAGTACCCCCACAGGTCTAAATATTTACACCTGTGGGGGGGGGGTACTAAATTTTAAAACCAATTTTCGAAAAATACTTACCGATACAGAAAAGACAAAAAGTTATTGATTATTTTGTATTGTTATTGCAAAATACCACTGAAAAACGGCTTTTTTTCTCAAAATATTCCAAATTTTAGGAGAAAATGTCCTAAAACTAATTTTTTTGACAGGTTTTAAAATGGAAAATGGCGTATACTCCAAAAATTAGTCACATAATAGCTTCATTATCTGTGTTTGAGGTTATAAAGTTGATGATATTTTAGACCACCTCTGGGGGGTTCACCAGTAAAACACCTCCACCCGTTATCAACACAAAAAATCTATATATCAGGGCACTACGAGGCAAAACAAACATAAGTGAAGGTCACTGATTATGCACGAAAAATATACCAAATAAAAAACCCAAAACAACTATATTCATTTATTTACAGACTGAAATTAAAACATTAAGGTTATCTAAAAGCTCAGTCAAGAAAACGTTCCTTACTCAAAGCCCACTCATTTCAAAGCAGTAGCTTTTATCAGTAGATGTTGGTGCAAGGCAAGATACAAGCAGCTGATATTTTGAAACTGACATTTCGACAGTGACAGAAATATAAACAAAATTTCCATTTAAGTTTTTTTATACATTTCATAAATAACATCTTTCAAATAAATACAAAATTAATCTACTCCTTATTTTATTACTACCCATCTAAATTGTTGTGTGTGATCAAGTATTAATTGGAAAAATTAATGAACAAGGGTAAGTTTTAATTAGGGTGACATATAACCACAATTTTAATTTGTTCTACAGATTGTTTACTATTTAAACCCCGCGTGAGTTTAAATTTTTTAATTTTCTTTTTTTCTAAATTGAAACTTTCTTCTTAAATCCAACAAAAGATTGTGTTAAGATGATTATTCAATAAACAAATTTATTCAAACTCTTCTTATAAATCAACAAACTATGTCTAAATCTCAAGGAGGGTTTAAAATGCTTAAAACCAAAAACTTAACTTAAACTTAGGACCGTTCTAAAATAGACTAAACCCTTTTAGTAAATCCCACCGTTTAAGTTTGGAACAAAAGCAAGTAGCGATATACGGTTTTCAGATTTAAGTTTCCATGAATATCTACAAATTTTGTTATAAAGTCCAAATTCGTGGGAGCTTTAGTTTCCGAGTAAAGCAGCTATTGTTATGCTTTTTTCAGATTTTGGTTTTCGTAAATATTACCCAAAAATTTTGTTATAAAGTTCAAATCTTTTACAGATACAGTTTTCGAGATATTTTCATTTCCTTTCCACATAAAATAATTGATTGTATGGTGGACTATTCGTGCTTTCTAGCACCAATTTTCCTAAGTTGGTTTTCTCCTTATAGATGACTCGCATGTACTTACAATTCAAATCAATTGCAATATAATACAAGCACCAAACTTGGCCATATGCCAAGTTGAAAAAGATTTATTCGACAAGTGACTTTTTTTTGCATCTTACAAAACACCTTTGCATTTCATTTATGAGTTACGATACGCATAATTATTAGGCCATAACATCTGAAAATCTTTGCCAAATGTGCCGATTTATTTTCGTTTTTTAGTTTAATTGAGATTTGCGCCTAATGAAATGTATTTGTCCCACGCGCAAAATTGTGCGTAAATTGGCATAAATCACAATATTTTTTTTTGTAAAATGAAATGAGCAATTATAATTTTTAAAATTAAAAGTCGCATTTCACTTGCAGCGCTGCACGGCTGTCCCATCTCAAAACACAGTAACTGATTTTTTTCAAAAATGAAGAAAATTCGATTTTTCTAAAATTTCCAAGCCGCAGGAAATTATTAAAATAGATTAAATAAAAAAGTTACCGTTCTTGAGAGAAACCATATTTACATCTTTTTTTATGTAATAAAATAGAGTAATTTCACTTAACAATAGGTCGGCTGTCAAAAGACTAACTGACCATTGACTTTTTTATATACATAAACTAATTAGCTCATATCAAAACACAGTAGCTGTCCTTTCTGGATTTCGTGATAATATGTGTGATAGTATGTTTCATTAATATGTTTTGAGAATATAACACAACCAGCATTTTTTTCTCTGTTAGAGCCGAAAGAACATTCTTACAGCAAACACTGCAGGAGTAAAGGCCTGTATAATTTGCTTATATAAGTGTTCTTTCTGTAAGACGCTACTAGGCCGGTTATAATTGCAAAATGGGCACCACCATATAGAGCAAATTACTTCTATTGATAAGCCCGTAAGAACTGTATAAAAGATCTGCGTAACTCTTATGTGGTATATAAAACAGTTTCAACACATATTCATACTATAAGGTGGTTCTTCTGGAAACAATTGTACAGTATTTTACTTCTATTGATAGAACCTGAACTCCAAGTAAGAGAAGAATTTTTTTTTAATGTGGTTTGAATAAATACTTTAATAACAAAATGGGCTTTTAACTATAACTGATTTTTCTTCTACAGTAGGTATTAATGGTGACATCAAAACTATCTTAACTATAAATAAATACTACGCGAAAACTTTACGTATTTTGAAACACGTACACCACAATTTTGTTAACGAACACCACTTTACTGCTAATATCCCTATCATTTATTTAAGAAAATTTTCACGCGCCATTGAAATATCTTTGTTTGGAGCTTAAGATACTGTCTGACTAAAAATAAAAAGTGACAAAATATATACAGAAGACTTTTTTAAAGCAAATTATGCAATATTTATGCATTGTTTATCGTTTCTACGTATTTTTATGAATTATACCTTCATATTAAGGTTTTTGTTACTTTTGGGATAGATTCTTAAATTCATAGATATACAGAACATTTCTAAGATGTATGTCTTGTTGTAAATATTTACAACATATATATAGCAAGTATACAATAACCATACAGTAATTTTTAGTTGTAGGAATTCCTGTCCGCCTTGGTTTTCCATTACCTGCATCTTTTCCAATTTTAGTAGAAGGCGTATTTATAAACTTAAACTTTGTGTTTACTGTTTGTTGTTTAAGATTATGTGAGACTGAGAAATAACGTTTAATTTCAAATGGGCAGTTGGCCAATTATGAGGATAACACAAAAGCAAGGAAAAATTAGAGAAGTAGCTAAATATTTTTGTTTTATTAGAGAGATCTGATATGATGGTTATCACCTTTTTGCTCTTGTAATGTATCTTCATAAAGCAAAATTACTAATTATAGAGCCTTTTTCATTTAAAATTGTTATATTATTGGGCCTGAAACCCTCTTATACAATACTTTAAGAGCCTAAAGTACTTTGCAGCCATTCTGCTCTATAGCAAAACGGTATAAATATTCTTACAGAAAGAAGCAGAGCTTTTATAGGATATTCCTTTAAATGTTGCTGTAACAAAATTCTTACAGAGAGCAAAATTACAGGTAAAACCTTACAGAACCCTTTTGATTTAAAATTTTTGTATTACTAGCCCTGAAACACTCCTATACAATACTTTAAGAGTATAAAGTACTTTGCCGTAATGGGAATGGTGTAAATGGGAATTTAAAAATATAGGAAGACAAAAAATGTTTGCTAACTGCCATTACTTGGTTTTGGAAAATTAAAATAAAAATATAGGACAGCAAAAAATTTTTGATCTTTTGCAAACAATACAAATAAAACTTCAAATTAATTAAAATGAGTATTACCTAATACTAAACTAATACAAAATGGACGGATTAGAAAAAGTAAGTAACACTTTTACTATATACTGGTAACACAACGAAAACTAAAACCAATGGAAGGAACTAAAATTAAACTTTACAAATCGGACTCGACCGCCTCCATTTATTCGTGATTGATGAACTATAAAGAAGTTTGCGATTCTTCTAATTTTTGCCAAAAATTTTTTCTGTTTTGTGGCATCACTGGCACCAATTTTAAATGAGAGATTTTCTATCACTCGAAATTCCACGAGTACTTAAGGTTTTTGGCGTAAAAGTAATAATCATAAACATTTATCATTCTTAAAATATTTTGCTCTATATTTCCATGAATGCCATTGGCAGTCATATGTGTGTGTGTGTCCTTCGTTAGGTACTTTATAACGATTTATTTTGGTCCGCTAGCACGATTTAGTTCGGTAATCAAGGAGGTATATAACACCCAATTTTTTTTCCGGGTCCGTACAGGTATCAGTCCCGAATACAAGGTTAAATAAGAGACATCTCTTCCTTTTCGTAAAGCCTCTAAAAGAACATACACTGAGAAAACATGACCAAGTAGTCATGACCAAACACTCAACTCAGTTACCTTAAGCAGCTTGGCTTAAATTTATTAGCCCTAAGTGATTTCTTATTGGCTCTAAGTGAATTTTTTATTTGTCATTAAGATTTATTCAATCAACTTTAATATATTTGTGGTAAAAGAAGTATCTATCTGTGGTAAACAATTAACTTTATAGCCACAAGTGATCAAATTATTAAACAAATAACTATTAACCCTTAATGATTTTTCTATACCGCTAAAGGATTTTTCGTTAGTAACTCTATAACCACAAGTGATCAAATTATTAAACAACTAACCATTAACCCATAACAATTTTTCTATTTATTGCGAAAGGATATTGACAAATAGCTATAATATACTTTAATAAATCTAATAAAATGGTAAACTATTTCTGAATACTTATTCTATAAATAAATAGATCGATCCTTTGGCCCTAAATAGATAGATCTTTTGTCTCGTATTTAAGTGAAGTATCTATTTGTATTTGCGGAGAAAATTGTAACGTCATTCCACCAAAACGTTGCAAATATGATGAAAAATACTTTTAGGGCCAAATTTATAGTCGTTTTTCAAGGCTCCGTTGTTCCTTCAAGGAGGCCTTCGGTCCAATTTGGTATTTATAGTGGTGAAAGGCACCCTTGAAGGAATCCTTACATCAAGGTAGCTAAAGAGCTACCTTGAGCCTTCCTTGGCATATAATGTGAGGTTAAAAAAACAAAAATATTGTTGGGTTTGTTTTGATAATTGGTTTTTTGTCATTTCGTGGGTTGCTTTTTAAGATACCCTGAAAATATTGGATGATTTTTTGGAATTTATTAATCGGGTGAAAGAAGAAGTCCCTGATCATCATGGTCGTCTTCCAAAGGAATACATACGGGACATGCAAAGTTCCTTTGAGTTCTTTAGTGTTTATTATATTCTAAATAAAACACTCTTTTAAGATCAGCAAGAGATTTTATATTTCCTTATTGTTATAATATTAACTTATTTCTACCGAGGCCCGACACAGAGAGACCGTAAAAATGTTACTGGGTACCAAAACCTACCGACGTGCATGTATATCCAAGAAGAAAAAGAAAAGGAGTTTTTGGCCAGACATATATTTTCAGAAAACACCACACTGCACATTATACTGAAACATGATTGAAGATCAATTTAATCACCCAAACAACCGGGGTCCCTTCCAGTGTCCCCAATGTAGGCCTTAGTTGATATGTACCCTCTGGTATATGGCACAGGAAGGTGGTTAGGTAAACTTTTTTTTAAAAATGCAATTTTTCGTAAAATTGCTGATTTAAAAATAACAAACGGTGAAATATTTTTTATTTTTTGATATGTTATAGAAAAATTTTCAGAGAAAAAAAAAATAAGATACAAATGTATAAGCTCATCACACTTTGTAAAAAACGCCCGCGAACCTGGAAAATGCTCGGGTTATTGTCCCCACTACCACTATGTATATGTGTATGCCGTGCTAGAGACCAGAAGACTCCGTCGATTTTGACAAAAGTGGTACTGCTGGAGTGCTTCTGAGTCTCAGAGGTACTGTATGCAATATATTGACAAAAACGATACCTCCCATAAAGTCTGTTCATAAAGAAGAGAGAGTAATAAAAATACAAATTTGGACAAATTTTGCACTGAGTGATCAATAACCATTTCTTCTTTTTTAAAAATTTTCTAATGTACCTCAGGAAAAATCCTTTATTTTTATATACCTCACCCTGTTCGGCCGGAAAATACAATAGAACCCAAAACCGAGAACAATAGAAGGCAAAATAATATTATAATATATATATATAAACGGCTAAACAAATGGTTGGTACATAAAGAAATGTTACGGTTGTCAATTATTATAACTACGTTTCTTTAAAATCAGTCAAAAATAAAATAGGAATAAATTACTCAGATTCAGAAGAACAGTAAATGCATCATAACTCTCATTTTCTTTCAAAGACATAATTAACGGTTCCACAGTTTCTTCGATTAAAAAATCAAGTTTCCACATTTTTTCTTCTACTTTTAAAATATGTTGTACACATTTATATTTTTTTAACTGATTCTTGAAAAAGCACCTCCACATCCTTTAATTTATAGGCAATATTATTCCTTGCTACATACCTTTTCATTTGAGCCCATATTAATTCTATTCGATTAAGTTCACAACGGTAAGGCGGCAATGTTAGGTTTCGTTTTTCAGCCATTTCATCGACAACTTTCGAATTGAATTTTTCTTTGTGGCTATTTACCAATGAAAGTAGTTCTTTTTTTACTATATCTGCCTCAAAATTTATGTTTTTTTTTTCTGTAGGCCACTTACAAATATTAGCTTTGGTTGGTACTTTTTCAAGGTTTCTGGGATGGTAACTAGCGTTGTCCATTACTATTACTGAACCAGGAGGTATTAGGTCTAACATTTGCTGAAAGTATTCTTCAAATGTATCGACATTCACGCCCTCGTGATAATCGCCAGTATGGATTGACGGAAAGACCAAAAGACTTCCTTTCTTAATGGCGGCTTTATCCCTGTCGGCCAACCTTCCATGAATGCCTGTCGGGCACTTTTCACATTTTTGTCTTGTCAGTGTTTGCCAACAGCGAGACCTTCATTTACCCAAGTTTCATCAAGAAAATATATATTTTTGCCCTCCCTTCGAAATTGCCTAATTTGCCTTAAATATTTTCTTCTCCAGCAAACTATCTCGTCACGTTTATTTGTACTCGGAGTAGAAGCCATATTTTTTTACTTTCTAGATACACAAACTACTTTAAAAGTTAAAACTATAATAAAAAGTAAAGCACATTTGTAGTCAACTCTAATATTTCATAGAGAATTACTCTTAATTACCTAATAAAAATAATATTTATAACCAACTCATAAGTACCTATAATACCAGGAAGAAACAAATTTGTTAATAATTTAAAATTCTTAAAATCATAAAATTATATTATTACGTAAACTGAATCCTCTAGTTATGCACCTGAAACAATTATAGCATTATCTGCATGCATACCTAAATAGTGCAAAAACGAAACACGCATAATAAACAATTTCTCTATCAGGTTAAAATATAATATATATTTTTAACTGCTGTCTTTTTTCTATTTTTTTTTTAATTTAAATGTTGACAAAACACCTACGTCAATGGTACGCTCGAGAAAATGGGTTTTAAATCGTTTTATTTCTCCCTTTTCTTTATGAATGGACTTTAGCCGTGTGGGCTAGGGAGGTAAAAATGATAGAATGGCGACAGAAATCCAAACGCCCTAGATTGTTGTTGTTGTCAAATTTGAAGTTTTCCGGTTAAATATTTTCTGACAGAAATTTTGGATGAAAAATTATTTGACACCCATATATTATAACAAAATGTATCGTTACTTTTGGGTAGGTAAAGCCGGAAATATGGGCAAACAATTTCAAATGAAGCTTTTATCTCCAAAACTGTAATAAAAACCTGTGCAAAAAAAGTTTGTATGAAATCTTCAAAACAATATTATCAACACACATGATAAAAGTAAGAATAAGAAAAACAATGCAGCACTGGCCCAACTGTCTCTTTAAGGAGAAACAAAATTCTCATTGACAGTTGACGTCAATTATAATAATATTGTAGATATCCTATACCAAATAAACCACAGATTTTTAACTTAATAATTTAAAAGAGATTTTATTGTAAAACCTATTTTGAATAAAATATGTATTAAATGAAAAGCGCGCGACTTCACTCCAGGATATCTAACGATTTGATCCACGATTTGACGCAGAGAAGAGAGAGGTATCAACTGTTTTGACTATAAAGTTTTTTAACTTTACTTTATATTAGGCAAATGGTTAAAACTATGTAGCAATAATTTTTGACATTTTGGTTCGCGGAAAAGTGTTGTCAACTTTTTTAAAACTAAATGTCACTAATTGTTTAGTAGGTTGTCAGTAAAAAAAATTAAATAAAGTCAACCTTTTTGGAGATTTATTTACTGAAAACTTAGTAAACAATTAGTGACATTTGCTAATAAAGGGTTGAGCACACTTTTATATGAACCAAATCGTCCGCCTAAAATATTGTCAATTTTGATGTGTCCGAAGTCAACGCAAAACTTGGAAACACCCGAAGACATTGTTGAAAGGTACAGTCTTGGTACATCAAATGAACCTGGAGATCGCCTTTCTCAGTTCTGCCAGGAAAGGGATTTTGTCCTGTCAAATACTTTCTTTAAACTTCCAGCTAGACGCCTTTATACTTACACTTCTAAATTCGACAACCCTGAGAGTAATATTAGAAACCAAATAGACTTTACCCTAATCAATAAGCGATTTAGAAACTGTATTAGACAGTTAAAGTTAGTGCAGCATTCGTATCCTTATCTATTGAGTCGATCAATCAAGCAGGTGCACTTTTAAAATCATGTCGAATGCGTGACAGTTTCGCCTGATCAAATGCACGAAAACCTCGTGACGTACGATAAGGGATGTTACGACCATCCCTGCGTACGAAACGATATTTTCACGCATTTGATCAGCTGGAGCTGTCACGCATTCGCCATTAGTTTAAAAGTACACTTGCTCGATAGGTCGACTCGATAGAGATAAGGATACGAATGCTGATAAAACCGAAAATTAACTTTAAGTGTCTATTAAATCTGCAAAAACTTACCCTGGCGCAAACGTAGGCTCAGATCACAATCCAGTTGTGGCGAAAATTAAATTTATCCTCAAGAAAAATCGTCCCACTAATAACAAACCCAGACACAGGTTGGACGATCTTCAAGATAACATGGTAGCAACTAAACTTAAAGTCAACCTTAATAAAAAGCCTAAAGATATTAATGAGTCTACCGAGCAAGATGCACAAATGGTTCGACAAAGGTTAAAAGTGCCGTAGTCGAGAGCAAAACACTCGTAGGCAAGGATGAATGAAGAAATAAAAAGAAAGTTTAGATGAACAATAAAATTCTGGAGTTAATGGATAAACGACGCAGTAAAAAAGCCAGCATTCAGTACCATGAAATCAATCAAGAAATCAAAGACAAGATAAGGTCAGCAAAACAAGACTGGATACCATAGCAAAATAGAAGATCTACATGCTAAACATGACACTTTCATTTTAGACAAGCGTATACAGAAAGCAGCCGGATTATTTAACAAAAGACATGCTAGAATTCTTGTGTACAATCAGGGCAAAATCAAACCGGACACCAAAAAAAAACTAAAAGAGTGGTGTAGCTACATAGAACATCTATTCACCTACAACCGATCCGAACAGCCAGAGGAGGTACAACACGCCGCAATATCTTCAGCTAATAACAGAAAAGCGGTAGGGCAAGACGAAGTATACACTGGGGTTTTAAAGCTAATAAAAAACGAATATTCGGTAAATACGCTGGTCAACCTTTTGTAACTTGATTTATCGCAGCGGTAAAATCCCTGATGACTGGCTAAAATCAAACTTTTTTACACTGCCTAAAAAACATTCAGCAAAGAAGTATAGTGAGCCCAATGAGCCATATGTTAAAAATATTTCTAAAGATTATCCATAAGAATTTATGGAAAATGCAACAAGAAAGGCCCTGCTTGTCATTCAAGTTCTAGTTCAGTGGTCTAGAGATATGTCGGTGCCAGTATATGCCTATTTCATAGATTATGAGAAAGCGTTTGATCGAGTCCAACATGAAAAGCTCATAGAATCGCTAAAAGAAATCGGTCTATATCACCGAGATCTAAATATAATCGCTAATCTATACTCGAATCAGACTGCTCAAATAAAGGTTGATGGCCAACTGTCTGAAAAGGTCCAAATCAAAAACATACTATATGCCGACGATACTGTCATAATAGTAGACACGCTGGAAGGCCTGCAAGAGTTGTTGAATCAAATTGCTCTAAAAATTTCGCAATTCGGGCTTAACTTAAATGTTGTAAAAACGAAATGGATGGTAATATCCAAGGAAAAGAACATCAGAGGCATGTTGGGAGTAAATGGGCAGCAAGTCGAACGCGTGGATTCATACACATATTTGGGTTGCCTCCTCAATGGGAACTGGGACAACGTTCAAAATTTCACGCAAGAATTGAACAGGTCAGATCATCTTTTATCAAAGTGAAATTAGTGTTGTGTAGTCGTGATCTTAATATAACTCTCGAAATTTGTGTGCTTCGGTGTTATGTTTTTAGCATCTTATATTATGGCATTGAAGCATGGACACTGAGGCCATGTGCAAAAAGTTAGAGGCATTCAAAATGTAACGTAATCGTAAGATATTAAGGATATCTTTGATGGACAGAGTAACTAATGTGGATGTTTTGCTTAAATAAAGAAGTTGAAACATCAGAAAACGAAAAATTAATTATTTTGGTTATACTTTGAGAAATTACAAATATAAACTTTTAAAATTGATAATAGAAGGCAAAATTGAAGGCAGAAGAGGTCCGGGTCGTAGACAGATATCATGGCTTAAAAATCTCAGACAATAGTATGGTGTTAGTACTACGACACTTTTCCGAAAAGCAGTAGACAGAAGAAGAAGAAGTCAAAACCGAATACGACAATATACTATTTTGTACTATTTTATATACACTTGTAGACCGAACTGAACAATATTTGTATTTTTGACGTTACACTCTAAATTAATATTAATAAGTAATTCAAGACCACATCAATATCAAGTCATTATCCTTTTCACATTTGTAACAGTAAGTGAATGTGTTTGTTTGCTTTTCGAAACATATACTTCTTTATAAAGGCTCATATTTTACTCAATTTTTATCTAGACCAAAAACTGTATAATTTTTTGTAGAACCAAAAAAAAATGTGAAACACGGTAGCTAACCCCAAAATGCGTAACACTTGGAGTGCCTGAAATAAATCAAACATTCTCCTAAGCGAAAGTAGAACTTCGTAAAGTATAAATTGAAGTTAAGAATTCATCCATTACTCATCTGGATTATTGTCGAAGTTTATGGGCTTGATGTATGAGCATAATACACGCGATTTTAACATGGATTATATTCCTTTAAATGGCACAGAAAGCATGATTTGTTGATGATTTTTTCATGGAAAATTTTGCCTTTTACGGTGTGAGGTAAGATTCTACCATTGAAAATTTGTTCATTTTTAGGTAAATAAAATACTAAAATGACACAGGAATAAAAAATATATTTAAAGACTTACAATTTTATTAAACTTGAAGGTTTAGATTAAGCAACATTATGCAAGATTCAAAATAAATATTGAGTGGATTTAAACCCAAGGGTTGGTAACCTGCACAATAAATTATTTTAACAAATATTAAAATTCTTTTATCTTTTGTTTTTTATTTAACCATCATACTCAATTAAAACATTCCTTTTTATGTATTAAAAAAGTTATATGTTAAAAGATTTACTAGATCAAAGATTATAGTCTTGTAACAAACATCAAAATAAACAATACATAATGCCTAATAAAATAAAAAATTTAATTAATAATTACTAAACTTGAGATTATACAAATTACTGTATCATAATTCAAAAATGTATCATGTAATTTTAGCTCTTTTTGATGCAGATAAAACGCGTACAATTTGAGTAATGTTAATTATTATTTGATTAATATATTTCCAAAATTATGTAAGATGCACTGTTGTTTATTATACATACATTATAGAGGGTGATTAAAAATTCCCTAGAAATATTTGAGCTGTGCTTAGATATCATTAATCTAAGAAAAGTTACGTGATTGTTTTGTTTAAATTTAATATTGGTTTTCTCTGAAATTAAGTTTAAAATTTTCGTATTTTTTTGGGAATTGCCTAAAGTTTTTGTCAAGCATTTTGAAGCTCTCAAAGTTTTGTTTTCAAAAATTGATGTTTCCACTACGTAATAAAGGGTGCTTCTCAAAAAATATCTCTCAAACGAAAGAGTTTTTCAAAAATATATTTTAGTAATTCTTGTTTAGAACAACTAATTCTACCTAGAGTTAAAGTCTTTCTAGGGAATTTTAAATCACCCTATATATATATATATATATATATATACTAATAAAAGTTTTAAATACAATAAGTGAAGCTAACATAAGAAACAAGACGGTATGTGTAGCTATTCTTAAGATCAGGGAAAAGAAAATATTTCCTCACAAATGCGCGGTTCTTATTTGTCGATGCCGCTGATTTCTCCCACAAATGACACTAATGAAAATATTTTAATAAAAATTAGCATCTCTTATTTATCTCACTAAAAGAACAAAGTAGAAATAAATTTCATCAACAGTCATGTTATTGGTGTCATTTTCGAGGGAATCGATGGCGTCGACCAATAGAATCTGTGCGATTCAGGGAGATAATTGTTTTCTCCCTAATTTCAAGAATAGCTACACGGGTGTCATGTGAGAAAGGTCCCCAAAAGAATTATTTAGCTTAACTGATACAAATATGAAATCGAGATCTAACCTCCTTAACCGTTCCGACGGTGGGTTTATTACGTTTGCTTTAGTTTTTAAGCTCAAAATGATGTGTATTTTTTTTTATCTTAAATTTGTGACATAAAGGTCATTTTATTATAAATTTTGTATCTACATGATCCATTCAACTAAATATAGAGCCTAATATTAAAGTGACTTCTTATGTAAACTGCCGCAATTTTGACGATGATATCTCATGAGATCGACTCGTAAATTTAGCAGAGCTACCAACTTTTTTAGATTTCAAAAGATTTACTGCGACACGCAAATGTTGTTTCATTTCAAAACTGACAAGCATTACGAAAATACAGATTTTGCTACAAGTCCTTGGATTTAAGAGTTAAAGTGTTGAACTAGTCAAAATTTGCGCCAAGCGTAAATTTTTAGTTCAATTAAAACAATATGTGTGGTATTTACTAAGATGGACTACGTTTAGGACTATAGAACGGAAGTCGTTTTTAATCTAATTATGTGAGTTTTTCTTTAAAATCAAGTAAAACTTGTTACAATTTTGGACTACAATCATATAAGTGATTTCGAAAGGGAAAAAAAGGTTTTCCCAGTATTTCAAAATGGCATAAAAGAGATTTGCGGTGGGTTTGTCCCTAGTAGGCCTTTGAAGTAAAAAATGAGTTTTGAGTGACCTACTCAGATTTTTGTATGCCTTGTTATTCCTAAATTTGCGGAAGTCGATATGAGAAAAAAAGCATACATAAATGACTTGACACTAATGGTCAAGCCATGATGGTAATTTAAGCATAATTTAAGGGGTAACGTTTTTGTTTAAGCAATTTTTACTATGCTTTTCACATTTTCCATACTTTCAATTTCTAGAATAAAATACTCAAATTTTTCAAGTTGTCACTGTTTCTTTAGCCTTCAAAAAAAGTACTGCCAAATACATTTTTTCTCTGTTAAAATAAGAAAAAAATACAGAGAGAGGGTAGACTTTTAGAGGTAGATGGAGAGATAATTTAGTTTTAGTTAGTTAGCTTGTTGAAGAGAGAGCGCAGGGTATAAAAAAGTATTTAAGGGAAAGATGAAAATACTTTAAAGCAATTGTTCAATAAAAATTTCTGTTATGTCATCTGTCTGTCATCTTGAGTGGTGTCGTGCATATTATTTTTAGTTTGCCATTTTTATACAAAAAAAGCAATAATTGTAATTTCTCGAAGCATAAAGTGTGTGAGACATAATTTCATTTCTTTCAATCAAAGTTCTTTACAGTCTTTAAATTTACCAAAAAACGTGTCCTACTATAAGTTTATTTAAGCACATCTAAATATCATTAAACGGGTGTCTAACTAAATTATTTTTAGGGTCATCATGGCTTTACCATAATGAGAAAAGAAAATTTAAATTTTTAATTCATATGTTTTTCTCAGAGAATAATTGAAAACTGTCAAATTAAACTTAACTGACGTTTCGCTCGCTGAAGGACGTTTGAAGGACAACACTACCTTCTTAAGTAACAAAAAGCCTATCATAGTAAACAAGTGTTACACCAATTTTGCTAACTTTTTTCTTTGTAATATTTTCGAAACCTACCGCGTCCCTCCTTAAATTATGTAAGAAATACTTTCTTGTATTGGTTATTTTATTCCTTTCTTTATCATTTTTCCCCCGCCCTTCGTAACACTTTACCTTCTCTCCCACGCCTTGTTACATAATTTATGGACACCATCAAGAAGTTGCAATCTACAGGCATAAGGCAAGGTGTGGGAGAAATGCAGAAAGACAGGGGTGTGGGTGATTGCTCTTCTTCTATTACCGCTTCTGCGAAAAATCTTCGAAATTTAGTAAAATTGCTAAAACCACGTTACTTTTCCGGCTCCTAGCGCGCAAGAATTTACCGAAAAAAAATTTTACTGCGCAAGACCAAAAAAAAAAAAAATAGGTCAAAAATATCCGTCCACTCATCTACTACTACATTTAAATGATGTGAATCCCGTACAGCCCGAAAATTCATTTTTTTGCTTGCGCAGTTAAAGCCGCAGGACCTTTTAATATACGTTTTTTTTTTACATGCGCTTTTCTTCAATTTGCACTGTAATCTTTAGCCTAAATTATTTAGTTTACATTTGCGCTGTGAGGGCAGCTAAACAGCACAAGTATTAATGGTGAGTACCGCAAAAAAATACCGCAATTTTTTAACAATTTTTATTCTTTAATAACTTAAAATTAATTTTAAACTTATAGTGAAAGGACTTTTTCTTGATTTAAGAGAGCAGTAATCTCCTTACGTTTCCATACATTGCATTGCCTTAAAGAACGGGCTGGAATAGCCAATTATAGCATAAAAAAAGCCTGCAATATGATTTTTTTCTAAATGAAATACTTCGAAATTTACATTTTAAAAATTGTTTTCAAATTTCAAGTAGATAAACCACCACTTGGTGGTCTACAATATACGAAGATTTTTAGACTGATGTTTCAAGAGAAAATGGCCTTTCGCGTCTCATTCCAGTACCTTTGGACGGCCATCCAGCTAAAATTATCTTATCAATTGCATTATGGTTCGGCCTAAAATCAATTTTTAGATATTCATGTATATGTCAGCCTTCAAACCAAACTTTCGTTAAACAATATCTCTTAGTAAATATCGCCTTATTTGTTTTGGATCTGTTTTATTAATTTTTTTCAACTTTTTTCAAAACCTAATCTTACAATCTTCCAATTAGCAAATCTGAGTTAAATTAATGCAAAACAATTCTGCCCTGCATAAGCGACATTTTCCAACTTTTTATATTGGTTTTTTACCTATAACTTTTTTCTAAAGGTGGTACAATTTTTTTTTGTTAGAAGCACTGCAAAAAACTTTACAATTTTTCAAATTAATATTTAAAAATTTCTCAAGATTTTTTAAAATTACAGAAAAACCAAAGCGTATGTGTATTTGGCTTTGTCTTTGTGCCAACGTCCTTAATAAAAAGAGCATATATCGCTAAATTGTCACGTGTGGTATTTTTGTTAAGTATTTCAAGATAACAGAAAACTTCAAAAAACAAGGAAAAATAGCATATACCTGCATCAACAACACAAAACTAAAGCAAATGGTAAATAAAACACGTGCGTGACCTTGCGCTTAGGAAAATACGCGCGCTATCTCATATTTCTAGAGAAGAAGAGCTTATATCCATCAGGAAAGTGGACTCGAGCGTATGTTACAAATACATTGAAGGTATTGATTAGCAAAAACAGCACATGTGCAGATTTCTTGGTACATATGCTGTTCTTTTTTATAATTGTAAAAGGGAAAGTGTAATATATGCTATTTTTTGTTACTTGTACTCTTCTTTCTTTACATGGTAGGCCTCACAAGTAAAATAAAAGATACACATAAGCTTTATATAAAGAAACATAGGGGTTGAAATTTAAATTTTTATCGCAAACTTTTTTAAAATGTTTATTGGATCCAAGTAGTTACGAAAATGAAAAAAAGGCAATTTTTAAAAAAGTGGAGTTATGCTCTTCTTTCTTAGCAGGGCAGAATTGGTATAGAGTGTCAAAACAAAGTTCTGGGGCATGTTGTAAGAAGTATAATATGTACATACATAAAACCAATTGTCAGTTGTATTGGTTTAAGAATCGTTTCCCATAAGTCAACCGAATAACCAGGGGTACGTTCTAACTAATGTGTGTTAATTAATTAATTATTATTATTTTAGTACTGTGTAAATACACAATAATTTTACCAAAATAGAAAAGGCAACAACTGAAAATAAGAAATTATACATAGTTAGTCTTTTGCACAACAAAGTTTTGTAGGATGCAATAAAGGTTGGTTTATTACAGTATTATATTAATGAAAAAACCCGACTTAAATCTGATTTCGATTGTTTTGTATTTTATGAGTTTAGTTTCTTAGATATTTAAGAAACAAAAAAAATACTGGCAAAATAAAAATATTCATAACATATTTAATTACGTAGAAACGTATTTCAACTCACTTGTAATAATAAATCCTTCATAATTTTAACATAATTTTAAGTAACACACCCTTTAATGCTTTCAGACATGCAAACTACAAACATGCATAGCAAATGACACATTTTGCTTGAAACTAATTTAAGTATAAAACGTAAAATTTATAAAGCCTGAAACGACCTCCTCTTAGTTTCTGATCATCTTAATAATGATAAAACCTATAAAATATTGTTTAATCATAATTTGCCTATTTGTGAAGTAATTTGTATATTAGTCACGATTCTTCAAAAACCGTCAGAAAATCTCGCCCTTACAAAACAATCTGACGATTTTTAAACACAAGTTTTCAATAACTACTTTTTTTCAGGACATATAGTTGCTAATATTCTATATATTTAATTTTTTAACACTGTTCTAGTACATAAAAAAAGCAAACTGTTGTTTTTATTTAAAAATGTATTTTATTAAACCTATTTTTGCGAATAAACATACCTTTCAAACTTTTAATACACCCAACCATAGATAACCTTGAAATATGTCGCTGTCACTGTTCAGAAAAGTCTATAAATTATGTCTTCCCTTTTACATGGTGAGAATTTTGGACACTTTGATTGGATTCTTTAAAAACCGTTAATAAATCTCGCCCTTACGAAAAATCTGACGATTTTTAAACACAAGTTTACACTAACTGCTTTTTTGTCAGGACTTATTTGCTAATATTCCTTAAAATTTAGTTTCTTAATACTGTTCCAGTACATAAAAATATGTCGATTTTAATTTTTGTAAGCAGTTTTTGTAAAAAACGCTTTTTTATTTAAAAATGTATTTTATTAAACTTCAAAACTTTTAATATACAAAACCATAGATAGCCATGGAATATTTCGTTGTCACATAAATTATGTCTTCCCTTTTACATGGTGAGAATTTTTGACACTTTTTGACATTTATTCTGCCGTCCTAAGCTGAAACGTCCTATCTGAATAATGTTTGATTTTGAGATAAAGCCGATTTAGTTAATTTCAGCTTATCACATATTAATTTTACTAAAAAATTCTTCAAAAGTTCGCTACAGGGTTCTGTTAACAAATGGATTTAATGTGTAAAACTATTAATTTACGTAACGCTCGTAAACATGAGTTTTGCTAGATAGGACGCTTGAGCATAGTAACATGTTTTTAATTAACGGAAAATAAATTACACAGGTATGGCCTATCTAAAAAACCTTATTTAAAAAATAGGAACGGTTACAATAAAAATTAACATTTTTACAAGCAAAAAAGAACAAATATGAAGTTATTCAGATTCCGCGTCAGGGCTTTCCGGGGGTTCCAGGGGTTTCCGGTATAATTGGTTTTAGTGTTGAAATTAAGGTATTTTAATTTCTTAATATTGTTTCATTATACAAAAAATATGTCAATTTTAATTTTGCGAAAAACCCTTTTTTTATTTAAAAATGTGTTTTATTAAGCTTATTTTTATATGTAAACAAACCTTTAAAACTTTCAACATACAAAACCATCTAGATAGCCATGGATTATTTCGTTGTCACTGTTCAGAAACGTCACACACAATTTTTGACGTTTATTGGTACGCGTAGTAACAATTTAGCTCCGCCGTAAAACTAGTCGTGCAGAATATCTTTAAAATATTAAATTTACAAAATGTTATTAAAACAGTGACGCAGTTTCTCTTAAAACGTTAGAATAAATACTAAGGATGCTGTGTATTTATTTTAAATGAGGCAATAAGTAAAAATCGCTACTTTTCAGAATTGTGACGGATGAGATGTTCTATCGTTTCTGAAGAATCGCGACCATTGTGACCAATTCTGGATTCTAGGGGCATTTACCTAGTCAGGTTTTGCCTTGGTCCTTCTTCAAGTCCCGTCATCTTTTAGAACGTTTTTATTACCAGGGCGGTTTGCACCCTATCTACTGCCTGTAGTGTAGTCTAACAGCATATCATTTTCTAAGGTTTTTAAGCCACTCTAATTTTAACAGTTCATATTTTTGTTATTTGTGAAAATATGGCCAAAAGTTTACGTTTATTAATTGAACTTGAAGATCCTTAACTAGGCTGAGCAGAATATCCACGTTACGTACTCTGTTACGTATATCCTGTAAGCATTCTACTATGGCATCTATCTATGAAATTTTACTGCTGCTTTTGATCAGCCTCATCAGATTTTTAGTAAAAAAAGCTTGGATAAGTAGTTAAATTAGAATGTTTGTTGTTCAAGTTAGGTGAAAAAGTATTCATATTGATGAAAAATTATGAAAAACAAGTACATTTTCATCAAAATAATGGTTCGAGCAGAGGGGTTATTCCACGCGCAGTAAAAATTATCTCATAAAATCTTACTTAAAAATTTTAAGGATCATTTCTAAAATATAAACTAAAAAAAGCCATTTGCCGCTACTATTCTGTAAAGAAAATAATCAGCAAAACCTTTAATTGTGACCCGCCTATACTTGTAAAAAACATTGTGTTTTTTAACGAGTTGGCTGTGATTTTAAACAAATGACTAGCGCTGTCAAAATTGATTTAATATTGACGGCGATCTAATATTTTATGTCCCGCGAGTACTCCTGACAAAATGTTCTTATATGAATGTAAACTTTAAAACTTCCCAAAAATATTTTCCTCAATAAGCTTCAAAAATTTTTAAAAAATATCTAAAAAATCGTCAGTAATCAAAATTATACCTAGAAACTAATTTAATTTAAAATAACTTAGTTTCTTCTTATTTATTCTTGTGTAACCATTTTAAAGCATTTTGTTTACTGTTCCCTTTGTCCCCTTTTAGGGTGGAAAAAATAAAAATTCGTCACAGAGGAAAAGCTAAAAAGAATGTTAAAAATTACAGTAAATCAATTTTTGCAATTGAGAATACAAAGCAAAGTTACTTAAGAAAAAGTGTAGAAAATAGTAAAAAGTGCAGACTCGAGAAAAACCAAAAGGTTTTACTTAACAAAAAACTGAAAGATCAACTAAGAAAAAAAAGAGTGCCAAAAAGAAATTATCGTAAAAAAATAAAACGGCCGCAAAGCATCAATTTTGGTTCAAAACTGCTTAATCTTTGAATAAAAGCTATGAAAAAGGGCAAGAAAGGTCACAACAACCGCAGAAAAAAGCTTCAAGCTTTTAACATTAATAGATCTCAATTTGAAAATGAGAAAACCTGATAATGAATTTTTGCATCCAATGAGGTCTGTTTGGAACAAAATGTTTATAGGGGCTGTTAACGTTATCTAAAACTTGTATCTTAGGGAAGATATCAGCAGAGTCTCTACTTGTTTAAAAGTCAAGAAACAGCTATGAGCAATGTTATTTACCATCAGAAAAGCCTACGCTTTGTTCATTGAGGAATATCCTGATATTGGTATTAAGCTCAGGAAATTTTATGAGCTGAGGTCTAAATTTGTTATGCTGATAAGTAAAATGACACACAATGTATGAGTGTGTCAATATCCCGACAACTTAATTTGCCCCTTAAGCGCTTTAAGTAAAGAGTTACAAACAATTTCCTCTGACCACAAGAAAGAGCTTTTTGTATGATGAACGAATGCGTCGACTGCAAGGAAGTTGATGTTATCTTTTCCTGTGTACCTTTAACATTTGACAAATAATTTCTGTAAAACAATGGAAAGCGATTGAAGGCAAAACCAAACTTCTTGACGAAACAAATATGATAGATACAGTTATTCAGATGTTACAAAGTCAACTCCCTTTTTCCAGAAAGCACCACTTCGTTAATATCTCGAATTTAGACGATATATCATTGTAGAGAAAGACGTAGTTTTGCAAATTGACTTTGCCGAAAATTTTCCTCATACGTAAAACTGTCCATAAGAGGTGTGGAATTATCACTGAATTAATAAGTAATAATTCCCCAGTAGGTTTTAATTCTTGACATCGCGATTGCTATGGAATAAACAGAACGACTTACGGCCTTAGCAACGCGTACATGGAGTAAACAAATTCGCCGACGCTCTGAGTTTTCGAGTTTTCCGAGTTTTGATACAAAATGAACCGTTTGACTCGCATATACCAGAGAACACCAGAAGAGATAAGAAGTTTGTCTGGAACCTATTTATGGAGTTCTGCAAAGCCAGAAAATATGAATTGAGCCAGGAAGCGCTGTTGAGTAAAACTGCAAAAATTTTGCTGCTTCTAACGATCAATTCGTTCTGGAAATTGGGACGTTGGGAAAGAACGAGATGGCGAAGTGGACTAAGACGCAGGCTGCACAGGTAGAACTAGACGGAGTTGCTGAACAGGAACTTATAAAGATCACAGGTCATGCAAGCTCCAAGTCCATCGCGAGCTATCTGCAAATGGACGAAGAGCATCATCAGACGATCGTCGATAAAATGCAAGGAAGTCAGAGCCGCACTAGTTAAGGAGAAATTTTGAAAAATGAAGTTTCGAACGAATGCATGGCTGAGCCAAGCAGGGTAACTTCAGTTATGGAGAAAAAAATACTTGAGTTTATATTACCTATAATAATTGTACAATGAATTACAATAAATAGTCTAATTTCTATATTCTTAAAATTTTCTACCGAATACCATTCGTGCATTGAGAATTAATTCTGAAAAAACGCGTTTTTGTTGAATACCGCGCTCGGTTATTTTTTCTGTTGTATCAAAAAATTGCCCTCTTCCTGCGGAGTCGGGCAATTTCTGCTTTGACATAACGGGAAAAATTAAAAAACACGTTTTTTTCAGAATAATCGATAATCGATAATTCTCAAAGCACTTATGGTATTACCCCCGAAAATTTCTCGTTAGCTTCTCAGAATGAGAGCCATAGTGGCATTGGTCGTTAGCAACATGGCCAGGTTACTATATTTACTGGCGTAGAGTGGCTCTTCAATACAATGTTGTCTTTTGCAGTTTAAGTGATTTTATTAAACACATGACAAGCTTTCCGTTAATGCATTCATGAACACAGAGAAGACGGCTGCACTGCTCAATTTAAGAATCGCGTTAATTTATCAACAATATATTCATTGACAGATGAATTTACTTTGGTTAATATAAAATAGAACTTTTTCGCTAGTTTGCATGGCAAGCGCGCGGCTGATGGTGTAGGTATCACTGTTAAAAGAAAAATAAGTTATGGGCTATCTTTTAATTAAAATAAATACGTGTCAGCAAATATAGGTATGTATATAATGTATTTTCAACATGCTTCCTGCACTGCACAAGTTTGATAACTATTTATGCTTTTTATGTGAATTGGATCATTTGGAATCAAGTCAAGATCAAAAAATTATCATCAACTTGGCCAAAGATTTTTGTGATTCGGCAAGAAAATTCCAAAAACCTATAATTCTTGTTGTTTAGGCAAATGAGATCAACGACGTAAAACCTTCCTTGAACACCATTCCGCGAAACTATTGATATTTTTCAATAAACCTAATTCGTTATAATTAGTTTCTTTTTTAGTTATCTGTCGTTTAATATTTAAAAAGTTGACAACAGTTTTTATAAGCTGAACAAGCAATTAAATAAAATTACTATTATGTTTTATAAAATTGTTTAGGGTACAGTTGTTATTGACTGTAATCAAGAGACATTTCGTCATATGTTTAAATTCAGAGATCTATAGACTCAAAATTTTTCAAAAAAATCTCTGTCCGAATTTCTGTCCCGTCTGTAATCACACTTTATAAAATCATATCTTTCAAACTATCACTAGTTAAAACAAATTTTTATTTGCAATAAATTGCCTGCATTCGCGTTAACTGATCCAAAAATTATTAATTTATTACTATTTCTAGTATAGAAAAAATTAAATAAATTCTCTAAAAATGTGCAATTTGTCCCGTCAGTAATCATGAAATCACCCAGAAATGCTTTAGTGGTTTTTGTTGTCTTAATAACTTGTTTTGAGTATGAAGGAGCCATTGGAGGTTTATCTTTTTTTAGTTGCCAAAAACCTCAGGGTTTATTTTTGTTTTAATCTCTTCTTATGATTGTTGGTTCAACCTAATTGGTACTTCTAAATGAAACAAGACACAGCTCGTTGTTGAAAAATTATTTTTTTTTAAATTCCCACAATATACTAATTAATTAATAGGTTTCTATGATGGATCGAAATGATATCACTTTATCATTTTTAGGGCTATGGAAAACAGAAGTTGCAAGGATTTTAGTACTCAACTTGATCATGAAGACGTACCAAATGTGATTAAAAAAAATACAAGTCAATTGTAAATATACATGTGTAACACGTAAAATTACATTGTATAATTCCTAATTATTATTATCTAGTTATTTGAAAAATAAAAAACTTAATTCACAAGCTTATTGTGAAATCAAATGCAACAAGTAATTTTACAGTATTTAGTATAGTCACACGTTAAGTTATCACTGATTTTGTAAATCCACTAATATTTTTTCAGTGCGTTGTTTATTTACTTTATATTACTTTAAAAGCGCCGCAGGCGATCATTTTAGAAAAAATCATATTAAAAATGATATTTTTCTCCATATTATAAACATTTATTAAAAATCTTTTTTAAAGAACAAGCTTTTATTAAATGCACTCAAAAGTAGAGAATAATTTTTTATCTCCCTTATAACGTAATAAAAGCGATGGGCGCAAATTAAAAATTTTAGCTTTACGGTGACAAAAAGAGAACTACAAAAGAAGAACTAAATTCTTCTATTCGAATGATAAACATAATGCTTTCATCATGCTTTAAAATTTTTGGTTTGTGATTTGCGCCCATCGGTTTAAGGGAGATAAAAAATTATTTTCTACTTTTGAGTGCATTTAATAAAAGATTGTTCTTTAAAAGTTTTTTTTTAATAAATATTTATTTTTAAATTTTTAGATTTGTACACTAAATCGTCCATTTTGAATCTGCCATATTCAAACTTTCAAATCTGATCAAAAATTCATATCCCCTTCCCAAAAAACCCCTGTATGCCAATTTTGATTGGAATCGAATAAACTAAATCTTTTTCCCCATCCACTTCCCTCGTTAGAGGGAGGTGGGTACTCAACAAAACCATATTACTGTATTTTCACCAGAACTATAAACGCATACCAATGGTTGAACGCAATCGGATGTGGATAAGTCAGTTAAAATTGGTTAGCAAAACATGACCGAAAATCGTCCATCTTGAATCCGGCGAATTTTTAAAATCTGATTAAAAATTCGTATTCCTGATCCCTAAAAGCCCCCCTATTCCAATTTTGGTTGGAATCGGACAAACTTAGGTCTTTTCACCCCTCCACTCCCCTTGTAGGGGGGAGGGGTGCCTAATAATGACATTTTATTGTACTGTCACTGAACTATAAATGCATGCCAAATTTGAAGGCAATCGGATCTGTATAAGTTAGTTAAAAATGCTTAGCAAAAGATGACCAGAAATCGTCGATCTTGAATCCGTCATATTGAATTTTCAAAATCTGATTGCAAATTTATTTAAATTTTATTTTATTATCTCCATCCCCAAGTGCCCCAACATACCAAATTTCAACGAAATCGGTCGTACTTCAACTGTACCCACCTCCACCCCCTTCGAGCAGGCGGGAGCTGTCAATTTCATCACACTATATTCTTGTATTGTCACCGCAACTATATAAGCATGCCAAATTTGAAGGCGATCAGATGTCGGGAAGTTGGTCAAAATTAAGTTGCAAGAATCCTCCCAAACTAACATATCTAGTTACATAGTTATATACATACATACATACATACATTGCAAGTTAAATTAAGATATAAGATGTTTTTTAAAATGGAGGTTCAATAATTTTAATCTTTTTAATTATTTAGATTCCTGTCAATTCTATTTTTGTGTGTTATCTTTAATTGTACATTAAATCATCTTAGGTAAAATTTTAGTTTCCCTTTCTAATAAAATACCTGAAATAATTTATCAAAACTTTATTTTATAATAATTTCGTAATTTCCGTCGCCTGAAATTTCGACCCACATAAGAAACCTGGGTTCACCTGTTAGCCAGTGAATTATTAACAGCAGTTTGTTGGGAAAGTATAAATACGAAACTGATGCTATAAATCAAGAAGTCAGACGGGGCGACTCACTCGACTCCGCAGGATAGCTGGAAAAACTGAGGTCGCAGGGGATTATTACAACATGTTTGGTTAATAAGGATTATCTTGTAACAATTAATCTTGATTTTAAAAAATCTGTCACTGATTATAATGCAATTAATAATAAAAATGTTTTACAGATAAATATTTCTTACTTGAGAAACAAAGAGGATAATGTTAATGAACTCTTTGCGCCGTTGAAACATTTAAGCAATTTATTTTAAGGCGAGATCCCTGAAATCTAATATTTATACTTTCCTTTTATATCTAAATTAATAATAAGTATTCTTTAGTTTTGGTTTTAAAACCGTTAATTTCGCCGTTACCGTTGGCGTTACCGCTAAAAAAAACCAGGTGTATTTTCAATATAAAGACTGCTTTTAGCTGATTAAAATGACTGCCATAACGATCAGCTGGAGCTGTCACGCAATTTCCAAAAGCTCGAAAGTGCGCGCCGCCAATAACGGCAAAGTACTAAATAGGAAATACTTAGTTAGCATTGATTTAGAACAACGGCCTGCAACAGGCCAGCACGTATATATTTAGTACAAAAAAACTTGTACTTTTACTTTAATTTTTTCTTCGTAATTTTCAAATAATGGTAAAAAGTAACAGTTAGGTACTAAGTAGAAACTAGTTTAAAACAAATAAAAATTAAATAAAAATAAACAAACAACATAATCTCACACTCTCATAGCAAAGTACATCCCAGGGATATCACCAAAACGCTCTTCTCTGAGATGTTCAAAATATCCTAAATGTCCCACAGTTCTTAGATTTATCACCATCATATTTCTTGAACTTCTTGATAATATATTTCAAGTTCCCAGTTCTCGCTGTCTAAACAAATATATTTTCTAATAGTGTCTTCTTTGGAACAAAAATATTGAAAGTAGCGCCATCTACTTACAATAGATGCAAGTTAACTATTTTGTAACAAGATGTAAGTGTACAATACTCGCTGATTTTAACCTCTGTTGTACATGTTTGGCACTACTAATAATATGCTTCATTTTTTGTTTCTTTTTCTACAAATTTATAAATGATCTATTTTGACATCCGAAAGTTTATTTATTTTTTGCTTATACCAAAATACTTTTTAATCATATAATTAAAGAACGTTTTACTGCCATTAACTCTGGCTGCACTAAGATTTTAAAAAAATAGTGCCATTAATTTCTTGCTTTATTAAAAACTAAAGTACTAAAATGTTGCTTTTTTCTCACGTTTTTAAAATAAGCAAACTCTGCCATATAAAAATAATAAGAAAAATGCACATCATTGCCGGTGCTAGCAGTTGCCAGCACTCAAAGTAAAATATTAGTAAAATACCAGTAGATCGATGTTTGCTGGGTCGACCATTTTGAGTATAAAAATAATAATAATAATAATAAAATATAAAAATTATCATTTTGTGCTAGTAGAAACTACGGGCGCTGAAAAGTTAATTTAAAAACAATATTTGTGTAAATCTAATTTTTTATTTTCCTTTTGCATTAAAATCGATTATGTGGTCTGACCCGTCATTCATAACACAGTAAAAGCATCTGACAGATACCCCCGTGTGCCGTTCTCTTACAAGAATGTTCCAGACGCTGTGCTGTCGCGACTCATCCCGTTTTTGAAACAACTGCAATAGACTCAGCAACGCCAATGAATATAAAAAAGATTTAACTATTTTAGTAGTCTAGAAGAAATAAAAAAAAAGTGGAAATTATATATTTTAAGAATCCGATTAATGCCACTCTGGCACTCTTGGGCATTTTGAGTGGCCTAAATCCAAATTTAATATTTTTTTTCTGGGGGGTAACCCAAGGGAGGGAGGGTCGTTTTTATGAAAAAAATCGGCCTACTAACATAGGCATGTAATATATCAATTTTAGGGATTTTCGGTCCGCTGAATACAAATCTGTAGTCAAAAAAAAATGGGGATAATTTGAAGGAGTGGGGGGGTATTTATGGGGTAATCAGTAAAACTGTTTATGTGGAGACTTAACGAACAAACTTTAGTCACGTTTTATTGCAGATTTCGATAGACCTGCTCAACCCCGTTATAATAATGATCAATGACTTTTGGGCATCATCCACCATTTTGAAATATTCACAATGGCGGCTGTGAGCAAAAATTCAAAAGAAAAGAATATGCATGCGATACATCAGTTCTAAGGTTTTTGGATCCGCTGAATTCAAATTTGTAGCTAAAAACATTGTTGGGCTTAATATGAAGGAGTAGGGGGTATTTATGGGGAAACAGTAAAACTTTATGTGGAGATTTAACGAACAAACTTTATTCAAGTTTTTTTGCACATTTGGACAGCTCTGCTCCACCCCATCATAAAAATAATTAATGACATTTGGGCATCATACACCATTCTGAAATATGCGAGATGGCGTCTGCGGGAAAAATTCAAAAGATGCGATACATACAATACATCAATTATGGGGTTCTTGGGCCCGCTGAATCCAAATTGGGGGGGGGGGGTGTAATTTTGAAAGGTGGAGGGTAATTTATAGATACAATACACTTTATTATACTTTTTTACAGATTCTGGGTCTTTGTAGTTAAAAAAAAATTGAGGAGTAATTACTGAGTAAAAACTAAATAGAGTTTTAACAAATAAAATGTATTCAAGTCTTTTTACAGATTTCAATACTGCCCTACTAATAAAGAGTAGCATCAGCGACATTTTTTAACTTTCGAGAAAAAGAGCTTCAAAGTTTTTATATTGGTTTTTAGCCTATAAATTTTTGTATTCGCTAAGTTCCATTTAGTGTTTTGCCCATAAGTTACCCCCTACCATTCATTTCCCACTTGGGGCAAAAATCGTGGTTTGGCAACCAGACTATATGTGTTGAAATCCATCTATGGATGATTAGTTTTCTACAAAAATTGAGATTTAGGGCTTTCCTGGCATTGTAGCTGGTTTACTTATTATTGTACTTCTTAAGTTAGAAACACACCATCATTAAACCAACAAAATTTTCCATGCCCAACAATTCCAGCAACTTCTGTAGGCAAATTACTTCTTTGACTAATTTTTAGTAAAAGTACCTATAATTTTGGGTCAAACAAAAAAATTGTCAAAATAACCTTATTGACATACAAAAAATTGGTTATCAAAAAAATTGTAAAAAACTTTATTCTCTATCTTCGTTTTATTTCATGCAACTTTTACGAAAGGCATGAAGAAGTTACATGAAATATATTCCAAGCTTTACTGCATTCCCTCTTTTCAAATAGTTTCAACTCTTTCGCTGTGTGCAGAAACCTTTAATTATGGGTGTTTTTAAGAAACCTCCCTCATTTCTCTGTCTATTTCTAGATTCTGCAAAAATAGTTTACAATACAGTTCTTGGTGCCACCAATTGCTATGACCTATTTTAGAGATAAAATGAATGCACAATTTGTGCCCTACTTAGTAGGATTTTTGACGTAATTTAGTCCCCCTCTTTAATTCTAATAGGGATAGATACACTTGCCACCACTCTTCGATATTTTAACTTTTGTATAATCCAGATATCCCAAACCTTTCACTTGAATCATATTTATACAAGCTGTGGCGTATGATTGGCATTGCCGAGTGTGGTCTACAAAAGGGATAACATTATTACCGTCCATTTCGTCTTGGATTGAAGAAAAAAGAAACAGATTATAATATTATTATCTTTATATTTATCGTTAAAGTTTATGACAATTTTGTTTGTTATTTACTAAACACACTTGCGTTCGGCGCAGGTCAAATGATAATCGAAACCCCTCTAAAGAAGGCTACATACGTTCATGCATACTTGACAAGTGTACAGGGTGTCCCGTTTTTATTGACATTTATTTATTCTGTCCTTTGTAGTTTTTAAGCTACAAGGGAAAGTGGAAAAATTGTCGCATCTCTCTTAATTTAATGGATAAGAGTCCTGTAAAAACATATCTGTGGCAACCTATTTCGAAAAACACAATGGTTATTTCGAAATTTTAATGCGAAGTTTCGTTTCGCAGATACCATTATTAGGATCAAAAGGTTAAATAAGGACCATTTTGTTTTATTTTACTTTCGTTTTAAGTTTGTTTGATAATAAAATGTATTTTTTTTTATTTTGAAGTTTCGATCCCGAAAAAAGTCATCTTTAGTGCATTTTCTTTTCTGGTACGGCCTTGTCTCATTTTTAATTTATTTTTATTTGAAACCATTTATATTTAAATGCGATATAGTAGACCTGGCCAACCAACATATATTATATGGACATACCGGGTGAACCGAAAAAAACCGGACCAATTCTTGTTTGCTATAACTTTACCAATTTCACTAAAAAAAACTGTATTGATAAGACAAATAAGCCTTTTGAAAAAAATACATTCGATTTGTCGCCATATTTAAATCCAAGATGGAGGAGAAAATCAAATTTCCAGCTTTTTTAAGCCCCTTTTTGTTATATGTTGCCTTTTTTTCTAAATACTTTGTTTTGTATGTCTAAAAGTAACATTTATACCTAAATAAAAAAAAAACAAGTTTCGCCACCGGCTTCGGGAGTCGGTGGAAAATCTTCGTTGGATTAAACATAACCCTACTTGATGGTTATTTATTTTTTCCAGTTTTTTTATAACTTCAAACCAAGATATTTTTTTGAGCATTTTGGTTAATACAACTAAGGTACAGTACAGGATACTTAATGGAGTGGTGAGCCATAATATTAATGCATGACAGTTCAAGTGAAGACTGATGATGAGCTAGACATCATACTAAATTTGAGAAAGAAACTTGCATTATAGAATATTTTGAAAAAACTGTCCAGAAGTACAGCATAATGACTTTAAAGATGGTATTCATAGTCGTTCCTCAAGGCTCCTTCCTTCCTTCCTTCGTCCTGTCAAGAAAATGTTGAATTTACAAACTCGCCCCATTTGAATTTATGCGCCATTTTGGATTTGAATGTGGCGGGAACGCGAATATTTTTATTCAAAAAGTTAATAATTGTCTATGTAATACAGTTTTTTTATTGGAAAATGGAGAGTATATCTAAAGTTATAGCAAAAAACAATTTGTGCGGTTTCTTTTGGTTCACCCAGTATTTTCATATAATATGTGTTGATTGTCCAGGTCAGCATTAAATACAAATTGTATAAAAAAAATCAAATGGGACAGGGCCGTACCAGAAAAGAAAAATGCACTGAAGGTCAATTTTTTCGCAATCGAAACTTTAAAATAAAAAAAAATTATTGTCCGTATTTAACTTTTTGATCCTGATGATGGTATCTACGAAACCAAACGTCTGATTAAAATTTATAAAACACCACTGTGTTTTTCTTCAAAGATTGCCACAGACATGTTTTTACAGAATTCAATTATCTCTCAAAGTAAGTGAGATATCTTCAGTTGGTAATTCCGACTATTTTCAACTTTCCTGTGGCTCAAAAACTTAAGGGTGAATTTGAATAAAAATGCGCTTCTTCCAATTAGTTAATCTAAAAAACTGTTAGTCAATTTTCCATAAAATTTAAGTGAGTTTGCATAATTTTAAGTTTTTTACATAATTTTGTTATATTTTTTTTTTAATTAAATAAAAATACGATATAATTATTTTTTTTTGTACAACCAAATGGTCTGTGGGAGATACCAGAAGCTTCCGCTATGCAAAATTTTGTTAATTTTTGATGTTTATCTGTTTAACTAAATGAACTATTTTTAGGATTCAAATTCACTCTTAACGCTAAATTCAGACAGTAATGCGAAAACCGTATGTCTCTATCTTCAATAACAACGCATTTTTCCATTGAATCCGACCGAAAATGGGACAGCCTGTACTTATAGTCAAGGGGCATAGAGTCGAAATGATGACGATTTTACGAAACCTATTTTAATCAGTTACTAATAGACCACTTAACATCACCTTGCCTGTGAACAGCCTCAAAAGTGCTGCCGTTAAAAAGTGAGGTTAGGGCGACAAAATATTTTTTTAAATCCTAACGGTTTGATCTACGATAATGAAACTTGGTACACATGTTGGGCTTCTGGACAGATTAAATAATATAATTTAAAAAATAACATTTAGTGCATCTATGGGCCCGTAGAGGCCAAAATGTGTCTTTACATTTTTCCCTGTATCTCCTGAACGACTTATCCTGCATACTTGAAACTATGTAGTTTTGTAACACATACTATTGCCAATCAGCTTGATATCCCAAAAAAATGTTTAGGCTGATTGGGATTGATTGATACAGGAAAAAATCTAAAACCGCATTTCGGCCCCTACCGGCTCCTAGAGGCACTAAATGTTATTTTTTTCTTTTTATAATACAATCTGGCCCGAAGGACAATATGATTACCAAATTTCATCAGCGTAGGTCAAACCGTTAAGATTTAAAAGAATATTTTGTCACTCTAACCTCACTTTTGGACTGCAACATTTTTGAGCCCATTCATAGGTGGAGAAATATTGAGTGGTCTATAAGTAACCGATTTATATAAATTTTGGATGCCCTTAAGTTAAGTTTGCGTAAATATATATATTTTTTTCGAAATTGTCAAAAAAATGGCGTCTGTTCAGAGCCCTCTGCTCACAGGCTAAAAATTTTTTTCTTGATATCAGGCTGATTGCCAATAGGTTGTACTACAAAAACATGTAGTTTCAAGTGTGCAGGATAAGTGGTGCGGGAGATACAGGGAAAAATCTAAAAACACATTTTGACCTTTACCGGCCCCTAGATGCACTAAATGTTATTTTTTAAATTTTGTAATACAATTTGGCCAGAAGGCCAATATGACTACCAAATTGTATTATCGTAGGGCAAACCGTTAAGATTTTAAAAAATATTTTCTCGTCCTAACCTCACTTTTTGACTGCAGCATTTTTGAGGCTGTTCACAGGCAGGGTGATGTTAAGTGGCCTATTACTAACCGGTTAAAACAGGTTTCATCAACAAAAAGCCCACGGAAGTTCATATGCCCCCAAACTATTAAAGAAGTTTTACTTTTTGAATAGTATTACTTACATCTGCTTAAATTTGTTAAAATAAATAATAATTTTTTTAGACTAAAAATATGCGAAAGTCGTGCTGAAAATTTTTTTCCTAAATGAGTTTACAAACAATTTTGTCATTGGGTAAGTTATAAATTGGTTCTTTTCATAAATTATTTAATAATTTTAACACCGTCGTGACGCGCCTGTTATATGTCAGATTTTTAAAAGGGAGATAGATTAAATATATTTTTTCATTTTCCAAGTCTACCCTTCAAACTTGCCTGCCTTAGATTATCAACCTTTGGGTCTGATGTATGTGAAATGTCTAGAATTTTAAACTAAAACCATTTTTTTCTACATCATTTTCTGCTGCTTAATACTTAATTTCTCCCAACCTTTGATTCTTAATATTACCACACACATGCCATTTCAGCGCCCCAATCTATTGTTAATTTTTGTTAAAAGGATTTACCAAAAATTCGCTTTGGCAATCATTTCTTTAAAACAAATAAGTAATTATTATGTAATTGCAGTCACTGTTAAAAATAGATATTTATTATTACTTTTGTTTATGTTAATTAAGCATTTTAAGACTGCTCCTAGACAGATACTTAACCTAAACGCAAAGGAAGTTAGTACAGTTGTCTCCTCCCATGATATTTAACAGACCTGAACAGTTTTATAAACAGCGACATCGAAAGACATGTCAATCATTGACTGTGGGAGTGGTTAAACCAAAAAGATTATAAAAGAGGTCTTTATGAAAGATGGAATTTCTGAAAGGAAAGGATTATGATTTGCCAAAACCACATAATTTTAAAACGAAGATTTCGGAGTTTTAATGGCTACTTTATACAGTGTGTCTCAAAAGTCTGGAACAATGGGTTTTTTGGCATACAGGGGTTTTTCGGGAAGAGGATATGAATTTTTTATCAGATTTGAAAATTTCAATATGGCGGATTCAAAATGGACGATTTAGGGTACAAATCTAAAAATTAGAAAATACATTTTTATTAAAAAAACTTTTAAAGAACAGGCCTTTATTTAAATGCACTCAAAAGTAGAAAATAATCTTTTATCTTTCTTATACCATACCAAAAGCGATGGGCGCAAATTAAAAATTTACCGTGACAAAGACAGAACTACAAAAGAAGAACTAAATTCTTTTTCTATTCGAATGATAAACATAATGCTTTCATCTAAAGAAGCTGAGAATGGTTGAGATTGCCGTTCTTGCCAAGCCTTTGAAAATGTCCTTAGGTTATAGAGTAATACAACTGTTTCTTAGGTTAATCGTCGATGTGACCGATATACGATACCTGAGTGCATTTAATAAAAGCTTGTTCTTTAAAGGTTTTTTTAATAAAAATTTATTTTAAATTAAGAATAAATATTATCTCATTTTCGGAATCCTTAAAAAATAAGCTTTTTAAAACTACCAAACACTTTGAGTCTATCTTTTATCATCTCCAAGATATTCAAGTATAAATTTGTGTGGAAGAGATAGGAAAATACACCTCATTCCAAATTCGACCAATTTTAATATGGCGGCTGGCAATTAGACACAGAAGCTAAATGGAACTGTCTATCTCAAAATGCAGACTTTTCAAAAAGCCCCTGTAGCTCGAAGACAGGGTGACATATTGAAATGCGGTTTTTACCAAAAATCTCGTCTCGAAACTCCCCATAACCATCGAATTTTGGACACCCTGTACATGGTCATATTTCAATATATCATTTAAAATTTTACCCGATGTTGGAAGGTAGACAGTTTCACTTTTTTGCTACTTGAAATTTGCTTTTTTTTGATATTTTAATCCAAATTTCTGTATTTTTTTTGTATATTTAAATAAAAATTTTTGGGACAAATCGGTCATGGGGTTAGTTACCAAATTTTTGTACAACAGCTAAAGGTTGCTTTTTAATATTAAGAATATTTTTTTATACGATAAAAATTGTTCTTATTGTTATTGTTATTGTAATTTATTGTTTATAATACGATTTATAAAAACATAACATTAAATTATTGCTCTCTCTTTATTGTAGGAGCAGCCATAACAATCAAACTTAATTACATCATTTACAACACATTATAAATAATATGTAAAATACTGCTCTTTATTAATTTATTAAAAAGTAAACAGTTTTAATTACGATAATTAAAAGGTAATTATGGCGCCTGTAAAACGTATAAAAAAAATAAAATAATAGAAACCTTTCTTCCTTGGAAGTTTTCTTTTATACCATAGGAAAATAGTCGCTTTTACACCTATGATTAAAACAGTACCAGTGATATCAAATCGCGTGAAAACATAAAGCATCGTATGATTTTAGGTACTATTTTCCCTTATCAAAAAATCCAAAAAACGCAAACATAGAAAAAAGAAAAACACAAAAGCCACAGGACACATTTTTTATGTTACGAATAAAAAAAAACTGACGAATGTAACTTTGTTTTAGAAAAATACTAGAAGTATTATGGACGGCTGCGGGTACAAATAGATAATAAATGGGGATATTGCTAACTTATTAGCAATTTTTTGCACCTGCCTAAAGTTTTTTTTTTGCATCAGTAATCAAAAAAGCCATGTTTTTTCCGGACAGTAAGTAAAAATTTCCAAAATCTCTATAATTTTATTTA
Organism: Oxystoma pomonae; assembly: GCA_963921995.1. Classification (NCBI taxonomy): domain Eukaryota; kingdom Metazoa; phylum Arthropoda; class Insecta; order Coleoptera; family Brentidae; genus Oxystoma; species Oxystoma pomonae. The sequence continues at coordinate 44,662,740 of OY998165.1, forward strand.
TGTGTTACGTATTGTGACATATTTTACAGTTTTTTCATATTTTTGTCTCGTTATTATCATTAGATAAACCTAAAATAAATAACATATAAAATTAATGAGTTCACATTAATAAATTAATATCTATTCATGTTTCATTAATTTTTATTGATATCCGTAGAAATGCTGATAAAAATTGACTTTCATGTCAAAAAAGAAATTAAACAAAAATATTTTTTGTTTGAATTGTTTTGAAAAATTTCTTTGTTTCAAAATTATTTTATTGTTCGAGTGATTAATAGTTAGCTTAATTTTTTTTAAAATCATTTCTTGGTCTTTCAGATTCAAAAGTAAGGGCGAAGTCCGGTGAACAACGTGCTCGGCAATCTGTCTAATCTAATGTGATAAGACGCAATCTTTTGAGCGATAAAATTTTTCGCCTTTTTTTATAATTTAAATTGGTTTACAATTTAACATGGAAAAAGACATATATACTTAAATGAAGAATTGGTAATAGTCTCTAAAGAAGTCTATGATTTTTATCTTTGAACAATATTTTGATGCAAGCTCATCAATTCAAAGGTACTTATGTTCCGATTAGTCCATTCTGTGCCTTCTTTAAATCGAATTCATATAATTATGAGATACTACAGGGTTGGCCATTTTAAGGGATTCACCTGGATTTGAAATTTTTATAGTGCGCATCCCCTTTCAGGGGTAAACTTCACCCCTATATTTAGAATAGGGAAGGTGGGTCGAGTGAAACCTTGTTTTGAAGGTCTCCTGAACATCTTGACAATCGTGTAAAAATTTCAAAAATCTATCAGTTAGTTTTTGAGATATTCACTTTCACAGTTGCAAGAACAAATGCAAAAATATATTTTTAAAGAATTTTTTGATTTTGAGAAATCTCGGGACACGTCGACTTTGCTTTTGTTAATAGTACATTTTATCATTACATTTTTTCTTCTAGGATACATTCCTACGAGAGGTGAAATTTACCTGTACAATTTGAGGTTACTTTTAAAGTAAATATCTCGAAAATGAATCGATAGATTTTCTAAATTTTTACACAATTTTGTCAAAACATTCAAGAGACCTTCAAAATAAGGTATCACTCGACCCACTTTCCCTATTCAAAATATAGGGGTAAAGTTTACCCCTCAAAGAGCCAAAAAGTCTCCCCCTTACAAACAAAATCGATGGGTTTCAGCATTTTCTCCAATTATTTACAGTTTTTGAAAATGGCTAACCCTGTATATGTATAATAATAACTTTGAAAAACGAACAAAATAATTTAATAATCAGGGTTGGCTCTGGCCAAATCCAAAAACGCAAAATTTACTGCGCATGCCTGACGCAGTCTTCTCGCGCCCAGAAGAATTTTTGGCTCTGCATTGTTGCCAGGCTAGCTTGATTGGAGGAGTTATTATCGCTACGGCGTTTCTTCGGAAAATGCAAGGGGAGGGTCGTTGTCATAAAGGTATAACGTAAATAGAGACCTTATGTTTACCACAGGTGCGATCAGACATAAGGTAAACAATTTGGCGACGATGCCAGATTGCGCCGAAAGTTGTATCTCTACACGTAATGTTTTTACAAACATATTGTTTTTATAACTTTTTTATCATTTACCTGGAATTATGCAAATTTTCCGGTTTGTTTTTTAAAACATGGAGGAACGCCTTATTTTTATTCAAATATATAGAAAAATTTAGTATATTATATATTTGCATTTAAATTTCCTTGAATGTTCACAATCTTAAATCAATAAAGAATTTATAATGTGCAGGTACATGTTATGGTACTTGAAATATACCTCATTTTTTCGATCGAAATATCAGATAAAATACCTGATATTTTGGTCCAAAGAATAATTCATTTTATTTCCCAATATATATCGAGAATAAAACCTACAGCAATGTGACAACCTCGCATTTGTGGCGGGTCAGCCATATAACCATATGTACGCTGCTCCATTCATAATTTCTCGACGGGTTGTAGCTTTTTCAATAGATTTTTAAGTGTTTTTGGCAAAAGTAATATGACAAAGTACGTAGTGTGACGAAAACTGGAGATTGCATGTAAAACCAAACATTTCACAGGTTAATTATCAAATGTTTTTCTGACGCCATCTTGTCACAGGCCGCCATAGGCGTGTAACTGCTGTTGCAGTAAGTACAAAATGTAATTAATAAATATAGGAAAGAAATAAGTTTTTTGGGATATTTTTGCGAATTTCTGATAAAAACAACCAACCCCATCTGCGACATTTTTAAATGTCCTATATGAGTAGCAAAAAAATGTAAGAGGTACGTATGCCTGCGTATGATATTTATTCATAACTACAGTTTTGATACTATCTATAGTCAGCTTATTTTTTCAGCCGAGATTTGTTTATAAATGCTACAAGCCTTCCCGGTATCAATATAAATTTCTAAAACATTATATCAGACACAGGATAAAGAATGTATGTTTGTTACAACTTTTTATTCATAATATTTACATAGGTAGATACTCCACATTTATTTTTTTTTATTTATTAAAAATGTAAAAATACTTTTGTACATATTAAATAAAAATTATAGTAGAGTGCATAAATTCCATTTATTTTTAAACAATGAAAAAGCATCATATAATACCTATAATATAGGTATCTTCCTCTTTCAAAATAGCACTATGTTTAATCAAATTTGCTTATTTTTTTTGGTAATTTGCCTAAACAGTGCGAAAAGAGATACTTTTCTGCACGCAATGGCCGTTAAGGGTGAAAAATGCACTTTTGACACGTTTTTAGTTAATAAGCTTCTTCCTAAGGTTATATATATTTGGTATTTTTAAAATTAAAACCAAAACATAATTTTGTTTCCATTTTTAATTTACTGTAGTTTATAAATGCATCTAAAAACTCCAATTAGACTTAAAATTCACGCAGTGTTAAATAAATACTTTTACTATGCTAATTTTTTAATAAAGTTTGGCAGGTCAGTTGACATTAAATAGGTAAAAAAACAAAATGAAGAGGAAATTTAGCGCCGCAATAAATTTACAGAAAATATTTGTGGCGTAGATGGCAAAGGGTAAGGTAATAAATCGGAAAAAAGTTTTTCCTCGACCAGGATTTAAACCCGGGATTTTCAGAATACCAGTCTAATGCTCTACCAACTGAGCTACCGAGGAACCGGGGATTTAACTGGCTATTCGGAAATCCTTTTGTCCGATTCATTTGTTAGTAGTGGGAAGATCTTTGAAGCCTACTGCGGCTTTAAAAACCTAGACATGTGATAAAGACAAGGAGGTACACATGCACGATTATAAGTTGTACGAAATTTCTGTTTATCTATCAACCAACGATACACAACATATAGCGTTTTATTGTAATTCCCAACTAACAATTTCAGCCAAACATATTTTACAAAATGAAGGGAAAATTTAGCGCCCTAATAAATTTACAGAAAAGAATTGTGGCGTAGAGGGGTTCAAATCCTGGTCGAGGAAAAACTTTTTTCCGATTTATTCCCTTTTATTCTCTTACCCTTTGCCCTCTACGCCACAAATCTTTTCCGTCAAAAAACAACTTTGCAAATGCGTGTGAAAAAGTCGACTTTTACATATAAATTTTAATGTGGAAATTTCAACTTCCCACACGCCGTGCGTAAAAAAAATAAGCACGGAATGCATAAAAAACTGTCCTAGTGTGCGTGAAAATACTTTTAACGCACGTATTTTTTATGGATCAAATCTTTAAATTTTGAGTCATATCATAAATCATAAACACTCGTAGAAAAAAAATTGTACCTAACTCTTGCGGAAGTGTCTTTCCCGTGCGTAAAAGTATCACTTTCCGCACTAACTATCTGGAGAACATTTGAAAAATTAATATTTTCTACGTTATTTCTTTACATAAATATTTTCAGAATGACAAATATAATACCTCTTCATAACTTGGTATCAATTATTAAATAAAAAATAATTAAAGATTGTATTCAGTTTGTATTTTTAAATATTTGACAAGTCTGAAAATAAAAACCAAGCCTTTTTACATTTATAAATAACGAGCCGCTTCTGACCGCTGGTAAACGTGGCGTGGTATTGCCTGGGCCAGTGTTGCCAGTGGAAGATAAAATGGTTTTCCCTAAGTCTAACGACTGATCGCGTTTCAAAGTGATTTATGAATGACTTGATGGGTCTATTTTAGTTGGATGTCTTTGGTCGCTATAGATTTCATAGTTATATGAACGAATTTAACAAAAACATTCTTAGTTAAAAAACAAACGCACATCCAGGACAAATTTTATCTTGCTATTTTGTGGAGTGTAAAATTGTACGTCCTTAGCCGCATTCCAGCTGGTGTTTTTTTGAGCAAAATGTAAAAGGCTTCTTAAATGAAAGAAGCCTTTTACATCTTAGCTAACAAAATTTAAAAGAAGCAAAAACTACTTCTTTCACTGTTCTATTGTACTTTGCATCAATACTTTTTTAAAGCTATTTGAATTTTAAAATTTAAGACAAACAAAAATAATAAGAAAGGTTTTTTCGCAGCTAAAAACGCTGTTATATCTGAGATAAGCAGCGGACGTCCGTCTTTGATCAATCTTTGCTTGCACGCGAAAAAACAAGCGCCCCAGTTCCTAACTAATTTTTAAGGCTCTGTTACACGGGTTTAAACCAATTATCAAACTATGCTTTAATTTTTGCGCGTACACGCCAGACATGCGTAGATGGTCCATTAAAATTTTTGAATAGAGTATGCAAGGGGCTTTATTATTTAATTTTTTTTAAAAACTGACGGCTTTCTTGGACTGTATTTTTTCCAGCCATTATAGGATAAATGCCCAATTTTAGTCAAGTTTTGCAAAGTTAAAGACAAACACAAAAATATCCATGCACCTAGCCGGGATTCGAACCCGAGATCTTCCGTGCGGCAGGCCGATATTTACAGACTTACTTTATTCATTAAAATAACCACATCAACTGCAAAAAATTAAAATAAAAAAATAAGTATTCCTTAATATTGGTCATAATTTAATGCAAAGTTCACATTCCAACTTCTTGCTCCTTTTTCTGCCATTTTTCCATATTTCTTTCTTAATAAATGTTAAGAAAGGAAAGCATTTTCCCAAAAAGCGCAGTACTGTACCAAGCAATATAAACAGAAAAAAAAATTCAAAATTTTTCTCTTTTGTTAAAATTCCCTTTCTTAGATTTAAAATTGCCAGAAAAAACGGAAAAAAAATTAATCTTCCTAAAGCAAACCAGGACCATATTAAATAGGGTTACCCTTCATTCCAAAGCAGGCCTGAGGGTTGCAAAATAATCAGTATTTTTTAATGAAATATTGGGTCAAGCTTAATAAAAGAATAATGTGACAAAATAAACATTAGGCTCTAAGATGTGAATTTTATTTCGTATGCTAAACTAAAATATACTTAAATAAAATAAATAAATAAATAAACTAATAAATAAATAAATAAATAAAAATAATTTGTTCTTTATTTTGGTAAAAAATTTTTATGTCCAAACTAAATCTTCATAAAGTGCGAATTCTAGAAATAAATTATAAATAAAAAATGTGGTAATAGGCGGCAAAATCCATATGCAAAGCAGTTAACAAGAAGCACTTGAGCAAATAAAAGACCGAAAAAATATGCAAGATAAAAAGCTCTTATGGTATAAAATTGCATAGGGATACCCATAAATATCCCTGGACATTTTCACCGACATTCATATTTTATACTCGTTTGTCAAGATGTTTTGCGATCCTTACACAATATTAATACTATCCTTTAGCGAACGCCGACGTCCGTTCCAAAATAACAATAAAAAGATTTGCATTTTAACGCCACAAACTATTTAGCAAGTATAAAGTATTGCTGTGACTTTTCTTCTGGGTAACGGTCTATTAGATCTGAATCCCAACTATCCATTTGCCGTCCGTCTGGTGTCAAAATAAAACAAGTACTGAGTGTGTGCTAATTTGTTTGGTGAAACACAAGAGACAAATTAGGTTTACTGAAAATTATTTCAAGTTTCTAAAAATAAATGGGTAAAGACAAAATGAAACACTGATAAGTGCAGAAGCAAAACATCTCTATCCAAATAGAAACTTATAATATTAATAACGTTAGTAACGTTGAAAAAAAAAATTCTATTCTAGTGCGCTAGAGAACAACTGGTTAAACGAAGTCATAAAATAATTTTAGAGACCTCTAGCTGAGCGTTGCATACAAAAAAAAACGCGCATAAGCTAAGAATCAAATAGAAACTAACTATAAACTAATCGACGAGGAGCAAAAGGAAACTATCTAGGACAGAGGGGTTTCCTAAAATTACTAACGCTGCTGCACGTATCGACATTGTCAAACTTGTTTAATTAGAAAAAACAGATAGAGATAAAACAAATAAACCAGCTGTATAATTAGAAAAGCCCTAAGCCTTACCATGCTGAAGAAATTAAATCAATCACTCAGAGCAAGATTATAACAAAAAAAAACATGCTGAATATGTTTAATAGTAGAGACTTGTTCCCTGATCGTCTAAAAAGTTTTGTAAATCAAGATAATGTAAGATATGCGAAGCCATTAAGAGGAGACAATTTTTGGAAAAAAATTAACCCTACTTTATATTATCGCACGTGGTTTGTTATTTTTTGGCCTTACTTCTTGGCAAATACATGCAAATTTTACAACTGTCTTAACTCATGGCAGGTACACTCTTTCATTTTCATCGCTTTTCAAAATTTCCATATGGTTTGTTCCGTTTTCCCATTTTCATAAGTGATGGGGAAATTCATAGCTCGTGGTGGCAAGAAATGGAAAAAATCTACACAGACCTTGCACATGTTACAAATTGATAGGTGTTTATTTATATGTTCATTACCCGCATGTTTTCAATTTTTAGGATTATTTACAAATTAAATCAAAATTATATAATTTTTTATTTTATGGCAGGTACCATTTCCCTTTTAAACCGCTTTTAGTATAGCAGTAAAAATCCATTTATAATCAAACTTTGGAATGGAAATGGCATCGGTTTACAAAAGATTTTTTTTCGAGTTTTCGTTGGAAACTTTCACGACAGCTAAATGCAAACGGCTGTATAAGAATAAGAGTGTTTGTATCGAATAAGAAAACGCTTTGATAATTTTTCTATCCATTTATAACTGTCTGTCTATTTCCTCTCTCTGTTGATGTAACCTCCCTAACCCTCAAATGCTTTGAGGGGTTAAAACGATCGGATCTCGCACAGAGATTTTTAAACGTTAATAGATCAATTTTTTTGGTTTTTATTTGTGCAAACGAGTTTAAACTTTCCTACATAATAATAACTTATGTTACTTAACAATTAACTTTAATTATTTTGTATTTGGAATCCACAATAATAATGGCTATATTCTAGTAATAATTTGGCAAAACTGAAAAAAGCGGCTTGAGAAATTCCACAATTTTTAAAATAAGATATTTGACTATGTCGTAGAAAAAAAAGTCGAAAAATGTGCGCCTTAATAGATTTGAGTATATTTGAGTTTTTTTTTCGAGCCAATATTGGTAAAAAACCAGCTTGTATTTAAAGAGAGAAGAAAAATAATTAATTGTTGTCAAAGACATTAAAAAAAAAGGGTTAAAGCTCGTTCTGTTTTAAATTAAATAATATTCAGAGACAAGTACTGTATAATGTCTAATTAAAAAACAAAACCGGGGTTCCAAAAAATAGGCAGAGCAAAGCGAAGCAGATGGTGACCATGCAGCAAAACACAATTAAATCGACGCGATGCGTAGTAGGTAATATTATGCTTCATATCATGAATCCGAAAACCGTGAATTGTAATATAAGCTGCTTTAAGTCCAGATACGGAAACACATTTTGTTAAAGGACAACAAGAAGATTTGTATGCAAAGAAAATAAAGGAGACACTGAAAATAAAAACGAACCTGAAATCGGACAAATTTGTCGATCAAACTTAATTTGTTATTAAAGGTAATTGGAGCATTATGGCCTAGTAAAGGTAAATACCAGAGTAACAAATTACTTGTGATCAATCGGCGACATTTCGCTTTGCATTTGGTGGATATGGGTATAACTAGTAACAAAAATATCTGAAGGATATTAATAATAGTTTTCAAAACTAGTGGATAAAATTGTTCTTTTTTTACAAGCGTTGGTTTAAATAACGAGCGCAGCGAGGTATTTGAAAACGCGAGTAAAAAAAGGCACAGTTTAGCCGCGAGTTGTTAACACTATTTTTTTAATACCTTTATCAAACAATCCAAGAAAAACAGGAAATTACTTATAAAAATCTCGAACAAAGAGCACTTCTCGCAACACACCATCTTCACACTATAAATCAAGGGGGCTGGTAAAGGAAATAACAATCTCTTTACTCGGTGACGTGTATTGTTGCAACATTTTAATCTTTGACAGTTTGATATTTTGACGATGTTTTTAAATGATTTTTTTGTTAATACTTGGTAAAAACTGGCGGAAATGGATTAATTTTTAGGCAAAAATAATTGGCTTTTTTCAATATTACTATTTTCCGCTATTTCCCTTTAATTTTGGGTAAAAAACGGACAGAAATATTTTTTTGCACCAGTGATCAAAAATAGTAGTTTTCACAACTAGTGGCTAAAATAGTGCTTTTTTTTACAAACGTTGGTTTAACTAACGAGCGCAGCGAGGTATTTAAAAACGCGAGTAAAAAAGCACAGTTTAGCCGCGAGTTGTGAACATAATTTTTTTTAATACCTTTATCAAAAACTCAAAAAAAACGAAGAGCACTTCTCGCAACACACCATCTTTACGCTAGAAATCAAGGCGGCTGGTAAATGAAATAACAATCGTTTCCATAGCGATGTGCCTTTTTACTCGATGACGTTCATTGTTGCGCCATTTTAATCTTTGACAGTTTGATATTTTGGCGATGTTTTTAAATGATTTTTTCGTAAATACTTGGTTAAAACTGGCGAAAATGGCTTAATTTTCAGGCAAGAAAAATTAGCTTTTTTCAATATTACTACTTTCGGCTATATCTCTTTAGTTTTGATTAAATAACGGACAGAAATCTTTTTTTGCAACCGTGATCAAAAAAAAAGTTTTTTAACATCGGTAACCAAAAAAGCCATACTTTAGTTATCTGCAGACAGTTGCTAAAATCATGTTTTTGATTAAGGTATAAAAAAAGGTTTTTTGCATAGGTAACCAAAAAAGCCATGCTTTATTTATCTGCAGACAGTTGCTAAAATCATATTTTGGATGAAGGTATAAACATTTTTTTTGTGTCCATATTCACCATCGTGAAAATTAACACTAAGTAATCGGAGTTTGAAATGAACCTTGGCAAACAAAGTTTCAATATAAAACACCACATTCTAAAAACCGATCAGTACCTAATCTTGGTTAGAGCCTAATCGAAAAATTTTTGTGTTGCTGGATGCGAGCATTAGTTAAAAACAAACACGATTTTTAAAAACTTTAGAGATTTGCCAGCATCTTCCGCTAAATTAATTTTATCCTTATTATATTTCTCTAGATTAGCTCTAAACAAAACCTCCTTCCTTTTTCCAAAAACATGGACATCCTCCTAAAAAAAAATCAAGGATGAGTTCTAATTGAAGTTGAGTATAACTATTTGTCGATTTGTTAAATATTTTTTTATACCTTCATCAAAAACATGATTTTAGAAACTGTCTGCAGATAACTCAAGCATGGCTTTTTTGGTTACCGATGCAAAAAAACTTTTTTTTTTGATCACCGGTGCAAAAAAAGATATCTGTCCGTTTTTCACCCAAAAATAAAGAGAAATAGGGGAATGTAGTAAGTAATATTGAAAAAATCTAATTATTCTTGCCTAAAAATTAAGTCATTTCCACCAGTTTTCACCACGAATTTACTAAAAATTCATTTAAAAACATCGTCAAAATATCAAACTTTCAAAGCTAAAAATGTCGCAACAATGAACGTCATCGAGTAAAAAGGCACATTGCTATGGAAAACGCATTGTTATTTCATTTACCAGCCGCCTTGATTTATAGTGTTAAGATGGTGTGTTGCCAGAAGTGCTCTTTGTTGGAGATTTTTAAAAGTATTTTCCTGTATTAAAAAAGATAGTGTTAGCAACTCGCGGCTAAACTGTACTTTTTTAAACTCGCGTTTTCAAATACCTCGCTGCGCTCGTTATTTAAACCAACACTTGTAAAAAAAGCACTATTTTAGCCACTAGTTGTTAAAACTACTATTTAACGCACCGTAAAACTGATAACCTGCGAAGGGGAGGGGGAGTGGGTTGCCGGAAACAAAAAACATAACAAAATGTTACTGACATTTGTCTTAACTCATCTCTGGAGACTGTCCTGGTACTACCAGCACTATCCCTATGGATAAAAAACGCAACGCAACTAAGTATCAGAAATTCGGGGCTGTGGAAAAGGGGAAGCGAAAAAAACCAGGCATCTGGCAATCGCCGGTATCGCGGAGAAGGAATTAGCTATATATATAATATAACGGTCCTGCACTTGCATTTTCCAAAAAAAAAGCCCTAGCGATAATAACTCTCCTAATCAAATTAGTCTGGCAAAAATGCAGAGTCAAAAACTGTTCGATGCCAACCATGACTTTTAAATTTATTATTGTTTTTGTTTTTCGAATTTATTATTGTTACACATTTTGCAATCCTTGGGCCTCATAGTTATATGAGTTTAACCATGCCACCTAAAGAGGGATAGACAAGGAACGAAGATGCTCATTTAGGCAATGCCATATAAAGCCAACCAATGTAGTCACAGATGGATCAAGGTTAGCGGAAAAGGAATCGATAGGAGCAGGGCTATTCATAGAAAACAAGAGCCTGCAAAAGAGCTACCCACTAGGTCGCCATGCAACAGTTTTCCAAGCAAAAGTATGTGCCGTATTGACAGCCGTACGGAAGGGAAAAGACAGATCGGAGCGGAAGACAAGGTTTACATATGTATGGACAACCCAGCCGCCATACAGGCACTTTGGAAACGTATAATTCCAAAAAGAGTAGTTCAGGAGTGCACAGATAGTCTCCAGGACCTAGCAGGGAAAAACGATGTTGAACTTGTTTGGATACAGGACAGATGGGAATCCCGAGTAACGAGATGGCAGACGAGCTTGTACGAAAGGGTCTGCGCATGCATACATTGTCGAGCCGAATACTTGCTTGCAGAGGGCAGATGAAATCTGTCGTCGAGGAATTGACCTACAAGAGAGTAAATCAGGAGTGACAAAACACAGGAAACGCCATGTAAGCCAAAGAGCTATTTCAGGGCTTCAGCAAGTCAAGAAGGGATTGGTTGATGTAGAGAAAACGTAAAGAAATGGGGCCACTGATAGGAGACCTTAACACTGTGCGTTTCAAGAGCACTTAGCAAGGTTGAAGGTAGAGCGGGACTCAACCCACAGAGAATGCTGGGACGAGGACGAATCCTCAGGGTGGCGATTCTTGAATTTCGAGAGAATGGTCGCCTGGAAACGTTCACATCCTTGGTTTCGACCAATAAGAAGACTCAGGAGCTGCCAAGCTTGTACAGTGCTCGCGCAAAGTTAAATTGATTTTATCCTTTTTCAATAGCGCCCGTTCTCCTGCTCAGAGGCAGGTGTATGAAAGTGTAGGAAGGTTCCTTCGATACACGGCTCGGGTGAAGTTCGGCCGTGGTCGGCTAGGTTTCGGATAACTCGTGACAGCTTTAAAGCGTGTTATTGGTCGATATCAGGTGACCATTCTCGTGGGACCTATCCTACAAAATCAATTTTCGATGCTGAAATGGTCAGTCCAACACCGTTCTCAACTAAAAAGCCAGTATCGTGTATCATCCTACCTCTTCAGTGTCCTTTACCCTACAGTTTCCGCCATTTTTATAACCAAATTGACAGGTAAAAACATGGATTTTTTGTCTATTTGGTGTCAATATAGCCGCTTTAGTAGGCTACAGTATACTAAATCAAAAAAGAGTTAACTGGTTTTGTAGTTAAGAAGGTATTGGTCGGATATCCTGACCTGAAAAAATAAAGAAATGAATCTTGTTTCCGTAAATATAAAAAAGTAACTCTCGTGGCATATCGGACAAGACGCTTTTGTTTCTTACCTCACTACGACCAAGCTTACAATGTCTAATGGAGAATCCAGACAGCTACCGGGGGGGGAGGGCAAAAAATGGCACAAAATGTTTTTCCCTATTACTTCTACAGTACTTAACCGATTTAAACAAAATTGGTTAGGTAATTGATGCAATTTTACAACAAGTGAAAATGTATGTCTACCATTTTTAATTCCAAGGTGGCGAAGTCTATCAAAGGTAGCCTTCCAATGACGCTCGTTATTTCTGGTCTTGAAATTTTTTTTTTAAACTAAAATCTTAATTTTCAAAAAGCCTTTATTTTGCTGCTTTTAGGAAGTCATCAACTTCTAAAATCGGTTGAGGAAATTTTGAGTTATGCTTTTTTTTCCAAAAGAGCATTAAACAACAAGTCCTGACGATTCGTCCAAACTCAGCAAAAGTCTTTTTGCCTTTATTTCTTAAATTTTTACCCGATTTTAATAAAACAAACACGTTTATGTTTAAAGCAAAGTACATTCTGATACAAGCAAATACTTTTATCCGCCATTTTAAAATCCAAGATGGCCGACTTTATTAGAAAAATATTTTTTTTGACGCTCGTTAATTCTGGTAATACGAAAAAAATTTTTAAACAAAAACTTTATTTCTCAAAAGCATTTCCTTTGCTCCTTTTAACGAGGCATCAACTGTTATTATCGGTTAAGGGAATTTTGAGTATTGCTTTTTTTTCCCACCAAGTTTTAACAAATCATCCTAACTCAGAAACAGTTTTTTTGTTCTAGTTTCTTTAGTTTTTATCCAATTTTGATAAAACAACCACCATTGTGTTTGAAATACAGTATATTCTTATAAAAGTACACACCTATTTTAAAATCCAAGATGGCGGGCTTCAATAAAATACACCTCTAAACACCCGTGTTTTCTTATAAATTTGTCCCCTCCGGAGGAGGCCTGTGTGTCCTTTAGTTGTCTACGGTGTTCAAAAAGAGATTTAGATCAAGGGGTGAATTGTTAAAAGGTTGGTAATTTACATCAGTATTTGGGAATCGTAAATCAAATTTCCCACTGACGCGTCTAATGTTTGGCGGGAATTTACTTTTCCGCAACTTCGAGGTTGAAAACGAAGTTTCAAATTGGAATGTTCATTAACATATACTTAATCGAAATTCAAAATGCATAGATGAAAACATCATCTTTACAAAAGAAAATCTACAGGTTTGATCTAAGACGATTTTAGGACTTGATCAATAGTATTTCATATAATGGTCGTGATTCTTCAGAAACGACAGAAAATCTCACCCGTCAGAATTCTGGAAAGTGGCGATGTTTACTTATTGCCTCATTTAAAATAAAAACACAGCGTCCTTCATATTTATCCTCACATAAGAAAAACTGCGTCATTTTTTTAATAACTTTTTGTAAATTTAATATTTTAAAGATGTTCTGCAGGACTAGTTTATGGCGGAGCTAAATTGTTACTACGCGTACCAATAAGCGTCAAAATGGTCGCGATTCTTCAGAAACAACAGAAAATCTCACCCGTCAGAATATTTATCCTAACGTTGTAAGAAAAACTGCGTCATTTTTTTAATAACATTTTGTAAATTTAATATTTTAAAGATATTCTGCAGGGCTGAGCTAAATTGTTACTCCGCGTACCAATAAACATCAAAAAGTGTCTCACCATGTAAAAGGAAAGACAGAATTTGTGTGACTTTTCTGAACAGTGACAGTGAAATATTCCATGGCTATCTATGGTTTTGTATGTTAAAAGTTTTAAAGGTTTGTTTACATATAATAAATAATAAGCTTAATAACAAAATTTTTTTTAAAAAAAAAACAGGGTTTTCACAAAAGCAGCCTACAAAAATTAAAACTGACATATTGTTTATTTACCAGAACAGTATTAAGAAACTAAATTTTAAGCAATATTAGCAAATAGTCCTGACCAAAAAAATCGTCAGATTTTTTGTAAGGGCGAGATTTCCTGACGGTTTGTGAAGAATCGCGACCAAAGTGTCGAAAATTCTCTCCATGTAAAAGGAAAGACAGAATTTGTGTGACTTTTCTAAAAAGTGACGGCGAAATATTCCATGGCTACCAATGGTTTTGTACGTTAAAAGTTTTATAGGTTTGTTTGCACATAGAAATAAGCTTAATAACATACATTTTTAAATAAAAAACAGGGTTTTTAGAAAAATAGCCTACAAAAATTAAAACTGACATATTGTTTATTTACTAGAACAGTATTAAGAAACTAAATTTTAAGGAATATTAGCAAATAGCCCTGACAAAAAAGCATTAATTGTAAACTTGTTTAAAAATAAACAGTTTTTTTTGTAAAAGCGAGATTTTCTGACGGTTTTTGAAGAATCGCGATCAATCTAACAATGTTCATTTTTATTCAGTTTTATAAGTGTTTGGTTAGCACGTTTAATGCCCGTGTGCATGGGTTCGGCTTGACATGTAAACCGAGCTTAAGGTTTAGTTTTATTTTGCAAGGGTGTGGAATATCATGTAAGTGACACTTAAGCTGTAGTTAAGATAAGCCGTAGAATTACTTCCGCTTAAGCGCATTTTTAGGTTATATTCGGTATTTTGTTGATTATGTTTTTAAACAAAAGCCATTAATTTAATCAGATTATAAAACTGTTCCGTTGCCTTTAAATATTTCTGTGATTGTAATAGTGTGGTCTGTGCTTAAAATGGAACTTCTTTGGGATTACGAAGAAGATGAAGAATTAGACTTTGTAATTAATGTAATACCTACCAAGAAGGATTTTTAAAAAAATAAGATGAAGATACCTTTTACAAAAGGTTTAGAATGTGTAAAAAAAATCATGTGTTTTTCTCTAAGCAAATAATTCACCTTTTTTTTTGCAAATTCGTTGTAAAGAAACTGAAAAATGGGTTAGGTTGGTCTGGTGTTGTAATAATTATTATGTTTTCACATCGTCTTCAATACGTATCGAAAATCAAGCATCTTGTTCTTCATATGTCTCGCTCTTTGTCGGAACAGAGAACATGCCCTATGAAAGAAAAAGAAGACAATCTTTTCAATACGTATTGATTACGATGTGATACTAAATAAATAGTCAGGTTTTATAGTTAACCAATTATAATAGTTTTATTTGCCTTTTCATCATCAATAAAATTTATTTTTTTAAAACAACCTCAAATCTTACGTGATTTTTTTGACAGCTGACAGGTAATAATCATGATCACCACACAAAAAACACAAAAAAATGCAGATAACTACCACGTTGCCAATAATTTCCTTACTTTTTCCAAGTGGAACATATTCGGAACCTTTGCAAACCAAGTAAATCTCAGGGGAAGTGGTGCACACGGGCATAATATTACTTTTCAGCAACTTCAAGGTTGAAAACGGAGTTTAAAATTCTACGGTGGGATTTACTAAAAGGCTTTAGTCTATTTTAGAACGGTCCTATGTTTGGGTGAAATTTTTGGTTTTGGTTTGATTTATAAAAATAATTTTAATAAATTTGTTTTTTAAATGATCACCTTAATGCAATCTTTTGTTGGATTTAAAAAGAAAGTTTCAATTTAGAAGAAAATAAAAAAATGTAAAGCCACGTTAAACCCACGCGGGGTTTAAATAAAAAACACTCTGTAGAACAAATTAAAATTGGGCTTATATGCCACTCTAATTAAAAGTTACCCTTGTTAATTAATTTTTCCAAATAATACTTGATGTCACACAACGATTTAGATGGGTAATAATAAAATAAGGAGTAGATTAATTTTGTATTTATTTAAAAGTCGAAATGCCAGTTTCAAAATATTAGCTGCGTTCAAATCACAAACTTGCTTGTACCTTGGCTTGCACCAACCTCTACTGATGAAAGCTACAGTTTGAAATGAGTGGGCTTTGAGTAAGGTAAAATTTCTTGACTGAGCTTTTAGAGACCATCAAGATTTGAATTTCAGTTTGTTGTTGTTTGGGGTTTTTTGTTTAATATATTTTTCATATATAATCAATGACCTTCACTATTTATTCTGCCTCATATATTTTTTGTGCTGAAAACGGGTTCAAAATATGGCGGTTTTCTGGACAAAATTGGAGGTGTTTTATTGGTTAATGAACAACTTGGGATAAATTAATCCTTTTAAAACCGGTTACTTAGGAAATTATAAACAAACTTATTACCAACTGTCACCAAACAATCCTTTCTGAGGGTTATAAATTTAAACTACCCCCCAGAGCTGGTCTAGAAAATCACCATTTCTATTTCCTCAAACACAGATAATGAAGCTATTATATGCCAAAATTTTCACCATTCGCCACTTTAAAACCTGTCAAAAAAATTATTTTAGGACATTTTCTCCTAAAATATGGTATATTTTAAGAAAAAAGCCGTTTTTCAATGGTATTTTGCAATAACAATACAAAATAATCAATAACTGTGTGTCTTTTCTCTGTGTAAGTGTTTTTTAAAAATTGGTTTTAAAGTTTAGTACCCGCTACAGGTGTAAATATTTAGACATGTGGGGGATGCGATTTTAGATCTTGGTAAATTTTACTGTGACTAAGATGATTTTAGGGCTTGGGCCACCTTCATTAACCATGACAGTATATGATATAATGTTTTTAATTTTTAGTCAAAAAAATCATTTTTTGTTTTTAAATTGAGTAATTTTTTTGGTGTTAAAAAGTTTAGGATAATTTTGTAAGGTCAATTTATTTATTAAAACTAATTTTAAGGATTGTCGGAAACCGCGGTGATTGTGGGATTTTGGGTAATTCTAAGGGAGAAAGGAAAAAACTACAGGCACGGTTTTTCAGAAATTATTATTGGTAAAAACCGCATATGAGTATGTTAACCCGTTTTTAAGCTAATGAATCTTTTTAAAAAATATGCGTTTCAGAATTTGGCCTATCACTCTTCTACTATTGAAAATTTTAGTATATAGGTAGGACTTTTCTGTAGATAATTTTAATTTGAATTTACTGGTCAAACTACATCTTGTCTGTAACGTTTAGGTAGATACTAAGTTGGTATTTTTTACGCGATTTTTGATATCAAAATTAAATTTTCTTTTAAAACGAGGTGTTGCTCTTATAATATAATTTTAAATATTTTTATTATATTTTTTAATATCTTTTTTCTGTGTCCCTTATTTTTTCTTCATTACATTTACCGTCGTTTTTCGTAAAAAGTTTATTATTAGTATAAAAGTTTATTATTATATTATAAAAATATATTGGAAAGAATAAAAAAATTAAGAATTTAAAAAAACGACATACCTAGGTACCTTTTAGAAAAAACAAAAAATTAAATATCATGTTCGATACATTATTCTAAAATCGAGTAAAAAAGGTAAACCACAAGACCAATACTAACTCAACTAAAAAACGTGACAGTTGGACCGATTAACTTTGCTTTAAATTACTTATAGAAAAGCACTGTACACCAAAAAGATATTTTTAATAATAAAAAATTATGGGCCAAATTCTCAAACCCATATTTTTTAAAAAGCCCTTGTAACTCAAAAATGGGTTGACATACTGATATGCGATTTTTACCAATAATAATAATTTACTAAAAATTAAACCTGTAAGATGCTCACTAGGATTTCACTATTCCCTTGAATTTGGACCGCCCTGTAAATTACATTTATAACAAATATAAGTTAAAAAAATATATGAATGTATTATTTAGATACGGTTTTTATCAATGTATATTTCTTACTCGCACCAATGTGAAACCATATTGAACGTGTTAATATTCACTTTGGTTTCGTTACCAGTGTAAAAAAATCACCTTTTTTAAATTTAATGTTCTTTCTTCATCAACTGTCAACTAATTTAAACATGATTTTGGATTTGAATGATAACTTTATCATGTGTGGCATAAAAAAAAAACTAACGAAATTACATCGTACATGTCCATTAACAAAAGTCCAAGTGATACCGAAGACAACTGAACAAACGAAAATCATATTTCATTAAAACAAATCGATTAACAGTTGACACCTGTCAACGGCACTTTTTCCGAAAAGCGATTTCCCCGCCTAATCGTTTTAGTAGACCGTTGTGCTATAAAAGGTTAAATTCGTTTACATGTAGATCTTCAAAATCAAATTAAATAAGGCTTTGTTAGACTGTAGTAAACGGAGATCTGCCAAAATATTTTTTAATTTTCAGTGCAATTTTTTTATAAAATCAAATTCAAATCAAATCAAATCAAATTTATTGTTTCCAAAAGTTTTACATTACATGGTTGTACATTTAACACATTTTAGACACAATGGATCTTTTGATCTGTGTGTGCCTTTCATAGAACTTATTTTGAAAATAACAATCTGCCTATATGGTTACAATAAACAACATCTACCTAATAATAATAATACATTGTATATTACAATTTCGTCACAGAATACTATTAAGTTTAGTACATAATATTTTGTTTCTCTTTGTTCTATATATTTTTTTTTTTAAACAAATTAAACAAAACATTAAGGTCTTAGTTACACATAAAAATATAATTTACAGGTACAGTACAGTGGTCACCCAGTAAGCAACGATGCAAATTAAATTGGAAAAAGCGCCGCAAATAACGCTCTCCTTGTTCATGCTTAGTGGGTAGTAATATAGTTAATTTAAAAATATTTTATTATTATTATTTAGTCACAGTCATAAGATTTTTATGTTGAGATCAGAGTTGACAAAAATAATATTCAGACTTAATTGCAACACGATATCAGAGTTCAGAGTATTATTTAATTTTTCCCTATTTTTTTTTTCTATTAAGTTAAGTTATTTCCTAAGTTATTCCAACACTATTCAAGGTTGGGACAATTTCATACATTCTCCATGAATTTGATAAAATCCATTCATTTAGCCTATTATTGATATTTTTATTTGATTTACTTTGTTTGAATTTATCCGGGAGAATGTTGTATATTTTTGGGAGGATGTATGAAATATGTCTTTGAGTTGTTGAATATAATGTATTAGGTATATTTAGGTTGTTTTTGATACATTTCTTGTTCCTTTATTGTGGTGAGTAATAGGTTTATTAAACAGCTTATTTCTAAAACTAAATTTCAAAATAGCCCTTATATAAAGTTGCCTAATGTTTAAATATCCTGAAATTCTAAATAATTCCTCCGTAGGAAATTGTTTATTTTTAAAGTGCATTATTTTAATTATATATTTTTGAGTTACATATAGTGGTGCCATTATATTATTAGTGGCTGCGCCCCAAGCTGTGATTCCATAAGTTAGTACCGATTCAGCTAGTGCTCGATAGTACATTTTCAATATGTTTATTGGAACAATTTGCCTTAATTCATAGAATTTATACACTAGTTGTTTTAGTTTTTTGTTTACATAATCTATATGATTGCGCCACGTGAGACACTGATCAAAATAAACACCAAGGTATTTAATATTTGTTTCTCTTTTTATCAATTCCGTACAGTTACAATTTATATTTACCTGGCAGTCATAATTATGCAATTTTCAGGTAAACTTCTTTTGTTCATTGCAAATGTTAGAAAATTTGTTTTATTCGTATTCAATGTTAATAAATTTGAGTCCAACCAGTGTTTTAATTTTTGCATTGACCTCTCGCACCTGTCAATGGCACCCCCCCATGTCCGGTCTTTAATCAATAAAACAGTATCATCTGCAAAACAGATTATTTTTCCCTCAATGTTTAGTTGAGTCAGTGAATTGACATATATCAAAAAGAGGACCGGGCCCAAAAAATCGTTTAACTTAAAAAATATACATTTATTTTATTTTTTTACTGTTTATTCTTAATCAAAAAGTACCAAAATGTAGGATGCATAATTATTCACGATACTTGTGCCTTGGTTTTTCAAGACTTCTTGTTTTCTGTGTTGACGATTCTTTATTTTAACTTTTCATTGTTATACCCAAGGGTAGCGGACAAATATTCGGTCATCCCTTTCAGAAATCGGTGTAGAAAAAAAAAGGTTCTTATACAAAGTTCCCAGTCCTACCCCCTCGGGAACTGTCATTTCTAACCTCCAAAAAACTCCAAAAAAGTTTTTCTTGGATAACTCCTAAACGGTAACAATCTGTCAAAAGTGACACATAGTAAAATGTTGCTAATTTAATTCTCTATCAATAATTAACTAGTGCTAGTGTAGCTTAAACCACTCCTTCTACCAGAAAAATTGAAAAACAAAAATTATGCCAATTTGAACAATTTCTTGCATATTCCTTTTTAGAATTTTCATCAAGATTTTTTAAACCACGAGTATCAAACTTAGTAGGGTTGATCTAAGAGCAATAGCCTAAATTATATAATAAAATTAAATTTTTCCAGTGGCTTTGTCAAAGTAAATTTGTGACTGAAAAGCTAAAGTCCCCTACTCTCCCGATATAAAAAAATATGAATTTAGAAAATTCTTATTTTATTACTAGAGGCAGCAAATACAAGCGGAGGATATCATTGGAAATACAATTTTATCTAGTATAAGATCCAGTGAAAAGCGGGGTCTTTTCTTTTATATGTCAGTAACAGTGACGTAGCAAAAAGTTTTGGTTCATTTTGAAATTATCTATTTCTGATATAATTTAGGTCATTTCTCTTAGATAAACCATGCTAATTTTGGTAGTCGTAGGTTGACATATCTTGATAAAAATGCTAAAAAGAAATATGCAGAAAATTGTCAAATTGACAATCTATTACCGTTTAGGAGTTATCCAAGAAAAACGCTTTTTTGGGGTATTTTGGAGGTTAGAAATTACAGTTGCCGAGGGAGTAGGAATGTGGACTTTTAGTATGTTAAACGGTGGACCCTCCTAAGCTTGCTAATAAAAAAAAAATGGGTTCTAATTTCCTGTATTCAGAAAATTTATATCTAAATTGCCTATCCTAATAACGCTCGCCACATTTAATTTTTTTAATAGTGTATTGTTACTGGCTCAGATCATAAATATGACGACCGCATGTATGTATCTGCTTTGGTTTCAAAGTTTTATCTCCTTTACACACCTCAACCACCCTCTGCAACTGTTTTATTTTCATAAAATTGTATTGTCACCAGAACAAATCATAAATATGAAAACCGCATGTTTTTGTATATGCTTTCATTACAAGGTTCCGAATTTACCCCCTTTACACTCCCCAACCTTCTTTTGAATTTTTTTCGCAAGATTTGATAGACAGCCAGGCTCTGTGAAGTTAAATATAATCGTTTAAAAACAAATAAAATATTTACATCCCATCTTTACTAAGATGGACGGCAAGCCAACATTTTATAAGAACCATCAATCAAACTGAGAAATAACAAAAGCTAAAAAGAAATTTGAAACAAACGCTGTGAAAAATACGAACTGGTATAAGAATTGAGGGACGCAAAATCACCGTCAATTCGACGTTTTCTCGACCATAAACTGGCTACAGAACACGATATCCACGAGCTATTATACCAGAGGGTGATGAAATGTAGTTCCCTAAAGCTCAAAAAATGCTACTTTGTACAAAAGTTGCTAAAGCACTGCTTTTCGTTTAAAGGGTGCGAATAGTATCAGACACATAGGTGGCGATTCCTAAAAAACCGTCAGAAATTCTCGTCCCTACAAAAAAACCGACGATTTTTAAAGTCAAGTTTACACTGCTTTTTTGTCAAGAATTATTTGCCAATATTCCTTAGAATTTAGTTTCTTAGTTTTCCAGTAAATAAAGAAATATGCCAATTTTAATTTTTGTAGGCAGTTTTTGTGAAAACATTTTTGTTATTTAAAAATGTATATTATTAAGTTTGCTTTTGTGTGTAAACCTTAGATTAAAATGAGACAAGATATCTGGTCCAACGAAAACTCCTTGGCAAATAATAACCACTGTTTATTTACAAATCAAATCACAACAAAACGAAAGTGAGATATATCGAGTCAAATGAGATATTTTCGAAAGTTTTTATAAGGTTTTTTTCGAGGTTTTTTTTTATAAAGACGATAAAATAAAGCATACTTTTGATGAAGTAATTAATGCGCAAATAAGATATTTTGGAACGCTTTTTTTTATAAAGACTATAAAATAAAGGTAGAAAACGTCCTTAAACCAATTTGCAAACAACAATAAAAGTTAATTCACATGTATTCAGGTTTGGAAGAATATTGAATTCCTACCTCTTATCAGAATATTACGGTTGATTTATACTGCCGTCGTTGCCACTGCGCTCGCCATTCGAATTGATATTTAAAGTATAAGTAAGTTTCTGCTAATGACCAGAAAAAATAACAAAATTAACAAACACACCAACATAATTTTCAGCTAATAGGTAATAATTTTTTTCTTGATGTTCCAGGTGCTATGAACTGTGTTTCTTTGTTTTAATGTTTGGCATAATTTTATTGTGTTGAAAATTGAAAATGCTATAAATCATATACAAACTTTGTAATAAATTTCTTTTGTATAAAATCAGACTACAAACATTTATTGTTAGGAAGCTTCCAACGCGCAAATTGGCAGAAATATTTTTTTGCATGTTTTTTAAATTATTTTGCAGATTTCATACTATAGTAAAATTTTAATAATATAATCCTTGTGTAAATTTCTGTTTAAGTAGGTACGCCACTGGTGTGTTTACTGGAAACAACAGAAAGGTAAACATTGTTCCATATAATAATATAACCAAAGTCTCCGTAAGTGTCAGGTATCTTGTCTCTTTTTAATCTAAGGTGTAAACAAAACTTTAAAACTTTTAACATACAAAACCATAGATAGACATGGAATATGTCGCTGTCACTGTTTAGAAAAGTCCCCAAATTCTGTCTTTTTTTACATGGTAAAATTTTCGACACTTTGACGTTTATTGGTATGCGTAGTGGTAATTTAGCTCCGCCCTAAACTATTCCTGCAGATTGTCTTTAAGATATTGGATTTACAAAATGTTATTAAAAAAATGATTCAGTTCCTTTTACAAGGTTATAGGATAAATATTAAGGACGCTTTGAATTGCGACGGGTGAGATTTTCTGTCGTTTCTGAAGAATCGCGACCAAGCATACTGCTGAAAAAGTCTAAAACAGTAAGTTTTGTATTATTTGTATAAAACGATCGAAATTTTGTGAATTTTGTGTGTGTATTTTAAACAGTAAACAAATCAAGAGAAAAAACTTGTAAAAACCTTCTATTTCTCATTTAAAAACTAGTTTTTGTTAAAATATTGGTAAATTAACTTTCGGTTTGCTGACAAACTTTAGAAGAAGTCTCATGACAACTGTGTACCTCATATTAATACAAAAATTATTTTCCATATCTGTCAACGATTTTAGCAACAGATTGTTGAGTACCGAAACTTTGTTTTGATACTACAACTGGAACTGCAAATGCAACCGGAAAATAATACCTTTTTTTACTGAAACGACTTTTTGACACTCATAAATTTTCCTGATAACAATCTTACGCCACTTCACCCAATAAAATATAAATATGCATATAAATTTTTCAAAAAGCAAATGCTACCAGAAGATTCCATAATTTATTTAAAAATCTACCTGTTGTTTTGCTGTTAGAGAATTACGACGTGTTAGGAAGAAGGTATAAAAAATTATTAGGAAAGTATTAGGTCTAAAAACTAAGCATATTAAACAAAAAACTTCCTTAATAAACATAGTTTAGTATAAAAACCAATTTTTTACAAGTAGGTAGCGATACATCAATTAAGTATACGTCTACGTCTCGGCCCAATAAACTGTCTCGCTTTTTTCAAAAAAATAATTTTTAGAACTTCTTTAAAATACTATTTTTTGTACTCACCAACCGCAAATTACAGAACAATAGTTTATGAGACCGCTTTTTATGCTGGGTTTATACAGGCAAGAATAAAAATAACTTTGAACCAATCACCACACAGCTTCTGCACATGAGAGTAAAAGTGAGTAACACCAATAGGTAAATCAAAAAATGCAAAAAACCTGAAAAACACCCAGTTAAATGACAACAACAAATAAAAGTGAGGTTATGTACGACAAAAGGGCATGCGCAATCTGTTTTCAGATAAACATAAAAGTTAAAAGTTGTTTTTATTTCTGCTGTGTAAACGCCTACACTGTTTCCCATAAGCACAACTTTTGCATTAAAAAAATGTGCGAAGTTAGCCACGCACCTATTTTTCACCGACACCCAAAGCATAAAAATGGTGTTCTATCAGTGGTTTTAGTGTTCAAATTTGTTGTATGATTATTGAAAGAAAAGTAAATGGGTATTTCACAAGAAAATAAAAAATTGCAGTAGAAATATATACATCTGCACCATATAGCTATGAGATACTAAAATGACCCAAGTGTTGCAAAACCTGTAACAATAATAACTTTGAAAAACAAAGAAAATAATTTAAAAATCAGGGTTGGCCCTGCGAATTTTTTCCAGGCTAACTTGATTGCAAGAGTTATTAGCGCTGCTGCTTTTTTTCGAAAAATGCAATGCATAATAGGTTATATTTTTTAGACTTAAAATATATTTTTTTCTTTTAAAAGAAAAATAAAGGGACTCCCTAATTTGCTGACCAGATGAGATTTTGCTGATCGGGTATTTCTAAGCTGAAATTCTGCTGACCACTATATACACGTTGATCCTGGACTCAAATAGAATACCCCTGCCGAAATTTTACCCCAACCCCTCTGAAGGTATTCACAAAAATAATATAAAAGCTTGCTCACCGGATATATCTAGGCTCATATTCTGCTGACCACTATATTGACCCTGGACTCAAATAGAATAATCCTGCTCAAATTTTACCCCCCCCCCCCCGCACTCCCATTCTGTGGAGATATTTACAAAAATAATATAAAAGCTTGCTGACCGGGTATTTCTAAGCCAAAATTCAGCTGATCTCTATATACTCGTTGATACTAGACTAAAATAGAATACCTCTGTCCAAATTTTACCCCCCCCCCACCCCTGTAGAGAGATTCACAAAAAAATTTGTGCAGGGTTAATTTATTTTAGTTAGAATTAGAATCAACGTGAATTTCAGCTCAGAAAATTTAATATTATTTTTGTGAATATTTTTACAGGGAGGGGGTTGAAATTTGAGCAGGGTATTCTATTTAGTCGGTGATCAACGTGCATATAGTGGTCAGCAGAATTTCAGTTTAGAAATACCCGTTCAGCAAAATCTCATCTGGTCAGCAAATTAGGGAGTCCTTAAAATAAATAATTATTTAAAGAATAAAGATCGTGTGGAAAACCAGTATTATAGGCACCGCAATATAGAATCAACTGAAGAATAGAACCCAATTTATGTACAGGGTGACCGTTTATAAAGTTCCACTTGTGAAAACTTTTTTGTTATTTGTCACAAAAAGATAAATCAAAAAATTAGGTAGATTTCTGTAGCATTTTCAGTTTTTTCCTTAATCACACTCTACACGCAAGGTAGTCATGAGGTTCGGTTTTTTTTAATTGAATACCTTGTATATTTTATAAAATTTTGATAGATCTTTTCTTTCTGATTCCAAAAATATATCATATGTAGGGTTTATCTGTGGCGGTTCTTGAGTAAAATCAAAAATAATTTGCCATAAGGGCAATGTGTTAGCCAAGGAAAAATAGTTTAGGTGGTTTTTTGTTCAACACATTACTCTTATGGCAACGTTTTCGTGAATTTGTTCAATGACCATTAAAAACAGTGGTAACATATGGTATATATATGGAATCAGAAAAGAAAGATCTATCGAAATTTTAAAAAATATAGAGGGTGTTCCATTAAAAAAAAATGACGTTATAGCCATCCAGCGTGAATAGGTCATTTAAAAAAAAAGTGAATCTGTAATAGAAACCTACATAATTTCATGAGTAATTCACTTTTTTGTTTATCTTTTTGTGACGAATAATGTAAAACTTTTCCCAAGTGGAACTTTATAAACAGTCACCCTGTACCATATTTTTTCATGAGCGTCAATTAGTATTATAGTATCATTAAAAGAAGGTCTCTAGCAAAAAATACCATCTGTGATTTTTTTGTAGGGAAATGATCCTAAAACTCGCGGTGTCATTCATAAAAAAGAATAAAAAATAAATAAATATTTGGTGATTGTTATAAAAGAAAATGGTTGTCTCCAGTCAATTAAATATTCCAAAAAAAAAGTTTTTTTACTTTAAGGTGGATATTGCTTTGGTGCATATAAAGACAATTTGATATCTCTTGGTTTGAGATAAATTTTTTTTCTGTGTAACAGGGGTAAAATGAGTTGGTTACTAACAGTATTACCATTTGCAAAGGTGATTACTACGACTGACTAAACACTAAAAGGGATTTTCCTCGAAAGAACTACAAGCTATCAGGTAACCGGGTTACTCGTTTTCAGTTTTTCAAAGTAATCCAAGCGATGACGACACGAGTAACCAGACTATGTTACCAGCCTAGGGGATGTGGTTTCTTGAAAAATGTGAGGTTAAAGTGCGGTTTATTTTTGTTATAAATTTTATAAATGATGATGTCATAACTACGATCACTGATAGTAACCGTGACGTCATGACAAGTAACCCAAACGAAATTCTATCGTCCTCGAAGAAAAAGCCTCCATAATATACGCTGATATTATTACCTTGTTATTAATCGCTTGTATCACGCATTTGGAGGAAAGAGAATAACCCGACTTTTTGTACAAAAATTTAAAAAGTAGAAAAGAGACAGGAACAAAAGTAGTGTTTTAATACAAGATGAATAAAAGAATGCTGGCCCATAAATCTCTAGTTGACCTCGTAAATTGTGAACGGTTGTAGTTAAATATTCCAGATTATAAATAGCTAAATGTAAGCGATAGGAAACCGACTAGCGCCTTAGTAGGGGTCCAGGACCCGCCGGATTAATTCTCGTAGTATAATAGTAGTTATTGCAACTAGTAAGGAGCCAATATATTTTTAACAAGTATTATTTTAAAGAACGAGGTCAGCAAGTGATCTAAAAATACGATTAAAAAGCACAGTTTAGCCGTGAGTTGTAATTACGAATTTTTTTAATTCTCTCATCAAAAAACTGAAAAAAAAACCTTTAAAAACTAAAACACAAATGCATTTACTTCACCACCGGCTGCCTTATGTTGGCCATTTAATTTTTTGACATAATTTTCATGCAAAAAAATAATAGAAATACATTTTTTGCACCCCTGAGCAGTAAAAAAATGTTTGGCATCGGTAAACAAAAGCCATGGTATTGTTAATATTGGTTCTTTCTGTGTTCCTTGTCGGATGCTCATCAAAGTTTGAGTTTTCGTTATTTCCACCCAGATCTTTTGCTTTTTGGTTTCTTTTCGGTTGAAGTAACTGATTTGGAGGTTTTTTTAACTTCTTTTTTTGTTTTAACGCCCGTTTAGACAAAACAAAAATAAAAATCTAAAAATAAAGATCTAATATCTATCTATTTAAGCGAAATTGGGATAAAAACGTCTACCAATAGCTTGTTGTTTTGTCCATCGTTCTGGAACAACTTGGCGCTTTTAAGAACGAGATTGCCTGCCGTGCATTTTTCAATACTTGGAAAACAACCGTGACTGCCAGTAAAACTCCATGTTTATTAAATGGCTAAAAAGCTTTTTCTGGGATTTGAAATCTTTAGCAAAAGAATGTAGAATAGCTAAGTTTTTTTTTTAATTTGTTTAGTTTAATTATTTTGAATTGTAGTTTATTAATTTTTCCTTAAACCCAGTTAAAATTTTCTTTAATGCAAAATAGTTATGTTTATTTATCAGTAAAAAGTAATTATGTAGTTTTAGGAATTATCTATATTTTGTGGTAAAAATTTGATTAGATTATTACCGAATAATCTTTATTTTGTGTTCAAACATTTTTTAGAATTTTTTCACTCCATCGTTTGCTCCATTACTAAACCCAGGCCTGCCGAACATCGCGCGGTATAATAAATTTAAAAAGCTTTTTGTGGTTACCTGATCAGCGTGGTGGGCAGTACTTTGTATCTTGTCAAGATCTCTTCGGGTGCCACTTTTTAGCCAAAACCCGAAAAATATGAATTTTGTTGATCAAATTATACCCAATAAATAAAAGTTTTTGTTCTTAAGGAGACTTCGAGCTTCCTACCTATTAATGCACAAGTAAGTGTAGCTTAAAACATTACAATAGTAGTTTACATAACAAGCATGTTATTATGGTTATTAGAAGCGAAGCTGGAAGTTTGAGACGCGAGTCGAAGGCGAGTGTCTTAATTCATCTGAGCGAGTAATGACTATAACATCGAGTTAGTGTACAATAATTTACCTACGACCAATGAAAATGTCATTATAAATATCAAAAATGATTAATTTAAAAATAACACATTTATTATGCAACATTACTGTTTCCAAGAGAATTAAGAGAATATTGTCATTAAGCGCGAATTATTTATTTAAAGATTCGCGCAAAAGGTTCCGGCCAAAAGGTTCGGGGCTCGGGTTAAAAGTTCGCGGTGTTCGGATAAAATTTGCTGAAAGAAATATTTGGAATAAAATAAAAATTATGAAAATTATTTACCGTAAATCATTGAACTGAATTGTAATATAAAAATTAAATTTTAAAACCTTTCCGACGGAAAAACGATTTAATGCACTTGATAAGAAATAATAAGGATTACTTTATTTCATTTTGTGGGGTTTTCGTGGTGAAGTTTGGTGGTGGGGTTTGGTGATGGGGTTTGGTAATGGGGTTTGGTTAATTAAGGAAAACCAAAAAAGTGTAAAGCATAGCAGCAATTAGGTACAAACTTTTTACACGTACAATAATTTTTCGCTTTCCGTCGGCTTTTACTATTTAATCGAAAAATAAAATTGTGGTGTTGGTGATGTTTTTCAAAAAATCTTGCGAAAATTTGCAGGAATGTTCGTGGCAAATGTTCGCTGCAAATGTTCGTTGCAAATGTTCGAGTGCTCGGGCAAACGTTCGTCGAAAAAGATTCGATAGAATTGGCCCGAATTTTTGGACGAACCTATTCGATCTGTGTAAATGCGCCATCAAAGTTTTTGAAAATTTCAAAAAATTTCGAAAATATTTGAATTTTGAGAATCTTTGAAAATGTTTATTTTTGTTTTGAATTTTGAAAAATTTTGAAAATTTTGTAATTTTTGTAAATTGTAAAAAATTTTTGAAAATTTTAATTTTGCGTCAATTAGGGTTCCTTTATGAAAGAAAATTTTATCGCTTGGCGCTTACAATTTACGTCTAAGCTTCATTATTATCCTAGGAGCGTAAATGGTCCATTACAGTATTATGGGTTGATCGTAAATAAAGAAAGAGAGGAATACTTGTTTGTTTGTGCAAAAATATGAATTCAAAAAAATTCAATGAGTACAGACGATTTTGTTGATTTTATAGCACTGCCAAAAGATGACACTACTGTATGTGTATTTTTTAAATACACCTTACAACCGTCTAGAAAATACACCTTCCAACCCTCTAGAAAATGAAACGAACGAACCATAACGAATATTAATTGAAACAAAGAGAATATTATTTTTTTTAATTGGCCTATATTTTTACAAATACATTAAGCGAAATTAGGTGGCAAAAATCCAAAAATTGTTATTTATGTGCTATTATTATAGTTATATTGTTGCTACTAATTAATTTTCAGATCGTTACTTTTGAAACAATGTAGAGGAATCGTTCTGAACTAATTATATGATACAATAGGACACACGCGTTGTTTGTTAAACCCTCTGAAGGATTTAATATTTTCGTAGTCGAAAATGTTTTAACAAAACGACCATGGAAAAAGATGCACTCCAGTCCCGGGGAGTTCGTTCAGTTTTTTGTTGATTTCTAAGTTGGTTTAATCATAAAAATAACAAGCGGAGATTTTTTATTTGCCAAAAACTAGGTTGCTTTTTTTAGTTCAAGAATACCCATTTCTTGGCCAACTAAATATAAAATAACTTAAAATATATTGTGCGTAAAATACGCCTACTGTAAAATATAACTAGGAAATGCTGTTTTTGTAAATCTTTCTCTATAAATCATTGTAGTACTAGTACAGCCGAAAGCCAAAATAAAAATGAACATACTCAACAAAATATTATTCGCATAAATAAATAAGCAAGAAATTGCAAGTAGCCAGCATTATAGAATTTATTAATAGGCCCCCAGTCGAGCAGATATTTGTAGAAATATTTATGTCCATATAATTAGCCTCTCCTCTCTAAAAAGTTTCTTTTGTTGTGAAAATATATTAGCAGGCGATACAGGGTGTTCCAAATTCGATGCTCACCATGGGTATCTCCTAAGCGGTAGGAGATTCGAAATGGTTTAAATTAGGGCAAAGTTGCGCAATTTGACACTTTTCTCAAAACCAGAAAAAAAAGTTAAAAAATTCCGGGTAGTTCCGGAGATAGGCGAGGAAAACAGAAATCTTTATTTTTAGTTTTTATTTTTCTGCGCCCTTATTCTTAAAGCTGTCAAAAAACGCTTAAAACTTTCTACAGGCACCTTTTTAAGATCTACCTAATGAGAGGTCTAATTTCGAGATTTGACATTTCACTGTGAGAGGGACACTGTCAAGTTCATTTTTTTTATGACAGATATTTTATAACCTCATTTCGACAAGTACCTGACGTTTTGAGTGAATTGACCATCATCAGCTCAGATTTTTTTTTTGAAATAATAGGTAAAGTTATTTTTTTTTATTTATAGGTGTGTTATGTGTTATGTGTTATGTTGTAACAAGTGAATTTGGTATAAATATTTTATTTTCTTTTTTTAGAAATGCCTACTTCTTGTTGTGTGCCGAATTGCAAGAGCCATTACAAAAATAATGGACCAAATATACGTGTGTTTCATTTTCCAAATAGTGCAGAACTAACAGAAAAATGGATGAATGCAATTGAACGTGAAAAATTCACCCCAAACAAAAGTTCAAGAGTAAGATAAAGAACTGATAAAAATAGAGAAATTTGTGGTAATTTAAAATGTGTTGTACTTGTTAATGTGATTTGCATTTTACAGAAAATTAAGTTGAACTTTCAACAAAATTTTTCACAAATTCTGGGGATCTTTTGGATGTTAAGATTTTAAAGCCCCGACTAAAAAAGGTGGGTAATGGTACCTGCTGTTTATTGCTTAATTCTTACACACAGGAGCTACTTATTATAATACTTAAATGGTACCTACTATGAGCCACACTTGGTATACAGGGTCATTGAAAATTCCCTAGAAAGATTTTAACTGTAGGTAGAATTTGTTGTTCTGAACAAGAATCAGTAAAATCTATTTTTGTAAACTCTTTCGTTTCAGAGAAATTTGCATTTAAAAATTGTTAATATTTTCTGAAGAGTAGCCTTTACTAAGTGGTAGAAACATCAATTTTTGAAAACAAAACTTTGATAACTTCAAAATTCTTGACAAAAAGCCTAATACTCGTCATTGTCAGCCACACGTAGACTTGCTTTGTAAATTATTTTAAAAGCAATTCTCAAAAAAATACAAAAATTTAACTCCTAAATTCAGAGAAAAAAAGTATGAAATTTAAATAAAATAATCACGTAACTTTTCTTAGATTAATGATATCTAATCACTCTTTAAATCTTTATAGGGAATTTTGAATCACCCTGTATATATATTCCAAAAAAATCAATAAGAAATATGAATTTCATACATTTGTTTGCACTGTATAGTACCTATATGATAATTTAAAAAGCTATTTGCACTTAAATCTAGGACTTGTCCAGTGTGACCATTCATAGTATTTTGCAGAGTAGGTACTGTACTCTTTTTTAGAGCTTTGTACTCTAGTCTATTAACTTAGAACTATACTGTTTTTCCTCATAGCACAGAAAATGGCCTCGGAAATGGTCAAATTTTCAAACCAAAATAAAAAATTCACATCCGACGCTAATAGGGCACACATTTTGCGCTATTAAATTATTATTTTTGACAATTTCAGTTACATTTTACAAAATTTTTAGCAGCTACCAATAGCCTCGCTTATAGCATTAAAATACTCTGCCAATGCATGGGCACCGAAGCTCACACGTTTAGTATTACCTATTTTGGTCCGCGATTATGTCCCCCCTCCTCGAATGATTTTTTTTTAACCCTTACAAAAAAAATTTGACACCCCTCAACAAATTTTTTGCCAAAATTTTTTGACCCCCCCCCTTAAAAAAAATTTCTCTCCCAAAACTTTTTTGGTAACCCGCCCCTCACCCATTATATCGCATTTTATGCCGCATTTTCTCTATTAAAACAGTGAATACTCTAAAAAATACTTAATCAATTCTGGTAAAAGTTTATCAGTTCACAATAATTTTTCTACAAATCTAATATCCGCTAGTGACTAAAGATGATGTTGTATTTTGTGCTGCATTTGCTTATTAAACTGTGGAAAAAATTCTGGCCAAAGAAGAAATCCGGGAAAATTAAACAACAATCACTTTGGGAAATATAAATGGGGCAGACATAACTTCATTTCTAGGTCACAATTGCAAAAAACATGAAACAATTTTCATTATTAATAGAATTTTGTTTAAATTTGCAAATTTGCTACTTAAGAATTAAGAAGAAAAAAACGACACAATTACTTCAAAAAACTTCATTTTGCCCCAACTCAAAAGAAGTAAACCCTCGGGATTAAAAAAAATAATGATAAATATTTTTTAATTTAAATTAGTTTTATAGCAGGAATGCATTTAACATTTAATTTGAAATTGATTTATATCATTTTTGGGAACTCTTAAAAAATGTTGGTAAGTATGCTTTTACTTTAACTTAAACTATTATTGAAATACAAAAATCGTTAACATTTAATTCTGTTTTCTATTTTTCTTTTATTACAGATCTAGAAATTGTTAAAAAACAATTTCAATCTCTCTCGTCAAACGTATCGGCTTATGGACGTCCATTTTGTTTTCGATAATTGGCTTTCCGTAGAGGTGGTGTTATCTCAATCCATTCGAATAAGATAAATATTATTACATTTTGTATTAATTTATATGGACCTCTGCAGGTATTTATCACTATTTAAGATAGAATTTTAGATACACTTCTGTAGCGTATTTGATTACCTTTAAAATGAGGCCAAACTTGCGGAAAAGTACCAGTGAAAACAGGACAAAATAAAGTGTAACACTGATTTTACATTTTTTAAAAAAGCCCCCAACTGTAAGCGTTGATCATAAAACTAGAGAGCTTTGAGCATTGGCAGTTATTAAAAAATTGAAAGAATAAAAAAATTCCCATGCGTCTTATACATTTCATTTGTTTCTTGTCCACTTTTATAGTTTTCCCCACGCCTGATTCAGTTGTCATTTTAAGTTGTTTTATTTTAGTTGGATTTTATTTTCAGCTGCATCAAACAGTTCTAAGAATTCTGAGTATATTTCAATATTTTTAATAAGAAGATTTAATTCTTCGCTATTCCACACACGTCGATCCATTATTTTGCTCACTCTCCACTTGCTGCAAATATTCAAACACGATATAAAAAATTTGAAATTGCTTTTCATTAGAGGGTGCTTTTTTATTTTGATTTCCAAATAATAAATCTATCAATCATTTACCAACCTAAGAGCTTTTTACAGAAATTTATTGTTGCTGCTATATGTTTAGAGATACTCGTATATATTGTTTAAAACCTAGCAGAATATTTTGACATATTCGAAAAATTCTAAACCCACTTGTTATTAAGCAGCGTTGGTTTTGGAACAAATTACTCCACTGATAGCTGATTGATTTATACTGGTAAACAATTTGATAAGTGAAAATAAAACACACTTTTCTTTTAAAGTTGGTAATATTAATCATCGACTGTACACACTGCGGTGGTATGAAAATATTTTTAAAACTATTATTATTGATATATTATATTATACAAGGCTCTTACTAAAATAAAGTATGTGTTCTTACTTCTTAACTTTGAGGGAACTATTGTTTTAATTTATTCTCTTCCCACCAATCCTTTTAAAACAATCGTTTTATATTCATTTATTTTTTCAACCAAAAAGCAACCTTCAAAAAAAATTGAAATGCAAATAAAAGTAATGCGGTTAGGTTGGAGGTTTTCAAAATAATAAACACTACGAACTAAATACCAAGATTAATACTTTTTGGCAAAGACCTGACGCTGCACGCGAAACAAATGAACATTATTATACTAAAGTTGACAAGAAAAATTTTGGAAACAGCTGGGAGAATTTGTTATTATTTCTTGCTACAGGCATCGTAAAATAATTAATTAGGGTAATAATTTTATCACTTTTTTGTGATAATTTTAAAATGAATAATGTAGTTAAAATATTAGTAGAAAATCAAATAATTTGAACCGATATGAACGCCATATGAAATTCTTTTAGTACTCATAATTTTTATAATGTTGAAACCAATAGTAATCTATATGAATTTTAATTTTGAAAATCGCAAAAGGCATTGTAAACTTTAAAATCGCACCATATGTTTTGTCTAAAAATATGTTCTAACCAAAAGTGACCTCAAAGACCCAAATCTTAGCAAACTGTCTGGAAAATTAGTTCCCAACGGCTTCTTTTTATGCAAATATACTGACAGTTGAACAAGAGGATAATTTTAAAACGTGAACAATAGAAGCGGAAATAAAATGTGACAATTCGGTTAGACCTATATTTTCGTTCTATTTTAAAAAAGAATTTTAGAAACAACGGCATTGAAATTCTTTCTGTTCCCCAGGTTAGGCAGAAACATGTGTTTTAAAATAGAAAATAAACAATACACTGACGGGATCTTTAAAGTTGATGTGGTCAATTGATGAGTACCATATTATTTTGAGAGAGTATTCATTAAAAATTCATTTGCAAAAGTATTTTTTATGTGAGGGTTTAGCTACGTGATCACTGATATTATATTAGGAGCTAGAAAATATGGGTAAAAGTAGTTATCTTATAGATCAATACCCATGTCAGTAGGTTAAATTCAGTTAACAAATCATTAATCGTAATGGATTCCACCGTACTGTCAAGTTTAATACAACAAAATGCATTTCTGACATTCTATAATTTAGATTATTACCGAAAATAATCGATAGAAACCTTCTAGTTCAACGTGACTTATTAGCAAAAATCCATTGATTGAGTATCTTTGGACTTATACTTAAAATATGTTTCTGTCAAAATGTGAAATTTTTTTGAAAGTGGTATTAAAGGCCAATTTTATTCCAAATCAGGTAGGGGAAGAAGTTTGATTTTGCCGATTCCAATTATTTTTTGTATGTTAATGTACGTTTAAATTAAAGGGACCCTCATTTTTGTCCTTTAAGATTACTATAACCTCAGATAAAGGTGAAAAATGCTCACTTAAAAACATTTTACCATCAACATCTTAAAAGATATCAAATAATTTAGCAACTTTTGAGGATATTTTAGTGTGGCTCCCACAATTTCGTCAAGCTTTCCTTGGTATACCATTTGCTTAATCAATTGGTACCTGTGACGTCATACTAATCGTTCGGTTGGTAGGTAGTGGTTTATTTTGCTGAAAAAGATTTCTTCCACCACCTTTAAATCTATTCTATTCAAGAATATTTCTCAGTTGGTATACAAATTTTTCATAACCTGTTGACCCCTCCAACAAACGTAAACATCAGACAGAAATATTCACCTTTGAGTGACCTATGAGCTAACTCAGCGCGTTTTCGAAGTAAACGATATACCATTTAGGAAAAAAGTTACTCCGTATCGGTCGTTTAAATGTATTACAAATGAAAACAACAAAAATTTCAAATCCAACTTATTTGTTTACATTTCTCAAGCAGGACAAAATGAAAATAGAGGGAGATAACACCATACAAAACCACAGAACCGTGCTCCATTCCACGGTATGCAATTTGACATACCAAACAGGATACCAGAGTCACGGTGGCGTCTTCATTTTTGTTTCCGAAATCCGTTGGCAAGCATTTGAGAGACCAAACAGGGTACCAATCCATGTACCAAAGCCTGCCGAAATCGCCTAATGTGACTCATAATGTTACTCCATTTGTATTATCCAGGTTGTTAGGGATTTGATTATTTTGGACAATTGGAAAATTGAATTGATACGTTTTAACAAAATTGAATTAATTGTATACCTTTTAAAATTCCTGTAAGTCGGACGTAAGAGGTTGATGCCACTAAAGTATGAAATTCTTCGAAAGGTGTTCCTCATGATGACAAAAATTTCTTC
The DNA here is from genome assembly GCA_963921995.1 of Oxystoma pomonae. Lineage (NCBI taxonomy): Eukaryota > Metazoa > Arthropoda > Insecta > Coleoptera > Brentidae > Oxystoma > Oxystoma pomonae. The sequence continues at coordinate 44,698,914 of OY998165.1, forward strand.
TTCTGCAGCAACGTGAAAAATATCAATTTTTTTAAAGAAATTTTTGCCGAAATTGCTAAAATTTTTACCTACCGTTCTAAAACATCCTTGAATTGAATTGAAATATCAGTTTAATTTTAATGTTAAACAATAAACACCTTAAAATATAATTGCCTCCTACCCTAGAATTGTTTTTTGTAAAAATTTTAAATATTAAGAACGTAAAAAATTTTTAAATTACAGTCAAATAGTGGGGTCGGGTAAGTCGGTGTAGGACAGGTGGGTACAGCTGACAAGGCGCCGTCAAGTGTGCGCAGGTACAACTGGGCGCAAGACCAAGTGGGCGTTGTTAAATTGCGCAGGACCAACTGGCCCAAAAAAAATTTGTTCAATAGGTAATTAAATTTAAAAACAGAATATCAACTTATATATACCCGCTGGAAAAAAACTTAAGCAACCCAAACCCAACGCAACTTAACCTAAACCAACCCAAACCGAACATTTTTTAATTTTTAGATTTAATTAGGGGCATATCAAAAAAATTACTCTTGCGTCTAGTTGGTCCTACGACCACTTGCCCTATTGAACGCCCACGGTTTATCAGAATGTGCAAAATCAAACCCGTTAAATGAAAGAAAGTTTAATCATAAAATTATTTACTATAGAAAGTGAAATTCGTGAAAACCATTTTTTTTATCCGTACCTTATTTCTTCAAACTAAATCAATAAAAAATTCGAAATTTAGAAGACTTTTTTAATTGAACCAATGTTTATCAAACTCATTTTATATCCAACTCGTAATTTGTAAAACCCATTTTTAATAAAACCCGTAATTTATAAAACCATTGTTTTTCAAAACCAGTATTCGTAAAACTCGTTGTTTGTCAGAAAATTTTTGCTAAATTGATTGCGCATTCGCCATATACACGCAGGCGGTGCGTTAGAGTGACATCTATACAAAACGTATTGAACACTACCTGTAAATACTTTTAGTCAAGTGTGCGCACATAGAACGACAAATGCATCGAAACGCCGCGCCGCCACGCCACCTGTGTGTGCCTCCGGTTCACGTATTATTGGCAAAAGCGCAATCAATTTAGCAAAAGTTTTCTGATAAACAACGGGTTTTACGAATTCCGGTTTTGAAAAATATTGGTTTGACAAATTTCGGATTTTATTAAAAATGGGTTTTACAAATTACGAGTTTGATATTGAATGAGTTTGGTGAACAATGGTTCGATTAAAAGCGGGTCTTAAAAATTTCGCTTTGGAAGAAATAAGGTTCGGATAAAAAATTGGTTTAACAAATTGAAGTTTTTATGGTGAATCGTTCTTACCATGAAAAGTTTTATTACGTACGGTCTGATATATTCAATGTTTGATAAGCCATAGGCATTTGTACTATTCGAGGTTAAGTTTTCAAGACATTAGGGACTAAAGTTTTTTTGACAGTTCCACACGAAGGATAAACAATTAAGGCATATTTTTAGGCATTCTTCAGAAAACTTTTACTTAAATTTTCACGTTTAAGTGCTCTTATCCAACTATAAAAAGGAAAACCCAGTTAATCTTATGAGTACTAAATTTTACGACAAAATTGAATTCAGACCGCGCTTTTTTTGGGTGCCGGGGGAATCCGAAACCTACGTTCGGGCTATCCGGCCAGAGCTTTTTGGGCGTGGTTCTGTCAAAATAATGCCGATTTTTATGATGTTTGGGCCAAGGTTTGTGCCACCTTTAATAAAGGACATTAACTTTTAGGTGGCACGATATGACCAGGGTGTTGGGACATTTTTTTACAGGGAGGCCCTAAAACTTGCAAGAAATAATAGCTCTATGAAGTCATTTAATCTCTTTTCTGATTAGTGCTATTACGTTCAGGGCTACACCAAGATAACAACAAAAATTATTACACGCCTCTGGGTGGGGGCTTTTTTTACAGGGAGGCCTCAAAACTTGCAAAAAATATTTGCTAAATGAACCCATTTCATCTCTTTTCTAATTAGTGCTATTATGTTAAGGGCCACACTAAAATAACAAAAAAAAATATTGGACACATCAGGGTGAGGGCGTTTTTTACAGGGAGGCCCCAAAACTTGCAAAAAATAATTGCTATATAAAGTAATTACTTCTCTATTCTGATTAGTGCTAGTCACCAAACACATACACACGACTGTAAAACAACTACTCCTCTGGCTAATGCCTCGACAGGTATTGAATTACAAACAGAACACCTGCCGTGATTCAAGAATCTTCTCTTTCCTTATTTTCCAGTTTATCGACCAGTTTCGAACTCGTTGGGTCTCATTACGACAATGTAGGTTTTTCAGAGATGTCCGACTTCTTGTTTTGATTATCGTATAAAATAAAATCAGTATAAATCGAAGAAACCCGGCATTGGGTATAAAACTAAACAAGTAGATTGATGAAGGTTGAGTTTTAACAAATACAAATTTAGCCCAATTCAATACCTGTCAAGGCATTAGTCGGAGGAGTAATTGTTTAACAGTCATCTGTATGTGTTTGATAAATAGCACTAGCAAGTTTTTTGAGACCTCCCCGTTAAAAAGCCCCCACCTCGAGGCGTGCCATATTTTTTTTGTTATCTCGGTGACGACCTTAACATAATAGCACTAATTATAAAAGGGATGAAATTACTATCTTTTTGATGTATCATAAATATACAGGGTGGATTATAACGGAACTGTGCTTCTAGCGGATTAGAATTTGGTTGAATAAAAAAATCCAAAAACACGTCAACTGAGATTTTTAATTTCCTTTAGTAGTGCTATCTTGGATTTTGTCGATGTCATTTAGTTTACGAGGTATGGCAATTTTTTATTTTTTTTTAAACAGGACACCCTGTATATTTTGCAATTTTTGATATCTGCAAACAATTCTCTCTTCAGCAATACTTTTGTCTATGACATTTAGTTTACGAGGTATGGCAATTTTTTATTTTTTTTAAAACAGGACACCCTGTATATTTTGCAATTTTTGATATCTGGAAACAATTCTCTCTTCAGCAATACCACACAGTAGGATCTATCTTTTACGATAATCAAGATATTTTTATCTAAATCTGTATGGAAAACTTTGATATTAATTCAAATATCCCAGGGCATAGACCAAAATTCCATGCAAGTTTAAATGCCCCTATCTTGGAAACCATAAGAGATAGAGTATCAGTGTAAAGTATTGTCAAAAAAATAATTTTTTTTAGAATTCAAAAATATCAAACTGTACAGGGTGTCCTATTTAAAAAAATTAAAAATTTATACCTTCATTAAAAAAAACATGATTTTAGTAACTATCTGCATATAACTAAAGCTTGGCTTTTTTGGTTACCGATGCAAAAAAACTTTTTTTTTAATCACGGGTGCAACAAAAGATTTCTGTCCGTTTTTTACCCAAAGTTAAAGAGAAATAGCGGAAAATAGTAATATTGAAAAAATCTAACTATTCTTGCCTAAGAATTAAGCTATTTCCTCCAGTTTTCACAAAGTATTAAAGAAAAAATCATTTAAAAACATCGTCAAAATATCAAACTGTAAACGATTGTTATTTCATTTACCAGCCGTCTTGATTTAGAGTGTAAAGACGGTGTATTGCGAGAAGTGCTCTTCGTTCGAGATTTTTAAAAGTATTTTTCTGTTTTTCTTGGATTTATTGATAAAAGTATTAAAAAAAAATAGTGTTAACAACTCGCGGCTAAACTGTGCTTTTTTTAATCGCGTAACAACGCTTGTAAAAAAAGCGCTGTTTTAGCCACTAGTTGTTAAAACTACTATTTTCCATACCTCGTTAACAAAACGACAGCAAAAAATCCAAGATAGCACGTTTAAAGAAAATTAAAAATCTCATTTGACGTGTTTATGGATTTTTTTATAAAACCAAATTCTAACCCGCTAGAAGCACCGTTCCTTTTACAGAATCCACACTGTATAACTACTACTATTTAAATATTAAATACTCGTAAACGCCACGCCATAGTCCTGAAATAAGTAGATTGTTTTAATATAAATTGCAAATGGGATGAAATCAGTTCATATAGCTATATACCTAGACGCCTGCCAATATTTTTTTTGTTATCTTTGGTGTGTCTTTATTAAAACTATATAAACCTCCTCTCTGTCTAATAGGGCAGTCAAATTAGGGGCCATCCATAATTTACATAACGCAGCAAGATGGGGGGAAAGGAGGTTTTTTAATGAAGGGACGGGGGATTTACACGAAAAATGCGACGATTGTTCCAGTAATTTTATAGTGGTGGGTTAAAATGTGCCTAAGCGTGTGAAACTGTAAAAAAGAGTGCCGACTTTATTAAAGTCTAACTATGCCGACTTTATGTACCGATCAGTCCGTATTACCAAAAACGTAATCGTGTCTTTTTTTTTTTTAAGAACACTTGTTAAAGCTTTTGTATAGCCATCAGGGTAGGAAGAATCCATTTCCTTTTTTTGGTGGCTTACGTTTACTAAAAATACATTTTTTGGTGGAATAAAAGCTAGAATTTACAGTACCAAAGGTTAATTAATTAAACCACCAGTAAAACTTCTGGTGCCTTACTGTCCTAAGCCGTCCGCAGTGAGTTAATGTGCATAGGTCGCATGTGCTAAAAAACTCCGATATCAAAATAAAGAGGAGGGCTACGCCACGTCTTACTCCAGAAAATTTATGAGCCTCGAGGTCAGAAGTCTACGCTCTTTCTCGCCTTGTAAAAGCGGAAGTTTCTACTCGATTGTCCCGCGCGAAAATAAAATACACACCTGTTGAGTTATAGAGCTTTAGTGTTTGTGTTTAATTTATTAATTTATTCATAAATTGCACCACATTAAATAACATTTTATAAATAATCAGTTTTTTTTTGGTTCAGAGCAGGATAGAGCAAAAATATTTAATTAACCACATTACTTAGGGGGCAGAGCATACGTAAAAAATATGGCTTCCGTCGGCTCTTTGATGGAAATTTTCTGAAAGTTATTTAAACGATTACTAATGGCCCCAGCAACACTGCCTAACATGTTAGCAGATCCAAAAATGCTACAGTCAAAAAGTAGGGTACGGTTTGAGCTAGAGCAATGAAATGTGGCGCATATGTTGACCTGCCACAATTGTACCCTAGTGTTTCATAAAAAATTACATATGTGAACCCTAGGGGGCAACAGGGGCCAAAATGTGTTTATAAACTATCCCTCATACCTTCTATACTACTACTAAAATCAGACAATAGACACTTAAAGTAGAGACATAAAGCTATTTGTTAACGCATCGCGGTATACGTATCCCCATCTAGCGAGAACCAAGCACATTGATTGGTCAGAAACTTGTAGCACGTTCGAAAAGAGCAGTTATATGCTAATTTAAGGTGTTTCTGAACACAATAGGTGCTGAGATACGATACGTGTGCCGTAACGATACGTGAGACCTAACGCATCTCAACACCTATCGCGTTCAAGAACACCTTAGATTAGCATATATCTGCTCTTTTCGAACGTGGTACAAGTTTCTGACCAATTAATGTGCTTGGTTCTCACTAGATGCGGATACGTATACCGCGATAAGTTACAAATAGCTTTATGTCTCTAGTAAATATTTCAACGCATCGGTATCGGTATACGTATCGCGTTCGAAATAAAGCAAAATTATACTACATTTTTGACTTGTTTATGCGATGTTTCGAACGATGCCCGCTTTTTTGAAAGGTGCGATGACAGAACTGCTAACAGTAATCGATGCGTGCGTTGGGATGGACGTAACGATACGTTCATCACTCCGTACGCATCGATTGCTGTCAGCTTTTGTGTAATCGCACCCTTCAAAAAAGCGGGCATCGTTCGAAACATGGCATGAGCAAGCCAAAATACACTACATTTTTGACTTGCTCATGCCATGTTTCAAACGAGGCCTGCTTCTTTGACGGGTGTGATGACAGAATCCCGTTGCGTACGGAAGGATGTACGTATCGTTAGGGACCCACGAACGTACATAACGATTTCAATCAGCAGTCCTGTCATCGCACCTTTCAAAAAAGCGACCATCGTTGGAAATATCGCATAAACAAGTCAAAAATGTAGCGTATTTTGAGTTTGTTTCGAACGCGTTATGTATACCGATACGGATGCGTTGAAATATTTACTTTAAGTGTCTAATAACAAATACACTTGACGCCACATAAAATGCGTACTACGATTTTATATGGTTTATTTTGGGCATCAAAACTTAGTAACCTTAGATATTATAAATTGTCAAAAAATGTCGCCGACATGTTTTGTTGTTGTCATCCGCCAATCTGAAACTATATGCCTGAACTAACCGAATTTCAAAGAGCCCAAATTTTTTTAGTTTAACTAACTTAAAACCGACATCTGATCACTGCATCACGAAGAAAAAAGGCAAATATTACTTATTAAAGAAACACACACACAGAAAGATTAACCTTAAAAAGTCCTCAAATAGTTACTAGACTAATCGGTATTGAGTAAGCTTTATTCAATATATTAAACAAAGTGTATTTAAACTTGTGTTAGGCGTTGTAACTTAACTAAAAATTTATTAACTTTAATTTAAAAAAGTCAACTCTCTGTTACCTACTCAAAATTTTTATATTCCATAGCGGACAAACGCCTAAAGTTCTTAATAATATCCTTATTATCCACAAAGCAATGTAGGCAGGCAATTTCGTTCCCAATAATAAACTGTATATATTATTGCAACAAGCTTTTCGTGATATATTGCATCGATATGATTTTCTACCCACTTAAAAGAAAAGTCAGAATGTTATTTACTGGCACGAAATAGTAAACTCCTTTTATAATATTATCGGCGGGAAAACATGGCTTACATGACCCTTAACATCATCATATGGAGATAAAGGTTCTGTTTTCCGAGCAACATATACAATAGCAGTACATACAATAATATACAATGAGCTTCAGGCTACTGCGAACATAAGGGAATCAAGTCCAATTTACGCTCCGTGTCGTACGACCGAGGTGGATTAAAAGCACGCTGCAGTGTTAGTTTTTGGAAATTTATTTTGTTTTTATTATTTTTTTTTTAATTTTTGCCTTACTCGAGAAACAGATTGATAAGTTCTTAAGTGAAATAATACATTTTTAAAACTAAAAATGGATGTCTACGAAGTTGCCGAATAAGTACAGATAGTCAAATGATAATATCAAGGCAGACCATTGAAACTTATTCAAGAACTTTTTTTGGAGAATTTTGTAAATCGCCCAGAATCTAGTTATCAACGATTTATAGGTTTGTCCAGAGTTTTGAAAAGTTTGGTTGTGTAGCGCCAAGAAACCATAAAAAACCACTGTTTTGAATGACGAGCAGGAAGTACGAGGTGAGATGCGCTGCAGTGGAGGAAAATCGAAAGTTACCTAGCTACCAAACTGCCGAAGCAGTTGATACGTCTTCAGCCACTGTCTTACGTGTTCTCAAAAAGAATGGTTATCATTCTTACAAAGCGTCAAAAACGAATCAAATTTTTCCCGAGGACAACTATCGTCGTATGGAATTTTGCGAAACAATGACGGAAAGGGCTAATCGAGCTGAAAACTTTCTGAGATCTATTCTTTTCACAGATGAAAGCACTTTTCCATTATTGAATCGTCATAACCCAACACGCGTTCGATATTGGTCGAGGGAAAATTTGCATTTGTATTTTTTTTTTAAATGTTTGGGGAGTATTGTAGGGGAACATGTAATTGGGCCATTTCTTATTTACGGCAATTTGAATGGTCCTAGATACTTGGATCTACTGCAGCAGCATATTGTGGTTTCAACAAGATGATGAATGAATGAATGAATTTTCTAATCGGGTTATAAGTACACGGGTAACGTTTTTATGGCCAGCTCGATCATCCGATCTTGCTCCTAATGGCTTCTATCTGTGGAGTTATATCAAAAATAAAGTTTACGGGCATGGAAGGGCTAATAATTTGGAAGAACTTCAGATTAAAATTAAAAGAGCTTTTCAAACTATCAAGGGTTTTATAATAGGGACGGATATTTTCTAGCCGAGCAAGGAGGACTTTTCGAACATATGCTCTAAATTTTTTTTGACTGGGAGAATCTTTTTGGTTTTTAGAATGTATTATTTTATTTTGAGAACTTGCTTTTATTTTGTTTCTCCTTATTATTTTCTCATCATCGTAACACGTTGTTAGTGATAAATCTGAGCAGTTGAAAATAAAACAAGAAAAATTACATAATAAAAATTTGCGTATTTAAGGCGTACTAAATATAAGCCGCGAACTGGCGCGAACGGCGGCGAACGGCGATCGCAAGCCTGAGGTTGGTTGCTCCACTGATAGGTATGTAGTGCCCCTGCATGTACGTACACTGCCAAATTGGACTTCTTCCGGCCTATGTTCGCAGTAACATGAAGCGGTCTGTATAAAGAACCCCGCACAAAATGGACTTCACCCGAATTAGCTGTAACTTTGACATTTGACAGTACTAATCATAGCTTAAGGGACATGCAACTTTTATCGAGATTGCATGTCTAGTTATTGAGATATTGGGGGTCAAATTTCGGAAAAACGCGTTGCACTGGTAACTTTGCTGACAAAAAAGAACTATTTCTCAGCTGAAATGGTGACAGGTATAAATGAATTTGTGTTGCCGAAGAATGGTTCATATTCACCAAATAACCACTACTGCTAAAAGATGGTTAGTTCTTATACGGAGTGCTTTCAAAAAAGTATAATTTTTTTGAATATACATTTGACATTAGTTTAAAAGAAAAAAAAACATGCACCAGTATTCTTCTATCTGCATTTATTTTAGATTGTGATTGAAATAGGATCACTTCATTTTTGGCCCTTGCTTTTCAGCTGGTGACAGAAATTCTTTGTTTTACTACGGGCTCCATTCATAAAAAATTTTTGTTCAACTTTTTTTTCTGAGGTCAGTGAGTGAGTAAGTCAATTTTGACAATATTTTACTCAAATGATACTATGACAGGTACGTACTATTTGTATGATTTTGACTAACTTTCTATATCTGGGTTTGGAACTATGAATTTTTTAATTTAAAAGAAAGTATTTTTTTGTATGTTCATGCGATAAAACAAAAACAGCTGACTGATTAATTTGAATGTGAATGGGCTGAAACAGTAATCACTGTGACCACAAGCGGGTCTATTGTGGCTTACTCAATAATCCCTTTATAATAAAAAACTGAGTTGGCTATGTCAAGTTGCTAGCCAAAAAAAGATGTTGTTTATTCTTCTTTTATTTCATAAACATACAAAAAAATACTTTTGTTTTAACTTCAAAAATTCAAAGTTAAAAAACGAGACATAGAAAGTTGGTCAAACTTATACAAATAGTTCGTACCTGACAGAGTATCATATGAGTAAAATATTGTAAAAAATAAATATTCAAAAAACATTGAACAATTTTTTTTTTTTAATAGACCCCGTAGTAAAACAAAGAATTTCTTTCACCAACTTTTCATGCTAAAAATTAATACAAAGATCATGTTAACAATGGCAAATAGTAGATTTAGGATAGATATAAAAGTGGGAGAAAATTCCTCAAAGATCTGAACCATGTCGAGTTTTTGAAGCGATGAAAAACAGTCAAACAAGAACTAACTATCTTTTATCAGTAGAGGTTATTTGATGAATATAAACCATCCTTCAGCAACAAAAATTCATTTATACCTGTCACTATTTCAGCTGAGAAATAGTTCTTTTTTGTCAGCAAAGTTACCACTGCAACACGTTTTTCCGAACTTTGACCCCCAATATCTCAAGAACCAGACATACAATCTCGATAAAAGTTGTATATCTCCGAAAACATGATTAGTACTATTAAATGGCAAAGTTACATCAAATTCGGGTGAAGTCCATTTTCCCATGTATTTCGTGCGGGGTTCTTCAAGAAAGGCGTATCGTACCTTAACAAAGTTTGGTTGGAGTACAATTAAATGAGCCCGTTAGGCTAAAAGTCAAATTCAGGAACTGTTATGCTTTATTAAATATAATACACACTCAAAGATTATTTTTACTTGGACAACTTGATTAAAAAATTGTTTTTAATGTTTTCAAAAGTTTACTTTAAAGAACCACGCCGGAATACATGGCATTTTGGTTGATTGCAGAATTTAATTAAATTTTGGTATGTTGTAGATCTCGACCTACTGATCGCACTTTAAATGGACCATAATCAAATCATATGATTTGATTACGGTCCATCAAAGATACAGGAGGATTTCGAAAGTAGTTATACTAACAAGTGAAAAAATCGTCATATTTTATTAATAAGATTTTTGTGAGTTTCCTAACAAGATTAATTGAGTGTTGGCATCAGTATGTTTGGACACAGAGGTTTTTAATTAGAAATGATATTTTAGTGTACCGAGGTCATCACAAAAGTATTCAATTTAGAAAATTTATGTATGTTTGTTAGGTACATTTTAACTAACCATCAAGCAGGTTATCAAGAATATTCTGTTCGTAATTTGAGTTACAGGAGAAGTATCGAAATTACTAAACTACATTTTTATAGATTAATGTGGAAGGTAAGTAAGCGCTAGAATTTTAATTAAACTTGTTGCTTGCATTACTTGAAACGTCTTTAAAATAAAAATATAACCTCAATCAGTAATAACGTACCTAAACTTCAACACTATCTGATTATACTTAGTTACTTTTCTATGTATAGGGATGATCCGTTCTCTAGGTGTTTCAGGGTCATTTTAGGTAGGTATATATATGCTGTTTATTTTCAGTTAAATATATGAGCCAAGTCAAATCATCAATCAATATTATTATCGTGATTCAATATGTAATCAGAATCAGCAAATTAATATCTACAACATATCTATCAAAATATTAATGATATCTACACCCAATCATTTTTACATGTATCTATTCCTATAGATGTACTTAAAAAAGTGGGTATTAGACACTTTTGGTTGTTCCGCTGTAACTAAAAGTACGAAGATAATGGTCTAATTAATCTGCCTGGTTATCGTACTAATCCAGTACTTAGGATAATTCGTAAGTATATGCGATAAACACATAACAAATAAACATAAATTCTTTCGTTACACTAAAATATCACATCTGAATAAAAGCGGTTATGCGCATACATACTGATGCCAACACTCAACTGAATCTTGTTAGAAAACGCAAAAAATATAGATAGGGATCTACAAAACACCAAAATTTAATTAAATTATTAATTAAATTGTTAATGTCAACGATAGAAAAAATTGCTATATAAAAGCGTTAAAAAAAAAGTTAAAATCCGAAAAGTTAAATCAATCCTACTTTGAAAAAAATTGGAGTTTGGATTGTCTCGATTTATTATTGATAATATTGATCTGGGTTTATAATTTAATCTCTCGACAGGAACAAAACAATTTTACCTTAGTATAAGTAATACATCATATAAACTAATATTTACTTTAAGTATTTGCGCCTTTAAATCAACCCATAGATCACAATTTCTTTTTGTGAGGTTTTATACACTTAAAAATAAGGTATCTTCCCATTGTTGCAAGGCAATTTAAAGCGGGGCAATTCAGGCTACTTTACGATGTGAAGATAGAGCAATGAAATTTTCACCCTATATCAATTCGAAATGCCTTTGGATTTGATTTATAGTCGTTAGGGGTTTTATTGTTTAAATATTTTCGTTGCGGTTGATAAATTTTCTCGAAAATAATTTTGATCTGAAAAGGGTTTTAGGTTGGATAGGTTTATGTTAAGGCGTAATTACACAGACGAACATGCTCAAACAAAAGCTCGTGCAAAAGATCTAAAATTTTTTGCGTGAACATTTTTGTGAGCTTTTCTTTGAACATTTTTCGGGTAAATTTTTGAGCAAATTATTGCTATCTGTTTCGGAAATATATTTTTAAAGATGAGAATAAATAAAATTTCACATCAGCGATCAGTGATCTCAATTCTTTAAAAAAATGGAACACCAACTTTTATTTTAAATTTTTGTGAAAAAAAGTCGACGGCAAGCGAAACATTATTCTTGGCTATCAGTTTTGTCACATGGATTAGGGTTACTTATAATATTTTTTTCTTAGGGTTTTTCCCAGATTTTTTTGCCCGGGGGTTTTTTTGGGATTCGAAAAACAACCCAGGAAAATTTTTCTTTTCCAACAAAATTTTGAGTTTTTCAAATATCGGCAAAAACCGATATTTGAAAAACTCAAAAATTGCACTTTTAAGCGGTAATCCGCGCCTCACGACTATGAGGAGTAGTGGGGACGGGATTTTTTTTTTAAACATATTTTTGTAGCTGTACTTTACCCTTAGCTTTGATTGTTTTTTTTTAATTACTCACACTAGATTTACCTAGTTAGTTTAAGGCCCCAAGGATTGCTTAAAAAAGCAAAAGGTTCATGAAAATGCTGAAGATAGATATTTACTGTCAATTTAATGTAATAATCAAGGTCGATTACTGACACTGAACAAACAATATGCAAAGGGCAACATTCCGATTCAAAAGTCTAGTCTATTACTGCTAAATTATATTGTTTAGACAAGGGTCGGGATCGTAGAGTTGTAAAAGTGGGTAATAAACGGGTATTATTTAGACCGAACGTGCTTTTGTTCATATATTTGAGATTTAATAAAATGTATATAGGTTTTTTCATTTGACTTAATTATTATTGTATTGTGTTTTAAACTAGGAAGTAAAATAAAGAGATATTCTTTTAAACGTAAATTTTTATCATTACATTTTACAGGCAACAGCAATAAATAAGTGCCAATTATTATTTTTTATGATTCTCGTTTTTTTTACAACCCCTAAAAAAGTCACAAGTATACCGGCATATCCCCTATAAAAATCAGATCAATCGAAGTTGCTTATGAGGTAAAACGTGAATTTCGACATCAAATCGTTTTTCCGTCGGAAAGCACTTAATTAAAAATACCTTGTTTTAAAACTTAGTCTTTCTATTTTCAGTTAAGTTCAATGAATTCCCATAAAACTATACAATTTAAATTTGTAAGAAATTTTTATTACCAACATTTCTTCAAACAAATTTTGCTTAAAATTCTCTCCAAAATTTCCGTGAGTCTTTTTGTACGAGATTTTGCTCGAACTTTTCTTTGAACATTTTGCTCAAGAGGCTCGTGTAAATGTTTGTCGGCATTTCAACATCAAAGGAAAGTTTGTCTGTGTAAATGCGCCTTTATAAACGTTTATTTTTAACTCCAAATATTTTGAAAAAGATTTTTGACTTTTAGTAGTTTAGGTTAGGTTTTAAAAGGGTTTTGAACAAAATAAAATAAAAAATTAAATTATTTTTTTTGTTCCTTTTTGTGTAGAAACTTTGGATCCATGGGGAGAAAAAGCTAAATCATTTGTGAAAGAACTGGGTGCTAAGATCTATGCTTCATCATTTAAACCTAGATCCACCTATTTTTTGAAGCAGAGAATAAGTCTTGCAATCCAGAGGGGTAACGCTGCCTCTGTTTTGGGTACACTTCCCGACCTTCAGCCGTTGGTACCTTTAGTGCTCAGAGGTTTCTCCAAAGTTCATTTCAATATTTATTTATTTCAAAATTTTGTAGAAGTGGGTTTTTATTTTTATTTTCCATCTTTAATATTTTATATAATTTAGGTTAGGTTTGTTAAAAATGGTGCTCTTGCTCTCCCTCTTATCATAACTATTTATAATTCCCTAAGTCCTTCTTCGAAGTCTTGAAGCACTTTTGTCCCTTATTCTCATTAGTACTACGGAGTTTTCTTTTCCTTTTCACAGAGTCTACAGATCAATGTATTAGTCACTCCAATTTTATTTTGATTTTTGTTGAGTAAGCAATGGTCTCCATGGTAAGTCTTTCTTTTGTGTTTGTCTGGCTTTCTCATCAAAAACACTTTGATAAAGAGTTAGGCGCCAGTTACCCCTTTTCTTTCAGACCACTAGAATGTTGCGCTGTTCCCTGTAGGCTTAGTTAATCTAAGCAGGGCTCTGTCTCTAAGAACGCAGATGATCTTTGGTAGCGTGCTAAAGTATATTATTAAAGACATTTATCCCGTGAGAATATCCAATAACTGCTTTGGAAATTGAGTGACATGGGGAATTCATGGTCATACCGTTTAAAAAAAGATCTCTGGACCCAAATAGCGCTCAGAGTTGGATCTCAGTTTCTCCTAAAGGTGAACCAGTCTCGTCCAGTTGTTGAGTAGATTAACTTTTCTAAGAAGCATGTTCCACCAAAGATGCCGTTAAAACTTAGGATGCAAGGTTAAAATAATGGCTAGAGTAGTTTTAATCGGTTAAAAACATAATAGGATATTTTTTTCTGGTGATTATAAAGATTTATCACGGGAGGCTCCGGGAAAAAATGCAATAGCAATCATGGTAACATAGGATTTTATGACTTTTTTCAAATACATTTTACTTTGACTTGTTTATTTTTTAATAATCTAATGTATTCAATTCATAAAACCAGATTATATAAAAGTATTAAGGTGATTTTAATAAGACCTAAGCTGCATGATAAATTGACTGGATGGCTAGTTACGGAAACGCCTTACCACTAGGCTTCTTAAAGGCGTAAAAATTTCCTGCTTATCTACACATTTTTTCTGTTCATTTATAGGATTGATTAATAGATTTAAAGTCCAAGTAAACAATGCATTAAAGCTGCTTTGTTAGTTTCCATTTTTACATGGAAGATAGTTTAATGTTCAACTTAAATGCGGACATTAAAATATTATTTCCCGTTACACAAATTCAAGGCGTTTTAGTTTCTAAATTCGTTGGAAATCGTCCTAATAATTGATGTTTGGTCAATTCTATTTAGATGGCCATTCCGCTGCCTTAAGTATACAAGGTTCCATCTTTATATAAAAATTGATAAAACCTTGTAATTCTAAGGCTGAGATTTGGGTGCATATTTTTTCAAAATAGCAAAATCACAGCAAAATGTGCCTTGGCAACACTGGCCTTTCTAGAACAAGAGATAAGATCAGATTTGTGACGGGATCCGTCATTGCAACTCAAAATAATTTTGCACAAAATAGACATATACCTTCTAAGAAAAACTTGTTTGTAGACTACGGAATGAGGACCACAAATCAGCTCCTCACATTTTATTAGCAGGGGCGTAGCAACATGACTTGGGGCCTCGAAGCAGGGACAATTTATGGCCCCACCACTAATAAATGTATAAATGTAAATTTTAATTTTTTTTTATAAAAACTAAAGACGTGTTAGGTACCTAAAGTAGTGTTTTATTCAAGTAAATAAAATATTACCAAACATTGCTATTTTTTATTGTAAAATAAATATATTTATTTTGGTTTAGTAACAATGGTAACTTAACATACTATTAGATATTTGCCGCATTTCTATTGTTACTGTTAACATTTTCGTAATAACATAACAGTGGCAAGTCTTGAGAAGTCAATAATTTAAAAGTCCCTTTTCCTCGCTTTTTCATTGAAAATTCTTTTATTGCAGTCGCTAAAGCCGCGTTCTCACGGGTCAAGTTTAGTTGAATAACTATAGTTGATCAACCAAAATTGAATAAAAACTATCGTGAGAACTTTTGTTTCAACAGAGTTGATCAACTTTTGTGTTCTTCAACAAAAGTTTGATCCATTCAAACTTTTGTCGTTCAAGTCCCGAATCGCTTTCAAGTTGAAATAAGTCTTGAAACGTATGAACTAGGCAGTCAATGAAATGGCCGTGGTTTTAGTAGTTTTTGGCAAGAAATATTATTGAAAACAAAAAAAAAGGGTAAAAATAATTGTTAAATAGTCGGAAAATGTGACGATGAAGTTTCTTGAACTGTATCACAGACAAGAATGTCTAATGCTCTTAGATTGTTTCTTGTTAAAATCTACTGCCTCACCCAAAAACGACGTTTTTTACAATTTTTGTTAGCATCATATATTCTTTTTAGTTCGTTTTGTAACAAAACTGCAACCACCTGTACATATTCACCCAAAATTGATCGACGCCATTTTTAAACTGAACAGGGACGATCAATTTGTGTTGTAGGTGTGAACTTGACTTGATCAAGTCTTTATTCAATTTTTGTTGCGGCTTAAGTCCATTTCGCTAGCAACTTTCGTTTCAATTGAAAGTAAAGCTAATCTCCATTGAGACACAAATTTTGTGATCTTAAATAACCTTTAAACAGTTTTAATTTACTAAACATCCCCTTAAGAGTTGCCACCGTTACCGGTAATGTTAAAAACAATAAAAATGCCGTAAATATTTGAACAAAGTTAATTTCTAGAACTAGGTATTGTTTCATAATTAGCTGAAAAAAATCACCAGTCGACATATCATTATTTAGATCGTTTTTGCAAGTGGTAAAAGATGATTATATATGCAAATTATAAAAGGCTATATAATTTCAGAATATTTGTTCTAAAAGCGTTTACATTTTTGTAGAGGAATTACTTCAGTAGAACTTGTAATGGTTCTGGGAACTTGATCAATAATATAAAAATTGGGTATGAGAGTTGTGATGTTAGGTTGGGTTAGAGAGGGAAAAAGCGCAGGCATAATAAAATTAACTTTGGGGGGGCAGTGGGCCCCCTTGCATCGCTGGGCCTCGAGGCTTTTCCTCAGGTTGCTAAATAAAAGCTACGCCACTGACGAGGAGGTGTATTTAAAACACTAATAAAAATACTGCTGGACCTAGCAAAAGTGGCAAAATTATTTAAGTAAATCAAAAACAACAAAACAAACAATAAACAAGCAGCTGCAAGATCAGGGAAATCTCAAATTTGATCTAGGTATAGAAAAAATAATCGATTAACTAATCCGAAGATACCGGATTTGTCCCCTAAACTTAGTTACGAGCCAAAAATAATTGTATCCTATTTGAGTGTATGAGTCTACAAAGTCTTCACACATTTGGTTATCAAATTTGGTTTTAAATTTAGGTTCTGAATTACCGACTTTGAATCTTTACGGTTATCTACTTATTAGAAGTTATAAGCCACAGCAGGTAACTCGACGTAGCGCAAGTTTACGTACGATACGTTTTATGCACGGTGTATCGTTACATCGCCTATCGTACGTAAATGCGTAACCCCAGATCAGAAGAAAGTTGTTTACTAAGCATGTCTGGTATTCCCAGACATCTAGCGAGGCGCTGATGTACGTGGTGCTTTTCAAACCTAAATAGTGTCAGACACTCAGGTTTCGCCACCTCGTCAAAGTTGAATCTTCCATAACGGGCTGCTCTATTTTCGAGAGCAGCCTCTCGACGCAGAATTTTGATGACGATGTCATCATCGATGTCATAATTTTCTTCATCGTTATCATCAAAAATAAAGACATTAAGAATATCTTCCATTTTTGAAATATAGAAAAATATAAAAAAACACACAAAATTTAGAAAGTCTTTTTTAGCTCGTCGTAACTAGGCGACGTATCCTCTCTGCGTAACGTACACTTGATTTCAAAAAAAACTCATACATGCATTTTTTGTCACAAAATTTAGCTTTCCATTAGTGTATACTATTATAAGACACCACCAGCTTAGTATGCCTAACAGCTTAAAATTCAGTGTGACATCCCTAAAAATGCCACAGATATCAACATTTATAAAAGTTCAAATTATCACTTGAGTTACCACGAGCGGCCACCAATTTTGGAGTTAATAAAATGAATATAATGCGATGGAAAAAGCGCTGGATTGAAAATAATTCTACGGATAGGAAAGATGGATCAGGACGACCTAAAGTAAGTTATGAAGTGTGAGATGAGAGACTTATTAACCACCTCAGACAAAATCCTTTTTCAACGTAGGTTGAAGCAGCTAATGTCACATTATTTCCGGGTTCTTTAACAACAGTAAATAGAAGAGTAACGAAAACAAAAGTCTCTTGTCGAGTTGCTGCAAAGAAGCCTTTTCTAATAGAAGAACAAAAACAGGCCAAAATAATTTTTGCACTGAACAACGTTCTTCGTGATAATGACTTCTGGGAGAGGGTGGTTTTCGCTGACGAAAAAATATTTCAATTATCCTCAAGCAGCAGGAGAATTTTAGTTTATCGTCCACCAAATTCTAGATTTGAACCCGAATATACAAACCAAATTAAAAAAGCTGGACATTTGTCTGTAAACATGTGGGGCTGGTTTAGTGCTAGAGGTTTTTTTTTGGAAAATCGAAGGAAGATTCAATAGTGAACGATATATTGAAATCCTTGAAAACGTTATGCTGCCATCTGTAGAGGATTTACATGAAAATAATGACATCGTTTATCAGCAGGACAACTGTCCAGTACACATGGCTAATGTTGTTCGCCAATGGTTTCAGAATAATAATATGGAAACACTTCCTTGACCAGCAAACAGTCCTGACCTTAACACAATGGAAAATGTATGGGGTCGAATCGTTAAAATAATATACCAAAGGAATTGGAGACCACGCGCATTGCATCAGCTCTCAGACCATCAGTATTTTCAAAATTTAACCTTTTCTTTTTTAAGTTAAAATAATTAGTATTAAGTTTACCATCGTCGCATTGTTTTTAATCCAGTGCTGTTTCCATCGTATTATTGTTATTTTACCAACTCCCAAATGGGTTACCGCCCTCTTTATAGAACAGCCTTCGTCCGTTACTCGAGTGATAATTTGATATTGTTCAATAAAGACTTTAGTAAAACATTATTTTTGCTGATTTTATAGTATTATGCAAAATTTAATATAAAAATAAGGTTGCCTTTAATTTAAGTAAAAAAATATTTTCAGTTTTAGAGACCTTTTTTAAACAATATGACAAATTGTCGTACTTTCGAAGTTTTTAGGCATTTTAGCTGGTAGTCCGTATATATTATACACTTTTAGAAAGGTCAATTTTGTGATTGCATGTATGCGTTTTTCTTTTCAAGTGTACGTTGCGTTTACGCCATGCCGTGGCTTATAACCCCTATTAATCTGCGACATGGGGCTCTTCTGCCTTCAATTTTCATTTTAATATTAATTTTAGGAACATATATTTATCGTTACTTAAAATATGGCTAAAATCTTCAAGTTTGATTGTGAATAAAACTTCAAGATCCTCATTTAATATAACCTACAGGATCAATGAAACAAGATTGTTTTTTCGTATTAGTACAAGTTTTATTTTTGGTTGATAAGCCGTTTTTGACCTTTTATCAACCAAAAATAAAAATTGCGCTAATACGAAGGGAAAATCTTGTTTCATTCATCCCGATTAATCAAATTTAATTGCACGCAACCACAACCCGTCCTAATAATAAATTCCACCCATCCAAGAAATCCTAAGCAGTCTACTTATTTCTTCATTTTTATTAAATATTGCTTCATTTAACCAAACTTTTTTTCGCCTTTTTAAAGCAACAAAAAGGTTTGCTATATAGACACTCCTGCGTTGCATACTTAGCGATTACTTGGGTTCTTAACCTCGAGATCTTCTTCTCAATCATCTCGACAATCTCAATCGATAAATGCCCAATTATTTTCGATAATTCCCATTGATTATGGAAAATTATTTACCGCAAAATTGGCATAGAGACCCGAAGGAGGCGAAATTTACATTTAAGCATCTTAATTAACATGGAGTCGATCGACTGAAGCCCGCCCATGTGTTTACCAACACCAACCGATGATTGTGACTTCATCTAGAACGGGTTTTAAAATAGCGTAGGCTATATTTTTGCGTTTGGCAGCAATGGGTTTATGGTCAACGGTATTTTAGGTTTTTGATCTTTTGTTTTAATAGTAATTTCTGTGGTCTTGCGATTGTGATCTTATGCAAGTATATGTACTATTTAGGCAGATTCATATATTATTTAATTGCACTATACAGTTTCCTCTATTAATTATGAATGTTTTTTTTGTTTGTTTTTTATAAACAGGTCATATATTAAAATAATAAAACTCTAGAATGTACCAAAAAAATTACAAAAAATGTTAGTCAACTTCAGAAATTATAGATAATAGGTACCTACTTATCGAGGATGACTTTAATGGATGGATGAAATAAAAGTTAGGAGTGAGGTTTACAAAAAATAACCTTGTGCATAATTCTATACCCCCTACCTACCTCTTTGTAAAAAAATACATAATAAATGTATTTTCGGCTGGTATCTTTAACGAGATTATAATATCATCTTTTTCCAATATAGCCAAGCCCCAATAATTATTACGTTTCATGCCATAACTGGCCAACAACACTTTTCTTTGCCTTTATCTTAAATCCTGCCTCCCAATGCTTTTATCTCTTTATTTCTTGACTCTCTTTTTGCTTCAGCGATTTGTTTTTTGTTTTCTTTTTTGGCGAGTTATTGTTCTGCAATCACGTTTACTTTGGAAGCGCGACTTATACGATTTGCAGGGGCGGTGAAACTTTTTGTTTTGTCTTTATCGACGTATTTTGTTTTATCTGTGGTGGCCTTAAGGTGTACCTGTTGCTTGGATCTTTAACTGAGGTTACTTTACTATACCGAGTTTCACTACATTACTGGTATTATTTAAATTCTAATAGTGCACTTCAAACACCACTAAAACCGTTTTAAACACTAAATCGATTTGATTTTAAAGCGACTTAAGAAAACGGTTTACCCGATATAAAACCGGTTTTAGGGTCGGTCAACCTAAAGAAATACTCATCTTTGGTTATACCAAAATATCCGTTGCTAATTTAGGCGTTTTATTTGTTTTGTTTTACACTGACATTTATTACCAGACTTATAAACCGCTCGGGGAAGGTGGAAGGAGGAGGGGAAGGAGCCAGAAGTAGAAAAAAAAAATAAAAAAAAATCAATATAATACTAAACTTTGTATATTAGTAGAAATTTTTTATTTAATTTTTGCTTAATGGAAAATAAGTTGGCATCTATAGCCCCTCGGTAACCCCCCATTTATAAACTTGAACTTACTATTTCTGTTTGATTAGTATGAGGGAAAAAGACAGGGATACTCGTAAGTCGAACGGGAACAGTAACGTCTGGTTTGTAAATGGGGCGTTAACACTTACCAATTTGTGTAAGGATATTATGCGGATATTTTCCATTTTTGGGTTCTTTTAAGGAGGAAGAAGGTCTGGAAGAACGGCTTTACGCACCAAGGCAGAATTATTTTTAGTTTTGGACAGGTTGTTGTGAGGCCAACTACTCACCTTTTAATATGCGAAATTATTTTCCAATCTACTTCGCATGCAAATTCACTTGATAATATAGAATTAATAACCTGCTTTATAAGTCTTCTAATGTGTCGGCGATTCATTGAAGTAATGTGTTTATAATCCTAATTAATGGTACTGTTTTATATAGTAAAATTAACCTTAATATATCGCTAATTACGCCTTCCTGTTATATAGAAACTGCAAATAATAATTAATTAATTATTAGTATTAATTTCCTATTAGAGATCTAAAAATGATTTGCTATCAATATTACTAATTCTTTATTGATTTTGTCAATAATAGGTATTTGCATATTGAAGTTCATTATTTTAGTAAAAAAAATGCAATGTAGGTTTAGTGTGGGAAACTGTATTTGAAAAAGTAAGTAGTTTACCTCTATTCTCTTCATTTTGAGAAAAAAGTTAAAATTAGCCGAGAAAAGCGCATGTAAAGTTAAAACTCAAAATAACAGGCAACAGAATACCAAGAATTTTAGGTCTCTAAAAATATAATAAAAGATAGACATTTTTTTGCTAGACAACCTTTATTTTCGTTACTCTTATGGAATAGCTTCCTTATTCTTAAAAAAATCAAAATAATTATGATCACAGTAAAGTTATTTCCTTGAAAAATATTACCCGTTTCCTTAGTAATAATTCGCCAAATATTTTAGTTGACTTGAGCTGTTGAGATGATGAGAGCGTGATGAATCGTACAATTATATTCTAATAAAAAATACGTAAATAATACATATTCATTGCTTGTTTGCATAATTAATGTTTGTACTCATAAAAATTAATAATTTATTACTAAAAGTAGTTGTTAACGTACTTTACCGATGATTTATAGATATTTAATTTTAATAAATATTTGTTGCGCTATAAATAAGTATATTGTAAAGTACTTAAGCAAAGTACTGGTAAATTTATAGTTTATAGTTCATTGGATGCTTGCCTTTAACATTAATACGGTGTGTAAGTATACTTTATTCTTTACTCTATTGTTGGTCTGTAGGTATCTTATCACGAAATAATCAAATTAAATTATGGGGTCACCAGAAAGGGGTAGGAGGGGGGAGGTGAAAAAAAACTTACAATAAATTTTTTTGACGACTCAACCTCGCCTCCTCCTCTAAAATCTGCATTTGGGTGCTTACTAAACTTATCTAATCCTTCCAAATCATTGCATGTTTTTTTTTCTTTGTTTTTCATAAAACCAAGACATATGATGGAAGACATATGATAACTCCAAAAATACGCTTTTTTAGTTAATTTCACTACCTATAATATGTATGTTTTTCTATATCTTCATTTGGTCTAAACCGGCATCTCTGGCTTCAGGAACTAACCCGTTATTTTTGATCCAAACAAGTGCTTCTCCTGAAAATTATGGTATTTTAAGTTATCATATGTATTCCTTATTCCTAACACCACAGATCTAGAAACTGTGATTGATCCAAGAATTGATGCCGCCAGCAATAGTATAGACACGGTGTTGCGGGAAGAGCAGGAAAATAAATTTCCGAAATAAAAGCATTCTGATTATTTTACTCTGTATAAATTTTATTTTTGCTGTTATTTTATTGTGGGAAGCGCGAGGGGACAACCCTCCTGCCGATGCGCTTCTAAATAATGATAGAAACGCTGTGCGCAATAGGTATTTGTGCTTGTTTTGCTCAATAAAATTAGTGTTAGTTAAGTGCTAATTAAATGTCAAGTCACAAAATTTGGTGCTCTTATTCCGAGATATGGCCTGCACTGCTAGCTATCTGTTAAAGATGCTAGAATGATCCAGAAAAGTGGTAGAGTGGTCTGAATAGTCCAGATAATTAAATGCTAATTAAATGCTGCCATTTCAATATCCAGAAAAGTGCTAGAGTGGTCTGAATAGTCCAGATAATTAAATGCTAATTAAATGCTGCCATTTCAATATCCAGAAAAGTGGTAGAGTGGTCTGAATAGTCCAGATAATTAAATGCTAATTAAATGCTGCCATTTCAATATCCAGAAAAGTGGTAGAGTGGTCTGAATAGTCCAGATAATTAAATGCTAATTAAATGCTGCCATTTCAATAAGGAAAGTCTATATTTCTTACTTTTTTCTGGCCATATTTCCTGGCATTTAATTAGCACCTAAATAGCACTAATTTACTCTAATATTAAAAACAACACCAACGTCTTCTTTCATGAGAACTCAAATAAGCGTATTGCAACACATTGATTTTAAAAAATATGCAGAAAAAAGAAAAAAATACTATTCTTTTTTATTGAAATGGCAGCATTTAATTAGCACTTAATTTACTGGATCATTTAGACCACTTTACCACTTTTCGGCACCATTCTAGCATGGTGTACTGCTATCTTTAATAGGTACCTAGCAGTCCAGGCCATATCTCGGAAACTATAAGAGCACAAAAATTTGGTTAATTGGCATTTAATTAGCATCTAAATAGCACTAACTTATTCCAATATCAGAAACATCACCAATGCCTTCTTTCACGAGAAATCAAATATGTGTACGACCTAAAGTTAGCAGTGCACCAAGTTAATTTTCAAAAATATGCAGAAAAAAGTAAAAAATATAGAATTTTTTCATTGACATGGCAGCATTTAATTAGCATTTAATTTTCTGGACGATTCAGACCACCCTACCACTTTTCTGGACCATCGTGCACTGCTAACTTTAACGGGTAGCTAGCAGTGCAGGTCATATCTCTGAAACTACAAAAGCACAAAATTTTGTGACTTGGCATTTAATTAGCACTAATTTTGCCAATCTTAAAATATTTGTACTGCTGACCTTGTAATGCTAACTTCAGGGATGTCACTAAACCATTAAATCCGTACGATTCCTACTTTTTGTCCGTAAGAAAAGCGAAAAGCTACCCTATGTCTTTTTTATTCTAGTAGATCATGCAAATTTACCCGTTAAGTATTATTTTAATATGTTTCCATAGTACAAATTGACACTAAATAACCACTTGTTTGTATGTTGTGATAACTTAATGTTGGTAAGTCAACTAGAACCGCGTAAATCAAAAAGATGTGTCGTTTATAGAGTGTTCTAAGGGTAGCTCCGCGTCCCAGCGTGCCTCTATAAATCAAGTTGCGGTTTGAGAGAAGAAAGATTGGCCTCTGGGACTCAAACCGGTGTATGTGTCGGTTTAAAAATTGATAACCGACGCACCCTCGGCTGGGTTTTAGATGCCAGAGATATCGGTCTTCTTAAAGCCGATTTTAGTGAGACTCTGGGGAGATACTGAAAACATGTTGGCTTTTTACCAATTAAGAAACCAAATTTACAATTACACTCATATACACCAATATTACTTCTTGGTTATTGGTTACAATGTTCTTCTAATAATCCTTGAATATTGTTGATATCAAAATAATATGTTATTTATATCGCAGTTTTAAATTTATTTTTGTTAAGTTTTTTATCTTTACTTAACGCGGTACTGAAAAATTATTAAAAATCACAAAAGTAATAAAACTAAACATTAGAGGTCGCAAAATAAAATCAAAAAGTAAAACAATAACTCTTTATAACAATTAACAACATAAGTATTACCATTCAATTTACACCCGACCTGATTCCCTCTGTCAAATATCCTTGTAAGTTAAGACCATTACTTTGATTAATGATTTTGTAACAGCACTTATAACCATTAAATTTTCCACGCTTACGTCCCTTCAAACAATAAACTCTTTTTCAAATACCAAACCTCCTATCTTGTTACTAGTAATTTCTTTTCTAGTTCCGACAGTTTTTTTTTATTAAGTTCCAATCTTGTCGGACGTTTAGGTTGGGATCCACATGTATGCATCTACACCGAATTGAATATAGATATTTAGTATTTTAAAACAAAAATAAAGGTTTTTAAACATCAATGTCACAATTAAGTAACGTCTTCTTTCCAAGTACCTACTCATGTACAGTGTAGAATCCTACATCTCACATGAAGCGGAATATTTAGCTTTATTCCACTCTTCATTTAGAATTTTTGAGTTGCTTTTTTCAAACTACAATGGTAATAAAATTAATGATACTTACTTTGACCAAGATGTACTCTTTTCATCCAGGGATAAATATGTGGTGGATTCGACGAACTACCCCCTTTAGAGTTGTTATTGTTTGAACTTGATTTTTCATTACTCGAAGTCGAACTGGTACTTGAAGCTGGACTGGATAAATTCTGTGAAACTGAGGGTGCGCCTTTTACTGTTGGAGACGTGCTAACAGATAAAGGTGAAGTCAAACTTGTAGATTTTGAAGTTATCGTTGCCGAAGTATTATTCGAAGTTTGCGTAGAAGCTAAAGGTGGTGTACTTCTTGTTGGTGTAGAGGTTGTTGTTAAATCCTGCGGGGAAGCTACTCCAGTTGAAGAAGTTGAGTCAGCATATTTACAACTGGATGTTGGATTTATCATTCCAGGACTTTGAGCCCCAGGACTTGCATGATGCATGTGAGAAGTATTGGTACCTTGGGGAATTCTCTGTGGTTGCAATTGAGTATAATCCCCAATTGATTGCAAACCATGCCCGGGGGCCGGAGCAGCATAGGGGTGAGGAGGATATTGGGCACCTACTTGAGGAGGCGAGTAACAAGCTGGAGGATAATTTGTGGCCGCAGCATTGGGATTGTAATAGTCACCACCTGGAGATTGTTGAGTTTGATCACCAGCACGACCTTGTTGTCCATAACACTGAGCCAAAGAGTTAACAAATTGGTAGGAACTCATTTTAAAGTTTTTTCTTATTGTTACACAGTTCTCAGTTTTATATATTCATCATAAAGCACAACGAAAGAGGTTTTATTACACTTGACACTAAGCGCGTGGCATAAGGTAATAAAATTTACCTAAGGGTCATAAAACTGTCACTAAAGATATTTTACGACTTTGCGGTTATACGCGAGTAAGTAGAACTCGTAAAGGCGCGCGACCAAATCACATGAGTTCTTATGTGATAATAATATCCAACTCGCGAGCCTCTACTCAAGGCGCCACTGCTAAACATGCGTTGGCTAAACTTGATCCCAAGAGTCTTGCCAAGAGAGACAGTCAAACACGCTGCGGGTAATTTGGAAAAAGATGGTCGTACAAGTGGGGGCCAGCTAGTGGGTTTCGCGTGTTCAGTGCAAGCGCAAGTCAGGGAGTGGCTAAAATAACTGAAGGCGGAGCTCAAAAATCCAAATTGATAATTTGTGAATTGTTTAAGGTTTGATGCTCAGCTGAGAAAGTGTGAGTTAGCCAGTCTACTGTATTTTCGGTAGCTCTTAATGAATTAAGTTGCTGCTGATCTTCGAGAATGATTGCATATGATGAGTTTTAAGATTGTCGGACTGTCTGATGGTGTCTGTTTCAATAAGAATTTGGGAGAAATGTTTGGAATAATAAAAATTATCTACAAATTTAATAGTATGCTTAGGTTTCAAGAGTTTATATTTTTGAAATTGTAATGGCTAAAGGCAAGTGATGCTGTAAATATATAAACCAATCAAGTATTTCAATTTGCTTATTTATATTAAAATATTGAATGTTATATATTTCTTTTTTAAGTTGCGTTAAGTAATTTTCTTAGTCCCTTTTGCATATATTTTTTTTAATTTCCTTTTGCGTTTGCTGCAAAATTTAAGTAACATTTTGTATTTTTAATTTCTTCAAACATCAATAAAAAAATCTAACAGTTTCAGGTAACTTGGGAATCGCTTTTAATATTAGTTGTGAAAATGGTCTTTATCCCTCTCCCGCCAATCAAATGCCTTCGGATTGCCGATGATTAGAACGATAAAAATACTATAAAACCACTACTTGCGTTAAAGTTTATATAACATCAGTGGCGGTCCCAGCCATTTGAAAAGGGGAGGGGGGCGGTTCCGATACGAAAAAAAAAACTAGAATAAACACATAGTTTTTACGAGGAACATCAATATATACAAACAAAACTTAGTAACTACAAGCGCGGATTTGGCCTCAAATTTAGGGGGGGGGGTACTCAGATTTTAAGCTGTTTATTTCAAACATTTTTTATTTTAAAAAATGTTTAAAGGCGCCGAAAATTTGAGAAAATATTAAAAATGCAATTTTTGAGTCAAATTTAACTAAAATCGTAAATATCAACGTATCATAGCGCCGCAGGCGAAAATTTTTAAGAAAATTTCATTAAAAAATTAATTTTTTGATTTAAAATTAAAATAAGTATCAAAGGTGTTTATGCCCTACTTTTAATTTTCTAAATATTTTCATACCTAACCCCCTGAAATCCGCGCTTGAGTAACTATATACGCATAATTTTTTTTATACTTTCATCAAAAACATGATTTTAGTAACTGTCTGCAGATAACTAAAGCATGGCTTTTTTTGGTTACCGATGCAAAAAAACTTTTTTTTTTTTTTTGATTCGGTTGCAAAAAAAAAATGTTACCCAAAATTAAAGAGAAATAGCGGAAAATAGTAATTATGAAAAAATCTAATTATTCTTGCCTAAAAATTAAGCCATTTCCGCCAGTTTTCACCAAGTATTTACGAAGAAATCATTTAAAACCATCGTAAAAATATCAAACTGCCAAAGATTAAAATGTCGCAGCAATGAAAGTCACCGAGTAAAAAGGCACATCGCTATGGCAACCATTGTTATTTCTTTTACCAGCCGCCGTGATTTATAATGTAAAGATGCTGTGTTTTGCGAGAAATTCTCTTCGTTCGAGATTTTTAAAAGTATTTTCCTGTTTTTCTTGGATTTTTTTATAAAGGTATTAAAAAAAATAGTGTTCACAACTTGTAGCTAAACTGTGCTTTTAGACTTGCGTTTTTAAATACCTCGCTGCGCTCGTTAATAAAACCAGCGCTTGTAAAAAAACACTATTTGTGAAAACTACTATTTTGAGATCTAAAAAGCTTTTTCAGTTGAAACATTACACTTTTATATTGCATATCTCAAATATAAGATGCCTATCTCAAAAAAAAGTTCGTTTCCAGTTTTTTTGGGCAAACCGGTCAACGACTCGCTCAGTGTCAATTTCAGTATGTCTGTTGATATGCAGCAACGCTAAGCCCGTCAGACGAATTTTTAAGTACTTACATTTTCAATCTTCTAAGGCAGGAAAAGCTTCTTTCTGACGAAGCATTACTTACTGACAAACATCCAAGAATGTTTTTATCAACAGAAAAATATCGCCACACTTGTTCATTGCTTCGAAAACGTTATCATAATGATTTAAGCTTTTGCCTACTTCTGACCAATATTATTTTTAAATACTAGCTGCTCCCAATAAAAGTTGAAGAATTTGTGCAGGTCAAAAATACTTAGATTCTCGTTGATGAACCTTGATTTCATGTCCGAAATGGTTTTGTCTAAAAACTGTTTACAAGTTGAAACTCTATAATACTGTTCTGTATTTCTAATATCGTAGTTTTCGTCTGTTTAAAACTGTCCCAAAATACTGTCGTGGAAGGATTCTAGAATGTCTTTCTCCAAAGACTTCATCAGAGTTACCACCAGTATATTTGTTTTCTACTTTTTTCTGGAGTAAGGGGGGGGGGCGCAATCGCCCCCCGCCCTCCCCTGGGACCGCCACTGATAACATAAATATTTAGATCAACCTCTTTTCTATCACCCTATACCTAGTTAGAAAAAATTGATATCTTCATAATTCCTAATTCTTTTTATTTGTCCCCTTGTGCCCCTAAAACCAATAATTGCTATGTTTTCATGGGTATTGAGTTCGTTTTTAAAACTCATTGTGTCTTTTTCTTTTTTATAGCGTGTTCTTGCTCTTGATAAAGAACACGCTCTATAAAAGGAGAAGATACAATGAGTTTTGAAAACGAACTCAATACCCATGAAAACATAGCAAATATTATGCGTAATTTTAAAAAGTGAAGTAAAGACATGCTTTTTGAAAAGTTTGTAGATGTGCTAAGTTTTTAAAGTCTACCCAGCAACCCGTACCCTTAGTGTACATGATCCAAAAGCATTTTGTCGGTTTTAAGAACATTTTCGTTAACATAGATTCATATTCTTAGGTAGGTATGCAAATGGCCTTCTTCACGGTCACCTCTTTCTTTCTATAGCAAGTCCATTAAACTTCATTTGTTGCACAAGATAAAAGGTAAATGGACAGGCACCCTTTTCAAATTAGTGCGAATAATCGCCGTCTTTACTAAAAGGATTTGACCAAATTGGCAAGGTAAGGAAGTTTGCGAATTGACTTAAAGACCGCACCAAGTGGACATTGGCGTAGGCTAAATAATATTTACAGTAACAATAAGTTTGAGTGCAAAAAAGTGTAGTTTTGGTTTGTGGAAAACAATCATAATTTTGATTTAGTGCAACCAAAGGTTCCAAATTCCCAACATAGTAACAATAAGGTAAAAATCCAATATTCGATGGTTTTGGAGGGGTTTCGGGTATTTCTAGAGGACATGGAAAAAAACTGTCCCCCATTTGAGAGGTTTAACTTTTAAGTAAATTTAAGGTCAAGCCATTTCCGCTCTAACGGAGGGGGGGGGGGCATTTTGAAAAGTCTGCATTTTGGGATGGGGTTTATAACTTTTTTATTTGTGAAAAATTCTGTTTGATGTAAAAGATTTTCGTGTAGATTTTTGAAGTAGAATTCGACTGTAAAACTGGATTTTATCTGTCGCTTTTAGTTTTTGAGATATAACACAGAGTTTGTATTTTTCTTAGGGAATGACTCTTTTTTTCTGTTTGATTTATCAGCTTTAAATTTCATTTAAAAGGACTTGCATGTGTTATTTTTTATATTTTTTACGTATTGTTATTGCTCATTTATTTTTTTATTATTAATTTATTTTTTAACTCACTTTGTCCAATAATATAAAATAATAAATTTAAAAAAAAACAACAAAAAGTGGCTATAGAAGGAATTAAAAATTTTTAGAAAAAGGGTAATTTCATAAGAAAAATAGCAAAACTAAAAGTGACTGATAAAATCCAGCGTGATACTAAAATTCTGCTTTAAAAAATCTAAAAAGAACGATTTAGACTAACAAAGAAATTTTCACATATAAAAAAGTTATAGACCCCACCCCAAAACGCAGACTTTTCAAAAAGCCTCCAGAGCTCGAAAATGCCCTGATATATCATGATACATTTAAATTTCTCTTAAATACTCTGGAAGTACCCGAAACCCCCACTACCATCAAATTTTGGACACTCTTTAGATGGGAGGCAAGTTAGTCCGTCATTGAATCTCGAAAATTAACGGTAGGATTTACTTAAAAGAGCTTAGTCTATTTTAGAACGGTTAAGTTTAAGTGAAATTTTTGGTTTTAAGCATTTTAAACCTACCATCCTTGAGTTTTGGACATAGTTTGATTTAGAAGAAAAATTTTAATAAATTTGGTTTCTTGAATAAACATCGCAAAACAATCTTTTGTTGAATTTAAGAAGAAAGTTTCAATTTAGAAGAAAAGAAAATTAAAAAATTTAAACCCACGCGGGGTTCAAATAGTAAAACTTACTCTTGTTAATTAATTTTTTCAGTTAATACTTGATGTCACACAAGGATTTAGATGGGTTATAATAAAATAAAAAGTAGATTAATTCTGTATTTATTTAAAAGGTGTTTTTATTTATGAAATGCATTAAAAAACTTAAATGCAAGTTTTTTTTACATATCTGTCACTGTCGAAATGTCAGTTTCAAAATGTTAGCTGCGTTAAAATCACAAACAGCGAGTTCGGATCTATTACCTCTGCTTGTACCTTGGCTTGCACCAACCTCTACTGATGAAAGCTACAGCTTTGAAATGAGTGGGCTTTGAGTAAGGAAAGTTTTCTTGACTGAGCTTTTAGATAACCTCAATGTTTGTGTTTAGTTTGTAACTAAATTAATATAGTTGCTTTGGATTTTTTTGTTTAGTACAATTTTCGTGCATAATCAGTGACATTCACTTATGTTTTTTTTGCCTCGTAGTGCCCTCATAATAAATTTTTTGTGCTGAAAACCGGTTCATATGGCGTTTTTGTGGACAAAATTGGAGGTGTTTTATTGGTTAATGAACAACTTGGGACATTCAATAAGGTAAATTAATCCTTGTAAATACAGTTACTTAGGGAAATTATAAACGAACTTATTACCAATTGCCAGACGTGGTCTAAAACATCACGAACTTTATAACCTCAAACACAGATAATTATTATGTGAAAAATATTTGGCGTTTTCACCTTTTCCTTTAAACCTGTCAAAAAAAATTAGTTTTAGGGCATTTTCTCCTAAAATATGGTATAGTTTGAGAAAAAAAAGCAGTTTTTCAGTGGTATTTTGCAATAACAATACAAAATAATCAGTAACGTATAGGTAAGTGTTTTTTGAAAATTGGTTATAAAATTTAGTATCCCTCATAGGTGTAAATATTTAGACCTATGGTACTATTTTAAATCTTGGTAAACTAAACCTATTGTAAATATTTTCTACACCTTTATTTAAAACACTAATTTAATAACTGTCCGCAGATATAATCAAACCATGGCTTTTTTGGCTACCGATGTTTGTTTTCAAATATAAAGGAATACGTAAAATAGTAATATTAAGAAAATCTAAATATTCTTACCTAAATCATTTTCTAAAATTTTCTTTAAGTATCCATAGAAAATAATTTTTAAAATAAGAGAAAACAGCAAACTGTCAGAAATTAAAATGACCAACAATGTCATACACCATAGAAACCATTGTTGTGTCATCCATCAGCTATCCTTGATTTATAGTATCAAAATGGTGAGCGGTTACAGATTTTAGGTTGTTGATAAAGGCATAAAAAAATAGTCTTCACAACTCAAGGCAAAGCCTACTTTTTTACTCGCATTTTTAAATCACTCGATGCGCCTGTTATTGAAACCAATGCTTAAATTTAACTCTATTTTAACCGCTGGTTGCAAAAACCACTTGCTAAAGTATAAACCTTTCCATCAAAACTATTTTGCATAAAAAACATTGGACACCTCAACAGCACTTACATCTAAAGCGGGACACTAAAGCACAAAAATACCCCTTGTAATGAAAACTGTCATGAGCTTTTTTGGTTATCATTATCATTATCAACAAATATGAACAAGTAAAATTACGGTTTCAGCCTTAAGTACGCCACTGTGCCTATTTAAATTATCTCAAAAAGATGTCCATAGTCGTCTGTTACAGTCAGAATTTGCAGTTTTGCAAGCCGTCTAAAATATTGCGAAGACCTTGTAGTTGACTAAAAAAAATTGGTGCCATTTAAGAATTTCGGTGGTCTATACCTGAATTTTGGCACTGAATATCAACAAAACATGTTTAATGGGGTAAACGTGAATCAGAATATTAATTGTGAGAAAAATTAAATTTGTGAAGGTTAGGCGAAACCCCCAAAATAAAATACTGGAAAATAGCCATCCCTGTCTGATGCATTTAAATTACATCCAGAATTTTGATGTTTTGATCTTACTACCGTGTAACTTAAAAATCTTACTTCAATGACTTGTAAATAGTTAATGCATTTTTTTATAATGTGTACGATTTATTTTAATTAAAACTTCGTTTTTACTTACTTCACCATCTTGCAGTTTATATATATATATATAAACACTTTTAATTTCTCCTGTAGGTAACTTGGTTAGAGAAACAATTTGTAGAGGGTAGAAGATATAAAGTTTGTTGAAGGGATAAAACGTTTTTTAAATGAATTTTTCACACTAAAGCTTCCAGTCGTCTTAGTAGCAGATATGCATTTTTTTAGTATGAAGTGGATGACAATTTGCAGTTAAAGCATATCAATAGATAAGTTACATAAGAAGCATGTAATAACGCCAGGATTGTGACTGTATTTTATTTACAGTAAGTTTTTCCTGTTTTTAGTCATAATTTTTTTATCATTGGACCAGAGAAAATTTTGCTCAACAAAAATAAAAACATGTCGTACAGTTTTTCAGTATGTTTAAGGTTTAAAAGATGTCAGAGCCTGATTTATATTGACTCTTTTCTATTTTCGCGCTACACCTACCTAATATGTATATATAAGTTGGATATAAATAGCAAACATAATATATGCTGAAAAAAATTTTGGTAGTCAGCACTTTCAACAAAATATTCTGCAAATGGGATACTACGATGATAATAAGTGATCTCAGTGTAGTACGGCGTTGCTAGTCGTCTAACTTTTTTAATGTGTTAGAATCATCACTTTCAAGACATATGGACCAATCTGTTTTAAGGCGCAATTACACAGACGAACATGCTCAAACAAAAGCTCGTGCAAAAGATTTAAAATTTTTTGCGCGAACATTTTTGTGAGCTTTTCTTTGAACATTTTGTTCGGGTAAATTTTTGAGCAAATTATTGCTATCTGTTTTGGAAACATATTTTTAAAGATGAGAATAAATAAAATTTCACATCAGTGATCAGTGATCTCAATTCTTTAAAAAAATGGAACACCAACTTTTATTTTAAATTTTTGTGAAAAAAAGCCGACGGCAAGCAAAACATTATTATTGGCTATCAGTTTTTTTCTTAGGGGTTTTCCCGGATTTTTTTGCACGGGGGTTTTTTTGGGACTTTCTTGCGAGTGTTTTTATTTCCAAGGGTTTTTTTCCTAAATTCGAAAAACAACCCAGGAAAATTTTTCTTTTCCAAAAAATTTTTGAATTTTTCAAATATCGGCAAAAAACTCAAAAATTGCACTTTTAAGCGGTAATCCGCGCCTCACAACTATGAGGACTGGTGGGGAGGGGATTTTTTTTTAAACATATTTTTGTAACTTAACTTTAACCTTAGCTTTGATTGTTTTTTTTTAATTCCTCACACCAGATTTACCTACTTAGTTTAGGGCCCCAAGGGTTGCTTAAAAAAGCAAAAGGTTTATGAAAATGCTGAAAATAGATATTTACTGTCAATTTAATGTAATAATCAAGGTCGATTACTGACACCGAACAAACAATATGCAAAGGGGCAACATTCCGATTCAAAAGTCTAGTCTATTACTGCTAAATTATATTTTTTAGACAAGGGTCATAAATCCATCCTTTCGATAATTATCTTCCCTAAAAACCCCTGTATGCCAATTTTGATTGAAATCGAACAAAATAAATCTTTTTCTTCCTTCACTTCCCTCATTAGCGGGAGGGGGTGCCTAATAATACCATATTATTGTATTGTCGCCGCAACTATAAATACACACCGAAAACTGAAATTGATTACCAAATTTGAGTTGCAAGATTTGAGCCGAACAT
The DNA here is from genome assembly GCA_963921995.1 of Oxystoma pomonae. Lineage (NCBI taxonomy): Eukaryota > Metazoa > Arthropoda > Insecta > Coleoptera > Brentidae > Oxystoma > Oxystoma pomonae. The sequence continues at coordinate 44,733,233 of OY998165.1, forward strand.
ACAAACATACATAAATAAAAGCTTGTAAAAATCGCCAAAAATTTCAATATTTAAAAAATCGGAAACGCAAGTTCTACGCGTCAATAAAATGAAATGAATTTCTTTGTTTTGAGTCGGAGAGCCCTTTCTTTATGGAAAGATTTGTTCTAAAACTTTCATAAAAAAAACTGCGTTGACCCTTGTTTGTTGTCATGTAATTTTTTGTGTCAATGTTCATTTAACCAAAACCCGCTCTCACTAGTCTACGGTTTTTACCTTCTCCTAACCCAGCATCAGCAACAAATAAGTGCCAATTATGGTATACTGGCATATCCCCTATAAAAATCAAATCAATCGAAGTTGCTTATGAGGTAAAACGTGAATTTCGACATCATATCGTTTTTCCGTCGGAAAGCACTTAATTAAGATACGTTGTTTTAAAACTTAGTCTTTCTATTTTCAGTTAAGTTCAATGAATTCCCATAAAACTATAAAATTTAAATTTGTAAAGAAATTTTTATACCCCCAATTCTTCAAATAAATTTTGCTCAACATTCTCTCCAAAATTTACGTGTGTTCTTTTGTACGAGATTTTCATTTTTCAACATTTCTTTGAACATTTTGCTCAAGAGGCTCGTGTAAATGTTTGTCGGCATTTCAACATCAAAAGAAAGTTTGTCTGTGTAAACGCGCCTTTAGGTTATTTTTACAAGGCTGCCATTTAAATGTTTGAATTTTCTATAAACTTTAATAACTTTTATTAAAAGAGACATTTTATATTTTAGTTTTTTGCCACTTATTAACACTAGTTTTAATAAATAAGGTAACCTTGTTTTATGAAAAACCACTCCCCATCCCCCTCCTAAGTTAAAGGGATAAAGGAAAGTATGCCGTTTAAATAAAAGTTATACAAACACCCATTTTTCGAGATCGAACGAATTCTTTACAAAATAAAGGTTTTTTGGAGGGGGGAAGAGAGGCTAAATTTCTAACTTAGTCCGATTTCGTGCAGTAAACGATTCTTATAACAAGTAGACTTTTTAATAAATAATTATTTCCAAACCAACACATACAAATACAAATGTGTAATAAAGAATAAGAATAACAAAGTATTATAACCAATAACATAAAAAAAAATTCTAATTAATAATAACAATATAAGTACCATTAACAACAAAAAAATCCTAATTAATAATAAAAATATAAGTACAGAGTTTAATAAATTATGGGGATATTTTTGTAAAACTTTTCAGTAGGATTTACTAAGATCTAAAATGGTACCCCCCACAGATCTAAATATTTACACCTGTGGGAGGTACCAAATTTTAAAACCAAATTTAAAAAAATACTTACCCATACAGAAAAGATACAAAGTTATTCATTATTTTGTATTATTATGGCAAAATGCCATTGAAAAACAGCTTTTTCTTCTAAAAATATACCATATTTTAGGAGAAAATGCCCTAAAACTATTTTTTTTTGGCAGGCTTCAAAATGGCATATGGTGAATACGCCAAAAATTTGGCACATAATAGCTTCATTATCTGTGTTTGAGGTTATATAGTTGGTGATATTTTAGACCACCTCTGTGGGGTGGTTTAAATTTATAGCCCCCAGTAAAGATTGTTTTGTGTCAATTGGTAATAGGTTCGTTTAAAATTTCTCTAAGTAACCGTTTTTGCAAGAAGTAATTTACCTTATTTAATATCCCAAGTTGTTTATTAATCAATAAAACACCTCCAATTTTGTCCAGAAAAACGCCATGTTTTCAACCCATTTTCAGCACAAAAAATATATTTATGAGGGCACTATGAGGCAAAACAAACATAAGCGAAGGTCACTGATTATGCACAAACAAAAAATCCACAACGACTATATTAATTTATTTACAAACTGAAAGTAAAACATTGACGTTATCTAAAAGGTCAGTCAAAATAACTTTCCTTACTCAAAGCCCACTCATTTTAAAGCTGTAGCTTTCATAAGTAGAGGTTTGTGCAAGCCAAGGTGCAAGCAGAGGTAAAAGATCCGAACTCGCTGTTTGTGATTGAACGCATCGCTAATATTTTTAAACTGACATTCCAACAGTGACAGAAGTTTAAAAAAAACTTGCATTTAAGGTTTTTAAAACATTTCATAAATAAAAACACCTTTTAAATAAATACAAAATTAATCTACTCCTTATTTTATTATCACCCATCTAAATTGGAAAAATCAATTATCAAGGGTAAGTTTTAATTAGAGTGACATATAACCTCAATTTTAATTCGTTCTACAGAGTGTTTACTATTTAAACCCCGCGTGGGTTTCAATTTTTAAATTTTCTTTTCTTCTAAATTGAAACTTTCTTCTTAAATCCAGTAAAAGATTGTGTTAAAGATGAATATTCAATAAACAAATTTATTAAAATTCTTCTTATAATTCAAACTGTGTCCAACACTCAAGGAGGGTTGATTCAAAATGCTTAAAACCAAAAATTTCACTTAAACTAAATAGACTAAAACTTTTTAGTAAATCCCACCGTTAATGTTCCTGATGACTGGTGTTTTTCCCTCGCACAGACTTTTTAAATCTTTGTATTTCTCTCCGGATATTTTTTTTGGTGCCCTGTATGAAATTGATATGTTATTTTTATCCGACGTCGTAGATCTCTTAGACTTATAAAACTGTAATTTTTTTGATTATGTTTAATTTTAAAATAAAAGCTGTTGCTATTAGTTTTATATTAATTATTTTGTTTAAATTGTCTTTTCGTCATGCAAAATTTAAAAAAATCGTCATGTGCTGGATGACTAAGTTTGTATGGATGTGTCCTACGTGCAGATGTAATAATTGGATCCAGTTTACACGGCACATAAATATTTTCAATTGTGAAAATCCTTGATGGAATGGCGCTGTGTGCCGAATCACTCTCACTTTGTCCATGTTGTGTGACAAAGAGAGACAAAGATATTTCTTCAATATTTTTTAGAAATTTGATGAAATACAGTAGCATAGCCCCTACTATGCTATTTTTATTTTGACCCCCACACCCATCTGCAAATAAATCAACTTTATTAACTCCTTTTTTATCTTGCTCTTTTACAAAAAAGTAAACACATGTAGCTTTTCGTTTGGCCATTTGGTTCCAATTGCTTCATGACATAAATTGCAGTTACAGTCTCTTGTTTTAAGGTTGTGTGTATTACAGTTAAAATTATAGAGCCTAAAACTATAGTAGAGCTTTCTTTCTTTACCTTGAGGCAAAGAGATTGTCTGCTGCATGTCAAATACGGCAGCTATATGTAATGTTGTAGTATTTGCTTTTGCAAGGTCTTTTTTTTGACGAACCTTATTTTTTTCGTCAATGTGTTCATAGTACTCATATTCCCGGTCTTCTTTAGTTTTTGCATCTCGTCGCGATATGTCACTTTCACTTTCACTTTCACTTTCACTTTTTCACTTTCCTTAGAGAACATTTCATGTATTTTTGTAATGTTAAGCTCACTATTTAGATACTCTTTACTACTTTTAGCTCGACAATAATGAGCCTCCATTCTGGGAAACCAGTGGTGTATTACCAAATTAGAGATCTTTTTATCCTCTTGTTTTAATTTCTCCCATTGGATTTCTGTTTTTTTTTTAAAGCTGTTCGGACTGTTTTGTCGGATATGCCCAAAGTGGCTAAAAACATTTTGCGGTAGACTCTAACTGTATTTGTGCGGTAAGGCAAAAAGTATTATTTTTTTTTCTGTTTTCTTGTTTGGGCCTTTCGATTTGAATGCTTTATTGATACAAATTTTGTTATAAACTCCCTTTGTAAATTTAATTGTCCTGTTCCCCAAAATATTTTGTCGATCACTTGTGCTAAATTTGGCGCAACTCTCTTATTAATAACATGTAATGTTGCATCTTTGTTCTAATTTTTTTCTACCCAAATATCGTTTTTTTTCTTTACACCGGTATAATCTGGCTCTCGGTTTCTTAATTCGTTGGCATATTTTTCCTGTTTATTTTTATGTTTTTAAGCTTAAATTGCTCTTTTCCAGAACCATCCATTGGCAATCTTCTGGTTTTAGCTTTTTTTTTGAAGGCTGAAGGAGAATATTTTGAATAACTTTAATTTTCTGATTTCTGGTATTTAAAAAGAACAAGCTTTTTTATTGGCTTGCATTGCAAACGTTTTAGTAATTTTATCAATTTTAAGTTATTATAGCAATCTTTCTATTACCAATTATTTTTTTCGGGATTGTGAAGTTTAAAAAGGTAGGATAAAATTCATGACCTTTGCAAAAAATAGGCTTCAACCAGAAATGCGCGATTGACAATAAAGCATTTTATAAGTAGTATCTAATGGTGATTTTCAAACAAGTGTTTAAAATCGCAAGAAAGAAAGGCAGAGTTTATCCGAGAGTTTTGGACACAATTTTTGTGCCTTTTTCAAAAAACTGAAATCCGCTTGAAATCCTATTGAGTAGCCGGACTTAACTATGGCTATTGGATGGCAAAAAAGAGGATACTGACTAAAATCGTTTTTTTCATGTCGGTAAGTTTCATCTTAACAGATAAAAATCAAGCACTTTGGACAAGCTATAAAAATGTCTTGTTTGCAATAAGGCACCTCACAAGTCATAATCCGGTCTTCTTATTAAAAAATAAAATTTCAGAAATACAAAATTTGCCTAATTTTTTTTGATACATTTGCAGTCTTGTTTTTAATAATTATAAATTGCCAAAAAACTTACCTACCGGACCTTTTTTTTAGAAAGCCACTGATGTTTCTTCTTTTAATGGTCATAACTTTTTTTTCCATAACCGATTTTAAGTACTTCCCAGGAATTCAAACAATGGATCAGTGAAAATCCTATCAAAATCGATATAGTAGTTTTGTGTGCTGCTTAAAGAAACAGTTGAAATGAAATTTTTCAGCGGCCTTCCTGAGTTTGTCATACTGAATTTTATGAAACCTAATCGAACGTAAAAAATAGCAAAATATGAAATTCATACTAACTAGGTTTTTTTGAAACAGGATTTTTTATCGTCTGACAGCCGTTCATCCCAATTTAAGGTACACAAGTTTAATGTTTTTAAAACTAAAATTTTTGTACATCACTAAAAACCAAGAACTCACAAAAAAGACGCTTTAAATTAATGACAAAAATTTTGTTTTTTTTTCTATTTAGTTTCCGTAAATCATGGGTGACTAGATTTTTTATCCATTTGGTTTTAATCAAAGTCGCCTCCAGAAAACTTTTTGGAAAGCCAATGTCTTACCTACCCAACTTAACCATCAAAAATTCTACAAATATTTTAATCATGTTTAACGCATTAAAATGGTTCTTACAAAAATAGCCCTTTCTAAAGGACGATTAGCATTTAATAATAATTGAAGGAATGGTGATTTCTAGACTATTGTTATACACGAAAAGAAGGAGGGGGGGCAACTAGAGCTACAGACCCTACTACCCCCCTGCTCATGAACCGCCTTTATTTTTTAATAATCAAAATACAACTAGTCGGTTGTTGTTAGGTCGTTCTCTCATATTTACCAGATCTATTTTTGCAAAAATTACAATTTTCGAAATTTGGTCATATTCGTCCATATGTCTTGAAATGGACGAATGTTCATGACAACTACTATTCTTCAACATTAAAACATATTTACAATGCTAATTTACCAGTGTTTTTGACACAACCTGCAACTACAGTGCGTAATTTTTTTCTCGTGTTTGAAGCAGAGAAAAAAGTTTTCTTTGCATATTAATATGTGTTGGGTTTAAAATATTTTGGAGCCTAATTTATATTGACTCTTTTCTATTTTTGTACTACCTACCTAACATGAATAGACAATTGAGATAAAATTTGTTGGATATAAATAGCAAACATAATATATGCTGAAAAAAAAATTTGGTGCACAAGATTAACATTCTAAAAATGAGATACTATCAGGATAAATAGGGATGTGACTGTTGTAAAGCGTTGTTAGTTATCTAGATTTTTTAACGGTAACCAACTAGCTGTGTTAACATGTTCATAGCAAGTACTGTGCTTAAAGATTAGAAAACAATTACAATGCTAGTTTCCCTCAATGCTTTTGACAGAAAACCAGGGGCGTATCAAATGCCCCCGTCTCACCCGCAAGGCGGGGGGGCCCACAGCATATTGGGGCCTCTTAGCCGCCCTGCCTTAAAAAAAAAACAAAGAATATAATATATAAAAACAAATACGCACACAAATACCTTTAGGCTACTTTAAAATGGCATACATTTTAAATACTACACTACATGAGACCCATTAGTTTGTTGGTTTTATTTATAGTTAGTTTTATTCTATATTATAAATATTTGTAATAATAAAATATAGACTAAAATAAAAGGGTTTCACATTAAAGATGGCCTCCGAATTAATGCATCAACTATTTTGTTGTCGAAAAAAAATATCGAGTAGAACAGGGGGGCACCCTCAAAATTTTTGCGGGGGAGGCCCTAGAAAAATCTGACACGCTTCTGCAGAACACACAACCGCACAACCTACCTTAAGTTGAAAAATTATATTTATGGAAATCCTCCATATTTTTTATTTTATTTCTTTGAATTAATAATTGAACTCAGATTATAAAAATGTTTATTTATTTAAAAAAAAATCGTTAACATCGAATATTCATGTACTCCTTAAGCTCTTCTTTTGGTCTACTTTTTTATCATTCCAATATAAAAGAATTCCCTACTTTTATAGCGTTTTGGCATGCAATACTGAAGTTTAAAGGTATAAATTTGTTTCACCAACTTTAAAAAGAACTCCACTAATGACTTTAAAAATTAAAATTCGATTACCTGTGTTGTTCGTCTAATTTATTTCTTTAGTTGAAAATAGTATAGTTAAATAAAAAAATATCTTAAGACATGCATCAGGACGGAAACTAAGTGGCAATTTTTTTAAGCATTCAAATCCATAAACTGCGGATTAAAATCCAGACAATTTTGCACATGCTTTTATGCACAACCGGACGTTAAAATGCCTTTTACCGCACGCGTTTTAGAGCGATAAGTGGCAATTTAACGCCCTAGAACTCACTTAACGCCCGCGGGCATTAAAGTGATTTTTGCCGAAATTTGATAGTAGTTTTGCTTTATCTGTTTGGCTTGCATTTTGTTCGTTCAAAACAAAGAGATTTTTTACCTAGATATGTCTTTTTTTCAGTTTTTTGATAGATGTAACAGCAGTAAAAAGCAAGCTTTTGTTTTATTTTTTCAATTTTTATTACAAGAACGACAATAACCAAATTACATAATTATAGTTTTTTGTTTCATTTCGCCTTTTCGCTGAAGTACGCTAGCAAAGCGTTTTCTTTTAGGTTTAGGCATCCACTTTCAGCAATATTCTTCTCTGAACACCACAAAAAATAGTCCTTATATACCTCTACGTAAAGTTTTCTGGATTTCGCGGGCAAAAGGTCCTTCTTTGCCTCTTCGGCGGCATCCAGGATTTCCCTGGGGAGACTTGGTGAACTCTGTTCTTCGATATCCATTGAAATCGCGAAAAGAATGCATTGTATGAAAATTTAGAAGAAACTTTTCAATTGTCGCTCAGTTTGTTTATTTGGTTGCTACGTGTTGCTAGGAGCGTTATTCTGATAGAGGTTTGTGTGTTGTCAAAATATTAGAGAGCTTTAGGCAAACAATTTTTTCCTTCTGGAATAATTTATGAATTTAAAAAAGGATTTAGTGAGGGTGAATAAATAACAAAATCAATCAATTTTCCTTCAAATTGAAGGTACATTTGCCGATTCTACAATTTGACAGATGCTTGTCTTTTACATGCATCCTGTGTCATATTTTTTCATCATCATTGCATCTCCTAATTCCTAGCACCGTACTGATGAGCACCACAAGTGCGAAATCCGGATCTACATTTACCATTACCTTTTTTGAGGGAAAGCTCGCTACTCATTGATTTTGTTATAATTTATGAAGTCTTTTTTTTCCTAAAAAACACGGCCGTGCATAAAACATTGTATGTATCTCGTTCTTAATTGCGTTTAACGACTTCAGCGTGTAAAAACCCTCGCCTATCGGCTCCGGTCTTTATTTTCACGCCGCGGGCGTTAAACGCTGTCTGTCAAAACACGTCAAATCTAAAAAATCTGCTATGACGAAATAAAAAAATAGGTTTAAAAACAAAATCTGCAACATTATTTCTGTCGCCGTGTAACTGCTGTTATGAAATTAAGAAAGCCATTGCTATTTCACGTTTATGGAGGTGTCACTTATGAGGGAATTTTAAATTTGGGTTTCCCAGGAACTTTTTTTTTTACTTGACTAAAATTTGTTAGAATTTTTGATTTTGCATGATCATATAAGTGATTTTGCAAAAAAAAACATTGTTTTTCCACAAATTTCGTGAAAAAAATGGTAAAAAGGGAAAGTGGCGCCTGGTTTAACCCTGTATAGTGGACTTTTTGACTCAAAATACCGTTAAAAATTGGGTTATTTACTCATATTTTTTTTATTGCTTCTTATCCCTTAATTTGCAGGGATCATATGAGAAGAAATATCCTCAGACAACACATCTTCAATATGATGAGAAAATTAAATTAAAGTTTTTAATGGTCAAGCCGTGATGGTAATTTAAGGCTCAAAATATTTTAGCATAATTTAAGGGGAAACGTTTTTGATGAAGCAATTTTTTACTATTTTTCCATTTGTATGCCATGATATTGCTCAAATTTTAAAGCTTTCTTTCCAAACTTTCGATTTCTAGAATAAAACACTCAAATCTTTTAAGTTTTCACTGTTTTTTTATCGTTCACAAAAAGTACTGCCAAAAAACATTTTTTCTCTGTTAAAATGAAAAATAAATAAGGTTGTTGGAGAGCGACAGCAGGCTATAAAAAAGTAATTTAGAGAAAGATGGACATAATTTAAGGTAAATGTTTACTAAAAATTACTGCTATGTCACCTGTCTGTCATCTTGAGTGGTGTTGTGTATATGATATTTTTATTTTGCAATTTTTATCCAAAAAACAGCATTGTAATTTTTCAAAGTATAAAGTGTATAAAACATAAGGTGGTATTAATTTCTTTCAATCAAAGTTCTTTACAGTCTTTAGTTTTACCAAAAAACGTGTCCTACTAAAGTGTATTTTAGCACATCTAAAAATAATTTAACAGGTATTTAAGAAAATTATTTTAAGGTTCATCGCGGCTTGACCATTATCGATTGAAAACTGTCAAAACACTTAAGTGACGTTTTGCTCGCTGACGTATTTAGGAATTTTATCAATTTCAGTTACAAATGGTAACGAAACGCAGTTTCAAACTCTCCCCTTTCCTCTCGAAACTCTTTTACCCATATAACTATGAGATAATATAACGGCCCTTCTTTTAATTTTCCCGAAAAAAATGCGTACCGATAATAACTTCACGTTTAATTATCATTTTAAGAAAAAACTTTCCGTTAAAAAAGGTTTATAAGAAAAAATCTAAAAAAAATTGGGCTAATAATAACATAAAAAAGTCTAGTATTCAAATCTAAAAAAATTGCTCTTAATCAGAAACTTTAGTTTGGAGACAAAAGAAAAATATAAGGCAGAAAGAAAGAAACAACAAATTCTTATTCAAAATACAAAAAAATATATCAAATGCATCATGGGAGGTTGTATTAGAACTAACAAATAAAGTAAGAAATGTTACCACTATATTATTACAATGTAATAACAAATTAATATTAGATATTAAGAATATAGCTAACAAATTCAATGAATTTTTCCCTTCTATTATTTTTAAAAAACTGTCATCGAATGATGAAAAATCAGTGTCAGCAAAAAGCAATGAAAGAGGAATTATGTCCTTATACAGGAAAGGAGTTTAAAGATTTAATTGCTAAAAAGCTGTCACACAAGCAATCTGCTGGGGAAGATGAAATACCGTGTTTTTTGTTAAAGAAGATTTTACATACTATACTTAAGCCCTTGGTGTATATTGTAAATTTGTCATTTTGTATCGGGTCTTTTCCCAGTAGACTTAAGATTGGAAAAACTAAACCTATTTTGAAAAAAAAAGGATCGACAACATGTTGAAAATTATAGACCTGTAACAATTCCATGTATATTTTCGAAGGTTCTGGAGTACTGCTTGCTTCATAGGTTTAACAGCTTTTTGAATAAATTTAAGATTATTCCAAAAAGTCAGCATGGTTTTTGGGAGAGTATATCAACCTCAACCGCATTTTATTCTTTTTATGTGTCGAATCATCAACTTCTAGTTCTATTTAGGAAACCTTCAGTAATTGGCTTTGGCTCAACGATATGTTTCCATTTCCCATCAAATTGAACAAAGTATAAATAACATTAATTCCAGAACTGTTGAGGTTGATGGAGGTGTACCGCAGGGTTCAATACTGGGTCCTGTGCTATATTTAACCTATATATTTGATAGTGAGTATGCTCTGCAGGACGATAACGCTTTGATTCATTACTATGATGACGAATCTGTGATATTTTTTAAAAAATTAATAGATGATTAAAAATATTTATGTCAGACATCACTGAATGCACTTAAAGGCTGGTTTGAAGGTCTACATTTATTACTAAACGTTGAAAAAACGCAAGTAAAGAATTTTCATACGCATCAAAATAATGTAGAGCACATTGACTTAGAGTTTAATGATGCTAAAATTGGTAATAAATCGAGTGTTAAGTTTTTGGGTTTAAAAATGAATGCAAATCTAAATTGGAAAAATTATTGTCAATTGGTAATTTCAAAGATTTATTCTGCATCTTACCAGTTGAGGAACCTACGTCAAGTACTAACGCAGCAGCAGTTATATACTCGCAATATACTATGCACAGTGTGAGTTAAGGCTTAGATATGGTATATGTTTTTGGGGAGTATTAAAGGATGCCCCAGTTGTCTTTGTTGCTCAAAAGAAAGTAATTGGGGCAATGTTAAACTTACCAAAGCACGAATCTTGTAGGTCTTAAAAATTTTAACTGTGTCCAGTCTATTCGTGTATGAGATTATAATAAACATAAGTTTCAATGTAATAAGGACTTCTATAGATTTAATACTAGAAATGCAAATAATTTACGAGTTTCAAAATTTAGACTAGAAATAACAAGAAAAGTTCCAAACTATCTAGGTACAAAGCTCTTTAATGTTTTACCAAAAAATATTAAGAAGCTGAGCGTCTCACAATTAACAAATAAAGTTAAATTTATTTTATTAAATAAATTTTATAGTGTTAACGAACTATTACCTATTGTGAAGTGAATATGTGTTCAATAATTTGTCTTAATAATTTTAAAAAACTTAGTTGTAATTGCCAATTGTACACGATTCCTATACTATATAAATATGTCTTGCCATATAAAGATATAGTCCAATTTTTTGATGAGCGGACTGACGTCATTTTTGCCTCTGAAAACGTATTTCTTTGTTGTCAGCAGTTCGCATGTCAAATAATTTGTTGATTTCAATTTGAAGTAACAGTTGAAACAATCAACGACATGCTTTTTTTGTACATATGTATTGTCGCTGTCTAAAACAATGTATTAAATAGAGGTCCAAAAAAATGACGTCAGTACGTTCATCAAAAAATTGGACTATCTATCTATCCATCTAACTCTCCCAAACAAGTTAGCTTTGAAAAAACCCCAGGGACGAGGGGTGTAAGGCAGGCGCGTCCATTGCGTCAGTAATGACAGCAACTGACAGCGAAAATGTAGGTTAATGTTTAATATATTTGTTTACTTTTGGAAAATTTATTAAAAAAGTAGACACTACCGTAAACAAATTAAAAAAGTGTTGTCCAGTGTTTCGGGCCTTTCTTCAATTGGGTATTCCAGCGCGTATAAGAGTGTATATTATCTCATTTTAAGTTGATTCAGGGAGATCACTGCTCTCTTAAATCGAGAGAAAAGCCTGTCATATATAAGTTTAAAACAAATTTTATATTTTATATAAGTCTGGTTTGCAAGCAAAAAAGATCATGCCATTACAGCGTAAAACTGATACTGGCAATACTGGCATAGTCACAAACCGAGCAAACGTGACCATCTTCGCCTAAATAATATATGGTACATCGCAAATTAGAGAATAGAGTATGTAAAAAATACCGTGGATTTAACTGCACAGAATATACCGCGCGGATTTGCTTATTTTTTTTTGTTTTGGTGGTCTAGCGCGGTATTGTGATGTGAGAGCGAATAGGTTCGTCCAAAAATTCGGGCCAGATCTGGCGAACCTTTTTTGATACTCGAATACTTTGCGGCGAACATTTGCCCCGAACAATCGGGCAAATTTTCGCAGGATTTTTTGGAAATATATTTTTGAAACTGGGAATAGATAATATTTTTGGTCTCACATCACTGACCTCAACTCTTAAAATTAAATTGGAACACCAAAAATATTTTATTTTATTTTTCAATTAAATAGTAAAAACCGACGGAAAGCGAAAAATTATTATTTGCTGAGTGGTAGGTTGTGAGGTTGGTAGATATCTACTAAATAGGTTCGTCCAAAAATTCGGCCGAAATCTGACGAACGTTAGCCCGAACACTCGAACATTTGCAACGAACATTTGCCGCGAACATTCCGTCAAATTTTCGCAAGATTTTTTGGAAATATATTTTTGAAAGTGGGAATAGATAATATTTTTGGTCTCACATTACTGACCTCAATTCTTGAAATTAAGTTGGAAAACCAAAAATATTTTATTTTATTTTTCTATAAAATAGAAAAAGCCGACGGAAAGCGAAAAATTATTATTTGCTGGGTGGTAGGTTGTGAGGTTGGTAGACATCTACTAAATAAGTTTGTACCTAATTGTTGCTGCTTTATCACTTTTTTGGTTTTCCTTAATTAAGTGTTTAGGTTTTATAATTAAACCCCATCACCAAACCCCACCACCAAACCCCACAAAATTAAATTAAGTAATAATTTTTCTAATTTTTATTTTATTCCAAATATTTCTTTCAGTAAATTTTGTCCGAACACCACGAAGCTTGTTACCCGAACCCCGAACCTTTTGGATCGAACCTTTTGCGCGAATCTTGAAATAAATAATTCTCGCGAATGTTTGTCGGCATTTCGAATATCAAAAGAATATTCGCCTGTGTAAATGCTACTTAATAGTCTTCCGCGGTAAATTCTTGTGCGCTAGGAGCCTGAAAAGTAACAAGTGATTTTCAATCTGAAAAAAAATTCATAATCCCTTTCCCTAAAAACCCCTGTATGCCAATTTTGATTGAAATCGAACAAACTAAATATTTTTCCCCGTCCACTTTCCTCGTTAGAGGGAGGTGAGTACCTGAGAAAATAAGTCAATTAAAATTGGTTAGCAAAACTTGAATCCCCAATATTGAATTTTCAAAATCTTCCTTATCTCTAAAAGCCCCCATATACCAATTTTGGGTGAAATCGAACAAACTTAGGTGTTTTGCTCCTCCACTCCCCTCGTAGGAAGGGGGCTGCCTAATAATTTTATTGTATTGTCACTGGAGCTATAAATATCCATCCTCAAGTGCTCTAACGCACCAAATTTCAACGAAATCGGGCGTACTTCAAGTGTACCCCCATTCGAGTAGGAGAGAGCTGTCAATTTCATCATCATCATTGTATTGTTACCGCAACTATATAAGCAAGCCAAATTTGAAACCGGTGGGATGTCGGGAAGTTGGTCAAAATTAAGTTGCAAGATTCCACCCGAACAAACATAAATCTAGTTACATAGTTATGTACATACATACATTGCAAGTTAAATAAAAGCTTGTAAAATGCTTAACAGCTTAGTTCTCTTGAGCGGCCTGGGTATGCATCTTAAGCGGCGTACACACTAGGCGAATGCGTTGTTTTATTCCGCCTCAGGGGTCTTCCATATTCAGTGCAGTATCACACTTAATTTTGTCATCGTTTTCTTTAATTTCAACTAAATCACTATTGCTGCGCTCAGATATTTTGATCCAGGAATCTAATTTTGTTATTTATTTTGTGGCTAATAGATTTCGGATTTCATGTTCTTTATAACAGGTCGATTAGTTGTAAAACTAGTGTATAATTCGACTGCATAATTATGGATTTAAGAAATGGTTACTTCAACTTGTAATAAGAAACCAATTGCAGAGTTTTTTTTTGGGAGCCTGTACATCTCTTTTTAACCTACTAAAACTAAAAAATTATTAGGTGCTATCAATTTATTTGGTGCTATCACTACCATTTGCATTTATAACTTTTTCACACTGTATAAACGTGATAAATGTTTGATGCCGTTAACCTCATAAAAAATAATTTTTTAGATTTTTGGTCTTTCGTCGGCACACCCAATTCAAAACAAACCATTAATTACAAATCGTTAACTAATTTAAAAACGCCACCGAACGCCACAAAAACAGAAAACAGCATACTTCCATTAGACCAGATGTGTCAGTCAAGTTCAGCGAGAATTCAGACTGGGGTGCCTATTGGTACATAATAGGTTCACTGACGTGTTCCAGTAACCCTGACAGACAGGGGGCTACACTTACCGACGACTGATCACTTTAGACTTTATGTTGGTAGATGCAGAGAAGTGTGGTTATTTCATATACGTAATATTAACAGGGTTTCTGTTTTACGTTAATACTGCCGGGGGCCGGGAATTTGAAACTCTGCTCCTCCCTTCCAGTGTCTTTAATCTTTTAAACGTAGTTAGAGCGTGGTATTTACCTTTCTTCCGCCCCTCAAATCCAATCATTTTTTTTTTATTTTTAAGATAAATATAAAAAATATATGATAGGTATATTTTCTTATGTATATATGGATGCGGATCTACCGGGGATGATTTGTGAAAATTCTCCCCTAATATTTTTAAAATTATATAATACATTTTCAAAAGTGAACGCCAAATCTGTGTCGTTTTTTTAAACTACTTGATTTTTTTTTTATACTGAGAGCTTCTATCCATTGTAGGATCAATGCCCATTGTTATCCAAAGTTATGCAAAGTTAAAGACAAATACAAAATATCCATGCACTTAGCCGGGATTCGAACCCGGAATCTTCCGTGCGGCAGGCAGATACGCTGCCCAATGCGCTAATTTATGAAGTAAATTAGGAATAGGATTGTAATTAAAATTACACATTCTTTTGCGCCTAATTCTATAGAAATTTGGTTTTTGATTAAGGTAGTATTTATCAAAGTAGCAGGCAACAAATCGGTCATTGTTTTAAAATCTTAAAAATGCTTAAATTCTAATGTATATAAAAAAATAGAACAAACTTTGGCAACAAAAATACAAACATTACATAACAAACTACACTTCTCAGGTACAATGTATCAGTCTTGGTCTCCATTTTGGTATTACCTCGTTCCGGTGACATGTTCTGCATAAATGTCACGTGACCATCGGATAGCGTCAAAGCACATCAGTTCTCTCATCAGAATAGCGTAACGCTGCGAGATGCCACAAAGTCTCATGACGGCTTCATTTTCTTGGTTCCAAGCCCCTAGCGCCCCACAATCAAGGCGTCCACAGTCACCTCTTTTCCTTCTAGTTCAGCAGCCAATTGGGTATATTTGTCAACTTTTGTTTGACGGGCTCTTTGAAAAGCTTCTGGGCCATTTTCAAATGGGATAGTTATGTCAATCAGGTTTATTTTGTTGTCATTTCTGATGACAATATCAGGTCGTAGGTTGGAGTTTGACGCTTGTAGTCTTCTGTTGACAGTAATCTCCCCTCTGGCTGCTGGTCCTGCTTTGACAAGGCTATTTTGTATAGCATTGTGGCGGTGTTGCCAAGCTGCTGAATGCATTCTGCAGTGGTTGATGACGTGTGACAGGGTTTCATTGTTTTCACCATAATGTCTACATCTATTAACTCCATGGCCAAAACGCCTTGCACCATTCAATGGTGCCACATTTAGTCTAGCACGATGGATGGAGCGCCAGTTGCAGAATCTTGTTGCAAGTCCGTTTCGCATAAAGTGATTGCTAGCCGCGCTTTTTGAGGTGACTTTGAACACTCTGCCCTGGTCGGGTTTTCTGGATAGACTCAGTGCATAGCCTGATCTAAGTGCCTAAGCTGATTCCACTTTGGACCTCTTTGCTGGTAGACACAGATGGGAGTGATTTGGACGAGTTGACCCAATACTCAATGCGAGCTTTTCGCTCTTCATCATGTATGACCCATTTGATGGGAGACTGCTTGCTGAGACGTCGGGTGGTGTTACGGGCTTTGATCCATAGTAACACAACATCACCTCTGTCTCTACCAAATTCCTCACTAAGATCACCCGTTGAATTCGTCTTCTTACTGCCTGTCTGAGTTGATTAATTGCCTTTGTTTTAGTGGATTGCTCAGGGCAAGTCTGCAAGGTCAGCAAGTGGAATGACCCCAGGACCACCTTTTTTTCCATGGACGAACAGGAGTTCAGCACTAGCCCTTTGTGGGAGGTGCATCCACCTTTTCAGCGCTTTTTATAATTTATTGTCTAGTTCTTTAATCTCTTTTTTAAGCACGTGTGAGCCTCTCATGATAAAGGATATCTGAGGTATGATAAAAGTGTTGACAGCAACTATTTTCTGCCATGGGGCTAGTAGGCTGTTGTCCAGTAAATCTAAATCTGATTTCATTTTCTTCACTTTGTCTTATGCTGCGCCTTCAACATGGAGGCCAGTCGGAATGCCCAGGTGCTAGTAGGCTTGTCTTTCGTGGAGTGAAGGCATTGCACCTCCTTGGAGGGTAAGTGTTGTTTTATGGCATATGTTTTGGTTTCTGCAGTCAAGATCGAAGGTGGCACATTTAGCACACGGAATGATTATTTCAGTTGCTGCATCATTGAAATGAAAATCTAGAATTTTATTTTAAACAGAATATTTTAAAATAAACATATTGTTATACTTAAATAGAAAATTTAATTTTCTCAAATGTTTTCTTTAATCCAAGTAAAAACTATCTGTTTAAAAATTTTATAATTTTTGATTTGAAGCCTAAGATCTTCATTTGGAAATTTACCGAAAACATTAAATTAAAACGGCACTAAGTAGTCTATTATGAAACTCCGTTTATTTTCATTTTAAGAGCATATATTTAAATTAGGCAAAAAAGTATTTTTTATTTTAAAACATTGCAAATTTTGACATGAGACTATTGTAATTTTAATATTAACATAAATTTTGTTCTTTAGGTTCAAAATAAGTATTTAAAATACTAAAATTAAGTATAACCTTCAGATGCCTAATTGAAGAAAATTCTTGTCGTTTTATTCTTAAAATGAACATCTCAAACGCTCGGGAATTCTCGGTTCCGAGATAGGACGTAAGAGCCTGTCAGTCATTTATTGTATGTGTATTGCATACAGTTGAATTTCGAGGAAAAGCTCGTCAAAAATCAGAAACACGTAATTGAAAATTATTGGGAACACCAATTATAATTTTATTATATAGTTACCTAGGTATAATAAATCACCACCCTTTTATTAATATTCTCGTCCCTCTTAAAAACATTTTAGTTTCAAGTTGACCTTTGATGAGAATTTTGTGTGTTAAATATTTCGTGAATTGAACGTTTCGTTTTCCGCAACTTATTGAGAAAATTTCAAGATATCGTCATTGAGTCTATTGCTGCTGGTGGTAAGTAGAATCTCAAAAATTTTGTTGAATTGAAATATCCACAGAACTTTTTTAATTTTGATTTTTTAAAACTTTATAATGTCGTAAAAAAGAAAAATAGGAATTTTTCGTCCTTTTCTAGACATAAAGTACATTTAGTATTTTTGGCAAGACCGCAAATTACGGGGAAATGTACTTTATGGCTAGAAAAGGAAAAAAATTCCTTTTTTTATTTTTTATGAGACTATATCGTTTAAAAAAATTAAAATTAAAAAAGTTCTGTGGATATTTCAATTCAATATAGTAGTTTTTTTTATACCTTCATCAAAAACCTGATTTTAATAACTGTCTGCAAATAACTAAAGCATGGCCTTTTTGGTTACCGATGCAAAAAGAAACTTTTGGTCACGGGTGCAAAAAAATATTTCTGTCCGTTTTTTACCCAAAATTAACGAGAAATAGAGGAAACTAGTAATATGGAAAAAATCTAATTATTCTTGCCTAAAAATTAAGCCATCTCCACCAGTTTTCATTAAGTATTTACGAAAAAATTATTTAAAAATATCGTCAAAATGTCAAACTTTCAAAGATTAAAATGTAGCAAGAATGAAAGGCATATCGCTATGGCAACCATTGTTATTTCATTTACCAGCCGCCTTGATTTATAGTTTAAAGATGGTGTGTTGCGAGAAGTGCTCTTCTCTCGAAAGGTATTAAAAAAAATAGTGTTAACAACTCGCCGCTAAACTGTGCTTTTTTAGTTTAAATAAGCAGCGAAATATTTAGAAACGCGAGTGAAAAAAAGCACAGTTTAGTCGCGAGTTGTTAATACTATTTTTTTAATTCCTTTATCACAAAATCCAAAAAAAAAACAGGAAAATACTTTTAAAAATCTCGAACGAAGAGCACTTCTCGCAACACAGCATCTTTACACTATAAATCAATGCAGCTGGTAAATGAAATAACAATGATTTCCCTAGCGATTTGCCTTTTTACTCGGTGACGTTCATTGTTGCGACATTTTAATCTTTGATAGTTTAATATTTTGACGATGTTTTTAAATGATTTTTTCGTAAAGACGTGGTAAAAGAATAATCAGATTATTTCAATATTATTATTTTCAGTTATCTCTCTTTAATTTTGGGTAAAAAACGGACAGAAATATTTTTTTGCACCCGTGATCAAAAATAGTAGTTTTAACAACTAGTGGCTAAAATAGTGCTTTTTTTACAAGCGTTGGTTTAAATAACGAGCGCAGCAAGGTATTTAAATAAACTCTTCTTAAAATAATCCAACCTTTAGTTCCTGCGGTAATTTGCGGTCTTTCCGGTATTTCTCTTTAATTTTGGGTAAAAAATGGACAGAAATCTTTTTTTGCACCCGTGATATAAAAAAGTATTTTTGCATCGGTAACCAAAAAGCCATGCTTTAGTTATCTGCAGACAGTTACTAAAATCATGTTTTTGATGAAGGTATAAAAACATGTTTAAGATTCTATTTGCCACCAGCAATTGGCTCCGTGACGATATCTTTAAATTTTTTCAATAATTTGCGGATAACGGAACACTCAATTTAGGAAATACTTAACACATTTTATTAACACTTATAAAAGTCTCATCAAAGGTCAACTTTAAACTAAAATATTTTTAAGAGGGACGAGAATATTAAAAAAAGGGTGGTGGTTTTAACTAGGTAATAAAATTATAAAATTGGTTTTTCCAATAATTTTGAATTCGGAATTTCTGATTTTTTACCAGCTTTTCTTCGAAATTCGCCTGTGTGCGGCGCGGCGGTTAGTGTAGTTAATTAGATATACTATGTTTTAATCTGTGTTTTTCTTAGTTGATTCTTAGTTTATAAGTTAAAGTAAAATTGATCATATGAAATTTAAAATTAAAGTTTTTTGAAAGCGAAAGATTCGCTTTATGTCAAAACTGATATTTCTTTGAAATTAACGTATCCGTTATTAAAATCGGTTAAGAAGTAAGAAACTTCTAGAATGTTACGATTGATGCTTTTTGTGTCGTCAAGACTGTCTCGCTATAAGTCATTTTCTTTTTGACGGGATGCAATTTTGTCAAGAATGATCAGGATATAAAGATTTTAAGCCTTTTGGCAAGCTTAAAATGACACGTAAAATTCAAGACGTCGAATAGAAGATGACTTATAATGGGACAATCTTAACACACAAGGAGCATCGTAACACTACAGAACTTGCTTATTTCTTAACCGATTTAAATAAAGGAAACGTGTTTATACGTTAAAAGAATAAGGCTATTTAGCTAACACCTTATTTTTTTTTACAGTGGCTCAGTTTAAAGTTTCTCTTTTTAAAAATAATTTAAATTTCATATTTCCGATCCTTAACTAATATATAAAGTTAGGATTTTTTTTGGAATACCTTAATTGCCTTATAGTATATATTAAAAGTGTTATATAAAAAAAACCTTGCACACGTTGATTCTGCTTTGGATTAGCTAACTAAAAAACACCAAAAACTATTTGTAAAAATGGGAAAAGCCTTTTTTAAACGGTCGCTTAAAGGGTCATACGCAAGATTTGATATTTTTAGGTAGATATCATCTTGTTGAAAGTTTCATGTTTGAAATTAAAATAATTTTGATAAGCCTTGGGTCTTGCCCTAAAACATTTTCAAAAATATCCCGCTCCCAAACACAATTGACGTGTCCTTGAGTTTTACCGCAGTTTCTTTTTAAATAAGATTTCCTATTCTTTACTATATTGGTTTCTTTTCTAAAACGTAAGAAGTTATTGTAGAAAATGGAAGTAGACAATATATTTTGTACTTTTTATATATCTGTATATTTTTTTTGACTTCAGTAATTATTATTAAATCCAACAGATAAAACACTTTGGTATCCTCAATGGGAGTCACCATTAAGGAATATGGATGATAACAGGTTAGTGAAGCTGCCCCCCACTCGAAACCACTTTTCCACCAAACCACCAAAGTCTTGCGGAAAATACCCCACCCACAAAAAATACCCACATTTTCCATACGGTTGCTGTGCAAAACATAGAAGTGTTTGCGCAAAAGTGCGCACCTTTAAGTCCATTTTTTTAAAGTGGGAAGGCAGCTTAACTGACTTGATGTTAACTCCCTTTAAGGATACAGTGCTTTTTCTATATTTTAAAATAAGAATATGAATATTTTTAAAATAAGTATATAAAGGTCTATATCTTAAATATGCAAATAACAATGTTCAGTTTGAGAAAGGCATATTCTCAAATAGAAAAATAACTAGGTTTCGCTTTAGACATTTATAATACATGTATTAAAGATTAGTATTTTTAAAACAAAATTAAAAAAGATACAAAATTGAGATTTTTAATATTTCACATTAAAAATATTATTTTAGGAATAAGGTGAAGATGTATACCTAAAATAAAATTATGTATTTTTAAACCGAAGAAGGTAATTTGAGAATTTCATATCCTTAGTTCAAAAAAATATCGTCTCGCGTATATATGATGCTAACATAGGCTTAGATCTAGTTTTATTGCTTTATATTGAGTATTTCTTTTTTTCCCTGCAGGCTTGGAAGTTAGCCCACATATGGTTGTAGTTGGGGACATGGCATCGAGAACTTGTTGGAGGTGATCAGGATTCTCGGACGTGGCTGCCAAATTGTCAGCAAAGGCCAGAGCTAATATTTTTTGCCCTTCAATGTCAAGGCTACTCTAATTGTGGGTTCAAGTGTCAAGTTGCTTTGACGGACCCCTGCTTCAGTTGGGAATACGTCCGTTTCACCATTAGCTATCTTAACAGTGGCGGTGCAGCCAGTAAACTACTTGAATATGCTACTTGAGCATGTTTTTCAGACATTTGCGAAAATATCTGGAGAAGTTTTTGAGACGTGAGCTTCAACAAATATGCAATCTTGCAAACCTAACTGATACGTGATGATGATGATGCGTTTGTGATTGTGCCAGTCTGGTACTGTCTAGTGCGACCACTAGCGGGTCTATTGTAGCTCACTTTTGACATTGTCTGTTGCTACAGAATATTCAGCCCCTTAAAGAGGCTCGCAACTTGCTTTTGTTGCGCCAGTTATGATTAAAATGGGCGCACGTTGGATGATAGCAACGTGCGCCCATTTTAATGGCGAAGAGTTCTGCCTGGAAGATTGTAGCCATCTGTCCGAGACCTTGTATAATTCTGATATTTGCCCGGCTACAATAAGCTCCGGATCTAACGCCTGCAGGCATTTTGGATTCGTCAGTGTACCTACCTCACTTGAGTAAAATAAAAACTGATAGGTGTACCATGGCTAAAAATTGCAAGAAATTCAGACATGAAGTAAAAGAAAATATTTCCAGGGTGTTCAGGTAGTGCAGTACTTGGGGCTACTGGAACACATATTAGTCGTCCGGCTTCAGTTGCAAATAGCAATCAATTATTAATTTTGTACAGAAAACATGAAATTTGGCACACTTATTCTTTAGCCAATTCTTTAAAATTTTGGTCGAGGAAATCGATGATCGTATGTAAAGGAGTAAAGATGGCGCCGATTTTTTCAAAATGGATGTCTATTTGAAAAAAAATTGTAGGTTCGCCATCAAAACAAGATTAAACTCGAATCCATATAATTCGATAGGGAGGAATTAAAAAAAAAAAATAGTTAAATTAACGTATGACGTTTGTCGTTCTCAAAAAGTGACATTTTATTTTTTTTTAATGCATTTTGATAATTCTTTTTTGATAATTTTTCATAATTTAATAAGCCGCGACAGGTGTTTTGTTGTAATTTTCCGATTTAGAAAGAACATAAAACTAACTTTTCTAATTGATTTTTTGCTTACAGGGTGATTGATTTAGTTATATCAGGCCAGTCAAAGTAAGATTTTTTAAAAACGCTACATTATCATCCGTATCTTTCTTAGTTTTTAAGGAAAAAATGTCAAATTTGGTACGATTATTACAACTGTAAAGATCAACTGATACTCTACAAAATTTTTGGATAGGTGGCGCTGCGGACGACGCTCTTAAATCGAAAGTTACTTATCAAAAAAAAAATATGCTTGAATCTATAGAACTTAATGAAGAGAAATTGTCATTTTACCTTAAAAAAATACTTTTCCAGAGCAAGTTCCAGAGCCTTTTTTTAAATGTTTTATAATTCTGAAAACGGCAACAGGTCTTCTTTTATAATTTTAACATGACATCAACACATCTCTCTTAAATGACTTTTTGCTTACAGGGTGATTGGTTTAGTAAGATTTTTTAAAAAAGTCACATTATCATATGTTTTTTTTTTACTTTTTAAAGTACAATTTTCAAATTTGTTACGAATTGTTAATGCTACCTTATCAATTAAATATTTTTTGGATAGGTGGCACTCTAGACGACGTGCCATATAAAAATTCGATATTAAATCTGATAAAATGCTTTTTAATTAAATTTATTAACATTATGTTAGGCACCCACTGGATGTTTGGTTACGTTTCCATATATACTAAAAAAAGTTATAGTGCCTTTATAAAAAGAAAGAGACCCTAATATATGTAAGTGGAAGAATTTATTACCCTAACTACATAGATATAAAAACGATCTAGTTATCGTAAAAAATTTGAAAATTCTACTTTAAAAAGTAAAAAAAACAGACGATAATTTGTTTTTTTTTTAAATCTTACTAAACCAATCCCCTGTAAGCAAAAAGTCACTTAGGAAAGATGTGTTGATGTCATGTTAAAATTATAAAAATATATAGAAGCACAAATCAAATAACAAGACCTGTCGCCACTTTCAGAACAGTTTAAAAAAAGGCTCTGGAAAAGTATTTTTTTTAACGTAAAATTACATTTTTCAAGGTCATCAACGGTGCACGTCAATTTAACTAGTATTGTCAAATTTCTCTTTATTAAGTTCTACAGATTCAAGCATAATTTCTTTTTAATAACTAATTTTCAATTTAAGACCGCCATTTTGAATAATTCGCCGCCAACTTGGTTTCTGTACATCCGATCATAAATTTTCTTGATCACGATCCTAAAAAATTCTTAAAAAAGTAAACGCACCAAATTTGATGCTTTTCGCAAAAAATAAACAATAGGGTACATTAGAGTACTATTCGGGGCGACTAAACACATGTTAGGTCAATTTTACTGGCCTATAGCGTAAAAACGTTCGGATAGAATATGTAATTTCATATCTAAATCGATTTTCTGGTGCCTTCTAATTTATAAGAATTCATCAACGTGCATATCCAGCCAAATTTTTGGTCGCTAGGAAGAATTAAAGAAAACGTTGAAAAACCCGTTTTTTTTTAAATACTCAAAAAAAATTTAGGCGACCAAGGACCATATCAAACTAAATTTGCTTTTATAAAAATTAACATACTTCAGCTATACATAATCGGTTATTTTATTAAATATGCATGTCTTATCTAAGCTATTAAAAAAATATGAACTTTTATCAAATTTAAAATCGGAAATTTGGGTGCCAAAAAAAGTTTTTCCTCGAACAGGATTTGAACCCGGGACCTCTAGAATACTAGTCTAATGCTCTACCAACTGAGCTACCGAGCAACTGAGGTTTTGATTGGCTATTCGGAAATCCTTTCGTCCGATTTATTTGTTAGTAATGGGGAGATCTTGGAAGCCTACTGCGGCGTTAAAAACCTACAAATGGTATAAAAACAAGGAGGTACACGATTATTGGTTGTACGAAATTTCTATTTATCTCTCAACCAACGATACGCGACATATAGCGTTTTTTTGGAGCTTAATTATAGCGCTAAGTTTTCCCTTTATCAAAATTAACATTTTAAATAAATAGGTATATGAACAAATGTGCGACTAAACTAACCTACCATCCTGAAGAAACATATAACAAGTATTGTAACTAAACTTACACCACCCTATGTCTAAGAATCTCCGGGTGTTCAAGAAACTCCGATTCATGGTACTTTTTTACCTACCAAATTTTTCCTACAAAGCTACTTTTGACAAATATTTTAACATAATTTACCCAGATTATTTTAGAATTATTGTACATTATTTTTTTTTTATTTTTGGCTGCGGCAGGTTGGGTAAATTTTCGTTCACTATTTTTTTGAAAATAACATGATTTTTATAGATATTGATGAACAGATTTAAAATTAAAACTTCAATAATTTTCTGCTATTGATTTCGATTATAAAAACTACATTAAATGTATTTTGAGCTATAGTAAGCTTAAAAAAATTATACCAGTTGCATACAAATACATACCCAAAAGGTTCGTGTATAAAACGTAGAATTTTTGCACACTTCACTTCTTGGTTGATTCCAAGAAAAAAAATATATATTTCTTTCAAATTATGTGTTTCTGTGTTTGGACCATTGAGCACTATTATTTAAAAAATAGCATATAAGCATACTTTTTTGTAGCACGTCTAGATTTTCGGGGAAATTTTTTTAAATATTTCAAAATGTGTAAAAATTGGAGTTTTAGAAAAAATTTAGGGGTGTATAGAATCTTATTTTGAGCAAAAAATGTTTATAAAGTTTTTTGTAGCATCTACACTTTTCTTAAAAAAAAAAAAATCTAGTTTGAAATTCTGCAAAAATGGTCAATTTTATTGGCCTTTTTTGCACCAAGGTTTTACCGGAAATTTGGCAATCAAAAAATAAAACACCAAATGCAAAACATAGCTGTGCATGTGTTCTTTGTTTGTCAACTAGCATTAAAAAAAAATATATAAATATTTTTACTTGGTCAAAGTGACAGGATTTGTCCATAAAGTTATGGACTAAGCCACAAAAACAAAGAAAAAATTAAGTTTAAAAAACGTTTGAGATCTTTTACCGATGTGAGTTAAACAAACTGAATTTTATACATATTTAAAAGAATTTTTGCTTTTGTGGTGGCCATCTTGAAATCCAAGATGGTGGACGAAATTAAAATCATCTTTTCTTTTATGCTCGATAGTTGTTTTCTGCGTTGATTTTAATTTTAATTAATTAATTTTATCCGCCATCGTGTATTTCAAATTATGTATTTAATGCAGTTTGTTTAACTCAAGTCTTTAAAAATCTCAAATGTTTTTACAAATTAATTTTTTCTTAGTTTTTATGGCTTAGCCTATAACCTTATGGACAAATCCTGTCACTTTGACAAACTGAATATTATTACATATATATTTTTTTAATGCTAGCTGGCAGACAAAGAACACGTCTTTAGCATTTGATTATTTATTTTTGTATTGCCAAATTCCTGGTAAAAGCTTGGTGGGAAAAAGGCCAATAAAATTGACCATTTTTGCACAATTTTATAGATTTTTTTTTTGTGTGAAAAGTGTAGATGCTACAATTAACCTTATAAAACACTTTTTGCTCAAGATAAGATTATATACAAAAATTTGATTTTTTATTGAAAGGTGTATCAAATTCTAGAACTTCAATTTTTACAAATTTTAAAATATTTAAATACAAAGTGTGCTGTATGTGCAAGATAGATAAAATGCTTTTCGTAAATCTTACATACCATTCCAAGTACTAACAGAATAGTAATCAATCGTCATTTTCTGGAGGGCAGAAGCGGGTTAGAGTGATGGATTATCCGTCCAGAGCTGTCAAACACAAGGCGAACGCGAGAAGCTTCGTTTTTATGAAAATTTGGAGTTTTCCTTTTGCTTATAGTAAAAGTGCATCAGGTTGAAAGAAATATTAGATTTGTAATAACAAAGTGTAATAAAAAATGACTCTAAAATTACCAGTATCCTTTAACTTTATTTAATGGAAATAATTCTTTCATTTTATATGGGCCTTTTGGTTAAGCATGTTCGTCAGAATTTTTACAAATATTTGTACGTTTATTTTAGTTAACATGTTTGTAAATATGCTTATAAAAATTGTAGCACATTAATAATTACAATATACAGAAAAAAGGAATATTTTGAAAATGTTTAAAATTACATTGTGTGCTGTTGGCAAAACCAAATGTTATCTACAAAAAGAAGTTAAGAAACCTCCGAATCAGTTACTTCAACTGAAAAGAATCGAAAAAAAATTTCACGCACGATTTTTTTTATTTATTTAAAATAAAACTTAAATAACTATTTTACCCAAGTGGGAAAAATTTTGTGCCTGACACGTGCAAAAAGTGTCTTTTCAGCCCTTGACGGCTTGCCTGAAATCCGCGCAGCGTCGTCGTGCACCTGCCGTCGCGTGTGGAAAAGTATCACTTTCCGCACTTGTTTGCGCACACATTTGCTCATGCAAAGTAGCACATTTCTGCATAGTGTGCATGAAAAGAAGTACCCCGTGACTTTCACGCACACTTTTTAAAAAAGTATTAAAAAGAGCAGGGAGAGAAAAATTATTTTTTTTTAGAAAATTGTAACAAGATGTGTACGGGTTCCAAAATTGTTTAACAAAATTACATTTTATACAAAGTTGTTCGTATTTTATACCCAATTTTAGTTTACATGGCCTAATTAGTTTTTTCCGTCTAGTGTTTTCCGCACGCATTTTAATTTGGAAAGTGTTACTTTCCGGCACTTAGTGCGAGAGAAGATTTTTACGCACCAGGATTTTTTAATATTGCTTTTTTTCTGTTAGATGGTCGCAGAATTATAATAAATACGCATTATAATGAATAATTTGGAGATAAAAAATTTTTGTTGTGGTTGCAATAACAAAAAAAGACTCATAAAAATTAATATTTCAAAGTTATAAATTTTATTTGTGCTTTTAATAAAAATCTCAAAAATATGTAGTTTTTGCACTCGAAGAAATAATATCGTTCCTAACACGTGCGCGAATCCGTTTTCCCGCACTTTAAAGTTGTCGGAACTCTGCTTCGCGTCGTTGGTCTAATTGCTTTCACGTCGTTCGTCTAACTGCTTTCGCGTGCGGGAAAACGTAACTTTGCGCATTGTTAGTTTTATTTGGATTGTGTGGTCGAGAAAATATGTTTAGGATAAGATCTTTTTCTCCTGTAGGTGACTATAAAACTGTATTTTGATTTTCTTGGCGCAAACCTTAATTTATGTTATTTTAGTAGCATCAAATCTTTCCGTGAACTAAAGCAAAGGCACAGGCAATTCGTACTATAAAAAAAGGGTTACAAAGAAAGAAAGATACCGTTGTTGGCCAAAATTTTGAGAGAAATTTAAAAAATAAATGCACAATTGTTGCACCGCAACCTTAAACCAAGTTTAAGTTTAATCAATGTTTCCACAATAAACTTCAAATAAAAAGCAACTTCCGAAACATCAATTAGATTTAAACTAGGTTTAACAATATGGTGTAAGTGGCATATAATATTACCGAATTAAGATTGCTATTTTCAAAATTGTTTCTTTTTATGAATAAATATGAATTATAAACATCTTTTTGGCTGAAAATTAATGCTAGAACAAAAGTCTCAGTAGGTCAGATAAATCATTAACCACACAACTGTCCCGTTTTGCCACTGCGGAAAACCACCAAAACTGTAAATAAATTGAATATTTCGCAAAAATCCATTAGAAAAAATCATTAATCATTATGCACTACGTATAGAGATGGACATTGGGAATCATTATCATCATTTTTGCTATATGAACGAGCTAGGGTAGAATATAATTATTGCCTCCCTTCAATAGTTATCACTGAACTCGGTCAGTTAATGCCGATGGTTAGATTATCGTGACCTCATAATATTGATATAGCGAAAATGCTCGACATACAAGAATGATAATATTATCTCCCAAGGTATTCCCTAAACAGCAGTAAATAGAGCTCCTACAAAAGGGTACGGTGACGACAAAAAAATTGACAGAATATAAAGTGTAATTGAAAATTTTTAGAGTAAACTAGAGTTTTGAACTTCCGTTGTCTTTATTTTTACTTTTTCACAACGTTTCGAATACATTGTTTACACTTGGTTGATTCCGCTGTCTTAAAGTACATTAAAAGGGCGAGAGTATGTGTTTTGCAATCGAAATCTGTAACCGAATTACCGAAATCTGTGGGTTTTCAAATATCCTTGATAGTGACGCTTGTTGATTGGCGACAATTTTTGCCTCTTTCCATTCCATATGATGTTGAGCTTTCCAGCAATATTAAGTTATTTTCGATCCAGTAGTATCCCCTTGTCGAGTTTTGCGTTTGTCTTCTGTAAGGCGAACTTCCATGGGTCGATGTAGATATCCCCACACTCGCATGGTACCTGGTAGATTCAGTTCTTGGTGTCGTGGCGTTGGGGTTTATTTTTTGTCCATTGCCTTCTTATTACAAAACAAGAAGTTAAAAAAACCTCCAAATCAGTTACTTTAACCGAAAGGAGGAAAAATTCAAACTTAGGTGAGCATCCCACCAAAGCGAAAAGAGAAATGATTAAACGATGTTTAACCCTGAGTAACCAGCGTGGGTTCATCAGTGGTTTCACTGGTCACCATCTTCATACATCATTAAACACCATCATACACTTTGATTTCCAACTTTGAATCACTCACCAATAGGCATCGTTCAGCACTGGTACTTATCCAAGTTACCTGATACGGATTCGTCCTGGCGTGTTAATATTTCCAACAGGATAAAAAAAACATCCAAATCGGTTTTATTTTTTTGTTTTAATTGCCTTAGGAGCATAATCCAATTGGAAATATTAACACGCCAGGACGTTTATTCTTGAACGACCGTGACGTAAGGTGAGCTTTTTTTACCACCTATTTCCACGAGGAATTTCGCTCACCTCACCTCACCGTCGATCAAGAATAAGCGTATAGGACGAATCCATATCAGGTAACTTGGATAAGTACCAGTGCGGAACGCTGCCTATTGGTGAGTGATTCAAAGTTGGAAAGCAAAGTGTATGATGGTCTTTAATGATGTATGTAGAGGGTTACCAGTGAAACCACTGATGAGCCCACGCTGGTTACCCAGGGCGCTTTGGTCGTTTGTGTTTTCCTTGTGGGATGCTTTTTTCGCCTTCTTATTGTTGTGGTCATTTTGAAAACAGTCCGAAGATGGTACTGGTTGCTTATTCTTTGATGTATGGAAGTAATGAGAGATAAAGCAATTCCCATTTTGGTTGATGTAGATCGGTTTGATTTGAAATTAAGATATTGTCCAGTATGACCTGGTTTGGTGACTAAAATATCGAGAAAACGGAGCTGACAACTTTTTTCCAGAGTGAATTTGATTCAGTTTGTTATGCTGTTGACATGATTGAAGAATTGTTCTAGTGGGTTGTTGTCCTTTTCCCAGATGATGAAAATGTCGTCCATATATGTTAGCCATAGTTTGGGTTTCTGCTATGATGGTCACACAGCTTCTTCTTCAAAAGATTCCTTAAAGATTATTATTACATAGCATTTATTTTCGTATAGTACAAGAGAATTTCTCTCCTACAAGAGAAACCTCGCGCGTAGGAAGATGTTGGCCACTACCGGCGAAAGTCGAGATCCCAGACCATTTTCCTATCGACAATATCTGTCCTTTTTCTGGAACCAGGAATCCTGCAGACAGCATTTCAACAAATCCATAATGGAATTCATTGGTAGATAGATACTGTTAAAGAGGTGGTTGTCCTTGAGTAGCTTCTGTTTAATAATTTGTAGTGATTCTGCCAGTGGTACGTTCGTGTACAAGCTTTCGACGTCAAAACTAACAAACTGGTTGTCAGGTTGCAAATTGAGGTTTCTAAGAAGGTCCACGAAATGCTTTGAATTTTTGACGAATGATGGTGACTTTCTTTGAAGAGGCTGGATGATTAGTAGAAGATATTTAGCAAGATTATAAGTCGGAGAATTCCAATAATTTGTTATCGGTCGGAGAGTCATGTTTTGTTTATGAATTTTCGGTTGTCCATATATATGCGTTGCTTTGCTGTAGTGCGGTGTGAGTTTGCTCCTTTCAATGTCGGTGAAGTATCTTCTATGTTGGTAGAGAATTTGGTAGGTTTTCCTTTCTATGATGGTATTTGGGTCCTCACTTATTTCTCTGTAATTTTCTCTTTTGTTTCTATTGCTTTGCTTTGCAAAGAAGGGATACAGTCTGCTTTTTTCGGAATTTCGTAAAAAGATTGTGAATTTTCACTTTCTTTTCGAAAATGTGTGAAAAAATTGTGAACTCGCAATCTTTTTACGATATTCATACTTTGTTTACGAAATTTCGTAAAAAATGTGTAAATTCACGATATTTTGACGAAATTCACACATTTTTACAAAATTTCACAGTCTTTTTAGGGAATTTCTAAAAAAAGTAGGTTGTGGCCCTTCTGAACTTTCGTAATAGTGTTAGTAAAAAATTTGTGTAATTTTTGAAATTTTTTAAAAGATAAATAAAAAATTATTTAAAATTTTTACATTATGTGAAAATTTATTATCAATTTTATTATTAAGTGAGTTTGATTGAGTGAGTCCCTATAAAAAACCCGAAACAAAATTTGTCAGAATTTAAAAGAAAAGAAAATAATTGGTCCGAAAAAAATTGTCTCGAAAATGAAATGACGGGAAAATCATATCGCTAGAAAATATAGGGCGAGTCAAAAAAAAACGGGAATTTTTTAATTGTCTATTACTTAAAAAGTATTTGTCCGATTTTAAAACCTTTGGTCATTTTGAAAAGCCAGAGCCATAAAATATTTGAAATTGATGTTAAAATTGACTTCCCCCTCCCCTGCAAATTTTTGGTCTGCGCCACTATTGCATATATATTTCGAAAGCCAATTTATCAGGTTTTTGGCAAAATTGAAATTTTGTAAAAATCCAAGATGACAGACAATTTCAAATAATAGGTGTTTTTCCCCAGCTGCAAATTTTTTGTGTGTCCCACTGTTGCATAGCTAAAAACATATTTCAAAAGCCATGTTTTTCCTTAATTTATTCATGTATCGCTGACTGAAAGCGAGTAAGAAGTAAGAAAGTTATAAATTGTTCAAATTAGTACGTTTAGTGCTGACCATTTTGAAAAGCCAAGATTTGAAAATTTATTAGGCTCTTGGCAAAATTAACATTTCTTAAAAATCCAAGACAGCGGACAATTTAAAAAAATATTTTTTTTTTGACCCCCATGCATTAACATTACTTAACTTACATTGGGTATATATTTAAAATTGTCCCCCATCGTTGATTTTATAAAATGTCAATTTTGTCAAAAACTTAATAAATTTTGAAATCTTGGCTTTCAAAATGGTCAGCACTTTTAAAATCGAACATATAAATAGAAAAGCAGAGCCAATCAAAAATGATGTTTTTTTTTCGACTTGACTGAATTAGGCTTACCGAACCCACTTACTTAAACAATTTAAATATTTCTTATTTTTTACCCGATTTTAATAAGCAATACATGGGTAAACTAAGGAAGAACATGGCTTTCGAAATATATTTTTAGTTATGCACTAGTAGCGCACACCAAAAATTTGGAGGGGGGGTCAAAAATACCTATTTTTTAAAATTTTCCGCCATTTTGGATTTTCACGAAATGTCAATTCTAACATCAAATTCCAAAATTCTAATGCTCTGACTTTTCAAAATGACCAAAGGTTAAAATGGGATAAATACTTTTAAAGTAATAGACAATTAAAAAAAGTCCCGTTTTTTTTAGTCCACCATATATATACTTAGAATTAAATTTAAACGACACATATTTTTATAGAGACACAAAATGTTAGAAAACAGTTTGAACGAAAATAATTTCATAAATAAATTCAAGAACCCCAATCTGGCCGAAAATGATTTGAACCGATAGCCACGAATTCAATTGCTACATTGCTTACGGCAGCCAACAACAACCCCCTACACCCAAATTTTTTCCTAATATTGTATTGTTATCAGACATGCATTACAAAAATGAATCGCAAGATGACTAATAGAGACAGCCAAAAACTGTGAAGTGTCATCTTCCAAATAGAGAAACTTGTCAACGCCGCACTCCAGGGCCTACGGCGATCTAGAGATTTAAATTTGACGCATGCGCAATAGCGATTCGGCTGGATTGTGGTTCTGCTCATTTAAGGATCGGACATATTATTTTCTATCAATTGGTTGGTCGGGTGTTGTTTGTTTCTAGACAATTATTTTCAATACTTTTGTTATTCTGATATTTTAAGGTTAGGAAAAATATCTAATCGGTTAAATTATAATCGTGTCTCTTAAGGATCGAATAAATTAAAATTCTATAAAATTCGGACGTTCTGTTTTCTCTTCAATTGTATTTCGGTTTTTGTAAATTTGGCTTTTTTGTGGGTTCCCAATGCAATGAAGTTAATAAGGAGATTAAAAACAAAATAATGAGGACAAAACAGGCACATAACAAGGTCAAGAAACCGAAGACCCAGATACTTAACAAAACAATTTTAATTTCAAACGCAAAAGGAAGGGGTCGGAGACAAGCGGGAATCTTTGTGAAGAA
This sequence comes from Oxystoma pomonae, assembly GCA_963921995.1. Taxonomy (NCBI): domain Eukaryota; kingdom Metazoa; phylum Arthropoda; class Insecta; order Coleoptera; family Brentidae; genus Oxystoma; species Oxystoma pomonae. The sequence goes on from OY998165.1 coordinate 44,766,121, forward strand.
CCAAGGCGCAGCCCAGTCGGAGTGAATTAAAAAAATGGTATAAATAAAATCATCCAGAGAAATTTTCAAACCAACTTATTAATATGACAACAGAAGGAATACACCGCGAAATATCTTTAGCTAAAATAGAAAATCGGTAGGGCAACAGGATTTATAAATAAAAATTTGGTCATTTGTTATTTGTTAATGATTTATGTACTGAAAATATTTACTCAGTTAGGATTTCGTTGAGAATTCGGCGCTCTATCTTGTATTCAAGTCTTAGTTTATCGCTCTAGGAATGTGTCGGGTTAGATCGGCTTGGGTTGGGGTTGAAGGCATTAAAATCTGAGATATGCCCACGACCCTTCATACTTGCAGATAAAAATTCAGGAAGAATTCAAGGTAGAAGAACAGTAGACAGCGGTACAAATACCCAGTTCCAAAATAAAACTACCTAATTTTGTCACTAAAACTACCTTTCTTACACTTACTTTTAGTTTGACTTTTATTTATATTTCTAAATTAGTTCAGGGCGTCATTTACCTTAAGTCAAAGATTTATATGATATACAAAAGAACGGTCGTGAACTAACAACTACCCATCGAAAAATTAGAGGATATGTACGTGCCCATATAAAAACGAGTTTAAAACTTTTTCCGCCAAGGGGAAAAAACTGGGCTTGAAATTTTAAAATTATTTTCTCTACTAGTAAAATTTTTACAGGGGTTGAGTTGAGAAATCGAGGTGATTCTATTTTGCTTGGGATAAAACTAACACACAATTACTTGGAGTTCCAAAGCTATGAAGAGTTTCAAATTCGCATTTAGAGTTAACTAATAGGTGTTTTTATATTTTCGGAAAATTTAGTCGAGGGGGGGGGTGAGCTTGAAATTACCCTCTTACACACGATAAGTATTTGAGTCCTGTAAAATATCGGTTGTAGGGTTTTAAACTAAAGAGAATAGAGTCTGAAATGAAAAATAATTTAGGGCAGGAGAAGGGGGTTGGAAGTATGGGCTTTATCTGCCAAAGCAAATTGTGCAAAATTTTAAATTAAACGAAATAAAGTCTGGAATTCACAACTAAAGTCTAAATAATTGTGCGCACGATTACGAAGATTTTTATATTATTAAACTAATTTTACAACCAAAGGAGGAGGGGGTAGCAACCAAGTTTCTCCGATTTCGTTTAAAACTGGTATATGTGGGATTTTAAGGATTATGAAGTTTCGGCCAGGTTTCAAAAATTATGAAGTTGACAACTCTTCGATTAAGTTTAAAAGTAATATATAGGGGTTTTTGGGGCCGATGACTACACAAAAAAAAGGTTTATTTGAGTAAATAAATATTTATTTCTGTCAAGCAAGATTGATTTGACCTAAATAAATTTATTTTGACCAAAATAAATATTTGTTTGATTAAAATAAATATTTTTTTGAACCGTGGGCGGCATATATTTATTTGGATCAAATAAATCTTTTTTTGTGTGATACAAATTTTCAATCAGATTTCAAAAACTATGGGTACATTGCGGAAGACGTATCATCTAAATAGTTCTAATTTTGCTAAAAAATAGTTTTACTTAAACCGATGAGAGTTTCACTGCTACACTTCATTCGAAATTCAATCGGACCAGTTTTTTGCCACTGACAGTGGCAGTTTCATTTAGTTTCTTTGTAAAAATTTCAGCCGCCATTTTGAAGTTGGGCCAGAGTATTTGGACAGTACATTATTTGGTTCCCATGGGCTTTCTTACATCTAAATCAGCTGACAAAAAAAAGTTATGAGTTTTGATAAAAATTTCGGGAAACCTGCTGGCAAAACTGCGGGTATTCAGTTAGTTAAAATATAATTACACATTTTCAAATTAATAATTTTTATTGAATCAATTATTTTTTCTACTTTATACTAACATTACTTATTTTTAAAAACTTTTTAGCCTTTAAAGTCTACCGAAACACCATTAACTTTAAAACAGCCCCCAAATCTGTTAGCTTTAAAATTTACAAGTTGCTTCCTTTTGTGAAGATTCTTAGTAATGTTGGCAAGCAAGACTAATTTGCTTTAATCTTATTAGTGAACAAAATATTGCGTGTCATAACATTTGTAAAAATTTTTGCAAATAGGCGGCCTTTATTGTTGGAAACAGTGGGAGATTATATTCAGTACACAATATGACTACAATTTGGAAAAGGGTTAGATGTATTTTGCAAAAATGGCAAATGGTGGGTAAATAAAATACCTTTTTCCTGTAAAATATATAGATTTAATATAAACTAGAAAATTCTTTATTTATAAGGACAGACTTAGTTTTAATCTACAAACTTCTAAAATTTATTTACAATTTATTATAATGTTTTTCTTAAGTCTTTTGTCTCTATGCTCTATATAAATTTTAAAACTCAAAATAGGCAAGCTTATAGGAGGGCGATTCCAGTAATAGATTGTTATCTTGTTGGGTTATCTGCGTTGTTAACGTACAGGGCGATTCGCCATATTTTTCACACCCTCCCTCCTAACGTCCTTTGTTATTAAAGCTGGAACAAAGTTTTATGTACAAATATAATTTTCGTAAATTTTCAAAAGAATCGTTAAAAATTAGCAGAGGCTATCGCAACTGTCAAATTTTAACATTAACTTCTTTATTTGAAACAGATTGGAGAAAAAAGAGAAATACTTTCCCATAAGAGTAATCTGTTGAATGAAGAACCACCACTCACTATGTTTACTTGTCTTACAGATTTTACTTATGAGAAAGTATTTTTCTTTTTAATCGAGAACCTTCGAAGATAAATCCAACATATAATATAATAAAAATAACATACAGGGTAATCTGTTTAAAAAAAAATAATGTCAAAATTTGACAGTTGCATTGACAGCTGCTAATTTTTAACTGCGTGATTAAAAAGTTTACAGAAAATTATGCAACTTATGCATAAAACATTTTTCCAGCTTCAATATAAGAGAGGTAAAGGGAGTAGAAAATATGGTGAATCACCCTGTACAATATCGTCTTACATCAACATTGCACAATTGTCAACTGCATACTTTTTTAACTAAAGCGATTTTGCTGGCTTAAAATTAAGGAAATAAAATAATTGCAGCACATATTAAATTGATTTTAAGAGAAAATATCACTTGCCCATTTTAATTGACGGTCAATATTCTTTACAACAAGTTTCGTTAGTAGTTTTGAATTTAAGCACTTTTGCGTACACAAGAAAATTAAAACATTTCGTTTTACTATTTACTCTACCCCGGTACGTAACATTTCTTAATTAAATATAAAATTAAGTGCTACTTGTAATATACATACAAAAACATTTTTTAATCAAATCACACAAGGGCACTTAAAAACTCTTTGGAATTTAAAATGCTAAAATAAAAAATTTTATTGGGTTGCTACCTACATTACCAAATTATGTAGTGATCACATAACAATCAGCTGTTGTTTAAAGTCGATGCATCAGATTTTTAACTTTTTGCAACCAAATACCCAGGATGAAAAAACTTTGAACTAAGGCGTCATCAAAAATGTTCACAAATAAAAAAGTTACTTCAAAAACCAGTCTGTTTTTTACGTGACCACCCTATAGATTAAAGTACCACCGGGTAATATTCATTATTTTATATATCTACATTGTCATTTCTACATAAACCAGGGTATTAAAATATTTAATAAAATTTATCTTTAGTAAAAAAACCTTTATAACTTACTTACTAGCACCCCTCTTTGATATTATTTAAGGCTAACCTTTAACTACTTGAACCTCCCGGAATATTTTTAATCAAAGTTAAACGTTGGGCAACACCCCCATCGAAGGGGTTGTCTAAAGCGTTATTTAAACCGTTATTTGCATTACCCGTGGGAGCAGCCTTTAGAAAATTACTTAAAGGATTACTGAAGTTATTAAACGTATTAGTATCCACAGTATTAGTTGGTGAACCAATAGGAGACATGCTGGGTTTTGCGTTGTGAAGGTTTCCGCCTTGCTCTAACGTTAAACTCTTTGATCTAGCGTCCATTTGAGTGGCCATGTAAAAGCTTTTTAAATTTTCGGAGCCGCAGAATGATGAGTCTTGGTTCATGTTGATGTCCTCAGTGCCGAAATCAATACACATTCCAAATTTAGCGTCTTTTTTTGCTTTCATGCGCCTAAAATATAACGAAAAAAAATTATTTATAGTTTTTAACATAATTTTCTTTCGTTTAGAAATCAGTTTTTAAGACAGTGGTATCTTTCCTTTGAATTTACGCATGGTAAGTCAAGTCCACTTGCAAATGACTGTGTAATTCTAGGGCAGTTTGTGAATTGTTTAAATCTTTTGTTATTTGTCTGCTACTTCTTACAGTATTTGAGGGAGACGTTTTTGGCTAAGTATTGCTCATTGTTTTATTTGCTGGGCTTAATGTATACAGAACCGTTTGAAATTTTACTTAAGCTGCACTTATCTAATTAATTTTAATGCAATTTTTAACTCCTTATACTAGATATATATTTCAATTGAGATTAATAAATTCTAAAGTCTCATAACACGAATTTTTTTTTAAAAGTAGTTATTATTAATTACTTGGGCCTCTGATGCACATGTCAGTTCTTCTTCCAGTTTCAGGAGATAAATCGCACCCTGAATCTGAATTAAAACTTATGTCATCAAATAATTCAAATTAAAACCACAGGATTCAAAGTTGAATTGGAAAAACCGCGCTTATTAAGAAGGTAAAACTTCAAACCAGTTTTGTATTAATGGTGTTGGAAAGTCGCAATGCTTTGCATTAACTAATTCTTACCTATTCTGAAACCAAATTTTGATCTGTCTCTCCGTCAAGCACAGCCCATGGGCAATCTCTATTCTTCTCCGTCTTGTCAAGTATTTGCTCGAGTGAAATTCTTTCTCCAATTCCAAAGTCTGATAACGGGTGTACGTTTGTCTGGTGCGCTTGTTGGATTGATTTGAGGATTCTCCTTAAATACAAAACATTACAAAATTGAAGTACAAAGCTTGAATTAACAAAAATGCAAATGATATAATTTATGTGTCTTGATAAGGGCATAAGGGAATTTTTTTTTGCCTTAACCCTTCTTTCCTTAAAATATGCCATATATTTATAGGCTTAAATTGCTTTCTTCTTCTGAATTAAAAATAATATAAAGATGTTCCATATTTAAATAACTTTCTAATAACAAAACATATTTTTAAGTTGCGTCGGTTGACATTTTTCCGAGGGCAGTCAATAGAGGAGATGCCAAATTCATTGACGAAACTTAGATAAGGTGTCATGGCCTTACCACCTGCTAAAATAATGTTCAGTAAGTTTTTCCTTAGCTTGACATTTCTTCTTTTGACTGTCCCCGACAAAATTTCAGCCAACCAGATTTAAAATTATTTTTTTTTGTTTTCTTAATAAGAAGTTGTTTAGTATCTCCTTATTATTATAAACGAATAGAAAAATATCATCAAAGTTGTTTAAGACGAATACTGAGAATCAAATGGCAAGACCGAAGAACCAACATAAGTGTTTTAGAAGAAGCCAGAACAACTAGTATAGAAGCCCTAATCTTCAAGCACCAGCTTCGTTGGACTGGTCACATTAATTATCCGCATGCCCGAAACACGTCTCCCAAAGCAGATATTTTATGGACAACTGAAGGAGGGAAAAAGAAATCAAAGAGGTCAAAAAAAAGGTACAAAGACGTTCTCAAAGGCAATATGATGAAGGGTCACATCGATATAAACAACTTCGAAACCACGGCAAACGATAGAGCTTCATGGCGCCGAACAGTCCATGAGGGAGCACAAACTTTTGAAGAGCAACGACGTAGACTAGAGACGGAAAAGAGAGAACGTAGAAAGAGCTACAAAATGGAGGAGTGGATGGCCAACAACACCAGGCTGCTGCCGGAGACTGGGTGTGCCAGGACTTTGGAAGGGTGTGCGGCTCGAGAATTGGCTTACATAGCCATCAGGGAACGTACAGCAGATAGCGACGATATATAATGGAGGAAAATCATACTCGGTATCGAGTGATTGCCTATGATGATGATGATGATGATTATTATTTTCAATCATCAATTATAATTTATATCAGCTAAGTGTAGTAGATAAACCATAAAATGCCCTTATTAAGGCATGATCATTTTTAATAAGTCCTTATTATATTCTTTGATAAATAAATCATTAAAGTTGTTTATAAACTCGGTAAACTTTCAACTGTTTACATAATATAAAATAAAGGGTGATTCAAAATTCCTAAGAAAGACTTTAAAAATGTAGGTAGAGTTTCTTGTTCTAAACAAGAATTAGTAAAACATATTTTTGTAAACTCCTTCGTTTCAGAGATATTTGCATTTTAAATTTTTTTATATTTTCTAAGAATCACCCTTTACTACGTGGTAAAAACATCAATTTTTTTAAATGAAACTCTAACAACTTCAAAATGCTTGACAAAAACTATAAAACATGTCATTTTCAGCTCACGTAAACATACTTGGTAAACTATTTTAAAGGCGATTCCCAAAAAAATTCAGAGAAAAATATATGAGACTTAAAAAAAATAATCACAAAACTTTTCTTAAATCAATGATATCTAACCATTGTTCAAATCTTTCTGAAGAATTTTGAATCACCCTGCATAAAACTGTGTCTATTCTAAGTCATTAATATGAGAAAAAATTTAAAAAAAAACGATTTTTTGTTTCGCCGGTATAATCAAATAAAATTTTAAAGATTTACCCAGAAATGTATCGAATTTCCGTCCCAATCGAAAAAACTTTGCTCGACAATCCCAGAAACAAACCTTTGTCAGACATTAGAAAAAGGGACTCACACGATGACAGGCTGAAATGTTTGAGTAGGGCAACGCGATATGGGGTTAGTGCAGGGCACTTCTCGTAATCGGATATCACCCATTATAGGCCATTTTTAAATTTTTATGTTGGAGATATACCGAGTGTATGACGGGGGTGGTTCACCTTATTTTTTTCCTGCATTTTTCAAGGTAAAGAAATAAACATATAATGTCAAATTTGACGTTTTTCCACGTGACTTCCGGGTCTTCCGGTTTCACCGGAAATGGCCTCAACTTTTGATTTTTAAATAAGACATTCTTTATATTTCTACATTTTTTGATTCCTGGAAAGATTCTGCGTCCAACAGTACCCCATATGTTAAATTTTGACAGCTTTTAAAAAATATATTTTTTTTCAATCTAGGAGGCCATGTTGGGCCAAAAATTAATAATTGGATCTAAGTGAATTCAACAAGAATTAAAAACAGCCTGTAAATGCTTTACGCTTAGTTTGGTCGTGTTTTGAAATTTCAAAATAAAAATACCCCATTTGTTATACTATAACTGAAAAAGTTAAGGTTATAAAGAATAAATTTTGGTGAAAAAATAGGAAATTAAACAAATATTTAGCAGTTTAAGAATTTAGTTATTTGTTTTTGTTTTTAACTCGTAGGCTTATTGATAGACGGGAAGGCAGTGTCTTTTTTTTAAACTGCTGCACTACCTTCTCAACTCTCAACAAGCTTACGAATTAAAAACGCATAATTTAATTTATAAATTTAAGTTTATAAGTGTTGTTTGATTTCATATTTTTTTCACGAACTATTATTCTCTATAACCTTAACTGTTCTAATAATAGAGTGAACACATATCGTCATATTTTAAAAAATGGGGTATTTTCATTTTGAAATTTTAAAACGCGATCAAATTAAGTGTAAAGCATTTACAGAGTGTTTTTAATTTTTGTAGCATTAACTAAGGTTGAAATATTATTTTTTGACCCATCCTGGCCACCTAGATTAAAAAAAATAAAATTTTTTTTTATATGGGATGCATTCTTTTAATGCATTCACAAATTTTTTAAATTTTATAATACATCAAAAATATGTTTTAGCAAGTTTAAGGAAAAATGCAGTTATATTCCGCAATACGAACCATGCATTTTCAAAAATTGACCATAATGTTTTTAAACAGTTCTTTATAATGAGTAAAAAATTACTTTAATATCTCTATTAAAGCTTACTTTAAAAACAACTTCTGCAATTTTCAATTCATAAAGGTTTAAAAACACGTCGTCGACTGTGTACGGTCTCATTTTTAAACTATTAAAGTAATTGCGCTTGACTAATCGAAAATGTGGAAAATTTATAATACGTTTTTGTACAGTTATAGTGAGGTCTGATGTGTCAAACTTTAAGATGTAGTTTCAAATTAGGTAATAAGGATATTTCAGACTATATCTATGAGGCAAAAAATAAACTCCTATAAAGACGCGGCGACGCACAGTGTAACAAAATTGAAAAAAGGTTGAAATTGGGTCAAAACTAAAACATGTGATCCACATATTTTTCTACGTGGAAATTACCATGTGAATTATTCCATTTTTTTTGTTTTGGTTATGAAAGATTTAGATTTAGCTTTGAATTTACAATATAATCGGTAAAAAATTAGATGAAACCTCAGTTAACTGTTTTTTAGTAGTAATTGGGATGTGCTGACTATTTTTTTTTAAATACAACTTTTGTGCCCTTTGGACAACATAATTCGTTGGTTTTTAAATTTTAGGTAGATAAAGTTACTTTAGTATCCATATTCAGGATGGATTTTTTAAATGGAACTAGGTTTTTTACGGAATTTCCGCCCATGATATTAAAAAAATTGAGACCCCCAACTGGAGGCCCAGGGACCACCAACAATTTTTTTTTAATAAGAAGGTATCACTTGTGGCACCTTTTTGAAAAGCTTGTTAAAAAATAAATTTTACGCACTAGTTTTTTTTACATCTATGTCAAAAACTTATTTTTTTGTCAATTGTTTTAGATTCAAGATAAACTACTATTTACTTAAATTTTTAACGCATGGGTTGAAAGATGCAAAAAAAATTATTCAATCGAATTTCTTTTTTAACCAGCTTTCCAAAAAGGTGCCACAAGAGGTACCTCGTCATAAAAAAAATGTTGGTAGACCCTGGGTTTTCAGTCAGGGCCCCCAAATGGGCCGCCAATAATGCCCTTGTGTGGTATTTTGTTTATTCCGCTTAGTAGATAGAGAAATATATTATGTAGTTTATTTTGAAGCTAAAAAATTTTGACACGTTGCTTAACAGATGTCAAATAAAAACTAGTGCTTTAAGTTTCTTTTTTAACAAGCTTTTCAAAAAGGTGCCACAAGTGGTACTTTCTTATTTAAAATAAAAATGGTTGGTGGGCCCCAAATTTTTTTTTATCATGGGCGGACCGTCCGTAAAAAATCATTAAAGATTCGCTTTTAGCTCTTTTTAAAACCTCTTCCCTAAAACCGCTAGAAGCACCGTTCCATTTAAAGAATCCACCGTGTATATATTCTTTTAGAACCTTTTTGTCACAAATTCAGCCTTTAAATGGCCGCATTTGGCCGCATTCTTCTAAGTTAGCTCTGAAAGGCCAATCCCTTGACAAATTGTCTAAACTTTTGCGTGCAATATCGTGCAATGTTAGGAATTTTTTTTTTAAGTAACATTTATATCAGTTTGGCGTTCAAATGATAAGAATTAAAACCATATTTTTTAAGAACGCGTTATTAAAGAATGATCAGACCACCTTCCCCCCCTCTACCCTCGCCGCTTCTAGTTAATTTTAGGACGAAATGATTACGATATAAGGTATTGTAACCTCTTTGTTAAAGGAAAAGTATAAAAAAGAAAAAAGAGGGTCACAAGTAATGCAATAAAATAAAACTTTATAAGTATCCTTGATCCGGAATCCTGTCTCCAGGCACTTTATAAATGGTGTTATATGCCTTGCAGTATCTTCTTTTAATACAGAGAGCAGAAATTTGCGAATATTTTAATTTTGTTCACATTGGAAAATTATCAGAGGAAGCGTCGGAGGTTCGATATAAAGAATTTAGAAACTTTTGCGAAAATTTCTCAAGAAAAATAGTTCGCAAACAAAATATTAAAGATCTTTGACACAATATGTTAATATCTCCAGATCCTTTACTTTTTTGGTGGCTTAGCAGTACGGTACTGGGAATTAGGAGATGCATTTTTTCTTTATTTATTGGAACTTTGAATTTAGTTTTTTTAATATTCTAATGTACTTCTGTAAATAATAATTATTTAAAATAAAGTTAATTAATTGGCATTGGACGAACACAGTTAAAGAAAATACTTGAGTACCAGCACATAAATCTTAAAACAGGACCTAAATATGAAGAAAGTATCATAAAAATAATTTACAAGAATTTTAGAATATAAGAATATTTCTTTTTCTTGGTTTTTTGTCTCTGTACGTAGTATAAACAAATAATTTAAAATGACGCTTTAAAATCATTAAATCATACTTTCCTGAAACATCATAAAAAAGGACAATGTCCACGTTTTTTCAATTTCGTTACACTGTGCGACGCGACGCGATGGTAGGATTGGCAATTATAAGTTAACTGAGGTATTGAAATCGGGCTCAGAGTTAGAGCAAGGGTAAACCTTTTCCTAGCGCACTGAGTTCCAAGTTGGCCTGAATCTTTAACCAAAAATAAATAAACATAGTTTAATGTCATTTGTTGATAGTAGAAATAATAAAATGCGAATAATTTTGTTCTGTTGTAAGGGTAATTCACAACATTTTTATAACGTACATACTATACATATATTAATAATATTTAAAAACACATTGAACTAGTGCGCAATAAAATTAATGCCAGCCTTATATCAAAGCTAAAATTTTTCTCATAGCATAAACTTAATTTTCCCAATTTTTAGATTAAAAAGAAACGAGGAACAAAAAGTGATGCCTGAAACGTGCGATATTTTTCTCGGTTTTACGCCGAGCTAAAATTGCTTCACGCGGTAATATAGAATATATATATTTTAAAATGACGCTTTAAAATCATTTGTCGATTTAGATAGCATTATGAGTTTAGAAAAAATTTCAAAAGAACATTAAGTTACTCACCACTACCACTTTTCATCCACGGATATATGTTTTTCTCAGGATCATCGCAATTGTCGCCCATATTAGCTGCTTCTGTTTCATAATTAAACTTTTCTTGTTCGCAATTAAACTTTTTATCTTCATCATCCTCCTGATTGCGGAATGATGCTTTTTCAGGGCAAGCTTTAGAATTAAATTCTGGTTGAGTATTTCTTAAATCGCCGTAATCGTAAGCGATTTTACCGGGCTTATTTAAAAGCGCTCGCAATTTAGAATCATCATGTTGTTTGGTACTGGCTGGTGGGTTGTTGGAATTGGTTGGCGGACTTGAACTGAAAACAAATTTTAGTTACAAATTTAGTTAGCAGGGACGGTTACAACTAATAGCCCAAGAGCGTTACTTTTAAAACAGGCTATAAAGGGGAATTTTTTTTTGGACAGATTTTAGTTTAGTATTGTAGGTTGCCATCTTGGATTAAAGATGGTCAATAGGGGTATTATTCAAAAAATCACAGTTTTCTTATATATTGTCCGATTTATCTCAGACAAATTTCGTTGCATTTACGATATAATAGCCTTATAAAATCATTATAAATGCCTTGTATTTTTGAGGCTTGTGTACCAAAAAAAAATCTGGAGAACATTCCTTCCTTCAAGTTATTTTTGAGGTTTTCCACGAAACTGTGTACTTTATAAAAAAATTAGCACTTTAAAAGGCGCTTTTCTGTGTTAGGTTTAGTAGTTCCTTGATTCCTTAGCGAATCTGTGTAAAAGTCGACAGTACAGTAAATATGGCGGATTGAACTAGTGAAAAATGACATTTAACCAAAAAAATTACGCAACAAAATTAATGCCAGCCTTATATCAAAGCTAAAATTTTTCTAAGAGCATAAACTTAATTTTCCCAATTTTTAGATTAAAAAGAAACGAGGAACAAAAAGTGATGCCCGAAACGCGCGATATTTTTCTCGGTTTTACGCAGAGCTAAAAATGCTTAACGCGGTAATATAGAATATATATACTTTAAAATCATTTAAACCATTTTTTAAATCATACTTTCCTGAAACATCATAAAACAGGGCAATGTCCACGTTTTTTCAATTTCGTTACACTATGCGACGCGACGCAATGGTAGGATTTGCTACATTTCTCTTGGGGATGAATTTTTCATATAAAAAAAGCCCTTATGAGCTTAAGAAATACAGCGTTTTAAAGATAATTAACACCATAACATAACACAGAATTAACAGTTTTTGTCAAAAAAAAAAGACGAAAAAAACATTTTTAAAAAAGCCAGTACTCCGAAAAAAGTGCATTGTCGGCCATCGTTAATCCAATATGGCAGACGGCAGATGAACCATCATGGAAAAACTTAATTTTTCCAAACCACCATGATGTTAAACTAGATTCTGGCAAAAATGTTGCTCTTTTTGAACAAATTCGCATGTTTCGGCCTTTTCGAAAAAGTTTTGTTTTGTTTTGAGAAATAGTACATTATATACCTAAGGACTAAAGTGGAACTTTTTATCACGAAGCGAAATGTTTGTAGCTCGATCGGAGGGAGGGCTACAATTCGCTGAGGGATAAAAAGACACATGTGATATATATATTATTTTTTGCACTTTTGGGCACCGTTTTTATTAAAGCGAAGATACATCAGGTATCATATGCACTGCAATCACTGAAGATTGCGGCACTCAATATACCCAATCGGCAGTCTTCCAAACTCCAATACAGGAGAAAACCACGTTGATCCTAATGTTCATTCATCCTACTGTAAAGACCACCCACGGACCGCCCGAAAATGGTACGAAAGGGGGATCGCGCCGCCTGAAAATGTTGCAAAAGTGGGATTAAAACTCTAATGCAGTATTGCCATGATTTTGGCTTTCTCTTCAATAAAAAGATAATTTTCGCGAGCACATCAATAGACTATCACTATGTGCAAGTCGACAGTCAGCCTGTCTGGCCGTCTGGCTCTGGTAGGTTAACGCTGGGCTAGATAGGTATTCTTCAGAAAGCATCACCATTTTATACGTAGGCAGATCGATTGGCTTATATTTTATTTCGATTGTGTCATTCATAATAAAGTTGGAAATTTATAAAAGCTATCATTTCACTTTACCTGAATGTAGTAGTAGTAGTAGCTTGCTTTAAAAAAAAAATGAAAAATCAATACGCTGGATATATTTTCATGAGATATTCAGGGTATAGTTTGACCCAAATAGGAGTTTGGCCATAATTGAATGCAGGGGCAGTGCTAAGGAAAGTTTATTTTTTTTAGATCACACACTGTAGAAAATAGAGTGAAGTTTCACTTAAGAATATTACATTCTCAAATTATCTTACTCGGTTTAAAACGACATAATTTTATTTTAATTTTACGGCTTCACCTTATTCTTAAAATAATATTTTTTGAAGTGAGATATTAAAAATCTCAATTTTGCTGTTTTTTAATTTTGTTTTGAAAATACTAATCTTTAATACATGTATTACAAAGTTTTAAGCGACACCTAGTTATTTTTCTATTTGAACATATGCCTTTCTTAAACAGAAAATTGTTATTCGCATCTTAAATCAAATATGTATTATTTCATATTTAATATATATACTTGGCTTTATATACTTATTTTGAAAATATTATTTATATTATATTTTAAAATTAATTATGCGTGTAACCTAACAGCAAAAATATAATTTTTAAAACAAAAATGAATATTTTTCAATTTTATTTATATGGGCTATTTAAACAAAGATAAAGAATTTATATTCTTATTTTAAAATAATAGTCCTGAACCGCTATTCTTGCACAGAAAAAAACATTGTAGCCTTCAGGTCAGTTAAGCTGCGCCCCACTTTTAAAAAAAAATAAATTTTGCGCAAACACTTTTATCTTTTGTGGAGCAACCGTATCGAAACTATGGATAAAAGCATGAAGTTGGCTCCCCACTTAATTTTTTTTTTAAACCAAATAATGTACCTACTAGTATTCCGTGTGCGTAGCATTGCGCAGCCAATAAAAGTTTGTACGCAGCAACTCCAAAAAAGTTTGTCTGTTTTAGTGATTGCGAAGTAAGTATGCTAATTCAACCTTGCAAAATAATATACACACCTAACATTTGCCTTAGTGGAACGAAACGTTCTCTGAGGCACAGATGAGTTAAGATTTGATTGTTTAAAATAAAAAAGGAAAGGGGCGTGAGAAAAATGTAAAAAATATTAAAAGTTGAACACAGGTAATATGGGCGTGGATTTCGTATGATTTAAGGTCAAGAAATTCAAAAAAATGTACTTTTTGGCAAAATGTAAAAGTTGAATACAGGTAAAATGTCAGATGTAAATATTATTTTGCCAGGTAAAATTAACATACTTACTGCACACCCACTAAAAAAGATGAAGCTTTTTTGGAGTTGCTGCGCAAAAATTCTTATTGGTTGCCCAATGCTGAGTAAAAGGAATACTATAGTGAATACAATATTTGATATTGAAAAATTTTTAAGTGAAGGGGCCAACTTCACGCTATTCCAATAGCTATATCTTTTGAGGGGTTTCTGCGCAATGCTGCGCAAAGCTGCGCAAAACGTGTCCAATTTCATTGAGTGATAAAAAGTTCAAAAAATTCTAGCTTAAAGATGGCCTCACCCACAAAGAAATGCCTACAGTTTTCAGACGGTTGCTGCGGAAATGATAAAAGTGGTTGCGCGATATTGCGAAAAAAGTGCGCAATCAATTCCAATAATTTTTTTTTTTAATTTTAAGTGGGGGTTCACTAACGTGTTACCATCCATATTCCTGAATGGAAACTGGAAAGTGTTGTATCTGTCGAATTTAATAATAAAATTAATACGGACAAAAAAATATACAGGTATATAAAAAATAAAAAATATATTGTATACCTCCAATTTCTACAAGAAATTCTTACTTTTTAGAAAAGAAACAAAATATAGATATGTATAACGTCACGCAGTCATAATTTTTTATATTGGAAGTAGTAGGGGACCTTAGCTCTTTCATTTAACAATTTTAGTAAAAACAATATAAAAAATTATGACTTAAAAAAATTCTTATTTTATTATCTAGTATAAGATCCAGTGAAAGGCGGGGCCTTTTTTATATAAGGCAGTAGCAGTGGCGTATCAAAGAGTTTTGGTACTTTTTCAAATTTTCTAGTTAGTCCACTTAATCGGAATTTTAAAAGAACTAAAACAAAAGAACGAAAAATAAAAAGTTCCAATACTGTTGCCTATTTGCACCACCAAACCCGCGTTTTTCTATATCTGGCAAAATGTGCAAAAATTAAATTTTCTGATATGATTTAGTAGTCCATTTATATATCTAAAAGGTATTCGTTTTTGTTTAAAAGTAAATGGTACGAAAACAGTAGCGGCTCGTTTTGGAAAAATGTTAAAATTTCAGCTTTTTCAACTTCACAAGTTACGTTCCTTTGTTCTTAGGTTTGAAATCCGAAATTATATTTATTAACTTTAAAAATTGACACATTATTTTGTACCTTTCTTTTGCTGCTTTTTAAAATATTTTCTGGTACAGATTACGCTACCCGTGGCTTTTTTAGCGCAAAGGGTACCCAAATAATTGTTTTTATTAGGGTCTTTATTTTTTTTGCCTATAGATATGTTGCCATTTTTATTGCTATGTATATTTTTCGAATAACTTTTAGATATGCTTTTTAATCTTGTCATAGTTTGTTCAATTTTTTTTTCAGTAGCGTCCTCGGCAACGGTTAAATTTTAAAAATCCGCTAATTCAAAATTGTAGAAATTTTCTTCAAAAAATAACAACGCAATATCTCTCGCTGGCATTTCTACAAACTTTGTGGGATTTTGATAAGGCTGTATTTTTTTGTAGCTCTACTAATTCCCTTTTAGGCCTGCTAGTTCAGATGCAAAAAAATTGGGGTCGGGCTATGCTGAAAAGGTTTTTGTATACCCATGCTAGTCAAAAGTTCGTAGGAAAATCGCATACTAGTCTTGAAGATGAGAAGTTTAATTAAGAAAAAATAATAATTCAGCAGTGAAACTTGGCATGCATAATAAGTAGACTCTTAGATAATTTTTGATAAATGTTGCTAATATAAAGTTTTCTGAAAATAACACAAAAATTGTTAAAGAAATTATGGTTGACCCCGCAATTTTTTTTGTCGTGACTTACTTATTCGAGGTATTATAGGAAAATATTAATAACAGCCATCCAAAAAGTGATAGAAATATCAGATTGAGAACAAATATTTGTCGCTATATTAGCTTAAATTAAAAAATAAACAGTGTTTTGAAAAAAAAACAACATTAAATATCACCTAAAGCATAACGATAGAATCATGGAATTTGGCACAACAATCCCGAAGTTAATTTAAAAAATGTACTTTTTACGCCAAAAAGCTGCAAACTAACAGATCGTGTTTTAGTAGAACAGGGGGCCCATATTTTTAAAAGTAAAACAACTTTTGTATTATTGACGGGTTTATTTAACAATTAGTTTTAAGATTACTAGACATTCTGCTCATCTAGTTTACCTAGACGCCTAGTGCTTTACCTTAAGAGAAAAGAGTATTTTTCTCTCTAGGGACGAAATATTTTTCTAGAAAAATATTTTATTCTCTAGAACGGAAAATATATGAAATAGAGAAAAAATTATTTTTGTATCTATAATCTATATCTATCTAATCGGGTATAAAAAGAAAAATCTTGCGCAAAAGTAAAAATTGAGCTGAAAAGTAAAATCGCACGGAAAAGTATTAATTTCCGCACGCTCATATAAAAAAGTGACTTTGTGCACTAGAAATAGTCTGGAAAATACGATTTTCCGCAGGCTCCTAGGAAATAGTTATTTACTTAACAAGTACGGAAAGTGGTACTTTGCCGCCCGCGACGGCAGTTGCACGAACGACGAAGGAAGGAAATGTTTTTAATACGCCAAGATTTTATAATAATGCGACAAAATGACAGACAAGATAGAATAGTTACATAAATCATTTAATTAGCCTAAAATATCTTCATTTTTAACAATACAAAAATCGTGCGGAAAAGTAACTTTTCAGCAGTAGCGAGAAAAAGTTCAACTTTCAAAATGAAAAATCGTGCAGAAAAGTAACTTCCGCACGGTTGTAGGAAAACATATTTACAAAACAGTATATATACATAACAAAAAATTAAATTACAATTTTTGTCAAAATGAATAAATTTAACGCTTAAAATAAAAATAACATTACCCCCATAGTTGTTTGTATAACCCATATAACTATGTGATGATATAACGGCCCTGCCCTTGCATTTCCCAAGAAAAATGGGGCAAGAATTGGAGCCCTCTACATAAAACTTTTTTTAATTTAAGCCAATATAGCGACAAATATATTTGTTCTTAATCTGATACTTATAGCACTTTTTGGATAGCTGTTATTAATATTTTCCTATTTTTTTGTTTAATGTCGAGAATTGGGTTCCAGGCAAGAGACCTCGAATAAGTAACAAACGACAAAAAAGAATTGCGGGGTCAATGACCATTTGTGCCAAATTTCATGACTCGACCATAATTTCTAAACCTTTAACAATTTTTGTGTTATTTTCGGAAATAGGGGCGCTTTTCAGAAAACTTTATGTTAGCAACATTTATCAAAAATTATCTAAGGGTCTACTTATTATGCATGCAAGTTTCACCTATGCGATTTTCGTACAAACTTGACTAGCATGGGTATAGATGAACCTCTCTAGCATAGCACCATCCCAATTTTTTTGCATATGTAATAGCAGCCCTAAAAGGGAATGAAAAGAGCTATAAAAAATATAGCCTTATCAAAATCTCACAAATTTTGTAGAAATGGCAGCGAGAGATATTGCGTTGTTATTTTTCGAAGAAAATTTTCAAAATTTTTAATTAGTGGATTTTTCAAATTTAACCGTTGCTGAGGACGCTACTGAAAAAAAAAACAACAAACTGTGACAAGATTAAAAGGCATATTTAAACGTTATTCGAAAAATATATATAACAACAAAAATGGCAACATATCTATAGGCGAAAAAAAAAGGCTCTGAGGCTGCAGATTTCAAAAAAAAAACAATTATTTCGGTACCCTTTGTGCTAAAAAGGGTAGCGTAATCTGTACCAGAAAATATTTTTAAAAGCAGCAAAAGAAAGGTAAGATAATGGGTAAATTTCTAAATTAAATACATATAATTTCGGAATTCAAACCTAAAAACCAGAACAAAGGCAAATAACTTGCAAAGAGGTCGAAAAAGCTGTAATTTTAAAATTTTTCCAAAACGAGCCGCTACTGTTTTCGTACCACTTACTTTTAAACAAAAACAAATACCTTTTTAAATAAACCAACGATTTGGCTTTCTGGAAATGAAAACCGTTCTTAAGTGGGTGTCTTAGTTTTTGAGATATTCATGAAAAACTTGAACAATGCTTAGAATTTCCTCTTTTCCATTAAAAATTCGGTAACCGCCCCCCCAAGGGACGTAGGCCGAAATTATTTGACTTTTGATTGTAATATAGTTAAGGTGTCATGTCATAAAAGTTTAAACTATAAATTTTTTAAAAATTTTAAAGAAGTAAACGTATTATTAGATCAACCCTGCCAAGTTTGGTACTCGTAGGTTAAGAAATCATCATGAAAAAGTTAAAGAGGAATATGCACGAAATTGTTCAAATGGGCATCATTTCGCTTGGGTTTTTTTCAATATGTCACTTTTGACAGTCTGTCACCGTTAAGGAGTTATCCAAGAAAAACGATAGATTTTTTTGGAGGTTAGAAATAACAGTTCCCGAAGGGGTAGGAATGGGGATTTTTAGGGCCGGTTTCTCAATAGCGGGTTACCAGAGAGTTCAATTATTTCGGGCTATAAATACCAGTTTTTTGCTGTTTTAAGGCAATATTTTTTTAGATTAACCCTGAGATAAAGTAACTTACCCTCGCCTTGAAGCCGTGTTTACCCTGGAGTTAATTCTAACCTGCTTTTTAAAAAAATTTGACAAGGTTATGTGGCTCAAGTTAACGCTAACTCGCTATTGAGAAACCGGCCCTTAGTATTTTAAATGGTGGGCCTTCCTAAGCTTGTTAATAAAAAAAAATTTGGGTTCTAATTTTTTCCTCTATTTTTCCTCCGTATCTTTACTTACTAATTTTTTGGTTTAAATTTATCAGTGTACATACATTCTTAATATGAACACTTAGGTTAGCGCGAATAATCGTTTTTCTCGACGGTGAGCTAAAAAAGAGGTTTATCGTTTAATTTTTTTGTCAAAACTACAAAATATCTCACCCTGTAGCCGTAGCCTTATGCTATTCGCGTTTAAAGATTTGCAACTCACACGTTTTTACGAAATTACATAAGTGCCAATTTTTTAAACTAAATTTCGTTAAAAAAGTGTAATTTTTAAATTTAAGTTTTTTTATTTCGTAAAAATGTGTGAATTCACGAGTATTTTTTAAATGTTTAAATAAAAAAAGGCGGTGGTGTCAATTCTACGCTTTTAGGTTCTCTTATCCAAAATAAAGTTTATACTATAGTCTAAGTTCCTACTGCAAGATTGCGTCGTAATTCGTAAAAATCGTTCAATGAAAAAAACATTTTTAGATTTTTGGCGCTTTTATATGATAGACTATCCATGATTTCTAGCATCCATTTTTATAGTAAAGTAAGGCATGGTCTAAATTAAGCAAAAACCTGTGTAAACTCTTAAAGACTTCCTTTTGGGTTCTTTTGTGAGACACTATTTTAATAAAAAAATACTATTTTTTTTTAATAATTAATAAACTTGAATAATATACTTACCAGAAAAAAATAGCTCAACAAATTATTTTCTCGAATAATATTCGACAACACTATTTCAGAGGAAAAACAAGTCAAGACGTTAACTAAAAAGTAAGTGAATGAAATCAAAATCTTCAGCATGTTTAAGTAACACCCTTATTGCTAGTGGGGGGGGGGGTAGATACTTGCGATGCATATTTTAATAGCCAACGCTGCTGATACACTATTGATAGTCAAGCCACAGATGAACGTAAATATCTTGCAGTGAGATCTTGTACTATCGAGTTGTCTTATAAAATACGATGGGTTTGCTGTGCGTTATCTTCCTTGCAAGCCTTAGCATTTATAAAAATCACATAAACACAGTGTCATATTACAAAACATCTCGAGTGACCCTTTTAATTTCATTCGATTCTCAGAACAATTTCAAATTGCTCACACATATGAAGTAAAATTTTGACCTATGCTAATATTAGTAATCCGAAAAAAAATTTCCGGAAAAAACCCTCTCGGAAAGAAAATTTCAGATAAAAAACCCCAGGAAAAAATTGAGTGTAACATATTAAAAAATTCGTAAAAAATAGTAATTTACGTAAAAAGGCCAAGAAATGCTCTATTAAAATACACGGACTAAATTAAAATTTACGGACAAGGCGACGAAGGAGCCGAGTCCGGAATTTCTAGACGAGTATCATTTCCCGGACTGAAACCGATAACGTAATGGAGTATGAAATAAAAATTATTTTGGGTTGGGTTCGGTGGGTCTAGCTTGAGTGGGTTTGGGTTAGTTATTATAAAAAATTTTTCTTGGAGAGCATTTTCCCTTTTTTTTCCGGAGTTTTTTTCAGTTTGTTTTTCCTAGATAAATATGGAAATATATGTTACCGTAAAGGTTAAAAATAATAGACACTTAAAGTAAATATTTCGAGGCATCGGTATATCTAACGCGTCCGAAACAAAGTCAAAATACAGTAAATTTTTTTTGGACTTGTTCATGCCATGTTTCGAACGATTCCCGCTTTTTTGAAGGGTGCGTACGGAGAGTGTACGTACCGTTACGGACCCACGAACATACGCAATGATTTCAATTGACATATGTCAGTTTTGGGAAAAAATTTGATATTGTTAAAACCGCTTTATGTGCAAAAAAGTTTTGTTTAAATCGGACTAAAACTAATGAAGATCAATATGGTCGACTATTTAAGTAATATTAGAAAACCTTGATTGAGACTGACATGTTTTCTGTCACAGTTAGGTGTCTTGGAAACGTTTTATAATTTAGAGAAAGTTTCGTTTAAATTAGATAAGAAATAGAAGATGGCAGTACAATTTTAACGTTTAAAATTTTATTTTTAAAAAGGTAATTATGGCAAATTAAAAAAAAATATATTTTGATGGGTTTGCAAATAAGCTCAGTACAATAATTCAAAAATTGCTAAAAAGTGCGAAATCGACTACTTTGACGTTACTTTTTGGGTACTTCTGGGAGGGGTAGAGAGTGGGCGCAATGAAACAAAAATCTTCTTAGGACGAGTACTTCAACATATAACAAAGTCAGGCAATTCTACCGAATATAAATTGCCATTTAAAATCCTTATGTAACAAAATATGAATAAAGTTTTACATAAGATTACATTACCTACCCATATTTCTTGCGTATCTAAGCACCTTTTTAAAATGGAGCCGTTATATAGCCATCCACTAAGAACAACCTATATATTTTTTAAACCTTTATCAAAAAAACGATTTTACCTATACCCCGCAAAGTAAAAAAAAATAAAAAACATGGCTTTTTGACTTGCCGATGCAAAACTTTTTTTTATTACGGGTGCAAAAAAAGATTCTAATCGATTTGTTATAACTAAATTTAAAACAACAGCGCAAAATGATAACATTGAGAAATGCTAATTATTCCTTCCTAAAAATTGGACCTTTTCCTCAACAGGGTGCCCACCAAAACTTAAGATTGAAAAATCAGGACTTCTCAGGACTTCACAGGCCCAAGTGAAAAAGTGCTCATGACCAATTAAAAATTAAAATAAAACACGTGTATTAATTCACTTCTCCGGCAGGGGCAGCGGTCGCGGAATTCCCAAAAGAGGGTGGGAGCGACAAGAAATTTTTTTGTGGAAATTATAATATGCAACCTTGTCTTAAAATTTTGACTGAAAAAGAAATCTGCAGGAAAATAGTGTTTACTTTTAAAAAATGAATAAAAACAGGGCCAGGACGAAAATTTCAGACACGAATGATAAATTTTTCCTTATTTTCTCTCTCGCGCCGCAGGCAAAAATTTGCAGAAAAATAATGTTAAACTTTAAAAAAATTATCGAAAATGGCGCACCAGGGGAAAATTTGCGGAAGAGGAATTACTCAAATATATCTAAAATAAATGCTACTGCAGGCAACCGAATCGCCACTTTAGTATCGTTTCTCAGGACTTTTTTGGCTTTTCAACTGTTTCTCAGGACTTGTCATGGCCTACTGAGTCTTAATGTGAAAATCATAACTTATCAGGACTTCCAGAAATCAGGTCTTGGTGGACACCCTGCTCATGCTATTGTCGTTTTCATAAAAACACAAGTAAGTAAGAAACGTAAAAAAAAAATAAAATCGGACAGTGCTGTAAGGTCACTGACTGAAAATAAACGCGTTTACAGAACCATTTCTTTTTTCCCGCTTCCAGGACAATTTTTTTTTCGTTAACAGTTTACACAAATATGTATAATCAAGTCTTTTAATAAAAATTAAATGATATTATTATTGTCCTCTCGTTCTCAAATAGAGCCGAAATTTAATAAAATCGAAGTATTTGTTGCATTTTATTATCGGGCTTTCCTTCTTGATTTTAAAAATACATTTTTTTTTGGGAGGTAAATCTAAAATCACTTAAAAAATTATAAAACGTTTGCAAAGTTTTTTTCGATCTCTCGTAATAGGCAAGTTAACAGGGGATTTAACAAGGGCGTAGATACGATTTTTACTTGGGAGGGAGGGCAGTATAAAAAATTCAATTCAAATCATAAAAAAACTGGGTATGGATCTGGTTCTGATCCTAGATTTGTTTGTTTGGTAAAGTCATGTCATAAATGTGTCGTAGGTGAAAATTTAGTAAAAATATACTTTTGCGTCATAGCGCCGCAGGCAAAATTTTTTGCAGTTTAAGAAGAAAGTTCTTCAGAAATTTTGATCTTTTTTAAGTTTTTTATGAAATAAAAGAAAGCTGGATTTGTATCTGGAATAATGTCATTAATGAGCCGCAAAGGAAAATTTTGTAAAAATATACTATTTTTTTACTTAAACAATCAATGTGTTGTAGCGCCGCAGGCAAAATTTGCTGTGAAACCGGATATAAACTAAAATTCTAACAATCAAACTTAAGATGCAAATTTTAATTTTTTCGTGGTTTTTTGTAAATTATTTAAAAAAATGTGGGTTGGGTCAGCTACAAAGAGGGGAATACAGAACGCGCGAAAGCTACCCAGCAAACATCGGGAGAGTAACGGATACGGACACTGGTTTGGGGGGGGGGCATTACCCCCTTGTCCCCCCCTTATCTACGCCCTTGGGATTTAACCAATAATAAGATACATACATCATAGACAAAGGTGAATCTAGTAAAAAACTGCCGAAAAAAGAAAACCTGGAAAAAACCCCAAAAAAAAACATCAAGAAAAAGTTAGTATTAATTACTAACCCAAACCGAACCAATTCAAGCTAGACCCATCCAACTCAGCCGAACTCAAAGTAATATTTTCCGATTTCTTTATATGTAACTATCAATTTTTCCTGTTTTTTTTTCAGGGGCTAAGTAGATATTTTTCACTTTTTTTTTCGAGTTTTTTTCCGTTTATTTGAAAAATTAAGTAGGTGTAATTAAAACACCGACTTTGAAAAATAGACTAAAACGGTATTTTTTGCAATACAAATACCATACGATTTAATTCCCGTTGCCGTATGGCATCATCTTATTGAAATAAGTGCCCGATTAACGCTTGAAGCAGAGCAGTCTTAGTTGTGACCTCTACAAAATCTCGACTTGAAATGAATTTGCGACGTTTCAAATATTCGCGGCCTTTACATATAATTCCCTAAAAAATTGTGGACGATGTTACCCGAAAGTCGACGTATGCCGCCGAGCTGGAGTAGGATGAATGCACAATAGGATACTTGAACTTTAGGTTCGGTGCGCATTAGGACCCGCGAAGCCATCTCCAATACAGCAGCAAATCGGAACCGCCTCAGATTCGGGCCATTAGTCCATTTAATTGGCTGTATTGGGGCCATTGCAAATATTAATGTGACGCACAATAATATCAAATAGTTTAAGAATTTATTTCCGGTTATCCGGTTAGGTTTTTTTTTTCATATTGTGTTCCTACCTATTTTCGAAGGCTACAAATAAATATAAATGTTCCTAAAATGCGTTTTTACCAAACCTTCATTCGTTCCTACGTTAAGTTAATTTATATAGCCTGATGATAAGGAGCGGGACTAAAATATTTTAGTCCCGGGGATAAAAAGTACCATTTTGGTCTCTGAACTGAGAGAGTAAAATATGTTTTTAGTCCCTGAAGTGCAAAAAAGTATTTATTTTGTTCAAAAAATTGTTAAGTACTTTAGCCAGATATGTAATAAGCCAAAGGTGAAAAATCTACTAAACCTAGCATAAAGTAGGTACCCATTCTAAAAGGGTTTCTTATCAAGTACTCGGTTTCATCAAAAACCCAAAAAATACGTAACAAAAGTAATTATTTCAAGAGATAAGAAAACGATGGTATAGAAAAAAGTTATCAATCGCGTGCTATTAGAAAAACAGCCAATTATTTTTTTCCAGACTAAATTTAAGTGTTAAAAACATTGTTCTGGTTTCAAAAATTGAGTTACCATTTTTCAGTCTTTGCCAACTTTTTCTACGATAAAGATATCAACAAAATATAAACAAACAACAAATTATGATTTAAATATAGAACGGAAATAATTATTTCTTTGAAAATTACTACTAAAGACTGAGATTACGTGAAAAGTTTAAGGGTGAATTTGAATAAAAAGTGCGCTTGTTCCAATTACTTAATCTAAAAAACTGTTAATTAAATTTGTGTCAAATTTTGTACGGTGAAAGTTTAAAGCATTATCCCGAAACCGTTTCACGGATTTTACATAATTTTAAGTTTTTTTAGATAATTTTACGTATCCTAAAAATGTTTAATTCACGGTAATGATCTCTGAGGCTTCTGCTGTGTAATTTTTGAGGTGCGGTTTATCCGTTTCAGTAAACAAACTGTTTTTAGGATTCAAATTTACGCTGAAAGTAAATAGACACTTAAGGTAAATATTTCAGCGCCTCGGTATCGCTATACCTAACGCGTTTGAAACAAAGCCAAAATACTTGTTCATGTTTCGAACGGTGCCCGCTTTTTTGTCGGGTACGATGACAGAACAGCTGATTCCGCTCGTTGCGTACGGAGGGATGTACGTAACGTTACGGACCCACGAACGTACGCAACGATTTCAATCAGCAGTTCTGTCATCGCACCCTTTAAAAAAGCGGGCATCGTTCGAAACATCGCATATAACAAGTGAAAAATGTAGTGTATTTTGGCTTTATTCCGAATGCGTTAGTTATATTGATACCTATGCGTTGAAATATTTACTTTA
Organism: Oxystoma pomonae; assembly: GCA_963921995.1. Taxonomy (NCBI): domain Eukaryota; kingdom Metazoa; phylum Arthropoda; class Insecta; order Coleoptera; family Brentidae; genus Oxystoma; species Oxystoma pomonae. Next base: position 44,791,454 of record OY998165.1, read on the forward strand.
AGTGTCTAGTGTCTAATATTGCGATGAATCGGTATCGCCATACGTAATGCGTTTAAAATAATGCCAAAAGATACTATAGGCCTATTTACTCAACTTCTAATGCTTAATCGGTAATTGATAAATTTAATGGATAGTGTTTAATGCATAATATTTATTGGTTAATTAATAATGGTGTTTACTGAAGTTTTTCCAACAAATTTTGTGGTTATGTCAACCAAATCAGCTATAGCAAAGAAAATGAAAAGTGACAACTGAAATATGGGTTTGCACACGCGCATTTTCTTATTTTGAATAAATTGCACAATGCACAATGAACAAAGTTCAAAGTTACTCAACTTTATCCATTATACATTATACATTAAATTTAAGAATAACGCCTTAGACATTGGATCAATAGTACCATTGGTTTACACATATTTAACTTTAAAAATTGCGCATTAAGTACTATCCATTACATCTATCCATTAAGCATTAGAAGTTGACTAAATAGGCCTTAAATTTCTCACTTTTTTACGGCATGTTGCGAACGAGGCCTGCTTTTGTGGTAGACGCGAGGCCAGAACAGCTGATTGCAGTCATTGCGTAGGTACACAACGAGTAGAGTCGTCTGTTTTCTAATCGCATCCGCCATAAAATCAGGCCTCGTTCGAAATATGCCGTAAACAATTGAAATATTTAGTGTCTTTTGACTTTGTTTTGAACGCATTAGGTATACCGATCCATTGAAATATTTACTTTAAGTGTCTAAAGTCGGTTCGCTGTATGAAGTCCGATATCGGATTAAATCTCCAAAAGAAAGAAAATTTTAAAAGAGATGGGCTTTAAATATAAAAAAAAACGAACAACAGAAAAGTGCTTTGCGAGCAGTCCAATATTGTGTCAAGAAGATGGCAATTTTTGAGAGATTACATAAAAAACAAAAAATCGGAATTGCCAAGGCAAGTTGTTTTTCTTGACGGTATTTGCGCACGGAACTTCAGCAAAATCGTTTTGGCAGGATGAATCGAAACATTGCTATTCCAGTACCCCTGCAAGTAATGGAAAAAGATATATAATAATACATGCAGGCAATGAAGAAAAGTTTATTTCAAATGCCAGTTTAATATTTTCATCAACAAAAAAAACTGACGATTATCACGGCAATATGGATGCTAACATTTTTGAGCATTGGTTTGAGGAAAAACTTTTAAAAACTTTAGAAAACCCTTCCTTAATTGTTTTGGATAATGCGTCTTACCATACGAGACTCGAAGAGAAATTTCCTACAAGCAGCTGAAAAAAAGAGGAAATAAGAGAGTGGTTGTCAAAGAAAAACATAAACAATGAAAATTTATTTTTAAAAAGTGATCTTTTAAGTGTAAACAGCAGCCATTTTTAAAAAAATATATATTGCCATTACAACGCAATTGAATTGGTATGGGGTATTAGCAAAAATTATTATGACAAACATGCCTGTAAAAATATCGGTAAGCCTAGCGTTATAAAGTTATGGGAGGAGGCACTTAGCAAAGTGGGCAAAGAAGAATGGCGGAAATGCATTGAACACACGGCACAAAATTATTTTTGAATCTTATGAGACAGAACAGGTTATAGACGAAGTAAGACCGTTAATTATTACGGATGATGATAATAATTCTGAAAGCATGGATGATATTTAAGATGCAGACGAAGACTATTTTAAATATGCATTTATAAGTAGGTGCGTTCTATCGCAAGAACTGCAATATCGGTTCTTTTTAGAACCAAAACTTTATAAAAAAGAATTCGTAAAACTAATTTGCTTAAATACTATAAAAGCTAAGAAATAATCTTTTTTTACCTAATCATTTTTTATTAACTTTAAATGATTTTTTAAGTACAGTGTACAAATGTCCAAACCATGACTTTCCTAATTACCGATGCAAAAATAGTAGTTTTCACAACTAGTGGCTAAAATAGTGCTTTTTTTACAAGCGTTGGTTTAAATAACGAGCACAGCGAGGTATTTAAAAACGCGAGTAAAAAATAGCACAGTTTATCCACGAGTTGCGAACATTAATTTTTTTAATACTTTTATCAAAAAACTCAAGAAAAACAGGAAAATACTTTTTAAAAATCTCGAACGAAGAGCACTTCTCGCAAAACAGACCATCTTTACACTATAAATTAAGGTGGCTGGTAAATGAAATAACAATGGTTGCCATAGCGATGTGTCTTTTTATCGGTGATGTTCGTTGCTGCTACATTTTAATATTTGACAGTTTAATATTTTTACGATGTTTTTAAATGATTTTTTCGTAAATACTTGGTGAAAACTGGCGGAAATGGCTTTATTTTTAGGCAAGAATAATTAGATTTTTTCAAAATTACTATTTTCTTCTATTTTTCTTTAATTTTGTGTAAAAAACAGAAGAAACCTTTTTTTGCACCCGTGATCAAAAAAAAAAAAAAAATTTGCATCGGTAACCAAAAAAGTCATGCTTTAGTTATCTGTAGACAGTTACTTAAATCATGTTTTTGATGAAGGTATAAAAAAAATGTTGTCTCCGCTTGTTATTTAAACCAACGCTTGTAAAAAAGCACTATTTTAGCCACTAGATGTAAAAAAAAACTATTATTTAGAAAATGTAATTCGTCCAAAATGTTCCAATGTCCAATTTTCCAAAAATATAATTTATTGTTTGAGAACCACCGACTTACCTGCTCAAGAGGTTTTATTGCTTAGCGGACTTCTTACAACGAATGCACTTTATTATATCGTACTTTGGTTACTCAGCATTAACACATTTTTATGTTTGGTCGTTCGAAATTGACCAATCCAAGGATTAAGTAAACATTTCAGCCACTGACAGATGTACAGCGTGACTTTTTATAAGTTCCACCGGGAAAAGATACGTAACAAAACGTCAGAAATACAAAATATTGATAATGATTCCAAAAGACAATGCAATTTATTTGTATAAATATAACAAGAATTGTTCAAGAGAAATACGTTAATAAATAAGAAAGTTACGATTTTTGAATAATACCCATCGTTCATCTTCAATCCAAGATGGCGGTGGAAATAAGCGTCATTTAGAGGCAGCGGCGGTTCCTCCATAGAAGCACATGAGCATGTGAACCCCCACACAGAATAAGGAAGTAATAATAAAACGTCTGATTTATATTATTCTTTGTAATGTTTCCGGATCTATTATTCCTCCTTCCGTCTCGCCCGCTCTTATTGCCGCGTCCGTCTATTCAACACAGATCCTACTACCAGCTGCTCTCGCCGCCGGCCGAGTGAAATGAACTTCTGCATGATGACGCGGAATAGTCGCACATGCGATGAAGTAGGTGGAGCCTAGCAGGATATCTGTATGTTTTCAGTCGTCGGGGTTATCGCGAATTTCAATAGAGAAAGGCGCATTTACGGTGGAATTTACTAAAAAGGTATTCAACGCAGATCCTACTACCAGCTGCTCTCGCCGCCGGCCGAGTGAAATGAACTTCTGCATGATGACGCGGATCAGTCGCACATGCGATGAAGTAGGTGGAGCCTAGCAGGATATCTGTATGTTTTCAGTCGTCGGGGTTATCGCGAATTTCAATAGAGAAAGGCGCATTTACGGTGGAATTTACTAAAAAGGTTTAGTCCATTTTAGAATGGTCCTAGGTTTAAGTGAAATTTTTGGTTTTAATCATTTTAAACCAAACCTCTTGAGTTTTGGGCATAGTTTGATTTATAAAAAGAATTTTAATAAAATTGTGTATTGTATAATCATCTTAACACAATCTTTTGCTGGATTTAAGAAGAAAGTTTCAATTAAGAAGAAAAGAAAATTAAAAAATTTAAACACACGCGGGGTTTAAATAGTAAACACTCTAGAGAACAAATTAAAATTGGGGTATATGTCACTTTAAATAAAACTTACTCTTGATAATTAATTTTTCCAATTAATACTTGATGTCACACAACGATTTAGATGTGTAATAATAAAATTAGGAGTAGATTAATTTTGTATTGATTTAAAAGGTGTTTTTATTTATGAAAAGTATTAAAAAACTTAAATGCAAGTGTTTTTACATTTCTGTCACTGTCGAAATGTCAGTTTAAAAATATTAGCGCTACATTCAATCCCAAACCGCGAGTTCGGATCTTTTACCTCTGCTTGCACCTTGGCTTGCACCAACCTCTTCTGATGAAAGCTACAGCTTTAAAATGAGTGGGCTTTGAGTAAGGAAAATTTTTTTGACTGAGCTTTTAGCTGTTTTGGGTTTTTTTGTTTGGTATATTTTTCGTGCATAAGCAGTGACCTTCACTTATGTTTGTTTTGCCTCGTAGTGCCCTCTTAAATATATTTTTTTGTGCTGAAAACGGGTTGAAAATATGGCGTTTTTCTGGCCAAAATTGGAGGTGTTTTATTGATTAATAAACAACTTAGGATATTAAATAAGGTAAATTACTTCTTGTAAAAACGGTTACTTAGGAAAATTTTAAACGAACTTATTACCACAAAACCATCCTTTCTATAAATTTAAACCACCCCCCAGAGGTGGTCTAAAAACTCACCAACTTTATAACCTCAAACACAGATGATGAAGCTATTATGGTCGCGATTCTTCAAAAACTGCCGATTGTTAAACACAAGTTTACACTTAATGCTTGTTTGTCAGGACTATTTGCTTATATTCTTTATATATTTTTATATGTAAACAAACCTTTAAAACTTTTAACATACAAAACCATAGATAGCCATGGAATATTTCACTGTTCAGAAAAGTCACACAAATTCTGTCGTTGCTTTTACATGGTGAGAATTTTTGACTTTTATTGGTACGCGTAGTAACAATTTAGCTCCGCCATAAACTAGTCCTGCAGAATATCTTTAAAATATTAACTTTACAAAGTGTTAATAAAAAAAATGACGCAGTTTGTCTTACAACGTTATTTTATTTCAAATGAGGCGATAAGTAAAAATCGTCACTTTCCAGAATTCTGACGGGTGAGATTTTCTGTCGTTTCTGAAGAATCGCGACATACGTGCCAAATTTTTGGCGTATTCACCAGACGCCATTTTGAAGCCTGTCAAAAAAAATTAGTTTTAGGGCATTTTCTCCTAAAATATGGTATATTTTTAGAAAAAAAGCTGTTTTTCAATGGTATTTTGCAATAATAATACAAAACAATGAATAACTTTGTATCTTTTTTGTATGGGTAAGTGTTTTTTTTTAAAATTTGGTTTTAAAATTTAGTACCCCCCACAGGTGTAAATATTAAGATCTGTGAGGGGTACTATTTTAGATCTTAGTAAATCCCTCTCTTAATGTTGCCCTGTGTTATAGATAAGTTACTTTACACCACGTAAGTAATCTTTAAGTTTGTATAAAAGTTAACAAGTTGGTAAATCATTTGTCAGGCAACTTGTGATCTTTACCGCGAAAAAAATTTCGAGTCGGATTTTTACTGGGCAATATGACATGACCGCGGATACCAATATTCCTCAGTCCATTACCGCGTAATAACAGCATCGCGCAGTAATAACACCGCGCAAATAAGATATAATATAAAACCGCGCAAATTAGAAATACATTTCTTTTACTTAATCTTATCCACTATCCCGGTGATTGTTATAAAGCTCTTTCTATAAAATATCATTGTTGAAGCCGCGAACCCCAATTTTTTTATTTTACCATGGGTTCGGTTGGATTTGCTGCACCTTTATTTGTTTTAGCGGGTAGGAGTAATAGTTTCTTGCACGGGAAAGGTCGTGCAAGGTATTTTTGCGCGGCAAAAATCGCGATTAAAATTAGATTTATATATATTAACTTTGTGTCGTGATAGTTGATTTGCGATTAAACCCGAATTGAAATCATTGGATCTTCCTCTGTAGAATTTAAATTAAGCATCATTCGGAATGTTGACAATTACTTTACAGTACAACAATAAAAATTTCGTAGATTTTTTGAAATTTTTATTGCTGTAAAAAACTAGAAGATAAAATAAATTCATATATCAATTCTTTCTGACAACAACAACAAGTTAGGTAACAATACAGATTCGCTTAAAATACAAGATTTTGTGGCACCGCAGTGAGGTAGGTCAAAATAATTGTTCAAATTAAGTCAATATTATTTAGAACTTTAATGCATGTAACATTCTTTAAATTAGTTTAACAGGGACATCCCATTTTTTTTGAAAAAGTCGTACACAAAGATGTGTTTATAAATTACTATCTCTTATTATATACCTTATAGGACGGTACCCCATTATTCAACTAATTACTTGAAAATATGCATATGTAACCATAAATAGTAACTTGTTGATAAACTAAAAAAAATCTTACCATGCAACCAATGCCTCATTAGAATTTCTTCTCCTCGCTGGCAATTGATCATAACTTTGTCTGCATCTGTCAAAATGACTTAAATTCGGTGAGAAATGATGATTAATGTGATTCGGCGGTGGACTAATGGAATCTTCACCTGAATGAATTGACCCAACATTGTTTGAATAGTGTTGATTTTCATTGTTGCCGTGGTTCATTCCACCATTGCGTAATATTTCAGCGTTGCCAAGTATGGTTGCATGATTGCTTGGTGGAGTGCTTCGACTAGTGGTGCTTACATGAGCAGCGTTGCCATGTTGTCTAGGATTAGTACTGTTCGGAGGAGTTGTTCCGTATAGACAAGGACTGAAAGACTGCATGGGTTCGGTCTTGATTTCCGGGTAGTGCTGCGCTCTGGGATATGCATTATATAATGGGTATAAAGCTGAAACAATAAAATAATCTTGCTAGAAATATGATTAAATTAAATTTAGATTCATCAGCTTCAGTGCACTTATCCTTTTTTCAGTAAGGAAAATGTTTCAACAAAAAAAGTCAGTTACAAATTACACACAACCACTCATGTGTGATAAACATAAAGAATTTTATTGTAGATTGTTTTGTTTTATGGAAATATATTGAAAATATAATATTAAAATCTAATAATCTTTACCTTGACTATTTAGTCCACCGCCTAAATGACTCTGAAAATGATGTGTCGGACCATCATTAGAATAGGGATTATTTTTCTGCATATGATAAGATCCGTAAGGTCCACTATGAACTAAACTAGGGTTATTCCAGAAATCGTGATATTCGGTTGATGCACTCATCTTCTTGACACGACGGATCAGTTGTCAATCAAGTTTTGTAAACCGAACTTTTACGTGTTGCGCTAAACTTAACAAAATTAAATTAAAACAAACTAATACCTTATGAAGTAATAATAAAGCCGTTTTAATCTGCGGATTACAACTAAAAATCGCGGATTTACAATCACGACCCCGGGGTTGTGATTTCACCAAAGCACATAGGGTAAATGTTTGACATTGTCAACCATCCCTTGGCGAGATCATACGTACAGAGGGGTGGTAAGTTTCGACCCCCTAAGGTTTTTGTCACTTTTGCTCTATTATACTGTAACAGCTGCCCTGTGCAGAATTTTATGCCCACCCCCGACTGGAAGACCATTCACCATTTTTCGACAGGTCAGTCTGTCTCTTTCTACTGTATTGTGTTTTAGGGGTTGATCGGCGTCGTCTTTGTCGACCTTTTCAATTTCATTTTATTTATTGGGGTAGAGAACGTGAAAGTGCACTGTGGACCATTTTTGGGTTTATTCTTGTGTATTGAGATACAGTGGCGTGTATATTTTAACAAAACCTAAATTAAGGGTTATTTTTGGACAATTTTATTTAGCTTCATATGTTCTATAATTTAGGTGTACTCTCCTAGATGGAGCAAATTTTAAAACTTAGGTGGAAAGGTTTTGTTTTTTTTTTGCGTTTTGAAAATAAAACATTTTTTAAAAGGATTTTCTATAAAAATTGGCTGTTTAAGTACGCTTTAAGAGAGTGTTAGCGCAATAAGGTATTGTGATTTTGCAGATGATGAAATTGATGTTTTCTGCAATTTCTTAGGCGCTAGTCATTACCGTTATCAAGCGCGGAGCAGGCCTCGAATCCAGGGTGGGGGTAGTATTTAAATTTTTGATTTGTCTACCTTTAATTTGTCGGTAAAAACATGCTTTAAATACGCCGCAGGCGAAAATTACGCTAAAAAGTAATTTTGGACACAAAATCGTAAAAATGAATTGTATTGTAGAGCCGCAGGCAAATTTTTTTCAGAAAATGAGAAAAAGAATATAATTTTTGACACAAAGTTGTAAAATTTATGACCTAAAGTTTTTAGTTTTGGAAATGTTTTTTGTGAATCCAGGGGGAGAAGTAATTACCCCCTAATCTTACCTCCATACATTGGACCGGAAACTCTTCTGGAAATAACAAGGAAACAGGTACAGAGTGAGCTCAACAATGAAGGCGTTCTGGAGGCAAAAGTCAGAGTGCAGACAGTCCAAGCTATTCGTGGATGGTCCTAATGAAGCCAGAACTAAATGGCTCTTAGGCAAGACCCGATACGACCTTAGACTGCTGACAGGGATGGTGACTGGTCACAATCAGCTGAACCAACTTCTGACATCCCATGTGTCCCGCTTGCGGAGTCGAAGAGGAATCGGCGGAGCACTTAATAGCAGAGTGCGATGCCTATGCTAGATCAAGGCAGCTGAAGTGGGGATTTCCCACGATAGAGAAGGAATCGATCAAATGGGCCGATATACTGAACTTCGCAAAGAAGACAAGGAGGCCCGGAGAGAGAGTTGCAGCCAAAGTAGGGGCATAGGGGTAAAAAACGGGGTATGGCAGAAAGGGCCCATGAAGAGGCCTAATTGCCAGGCCCACGGACCGCTCATATAGTACTACTACTACTACTACTACTACTACTACTACTACTACTACTACTACTACTACTACTACTAATACTACGACTACTACTACTACTAATACTACTACTACTACTACTACTACTACTACTACTACTACTACTTATACTACTACTACTACTAATACTACTACTACTACCTATCTGTTCCACATGGTTGCTAGTTACCTGGAAGACAGATACCTAAACGTCGGTGAAGAAGCAAGAATGAGCATGTCGTGTGGTGTCCCGCAGGGGTCGGTTTTGGGTCCAATACTGTGGAACATATACTACGACGGCATCCTTAGACTTCCAGTTCCAAGGTCAGTTAAGCTGGTGGGTTACGCCGATGACTTGGGAGTCGTCGTAATAGAAAAAGATGCGACAAAACTAGAAGATACGGCGAACAGAGTTTTAGGAGATATTACCCAATGGCTCGAAAATAAGAAGTTGAGCATAGCACCACAGAAAACTGAGGTTGTGATTCTGGCTGGAGGCCGCACCGTAAAAAATATTGAAGTAATAGTTGGTCAGGTGACAGTTAGAAGTGGAGAGCATCTGAAGTACCTCGGGGTTTACTTCGATAGAAACATAAAAATGGCACAGAACGTCAGACATGTCGTCGAAAAAGCGGAAAAAGCAATTGGTAACATCAGCCGACTGCTACCAAACATCGGGGGCCCCAGAGAAAGAAACAGAAAAATACTCTTCAGTGTGATTCAATCTATCATACTTTATGGTGCAAGAATATGGAGAAGAGCCATAGAGAAGAACATTTATAAGAATATGCTCCTGAGTGTTCAAAGAAAAGCAGCAATACGGATCGCTTGTGCCTATAGAACAACGTCGACCAAGGCACTACTGACCATTGCAGGAACTCCTCCCATATACCTGCTGGTGGAAGAGAGGTGTGAAATACAAGACGGGGTGGAAAAAGAATTGGCAAAGGCAGCGACACTGCGCAGATGGCAGCAAGAGTGGCAGGAAGACAACAATAAAGGACATTGGACACAAAGACTCATACCACAGTTAGAGCCATGGATTAAACGTAAGCATGGAGAAGTGACGTACCACCTTACGCAACTCTTATCAGGATATGGATGCTTCCAGGCATACAGACAAAGATTCGTGCTAACAAGATATGACCAGTGCATGTATTGTACGCAAAGAGACACTGTGGAGCACACGTTCTTTGAGTGTGGGAGATGGGAAACACTAAGAAATATTTTGGAAACAAGGATCGGCAGAACAAACCCAGAAAATCTAGTGATAAAAATGCTAGAGAGAAAAGAAAACTGGAAGGCTGTAAGTACATATGCAAAGACGATTGTGGACACAAAAGAGAAAGACGTCAGATGGTCAGAAAGAAGAAATGACTAAAAACATCTATTCCTTCCTCCTCCTGAAGTAATGCCCATAGCAGTTCCAGGAGGATGAGACTCGTAGTAGTAGAGACGCGGTGGGGTTTAGTACGTAGGCTGACCTCTAGAGAGGTTAGAATCGTGCATGTTCGGAAAGGACCATATGGCCGGCATCTTTAGAAGATTCCCCATCGCAAAAAAAAAAATAAAAAAAAAAACTACTACTACTACTACTACTACTACTTCTACTACCACCGGTACTACTACTACTACTCTTACCTTTAAAAACTAACTTGGTATGGGGTAGTTTTGAGGATGAGATGATAGATTAAGAAAGAATCTTGCCTTGGATGCGTTTACTTTTAACGGTATATCATCACAAAAGATACGAACGCCACTGAACGGCTTCAGCTCAAAGAGTGCCTATGAATTTTTGCGACACTGTAAATGCGTCGCCTAGTAATGACTACTTTTGAGAAATTAAGACATTAAACATTTATATAAACTATCCGACAAGCTTTGTTAATTAAATTGTGTGATGCGTTGGTGTGTAACCTTTAGATAATAAAAATAATTTTAGTGATAATGTTAAAGGTAATTACGTTCATTTGTCTCGTAAAAGATATAAAATGGAAAAATTAATTTAAAGTGGCTTCAAACGTTAGGAAACTTTTTTTTACTAGATTTTATATGAAACTTTCTCCGACTCTCCCCAATTTGATGATATTCTACAATTTTCAACTTGACGCTGCAATTTGCGTTCTTTCTCAATTGCCCGAATTAATATAAAGATTTGCGTCCATCATAAAATAATTAAACTATTAGGTTTACATAAATTCTAGGTTTACCTTAAATATATCAGAGCCGTCTTTGAAATCTTTTTATCACCCTGTATATATTTTAGTACACCAATAGATCAAACCATCATCTGCTTTGATTTTGTTTATGTTTTGTTTACATTTATAGCACGCTTTCTTAGTTTTATTGCTCCATAAATTACGTCGGTCCAACAGGTAAAAAGTTAGAAAGACGGTAGTTAACTTTACTGATTGAATTTTATTGCTTTTTAAACGCCTAAAAAATTTAAAAATCGTGCTGTCAAGTTTCTGCAGACTTTTTGCATTTGGAATATTGAGGTTGTCCACAAAAAGTTTTGAAGTAATATCCGCGTACAAAAGTTGGTGATTATACCCGAGTATAACAAAGGTATACTCGGGTTGTACTCAGATAATATCGGAATTTATGTTTTGCTAAAAATATTTTCATTTCAATAATCATATATTTTTAGTCAAATTAATATTATAGTTTTGGTATATCTGGACCTAAATATAAACAATAAATTTGTATAAAATAAAACTGGATGTATAGGTGCTGTTGGTCATGTTATCTTTAACATCTTGTTAACATTTCCCTAAGACTAAAAATCCTAAAACTCGATACCATTTTTACTTTTTATTTAAAAGGCTGTCAGGCTTTACCTGTTAGGTAACCGTATTTACTAAAGCTTTCTTACACTGCACTTTATTGTGCATATTTTTTTCTTTTTCTTTATCCTAAACAAAAGAAAATAATTACAAATAAGTATTTTTTCCCAACTTCTAGAATAGGCCTGGTATATTGCTGATTTTATATGTAGCAGTAGTTCTGCAGAAATATGTAAAAAGTAAGTTTAAAAAAATGTAAGGACATCTAAAATAATAAACGTTACGAAGTCATTTTGCCGATCTTCTATGGGAACCTTTATGTCGCTTTACAAGTTAGAGAATAGTATGAAAACCTTAGGGTAAATTTGGAAAAAATGTAGGCCACTTTTCGTTCAAAGGCCTTCCCAGAATATTGAACAATTCATGGTCTGATTTCACGGTATAATTAGGCCGTGAGCAAAATATAAGGACGATGATGTGAAGCAATAAAGCTTTACTGCACTGGACAACACTGTAGATAATTTTGTTGGGTTGTAGAGATGTAAGGGTCGATATACTGACATATCTAAGATTTCAGTTGGTTTGTAAATATGTGAACTCTATTTTTTAAACCCGCTCCATACCTTTTAGGTGCTCCATTATAACATTTAGTTGGTGCGGGTAAAAGAGTTTTACTTCCTCGAAAAAGTAGGTTTTTCCTTATCTCATTTTCAAGTTAAGACAAATAAATTTTACCTTTGGATAGGTAACTGTTTGTACTTACCTCCCTTTTAAACTTTTTTTTGAAATTTTTGCATTTACCTTTTTTTCTGGGGGCAATAAAGTTACACAAGCCGCAACTGAACGGTCAAAAATTCAATATTTATTTTATAAGCCAGGGTTACTAGTAAGTTAGTGCCTATATGAGACATTTTTGGTAGAAATGTAAGACATGATGCAGTTAAGTGTAGCCGCATGCTTTTTTGAGAAATTATTGCAAATTAATAATTTTTTTCTTAATTTTACTTTATTTCTACCACTTCGATATTATCGTTATTTACCACAAAGTTAACGTTAACGTACCTTACTTACCTATTGGTTTATGAAACTAAGTCACCAAGTAAAGCTACCTAATATTTATTCCCAATAAAAGTCATAAATTATAAACTATGACAAAAGCATTGCCAAAATATCGACATGTAACTAACCCAATATAAACCCCTTTTAAACCATTCTAAAACCTCCGTTTAACTTTGATATTATTCATAAACAGTTTAAATCATATTAAAAATATGACCCTCCTAAAGGTAGATAGTAAACTGACTTAGAGTAGAGGCAATTCAAACATACGAAGTTTTTGGATAAATTACTGTTTTTTGAATTTTTTGGCAAGATAAAATTTTTAGGGACTTCGCGCAAACCAAAAATGAAGAACTAACGAAAAATTAATGGCAGATATATCTTGTGTTCTCGTAATTAATGTCAGATTTATGAAAAAAATTATTTATGACAAACTGTGCGTACGTATTTAAAACAACTGATTCTTGAAAAAAATGATATTGGTTTATTTTGCTTCTTGGGACCAATGCCGGTACTTCTTTGGCGTAGCTACTTTTGGGTATTTTGTAATTCCATAGATTTCTAATTCATTTACTTTTCGTATTCGTAGAAATTCTACTTAAAACTATAATTTTTAGTGAAATTGGAATTATGTTGACTTAGAGTCTATTTAATTTATTTAACTGCAACCCAGAAGGCGGACAAAACTAAACTTTTCAAATTTATCGATGGTTGCAGCAATCTGGAATGGGCGATCAAATTATTGATCGGATCAGAACGCCCTCAAACTACCACTGTAGAATAGTTTGGAATGGACTTGTGCATAGATTTAATCAGAATTAATTCTGTTCAGTTTATAACCGGCATCGGTACGAACCAGAAACTTTGCCTAACGTTTTTTTTAGATGTCTGCTATATCTGCACATCAGACCTTTGAACTGTGTTAACACCTTGGCTGTTAGCCTAAATGATTTACCTAATGTTCCCCTTCTTTTTTTGAGGTTCTTATTTCTTCTCCTTATAGACTCCTTTAGACAGCATAGTTTAGTAGAACCCTTGTTATAAGAATTAATTGATCTTTATAAATAATAAGCGTATTGAATTAAGCTTAGAATCTATTTCACTCAATCGTTAAACCCCAACTTAAATTTTATTCAAGTTTAGGATGTGCCACCTTGGTAACTTATGTTTATTGTGTTAGCACATTTTAACCACCGATTAAATTAAGAGTAAGTTTAATAATGAAAAAAAAAACCTGAAACCAAGCATAAAATGTCAGATACGTGAATCACTATTCTACAATTCTGCTACAATAATTTACAGTTCAGCGTCTAGGCGACATTGTACTACCAAAATATCAGATTGTCTTTTCAAGATTTAGGGAAAAATTACATTTTGTCTCTTAGAAGCAAACGTTATCTATGCATTTCACCCTCACCGTTACCAATGTTGCCCTCTGAACAATAGTGATGCCATGCATTGTCCTTTTCGTGCGTGTATGCGTACGTATAACACTGCGTGCAGATTTTAACAATAATGAGATTTTGCCACCGATACGTTTGCACAGGGACCAATCAGTATCGGCAGCTATTGTTCAAAATTGACTTTTAGGGGTGGTTTTGGGGACAAGAAGCAGTGACTGATTGATTTTTGGGATTTTTTGCATGTCACGCATATGGTGGTAATATACTCCGTTTGCCGTAAAAATATTCTAAATGTACTAGCGGTTACTTTTGGTTTAAATTATATAGCCGAAAGCAGTTTTACACAAACTCTCTTTCACGTTAAAGAAATTAATTAAAAAATTGTAAATAATCTTTTTTTAATAAATTACTAAAGCAGTAGGTAGTTTTAAAAAGAGCATTAAGCAAGTATTCGAAAAATATTTTAGTTAAGAGCTGTATATATACAATACCTAGTTTATGCCCCCCTTAAAGATTATCATCCTTTAAGGTGATCTGTGACAAATTAAATAAGGAATTAATTAGGTACAAATCGAAGTATTCTATCTAAGTGCGGACAAAATTGACGTACACTTTCCCTCCAAAACAGGTTACAGCTGTCAGTTGTCAATGAACAACAAAATATATTGGGCAATACAGTTTTAATAAAGTAATCTACATTTTTGGTCAGAACCTGAGTAATATATCCCATAGGATGGGACTCTTTACATATACAAATTAAATCAGGAATAGATTACGTAAAAATCTCACTATTCTACCTAAGTGCGGACAGAACTAACGTAGATTTAGTCAGTTTTCCAAATAGGTCAATGGACAACAAAATATATTGAGCCATGCAGTTTTAATATAGTAATCTACCTTTTTGGTCAGAACATGGGTAATATATACCTGACATAGGATGGGACTCTTGACATATACAAATTAAATAAGAAATAAATTACGTAAAAATCTCACTGCTTTACCTAAGTGCGGACAGAACTAACGTATGTTTGCCTCCAAAATAGGTTACTGTACTGTTTTAATAAAATAATCTTGTAAACAAAAATAGGTACCTAATATAATTTGTATAATAAATGGTTTAAATGGGGCTTATCCATAAAATTTAGCCGAAATCCACCTGCCAAACAATCTTTTCTGAGAATCTATAATATTTTGACTCTTAAAACCAGAGGTGCCCTCAGAACACGTAGGTTTTGGACATTTTTGAAAACAAAATCACAAAAACGAACTTTGGGACATTTTTAACAGTGAAAAATTAACAGAACACATTGACTTAATACTGGTTTCTTTTTGTTTTCGTAGTTTGCACCTGAAGACGATCAGAGATTGTACTGATCGAAACGTCGTGTATAAATAAAATATAGATAATGGAGGTCCGAAACACAGAGTTAATTTCAAAAGCGAATTTATTCTATCATCCAGAGTTTACGTGAAAAATAGGTAATTGCGTGACTATCAGTGGATATATAGACTTGCTAAAAAAGGCGCTACATTAGGGCTTTAAATTCATCCTTGAATCTAAGAAAAAACAGAACAAACTTTGTTGTCAAATTAGCCAATATCTGACCTATTTAAATTTCGGTCCAGCATAGTTAAAAGGGAAAAAAATAACACTTTACCCAGGTAGGTTAGGATCCCGTTAGTACTGGTTTACTGAACCTAAAATACTGCTTGAAGAGCGTTGAACTTTTTTAATTTTTTTCCGTGTTTTTTAAAAATTTAGCCAATGGAGATATATTCTCCGAGTTTTTTAATATGTATTATTTTGGCTTTGCTAATGAGTCATTTTTCAGTTTTTTTTATTTTTTACAATTTTTTGACACACGTCGTATTCCGAACACTTGCGATATATAATATCACGTAACAAGAAAACAAAGTGACAAATTTCACACGAGCGTGAATGTTGTGAACGAGGTGCTAGCCGAGTGACACAACACGCGAGTGTAAGAAAGCTACTTTCTATCGCGTTGTGTATGCTCTTTTTCCCACGAACACTCACATATTGCACTAATTTTTGTAAAAATTCTCGTTTAATTTTGTAAAAATCCAATGAAACTGCTTTTCTGCATTTGTGTGGAAAAATCCTTTGCAACACATGTGCGGAAAAGTATGGTGACAGTTAACTTCATCGTATACTTCCACACATGCGGAATAGCTATTTACCTAACAAGTGTGGAAAGTGATACTTTTCCGCACGCGATGGCAGTTGCACGAACGAAGGGGAGCGGAGTTCGGGTAAGCCGTCAAGGAGACACTTTTCGCACGTGTCGTGTACAAAATTTTGCCTACTTGCGTAAAAATCGTCTAGACAACATTATATTTTCATTTTTATGTACTAAAATAGCAAAAAAACTATTTTCTTTGCGTTTTATTTACATTTCAGTTAAAAAATATATCTAAAACCTCGAATTGGACCTAAAAAATTGGTAGAAAAAAACGTACGTAAAAGTATTTATTCGCACGCCGTGCGCCAAATAGTTATTTACCTAATAAGTGCGGAAAGTGGTACTTTACTGCACGCGGCAGCAGTGGCACAAACGACGCAGAGCGGAGTTCGAGCAAGCCGTCAAGGGTGAAAAAGGTATTTTCCGCAAGACTTAAGTACAATGTTTTTCCATCTTATTTATCAAAAAAAAAGTTTTCAATACGCAAATATTTTATAGTAATGCTACAAAATGACACATAGAATAGTTACATAATTCATTTAATTAGTCCTAAATAACTTCATTTTCAACAATACAAAAATCGTGCGGAAAAGTAACTTTTCAGCACTAGTGTGGAAAAGTTACTTTTCCACAAGATTTTTTAGTACCGTGCCTGCATAGTATCCATAGATAGTTATTTGATTTAAAGTATATCTTGAATTAAAATATTGTCATTTAAACTGAAAATCGTGCGTTAAATTAAAAGTCGTGCGTTAAAGTAAAAATCATGCGGAAAAGTAAAATCCTGCGAAAAAGTAAAATCGTGGGGAAAAGTACAACTTTCAAAACGAAAAATCGTGCGGAAAAGTAACTTTTCCACACGCTCGTAGGAAAAATGATTACCGCACTGCTTGCGGGAAATGCAACTTCCCGCACGCAAATGCGTGCGTAAAAGTAATAGAAAAAAGTACTTTTTCACACATGTGCGGAATACTTTCTGCAGACGGGTGAAATTCAACTTTTTCTGTGTGTTTATAGGGAAAATGTTTTTATCTTACTTAAAACTAATCCAAGCTGTGCTTTACGTAGTTCGTCTAACTGCTTTTGCGTGCGGAAAAACTTCACTTGACGCACTTGTCGGTAAAATAAGTAACATATCTCTTGCAGCTATTAGCTAATTTAATACCTTCACGAAACCGCATGTGTACATTTAAAAATTAATATTATTTTCTTCTTGAATGCTAGTGTTTATTGCTTTGTCTCCTCACATTTCACGCATATTGCTGTTATTACTTTCCGGACCATTTATCCGCTTTATTATAATAAGTGCATTAATAGCTTCTGCTGGATCAACAATTTTCCATACTAATCTGATTTCTATACATTTTTATGTGTAAAGAAAGGTCAAAATTTTGTGGGCATGTCCCTTTTCTGATAAGCCGTCCCCTATATTATATAGATTTATTGAGAAAACATGAAAGTTTGCATACTAAATATATGAAAACTGTATACAAAAACAAACAATGCAATTGCATCGTCGGAATAATTTTTAAAAATTACATAACAAAACCATAAATTTAACTCATACCCTGACTTATCCTTTTAGCAAGGCCGAAAAGGAATTGGCCCAGTATTTAAAAGTACGGGGAGAATCACCGGCCGATCTTAATGATTATTTTGCCCTAACAGTTAGTCAAACTAGCGAGCAGTTTGAGGGTCAGTGCCACAGCAATCATTAAAATTAAATAGGTTTCAATTTATACAAGATTTTGAAGTATTACCTTAAGTCAAGTTTTTATTACCGAGAAAATATTTTTTTGCAAAATTTTACCTCTACTAAATGTAAAGTAATATAAAGCTCTAACACTATGTCCTACTTTTCAAACCTATCCGTATAAGCATATAAAGGTATCTACGATACCCAAGCTTACTTTTCTTGGCCTTTCAGGAACCTTCCACGATCTAGAAAAAAAGCTGGAAACAATTTTTCTTGATATCTGTCAGCAAGAGGACAACAAATATTTGGTATAAAAGTTTCAACCAAAAATATTAAAAATCGCTTTCAACGTATTTTGACCACCACACGGTAATTTTATCCATAACCTTTAAACAAGGAACATGTAGATCTCAAAATTCTTTTTAAAAACATGCATTATTTTGTTAATAATTAGTAAGCTAAAGGCCTGCCTATGCCCTGCTCAGGATTCCAAGGAATGCAGTAGTGAAAGTTTTATCAAAATCGGTAGTAATTACTGCGTGATGCTGGAACAAACAGACAGACAAATAGCAGATAAACAGATCAAAATTCTGAAAATTTTATTTTTGGTATTTATGTGGTGTCGTTAAAAGCCGACAACAAAATTTTTTTAAAAATGTTTGATATTGTTGTAATTTGAATTAATTACTGAATTATAGAAAAACTTCATAGTCCGCTACAGAGCACTGATTAACACCCGGCTGAAACTTTGTGAACTTTGTAAATTCAAAAATATAAAATTTAATGACATTTAGCTGATGTTAAAAATTTTTCCCAAACTACGCCGTGAAAATATCGATTTTATGATGCATATAAAAATATAAGGGTGTTTAAGGAAAAAACATAGCTTGTTAGAGCACCCTGTATGCTATTTAAACCTTATTAATTTTAGTTCATAATTTTTAGGTCTTTTAATACAGTTTTTGTTTGGTCTCCTTGCGGCTATTACAATTAAATGCTACCTGTTGTAAAATGTGTATTCGTTACAGATTTGTCTCTTATTTAATATTTTTAATCCTAAATGCTTTATTATGTATGTACCATATCCTTTACATACGTGCTAAAAATTCATAGATTTTTTTATTTGTTTTTTTATATAAATATTTATAATTTGTTTTATTCTTGATCTTTTGTGTTGCGTGTTTTTGTTTAAAGATTTTTTAACATTTTTAAACTAGATTTTAACAACTTATTCTTAAGTAAAAGAGCTATTTATATTAACAATAAAATAGGCATAAAAACTCAAATTTTAGCTCTCTCTAATAAAATAATGTCCTTTGTTTTCTTGTTAGCACTGATGATGGTCCAGACCTAGGACCGAAACGTTGGCTGTTGGTATAAATAATAAAACATTGTCCAAGAAAGCCGTAAGTTTGTTTTGAAGCGATTAAAATAAAGTGGACAAGAAAATATATATTGAATTACAAAGAAGGTTATTTCTTCCAGGATGCAAGAAAATCGTCGCGGCAACGGTCAAAATCTAGATTGCCATGATATGACCAATGTGCCTTGGAGCCTGACATTAATTCATTGGGTTGCCGCGACGCTTTCATAGTATATCATAGTTTATGGCTATCTATCTCTATCTAGAGATTTGTTATATGTATGGATTAACCTTAACGCCAAACCAAACAAAAATATTAAACGTAACATAATATCATTTTGTTGCCAGAGACCGCTCAAGTAATATTTTTGGTCAGAACTTGGGTATTAAATCTCTAACATAGCATAGGACCCTTTCCCTACACAAATTAAATAGGGACTAAAATACGTAAATAATCCGACTATTCTCCCTAAATGAAAATAGAACTAACGTAGTTTGTTGTTACCTAATATAATTTGAAAAAATATAATAACTAAATTGTTTTAAAAGATTCATCTCGTTATTCACCAAATACAACCGAAATCCACCTGGAAAACAAATTCTGATAAACTTCAATATTTATTCTTTAAGAAACACCGACGCCCTTAAAACACGTACGGTGGGATTTACTAAAAAGGTTTAGTCTATTTTAGAATGGTCATGGATTAGTTGAAATTTTTGGTTTAATCATTTTAAACCAAACCTCCTTGAGTTTTGGACATAGTTTGATTTATATAAAGAATTTTAATAAACTTGTTTATTAAATAATCATCTTAAAACAATCTTTTGTTGGATTTAAGAAGATGGTTTCAACTTAGAGGAAAAGAAAATTAAAAAATTTAAACACGCGCGGGGTTTAAATAGTAAATACTCTTTAGAACAAATTAAAATTTGGGTTATATGTTACTTTAACTAAAACTTATGATGTCACACACAGATTTAGATGGGTAATAATAAAATAAGGAGTAAATTAATTTTGTATTTATTTAAAAGGTGTTTTTATTTATGAAATGTATTAAAAAATTTAAATGCAAGTTTTTTTTTACATTTCTGATACTGTCGACATGTCAGGGTAAAAATATTAGCGCTGCGTTCAGTCACAAAGAGCGAGTTCGGATCTTTTACCTCTGCTTGCACCATGGCTTGTACCAACCTCTACTGATGAAAGCTACAGCTTTAAAATGAGTGGGTTTTGAGTCAGAAAAGTTTTTTTCACTGAGCTTTTAGATAACCTCAATGTTTTACTTTCAGTTTGTAAATAAATTAATATAGTTGTTATGAGTTTTTTTGTTTGGTATATTTCACTTATGTTTGTTTTGACTCATAGTGCCCTTAAGTATATTTTTTGTGCTGAAAACGGGTTCAAAATATGGCGTTTTTCTGGACAAAATTGGAAGTGTTTTATTGTTTAATGAACAACTTGGGATATTAAATAAGGTAAATTAATCCTTGTAAAAACGGTTACTTAAAGAAATTATAAACGAACTTAATACCAATTGCCACAAAACAATCCTTTCTGGGGGCTATAAATTTAAACCACTCCCCAAAGGTGGTCTAAAAAATGACCAACTTTATAACCTCAAACATAGATAATGAAGCTATTATGTGCCAAATTTTGGCCTATTCACCATTTGCCATTTTGAAACCTGTCAGAAAAAATTAGTTTTAGGGCATTTTCTCCTAAAATATGGTATATTTTGAGAATAAAAGCAGTTTTTCAGTGGTATTTTGCAATAACAATACAAAATAATGAATAACTTTGTGTCTTGTCTGTGTGGGTAAGTGTTTTTTAAAAACTGGTTTTAAAATTTAGTACCCTTCACAGATGAAAATATTTAGACCTATGGGGGTACTATTTTAGATCTTAGTAAATCCCACTGGTAGGTTTTAGACATTTTTGAAAAAAAAACAACATTTACAAAGTCACAAATGCGGGTCTTTTGGCACTTAAACATTTTAAAAGATGTTTAGATACTGAAAAGTAAAAGAACATTTAGATTTAATATTATTTTCCAATCGATATAATAAAAAATATGATGCGGCATCGACGGTTGCCTGACCAAAAGGATTTGACACATTTCTTATGTCAAAAGCTAATTCGATTATCGAAATATTAGGTTAAAAATAGGTAATATGTGACGGCCGCCAATATCCAAAAAGTATCTAACTATAAAGGTAAACTGCTTGGTAAAAAAGAGCTACATCTAAATCTAATTAAAAAACTGCAAAAATTTTCTTGCTTAATTGTCCAATATTTGACCTATTTTCGACCCAGCATATTACCTAATACTGCTGTTAAAGGATCCTTAAAATGTAAAAAGCAGTAATACCTTACCTAATCAGGTTAAGATTCCCTTAGTACTGGTGTACTAAACCTAGAATGGTGCTTAAGCAACCCAACCTATCTAAATTTGGAGGGGGATTAATACTTTTTTTATGACATAACAGTTATACGTATAGATCTAAACCCAAAGGAAAACAAACAAACGACGTTATATGGCATCTTCAAGACGTAATTTTATTCGTAACAATAAGCAGTTCGCGCAAATCTTCAATTAATCATTTCAAATTAGAAACCATTATTAAATATTCGGTTGCAGCTGCTAATTGTTTTTTGAACAATGTTTTGTAGCCTTTTGTCGAAATCATTTTTACTCGGCCATGATAAATGACAAGGTGCGTTTATTGGGTAGCGCTTTAGAGATGCTCGTATGTCAAGATTTTTGGTTTATTTTGGATCAAGATGTAGCAATTTAGATGTATTCATAAAAAATACCTATCGAGATAATGGGTTGGTACAGAGTGTTACACTGTATTTTAACTTCTCTGTGAACGCTGTTACTATATTTATGTTAAAAAAAGAGCGCTAGTAAAAAAGTTATTTAATTTTTTACGTATATAAATTAAAAATCGTAAGTAAAAATTAATTTAATTGAATATCTCAAATTTTGATACCAAGTTTGTATTTTTAAATGTAGATCGTCTTATTTTTTTAAATGTGTAAACATTTAGCCTTTTAGAAATAATAGACTTAATTTAACGTAAACACGGAGCTCTTAACTTTTTCTTTTTTAAACTTGAACTTTATACTGCAATTTTTTTATTGATTGCTGCCTTTTTGCAGCGTTTTTTATATATATCAAATCCAGGATTTCATTGATTTTCCAAACTTTTTTTTGCTTTACTTTACATAAGTGTTGTGTTCTCGTCTATGGAAATTGTGAGATCTGTTCTTTCAGTTTCTGCTTCTTTTCTAGTGAAATAATTGATATCTTCTTAAGTTTTTTGTTCAGCTCGACTCTAAGTTTAGTTGTTATCATGTTATCTTGAAGATTTTTTGGACCTGGATTTGTTTATTGCGGGACGATTTTTCTTGTGGGTAAATTTAATTTTGGCCATAACTAGGTTGTGGTTCGAGCCTATGTCTACACAGATTTAATACAGTTTCTGTAAGGTTTATTAACTAATATAAAGTCTAACTGGTTTCTAATGATCCTCTCTGGAGGTTCACTCAGTCAGGTTCAAATCCCTTTCCTTTTTTAAACACCGTGCTCTCTTCGAACATCAGCCATCATCTGTGCAATTTCTACCTAGTCTACATCTTTTGAAAATGGTCAATTATCTAAATCAAGTTCTGCTGAAAAGGTAGAGATGATGGATAGATGCATATAGCAGGACAACTCTTTGAAGAAAATGTAAGGCAGTTCTCCTTGAGTTGGCAACTTATGCCTCTATTTTTTTCTAAAATTTCTTTTAAATTTTGACTGCAATTTGGTTCAACAACTCTTGCAGCGCGTAAGAAATGATAACAGTCACGATAAGTCTATTTATGGTAATACCATAAATGTATATAACAATTGTTAGATAGCCTGTGGCAATACCCTCTTGATAAAAAAGAGAAGATAAAGAGATCTTGGGAGGAAAGAATGAAAATTCAAAATTGGATCAGTGTCCCACAAGGAACACACCAAAGACCAAAGCGAAAGGAGAAACACTTAAACGAATTTTCGTTCTTTCCTCCCAAGATCTTTTGATCTTCTCTTTTTTAGATTCTTTTCGGTTGATGTAACTGATTTAGAAGTTTAATTTCTTGTTTCAATTGACTTAGGAGCATATTTCTATTGGAAATATTAACACGCCAGGACGAACCCGTATCAGGTGACTTATAATAAATACCATGCGGAAGGATGCCTATTTGTTAGTGATTCAGAGTTGGATGTCAGAGTGTGCGATGGTGTTAAATGATGTCTGGATTGACGGTGACTAGTGAATCCACTGACGAGTCCACTCTGGTCACCCCGGACGAAAAATCATTTAATTGTTTCTCCTTTCGCTTTGGTCTTTGGTGTGTTCCTTGTGGGACACTCATCCAATTTTGAATTTTCGTTCTTTCCTCCCAAAATCTTTTGATCTTCTCTTTTTTAGATTCTTTTCGGTTGATGTAACTGATTTGGAAGTTTAGCCCTCTTTATAGTTGGGAAGGGCATTCTGAATTGTTTTGTTACTCTAGATATTATAACTATTGTTAGTAGGTACTGCTATTTGTTTTTTTTTAATTTTTGCAAATAGTTTTTTTTAGTTTAAATCGTACTATTGGACAAAAATAGTCTCTTACTCTAAGCTTGAATAGCTCATTATTGTTAGTGTGGTCAAGACTTTGAACTCGTGTCTCCCGTAATAACTGAAAGGGACCCTCCGCAGTGCTGTCATATTGTTTATTGTTTCAAGACGGCTCCACGTCAAACCATGTTAATGAAAAGGCGCAATCGTAACATGCTATCTAGACTTCTAATTAATGAAAGAATTAAAGTCGGCAAAATCTTGTTTTACATTACCGTCTATGACAAAAATAACATACTAGGGTGATGTATGTGTGTCTGATTTTTCCTTTATTTTAATTTTACTGTATTATAAAGCTTTTCTCTGTCACTAGTTTTTACATTGCTGTAAGGCTGCTTGATATGATGCTACGTCAAAACATCCTCCCAAAAATTAGCATAACATTTTTTAAGGTTTAAAGCACCTCAGTCTCCAGGGTCTTTTTGCGCACTTTAGTAGACACGGTCTTCGTGTTTATTTTTAATATTTTGATAACGTTTTTGAAAATTAGAACAAACATTTTGCAATTTTTGTTACTATCAATCATGCAGAAATAAAATTTACTATCATCAGGTACATTAATTCAATTTGACAGGTGACAGGGCCTTATTTTTAGCATTTCTGTCATCACTCAAAAATAGAATAATATCCTGGCCTAAAAACTCACTATTGCTGATGATACTTTAACTTTATTTAGCATTATTAAAAACTAATAAGTTTTGGTACCCAGTTTTAAAATTTTTAGACTATACCAGTGAGATTTACTAAGATCTAAAATAGTACCCCCCACGGGTCTAAACATTTACATCTGTAAGGGGTACTAAATTTTAAAACCAATTTTCAAAAAACACTTACCCATACAGAAAAGACAATATTTATTATTATATACCACTGAAAAACTGCTTTTTTTCTCAAAACATACCATATTTTAGGAGAAAATGCCCTAAAACTAATTTGGCAAATAGTGAATACGCCAAAAATTTGGCACATAATAGCTTCATTGGGTTTGAGGTTATAAAGTTGGTGATTTTTGAGACCACCTCTGGGGGGTGGTTTAAATTTATAGCTCCGTTGTGTGACATCAAGTACTAATTGGAAAAATTAATGAATAAGGGTAAGTTTTAATTAGAGTGACATATAACCCCAATTTTAAATTGTTTTACAGAGTGTTTACTATTTAAACTCCGCGTGGGTGTAAATTTTTTAATTTTCTTTTCTTCTTAATTGAAGCTTTCTTCTTAAATCCAACAAAAGGTTACGTTAAGATTTAATAAACAAATTTATTAAAATTCCTCTTACAAATAAACCTATTTTCAAAACTCAAGGAGTGTTGGTTTAAAATGCTTAAAACTAAAAATTTCACTTAAACTTAAGACCGTTATAAAATAGAAAATTAGTAATTCCCACCGTACAAGTTTTAAAAATAATTCTCGAAAAACTGCCAATGTGGTAGATATTTAAAAAAAAATTAACCGATTAATTTTGTTTCTATAGACAAAT
This sequence comes from Oxystoma pomonae, assembly GCA_963921995.1. Taxonomy (NCBI): domain Eukaryota; kingdom Metazoa; phylum Arthropoda; class Insecta; order Coleoptera; family Brentidae; genus Oxystoma; species Oxystoma pomonae. The sequence goes on from OY998165.1 coordinate 44,816,867, forward strand.
TTTTTATCAATAAAATCTATATGTTTGTGGCGGATTCATAATGTCGAAACTAATTTTTTTGGGTTTATCGCCACTAAGTTAAGGAAATTTTTTCAAAAATATGTTAAACCCCACTGCGTAAATTCCTAAAGAAAAAAATTTGTTCGTTTGTCAGTGGTTTTTAAATAAGATAAAAAATTTGCCTACACACACGCAAATCCTTACTAGAATCTAAGTACTTATCTGACGTTTCGGCAGAAATTCTACTGCCTTTATCAAAGAAGTTTTTTCTTTTCAAAAATTTTTCGACTCTTTTTTAAAATATCTGTCTGCTCTCATACAACTGACTGACTTTGACTGATATATATTTCAAATATTAACTTGACAATTTGGTGCGTCGATAGTAGCCAACAAGGTATTGGGTGAATTTAGTAAAATTTCAAATCAAAATTATATTTGTTTGAGTGTTTTCGATTTTAGGTTACATTAAATTTAAATTTTTTAATTTTCTTTTCTTCTTAATTGAAGCTTTCTTCTTAAATCCAACAAAAGGTTACGTTAAGATTTAATAAACAAATTTATTAAAATTCCTCTTACAAATAAACCTATGTTCAAAACTCAAGGAGTGTTGGTTTAAAATGCTTAAAACAACAAATATCACTTAAACTTAAAACCGTTATAAAATAGTAAATTAGTAATTCCCACCGTACAAGTTTTAAAAATAATTCTCGAAAAACTGCCAATAAGGTAGATATTTAAAAAAAAAATTAACCGATTAATTTTGTTTCTATACACAAATTTTTTATTAATAAAATGTATATGTTTGTGGCGGATTCATAATGTCGAAACTACTTTTTTTGGGTTTTTCGCCACTAAGTTAACGAAATTTTTTCAAAAATATGTTGAAACCCACTGCGTAAATTCCTAAGGAAAAAAATTTGTTCGTTTGTCAGTGGTTTTTAAATAAAATAAAAAATTTGCCTACACACACGCAAATCCTTACTAGAATCTAAGTACTTATCTGACGTTTCGGCAGAAATTCTACTGCCGTTATCAAAGAAGTTTATTCTTTTCAAAAATTTTTCGATTCTTTTTTAAAATATCTGTCTGCTGTCATACAACTGACTGACTTTGACTGATATATATTTCAAATATTAACTTGACAGTCTGGTGCGTCGATAGTAGCCAACAAGGTATTGGGTGAATTTAGTAAAATTTCATATCAAAATTATATTTGTTTGAGTGTTTTCGATTTTAGGTTACATTATAAAAATACAAGATTTTTTTTTTCAAGTGTAAAGATTATTTTTTGACTGACTTTAACTTTGGGTTTCTAATGTATTTTTTCTTAAAGTCAGTCAAAAGTTAATCTTTATACTTAATAATTAAAAAAAAAAATATTTTTTTAATGTAATCTAAAATCGAAAACACTCAAAAAAATATAACTTTGATTTTAAATTTTACTAAATTCACCCAATACCTTGTTGGCTACTATCGACGCACCAAACTGTCAAGTTAACATTTGAAATATATATCAGTCAAAGTCAGTCAGTTGTATGACAGCAGACAGATATTTTAAAAAAGAATCGAAAATTTTTTGAAAAGAATAAACTTCTTTGATAACGGCAGTAGAATTTCTGCCGAAACGTCAGATAAGTACTTAGATTCTCGTAAGGATTTGCGTGTGTGTAGGCAAATTTTTTATCTTATTTAAAAACCACTGACAAACGAACAATTTTTTTTCTTTAGGAATTTACGTAGTGGATTTTAACATATTTTTGAAAAAATTTCCTTAACTTAGTGGCGAAAAACCCAAAAAAAGTAGTTTCGAAATTTTTTATTGCTCTTGCTCTCTTTACTTATCTTATAGTAAAGCCATGAATGACCCTTAAAATAATTTAGTTAAATACCTGTTAAATGATTTTTAGACGTGCTTAAATACGCTTATAGTAGGACATGTTTGTTTGTAAATTTGAAGTATATAATGAACTTTCATTGAAAGAAATTAATACCTCCTTATGTCGTACACGCTTTATGCTTTAAAAAGTTACAATTTATGCAACATATAAAAACCATATACATGACACCACTAAAGACAACAATTGCCGTAAATTACTTTTATCTTTCTCTAAAATAATTTTATAGCCTCCTGTATCTCTTCAACAACCTTAAATATTTTTGCACTTCACTAAATTATCTCTCCATGTAACTCTAAAATTCTGCCTTCTCTTTCTAAATATTTTTATTTTAACCGAGAAAAAATGATTTTGTCAGTACTTTTTTTAAACGCTAAAAAACACTGAAACCTGGTGAAAACCTATTATCCTATAAATCGAAAGTTGGGAGAGAAACCTGCAAAATGTGAGCAAAATCCATGAAAAGTTGAAAAAAATAGTAAATATTGCTTAAACAAAAACGATACCCCTTAAATTATGCTAAAATATTTTAAGCCTTAAATTACCATCATGGCTTTATCATTAGATCTAGTTAATGGAACCAAAACTTATTCTAAAGTTGTGATAACAACATGATGATATCTTAACCTAGGCAATTCAAAAGCAATTGCAGCTGGACTTTTTCACCCCAGACACCCTTCCCAGTTTTGTTCTGCCATAGATCTAAGAGCCGCACACCCCCGCAGTTTACGAAGTTTTCTATTGTCCAAGCATATGCATACTGCATATTGAATACATGTGGTTGGATAGGTCTGTGTCACACCATATATTTTGCAATGTTAAAATACTATGTCACATTTTGTAGACAAAGTAAGTACGACATTTTCTGAAAATAATTTAAATTCATTCCAATATTTTCAATTTAAATTCAACTTTTATTATTTATTGCTTTAAATAACAAAAATTCATATACAGAATGTCCAAAAAATAACGATATCCAAAATATTTCCGACACAAAAATAGGCAAACAAATCAAATTTTACAAACAAAAAATTATAAAGCGCCGATATTATCTGTTTTAAATAGGCCACCTTATATATTTTGAAAAATGTAAATTGATCTCTTTTTTCTGATTCTCAATAATTTATTAAATAAAATAAAAGCAATGAGTAGTTATTCATCCAAGTATATAAAATTTTATTTTCCTGCCTTATTTTGGTTTTGGAGATATTTAGGCTTATCGTTACTTTTCGGACACCCTTTATAGTTTTAATAAGATCGAATATTTATTTAAAAAAATCCTCTGGTAGACTTTCTAAAAATCTAAAAAAAGATTAACAAAAAAATATTTCAGAAATGAGCTAAAAAAAAATTAAAAAATTAATTACACCACAGCAACGTGTCAAAGCCATTCTGCCGTTCACCCTTAGCCAGAAAAACCGCAAATTAACACATTCAGGCGAACTGTTTCTAAAAATCAATCGTCAAGTCGCGAGTCAATATAATAAATGACAAAAATCGCCCATCCATACTAGTGCGTTATTGTCGGCTTTTTGGGGGTTAAAAGGGGGGTTATTTTTAGACAAAGATTAAGCAAACGAACCAGAAGTGGATAAACAGAAACTATGTTATGAACTCCCCAATTTGTTAACAACCTGAAAAAAAAAATTGCCATATTGTAAGGATAACATTAATTTTATTTCTGAATCTCATTGGTTTAATGTTCAAGGTGATTCATTATATGAGGACCTCGATGTGGACCTCCCGTTAGCGCCGTTAATATTAATTTAAAAAAAGTTTAAATAAAAAACTAGTTTAGTTTCCTATATGTTTTTTAATACTTATCATAAAATCTGTCACCTGTCATTTGATATGTCAAATTTAGACAGCAACTTTCTTAAAAAACAAAAGATCTTGGGTGAAAATAATGAAAATTCAAACTTGGATGAGCATCCCACAAGGAACACACAAAAGATCAAAGCGAAAAGAGAAATTATTAAACGATGTTTCGCCCTGGGTAACCAGCGTGGGCTCATCAGCAGTTTCACTGGTCACCCTCCACTATACATCATTAAACACCATCATACACTTTGATTTATAACTTTAAACCACTCACAAATAGGCATCGTTCCGCACTGGTACTTATCCAAGTTACCTGATACGAATTCGTCCTGGCGTGTTAATATTTCCAGTAAAATTATGCTCCTAAGGCAATTAAAACAAAAAAGAAGTTAAAAAACCTCCAAATCAGTTACTTCAACCGAAAAAAAACTAAAAAACAAAAGATCGAAAGAACTTTGGTTACCTAGGGCGAAACTTGCCTTAGGAGCATAATCCTACTGGAAATATTAACACGCCAGGACGAATTCGTATCAGGTAACTTGGATAAGTATTAGTGCGGAACGATGCCTATTTGTGAGTGGTTCAAACTTGGAAATCAAAGTGTATGATGGTGTTTAATGATATATAGTGGAGGTTGACCAGTGAAACCACTGATGAGCCCACGCTGGTTACTCAGGGCGAAACATCGTTTAATCATTTCTCTTTTCGCTTTGATATTTTGTGTGTTCTTTGTGAGATGCTCATCCAAGTTTGAATTTTCGATATTTCTACCCAAGATCTTTTGATCTTTTTTTTTTAGTTTGGTTTCGGTTGAAGTAACTGATTTGGATGTTTTTTAACTTCTTTTTTTTTTTCAGCAACTTTCTTATTTTAGGTAAAACAACCAGTATTTTTTATTTTTGTCAGAATCTATGAGTCTCTCTGATTTTATAAACAAGTATTATGTTTGGGTTATGCTTAATAGTTTTTGAGATATTATATTATATTTTAAATTATTTTCAGTAAGGTTTTACTTTTCCGTTAGCGCAGCATCTTTTGGTGCAAAATAAGAATATTTATTCAAAAGTTCTTATTGTGGTTTTTTACAATCTTTATAATAAATATAAAAAAATGTCAAAGACTGACATTAAGTTTAAATTGTTTAAAAACAAAAATAAATATAAAAACGACTTTTGCTTTAATTTTTTTTTATTTATTTTTTGAAAATGAAGGGTAAAGACGCTATCTAAGGGGTCCAAATATAATGAATCACCTGTAATTTTTCATTGGCTTAATTAGTTTTACATATTACTAGTTAAAATTTAATCAAGTTTAATTGAACGCGTGCCTACATGAAGCAAAATTAATGAATAAATTTATTAATCTAGATAAAACAAAATTTCAATGTAAAAGCGCTTTTGTTATAAGAAAACTAAATTTATATTTTTTTCCTTGTAAAGATTAAGTTTCCTTGATTTTACTATGACTAAGCTTTGCTGGAGAGCAAGCTTAGGAAATATTGCCTAGTAAGTACTGTGTATTCCAAGGTTTTCGATCCTTTATTCAAAGACATGAGAGAAACTCAATGGAATTAATAATGTCATTGTTGTAGTCATTTAAGATACCGGTAAAAAACAATTTTTGTGCCAATCACAGTTTGTAACTGGAAGTAAGTAATATTAATGCAAAACAATTTTTATGTTAATATAAGCACCGAGTTGCTTACCAACTCCCCAGTAAGGCATAGTTACCAAAATTCCCATCCCACAGACCCATCTAAAAAATGTAAGCAATATTTTAAAGCATAAACATAATTAAAAAAACAAGAAGAATTAATTAATGAAAGAAATAAAAAAAAGAAAGCGAAACAGGTTTACCCTTTTACTTCTGTTTTCCAGTATGCTTTACTAGCTTCCCAATCTTCTTGAAGAAATCCTGGTAAGTTGATCTTTTCTTCTTTCTCAGGCTGTGCTGAAAAATTTAAAAAAACCGTTAGTTAATATTTTTTTCATTACTGTGTACATTTGTAATAACCTCGTTTTTTACATCACTTTCAACCAAAAAACTTTACTACTATATAATCCAAAAAAAAATTATGCTTCCAGTTTAAAATGGTTCTTATTCTAAGCCCCTTCTGTCATTGATGCGGGACGGTTGAGAGAAAACAACCCGACTGTTGACTTTGATGGATTGTATTCCGTACAAATACGAAATTGTGAAAAGAAAAGTAGACGAACGCTACTGAACTCATGCCTGGGGCCGATGCCGGGAATTAAAATCAATTATCGAGAAGTTAGATTACGGATGGCGGAGTCCCCCACAAAAGCTGTTAAAATTGGTGTACTTTTAAAGCCCGGAAAATACCTTCCTAAATTCTTAATAAATAGGCAGATTTTTAGTACAAACACCACGAAAGTAAATTTTTGTCATATAACTATTGGATACTATAATGGTCCAAGTAAAGTGTCACATAATGTGTTACTTTGAAATAATAACTTTGAAAAACAAAAAAAAAATCAGTCAGCTACCACCTACTGCGCATGCGTGAGGCAGTCTGCTCGCACCCAGGAGAGTTTTTGGCTATGCAGGGTCATTATATGACTTTCTAAATACTTTTATTAAATAGCTTATAGCTTTGTTTATTACACCATCAATGGGAAAACTAAGCTTAATAAATTTTTATTAAAAAAAACTTTTAAAGAACAAGCTTTTATTAAATGCACCCAAAAGTAGAAAATAATTTTTTATTTTTCTTATACCATAATAAAAGCGATGGGCGCAAATTAAAAATTTTAACTTTAAAGAAACAGTTGTGTTTCTCTATCACCTAAGCACATTTTCAAAGGCTTGGCAAGCACGGCTCACTCGTTCTCAGCTTCTTTAGATGAAAGCATTTTATAGTTCTCTTTTTGTCACCGTAAAGTTAAAATTTTTAATTTGCGTCGATCGCTTTAATTATGGTATAAGAAAGGTAAAAAATTATTTTCTACTTTTGAGTGCATTTAATAAAATCGTAGTTTTCACAACTAGTGGCTAAAATAGTGCTTTTTTTACAAGCGTTGGTTTAAATAACGAGCGCAGCGAGGTATTTCAAAACGCGAGTAAAAAAAGCACAGTTTAGCCGCGAGTTGTTAACACTATTTTTTTAATACCTTTATAAAAAATTTAAGAAAAACAGGAAAATACTTTTAAAAATCTCGAATAAAGAGCACTTCACACCATCTTTACACTTTAAATCAAGGCGGTTGGTAAATGATATAACTGTGGTTTCCATAGCGATGTGCCTTTCTACTCGGTGACGTTGATTGTTGCGAAATTTGAATCTTTGACAGTTTGATATTTTGACGATGTTTTTAAATTATTTTTTCGTAAATAAACTGGGCACACTATGAAACGCATATTTTATATTTGGGAGAGTATTTTAAACCTGTGTTACTTTTTTTGGTTTTATTGTTTTTAAATGTGGTTTTTGATATCGTACAGCTGATATTTTTTTCTAAAAAAAGGTTAAAACCAAAGTTTGACATTTTGTATTTTATTCGGGATACAAGGTGTGACAAAAAGTACTGTTTTTTTTTTTCAAAGTTTAAAGTTAACGAAATCTTAACAAAATTAATTCGTAGAAAATTTATTTTTCTTTTGTTTTGAAGATATGATTTTTTTTCAAAATTTAGTTTTCTTTTTTTTAACCAATTTCGTGGCTTCTTAAAATTTGATTTAATAGAAACCATTCTCAAACAATTTATTTCACACTGTAATATAATTCATTTCGTTATCGGTACTAATCCAGTAAAGTAACTTTATCGGACTGAATCTAAAATGTAGTGTTTTAACTTACAGAGAGTTACTTCTAAACAATTTTTATCAATGCAGGTTGCAATAAAGTTACTTATAAACTATTATTTGAATTATTATTATTTACAGGTACATTTACAATTATTAACGACCTGATTTTTTTTATATATTTATTGTTGCTGTCTTATAAAAAAAATTAGTTAAATAAAATATGGAGGAGTATGAAAAAAAACGTTGTACGATACTCGTCAGAAAATTCCAGATTCGGCTTCTTCGCCACATTGTTCGTAATCATCTAGATTTGTACCTTAATAGACCGTTTTTCGGCCTTGTAACGTATATTAAAATTACGTTGCAAGGCCAGAAAATGGCATATTAAAATGCAAGTCTAGATGTTACAGACAAGGCGAGTAAGAAGCTCAGTCCAGCAACATATCGTTTTCAAACCTTGATTTTAAATATACTATTATTACATACTGTTTTATATTTTTATTTAATAAATATATCAAAAAAAGACATATACTTTTTTCACAATGTGAGTCGTAAAAATTGGAGCAAATATGTCCTTTTTGACAACTTTCTCCAAAAACTTTCGGAGCTACAAATACGACCGAAAAGTGCGTACTTTCCAGTCCGTTGAAAAAAAACTAAATTTCAGTTTCAGTCCGGTAAAGTTACTTTAGTATTATTTCCCGGACTCAAACTGACAACGTAATGTTGTATATTATGGTACATTATGTGATAAACATTATTTGTGGCAAAGGGAGCAAGAGGTATGGAAATAAATCGGAAAAAAGTTTTTGCTCGATAAGGATTTAAACTCGGTATCTCTAAAATGCTCCAATACAATGCTTTGCCAACTGAACTATCAAGGGAACGGGTATTGACTGGCTATTCGGTAATCCTTTCCTCCGATTCAATAACTTGAAAATTTACCAACCTTTTTGTTTTGTCTTCAATGAAATTTTCAATAATCTTTATAGTATATCTTTATGTATCGGCATCTTGTATGTTTTTTACCATTGTCACCCACGGTATTTATCAAATGTTTAATGAACTCTTTGATCAAAAAAGGCAAACAATTCAAATGTTTGCTTATACCAAAATTTCAAAAGGAGCAAAGCCTCACGTAGAATCTATATTATTATTAATCTATAATCATTTGGAATAGCAGAATGTTAGGTTTGGCTTTTAGAAACTCTAGAATTAACACGTACTTACTTATAAATCAAATTTAACTAAAATTGAACGCACGGTTTTTGAAACCCAAACATTTCCTGAATCAGTTACTTCAACTAGCTAATAAAGGCAAAATTGATGCTGTTGTAACTAAACTTCATATTCTCGTCTAACCATTCAGTTCCCAAAAGCAATAAATCTTTTTCGGCCAAAGAAGTCGCTCGAAATAAACTTTGAGAGAATTCAAATACACCAGTGGTTCTTACCTTGATTTTATTTCTCCCTCGAGCACAACGACTGCATTAGTGAGTTTATAGGATTTTAGCTATTTTTTAAAAAAGCTTACTTATATTGTACAACTCTATAATATTTTTACACATAGAGAAAAATACGAATTTCTATCAACAATAGCGACATTTTACTAGGCTAAAAATTTTGGCAGCCATTACGGTTACATTTCGTAATTGTAATAACCAATAACCAAAAACATTTTTCTTTAATGGCGAACGCAGGCGGCCACTGCGGTAGTTATTTGTAGTAAACAAGAAAAAAAACAGCAATCCTAAAACTCATTAAATCTACGTCACAAATTGGTTGGATTACTAGTAATAGCAGTACTAGTAAAGGGGAGCCCGTGGGTCTGGCAATTAGGCCACCTTTTGAGCCCTCTATGCCATACCCCGTTTTGCACTTCTATCCTAACATCAGTCCAATGTCCTTTTGAGTTTTGTTCAGGAGTCAATTAGTTGTGGCTACGGGCCATTCACGAACAGTTTGGACGGTCTGCACCCTGACTCTCACCCCCAGGATGATCTGAGTTCATTGTCCGCCCATTTATTAAATCTGTGTCTTGTTATTCCCAGAAGAGGTTCCAGTTCAATATATTGCGTTGAGGAACCTACTCTGGCAAGCTCGCCCACCGTGGTTGGATTATAAATAAAAAAATTGCGTGTTTGGATCCTTCTAAGGATCGTTCGCTGGTCAATTATGAATCTGTTTTTTTTTCAAAGGGAAGGTCATGGAGAGTCTGATACCATTTTCCGCTCCACTGCCGATACTCACAAAGCAAAAATTTTATGCTCGCTTTTACCTATTCATTTCATATAATCCAGTTCTACTTACAGAAAATTGGTCTTCAACTCTGATTTGTAAGCGCATTAATATTGCTTATTATAAGAAAAATAATGCCTTTTTTAATTCTTTTAGGGATTCGTCAGTGCAAAAATTTATACATATAATAAATATCTAGGGAGACCATTTCTGTACACTATCCGCATGACAAAAGTGGTACGTGATAAACATAGGTATTTTTTAAATTGTATGGTTAACTACCCGATTATATTTTGTGACAGACTGGTACTAAAATGTGAAAATATTGACATCAAAGATTGCTTTCAAAAATAATTTTTATATTACAATAATACGCTAACGCATAAAACAACTGTAACCAAAATTAAAAAACACCACTGTAACGAAAATTATAAAACAATAGAAAAAAATTATTAGGTATATAAATTTTAATATCTAGTCATTGCGCCATTCACTTCAATTATACCGTTTAACCTTCTTGGTAGAGAATCAGCCAAAATTTCAAAAAGGTTTTCATTTTTACCAATCAATTCTTCATAAGCATAGACTATTAACTGGACCAAGTGATGTTGATTTCCCGGCACAATATTAAAGCTTTTCAGCTTTTTTGAAATTAAACCCCAGATATTTTCCATAGGATTGGCGTCTGGGGTTTTCGCAGGTCAAGGAAGAACTTTAATATTTTGCTCCCGAAACCAAGTTTGGCACATTCTGGCCGTATGAGCAGGGCAGTTGTCTTGTGGAAAAATAAACTGGCCTTGATAAAGTTCTGTGACGGCTGGAAGCATAGTGTTCTCTAAAATGTCCACGTAAAGCTGTGCTGTGAGCCCTCCATTGATTCGAAATAGAGCACCATGACCTCTAGCAGAAGTCCAAGCCCACATATTTACCGAAAATCTTCCAGCGCGATCTCATAGCGCGTTCTTGGTGGACGATATACCCGAATTTTTTTTTCTGTCACTATAGGACTGGAAAACTTTTTTATCGGAAAATATTACCTTTCGCCAAAACTCTGGTTCCTTTAGAGAGTAATTAAGGGCCTGTTTTTTTTTCATTCGACACGACATCTTAAATTAGAGCTTTTCCTTACGCGATTTCGTGCCACTCTTACACATCCTGGAAATTGGGTAAATCTCTTTGCCTTTTTTTTCATAAAAGCGATAAGGTCATAATCTTGTTCATAAGTTGAAACTTTCAATAAACCAGTCCCTTGTTTTCCCTCTATTGTCTGATCTTCTTCCCATCGTTTTTTAATTTTTATAATCGTGGTTTTACTGCGTCCATAATGTCTAGCCACGTCCCTAATTGACCATTGAACATAGTTGTAGTTTTGCCAGAAGTTGGGCTTTATCAAATAAAGAAATTTGTGGAGGCATTTTTTATTTTAATGGGTGACTTTGTTTGTAAAAATAGACCAAGATATTACAACCAAAAATATTGTGTACCACTTTTATGATGCCGATAGTGTACATTGAATATTTTTTAAAAATTCTTAGTTTTTGGTTTAATCGAGAAAAAATTTGCTACCAGGGAGCCAAATTTTCTCGCTACTATGCATCTCATTGGTCCAAATCTTCGGTTTAAATCTTTTCTGTCACTTTTGCCCGATATTGATCGAAAGTAATTCTATTGGTCCTGACTAAGAGAATTAATTTCGATCAATATCGGGCAAAAATGAGAGAAACCAATTTAAACCGAAGATTTGGACCAATAAGATGCATAATAGCGAGACAATTTGACTCCCTGGTAGCAAATATTTTCTCTCGATTCAAGAATAGACGCACAGGACGTCAACATCTGTTCACGGGAACAAGTTACATTCATTTAAAGCAAGAAAAACGGGTAAAATTTTAGTTGCGGGGTTTTCGAAAAATATATTTTATTTCAATTATATAAATGTTGCTACATGTTACGTTGCCGTATATTAACATTCTCCAACAAAAAATTATTTGTAAAACGAAGTATAAAAGTAACCACTGCGGAGATGGTAATAGTTACCGCATTATAATTTGCTACTCCGGAAACACAGTAATAACCATAACATTAACGGGGTGTCAAAAAATCATTCCAAAACGTCCTTAATTATTCTTGCTTGTTAAAAAAATATTTTCCGTTTTTTTATCCTTTTAGGAATCCGCCAATGGTAATTACAAATATCATACTACTCAATACGTATCAAAAATCAAGCATCTTGTTCTTTCATATATCACGCTCTTTGTCAGAACGGAGAACATACTCTATGAAAGAAAAAGAAGACAATGTTTTCAATACATATTGGCTCGATTTAAAAATATACTAATTTTTATAGAATATAAGAATAACTTTGCCCTCCATAATGAGTTGGCAAAAATTCCCATGCTGTTTACCATTGGTGACTTTTACCCTTAATCCGCTGCCATTTTGACCCCACTGACGAATATATACAGTGCGTTCCAGCGAAAATGAAACAGAGGCGTTTTCACGTATTTAGAGTCTGATTTATTTTGAATATGGAAAGACGGTCTCATTAATGAATTTACAACCGTATAAAATTTTTTGAGATATTTATTTTCAAAGTAAGCTCAAATTGTAAAGCTAAATTTCCCCCCTCGTAGGAATGTGTCCAGGAAAAAAAATTAACTTCGTAAAAAAAACGATTTTTGCACTTGAAAGAACTTTAACAGGACATCACTTGCCCCACTTTCCCTATGCAAAAGATAGGGGTAAAATTTACTCGAAGAAACGTGAACAAAAATTTCAAGCCAAAAGGTGTCTCCTAAATATGTTAAAAAGTACCTGCCCTACAATAACAATCTCCAATATAACGTTCTTTGTAAAACAGAGTAACAATAAATATATATTAAAAAAAACTTTAAAGAACAAGCTTCTATTAAATGCACTCAAAAGTAGAAAACAATTTTTTATCTTTTTATGCCATAATAAAAGCGATAGGCGTAAATGTCGTAAAGTGTATTTTGTAATGTAAAAAGAGAGAAAATTAAAATTAACAGAAAAGCACGATAAGATAACTAATAATTCTCATTTTGTTTTAGTTAGATAAACATGTATTTTTATATTTTTTTGCGAACTAAATGTGTTGTCAAACACAGGTTCTTTTTTTTATTGTTGTAGGAATTATATTATATATTTTGGATTTGACTCTGTCTATACTAGTTTTGTAATAGTTTTTTAAGACAATAAAGATTTTGAATTTTGAATTTGAATGTGAAATTAAAAATTTTAACTTTAAGTATCGTATATCGGTCACATCGACGATTCACCTAAAAAACAATTGTATTAAGCCTTATGTCCACCAACGCGTGCCCATGCAGGATTTTTTGACGCCAGGGGTTTTTTGAAGCGCGCGTGTCGACCTTGAAAATGAAGGGTGAAAAGTTGCATGCCTTTTCTGTTCACACCTATGCATCTTTTTTACACAACATTCTTACTTACTTTTTACCTTTTATTGACCGCTGCTCTTATGGCTATTTGGTCAGAATTTGCCATCTGGCAATATTTATAGGAAGACAGTTTTCTTTTCCTAGTCGGATTTAATTTAGCCTAAACCTCTTTGTCGGGGCTAGAGATCTTTAACGTGCTCCACTATCAATATATGGATCACACGGACCGTCCTCTTGACGTCCTCACTGAGGGACGGTATGGAATCGAATTATCCTCCCAGCAAACATATCGCAAGTACAAAAATAGCACTGATTTGGAACACGGCATTTTAAAATATTTGTACAATTTGTGCTGTGGTGCTTAGCAACAATACAAGAAAAACGTAAATATTGCACTGGCATGAAGTACTTTAATTATAGTACTGAAATATTGTTGTATTTGTAATGTCACTGCAAACTGCAGCATCAAATGTACTAAAATAGTAAAATGCCATGTTCCAAATTTGTATTTTTTTTGCACAGTGAATATTTTACATTTCTAGTAATTCGGTGTTTGCTGGGCTGTCTTTCAGCTAACTCGACCTACTCCGCTTCATACTGCGTTTTACCTTAATCTTACAAAATTCTGTAATTTTATAAGAAAAAGTCCAAGTAGACTACCTGCAAGACCCGAAGCTTGAACCCGGCATCTCTTGCTTGAAAGTCGCGGCGTTAACCCCGAAACCAAGCAGGCAGGTCCACAGAATAATAATAGGTTAAATCTGGTGACTTTTCTGATTCCCCAGACATGCCTGCGATTCTAGTGGAAAAATAGAACATATTCTATTTTCAATGTTGTCATTCCCGCGTGCATCTAAAAATATATTTTCAATTTGTAATACGTTTTCTCATGATAATTCTGAAAAATAATTTATTTGCTGCCCTTTCCTAGTGGCAAAACTGTTCAAATTACTCAATTTTCTTTCATTTTATCGAAGTTTAAAAAAATATTTTAGGTTATTTTAAACGTCAAAAAGATGCACGAAACACGCTCGAGGTGTTGCCAACATAGGTATTTCTAGGAAATTTGGGCAAAAACGCATGCAACTTCATGCACTTCTGGTGAGTTTTGTGGAAACGCGACGGTATGAATAGCAAATGCCGAGTGCCCACCCCGCTTCAAAGCACCCTGCATGGGCACGCGTAGGTGGCTTTACTTTATAACCTAAGGACATTTTCAAAAGCTTGGCAAGCACGGCAATCTCGCCCATTCTCAGCTTCTTTAGATGAAAGCATTATGTTTATCATTCGAATGGAAGAAGAAGAATTTAGTTATTCTTTTGTAGTTCTCTCTTTGTCACCGTAAAGTTAAAAGTTTTAATTTGCGCCCGTCTCTTTTATTATGGTATAAGAAAGATAAAAAAATATTTTTTACTTATGAGTACATTTAATAAAAACTTGTTCTTTAAAAGTTTTTTTAAATAAAAATTATTTTTTTTATTTTTAGATTTGTACCCTAAATCATCCATTTTGATTCCGCCACATTGAAATTTTCAAATATGATCAAAAATTCATATACCCTTCCCGAAATGTATGTATGTATGCCAATTTTGATTTAAATCGAACAAACTAAATTTTCCCCCCCTCCACTTCCCTCGTTAGAAGTGGAAGGGGGAAGTATGTACCTAATAATATATTATTGTATTGTCGCCGGAACTGTAAACGTATCCCAAAAATGAAACACACACACCATTAATTTGTAGATTTGTACCCTTAATCGTCCATGATGAATTTAATTCTGGTTGAAATGGGACAAACTTGTGAGTTTTCCACCCTCCACTCCCCTCATAGGGGGGGGGGGTGCCTAATAATAACTGATATTGTGACTGGAACTATAAATGCATGCCAAATTTGAAGGCAATCGGATGTGTATAAGTTAGTTAAAATTGGTTAGCAAAAGATGACCAAAAATCGTCCATCTTGAATCCGCCATATCGAATTTTCAAAATCTGATTAGAAATTCGTTATCTCCATCCCCAAGTGCCCCAACACACCAAATTTCAACGAAATCGGACGTACTTTAACTGTACCTCCTCCACCCCTTTGGAGTAGAGGGGAGCTGTCAATTTCATCACACTATATTCTTGTCTTGTCACTGCAACTATATAAGCGTGCCAAATTTGAAGCCGATCGGCTGTCGGGAAGTTGGTCAAAATTAAGTTGCAATATTCCACCCGAACACACATATTTACATAGATTGCAAATTAAATAAAAGTTTATACAAATCACCAACATAACGAACGCAACCTCTTTAATTACGGAAAAGCTTATTAATAACCACAACCGCATGAAATTTGGGTACTGCGAAAACTAATAAAAATACCCATAAAAGATGTCAAATAACGGGTCCATTAGTTTTGGCACAAAGTTCAAGGAGCTCAAAAGAAATACCTAAGTTACTTACCAAGTTGGCTTTGGTAACAAAAGTTTCCTTGTTTCCTAGGTTTTAATTTGACATATTTATGTTTTAAGTCAGTTTGTAAAAAATGTCTTACAAATTGGAAATAAGAAAATCTATTTATAATTTGGTTGGGCAAATGCCCAAAGCTGAAATAGTGCGAATCTTTCAACACCAAGATACAGACCAAGGATTTTCACCCCCCTCAGTGCAAC
Source organism: Oxystoma pomonae (assembly GCA_963921995.1). Taxonomy (NCBI): domain Eukaryota; kingdom Metazoa; phylum Arthropoda; class Insecta; order Coleoptera; family Brentidae; genus Oxystoma; species Oxystoma pomonae. Next base: position 44,832,657 of record OY998165.1, read on the forward strand.
AGAGTGGTAAGGTTGGCTAAAGACAAGGTCGGGGTATCTGTAGGGAAGCTAGCGAGAAGAAAACAAACTTCAAAAAGTATTTGTAGAATTTTGAGCAGAAATGGTCAAAAATACCGAAAAAGGCAAAAATGTCCAAAATACACCCCTAATCAGCTTGCCCGGATATCTCGATATTGTCGTTCTCTTCAACGTGTTCATTTTACGAACAACAAATCTATCATAATGGAGGATGAAAAGTACTTCACTTTTGAAAACGCAGAAATTCTAGGCAATCAAGGATTTACGCCGATAATATAGAGGAGACTCCGGACAACGTAAGATTCAAAGAAAAAGCCAAATTCGCCGACAAAATTTTAGTGTGGTGTGCAATTTCCGAAAGGGGTATAGCAAGACCATATATAGGACATGTACGGGGCGAAGCATTAACTAGCAGATTATATTGATAACTGCCTAGTGAAACTCAATGAGTTTATTCAAGAACATCATGCTGGAGACGAAATTATGTTTTGGCCCGACCTGGCCATTATACCAGGGAAACGCAAAAATTGGCTTCAAGAGCATAATGTTCTGTATGTACCAAAAAATGACAATCCCCCTAATTTTCCCCAGGCTCGCCCCGTTGAAGACTTTTGGGCCCACTTGGCAAGAGAAGTGTATGCCGGAGGCTGGACTACTCAAAATGAAGGCCAATTGGGCCGCAGAATTTTAGTCAAGTGCAGAGAAATTAATATTGTCACCACCCAGACCCTTATGAGAGGTGTCCGAATAAAGTTGCGGCTTGTTGAGGAAAACGGACCGCTGCATATACTAAAATAGATAAATTATATTCATAGGAAATCAACTTATTAAAAAAATATATACAGTTTAAATAAAAGTATGTTTTTCAAAAAGTATATGATTTTTTATTTTGTGCCAAAACTTATGACACACCCGTTAGGCGTTAAAAAATGTCTATCTAATCTGATGGTTCTATTTACAGAAAATTGGCACGCAATTCTAATTTTTAAGTTGACTAGTTTTGCCAAATAATACAAAAATTTTGCCTTTTTGAGTCTAGGGATCCTCTGCTGGCCAATTATAAATATAATTTTTTAGAAGGAACTCTACCGTCCATGATGAATTGGCAAAAAACTTTTACCATCTAATCTGCTGCCACATGAATTAATAAAACACGGTTATATTAGTTATATTTACAAAACTCACCTGCAGTTACGATTTTAAAGCTGATAATCTTGCTTATTAAAGGAAAAATTTTGCCTTTTTAATTTTTTCTGCAGATTCGCCGCTGGTCAATTACCGATGCCATTTTTTTTTAAGGACACTTCCATGATGAGTTGGTAAAATTCCCAAGCTGCCTACCACTGGTGACTTTTATCCCCTAATCTGCTGCCATTTTCGGCTCAACTGCCGACACTCGCCAAGAGAAAATTCCGCGCTCGACGGAAGCACGTCAAACGTCAAATTTCGCATCGATTCACTTGGATCCTTTTTAAATTTGTAAATTCGGGTTAGGTCTACTTTTACTGAAAAATAACTTTAATTCATGTAATAAAAGTAATTAGATCCTAAACCAAGTAACTAAAAATTTAGAGAGGACCTCTAAAAATACATTTAAATCATTTTAAAATTAAATTCTTTACCTTTTGTATACAGTGTGTTCCAACGAAAATAAACCAGAACCGAACACGTCGATTTTGGTCTATCTAAAAATCGGTTTAGAACAAAATAAAAAAAACATTTAAATGATTTTAAAATCCCATTCTTTACCTCGCATAATGTTTACGGGGTGTTCCAATGAAAGCAAACCAGGGAAACACGTCGAATTTGTAATTTTGTGAGGGAGAAAGGAACTCTTGTAGAACGCACTTTCTCGAAGGGGAGAGTTTTATCCCTGGTATTAAAATTCCCAGTGACATTGTTTTGAAAAATAATTTTTATAACAATTTTTTTTTTGTTTGATCTTATTGTTTTCGAGATAATATTTTACTTTAAAATTTAAATGATAAGCATGTTCGTTAGTCGGGAAAAGATAAATGCTCGAAATAAAATCAGTGTTATATAGTCGCAATTCTAATAACACTCTCCATTTTAGCATCCTATTCAGCGTGGAGACATAGAGAATGACTGATTCCATGTGCAAAATGTTGTAGGCATTCGAGAGGTGGTGCTAGCCGGTGGTGTTATTGTTAAATGCTTAGGATATCTTGGATTGACAGAGTAAATAACGTTTTCCTACGACCAATGAGTAATACTAAATTTACGACCACCTCAACACGATTTTAATGGCTTATTTACGGTCCTAGGATAATAATAAAGCTTAGATGTAAACAACAAGATGACGTGAGAACAGAGAAAAAAATAATTGCTTCAGTCAAAGCAAATTGCTTTGATTCAAGAAAAAATCTGCTCTCCCATGCACGAAGACAATATTTTTTTAACAAAAAAAAAATTGTTTTGAACTAGATATTTTCCTTGACAATAAAGATTGCATTACCCGAAGAAAATCCATTTGCCTTGAATGTAAACGGCAACCTTCTTTTTATACATAGAAGTTAGCATTTAAAAACATCTTGGTTTAAAACAATAGGCTAGCGATAACATCTTGTGCTAAAAACATGATTTTCTTGTTTTGACATAGTCTTTCTCATCTAAAGAAAAATACGTTTTCTTGATTAAATTAATTTTTTTTTCGCATCAAAAACATAATTTTCTTGCTTTGAAATATATTTTTTCATCTGAAGAAAATTTAAATAAATAACTTTTCTTGATCTTGATGTTTGGCTTTAAATAATGTTATCTCTATTTAGGGTGAATTTGAATAAAAAATGTGCTTCTTCCAATTAGTTAATCTAAAAAAACTGTTAATTAAATTTGTATCAAATTTTTTACGGTGGAAGTTTAAATCATTATCCCGGAACAATTACACGTGATTTTGCATAATTTTAAGTTTTTCATATAATTTTAAGTATCTTAAAAATATTTAATTCATGGTAAAAATTATCGTTTATTTTAAAAAACTGTGCTGTGCAAAATTTTGATAATTTTTGATGTGCGGTTTATCTGTTTTAACTAAACGAATTGTTTTTAGGATTCAAATTCACTCTTAAAAACCTAAAAATTTTCGCGACATCGACACGCCACCCGCACGCACAAAGGGCGAAATTTGAAATTCCGAAAAGTCTGAACTTGTCTTCTCGTTTGAGAAAAAAAAATAATTTGTTATTTCCATTTAAAAAAATATGGATGTAATTGTCTTGCTTTAAAATTAAATTGTCATTTTTGTTTCGAGAAGTTCCGTTATTTTGAGCTAAGAAAGTATAAAAAGTAAAGCTTTTTTTGTGCTAAGAAGATGTAAGTAAAAAATTTTATGTCTTGTTTCGAAATTGTTTTAAATCAAAACAATTTTTCAGAATTGTTTTTTTTTCTCAAAACAAGCGGTTTCTTACATGAAAAAAAAAAACATTTTGGGAGAAGACTTTCGCTTTTGGGTCAATACAATATTTTCAAAAAAATTACTTTTCTCCAGGTAAGATTTTCTTTTGTTCTGTGAAGCGATGAATATTTATTTTATAAAAGCACTATTGAACGCAAAAATGTGAATTATTTTTCCATATTTTTAAGACAATAAATATTTAATAAATGTAAATAAATCCAACATAATTTTACTACCTAACCAAAAATAAGTCCCGTTAAATTGACATATGACGAATTTTTAAGAAAAAAAACCTTGTTTTTAACACAAGCGTTCGCAGTAAAAATTATGATAAATAGGTAACCCTCGCCATTTTTTAGTAAGATGTGCATTTTCTCGTCCTGAATACGAAATGGACGATCCTGTACCTCAAAATTGTGGATAAGGGTTCGGCACACCAATCCAAAGGTGGGCAATTTTAGAGGTCACACATGTAGTAGTACTCCCAGATCAAAAATCACCTGGTGTGTTGGACCTCATTCATGGATAAGGGTTCGGCACAGCAGTTGATTTTTGGTCTGGGGGTACTACTACATCATATATGTGAAAATGGTGGGGGTTACCCTACCCCCTCTAAAATTACCCACCTTTGGATTGGTGTGCCGAACCCTTATCCACAATTTTGAGGTACAGGATTGTCCATTTCGTATTTAAGACGAGAAAATGCACATCTTATCAAAAAATGGTGAGGTTAACCTATCCATCATAATTTATTCCTTGAACTTTTTGTCTATTAGTAATTTTATTTGTTTTAGCGTTTTAGATAGAACGTCATTGAAACTTTAGGTTATGAAGTTTGTTGACTTAAGAGTGTTCGCGTTTGATATTTTTAATAATTTCTGATATTTATGATGAAATTTTCAGTGGTCGTAGATAACGTATAGTACATTAACTCTCATGTTATGGTCATTACGCACTCAGATAAATTAAGGCACTCGCCTGCGGTTCGCGTCTCAAACTTCATCTTCGCGTGTAATGACCATCGTGACATGCTTGTTATGTAAACTACTATTTGCTTAATATAAAAAATAAGGATTTTACCGTTACATAACACTAACTTGAATATTTCGCTCATATTTTGAGAAAAGGCAATTATAAACTATTAAAATTAATAATAGAAGAAAAAAATTGAAGGTAAAAGAGGCTCGAGTCGTTGACATGGCTTAAAAATCTTAGGAAATGGTATGGTGTTAATACTACGACACTATTCCGAAAGGCAGTGAACAGGGTGCATATCGCGCTGATGACAACCGACGTTCGAAGAGAGGATGGTACTTGAAGAAGAACCAAAAGCTTTGTTTAAATGGCATCTTCTTTTGACGATCATTTTATTCTCTTTCGGTTAATATGTTTGGAGAAATATACTTTTATCTTATATTACTTATCAGTTTTCGATTCCTTTTTTTAGATATTAAATTAAAAAAAAATATATTAAAAGATAAAGTAAGAAATCACAAAAACGAATAAATTGAGATCTGGAAAATTACACTAATTAAGAAAAAAACTAAAAGATATTACTACCTGAGCCTTGTAAAGAGGTAAACGAATGTAAACGAAAAGTAATCAACAGTTGCTGTTTTGAGAACAAAATGGGTTTGTTTAAAAAAATAACTACCTATCTAAAACTTGATGAAACACAAAATATTTCCTTATGGTAAATTTATAATTAGATATTTTAAAAACCACTTCATCGATTTAAAAGAACAGCCACTCTGTAGCAAGAAACAAGTTAAATTCATTATAGGGTACCATTCGACTCATGATCCCTATTTAAATACCAAAGTTAAAACTCACTCCTAACCGGAAGCATGTCCTTCAAGAATTTAATTCTTTCCAAAAGGTATTATCCTCTGAAAGAAAATCAAGGTGCACAAAGATTTTTCTCCGCATAATCCTCGAAAAAATATTTGTTTTATTTTCGTTGAAATACCCTGTATATAAGCATTCTGTGTCTGAATTTACTGTTCCCTTTGGTTATGCAAATACCAAAAACACGAGTGCCACGAGAGTGGCAAGTATTAGGCTTTCAACTCATTAAATACTTCTAGCATTGGGCTTGTCCGTTAACATTACAGATGTCAAGGAAAATTTTCTTGACTTTCAAAGCGAAAATTCTTTAGCTTAGGAATGCAATATAGTCCTAAATGACTATAGATATATAGGTTTTTAAATCTTTTTTCGCCTTTTTTTCTTAAAGATATAGGTCACAAAGAAATTGTAAAACATTGATATTCGCACTTTTAATTTTGAATTAAGTTTAATTTAGTGTGGTCTAATGCTTGTTTTACACTGACAATTATTAAGCCATAGATGATTTCATAAATTATTAATTTGTGTAATAAGCTTTGTTTAAACCTAAAAATCAATAACCCAACCTTTAGAGTTAACCTCACAAAACAGCCACAGGAAAAGAAACCGATTGGAACTCTATATTGACAATAAGGTTTATACGCGCCTAAAACCGGTTTTAAATTAAATCAGTTTTTCCAAGTACTTATACGTCCTTCATTAAATGTCATAAAATGTCAGTTTAAAAGGAATTTAAGCATTTTTAAAGTTTTTAAACTACCCTAAAATTTTAGTGCCTCAATCGGTTTTAGTGGTATTTATAATAATATAATATAAAAGCGCTTTAAGACGCCCGTATAAACAAAGTACGTGATTTTGGTATTCTGTGAAAACTTGGTCAAAATAAGAGCATATTCTAATTGCGTGAATAATTCCATGAAGAAATTTGTGAATTTCTGTTATCTTATTGCTGAAATCAAGCTCAAAGAACGGATAGTACACCATAAAATCAGTTATTTTATGTTAAAAAGAAATGAAAATATCTCGAAAACTTTAGCTTTGAAAGATTTGTAATATTTACGAAAATCTGAAAACCGCATATCAATAGCTGTTTTGCTTCTAAAATTATGATTTTTTTAAAATATATTATAACGTTTTTCAAATAACTCGGAAACTAAAGCTCCCACGAATTTGGACTTTCATTCTCCCCCTCTTCTCCCCTTCAACCCCCCTCCACCCTACTCAAAAGTTAATCAGTTCATGGTCAGCCGATAGAGGATTTTTATATCAAATTTTATTATCGTGCAGTATACAGACAGACAACAGACAACAGTTTGGAACTTAGTAATTCATTTTTGATAAAATTAAGAAAAGTCAAAATTTCACGATTTTAATAGTCCCCCATACCATATTGAAATATATTATTTGAAATATATATTATTTAAATATACCATATTGTTATGGTAGACTTAACAGATAAAAAAAAGCATCAAAATGAATACAAATGCCAGAGTGCTAAGTTGGCCATTTTTGTTATAAAATATTTGAAAGAAGTACTAAATAAATAACTATTAAATACTTAGATTTATCTAATGAGGCAATATGAAATAATATTGTTTAAAAAATTAAAGTTTAGTTAAATCACGAAAAAAGTGGAAGAGAAACAGTAAAAAGAGAATCCAAAGAAAAAACAATATAAAAAAAATACTACACTGAAAAAAAAACAACTAGAATAATAAGAGAACAATAAAATTAACAAAACAACAAAATAAAAATTTGATGTAACAATATTCGTGTCCATATATTAATAATGGTTTAGGAGAAAATACTGGATGCAACGGAGGTAACGTATCATATAAACAAGGCAGACCCCTATTAATATATTCCTTGAAGTAGGTACACTCTTAAATCAAATAAATTTTTACCGGCATAATCAACCTTTAGCTGCTGCACAAAAAAAAAACGTTAAAATGACTTGGTCAAATTTTTAATCAAGATAGATGCCTCGATGAGTATCTAAATCAGGTGCTTCTGGTTAGCTGTAAAAAAGTTGCAAGTAATGCGTTCAAAGCGGTTAAAGTTAAATGGGAAATAATAGAAGTAGACAATTTTTTGTCACTTAACCAACCGTCATAATCTTCACGCTTTATTTCAACGTTTTAAAGTAAACTATTGCCAGTTTGATGTATAAAATTAGTGATTTTATAATGACCAGTTAATTTATTATACTTTTGCATGTAGATTTTAATTTTCTTTTGCTAATTAATTGTATTTAGTCTTATTAGACACAGTTTGCACGTGATCGAATTTAAAACATTAAAAAGATCTGGCAACATTGATAGCATGTCAAGCGTCAAAAGAACACATCGGAATGCCCAATGTTTAAGGCATACTTTGTTCCTAACCTTCATTTTCTAAAACATCTCATTAATCATCTGGCCAGCCCTTGATGTCAATCATTCTGTTCTGTTATTCCAGGCTTTCTATACGGAACGATTTTGTCTTCTATTTATTTTAAACGGTAGGACAGTTTTTGTATGTTCATGTAACATGACCCAAAAATATTTTCAAAAAAAATATTTTTTTTAATAAAAAATATCCAGAGCAGTTAATTCGTTGCACAGTCTTTCATTCAACTATGGAAGGGAGTCGGTCCCAGAATGTTATATGGACTGGATAATATAGTGAGCAGCTGTTACGTAAAGACAATTTTTTTTTAAATTTAAATTTCGGTCTGTATAGAGGATATTAATTTGTTTTAACCTGATTATGTATGCCAAGATTTTTATAAGAATGCACAAAAAATGCTGTATGTATGATACAAGGCAATTTGATGGAATTCGCTGAGAACTTTTAGAAAAGATAGTAAGAAAATAGTATACGTATTTTGGACTTACGTGATGAAATCTTTATGAGTTTAGGTTTCCAAAATTATTAAATTATCAAGAACAAAATATATTAATATAATAACATCCTTAAAATGCACTAATCATTTGGCTTTTTAAATCTTCTGCCTGTTTGAGTTTCTTTTTAGCAATTATATAGGGTGGGCCCAAAATTTGTCAATTTTTGAAATAGGACGACTAGGTCGCAAGTTATGCTAGCCCGAAACAGTGCACCTTGCTACAGACATCACAATTTTTTGTCTAAATACTCCAGGTTTAAAATTTGCATAACTTTTTTATCTTCTAACCAATTTAGATAGGTGGTAAGGTATGGGGCTTTTGCTTATTTGACAAAAATCAAGTCCAGAGCAGCACAAAAATATTTCGCAGGGGGCGAAATTTGTCCATTTTTTAAAGCTCTCCACCATTTTGAATTTTTGACATATGTCAAATTTTCAGTCATACCAGTAAAGTCTTGACCCTTGTCTATAAAAACGGTCAAAAATTTTGAAAATCGGCCAATTAGGTCCAAAGTTATAGCGCGTTCAAAAAGTGACAAATTTTTTGGCCCACCCTATATAAAGTGCCACCTAACTATTTAAAAATAAAAATCGCCACCGATTTAAAACTTTATTCCAGAATTTCGTCTTTTTCTATTTTTGTTAACTGGAAAAACTGCATTTGTTTGAATTCAAGCAACATATAAAAACAATTTAGACGATAGCAATTCCCAATTTCAGGTCAGGATTCTTTACCCAACGTTTTACACCGTGTGATTATTTTATCATTTTAACGAACTTAACACGAAAGACTTTGTTTTCTTACATAGCGTTTTGCCCCAGTTTTCATGTGTGAATATTTTTTATTACTATCGACCAATCGATAGGCAGTGATTAATAGTCTCGAGTTACAGTTTTACCGACAGGCATCGCTTTTCGGAATATTTTACATTGTAGACCTGTCATTTTGCTCTGACCTATCTCATGTCATATCGGCTATGCGACGGCTTTCTTCAGATTTAATATGGATTCGATCTTTGTAGATGTTTCTTTATCTTTGCTACAGTTCTTGTTGCAGTGTGTGGTCTCAAATCATAACCTTTGGTTTGTAAACAAAATTTCAGATATCATCGGAGTAATTAAGAAATTGTCAAATACATAATTTGTAAATATCGTATATCTGACTAATTTATATTCTCGGGGTAATAAGGATCTAAATGGCGTTTTTTTTTGCTAAAAAAACGCTTTTAAAATTTGGCTAGTCTAAAAAAAAGAGAAGAATATAGAATAAAGCACTGGCGCACCGAGGGGGGGAGGGTTTGAAGTTAAAACCCCCCTTGAGAAGCCTGGTTATGGTCACATTTTTACTTCATATTAAGTTTTTTTTAATAAATCCTTACACTCCCCCTCCCCTCTCCGAAATCAATTCCTGGGTGCGCCACTGAATAAAGATAACTCTGGGAAACAGCAAAATTATTTCCTCAACCAAAATACCAAAATACAACTTATTTTATTATACTAATTAATAATAATTATAATAATTATCTGCCCTTGATTTATGGAAAAAAATCCAACATTAGATGAAAAAGACCTGGATTTATTATAGCAATTGTACTTTAAAAGGCGTTTAAATACTTATAACATGAATCCTAAAATGTAGTATGGGGACTATTAAAATCGCGAAATTTTGACTTTTCTTAATTTTATCAAAAATGAGTTACTAAAGTTCCAAAACACCTTAATCGATGAAAAACAAAAGTTGTTTGTCGGTCTGTTGTCTGCTGTCTGTCTGTATACACGATAACTTAAGAACGCATTAATCGATTTTAACGAAATTTGGTACAAAACTCCTCTATCGGCTGACCATGAACCGATTAACTTTTGGGTAGAGTGGTGGATGGTTTAAGGAAGGAAAAAGGGGATAAAATATTTTAAAAAATTGTAACTGGAACAAAAGCAAGTAGCCATATATGATTTTCAGATTTAAGTTTCTATGAATATGGACTACAAATTTTGTTATAAACTCTAAATTCGTGGGAGCTTTAGTTCTCGAGTGTTTTGAAAAAACGTTAAAATATATTTAAAAAAATCAAAACTTTAGAAGTAAAGCAGCTATTGATATGCGATTTTCAGATTTTGGTTTTCGTAAATATTACCCAAATTTTTTTTTATAAGGTTCAAATCTTTCAAAGCTACAGTTTTTGAGATATTTTCATTTTCTTTCAACATAAAATAATTGATGGTATGGTAGACTATCCGTGCTTTCTAGCACCAATTTTTTTATATTTAACTCCACTATGGACAATGGGAATGTATTTCTCATTCTGTTATCTGATGATTTTCCGAGCATTTGTCCATGACTTGTTGATATGATCATTCGTATTATTCGACTATAAAAACTTATGTCGCACTGATGATCCCTAACAATGGTGAAACACGTGTCTGCGTTTAGTCTCCAAGTCGCACCCGGTATGTATTCTGGTGGTAGCCCGGTGTATTTTGTAAAGTTCGTTTTTTTTGCTACCGATTCGTCATAGTAAAAAGTCCGACCGATGGATGGACTGTATCTGAAACCAGTCAGTGGTAGAACTGGTGAAAATCCAATCTGTTGGTAAAACCCTCTTTTCTGTCCACCATACCAATATGGTATAGGGGACTATTAAAATCGTGAAATTTTGACTTTTTTAAATTTTATCAAAATAAGTTACTGAGGTTCCAAAAACACCTTAATCGACGAAAAAAAAAGTTTTCTCTCGGTCAGTCGATCTGTCTGTCTGTTGTCTGTTTGTGTACACGATAACTCAAGAACGACTTAATCGATTTTAACGAAATTTGGTACAAAAATCCTCTGTTGACTGGCCATGAACTGACTAACTTTTGGGTGGGGGGTGGGGGGTTGAAGGAGGGAAAAGGGGGCTAAAATATTTAAAAACTTGTAACTTGGGAACAAAATCAAATAGCGATATACGGTTTTCAGATTATGTTTCCATGAATATGGACTACAAATTTTGTTATAAAGTCGAAATTCGTGGAGGTTTAGTTTTCAAATAAAAATCATAACTTTAGAAGTAAAGCAGCTATTGATATGCGGTTTTCAGATTTTCGTTTTCGTAAATATTACCCAAAAATTTTGTTATTTGGGATAAGGTTCTAATCTTTCAAAACTAAAGTTTTCGAGATATGCTTTCTGGCACCAATTTTTTTATAATATTGTTAGGAATTATTCTGCGAGAGAGAATTTTATGGCTGTGTTGGAATTTAAGAAATTTCTTTTGAACCAGTATTTAGGGGGCATAGCGTATTCGATGGGACTTCTGATGAAGATTTTACGCAACCTATTTTAATCGATTACCAATGGATCCACCAACACTGTCTAACCTGTTAATAGCCCCAAAAATGCTGCAGTCAAAAAGTATGGTTAGGGCGTGAATTTTTTTCTTAAATTCAGACGTTCAAGATAGAGCAATGAAATTTTGCTGATGTCGTTTTGGAAACGTACCCTAGTGTATCATAAAAAAATTGCATATGTGGCCCCTAGGGGGCAACAGGGGGGGGGTCAAAAACTATTTCTTAATTTTAAATACCTCCAACTTTGCCCCAGTCCCTAAGAGCTGAAAGGAGGCAAAATCTAATTTTCACCATTTTCATATTCCAGAAAACACTCCATATGGACACGACCCCTAAATACATACTCAACATTTTAAATCTCGAAGAACGAAAGATTGAAATATAATTTTTTAATTAAAATCGACCTAGTGGCCTTGTTAACAGCAACGAAATGTTTTTTGGTGTGGCAGACTTGTAGGTAATAGTATGAGCTACCAACTGACATAAAATTTGACATCTTTATACATTTCTGCCAAAACGATAATTAACAAAGGAACGGGTACATTTAACATGGGACTTTGATTGGCACAGGAATTAAACCAAATTTTGGGATGTAGATGTTAAAGTCCTGATCACACTTTAAATTGACCAAAAAAAAAAATTGTACGACTAGCTTCCAAGATACAGGGGTTTATTTGGTCCTGCTAATAAATGTGAATATTAGCATAAAAAATTGGTTTTTGCTGCAATATTTCCTTCCATAAGAGTTTACTAAATAAAAATTAAGAGATCCATAACTGCACTAAAAAGTCATTTGGTATACCGGGGAGGCTTGAGAAGTACCAAAAAGTTATTAGTAAAGTATTAATTTGTTTTTCTTTTGTAAGAAGTATACAAATCAATCAGAATTTTAATATTTGCACTAAAAAAGATGTCTTGTGGCAATATTGTTAGTCAGAAGAGCTTATGTTACTAAATAAAAATTAATAGTGACCGTTTAAATACCGAGAGCACTCAAGAAGTACTAGAATCTATTAATACGTTGGAAAATAGGAAAAAGTGCGAGGAATAATGTCAAAAAATAACAAATAATACTATTAATTACTCTTCATAAGATTTTTATTACAGGGGTATACTAGGAGGTACACAAATTAATCAATATTTTGATATTTACAAAAAAATGTTTCTTGTGGCAATATTGCTGTCGAGAAGAGTTTTTGTGACACTTAAGAAGTAGTAGAATTAAATAAAATTCTAATTGAATTAATTCTCATTGATTTATGTACTTCTTAGAATATCTCCATAATAAAAAATCTTATGGTGTATCACAAAAAATATTTTTTATTGAATTTTTACATTTTGGTTTTATTTCGTACCATTACAAAAAGCAAAAACCAATTAATACTTTACTAATAAGTTTTTGGTACTTTTCAAGGGTCCCCGGTATTCCAATTGACTTTTTGGGGCACTTACATTAATTTTTATTTAGTTGCATAAACTCTTGTGAAAAGAAATATTGCAGCAAAAACCAAATTTTTGTGCTAATATTCACATTTCGTTTATGTATTAGCACTATCAAATAAATTCCTGTATCTTCGAAACTAGTAGTACGATTTTTTTTTGATCAATTTAAAGTGTGATCAGGACCTCAACATCTACAATATCCCAAAATTTGGTTTAATTCCTGTGTCAATCAAGGTCCTTGTTAAGTGTAAAATTTTGAAGAAGCTTATTCTTTTAAATTTAACCAGTGGTACAAAAAAATCAATAAAAGTATAAAAGGCAATTTAGATTTTTTATTGTTGTTTTTATTGTAACTAATTACTAAAAAGGAATGGAAATAAAAATTTAAAAACAACTATTGTAGCTGGAATCGGAAGCAAAAAAAAACCTTTTCCTCCCAAAAAACGAAAGCACATTTTTTCTCGCAAAATTTGGAAACAACTAGCTGGAATCGGTAGCGAAAAAAAAACCATTCCTGCCAAGAAACGAAAGTACATTTTTTCCAGGTTCATGTTAAGTGTAAAATTTTGAATAAACTTGTTCTTTTAAATTTAACCAGTGGTACAAAAAAATCAATAAAAGTATAAAAGGCAATTTAGATTTTTTATTGTTGTTTTTATTGTAACTAATTACTAAAAAGGAATGGAAACAAAAATTTGAAAACAACTATTGTAGCTGGAATCGGAAGCAAAAAAAAACCTTTTCCTGCCAAGAAACGAAAGTACATTTTTCCTCGCAAAATTTGGAAACAACTAGCTGGAATCGGAAGCGAAAAAAAACCTTTTTCTGCCAAGAAACGAAAGTACATTTTTTCTTGCAAGGAAAGAAAGTGGGGTTTTACGTTTTACTTTTATATAAGAGTGGAAACCGACATTTTAGTCAATGTTGTAGAAAAATATATTATTTGGAAGCTAAATAACAGGGGCTAAAGCGCAAATATTGCGCGGTTTTAAAATTTCAACCAAATATATTTTTTTACCCAATATAGGTAGTAAGTCTATTATTTTCTCCCTTCAACTTCTGTTTATTTCGTGGGCTGGATTTTTTTAAAAAACTTTAGTGTATATAGTAATAAAATTTAGAGATGCCCCTAAGCCTTTTTTAATCAAAATCACGCAATTCGGTCATTACTATACTTTGTTTTGCATACTTTATTGTCCTTTATTCTAAATTTATCGCTTGAGCCTAAGGGTAAACCGTTGTCTTCTATTTTTACAATGATTCTTGAATGAATAGAAAAAAAATAACAAAGGTAGATGGAAAATAGAATACGTTTTAAACAAAAATAAACTTATGGCAGTTAAGGTGATATTAATTGCATAATTCTACCAAGATATTTATTTAAGCCAACAGCCATTAAAAAATGTGCTAAAACGGTAGGATGGCTTTACTAAAACTAATTAAAATTTTACATTTTTATAATTTCTTTAAACCCAACCCAATAAAAAAAAATTGAGATGTTATGCCAGGTGATGATGAGAAATCACATCTTCAACAGAACCTAGGCCCCGGAAACATCGCAATTAGTAAGCAAATGTCAGGGTAAATCCCCTAAAATGGTGATTAAAAAGAAAATAATAATAAAGTGCCTTTAGTCTGAAAAAATTACATTATAAAAGTAATATTCTAATTATATGGGTGGCGATATTCATATTATTATGCTTTTCCATATAACCACCCGTCTGAAAAAACTTATAAATCCATTAATCCAAGAAGAAAAAAATACAGAACAAAGCAAAAAAAAGTAAACTAAATACAATCTACTTTAGGAAAAAATCATTACATATAACTGCAGAAAAAAGCAAAAGTTAATTAAATAATTATAATAATACTACGAAAGCGTAGAAGGGCCAATTCAAACTTTTTTTTTCGTTTTCCGTAAAAAAACTCGGAATTCTGTACCTTTTTACGGAATACCGAGTTTTTTTACGGAATTCCATATTTTTACGGAATTCCGTATCTTTTTACGGAATATCGTATCTTTTTACGGAATTCCGAGTTTTTTTTAATGGAATTCCATATTTCTATATGGAATTCTGTATCTTTTTACGGAATTCCTTATCTTTGTATGGAATTCCGTATCTATTTACGGAATTCAGAGTTTTTTACGGAAAATTAAAAAAAAAGTTAGAAATGTCTCTTCTACGCTTTTTTCAGAATTCCGTATCATTTTACGAAATTCCGTATCTTTTTACGGAATTCCGAGTTTTTTTTTAGGGAATTTCGTATTTTTTTAAGGAATTCCGAATTTTCTTACGGAATTAAATTGAAATTAAAAAACTTGTTTTGGTACCGTTAATCTCGATTTTAACACTAAGCATGTAATATTTCTATGTTCGGTATTTCAAAATGCAGTGGTCGTATAACATTTTTTTTTCTATCCGTGTAGATATTTAAAAAACCCGGTATATTTTAAAGTTTAAAAAAATAACTCTTTTAAAAATAAACAAAACACCATTTTGCTAAAAATTAATTAAAAGATAAAACTGCATCTCTGAACGGATGCCTTCATCTTCTACACGGAACATTCGTCATCTTAAACCGAGACAAAATCTCCGTGTGAATAACAGAGAGAACACGTGTTGGTAACGTATTAAATAGAAATAGCAGTATGCTCATAAATTCATTTTGAAAGTACTTTTTCGTTTTGAATTTAGATTTATTCGTCGTCGGCCTATCAGATCTTTTTGGTAAAGGAGGCTTTTAAACCCGGTGTTACGCTACATAAAAGTTTACTTATGTTCC
This sequence comes from Oxystoma pomonae, assembly GCA_963921995.1. Classification (NCBI taxonomy): domain Eukaryota; kingdom Metazoa; phylum Arthropoda; class Insecta; order Coleoptera; family Brentidae; genus Oxystoma; species Oxystoma pomonae. The sequence continues at coordinate 44,848,376 of OY998165.1, forward strand.
TATTAAGAGATTACTAACATCCCATTTACACAAGCATGGATGAAAATGGGCTAGAAATCTGCCAACAACATCATCATAAATTAATAAAATTGTATCTTCGACCATATGTATGTGTATATATTAATAACTGGTACAGTAAAGATGCCAATAAAAACAAATACAAAATTATTTATACTTTTCGGATTTAGGAGTGGATACGGGTTCCACACTGTAAAATGTCCCCTAGAATCAGGTGTTATGGACGTGTGTTAAAAAAAAAACAAATTTGTGAACTAGAACAAATCACTGTGCACGTAGTGCCCTATTTTGGAAGTTGAATTTAAAATAAAATGAATAAAACCGGTTTTAAGTTAAACTGTTTTATTTATTTTTGCACTAAAGGGTAGAAAATAATTTGAACTGATACATTCTACTGACTGCAATGACTGTTCAGAAATACATATCACATAAAATCGCATAGCGCTCCAAACTGGAAATGAACACACTATACAATAATCTTAAAAACTTCGGAGTGCGCCACGATTTTTTGTCACATTATTGAATAATCACTTTATTTAATAGAACATATCAGTTTAAATTCATGTCCGTAAATAAAAAATAATAGTAAGACTCATGGCATATCGGAAAAGCGATTTTGTTTCTCACTTCATTAAGACCAGACCTCCACTGAGTCCAATGCCTAATCACCATACGAGTCATACGATTGTACTTGGCAGTTGAAGCTACAAAGGTAATAGTAGTAGTAGTAGTAGTAGTAGTAGTAGTAGTAGTAGTAGTAGTAGTAGTAGTAGTAGTAGTAGTAGTAGTAGTAGTAGTAGTAGTAGTAGTAGTAGTAGTAGTAGTAGTAGTAGTAGTAGTAGTAGTAGTAGTAGTAGTAGTAGTAGTAGTAGTAGTAGTAGTAGTAGTAGTAGTAGTAGTAGTAGTAGTAGTAGTAGTAGTAGTAGTAGTAGTAGTAGTAGTAGTAGTAGTAGTAGTAGTAGTAGTAGTAGTAGTAGTAGTAGTAGTAGTAGTAGTAGTAGTAGTAGTAGTAGTAGTAGTAGTAGTAGTAGTAGTAGTAGTAGTAGTAGTAGTAGTAGTAGTAGTAGTAGTAGTAGTAGTAGTAGTAGTAGTAGTAGTAGTAGTAGTAGTAGTAGTAGTAGTAGTAGTAGTAGTAGTAGTAGTAGTAGTAGTAGTAGTAGTAGTAGTAGTAGTAGTAGTAGTAGTAGTAGTAGTAGTAGTAGTAGTAGTAGTAGTAGTAGTAGTAGTAGTAGTAGTAGTAGTAGTAGTAGTAGTAGTAGTAGTAGTAGTAGTAGTAGTAGTAGTAGTAGTAGTAGTAGTAGTAGTAGTAGTAGTAGTAGTAGTAGTAGTAGTAGTAGTAGTAGTAGTAGTAGTAGTAGTAGTAGTAGTAGTAGTAGTAGTAGTAGTAGTAGTAGTAGTAGTAGTAGTAGTAGTAGTAGTAGTAGTAGTAGTAGTAGTAGTAGTAGTAGTAGTAGTAGTAGTAGTAGTAGTAGTAGTAGTAGTAGTAGTAGTAGTAGTAGTAGTAGTAGTAGTAGTAGTAGTAGTAGTAGTAGTAGTAGTAGTAGTAGTAGTAGTAGTAGTAGTAGTAGTAGTAGTAGTAGTAGTAGTAGTAGTAGTAGTAGTAGTAGTAGTAGTAGTAGTAGTAGTAGTAGTAGTAGTAGTAGTAGTAGTAGTAGTAGTAGTAGTAGTAGTAGTAGTAGTAGTAGTAGTAGTAGTAGTAGTAGTAGTAGTAGTAGTAGTAGTAGTAGTAGTAGTAGTAGTAGTAGTAGTAGTAGTAGTAGTAGTAGTAGTAGTAGTAGTAGTAGTAGTAGTAGTAGTAGTAGTAGTAGTAGTAGTAGTAGTAGTAGTAGTAGTAGTAGTAGTAGTAGTAGTAGTAGTAGTAGTAGTAGTAGTAGTAGTAGTAGTAGTAGTAGTAGTAGTAGTAGTAGTAGTAGTAGTAGTAGTAGTAGTAGTAGTAGTAGTAGTAGTAGTAGTAGTAGTAGTAGTAGTAGTAGTAGTAGTAGTAGTAGTAGTAGTAGTAGTAGTAGTAGTAGTAGTAGTAGTAGTAGTAGTAGTAGTAGTAGTAGTAGTAGTAGTAGTAGTAGTAGTAGTAGTAGTAGTAGTAGTAGTAGTAGTAGTAGTAGTAGTAGTAGTAGTAGTAGTAGTAGTAGTAGTAGTAGTAGTAGTAGTAGTAGTAGTAGTAGTAGTAGTAGTAGTAGTAGTAGTAGTAGTAGTAGTAGTAGTAGTAGTAGTAGTAGTAGTAGTAGTAGTAGTAGTAGTAGTAGTAGTAGTAGTAGTAGTAGTAGTAGTAGTAGTAGTAGTAGTAGTAGTAGTAGTAGTAGTAGTAGTAGTAGTAGTAGTAGTAGTAGTAGTAGTAGTAGTAGTAGTAGTAGTAGTAGTAGTAGTAGTAGTAGTAGTAGTAGTAGTAGTAGTAGTAGTAGTAGTAGTAGTAGTAGTAGTAGTAGTAGTAGTAGTAGTAGTAGTAGTAGTAGTAGTAGTAGTAGTAGTAGTAGTAGTAGTAGTAGTAGTAGTAGTAGTAGTAGTAGTAGTAGTAGTAGTAGTAGTAGTAGTAGTAGTAGTAGTAGTAGTAGTAGTAGTAGTAGTAGTAGTAGTAGTAGTAGTAGTAGTAGTAGTAGTATATAACTATAACCGTAGCAGCTTTGGATCAACACCTATGAATTTTTAAATATTACAACCCCCTTTTTTTTTGTTAGTTATTATTAATTGACCTCTTCCTTTTGCAATTGCTTCTCTAAAATTTCACCAACTACTACAATTTTTTGAAGTTTTCATAAACGGCGTTTTTTGCATTTTTAAAACATATTGATGTATTATTATTTAAACTTATTTTAAGCATTTTTTCTGGGAGAAGATATTCTCGATTAAAAAAGGTTAAGGTATAACCTCAGCAATACTATATGATTAAAAATGGTAAAAGCTAAGCTAATGATGGAAAATATAGAAAATATTTAAAAAAATTTTTGCGAAATAACCGTTATTACTAATACGAATTAAGACCCTGCAAGGGAGGGTTCAAACAAGAAAACAAACATTAAAGTTAAAAGCAGTGGCATTCCCAGTAGGGGGGGGCGGTGGGAGGGGGGATGGCCCCTCCTTTCTTCGAGAGTTTATTTAAAAAATCGCCGGTTTTTTTTGTGATATTTTTTCAAAAATTTTTGCCTGCGGCGCCCTACTGGGGGAAGTTACATTAAGTTTTAATTTTAGAACTTTTGCATTAAACTTTTTCTTGCCTTTTACAAAATTTTGCGCTTATGCCCCCCTTCTTCTTCAAGTGCCATGCTCTCTTCGAACGTTGGCTATCATCAGCGCAATCTGCACCCTGTCCACTGCTTTTCGGAAAAGTGACGTAGTACTAACACCGTACCACCTCTTCTGACTTCAATTTTGCCTTTTATTATCAATTTTAAGAGTTTATATTTGTCATTTCTCAAAATATGGCCAAAATATTCAAACTTCCGTTTTTTGATGGTAAATAAAACTTCAAGCTCTTTATTTATTCTAAGCAGAAGTGTCAGTCAGTGTCCATGCTTCCATGCCATAATATAAGATGGTAAAAACATAACACCGAAGCACACGAATTCGGAGAGTGGTATTAAGATCGTGACTACACAACACTGGTTTCATTTTGATAAAAGATGATCTGGCCTGTTCAATTCTTGCACGAACTTCTTGCATGTTGTCCCATTAAGGAGACAACCTAAGTATTTGTATAAATCCACGCGTTCGACTTGCTGCCGATTTACTTCTAACATGCCCCGGATGTTCTTTTCCTTGGATATGACCATCCATTTTGTTTTTTCAACATTGAAGTCAAGCCCGAATTGCGAACTTTTGGCAGCAATTTGATTCAACAACTCTTGTAGGCCTTCCAGCGTGTCTGCTATTATGACAGTGTCATCGGCATATCTTATGTTGTTGATTTTTATACCGTTTATGGTCAAACCCCCTTCGCAGTTATGAATTGCATTCTCCATTATTTTTTTACTATAGATATCAAACAACAGCGGAGACAATATACAACCTTGGCGTACTCCTCTTCTTATTTGGACCTCTTCGGACAGTTGGCCATCAACCTTTATTTAAGCAGTCTGATTCCAGTATAGATTAGCTATTATCTTTAGATCTCGGTCATCTAGACCAACTTCTTTTAGCGATTCTATGAGCTTTTGGTGTTGGACTCGATCAAATGCCTTCTCATAATCTATGAAACAGGCATAGACTGGCACCGACACATCTCTAGACCGCTAAATTAAGACTTGAATGCCAAACAAGGCCTCCCGAACCCACCACGAAATCCAAACTGCGTGTCACCCATAAAAGATTCGCAGTTCCCATAAATTCTTTTGTGGATAATCTTTAGAAATATTTTTAACATATGGCTCATTAGGCTGATTAGGCGATAATCACTACACTTCTCTGCTGAATGTTCCCTAGGCAGCGTAACAAAGGTTGACTTTAGCCAGTCAGCAGGGATTTTGCCGCTACGATAAATGAAGTTAAAAAGCTTGACCAGCGTATTTAGGGAATGTTCGTTTTTTACCAGCTTTAAAACCTCAATGCATACTTCGTCCTGCCCCACCGCTTTTCTGTTTTTAGCTGAAGATATTGCGTGTTTTACTTTCTCTGGTGTTATATCTATGCCTTGGTTTGAGAATTCTTCTGTCTGTTCGGATCGGTCATCGGTAAAGAGATGTTCTATGTAGCTACCCCATTCTTTTAATTTTTCTTTGGTATCCGATGATTTTGCCTTGATTGTTCACACGGATTCCAGCTTGTCTTTTATTAAATAATCCAGCCGCTTCCTTATGCCCTCCCCCGTTTTGGAAAAGCTGAGACCGCCGCTGGTTAAAAGTGTACAATACTAATTTTACAGAAGACAAATTTAATATGCCTATTTGTTACAATAATACGTTTAAACTTTCTACTCATTTTTGAAGAAATCGCCGCAAGAAAATATTGCACTTTGCATATAAAAATCTGTCGAACAATTAGACAAATTGGCCACGGTGCTGCATAATTATAAATGATTTGAATGCGATTTAAAGCAAACTTTTTAAGTTATACGGTGAATCGTTTTCTGGGTTCAATACCAGATTTACTATTTAGACCTGTTTTAATAATATTTCTACGGTCTCTTTAAAAAACGTAAACAATACAAGGCAACCGCGTCAAATACCGTAACGAAAACAAAAACAAAAAAAAACGAAAATTAACTAGAATTTCTCTGAAATTCTGGACTTTTAATTTTAGGTTTCTTAAAACAAAACCACCGTCAAGACTTCGAGAGAGACGAACGCAAACGAGATTAAAATTCTAAGAAGAGTGACGCTGAATTTGTCAGTATTGCTCGTAATAAAAAAAGCGACATTGTACAGAGTTGTACTACCTAAATCTAAAAAGACTTCTTGTATACTCAATACATTGATTACATTTTTGTGCTAGTATTGCCTACATTAATTTTTTTTAAAGTATAAATCCTCCTAATTCTGGTTACAAACAGATGGACCTACCTTGCTGACAGTTGCAGTGCAGCAAAATTTTTGTGCCAGTTTTTAAGTAAAATTAATTTTTTGCCAATTTGTAAGAGTTTGGTTGTAAGTCTGAAACATCAAGTTCGTATGTTTAAGTGAAACACACTATATACAACCGCATTCTTGAATCGACCTTTTAGTGTGGGGGAATATGTCGATAATTTCTATCCCGTGGGATTTTGAATGAAGGAGTTTTGTGACTATTAGGCATACAGGTCAAATTCGATCCTTAGAGCTTAATGCAGTTTAAAGCTTCATGACCTTCAAAAATTAACATATTCCAAAAATAACATAACAAAGGGCGCTATTCATCAATTATTAAAGCGAAGGGGACCAAATTTCGTAAGAAAGATAAGAAAGTTAAGTTCAATAATATTGTTAAAAAGAATTTGGTTCATCTATGACGTGTTTTAATATGGCGCTGATATATCAAAATGGTGACCTATAACCACATTTTATTTTATCCAATTTCGTAAAAAGGCAAAAATGACAAAAAAAAGTATAGTTGGTACATGACCTTGAGTGACCTTGAAAATACGATGTACAAGGGAAAAACCAGCTTTTTGTAGAGTTTTATTCCAATTTACAACTTTAAGTTATGATTTTTCGACCGCCATTTTGGAAAATGGCAACTAAAACACATGGTCCAGAATTCGGTAATGTATATCTAACTTCTGCTAACTCTCCTTTAGGTAATTTAAATGACTTTCTTTGCAAGAAAAGTGAGTAGAACATAAAATTCACAGTTCCGCAAAAAAAATTAAAAAAATATAGGTCATTTTTATCGGGGTATAGCATAAACATCTGTTACGCCAGTCAAAACAAATGGTAGGGAGATTTAAAATGAAGTGTTTGTCTAAGGCTAACATATTAATTTCATCTCCGGAATTTAAAGATTTTGCCTAGTGATAAATTGAGATTGACACTACAAAAGGCTGATTTTCATGTGTATATAGTATTTTCAAGGTCAATCAAGGTCATGCATCAACTAATTTTTTTTAGTAGTAAGCGGCGATAAGTCAACAAGAATTCATGACCATCTTCCCATTTTTGCTTTTTTACGAAATAGGATAAAATAAAATGTGGTTATAAAATAAAAAATTGCGTAATAGTTTGAGGTACATTTGAGGTCTGAGAAAGCGTCGAATTATTAAGATTTTTTTTAAAGAAAATGGCAAAAATCTTGTTTTTTGCGATTGTCAAGGTCATTTAAGGTCGGATGATCTTAAAAGTGAATTTGTTGGAATCCTCGACTTATATAGAAATGAGTATAATCATGCCCCGGTTGCGAAAGTAGTATTTTTTATGATTTTTGGCTGCCATCTTGAAACATGACGTCTTATGACCCCTTTTACACGGATGCGAACAAAACACCCAATAACACTTGATTGTGTGACTAAAGAGCTATCAATCCCACATAGTCACAAAACTTTTTCATTGAAAATCCCATGCACTTACAATTGCCAAAAATTCTTACCCTAAGCTGCGTTAGAGAAAGATTTAAAGTGAGATTGTTCTCTTTCTAACACATTATGCGTATAAGGATTTTGAAAATTTCTTTTTATCTCACAATTTCTCCCAAATCATTATAGATAGAAATAACGTGATTGGTATTTTTAAATTCAGGGAGGAAAGGCTCATTCAAAATTGCAATAAAATTCAAATAAAATTTTTTAAGATTTTTGTTGCTAACTGATTTATTGATTTAGTTTAAAATAAGCTAATAATTTCTCATATAGACAACACGGTTAAATGATATTTAATATCTTATTTAAAATGTAAATTTTTGATAAAAAATTTCAAGGTCATAAAAAAAATCTAGTCCAGCCCTGTCTTGGTTAAAAACTCATTGACTTAAATTGTTTTTTAAGCAAATTATGTCATGCATCAACTGATGAGATTTCCGAATACTACTTAGTTACATACTGTTTTTAAAGCGTGTATTTCATTACAACATTAACGAAGCGGCATACTTATTTCGAAAAAAGTTGGATGGTCCTTGTTTTTAAGCCTCGATCTTGATGGTTTTATAAATTTTCAATTTAAATCTCATTTACTGGGGTTGTGTTTTTTTTACAGTATACTGGTATATCAAGGAGTAATTAATTGTCTTGCAAGATGTAAAAGTATTAGCTTTTATGTTATTAATATTTTAAAGTTGCGATCATTTATTCTAAGTGAGTAGTTGTTACATTTTTCCTTTTTTTTATTCTGACTTTTCGTGTGGTCGTTATAAAGTAGTACACTGGATTTAACTATTAATTTACAATACTTAACCTCTTGTAACTTTAGGTTATATGAGTAGGTAGTTCTATATATTTTTTTTTCTATATCTCAATACGACTGACTTTGTAATTTAAATTCGTTAAAAAAAAAACAGTTTTTCTTTAATTAAGGTAATTTTAAGTGTATTAAATCTAGCAAAAGCAAACTCAATTGCCATAGGATATATTTTGTAATATCTTTAGAAGCAATAAAGTTTACTGAATCCTGAATTAATTGTCTTCTGGGTAGTGCGCACCAGTCTAAGGTATTTCTTGGAGTCTTGGAAATATCCACGCTGTTAGGCAAGAGGGAATCAATTACTACGTTCATACGTATCTAACACCGGTTTTATATAAGGCCGGTTTTAAATAAAGTTAACAACAGATTTTTGGGTAAAATTAGGGTTGAATATTTCTTTAGGTTTGAAGCATTGTAGTAAAAACCTTTTACTAACTTGACATGAAATAATACTAACAATAAACATACAGTAGTATTTTATACCACATTCACCGGGGTTAATTTTGGTTCAGAACCTTCTAAATGTTTTGGTTTCATCTTTACTTTAGTCGATCGTCGTTTTAGGTTGATTTTCTCGTATAGAGTTATCAGCAACATTATCACTTGATTGGACTAATTTCTGTGTTGTATCTGCTTCTTCTGGTTCATCCTGCTTTCTTGCGTCATCTGTGGTGATTTCATTGTCATCATCGTTTTCCAAATCGAGTAGTCGTAGATCTTCTCTCGGGGCTAAATGTATTTTTGATATGGGTGATGGTAGACTCGGTCCCAGCCGATAGCAGATTAAATCAAAAATTTTAAACTCATTTATCGGTAGATACATTCCCTCCCAAGCAGAGTTTTACGACACTGAGGTGCTTAAGCTCTTTCGTAGAAAGAAGTGATTAGGAAGTATGGGCTTTTCCGAAAATAGTTGTAATTAGTGAATGAATAATATAAATACCAGAAATGGCTGGGGTTGGGTTGTATTGGGTTCTTTATGGATGGGAAGGGATGTAATGGGTTAGGTTCCCTAGGGATGGGAAGGGATATAATGCGTTGGGGTAAGTTGGGTACAATATATGTATTTACGTACCTATATGTTACACTTTTATAGATATATTTTATTTAATAAAGTAAAAATTAATCAATACTACAGCTCTATTTCACCAGTCTCCCCTCACCCCTCTTAAAATCTTTCGCCGGGTTCGAATTTACCTTTTTCACTGAAAAACAAAATTTGGGACTGCATTTAACCGTTATTATTGACCCCTTTTTTCTTGGGAGGGAATTTGCCTATTCTCCAGTGACGGTCCCTGGGCCCCCCCCCTTTGAAAAAAGTAGACAACAAAGATGCTGGTGGTAACCCTGAACAGTATTTTGGGATAGACACAATAAACGCATAACGTAGTTACCGCAAAAACCACGATATTGGAAATACAGAAGTGAAGAACAGTATTATTAAGTTCCTGTTTATAAACAAAATTTAGAGAAAATCATTTCGGACATAAGATAAGGCAAGATTAGTTAATGTCGTTTCCAAATACTATAAACTGTTTGATTAATCCAAACCACAAATTCTTGAACTTTTAATGGGAGAAATCAGTATTGGGAAACAATATGGTCAGAACTAGGCAAAAGCTTAAATCAAAACATAATGATAACGTTTTCGAGGCAATTAACAAGTTTGACGATATTTTTCCGTTGATAAAAACATTCTTGGATGTTGGCCAGTAAGTAATGCTTCGTCAGAAAGAAGCTTCTCCTGCCTCAGAAAATTGAAAACATAAGTACTTAAAAACAATATGACGGAAATTCGTCTGGTGGGCTCACCGTTGCTGCAGATCGACCTACATATTGAAATTGATATTTAGCATGTTATTGACCGGTTTGCCCAAACAAAAAACGGAAACGACCTATTTGTTGAGATAGGCATCTAATATTTGAGAAATTCCAATATAAAAGGTAATGTCTCAACTTAAAAAGTTTCTTAGACATCAAAAAAAATGTATTTAGCTATTAGGTTTGTTTGTGGTTTGTTATCTATGTTTTTTATAACTGAAAAAATTATACGCAGTTACTAAAGCGCCGAATTCAGGGGAGTAGGGGGTAATTACCCCCTCCCATCCTGGATTTAAATTTTTTACGAAAAAATTTATAAAATCAAAAGTAGGGCCTAAATTGAGGCGCAATAACACCTTTGCTATTTACGGTCTTAAGTTTATTTTGTGTTAAAATTGTTATATTTACAATTTCAGTTTAATTTAAATAAGAAAAAATGCATTTTTCAATGAAATTTTCCTAAAAATTTTCCGTTCCCGTTGATATTTACGATTTTAGTTTAATTTGACTCATAAATTGCATTTTTAATGTAATTTTCTCCAAAATTTTCAGCGCATTTAAACATTTTTTTTAAATAAAAAATGTATGAAATAAACAACTTAAAATCTGAGTACCCCCCCTTTAAGGCCAAATCCGCTACGCTTTTATTCTAAATATTTTTTCGAAACCGCCCCCCCCCTTTCAAATAGCTGGGACTATTCCCATTGAATTGGTACTATCTTTTCTGTATTTTAATAGTGCATAATCAATCAATCAATTCCACTTCTTCTACCAAAGGGTCAAATTAACTTCTACGTACAAATTTCTTTAGCAATACTTTTTCCGAATTTTTTAACCAAGACGGGATTGAAGACGGGATTGATGTTCCACTGGTTGAACATCGCTGATAGACAAATAAATGTAGTGATAATAACCCTCTCAACCAAGTTAGCCTGAAAAAAACGCAAAGCCAAAAAAGTTCTCTGGGCGCGAACAGACTGCGTCAGGCATTCGCAGTAGATTTTTCGCCTTTGATCTTGCCCATGGCTAACCCTGATTTTTACATTATTTTCTTTGTAAAGCGATTTTAAAGTATTTATATCGACAATAAAATCGGTTTTAAAGCGATAAACCGCTCTCTCACTTTAAAATAAAATCAAATTGGTGCTCAAAATGGTTTTAGTGGTGTTTGTAAGACAAAATTTTAAACCGTCCTTATAAAAAAAGCGTTTTAAGAGGCCCATATAAACAAAGTAAACGATACCATTGATCTGTTCAGAAAAAAAATCTATTTTCGTTAGGTAGCACCGTACTGATATGCACCACTATAAAGAAAACTACCTAACTGTTCTTTGTGGCACCACTAGTATGAAACTTGAGTGTACGGTTACCATTACCTTTTTGGAGGGAAAGCTTGCTATTTTTTATTTTTTTAGCTTGATATTGCATGCAGTACTCCTTCTGTTGTAATATTTAGAAATTATCTGGGATATTCAGACCGAATCAGCGGCGTAGCGTGGGAGGGGGCCAGATGGGTTCCTCGCCCCCTCCGCCCTCTGGGTCTTGGCGCCCTTTGGATGTCCTCGGCTATGTACTAAAACCATAAACATTAAAATAATATAAAACAAAAGTAAAAAAACATTTTTATTTTAAGCAGTTTATATTTTAAAGACGCCTACAAATAAAAATTATTTGCAAGCAGTGTATAATAAGCCAGTTGCGCGCGACGCAATGAGTAACGATAACCGGAAGTATTTCTCTTTTGTGTGTGTTTATCCTCCAGTTTGCAAAAAAAATTAAAATTAATTGTGTCATTAATTAAGTCAAAAAGGTTGCTGGAAATCGTTAAGACAAACCAGTTGAAAAACTTAATTGATTTTTTTGGAAATGCTCTTAGTGTGGAAAAATCGTAAGTGTCCCTGTCCTATTTTTTTTATATTTAAATCTGGTTAGGATAGGTAGGTAGGTACCTACTATTATTAGTAATTCTATGTGACATTGGATGTCCTTATAGAGATGTTTTAGAAAAGATTTCAAGATTTTTTTAAAAGTTTCCCAAAAATTTGATGGTTTAATTTATGAAAACGATTGAGAAAACATTTAATTTAATTTTATTTTATAGTTCAGATCTAGAAAGTATTTAGTTAGTAGTTTCGATTTTCAATATCCGAATTAAAAAAAGGAATCAGAAAACTCGAAGAAATCTTGCCATTTATGATAAAAAACAGTTTTAAAAACAGCTTCCCAAACATTTTTAAATTATACCAAATTTTGTATACAATTACTCCTAGCGGTGCGGAAGCATATCGCACTTTTAACAGACTAAAAAAAAATCAAAATTGTGAAAGGTCACAGATGACGAAAGACAACCTGTACGCGTTTGCTATAATTAGTATTGAGCGTGAACAGAGCTAAGTCAGTAAAAAGTCGCAGACTTAATTTTGACTTTAAAGTTAATATAAAATGTAAAAAATTTTCTTCTTCATAACAACTGAAGTAATACATTTTTTTTCACCATATATTAAATTGTGACTACACTATTATATACCTAGGTACCAACGACTGTGGTGCCCTTTTGAGCCTTCGCCCCCCCCCCAGGCCCTTTAAATCGCGGTACGCCACTGGACCGAGTGTTACGAAAGACATTTTTTTAATTTTTTCAAGATATCATACTTTAACTTTTTTGTTTTTTGGCTACAATGTTGCCACTTGTTTTTTACTAAATAATTCGACCGCTTTTATAATGCAATTGTGTAATTTAAAAGTGTCGTGGTTAGCATAAAGATCTTCTATTCCTTGACGTAGTTGTGATGCCAATATTATTTTGTTTTTAGTTTTGTCGTTTCTTTCAAATTTTCTTTTTTCTTTGGGTCATTTTTGCTGTTATTGTCACGATGGCACTTTTTTCATCAATCCAGACCATATTGTATCTTTTTCAGTAATTTCAATACTTTTTTTAAAGCCTTTTGTTAAAGTTGAGTTGCTATCTTGAAGTTCGGTAATTTTGGGTCTAGGTTTATTATTCACGAAACAATTTTTCTTAAGGATAAATATTTGGATGTTTTAAATTTACATTTGTTCAAGTTAAGCTTTTGCTAACTTAAGACAGTTTTTGTATTGCTTCTTAATTATTATGTAGGCTATTTATTCACTTACAAATGGTTATCTGTGGCCCCAATATTGTATCGCACCTAAAAAAATCGCGATGTTTAAAGAAAGTATTTGGCACGACAAAATGCGTCTCCGGACAATTGGCAAAGGCGATCTTCACGCTCTATTAGTATACCTAGACTGTACCTTTCAACAATGTTTTTTCAACGTTTTCTCTTGAAGTGTTTTCAAGTTTTGCGTGGAAATCCTTTATATCAATTGTAATTTCCGATTTTTTGTAAAACTATGAGCAGTTTAAACTTAATCTGTATATTCACTGATTAAAGGTTACACTTAAATAATATTAACGCTAAAGAGGAAACTATGACTTGATCTTAAGTAGGAACAAAAAAGAATCGGAATTTTAAAATTCCCTTATTTAAAATTTATTTTATCCAACAATTATTCTGCGACACTCCCTATAGATATTTTTAAATAATAAATTCATGACATCTCAATGGACCGCCGTCGCGGCGCCCATTTTCGACGTTTGCGTCAGGACATTTGACGAAGACGAATGATACACGTCACCGGACAAGATCAATTGAATTTCTTTTCGCTTTCTGGTCCATGTCATCCTGCCATGGTTACGATTCTATATTATCGATAGAGATTTAAATACTTACTACGTTCATACGCACCTAAAAGTGCTTTTATATAAGGACGGTATTAAATAAAATCGCTTTCTCCGAGTGTTTATACGTTCTTCATTAAATAGGATTAAATATGTCAGTTCAAAGAAAAACCAAATAAAACAACTTAGTTAACAATAGATTTTTCAGAACACCAGGGTTGAGTATTTCTTTAGATTGGAGAAAATACGCTAAATCGTTTTTAAAGTGTTTATAACGATCTTAATTTGGTTTTCAAAGCGATAAAGCACTTTCTTAAATCGCTTTAAAATAAAGTCGATTTAGTGCTTAAAACGGTTTTAGTGGTGTTTATAAGACAACATTTTTAAACCGCCCTTAAATAAAAGCACTTTAAGAGGTCCATAGAAACAGTGCATTATAGAAAAAAATTCAGCGAAAATTCTTAAAATACCTTGCTTATAAGTCTGATAGTGTTTACCCAGGAAGTTTATGTATAAACTTCTGCATTTAAAAATCGATTTTCCGGTACTGCTGCAAATTTTTTTTTTCAATAATTGCATCAAGAAACCCTGTAACTTTTTATATTTCAAACCAGTGACCAGACTAATATTTGTAAGTACTCTTTCTTAAACAGAATTTGCAGGATTTGTCACGAGTGTATTTAATATGATATTTTCTGCGATATTTTTTCTTTATTTTTTTTTCTCTGTTTTAGACTATTTTTCTTTTTATTGTTCTATATATCTTTTTTTTATTCAATTTATTTCACAGTAGATTATATATTTCTTTATCTTAAGCCTCCCACTCTGTAATTGGGTTTCCTCTTGAGTGGTTGAAAATAAATAAATAAATATTCAAGTGCATTATGTTAAATGGGACACCCTGTATATTACATTTGTCCTGTAAAGTATTTCATGTATTCTTCTATCACATCAACTGATTGTACGCTGCCCTTTTTTATTTCGATTACTTCCCTTACCATCTCACCAAATGATTGCAATTACTTTACTCATACCCACAAGTGATGAAAATATTTTATCACTTCGCTCATATCAGTTAACATATAACCTCAGTTAAAAGCAAAACAAAAATTATTTTGAATATTTGTATTTTTTAAAACCTTAAAAAAAAGAATAATAGAATACATGTTAATCTGATTGATGAAAAAAATAAAATTTACTCGGTTTTCGGATTCAGAACGTTACGACACAGGTAAGTAAGAAAAAAAAACAGGGAAGTAAAAAATATCTTTTTATATTAATACTAGAATTTTGGAAATCCAAAAATATTTAACTAAAAAAACGCACGTCTGAATCAGCTGGTAACTTCTTGTGCCAAAGCGATTAAAATTAGCAAACTGAACTAGGCTTATTTATGGTGAAATGTACTTTTGCTGTCGAAAATGTACTACAAGTAGTACAAATGTACTAGAACGGCAACACTGCCTAAGTGTGCGTTTTCATATCGACCGGTTTTTGTCTCGTATGACACAGTCTGAATGAGAACGATACCGGCAGAAATTGAGAGCCAATTAACTCTAGGACTGCTACCAGATCTAATGCCCGCAACAGTAAACAGCAAAAAGCTATACAACACTATTCTTCCAGGACCTGAATTCTTGAGCAGGGTACGACATAGATTTGTGTCGAATGATCCCACGTCGAACGCAGTTCATATTCTTGAGCGGGGATCGCTCATTCCATTCTATCAAAAATTGGGTGTTCGCGATCCCCGAGTCCAAAGCTGAAGATCGATCTCATTTCTCAGACACGCATGCGTATAAATAATATCTTTTTAGACCTAAAATTAAGAAGAGGTTCCCACCACCAGAATAAATTTCTCAAGTGAAGATAGCTGCTGCTACACTGACAGATCCAAGATGCCTTCAGGCGTTGTATCCGGGAAAATGTCAGAATTATACATAGTCTTGGACAGATGGCTAAAATCTTCCACACGCAACTCTTCGCCATTGAAATGAGCGCACGATGGATGATAGATCATAACTGGCAACGCGGCCCTTAAGGCTCTGGAATCCTATATAGGTGCTCATCGAGAACCGATAGGAGTTGCCAGGACACACTGCATACCCTTGGGCGAATAAACACTGTATCGCTGTTATCGATTCTGGGACATTCTGGGCATCGGGGAAATGAGACTGACGACCAGATGGGGCGCGAAGTAGCCTCCGTCGTCTGTGTTGGCCCCGAACCAGCCCTTCGAATAGCATACAACATAATCAAATGCTCTCTCTAAATACAACACAATCAACACTGCTCTCTCAAACTGGATGGAAAATAAGTTCCACCAATACTGGAGATGATTGTCAGAACTGGCACATTCCAAAGAGTTCATCACAGAACCATGCAGAAAGAGGGCGAGGAAACTCATTGAGCTCACCAAGCAGGAGATCCGGACAATGGTTGATCTATATACCGGACACTTCAGGCTGAAAGTGCCATTGCACAGAATGGGTCTAAGTGAGGACACCGAATGTAGGCTCTGTATGGAGGTGGTCGAGACGGGCAAACATGTGCTGTCAAATACAATTATTTTCGGCAAACCACAGATCGACGCGCTGGATCTGAAAGATGCTTTACCAGAGCAAGTTGCGAGCCTCTTTAATGGGCTGAATATTTTGTAGCGATAGTGAGGCACAATAGTGGTCGCAGTGGACAGTATCAGACTGGCACACTCACAAATGAACCATGATCATCATCATCAATACTTGCTACGAGACAAAACACGACAAGTTTCAATATCTGTGAGGTGATCACTAAGTCTCGCCACATTGGTTTAGAAATAGAAATAACCCATGTCTATGGGACGTTAAAGCAAAAACATATGTGACATAGTTGTGGCAAAGTTCTTTTAAGAAACCAAACTTTTAACCATTTCCTTTTAGTAGGAGTTCCGGCTGCAAATTTTTCGACCGATCGCGTAACCACTCAAAATAATATTTATAAAGTTGAAGATTAGTACTTCCCATTCCCAGAAATCTTATGGTGCCAGTCGGCATTTGGCTTTAAGTTTTTTTGTCGACCGAACAGTTTTCGAGATTATTAGTAAAAAGCTCGAGACAAACCCACAAAATTACCTATTTCCGCCATTTTCTGAATATTGCGTTGTTGGTACCACTAGGATTTTTGAGGACTTATTAGGGAGTATTAAGGTTGGTATTCCTAATATCTTTATAAAAAAAATGTGGCTACTAATGTTTCTCTCGAAGATATATAGCAATAACTAACTCGCCTGTATAGTAAACGGCCCGCGAGTTTTGAGTATAAAATCACTGGTGCCGGGCACTTCCGGCCAGATTTGGAGTGGCACCATTTGATATTCGTATCGAGGAGATCAATACCTTTAATTTGACACCTTAATCAAATGGTTACGTTATGGGTCGATTTTGCCGCGATGGTGCCGCAGCAACGCGGCCGGGTGCGGGGTAGTACCATTTTTGGCATCGCCTAAGTCTAATCCAAGTCGCAATACAAGTATTTTTTGGATACGCCCAAAAAAGAAAAATGTCAAAAAAATGGGTCAAAAACATTTTTTTTTAACATTTCCGGCCAAATGCCGACTGGCACAATAAGCTTTCTGGGAGTGAGTACTAATCTTCAACTTTTTAAATATTTTGAGTGGCTACGCGATCTGTCAAAAAATTTGCAGCCGGATCTCGTACTATTTTTTCTAGATTTCTTTAAGTATACTAATAAACCTACTACTAATCCAACTGCTATATTACTGCTATATCACGGTGTGGAGGCTATTGAGACGGGATACCACTTCGTTCGAGACTTCGCCTCGCAACGTGTCTCGATACAGTTCTCATTTATAGGGTGTGGGGCACTTTAGCGGACTTAGTTTTTGGTTATATCTTGAATTTGTGTTAGCACCATATACGTATGAGCTTAAATATACGCCCTTGCAATGCTTTCGGCGTGCACAACTTTGTAAGCAGGATGTCCTATATATACGCCTATACCTTTCTCTTTTATTCTTTTATGACCCTTATTGTCTCTTTCTGGCGTCAAAGCTTAGCGGTTCTGCACATGCGCGGCCATCGTCATCGGTTAACCAACCAAAATCCAGAAAGATAGCTGTGCAGTTGTCAAAATTTTTCTATTTGTTTACGTTTTTAGAAAATCGGTATTTTCTATTTTTACATAAATAAATATATGAATAGAAATAATTTTTAGGTATATTCACTTTTTTTCCTTCAAATTTTAAGAAAAAATAGCTACCAACCTGTGGAACTTCACTTTTGTTGTTTGGAGGCATCCACAAACACAGCACGTCTTTTTATGCGGCAACATCTTAAGCTCCAAGATATAAACAGTTTTTATTGTAACTCCTAAAAACTTTCGTGTAACCAAAGATTAAAAATATCACAATAAAAAAATTTGCATAAACGAAAACGCGGAAAAAGACTATGCGTGATCAAAACAAATCAACAAAAATGGCGTCTCGACCGAAGTGCGAAGACGAAGCTCGCGAAACCGGCCGCCTCGTAAAATTTTCGCGCATGTGCATGGGCGCGGAGCTAAAACGGCTCCATGGCCTGCTATATTTTAGATCTTGCTTACAAGTTTGGCCTGGGAAAGGCCTATATTTAACCTCATACATATATGGTTAGCATTCATACATAACGAATTTCGTATTATTATAGATGAAATCGCGATCAACCAAAGATTCTCGCCTCTCTCCCTGGGGTGTGGCTTTTACTAAAGCTTCAAATGGCAGAAGTTGAAGACAAAGTATCAAGTTTTGTAGTCTGCAGGATTTTTAGATACCTGGGCACAATAGGCCCATTTGAGGCCGCAGTTCATATGGTACGACTGTAATATAAAATTCAAAATTAGGATTTTGGGGATGATAATAAATTCATATTCTTCATCACTACGCCACTGCATATGGAACTAAATTTTTTTTTCTATTTTGAATCAAATATCTTTGGTTACTCAAAAAGTAAACTTTTTTAGGAAGACTAAAAATAAAACTGTTGGTAAAGTTTGCGCGTTTATAGTTGTTACGATTTTACTATAATTAATTTTTTAAATATTGGTGTTGTTTCGTTCAAAAACCCTACGGAAACAATTATTAATAAAACAGAAATGAGCTTTCGTATTAAGTAAAACCCGAGTATAACATAGTAAAACCAGACTGCCCATCTGCCGGTCAAAGAGTGAAGCGACACAAAAAAGGGCCCTCTACTGTAAATGTCGGAAACCGTAGGAAGAGATCGATGTAGGTACAGGCGCTTTGAGATAATCGATGGTTTAGAGTTTACAGTTTCTACTATTATAGGAAGAAGGTATTGAAATAATAGAGAGGTTTTGAAATAATTGTTGTTTAGGGATACTTACTATCAAGATTATAAGTTTTCGGAAATTATAACGGCAGAGAAACAGAGAGGCGTTACTTTAAAATCAGCTCAAAATTATATTTTTTGTATTTTTTGTATATTTATTTTTTATCACAATGTTTTTTGTATTAATAACTTATTTACTTCTTTTACTCCCTTTTTACAACATAAGAAAAACAAAAATTAAAAAATAGAATATTAAAGGTACGTAATAAAGGAATAAAAAATATAATAAAAGTAAAAAAAACAATAAAAATAAACTCAAAGTGTGACACATCACTTTAAAGAAAATTTTAAGATGATTTTAAAGATTAAATAAAACAAGAGTCATTCTACAAGAAAAATACAAACTTTGTGTTATATCTCAAAAACTAAAAGTGACACAGAAAGTATAATTTGACAGTCGAATTCTGCCTTAAAAAATCTACAAAAAAAGCCATTTACTTTAAACGGAATTTTTTCCACACCAAAACGAAAATAGCTTGATATAACGATATGTGGTTTTTACCTTTAAACTAATTTTAAAAGCTAAATCTGGCAGGTAAGGGGAAGTACCTTAAATCCCCATAATTGTTGATTGCGTTATTTAAATTAATTAATTTTAACTTATATGTAATAATTGTGGAATGAAGAACTAAATTGTTTAAAGCAAGACCCTAGGTAATTAAAAAAAATATCTGTGATGTGCAGAATGCTAAACTCATTGAAATGGGAAACAGGTTAATAGTTGTTCCGGCCCATTGAAAATGTACAATGTTTACATAATTTTTTTTATATGTTAGACTGTAAATTAAAATATAGATATCGAATGAAAAACGGCATATTATTATATTACGTATATCAGGTAGGTATAAGTTACACAACTATTAATTTAATTAATTAATTAATATTTGTCACTTACAGACTTATTTTGTTTATAAATTCTAGCTCCCAACCTGCAACATACATAATAAAGTATACACTAATAAAAAAGATTAGTGAATTTACACAATCAATCATTGGTTACCTTGTGGCCATAGATAGTGTTTATTTGCTGTAAATTTACTTACCTGACAGTGTTTATTCACATTTATTTGTGTAGATTTTCATTGCTAAGTGTATTGCTACTTGGTGTAAAACAAATTTCCTTTGGTAAAACATTTTAGAAAGTAAAATTCAATACGTATAAGAAAGTATACTTTCTCCTTGAATAGCAAAAATTGCCAGAATATTATATAACAAAATGCAGAAGTCAGAATCTACACAAATGTTGTAGAAAAAAGGCTTATCTGTAAAAATCAAACGGAAATTTACATAATTTTTTATTACTGGGTAGACTCAACATAGCGTCATCCTGGAATCTTCAGATGATATAAAACCTCTATGTCAAACAAACTAATCTATATATCTATATTAATTTAAATGTTAAATAAATTTAAAAAATAGATATGAAACTATTGTTTTATTTGCCCGAAATTTTACGGCGTTTAGTGTGTAGTTTTTTTTTGTAAAATTACTATTATTATTTCATTTTTAATTGCTTTGGAGCAAACAATAACAACCAACTTAACCGAGCTGATTTTAGAAAGTATTTTTCTTACTACTTCATTCATTTTTTCCCTAGCTCAAAAACTTATATTTGCGCAAATGTCGGCAATATAGTCGAAAAATCGTCGGTCATTATGTAAAATACCCCGAAGAATTTTGTTTACAAATTTGCGGGCATTAGTTTTAATGGTTACGACATCTATCTATTCTAACCCAAAGCTCTGTTAGAAAAGCTCGTGCTCCCATTTGGAAATAGAATTTCTACCAGCTCTTTTTCGCTTATTCTAATATATTTTGTCTTTATTTTCATGTGGGTAAAAGTGAGACCAAACCCGAAGCCGAAGTTACTCGTTTTATCCAACCATGAAAAGTTGCGAACGCTCCAAACGAAAGAATTTGAGTTTCAGTTGATTATGAAAAGGTCACATGCGGTTTTGCGCGTTTTGTTTCAGATGTGAAAGAGAAGGATAAAGATAAACCTTAGAGTGAAGAGGATAACTTTTAAAGTTTGCAAAAGCGAATGACGGCTTTGCAAAACATTGAGATGACGGATTGCTGTAATATCGACTGGGGTGATGGAATTTTTGCGAGAAGTGATAAATGAGGCTCAGGGGTGCGCTGCGGTAGTTTGCAGGATAAAAAAAGCAATCTGTATTTACAACGAATGGATGGCAATATTGGTGTTTTTCTTACAGGAAAATCGACACCAAAACCAAAATAGCAAGTCTTACTTTACGGCTGGTTTTCTTTTATTAATTTGGAAAATATTTAACTATACTATATTTCGCAATATCGATCAATACGATTTAAAAAAAAAATAAATCGAGGAGCTAGCACCAAAACTTATGACATTCTTAGCTGCTTTCCAACCTCGTTAAGGATATAAGTAAATTTGTTTCACTCAAAAAATAATTTTAATTCCAAAATATGTATTCGGTGGTCTTGTTAGAGCTAGACAGAAATTTTAGTACGCAGAGGGTTCTAAACTAGCAATCGGAGCTGTGGAGGTTATTTCAGGTCCAAACTTTAAACTCTTCAAATTGATGGGTAAGTATTATGGCAAATTTTATGTGTGCATAGAGTGTCCTAACCCAAACCTCAACAGTAAACATATCTTTATAGTATTGGACAGCTGTAAGCAACTTTTAAAAACAAGGAAGCAGATAGTCCTGCAAAAGAACCCTACAGCGTAGGTTACGTACTTAGGGGTCTAACACATTGCACTTGTAAGATATCAAAGGATGTCGTGCAAAAGTTGCATGACAAGGTCCCACGGTTGTATTTATAAGCACATTTACGATTATTAGTTGATACGATACATATGACGATGTCAAGTAGGCAAAACTTATTTTTTTTTAATAAAGAACATTTTTAGCACCCTTTTAAAATTTACAAAAAAATGTTTGATGAAGTAGAGATATTCGAAGCCGGCCACCAGGCTTTGATAATCTCCCCACTGCTTACTCTAAAGTTTAGTTGGTGGAGCTTTGGAAATATTTCTCGACCTCTACTTCACAAATATTTTTTCTGTAATGTATACAACCATGTTGATTTTTTTTTATTTTAAAAATTATTTTATTAAATTTTACAATTTATTTTTGAATAAGATTTTATTCTGTGTTTATGAAACCTTGTCTTCTTTTTACAATATTTTATTTAACTTGCAATGTATCTATGTATGTATGTGTGTATGTATGTATGGAACTAGATGTTTGTCGGATGGAATCTTCCAACTTAATTTTGACCAACTTCTTGTCATCCGATTAACTTCAAATTCGGCATTCTTATATAGTTGCAGTAACAACTCAAGAATATTGTACCCCCTCCACCCCCTTACTCGAAGGGGGTGGAGGGGGGTACAGTTGAAGTACGCCCGATTTCGTTGATATCTGGTGTGTTGGGGCACTTGGGGATGGAGATCAGGAATTTATAATCAGATTTTTAAAATTCAATATGGCAGATTCAAGATGGACGATTTTTTCATTTTTTTTCTAACCAATTTTAACTAACTTATACACATCCGATTGTCTTCAAATTTGGCATGCATTTATAGTTTCGGTGACAATATAATAATATGCCATTATTAGGCACCCCTTCCCCCTACGAGTGGAGTGGAGGGGGGCAAACACCTAAGTTTGTCCGATTTCAACCAAAATTGCTATACGGGGGCTTTTGGGGATAAGGAATACGAATCTTTGATCAGATTTTAAAAATTCAATATGGCAGATTCAAGGTAGACGATTTTCGGTCAAACTTGTTTTGCCACGAGTCCACATCCGATTTTATTCAAATCTGGTAGGCGTTTATAGTTCCGGTGAAGATATAATAATATGGTATTCTCACAGGTACACACCACCCTCTAACTAGGGATGTGGAGGGGGGAAGAAAGATTTAGTTCGATTTAAAAATTAAAAAATTATTAAAAGAAAAAGAACAAGCTTTTATAAAATACACTCAAAAGTAGAAAATAATTTTTTATCTTTCTAATACCATAATAAAAGCGATGGGCGAAAATTAAAAATTTTAACTTTATGGTGACAAAGAGAGAACTACAAAAGTAGAACTAAATTCTTCTTCTATTCGAATGATAAAAGTAGTGCTTTCATCTAAAGAAGGTGAGAAAGGGTGAGATTGCCTTGCTTGCCAAGCCTTTGAAAATGTGCTTAAGATATACAGTAATACAACTGTGTCGCTTTTATTATGATCTAAGAAAAATAAAAAATTATTTTTTACTTTTAAGTGCATTTAATAAAAGCTTGTTTAAAAGTTTTTTTTTAATAAAAAATTTGTTTTAAAAACAAAGATGCCGCCGCGTCGTTGACAAAATAAATGACTGACAAATCAACATTTTGTCTTGATCCAGCCGCGAAACAAACCAGACTTTGTCACCATTTAAATCGTCGGTAATTTTCCTAAGCGCTTGAAAAGTTGTTGCCGCAAGGCGCTATGACTTAAGATTACCCCTATTAGTCTTAGAAAGGTTTTCCCTCATTGCCAGTTATGAATCTCGTTATGACTACCGCTATACCACTTACCAAGTTGCTTCTCATCAATTTTAATAATTGTTCTTTGGGATTATTAGATATAATCGCTTTTTTAACGCCATCGTGGCATATTGTTTTAAAGTGGCTAATTTGCTTAATTTCTTATTGGGTCAATAATTAAAATTATACTTATACATTTAATAGCAGTTTACGCGCTGCGTCGCTAGCGGTAAAAATAATAAAATTGACATAATGTAGGAAACAAAAAAAAACATTGTGTTAAACTTCAAACTCTATTTTTTTTACTTTGATATGACACAACCCATATTCTAACAGATATACCTGCAACCCCCTTACCTTCAATTCCTACTTTTCAAAAAATTAAAATCAAACCCTTTGGTTTGATACCTCACAACCCATATTTTGACCGACATATTCTCTATTTTCTTTGGTTTGAAAGCCCACAATCTATATTTTGATGGTAGTACCTCCAACCCTTCTTCGCCCACCCTAAATTTTTATTTAAAAAAACACCTATAAGGAAGAAGCTAAATGCAAATTTTCAGCTCTATATTGATTTGGAAGATCTAGTACCTAACCGTGAGTACCCTTATTTATCAATCCTCAGTCAAAATTAAAAAAAAAATGTCACAAAATATGTATCTACGACTTAAGGCCCTGTTATAAGTTTTTTGCTACTGTTGCGCCTCTAGTGACTCGGTCCCGAAGCTTAAATTAGGGTAGCGGCGCCGGCACCGGGAAATTTGAATTCGGGTACTTTTTAAACTATTTCAGTTCATTAGAAACAACATTATTTTGGAAAACCTAATTCATCAATACTTAATTTTATTTTCCAAATTATTGTTGATTCTAATGACTATAAATTTAAGAAATAAACCAAATGCGTCATATTTAATATATTATATTATTCTTTTAAGAAGATATAATGGCATACATATCGAAACTATTGTATTTATTAATAAACTATTTATTCTGCTTCTCATGCCGGCCTCAACCCCAGCAGTTTCTTTTAAGACTTGCGAGTTTTCTTCGTTTCCAAAAAATTTGGTGTAACTGGTTACCCATAAGGTTTTGTGAACGGAATGGGCTAAAAAAAATGTACCTAATTAACAAATAGGCTAAATAAATGCCCTACCAGTCTTATTAGTTATTATAATCGTAAGTAACCGAACCAAAATACGTTACTTACGTAGGCTTAACGGGGCCCGCTCGGTTATTAAATGATAATTCGTTTTTTTGTTTAGTTATACGTTTTTATTTTTTTTGAGAAAGTGAATTTGTAAAAACAGAAATGGTTGTTTTCTTTTACATTGGCAGTTTGTATGTGGGCAAAAAAAATACGGTTACGGTAATTTATGTTTGTGGTTTTAAAACTTTTTTTAGCATCTCAATTTCGGTAAGGAAATAAGGTGACGATAAAATAGTGGTCTGGTATGTAGAAACCTTGACCGGTACTTACCATTAAAGTCTGTTTCAGACTCTGGCGGTAAATGCAAGGATGGAATTACATGCCGAATTAAAAGACTTCGTCCACAGTTTTTTGAATAATTTTCTAGTTTAAAATGTCGGGTGCATACTCTATATAAAGCGTTTCAGATGGCAAACCATTGTCATTGGCGAGCTTGATCTCTAGAGTGTGGAAACCGATGAAGCAGAGGATCACTGGGACACTCTTTCCAATTGTACTTATTACAAAAATCCAAGAAATTACGGTAACACTTTAAAAAAGGCCAAAAACACACAAAACTAAAAAACTTCAACAAAAAAAACTTCATGAAAAGAACGAAAAGACGATGACATTGATGGACATTGATTAAGATAGATGTCATCGACGCGACAAATCGAGCCCCCAGAGGCGCTGTAACTTGCTTTTTTGCGATGCCCTTAGTAAGAGTTTTCTCCGTAGGTATATGCTTTGTGAAAAATGTCGATAAACGTGTTTGCTTATTTTATTAGTCGTTGCTCACGAAGAAAAAAAGTCTTTGACAGCTGTCATTGAACGAAGTGTCAAACGAAACTTAGACTATCCCGATCGTCTCCTATCTTCTTACCAAATTTCATCCAATCGGTCCAGCCGTTTTTGCGTGACTGAAGGACCAGATTTATAAACTAAAATATTTATAAAAATTTTATTCCTCAAATTCAAAACAGGGATAAAAAGTAAAGGGAAGGATTAAAAGTAAAAAGGGAGATAAAAAGTAATAGTGGGAATACAAAATCACGTCAAAACTTTTATTCCTCCTGAAAATATGCCCGTTTCCTAAGGTGTAGAGTGCGTTTTAATACAATTGCGTAACCCCCAAACGAGTTATCCAATTTTTATTGTTCCATTTTCGTTCCGTTTTATTAACATATGGTACCTAATTTCCGGCAAAACTAGAAAAAATTATTTGATTAAATTTTTTTTTTTTTTATTCAGTATATCGACCTCTAATTTGGTCTCGTTTGAATAAAAAACATAGTTTTCTTATCACTTTCACCACTAAACTAAAAAAATGTGCGATTTTTATAATTATTCTTCTTTTATTCGACTTGGAAGAGCTCAGTTTTTGGTTGAGTTTAATTTATTAACATTTTAAAAACTCAAGTTTCAAAAAGTTAAATCTTGTTGATTTGGTAACGGACTTTACAGTTACTTGAGGGGCATATGAGCTATCTGGGCTTTTTGATAATGATTTTAGGAAATCTGTTTTAATCAGTATCGCCCTACCGGTGAACGACTTCAAAAATGCTGCAGTCCCAAAATAAGGTTAGAATAGAGCGTTTGACCGATGGCATTGACATTTGATACCCATTTTGGGGGCGAAATGTGTTTTTTAGTTATCCTATGTCTATAAAAAACGGCTTATACTACACTGAAAAAAATATCGTACATAGTGTTTATAACAGACGTTTATTAATTTTTTTATAGATATTTGTACATCAATAGCACGTAACTGTTACAAAAATCGAAGGAAAGTTATAAACATTGTCATATACAGTAATGAAATTAATAAACGGAAGTTACGATATCAATGAAAAATGTTTCTTGACATTTTATAGAGAGTTGTTGTTAATAGTATGTACAGGTTATGGAGATAATAAAAGAGCATATGAAATAAATAAAACATGTTAACGATTTTAATTAATGCCCTAAATAAATTTATTAAATGGCGATCATTGACTGTCGTTTAAAAGTTGTTATGGAATCTATGGACCAGTTTATCAAAATTATGAACCGGTCATTCAAAATACATAAAAAAGGTTATGAAATTTATGTAAGTCACAGTCTTTTACTAAATTCATTCTTAGGTGTAACTAAAAGCTATGAAAACATGTCTCTTAATCCTTGATTTTATAACAGCCTTTATAAAAACATTCTTAAAGACTTTTTCTATTGTAAAAACTTTTTTTGAGACTGTGTCTTGTAGCAGTAAAATCAATAACTCGTTTTGGCTATAAAATTTATGTAAACTTGATTATTATATTAATAAAACTTTACATCGGAGCAATAATCATATACAAAATACATCGGCTCAATGTATTTTTTTTTAGAAAACGGTGCCTATTTTAGTTCGGTGTATTTTTGTTTGTTTTTTGTATTGTTTTCCTATTTTTATCTAACCAATTTTTAGGTTATATCTGCAACTAACCAATTTCGAAGACCTGCCCTCTGTCATTATTCATTCGGGGAGTTGGTTAAAATACAGTATAGTAGTTCAATCCGACATAAAAATTAACGCGTGCCCCATGATTGAATCGTTAAAATAGATTTAAAAGGTGAGACGCCATTACACGTAAATTTGTAAACAAAATTTAAAAATGATTTTAACTCATAGTGCGTGTTCTAGTAATTACCTATTACCAAATATTTAAAAAAAATACTGTAAAAATCATGAGAAAATATTAATAAATCCTGTATAATAAGGTACTCTTTATTTTTCCGGGAAGAAGGCGTTTCAAAAACTGGAACCCATCTCGACCAAACTGGTAGCTACGGGTGGTCAGCAAATGGAAACGATTTACTTGAATTGAGTCTAGGGTTTTCTTTCTTGACATTTTTTTTTCAGTAACGTAGCCAAAAATAAAGGATTCTCGGACAAATCGGTTCATAAAGTGATATT
Organism: Oxystoma pomonae; assembly: GCA_963921995.1. NCBI lineage: Eukaryota > Metazoa > Arthropoda > Insecta > Coleoptera > Brentidae > Oxystoma > Oxystoma pomonae. Next base: position 44,875,727 of record OY998165.1, read on the forward strand.
TTTATCCCTAGGTGTATAATATACATGTGCAGTACACAAAGCCTTTGTTACCTTAAATCTAATTCCCATAAAGCTTCAAGCATTCTACAAAAATATTAAAAGTGCATCTTTGTTCGTAAAATATGTCACCCTGGAAACCACTTGACAAATGCCCGTCATTTGTCCGCGTCAGGAGGGCTTCCATTCGGGCAAATGAAAGTTTGTGACAAATACGGCTTCGTAACATTTTGCATATATAAATATTAGACGGTATAAGCAACATCTTTACATGTAAGAAGGATCCAGAAAACAGATTGATGATGCGAAATTCGGAAACTAAAATTACACAAAAAGTATTATTACAAGAATTTTATCTAAAGCCTCGGTTCCACTTGCAAGTAAATTTGCCTAAACTACACTTATAAATTGAAAATATATATCTTTACCGAGAATTTTGGAAGGTAGATGTGAAGATTTAAAAAAATTAAGTAAAAAAGGATCTTTTAAAAAATTATCAGAGCTTTATGATACATATCAAAATGAAATCCAACGCAAGTTACACAACTTAAGAATACATCTGAATCAGTGGAGAAAAATTAAAAAGAAATAATGCACTGCAACAACTGCACCAACCGCACTTGCTAGAGCAACTTAAGAGATTACACAAAAAGTATTATTACAAGAATTTTATCTAAAGCCTCGGTTCCACTTGCAAGTAAATTTGCCTAAACTACACTTATAAATTGAAAATATATATCTTTACCGAGAATTTTGGAAGGTAGATGTGAAGATTTAAAAAAATTAAGTAAAAAAGGATCTTTTAAAAAATTATCAGAGCTTTATGATACATATCAAAATGAAATCCAACGCAAGTTACACAACTTAAGAATACATCTGAATCAGTGGAGAAAAATTAAAAAGAAATAATGCACTGCAACAACTGCACCAACCGCACTTGCTAGAGCAACTTAAGAGAGTGAATTTAAAAAAAATTAAAATACAGTGGAGACAAGCCAGCAAGTACTTGATGAAAAAACTCTCGCAAGTTACTTGCAAGTGGAGCTGAGGCTTAATGGTCTGGACTTGATGGCACTACAATTGCATTGATCTCTTTTATAGTAGGCTAGACAGTCTTTATCAGAAGAATTTTGATTTTATACTATTTCTTGTAACACCTTTGATGGTAATAAGGGAGTCTTCCCACTGGACGAGTTTTTTGTTGTAGCCTTTTACTATCCATGTTCATTTGCGGACATAGGTATATTTACGTCATGAGAGAGCACAAACTTTTGAAGAGCAACGACGTAGACTAAAGACGGAAAAGAGAGAACGTAGAAAGGAGTGACAAAATGGAAGAATGGATGACCAACAACACCCGGCTGCTACCGGAGACTGGGTGTGCCAGGACTGTGGAAAAGTGTGCGGCTCGAAAATTGGCTTACATAGCCATCAAAATAGAGGAAAATCATACTCGGTATCGAGTGATTGCCTATGATGATGATGATGATTTACGTCATTCTCGTAGATTTGTATGATGTCTCGGGAGCGCTCCGGGAGAATTTAGATATTTTATCCCAGAAAATACTTGGGGTAAGAATCAGAAACTAAACTACTATTATACGGCTTACATTCCTTATAAGGTAAATTTATCATAAACTAACACAAGCAATTATACCAATACTTACATGGTTATATCTAATTTGGTTATTAAATTGATACATGTAGGGATCTGGACCCTCCATTAAATATTGGAGGATTGGTTGCCAAAAAAATACTGGCCTAAATCTAGAGAACAAAATTGCCTTCATGGCCTTCATAGACCTAGTCAAAGCCTTTGACTCGGCCAACAGAGAAGCTCTTTGGAAAATACTGGTAAAAGCTGGATGCAACAGTCCTGAACAACGATGGACCAGGAGAGTCATTCCAGATTACGACAGACTTTAAACAAGGGTGTGTTATTGCGCCCACCCTATTCTCTATATTTTTAGGTGTTATGCTTCACCTTGTTGAGAAACATCTACCGCCGGGAGTGGAAATTCTATATAGAGTCGACGGTGGCCTACCTAACCTAGGCAGAGTGTGAGCAAGAACTAAGGTCTCGACGTCCTCGGTAATCGAACTGCAGTATGCCGATGACAACGTCGTTATGGCCGATACAGAGGAAGGTCTACAGCTGGTAATCAACGCATTTAACCAAGCCTACAAAAGCATTGGCCTAGAGGTCAATCTTGCCAAAATGCAAATTCTTCACCAACCAGAACCAGGTACGAATCCCCAAGCTCCAAACATTTCCATAAATGGCCATCCTCTGCAGAACGTGGAACACACACATACCTTGGGAGCCACCTATCATCAAATTCAACTATTGACGCAGAAATACAGCATCACCTAAAATGCGCTAGCGCAGCGTTCGGACGGCTTTCGGAGAGAGTCTTCAACAATCACGACGTCAATGCGGAGACCAAGCTTCGTGTCTACAACACAGTTATAATACCAACCCTAACATACGGATGGGAAACGTGGACCACCTACAGAAGGCATATCAAACGACTAGAAACATATCACTAAAGTTGTTTAAGACGAATCCTGAGAATCCAATGGCAAGACCGACGAACAAACATAAGTGTTATAGAAGAAGCCAGAACAACTAGTATAGAAGCCTTTATATTCAAGCACCAGCTTCGTTAGACTGGTCACGTTATCCGCATGCCCGAAACACGTCTCCCAAAGCAAATATTTTATAGACAACTGAAGGAGGGAAAGATAAATCAAGCGGGTCGACAAAAACGGTACAAGGACGTTCTCAAAACCAATATGATGAATGAATCGATATAAACAACTTCGAAACCACGGCAAACGATAGGGCTTCATGGCACCGAACAGTCCATGAGGGAGCACAAACTTTTGAAGAGCAACGACGTAGGGAGACGGAAAAGAGAAAACGTAGAAAGGAGCGACAAAATGGAAGAATGGATGACCAAAAACACTCGGCTGCTGCCGGAGACTGGGTGTGCCAGGACTGTGGAAGGGTGTGCAGCTAGAGAATTGGCTTACGCAGCCATCAAAAAACGCACAACAGATAGCGACGATAGAGAATAGAGGAAAATCATACTCGGTATGGAGTGATTGCCTATGATGATGACTGGCCCAAATCAATCAATGATTCTCAGTTATACAGGGTTCGACAGTTCTGGTCTAGGGTGCCGAAATGCATGTGTCTGATTAAGAACGCTATTCAATTCAGATGTAGTGAAGAGAGATGACGGCTAGGCAACGTTGTCCAGTAAACAATTTAGGGAAACTTCTGCACTTTCTAGGTCTTATTAACGTCGCTCTCATTCAGAGTGAAATTACCGTTAAAAGCGGAAGCACTAAGGATACTAATCCTAGAGCAAGCTCTAAAGGAAGCGAAGCCTGACATTTATTTTGACACTTGCGTTGTCATTTTCGTTGTTTGCCTCGCTTTTGTCATCGGCGGCTCGTTATTATTGTAAATAGTTTTTTTATCAAACGATTTAATTTTATTATTTATTCGTGTTGTGTGCCAGGCTGCAAAAAATATTCCTGTGACGGAGGTCGGCTCTTTCAAGTACATATTAAAGGTAAGTTATAATGAGTGAAGAAGTATTTTTATTAGGAGAATCAAACATCAATAGAAGGAGAGCTTGGCTGGAAGCCTTCGGACAAGACTTTAAGCAGCACGAAAATTTAAGGATTTGTGAGGCAAGTTTTATAACAGTACCTATTTTTGCCCTGACGATAGTGCTTAATAAAGTGGAAGTATAAATTCGATTCCTTGTGTATTTGCGTGTCTGGTGTGGGAACTTGTGTGTCCCATTTTATATCCGAAATTAGTACAAAATTATTACGGCGTTGTAAAAGTTGATTTTTAGCCGAGTTTAGCTATTCTTGGTAAAAAAATCATTTTTTAAAGATAAAGGTATATAGTTATTTAGTTTGTGGTAAGAATTTAAGTACTTCTTTTGGGGCCAGTATTCGCTTGTATATATGTTACCGTAAAACCACGATTTCAGTTACAACCTGGTTTTCCTAGAAAAAACTAGTTTAGATTAGGTCAGTTGGATAAGGCCAGAATAAAATCTAATCTAAACTTATATAATTTAGTCTAATCTAATCTAATATAGAGTTAACAGTTATAACTGGTTTTTACTAGGAAAAATCTGGTTTTAACGGTAACATATAGGTACTGTGATAAGACTGCGTTGTATTGGTAAAAGATTGTAAACATTATAAATCTAATGTAGTTTTAAGTTCATTTTAATAATTTAGACAACTTTAATCAGTTTTCTGTAATTAATTACGGAATAATTTTTTTTTTACGTATAAGTATAAATATAATAGTCAAAAGAAAGAAAAAACTGTTTTAATTCTTACTTGAAACACAGTGAAAAATGTGTTATTAGTATAGTACGGTAGTTCATCATCAAAAATTTAGTTGCTACTATCCTAAAACACCTACATCTACAAAAAAAAAAGGATTTTCTGTTGGTGTGCACACATGATAGAGAAGGCATTATGTATTATGATTTTAACCAAAATTTGGTACCAAAGCATTTTTTTGGCCACCCACCAAGTAAATGTTGGATAGAATGATGGGAGTTTAGGAAGAGAAAAGTGTGAAATAGTTGAAAAAATTGTAACTTTGAAATAAACATTTTTCTGCAGTTTGGTTCAAATTTCTAAGAGTTTTAGTTTTTGAAATATTTAAAAGAGGTGTTAAAATATTTTTTTTAAAAACATAACTTTTGAAGCAAAGAAGCAGATATCAATATACGTTTCCAGATTTTAGTTCCTGTGAATAGTACTTACCTGAAAATTTTGCTGTCCGGTTTTACAGAGGGTTTACCCAACCTTTCGTATTGATAATTTATTCATAACTTTAGTAATTCTGAATGCCTGTCGTTTTACTTCTTTATCAAAATACAGGGAACCCGGACTAAGAGTAAAATATGTTAGATTTATAATTTTTGCGTATATTTTTTACTTTAGTAACTCGCGACTGTTTGATAATGGACCAGTTGTGCTTTCGAAAAATACTTTCTTATCGTATTTATCATTCATTAAAATATTTAAAATAAGAACGAGCCGCCTATGACAAAAGCGATACAAACAAATAAAAAATGACAACTCAAACTTTCAAAGTAATGTCACGCTTCGCTTCCTTTAGAGCTTGCTCTAGGATTAGTGTCCTTAGGAAGCGCGGGTTGTCGCGAGACAAAGCATGGGCCATGGATCGCTCGCAGCAAAAAAATTTTCAATCGCGTTTCTTCCGTTCTTCCGATTACATACGACGTCAGTTACCGAGGTGTGTTTTGCCAAAAATGAACGCATTCACGAAAGAAGAGAGGATTTTTATTGTAAAATCCTAGGCAATTGAGCGCTTTCATTTGAATTCCCTGGTCGACCGATTCCTCCTCAACAAAACGTTTATAATAATTTCCACAATTTTGAAACACACGGTTGTATGAACGGTTGTCAAAATTTTTATAAAGATGGAGTCACACCAGCTTATCCCATTCCTCCTGAGAGGATAGAACGGGATGAGACGGTATGCACCCATATTGAAAGTGATGAACCATGCTCGACTAGGACAATTTCTGAGGCGGTAGAATTTGAGAATCGTACTTGCTAAAGAATTTTAAGGAGGTACGGTTACAAATCCTACAAGGTAAAGTGTTGTCAGGAGCGGTCTGAAGATGATTGTTTTCAACGTATACAGTTTTGTGAAATTATGAAGGAAAAATGTGACTGATATGAAAATTTCCTGGAATAACCTCAAAAGTAAAAATGTAATTTGAATGCCCAAAAATATTTTGGGCTGCTGCAGCAACAGATTTTACCTAGATTGCAGATGCTCCACATAAATTTGGGAGCAACGTGGTTTCAGCACGAGTGTTGCCCTTCTCACAATTCACGTCACCCATGGCCCATCTGTTGACCAGCGAGGTTTCCTGACATGGCGCCTAATGATTTATTTTTGTTAGGTAGGTCGGAGAGCGTTATTTTTGGATTACCTTATTTCAGGCCTGCAACTCTTAAAAAGTTGAGGGCCAATATCCTGGATGCTACCACCATCATAGAAATGTTGGCAAATACCCGACAATATTTTTACGATCGGTTGGATACTGCGATGCACAAGCTCGAGGACGCTTTGTGCTTAGACAAAAATTTTTTAAGCTTGTGTTCATTTTTGAAACCATTTTTTTTAACTGTAAAAGAGGACTCGGGAGGTTGAATAATTAAAAAATATTCAACAGATTTTTGCATATCGCAAATTTTTTGCACTTGCAGCGCCATCTTTTCAGCATCGATGCAACCATTCAGGTGCAACAATCGATAGGCATCCATCGATAATTCCGTCCGCAATCCGTTTAGTAGCGCCAGCCAGCGCTTTTAGCGCTTTGGTCTGTTTTATTCGAAGACGCGGACGTGAAGAAGATCGCGGACGTAATTTTTCTTAATTAATCACCCAGAAAATCTGAAAATTGTTTTTATTTAATTGATGCCGAAATGATGCAACTAAAATACCACAAAATATTTTTTATGTAAAACCTGAAGAGCCTCGGCAATTTTTGTAAAATAAAGGAGTCTACAAGAATCAGATTTTTTTTTAAAACTCCTCTCTGTTATTTAATAACAGCTTTAAATTCGTTTTAAAGTTAAACAAGACGTGAACACGGTTACAAAAGTATTCTAAGTAGTAGTAGTAGTAGTAGTAGAGAAGGGGCGGCGAGAAGCCCGGCAAGTAGGCCTCCCTGGGCCCTTTCTGCCCTACCCCGAGCCTGCCTCTAATCCACCGCCTGCACCACTGGTCTGGCAGTTTGCTCATTTGGTCTAACTGTTCTTTTTGCAAAGTCCAGTATTTTGTGCCATTTGAGCGTGTGCAGGTCCTCCTCATCCAGGGTCGGGAAACCGAATACCTGGTATCTCGTTCTCTGATATGCCTCGCAGTTCGCTATAACGTGTCGAGATGTCTCCTCTGCCCGCCCGCAGGCCCGACAGGTCGAGTCATTCTCCACCGCGATCCGGGTCATGTGCTTCCTTAGTCGGTTGTGACCTGTTATGATACCTGTCAGCAGACCAGCATCCCTTCGCGATCTCCCCAGGAGCCATTTTTGTTTGGCTACATCCGGGCCCTTCATGAAATCTTTGGTCTGTCTGCATCCTGTTCCTGCTCTCCAAGCAGTCGTCATGGCATTGTTGGACCATTTGTTGAGTCGACTTTGCAATTGCCTCTTGGTTGTTCCTAGAGGTGGTTCCGGCCCTACATACTGGGTGCTTGCCCCGATCCTGGCGAGCTCGTCGGCCATCTCGTTACCCGGCACCCCCATATGTCCCGGTACCCACATAAGTGTCACTTGTTTGCCCTCTCCCAAGGATTCCAGTGCATCCGCACATTCCTCCACCAGGGTGTTGGTGATCTTGGGCGCCCTTAGTGCCTTTAGGGCTGATTGGCTGTCGGAGCATATATATACATGCTCCTCCCTACCGTTCTTTATTTCTTCCATCCCTGCAGCCATTATTATGGCATACACCTCTGCCTGAAAGACCGTGGCTTGCTCTCCGAGCGGGTAGCTCTTTCGAACCTCCTGGTCTTCCACATAAACCCCCGATCCTGTGGTTTGCCTCTCTGACAGTTTCGACCCGTCGGTGTAGCAAATCACGGCATTCTCTTCGAACTGTTCGCGGAGGTTTTCACTCTGCCATAGTTCCCTGTCTGGGATGACTACTTTGTACCTCTTGTTGAATCTCCAGGTCTTTGTGTTTTAATCGCTGCCATAGGGATTTCTCTCTCGACGATTTGGGCAATCCTAAGATGCCCCGCAGCTTCCCCTCTTCCTCTCCATTGACCTTTATCTCTCAGGCGGAGGTGGGTCGCCATCGCTTCTTTTCTGATCCAGATCGGAAGCGGCGGCAGTCCCAGAATGGTCTCGAGTGCCTGTATAGTTGCCGTCCTCATAGCGCCGGTTATCCCTCTGCATATGGTTCCCTGTATGCTCCTAAGCTTGAGGGTAGTAGTGACCTTCTCCACTGCTGGCCACCAGACTATGGATCCGTATTGGATCCTTGGTCTTAGTACTGCCGTGTACATCCAGTGGAGGTTTCTGGGGCTCAAACCCCAGGTGCGGCCAACCACTCGACGCAGTTGCCACATCGTTGCCTGCACCTTATTGGTCAATTTCGCAACGTGTGGTGTCCAGGTGAGCACCTTGTCTAGGGTGACCCCTAGGTACTTCAGTTCTGAAACAAAAGTCAGGGGTCTCCCGTACATCTTGGGTGCTCTGAATCCCTCCATTATTCTCTTTCTAGTGAACAGGATCATCTCTGTCTTTCCTGGATTGACAGAGAGACCGTTTTGTTGACACCAGTCTTCTATGATTCGTACCGCCCTTTGAATTCTGTTACAGACAGTGTTTTGGTGGTGGCCTACCACCTCCACGACACCGTCGTCGGCGTATGCTTGGGCGTCGAATCCTTCCTCTGTTAGGCGTTGTAGGAGAGTATCCATGATCAGACACCACAGGTTCTAAGTAGAAAGAGTAAAGGTTTGCAGATTAAAAGAGTGCGCTATGTGGTTTTAATTTTTTATTAGTCTTTTCAAAATTATAATTTTGTTTTAAATTTATTTCAACAAGATAGCTCGTGGTAATGCAAGACTGCTACGATGAATTGTCTCGTAGAGTCGCGACTTTAGCTTAACTGGTTATAGGAGATCCGACTCAGACTTTCCGCAGCTTTATTAAAAGAGCTACGTCAAGCGGTAGTAAAAGTTTGTGGATAAATGGCCATTTTAATTCTTTATTTTAATAATAAAATACCCATAATCAATGTTTACGCCCTTTGAAGGAAACATTTGTCGTTAAATTTGACGGGATCTTACTTTAGTTAATTGTGGGTGACTATCTCATTTACTAGCCAATGCGCCTCTTTTTCAATGTATATATTACGTCCGCAATATTCATCTTTTTTATTAAAATTAATACCTATACTCGGAGTTATTGTATTGTGACATCGAGCAAGGTATGAGCCGCCATCTTAAATTTACAATTATGAATTTTCGGATCCTAAAACCGTGTACACACTAAGCGAACGAGCAGAAAAGCACGTATTCTAATGCAGATATAATAAGGTTTGCCTATATTTTTGGACAGGAGCAGAATTATGTAACTTCAAGAGAGTAGAAAAACTTTTTTAAAGTTGGACTTCTCCAGAAAAGCCCAAAAAATATTTGGGGCAACCAACTTTACAAGAAAAGTAGTTGAGTAGTGACCTCAAACCTATTCCTAACCTAGGTTTAGTTTATTTAGTATTTGTATTGATGTAAGTAAAATATAACTTAAGCAAATATAATATATAAAATAGGGCAGCACACCATAGGTTTATTTTATGAAGTGTGTCGGCGGATTAAAACGCTAATGTAAAGTTTACAAATTCAATCAGCAGTAAAACTTACCAAATACAATAGTTATTCATGTATCTAAGTCGTAAAGTAGGCGTTTACCGCCCGCGGCGTGAAAGTTATCGCCTGAGCCGTTAGGCGAGGGCTATAATACGCTGAGGGCGTTAAACGCAATTTAAGACCGAGATACATACAATATTTTATGCAATAGCGAAGTATTTATTTTTAAACTACGCTTAATTTTTTTTATTTAATTTGGATTTTGTACAATAATGGTAACTTGCCGTAATATTTTGTCATAATATTACATAATGATATGCGTCAAACCACTGTTCATCAAAGGAGGCATTTCGGAATTTGAGCTACCTCTAGAACTTTTGCGGTGGGATTTACTAAAAAGGTTTAGTATATTTTAGAACGGTCCTAAGTTTAGGTGAAATTTTTGGTATTAAGCATTTTAAACCAACCCTCCTTGAGTTTTGGACATAGTTTGATTTATAAGAAGAATTTTAATAATTTTTTTTATTGAATAATCATCTTAACACAATCTTTTGCTGGATATAAAAGAAAATTTTCAATTTAAAAGAAAAGAAAATTAAAATAATTTAAACACTCTGTAGAATAAATTAACATTGGGGCTATATGTCACTCTAATTAAAACTTACCTTTGTTAATTAATTTTTCCAATTAATACTTAATGTCACACAACGATTTAGATGAGTAATAATAAAATAAGGAGTAGATTAATTATGTATTTATTTAAAAAGTGTTTTTATTTATGAATTCTATTAAAAAACTTAAATGCAAGTTTTTTTTACATTTCTGTCACTGTAGAAATGTTAGTTTAAAAATATTAGCGCTGCGTTCAATCACAAACAGCGAGTTCGGATCTTTTACCTCTGCTTGCACCTTGGCTTGCACTAACCTCTACTGATCAAAGCTACAGCTTTCAAATGAGTGGGCTTTGAGTAAGGGAAGTTTATTTGATTGATCTTTTAGATAACCTCAAGGCTTTACTTTCAGTTTGTAAATAAAATAATATAGTAGTTTTGGGTTTTTTGTTTGGTACATTTTTCGTGCATAATTAGTGACCTTCACTTATGATTGTTTTGCCTCGTAGTGCCCCTCATAACTATAGGTTTTGTGCTGAAAATGGGTTCAAAATATGGCGTTTTTCTGGAGAAAATAGGAGGTGTTTTATTGGTTAATGGACAACTTGGGGTATTAAATAAGGTAAATTAATCCTGGTAAAAACGGTTACTTAGGGAAATTATAAACGATCTTATTACCAAATGCCACAACACATTCTTTTCTGGGGGCTATAAATTTAAACCACCACCCTTAGTTGGTCTAAAAAATCACCAACTTTATAACCTCAAACACAAATAATGAAGCTATTATGTGTCAAACTTTTGGCGTATTCGCCATTTGCCATTTTGAAATCTGTCAAAAAAAGTAGTTTTAGGGCATTTTCTTCTAAAATATGGTGTATCTTGAGAAAAAAAGCAGTTTTTCAATGGTATTTTGCAACAACAATACAAAATAATCAATAACTTTTTATCTTTTCTGTATGGGTAAATGTTTTTTGAGAGTTGGTTTTAAAATTTAGTACCCCCCACAGGTGTAAATATTTGGACGTAGTAAATCCCACTGTT